>CM077564.1:35522074-36819574 GCA_039657345.1 Stephania japonica | reverse complement strand
AATTTTCATAGTATCTATTAATTAAAGGGCCTTTTTTGAAAAACAATGCACATAAAAGTAAAAAAATATATATATATTAATAATCAAAATCAATAAAGGGTACTAGAATTATAATATGAGGGACAAAGGCACATGAATGCTGGCTCGGAAAACTTGAAGATTAGTAGATTTTCTTTTTGAGGAGGAACTTTCTGTTGAGGGACTACTACACCAACGTGTACAGTCCATAAAAGGCAATACTAGCTCATGGCCCTCTGCAGACATCTTTTCCTCATCACCCTCACCACACCGATGTTTACAACTTTATATAAAGTTTGTGCCTATGAACGACTTTGCAAAGTTGAATTATTCATAAAGCAAAGGTTGAATGACTGGTTACAACCATGCACCCTAAACTCTAATTAAATACAAACATAGTTTTTCTAAAGTTAAGTTTTAAAGAGAGTAATGATTTAAAGAGTTAAATTTGTTGAGCATTCTTATGCATCTGTCTAGCTAGATAGCCTTTTAGTAGCTGGCTCAAAAGCTTACAAATATATAAATATTTTTGATAAAGTCCTCACAAACACATATGTACACATATGTGTACCCTTGTAGCATTTGTCTTTAATTAGTATAGGTCAATAAGAGTTCTACCGTCCACATCACTTTGGATTCTATATACAAATACTTTAGCTTCAAAGTTGAAATGGCTCAATTAAAGGTGGCGCAAGAGAAGGGTATCTTGACCCATTTCTTCATGTATGTATATGGTCAAAACAAAGCCTATAGATTTTGGTGACGGAAACAAAAAAAGAACCATGAATCAAAAGGAAAAGATGATCAAAATAGAAAAGAAACACCTGATATATAATACACATATATTGAATATTCCAAAAGCCTATGTATATATATATACTAAATGAATTTGTTTGTAAAGTTGCGTATGTTTAAACATCAAAGGTATGCCAAAAATTAATCGACATTAACTTTGAGCCTTTTAAGCTCCTCAAGCAATTTTTACTTTTCTATGCTAGTAGGCAATCAACTACACTTTGACATAAGCAAATGGAACCTTAATTAACAGAATTTGTTTCTTTTTTTTTTTTTTTTTCTTATATATGTTTTTTTTGGGTCAAGGTTACATTTTATATTGTTATGCGTATTTCATTCCAATTAGATAGATTTTAAACTATTGAAGCTCCTGGAACTCGCGTTCATACACCACTAGTCTAGCTTGACGTCCACACACATTTTATGCCAAATGAAAATTTCAAATTATGAACTGATTAATAGTAGCCAGATCAATAACAGAAATTCTCATTATCTAATTTAATAGAATTAATCAGGGTTTTTATTAACCTATTGTCCACATATATATGTTATTAATTTTATTTTTTTTTGAGGAAATGTCATTAAAAATAATTGATCGTAAATGATTTTATACGGTCTTTGGAACTTGAAATGCTTGAGTTTTATGGTATATAAATTAACTAATGCTAAAATTACATATATTTTGTATTACAGTATAGTAAAGAAAGAGAACACGATAGTGCCCGAGTGTGGATTAGTTGATACGGTTGGTATTGAATACCATGTGAGAAATATATATATATATATATATATATATATATATATATATATATATATATATATATATATATATATATAAGAGAACACGAGGGAATAATCAAGCCACAAAACAACAGTCTTGTGAAAGAATGTTTTTAGTACCACTCTATGCACATATATTATCACACTTTGTATTGAGCATTGATACTTATGTTGCAATTGCAGCATTAAATAGAAGTTCTAAGTGACATTAAAGACCACAAAAAAACTTGTTCTTCCATCAACACAGCTGTCTCTAAACACATGTTCTAAGTGGTAAAACTAGCAACAACCAACAAGGCTATAAATGATGATACACCTGTTGTATTCGTAGTTTCAATGAACTACGAAAAAAATCCAATACACGTCCACCGATGCTGAATGTTGATTCTGATGTAACTGTAGAAATCGGGATTGCTAAGACATCTTTCGCCAACTGTGAAAGGACTTTGTATTTTGAAGAGTTTACCTTCCACCAATTTAGGATGTCAAAGAGCTCCACATTTTTTTCACAAATATCTGCCAAATATTTGTCTACTTCATTTTTATTCCCATTGCTCTCTTCTTCATAAAGATGTAGTGTGACTTGCCCAAATTGTGGAATATCATCCAACTCTAAATCAACTGGATCTGGAGTTCATTCATCTTCACTATCATCATCATCATCATTAGAAGAAAAAGACTTACAACCTCCTTAATGTCGTATCCACATTCTTTGCCATAACTTCACCCACTTCTTTCCCATACATGAGATAAAAGCAATATGAAATTGGTTTCAGTTTGAATCTTGGGTCGAGCAAAATAGGTACATACAACATAATATTGGTCTTTTTAGTATTTCCTCAATACTTGTCGAACTTTGCTTTCATTCTCTTAGCAATCGATGATAAGTACACATTGTTGCTCTCACAATACTTTTGAATTAGACCATGAACCAAGTAAATTTCTTGAAAGTATCTATTAGAAGTCACATACAAGGAAGCTAAAACTCGTTAAGTGATTTCATAAAATGACTTCAAAAACTTTACAAACATCTTTGTCTTTTCCCAATCATCATCAGATGGAATCTTTGTCAAATTCAAATCATCATCTTCTCCTTCCATTTTAACGAAAACACGTTGGTAGGTCAACGCAGCATCCAACATCAAGAAAGTGGAATTCCACCTTGTACTCACATCTAAACAAACACCACAACTAGAATTAAGTTTTTCTTGCTCCACACACGTCTTAAAAGTGAGTGACCGCGCAGAAGATTACCTTACATACCTCACAAAGTAGCGGATGTTTTCAATAGATGAATCTAATTCTTCCAACCCCTTTTTGACTACAAGATTCAAGACATGAGCAATACATCTAACATGAAAGAACTCACCATCTAATACCAATCCACCAAAATTCCTACTTTCCTTGCCAAGTAAGAGATGGCCACATCATTTGAAGTAGCATTGTCAACTGTCACAGTGAAGACTCGTTTGATGTCGTAGTCTAGCAAACACTTCTCCATTGCTTTCCTTATGGTGTCACCTTTATGATTTGGAATTTGAAAGAAGTTTAAATTTTTTTTCTGCAACTTCCATTCACTATCAATGAAGTGTGCAATGAGCACTACATAGTCAATCTTTTGTATTGATTGTCATGCATCCGTTGTTATGCACAGACGCTGAGACGACCTACGAAGCATCTTCGTCAACTTCGTCCTTTCAATTGAGTAAAGACTCATAAAATCCCTTGTAATAGTTCTTCTTGATGGAACGGTAAACTGAGAATTCAGAACCGCCACGAAATCACTAAAGCCATCATTCTCCACAAACCTGAAAGGCAACTCATTTAAAATAATCATCCTAGCAAGTAATCTCCTGCAATTGTAATAATCATAGGTGGTTGCGAACAAGTGAACTGTACTTTCAGCCGACGACCCATCATGAGTAGAGGAGAAACAAAGGTTTTCTTGCTTGGAAGGATGCCTCTCATTTTCAATTTTTCATGGATGATTGGGGTTCGAACACTTCTCAAATGCAAAATCAAGTTTTAGTCCCACAACATTTGGAATGACATGCATAGGATTTTGGACAAAATTTTCAATATGCCCTAGGCTTGTTAGGCTCCTCTTTTGTGATTGTGAAATAATCCCAAGCTTCCAAAGTTCTCTTTCTTTTATTACCCAGATTAGGTGGTAGTGAGGAGAGGCCTAATTCATTGGTTTCATCCTTCCTTGAAGCTGTGACGACCCCTTTCATAATCTAGGGCACTGCTCGACCTAATCCCGTAATTAATCTCTAACTCGGTCTGTATGAATTAACTACGTATTAGTCAGCCTTTTTAACCCAATTGCCAACTTGATCGCGTTCAGGATAAATTATACACTAACCCTACTAACTACAACATTTTTGAGTTATTTACAAGTTTTACATTTTAATAAATTAGCGAAAGTCTTAACAATTTATAGTGGAAGTCTTTTAATCATTTAGCGGAAGTCTTTTTAAATAAATGGAAACAATTTGATAAACCTAAGTGTGGAAACCAGGAATAACGATCACAATATATATGAACTACGTGGCGAAACATATAAACAATGTGTTAGTCAAAAGTCGGGGAACTAACGCTCTACCAATATATATATAAACCTAACAGTACGAAAGACATAATAAGTAAAATATACTAAATATCAAAATCTACAGTTAGACAGTAGTACGCAGAGATAGTCGCCAATATTCTCCTTGTCGGGTCTACTGCTCGACAAATCTGCATCCACCGTCATAAAAAGGACTGTGAGTACAAAAGTATAACAATAACTCCCAAATGACTTATTTACTCACATTTTCAAAATAAATGAATGGTATTTACATGCATAATGATAGCCAAAGAATGTTCTAAGTAAACATGCTAGAAAGTACCAAAAGTACAAATGAAACTGACACAGGTTAAGTAGTCTGATCTAGGTCCGGTCAGCAGTGAGAACTATCATCTAGCCTTTTCCACTATTTCTATAGAGTTGTGCTCTACATATCATCATTTATAATAACCTTAAATGGCGGAGCTGTGCTCTATGTGTATAAATCATCTATCACAAATCTCGTCGAACACCCTGGTTCATTATGCCATAAGTCCCGCAAGTATAGTGGAGAGTGCCGACATCCCCGAAGTCCCATGACCCTGTGAGCCACCCACTCTATAAAGTGCAATGGACCATAGATTCTAAAACTACTTTAAAGCTAATAAAAAAAACTCGTTAAAGGAATTCAAGAATAGAAATACTACAAAGCACAACAAGCCAAGAATACAAGTTCATAATTGAATATTATCTAGTCCTAATAGCATGCTATTCATTTCAACTCTTTAATAATTAATGAAAAGAAATTTGAGCAATGGAAGGAATCAAATAGATTTAACATAAGGAAATATCATGATGCCAAGCTCAACAAGAGAGAATAACAATAAATCATGATATCAATAGTACAAGACAATCATTTACAGTCCCATAGACTGTCCAATAATAATAATTAGAAATGAAATGAAAGTAAATAGTTCAAGCGGGATTATTTACCCTCAAGCAATTATCGTAGCTAACTCCGGCCTTGCGACACTCCAACTCGTGCACCCAGACTCTCGAGACACTCTCCTAGACTCATGGTATGTAAATTGATCTAAGTAATTGGGTTTCAATTAGATCAAATGAGTTTAGGAACCTTAACCCAAAACAGCCCCCTTTAAGACAAAACAACATTCAATTTTTTGGTCTTGCATTACAGCATCAATTAGACTGCCATAAACTAAAAATCATCGAATACAGTAAATAAGAAAGTTCTTGCTTTGTCTTAGCTTTCTGAAAATATAAGGTTTGTAAAATTTTGATTTGAAACAAAGGAGATATTGTAAATTTGCAAAGACAGCTCAATTTTGAACCAAATCTAACTAGCGTGTTCATAAAAATCATTTCTCTTAATATATAGTTGGGAAAATCGTGATTCTGGGTCACAAGTCACTTAACATATCCAAGAATAACATAATCAAAATTCAGCTCATTTGGATATGAATTGGGGAAGTTATGCCTTTTCAAATTTCACCTTCAACAATCATGTAATAGCATTTAAATCACATATTTGCAGAGCATTTTTGAGTAAGAAAGAGCTAAAATCTCAAAAATATGAACAAAATTTGTTCGTCTATCAGTTAGCTTTCATATGGCATTGGAATCACTTAATTTGAAGTTATGATGAGTGAGTTATGTCCAAATTACAGAGGTTGCATAAAGAAAATTAGATTTTCAATTTTACAAGAAAAACAATTTTTTGCAAAGCTTCTCAATTCTGAAATACAGCTTAGGGAAATCATTTGGTGTTTTCAAAATGAGTTATAACATCATTAAAAATATTTTTGAAATCGATTTTATTTAAAACAATTTTCATAGCCAAGAACACAACAATTGAAGCATAAGAAAGTAGAGATGATACATAAGGTTCTAGCTTTGATGGTTGTTACTTGAGCTTCTTTTGATATGCAAATTTGGCTCTCTTACACCCCAATTTCCAGCAAACAAAATCCCCTAACAGCTCTGAAATTTCTTGCTTGATTTGCATGCAAATTAGAAGGAAAGTGTTTCAGTGTTTCTTTTATAGTGTTGGGTTTTCATCAAGTTGCACAACTTCGTCTCCATGTGAATAATCAAACACTCCTACTCACCCATTTTTCTTAGCTTAATGACACTTGTCAAGCATAAAACTTCCCTCAATGTCACTTGTCAAGCATGTAGTTTCCTTTGTCATGGTCATCCATCGTTTGATTATTTGTCCATCTCTAAGATGATCTAGTGACCATTAATCACTCCTACTTCCATTAAAATTCCAGCTTGGTTACACAAATGAATGACACAAATAACATGTGAGTGTGCGCTGGTGTGTATCCCGAGGTAAGTCCCATGGTTGATGATTTTTAGTTCCAAACTATAGGACTCTAATTTGATTTACATAAATACATATAACCATAGGCATTTTAATAACTCCATAATGCATAATAATATTTCCAAAATTCATATCAATATTAAACAAGACTCACCAAACGTCTAGCTACCCAACTCCCCAACTCACATGCAACTCGAGGCACGTCTCCACTCGCGTGTCGATGCTCATAATTGAAATTACCAACTTCATAAGTCTACGCATATATATCATACTAGGCATCCATCACACAAAAATAATATATTACTCGGTCCCCGAGTCGATTGTTGGTTCGTGTACCCGCTCTCGGGCCATGTCATGGGTCGGTGACCCCGATTACGACCAAAATCTAAGATTAGAAATTTGGGACGTGACAGGAGCTAGAGTTGGAATACCGAATGGATCAACACCTTGACCTAGGCCTAACTCAGTTGAAACAATAGAAGTTAATGGAATTGAAGGTGCATGAGTTGATGACTTATGAAAAATCAAACAAAAAACAATCACAAAAATCATCAAGAAATGATAGTAATAAAGGGCAAATGACCAACTCAAAGAAACTAGATTGCATAAATTAAATATACCAAATACACAAATACAAGAGAAAAGAAATGAGACAACTATGAATCAAAAACATCAAAGACTAAACTATCATTTAAACTTTAAAAGGTTAAAATCACGAAACATAGTTATCATAACTACATTGTCTACTTTAAAAGGTCAATGCCTCAATAATATTCATTCTTGAGAATGGAAAAAAGGCATGTTTGCTTCAAATTAGATTTTTTTCTCTATAATCTTCATTGTCTATTTTAAGAGATCAAGGTCTCTAGACTCTCTACTGTACCATTAAAACTTGAAAAATGACACTCAGATGAAACCTAAAATCATATTAAAGAGGCAAATCAATGGGAGAACACATTTTCAAACAAATACACAGATCCTTAGAAAAAAATGGAAGATCTAAGTTGAGAGCTTACCCTTACTGAGTTATTGTCCGTAAAAATCGATGAGATGAAGAGCCGATGAGAGACAATGTTCTGAATCTCCAAACGGCTAACATTAATGCCAAGAGAAAAAGAAAATGAACAAAAGATAGAGAAGGAAATGAGAGAGATGCCACACTAGAGACTGGAGAGTAGAAACTAGAGAGCATAGAATATATACCTCGGTCTGTGGTGGTTAACGGAGGATAGAGGAGGCGATGAAGAAGACCAAATACCGTAGAGAGGCGGCTGATGTGACGACCCCAGTTTCACAATCCTAAACTGGGCCCCGCCTAGCCTAGACTTACGTGAAACCCCGAGCCAATCTCACTGAGTCACGCAAGCCTAGTCAGTCTTCCTTTACCATTTACAATTTTAAACAATTTACAAGTTGAGAATATTGATTAGTGAGTTATCATTAATATAGCGGAAGCAATTTCATCTCAAACTAATCAAAATAACCTCAAGCATACAAAATAAGACAACCTAGAGTGTGGAAACCTCGCATATGTATATCATCAATAATGAACAATCATTGGAGAATAACATATAGATATACATGCCCAAGATCTCTCAAAATCCCAAGTCCCAATGTTTCAAAAACAATATATGCAATAATACAAGAAAAGTCACCTATATCAGACAAGTGGAAAGACCTGTTCCGGTATTCTCAAATTAAATCTCCAAGTTGTTGAGTCTTTCCATTGTTGGACTGTGAATCTGCACTCCATCAACACAAGAATGACGAGCCCAAGTAAGTAACGCCAAGCAAGACATAATTACAGTATTTTGAAATAAATAAAAGACTAGTCCATATTCATGCCAATAAAAAGAAAGAACAGGGAATGCATGAATAAATAAGGCTATAAATAAATTAATTGAGCAATTGAAAATGAGTGTCCCAGAAACAATAGAGAGACACGAGTAGTCCCGACCAAACGGTCGTTGAGTCGAGGTAAACATCTACAAGGCTCGGAATTTAGGACGCGGTAAATTCACACCGTCCTAAAGTCCACGCGGATGAGATTCCCTATTAGTCTAGGTAAGAACACTCACTGCGAATAGAACAAAAAAAACTATGTCGTGCATCCCAAGTTCGTGGCTCTGGCATATTACCTCAGATAACCCTTTCCTACCAAAGGATCACGTTGACTCACTTACCCTCGAACAACTCAAATGAATGAAATTTCCAAAATATATGAGTAGAAAAATAATAATAATTTAAAGCTCAAGAAATAACTGTAAAATTTCTCATTGGTTTACTTATCTATATCTAAGCTACCACGCACTCACACAAACTCAGACTCGCCTCCTACAAATCCCGTGTGACCCGTCAATAACTAAAACTTCTGATAATTCAATCAAATTTTTAAATCCTATTAAAAACTTCCTAATTTACCTAATTTTCTATAATTATTTTATTGGTGTAATTGGGTTGATTTTCGAGGTATTGAGTTGTATTCGAACCCATTTGGATACCAAAGAGATCCCTGAAATTTTTCAAAAATTTTATTAATTTTCCATTATGAACAGTGACACGTCTCGGTGGCATCGTGGGGTCAAACCCCTGCGATGCCACTTAAAGCATGAACAGTAAATTGCTTACTGCCTCAGACGCCGCGAGTGGCGCCGTGGGCATAAATGCCCACTGCGTCCCTCGCGACTTGAGTAGGAGCACTCACTTTTTGGGGTTTTTCCGAAACTCCGGCTCGCATCGCCGCATTCCGGCCTATCACAAACTCCTAGGGACGTCCGTTACTACCATAAACCACCTTTGGTTCGCGTTAAAACCTCAACAAAACCCTCTATTTCGAAAATTGTTCAAAATTCCTAAAAATTTCCTAAAAGTTCTACAACTTCTCAAATCACCACAACCATTACCAAAACACCAAAATTTCATTCCATCCACCTCAAATCCATTAAAACAAGCCATTAAAAATGAAATCCCGAAATCATTGTCCAAATTCATCGCGATGAAAACACTCAATATTGGTGTCAAAACGTAGATATACACGTGGAGAGTCGAGATCTCACCTTATAATTTAAATTTGGTCGATCCTTTAGCGTCAATCAACGTCAAAAAATCCACACCCACACCCACGTTTTTTCGTTTTCGTTGAGATAAGAAAATGAGAGAGAAAGGTGAGAAGAGAGAAAAGTTGGTGGTGAGTTTTATACCCCCTCCTCTCATCACACTTACGTACGAATCTCGAGGCACATCGTATGGCCATCCTTTACTCCATCCAACTACTTTAACACAACATGGTGACTTCACTAGGTGACTTATGCCAACGCTTAACCATTTTTTTGCACAATACTCGCGTTCCTGGACTCATTTCGCACCACAACTCACTCGTTGCGTATTCTCGGACGTATCAACGTATCAAACAAAGTATGCAACTTTTATTTATTATTTATTTTGTATTTAGTCAGTGTTTTTAATTCAATTTATCCTCTGGACTGCTAATTACTCGACAATTGTTCGACCGAAACCCGTTATTCACATTTTCATCGAGCCGAACACGTTTCTCAACACCAACGCTTACACTCAAATGTCCTCACACGTTTGAGACATTGGAATCTACATTCACGTAATAAAATATAATACAAAAAATCAAACAAAAATAACATACCTTGGCGTCAACAACCGAGAACTAAACAAGTGTATCACAGTAAGGGTCCACGTACAATCTAAATTGACACGTGGCACGAGCTAGATTTTAGGGTCATTACAGATGATCAACAAATTAATAAAATATCTCAAAAACTAGAGAGACAAGAAGAAGATGATGAAGTTGAAGAGACAAAGTCGACGTTGGGGCTTTGAATGTTGTGTGCGTTTTCGCGGGCATGGGGACTCATCAATTTCGAGAAAGAGTAAAAACAATGTTAGGGTTTTTACTTCTCTGTTAGTTAGGGAAAGAGATGCCAATTGTCTAAAATACCCATGGGCCATAACCCAAAATAAATGAGGGCCAACCCAATGTCAGCCTAACTGCCCAACCCTCGGGCCGTTTTCTTTTCTTTTTGAAGTCTGGTCGAGTACCCGTTTGCTGACACGACCACACCCGAACCCGACCCGACACCCGATGGGTCGAGTTTGGACGACCTGACTCATTTTCTCCACTCATCCTACCCGACCTGTCACCCGCCACCCGATTCGGGGGACTCGACCCAAGTCGGGTTATCGGGTTTCTATGACGGCCCCTCTCCTAATCTAGGGCACCGCCCGGCCTAATCCCGTAATTAAGCCATAGTCTCAATCCATAGGAATTAACTACGTATTAGTTAGCCTTTCCATTCTAATTACTAACTTGATCACGATCAGGATAAATAATATACTAATCCTACCAATTACAACATTTAGGGTTATTTATAAAATTTAACAGTTTCATTAATTAGCGAAAGTCATACTATAATTTTAGCAGAAGTCTTTTCAGAATTTGTGCGGAAATCTTTTCAGAATTTGTGCGAAAGTCTTTAACATTTTAAATTGAAACACTTAAATAGTCCTAAGTGTGGAAACCAGGGAATAACGATCACAATATATATATATATATATATATATATATATATGAAATATATGGCGAACATATATACAGAGTGATAGTCAAAAGTCCGGGAACTAACACTCAACACAATATACAACCCAACAGTATGAAAGGCATAATAACTTTAATATAAAAAATATCAAGAACCTACCAGTCAGACAATATCATGCTCCAAGCTCAGAGGTAGTCGCCAATCTTCTCCATGCCTGGCCTACTGCTCGATGGATCTGCACCTACCGTTATAAAATGGAAGGTGAGTACAAAAGTATAACAGTAATTCTCAATTGATATATTTATCCACATTTCCAATATAAATGAACGGTATTTAAAAGCATAATAATAGCCAATAAATGCTTTAAATAAACATGCTAGAAAATATCGGAAACACAAGCGAAACTGACACGGACTAAGCAGTATGATCTAGGTCCAATCGGCGGTGAGTATCACTTAGCCTTTTCCATTATTTTTATGGAGCAGTGCTCTACATATATCATCAAGTTCTAATAACCTCAAATAGTGAAGCTGTGCTCTTCGCGTATAAATCATCTATCTCAATTCTCACCAAACACCCTGGTTCATTACGCTGTGAGTCGCGCGAGTATAGTGGAGAGTGCCAACATCCCCGAAGTCCAGTGACACCGTAAGCCGCCTACTCTATATTGTGTAATGGACCCTAGATTCTAAAACTACTTTTAATGTCAATAAAAGACTTGGGTTTAGATTATCATCATAATACCAAATGTTAGGCAAAGCACACTAATTCACGAGTACAATTACACAACACACACTGAAATAAGTACCTAATAGCCATATCTAACTCAATATTCAATAATAATCGCAAAGATAGACATGTGGTATGCGAAAGAGTTCAAGGATTACCAAACAATGAAATACCATGACAACAAAACTCAAACATGAGAGGAATAGCAACACATATCATGGCATAAGAGTACAAGACCTTTTATTTTCAAAACTGACCAACAAACAATAGTAAAATAGAAATGAAATGAAAATAAATAGTCAAATAGGATTGCTCACCCTCAAGCAATTTCCTAGCTAATTTTTGGCCTCTCGACGCTCGAACTAGCATACTCGAACTCTCAACACACTTCCCTATGCCCCTGGGATGGTTAAACATGTATTGGGATGGGTTTAGGTCTACTTAGGTGGGGTTTGGCTTAGTTAATGTTTTGCAGGAAAGTTTCAAGACTTGCAGGAATTTCTTGTTGTCCAGGGTGCCCAGTGCGTTGAGTGCAGAAAACCAAAAAATCTGCAATCGATTTTCTGGGTTTCCCCACTCGTGACTCACTACTCCATCGCCCCTGGACCTTGTTCTCTTCCATAAAGGTCCAACACAACCTCCCAACATCTACAACAAGGCAAACACTTCGATTATAATCATTCATTCGTGAATCAAAACATGCATTTTGAGCAAGAACAAGGAAGAACACTCAAACTTGAGAATTTGTCAAAACCCAACTATTTTTTGAAATCTTTGGTAGCTGAACTATTAGCAAATCATAAGGAATTCAAATTCACTTCTTATTTTCAAAAACAAACTCATTACACTCACATAATCGATTTCCAAAACCATACAAAAACCCAAATTTGAGCAACTTGTAAAAATCCGAAATACAAAAACCCAAATTTGAGCAACTTGTAAAAATCTGAAAATATGAAGTTGAAAACACAAATGAAGGGTTCCAATTCAATTCAAAACAGTATTGAAACACTTATAATCTGATTTCATTCAAAAGCCCTTTGAATTACTAGCTACAACTCTTGAATTTAAGATATGTGTAGGAGTTGTACCTAGGGTTCTTGTGCTTAACGATGTTAACACCTTGATCTCTTTGATTAATGAACCCCTCCCCTTTGAGTCTCAAATTCCAGTAATCTTTTTCACTGTACAGCTCTAAATTTTTGATGTTTTTGAGCATGCAAATGGAAGCAATTGTGTTCTAAGGGGATATTTATATTAGTTGTTCATCAAGTGTGTAACCACATGATGCTAGGTGGGTCTAATGGTCATTCTCTACTCCTAACACCCCATTAATTCAGCTTAAGTGACTCTAAGTTTGACACAAATTTTGTGGGAGTGTGTGTTAGCACGTATCTCGAGGTAAGTCCTATGTTTCTAAATTTTTGAAATTCAACTATAGGACTTTTAATTTGATTTGCATTATTCAAATACCATATGCTATGAAGTAAATTAATTGAATTACATTTGACTAAGTTTAGACTTACCAAAAGTCTAGCTACTCAGTCCCCCGGCTCGCACGTAACTCGAGGCACGTCCTCGCTTGCGTCTCGACGCCTATAACTGCATGAACCGACTTAATTAATCTACACATTTACATAACACTATGCATACACCACAAAAAATATAAAATATATCTCGGTCATGTGCTTTGGTCAGTGTGCGCATCTCACGCGGGTCCCATGTCATAGGTCGGTGGTCCTGATTAAGGAATTAATCAAGGGTTAGAAATTCGGGCCGTGACAATTTCGTGCCCAACCCTAAGTGTGAGATAGTTGATTGGAGAATATCAAAGTGAGTGCATATGCAACAAACGCCAAAACCAAAAACATGTACTTCGCAAAACTTATCTGGATCAAAAAGCTTTGTTGTGAGAGTTGTATATTATATATATATGGGAGATTTTATTATGGAGACCAAATATATACACATGCCATAAGAACCACTCAAAATTTTTTGTGCATTATATGTTTATGCATTTATGTAGTCTCGATTAATGGTTGGATTTAAATTCAATGGTTATAAATAGTGTACCCATGGCATGGGTATATAATTGGTTCCCATGGTAGAAGTACCCATATATATAGGGTACTACTACTATGAGATCTAAATATAGGAAAATGACTTGGTGACATTTTTAGCGACACAAACCGATCGCAACAACACACGTGTTCAACTTTAAGTGGTTGCTGATGGGGCCTACTGCAGACAAAAATTGAACACATGCGCGGCACATGTGTCGTGCGACCAGTT
Organism: Stephania japonica; assembly: GCA_039657345.1. Classification (NCBI taxonomy): domain Eukaryota; kingdom Viridiplantae; phylum Streptophyta; class Magnoliopsida; order Ranunculales; family Menispermaceae; genus Stephania; species Stephania japonica. The sequence continues at coordinate 36,805,500 of CM077564.1, read as the reverse complement.
TGTGTCACAGGGAATATCACTATATCATCTTCTCTAAATAGATATATATGCCATGGGTATACTATTTACAACCATTGGATTCTAATCCAACACATTAATCGAGGCGTCATAAATGCACAAATCATTTAAGGCACAATACATTTTGAGGGGTTCCCATGGCATGTGTATATATTTAGGCTCCATTGTAGAATTTCCCATATATATCTAATAGTCGTTGGCTCCCCATCCTAAAAAAACCCTAACCCTTGTTCAAGCTCTCAAATCCGCTGCTTAAGGGTTCTGGCGATGCTCCGCTCGCTCCACTGAGTGCAAGTGTCGTCGGTAGCCCCCCTCCTTTCTTTTTCTTGTTTTTTCTGTTTACACTTTTGTATATGGCTAGATCTTGATGATGAAGATAGCAAAATGAGATATGGGTTTTCGTATTCAATGAAGGCGATTGACTAGTGGCGATGAGCCTCTAGTAGAGGGGAGCGACCAATGGTGGCAACATTCAATGACGGTGTTCTTGATTAAGGCGGCACTTCCGACCAATTTATTGTCTTTCACTCATTTGGATCAAGGTTGTAGGTTTTTGTGCTTAGTTAGATTTGGTTCATGTCTACCGCCTGCATGCTGATTTAGTCCAAGTTCGTTATGGATCTTGGTAGAATAATCCAGGTTATAGATCCTAATAGATCTCCAGATCCACATGGATCCTGGTAGGTATGTGGATCCTTCAGAGCCACTAGGCTCACCTAAGCTCTATGGGTTTACTGTGTCGACCTACTTAGGTTTTATGGGTTTACTTTGACCTATTAGGTCTGTCCATTGAGCATCAGTAAGCTTGTAATTGCTCTTCGAGAGCTTGTAATTGGGACAAGATTGCTTCTTTATGGAGCAAGTATGAAATTGCCTATTTAGGCTTCAATATACATATATATATGGGTAATATGTGACGACCCCAATTTTCCTGTGCAATTGGGTACGCTCGGCCTAGACTTGTGTAGGCCCCAAGTCATCACTCGGCAACCTGACAAGCCTAGTCAGCCTCCGATTAATCAATTTAACAGTTTATGAAAGAGTTCTTGCAATGATACACAACGGAAGACTAAGCAAGTATGATAAGGGAAATAACTCAATCAAACGGAAATGCAGGAATCTATCAGTGTGGAAAACCCCGAGTATTTATGCATAATTCGATATGCATAGATATATGATACCAATCTCATAAAAATACCAAGTTCTATAACTCAAAACATATATATGAAACGATATACAAATAAGCAAAAATTAAAAAAAAACCTACTATAATGGTCTCCCCAGTCCCGCTGCTAAGTCCTCAAAGCAAGTCACCTAGGAAGGGCCCTTTGCCCTTGCTACTCTCCACCTTGTCTGTACCTACCGTCAAAAACTAGACGGTGAGTAACTGAAGAAATCGAAAGTAGTGCCAAAAGAATATAACATTAATTTATGATTTACCAAGTAAAGCAATCTAAATATCATGCAGAAATGAAATAGCAGGAAAGTAAGTAAATCAAGTGCATGATAAACAGACTGATAGATAAACAATCAAAATTTGCATGTTCTAAGATTAAAAAAAGGCCCATGAGTGGTCTAATTTCACAGCAATACGTCAAAGATCTTACAAGATATCCCCGGGCAATGTCGCAACATTAGCGCAACTTGAAATCGAGAGGCATCGCAACACATCTCGAATCAGTACCTAGTACACACAACACTAGAGGTGGTCAATTACCCCTGCATGAGGCACCCTCGTTGTCCTAGCTAGTGCGGGACCACATGATACCTTCGAGACACACACTCATGCCAAGAACATACAACAAATAATATGGAATGGAATATCAAACAAGGGATCAATTCAACAATATCAATGAATAGATGTACAAATCACATGTTATTTCCTTACTGGCCTACTAACATAAACACATATAAGGCACGTGTGTACTTAATTGACTAATCGCAACTCGGTACCACTCCGAGACTCTAACGCGTTCCCCGCGGGTTCTCGACTACCTGATAAAAGTTTGAATCCCAAATATTGGTTTAGGGTTAGTATTTAGTCTTAGGGTGATTCTTATAAGTTTGGTTTAAAAAAGTTAGTTAAAGCGACTCAAACTGTTGCAAAAAAGTTCACCGATACGGTAAACATATACACACTTTCATAGATAATAGGCCTTACATAAATCTTATCCCTTTTTGGGCTCTTGTTGGGCCCAAACACTAATTCTTTATACACCCAAGTATTCTATTTATTGATTGTTGGGTTTTAACACATAAGCCCATACCAAACATCATCACATACCCACTATGAGCCTTACCATCTAATTATTTTGTTGGGCCATTATTAGGCCCTAATACAAACCCATTTACACACACACTCACACGTACACTTATAACAACCATAACCCATCCACACATATCACATTTTATTATAATTATAAATTATCCATACACGTTACTTTTTATTTTAATACACACCCACACATACAATAATACACCCAGCACCCCAATTGTGGTGTACACACACCATCACGCACCCCACAACAACACACCCAACCAACTACCCAAAATGATGACACACACCAACCAAACTGTCTACAACATACACCACGGTTGCACATGGGAGGGGAGCCACCTCCGGCCAACGGAGTCATCGGAGGTTCACCTCCGATCAGCCTCGACTAGGGATGGTCCCACCAGCCACAACAGGCCCAAAAACAATCGACAAAATGGTCCCAAAAACAGCAAAAATAGTCGACAATAACCTTCCTATCTCGTCGAAAAAAGCCACCCATCCGCCGGACGTGAAGCCCTCTGGGAACGTCGAGACCCACATAGGTGGTCTACTCCCAAGTTCCCAGTTGAAGGTGCCCCACGGTGGCTGGACAGTGGGTGTGTGTGTGGATGTAACAATGGTTATGGGAGAGAGAACAAAATTGTCGAGAGAGAGAGACGGGACTGACGAGAGATAGGTGGGAGGGATACTCACTTAGGCATCTCTGGTGGATGGCCAAGGTTCCAGTGTCGTGAGGGATGTGGTGGATGCCGGTCCAGGGAGCAGGAAAAGGAACAGCCGAGAAGAGAGAGAAAGAGAGAGAGAGAGATGCCTCACTCCGCCGACGGTGGTTCTCTGGTCACCACTGGCCTCATCGGAGATCTGCAGGTTTCAGGCGAGGTGAATGGAGGAGAGGAGGAGAGGGGACGTGTGGATGGAAGGGAGGCCGAGAGGTGTGAGAGGAAGTAGGGTTAAGGAAGATGATGAATAGTAAAGTTGTGGGTTCCTTTTTATATTTTTTTTTTCATCTCAAATCCCACACTCATCTCGAGGTCCCTTAGACGGCTCTTAACAACTCCAGTCCTTAATGTGAGTGACACCCATCTATGGCATATTTATCTTGATTACCTCATGTTGTGTATCCCAAAATTCATCCTAAGCCTAATATATTTTTTTCCAACTCAACCATAGGTCTCATATTGATTAGATTCAAAATAAATCATATAACCTATGTTAGGCTATCAATTGAACTTTATAAAATAGTACCCAAGGTCATACTAACTCCCATCTATCCGGTACTCAGTTCCCCACGTCCGGCACACTTCTGTCACGGTGGTCCCACACTTAGTGTTCCAATTAATTAATTATGCCTATGTTATTCTTTATCTGATTAAATCATGTTTCCTCAACTAAAGGTCATATTATTGATTTGACTTAGTCTATTACCTCTAACACCCGGTTAAAAGATTACCGAAACCCCGCTTACCTAGGCGAAGCCTCACTCAGATTAATATTTGCCCAAATGGCTCGTGAATTATTTATTTAAATTACACAAATATTTATTTATTAATGTTTTCACTGTGTTTTACTCCCCCGTGTACCCGTAACCCAACTGTCGATCCCCGCTTGTCCAGTTTTCCTACTCGTTCACCGACTCCATTGTCCGGTCACTCAAATACGAGTATAAATACGTAATACACATCATCATTCACAAATAACTAAATTTCTGGGTCGTTACATACTACTACCATGCGAACTAAATATATACACATGTCATTGGTACACTATTTACAACTATTGGATTCTAATCCAATAGATTAATCGATGTGCCATAAATGCACAAAACATTTAATGCATAACACATTATGAGAGGTTCCCATGACATGGGTATATATTTGGGTTCCATTGTAGAAGAACCCTATATATATATGATAGCCATACAAATTAATTTTAAGGAAAATGATATTTTGACATACTTCACTACATATAATCGATACACGCCTGACGTGTTGATAACGTGTTGTAGATTGAGTTGGGACTTGCTAGAAACTAGAGAAGGAAAATGAAGACTAAGAACTACTACTACTACTACAAAGGAGAAAAGAAGAAATGAGAGAGATGGAATGAGAAGTTCATTTAACTTGGTGTGTTCTTTACAAGTAAATGACCTTTATATAGAGCCTTAGCACAATGATAATGAGTACTTGCACAAAGTGTGCAAGTTAGACCAAAGTCACATGTCATACAAGATTACAAATTACATGACAAAACATGGACAAATGAATGTGTATTGGAGAGGAATACAAGTTACATTCAATGTGTGATGGCTTCAAATCTCGAGGCCCGCTATGTCATGCGTCGCGAGCACACAGCTTGCCACGTCACCACTCTACTGTGTCCCACATGCACCATAAGAAGTCTTACTCCTCGTTTATCCGAGTTTTAAATTCAATTTACAGCAATAAGTGGAAGGCTTAATAGCAATAAATAAATGTGAAATTTATGTCATTTAGAGCATTAACCTAATGTGGAAAACCAAACAAAAAACCATGCATATAAACTGAGGAGAATATAAACAAAAACTTATATACATGTATTCAACATTTTACAGGTCCCAAAACCCAGCAAAAACAATATATAAAGACATTGTATCTCAAAAACTCGAGCCGAAGCAGGAACAGATTCAAAAATAGTCGCCTAGTACTTCCTTGCCCTTGCTCTTGCTCGACGAAGGATCTGCACTCAGTCACCTAACAAAAACAGTGACGAGTCTAGTGAGTAAATTCCTAAGAGAAGTCAACACGATATTCATGAAATTGAACTGATAAGTCTACGAGACATGTGAATGTGACCTCTAGCAATAGACAATCACATTCACTTGGTTATAGGCAGCATACATCATACAAAAATATTTGTAAGAAATATAAAGCATAAAAAATACTTTTAAAAGACAATAATTAAGTAAACACGCTCGAGTGTAAGCAATAAATAAATAAATCGTCAATTGTATATGTGACGACCCGTCCCCGACCTAGGATCGGGTCGCCCGGCCCAGACTGCCACTTGGACCCGATACCTGAATCAGGCCCAAATAACGATCTAGCAAGCCTAAACAAATAAACCTGCGGAAAGTACATTGGCTAAACAAAGGATAATAATTGCGAAATAAATACAAAGAGATATCCCTAAGCCAATAGATTTAAGTTCACAAGAATATCTATGAAACTATAAATGGGTTCGTATTGAGTTAAACTATTAAAACTCCCAAGTGGATCAACTAAAGGTAAGTAGATTTCAAACTACCTAAAGACTTATTTTAATTACAACCCAAGTTTAATAGTTTCAAAATCGAATATACATGATATATATCAACTCAAGGCTCACATCAAATGAAGACTTCAAGCTCGTTTCTCCCTTGTCTCAATTCTAGTGCACTCGTCGATAAACTTGTATTGTAAGTGGGGTGAGCTAAAAGAACCAACGGAGCTCAGGAATGCGAAAAATCCGCTCAATTATCAAATATGCAAGTAATACCTAATAAGCATGCATAGTCTAACATGTATTTGAAAACAAACAAGGATTCATTAAATAGTAGCATGGTAGCAGGATTTAAAAAAAATAGACTTATAATGAACCATCAAGTACTTTCATAGACATAAGATTCGTAAGTCACAAATTGTAACAACAATAATCATGAATAACATTAAAGAGATTGACAAATCATTTCATAATTTCAAACTTTCATACAAATATGGGGGTTTCGCGAGATTATGTACTATAAAATATAATAATACGATAAGTCGATGTTCCATTCAATGCATACTAGATATTGGCAAGAATCTGGTGACCGATTCTCCTACTCTCAAAGTGATGGAAACAACCAGCTAGCACACAAACATTATGTGCCCTCTCGTTTGTCTCATCAAATCAACAGTAGGTTCATCCAAGCCATCACCGATGTACATCTCTATGTCTCAAGAGTACAAGAGAAGGTAACTCCAACTCATGTCCCTACGTGACATACTTATGAATTCAATTAGTCAAGTAAAGCCCTCGGTGGTAAACTCCACACATCTTGGGGTGTTAACGACCCTCGTGTTGGGTTTTGGGGTTCATGCGCAGCGGAGATTACAAAACAATTTGAGAAAAACCCCGACAGGATCCGAATCTGATTCCATTAAAACATGTTTAAACTATGAAAACTTAATCATACCACTCTGAAGGTTAATCGATCTCTAAGGCGCTGCCAATGACGAACGCCCTCTACTAGCTGTCCACACACGAACGACGGCCGAGATTCAAAGTGCTAGCTTCGAGAGAATACCAAACCTTTTGTTTCTCTCCAAAACGATCCAGAGGATACCAAAAACTCTAAGTTGTTTCTTAAAACGAAAATAGAGTTTCTGGCCTTTTAAAATCTTTCGTACTTGTATTCTAACTCAAAGCGTCTATTTATACAACCCTTGTATATAGACGGTTAAGTAAATTACACATATACCCTTACTTAAAGAAGTATAAGTGTAATACACTACAAGGACGTTTTCGTCATGAATTTTATCATATAAAATTCATTTTTCTGAACCATCTTAAAATCTCGCAAAACCATTCTCAGTGTGCGACCCAATAGGCTCATACAATGTTGGCAGTGTACCAAAACACATTTTGATATACAAGTCATAAGCGGCCTCTAGCAAGACATTATGACTACCCAAGTTGTACGAATATCAAATCGATATAACCTAATCAATAGTGTATATAACATCCTTTTGTCACACGATATCCTTTTGATCAAACATAAGGCATGGAATTGTCATCCAACATGTTCAATCGTACTAGTCTCGATTTCTAGGTAGACTGAAAACATCTAAGTGACATTGATCAATGTCAATTCACTTAGACTAGGCCTTTTAACAGTCTAACACATCGAGGGATCCACTGGATATCTCTTTTTATATGAGAGGGACAAATTCTATCTCGATTACACAACTTCACCACATTATTCACACAGTAACCAATCACAACCTTTATAATCATCCGGTTAAAGACAACGTTTGATTGCGTCAAATCACTGTATTCCTAATGTTGAAGTCTCGGTAATCTCAAGTCGAGGACTGAAAAATATACCTATCATGAGAAACAACTATGACTTAATCCATGTGATGTTCTCATAGCGGGTCGGTCCAGTACTTTGTTCCCTAACAAGTACTCATGATCTTGATTCGTATTCCTATACATATGATCATCGTATGATCATCAATCAAGACTCACACTAGTCTTAATTCATTATAGTTCCCAAGTATAATAATCGACAAGGACATTTAGGATATTTCTGTAAATACCCATGGATCTTATTATAATGTAAACATGCAAATCAATTATAATAAACAGCAAATGAAATCCTCTATTTTATTAACTAAAATGTATTCATAAAGACTGTTAATGGATTGACCTAGGGCACATTTCCCAACACCTCGGTGGTACCACAACATTCTGAGGTATTCTTTAAGACCCTCGATGGAACTCCACACATTCTGGGGCCATGGATAACAGTGCATTCACATTTCATAGATACGTAGGTTCGAGCCAATACCACGACGCAACCCATAAATCCCAAGTCTTTGATTCAAATTATAAATCCTAAGTATAACTAATAATCATGTCATATTTGATAATTGAGCAAGCTCCCCACTTACCTGCACTCGCCGTAAATCTTAATCTCGATCCTCTCGCATTTGGACTCGATGTGAACCGTCTCGCGAATCTAGACAATTTGAAAGAATAATTACTTATGTATCTACAACCATACAAGTTTAACATTAATTGTCTAGACCTTAGAGATTCACCCTATTTTATAGCTGACTTCACTAATGGTCATTCACGACTCTAAAATCGACACTTAAAATTGGAACCGATGATTCGAGTAAAATAGGAATGCGGTGATGTAAAACAAGGAAAATCCGCTAATACTTGGTTTTTCCACCATAAATCGAAGACGTTCGATTAATTATAATTAAAAAGATCCAAATCACCATACAAGACTCAATTTAGACTTTAAATTCTCAAATGACAATATTCAGTCAAAGTCCACAAATTTATCGAATAAGTTTATTTCCCAAAGAAAAGATTCAAAGTTCCTTTTTAAATCTCAACTCAAACTTAAATGTCAAATCTATATCAATAAACTTCAACCGCGTTCAATTTGCTAAAATCATGGGAAAACCCTTTCATGCACCGTCAAACTATAGAAAACAAAATTGATTCATCCTTAATATTCATTATCATAAAGCTTAAAATTTTCTATAACCCATTTCAAGACTAGATCTAAGAAATATTGAACAGACTTTGAAAATCATCAACTCTTATTGCCAATACCAACACTAAGACCATAAATTTAGAGAGTATTAGAGTCTCACCATGCCTTCAATGGAGTTTTTGACTCCAAATCCTTTCCAAAATCTCATTCTAAAATAGATCAAATCTTTCCTTTCTTCTTTTCTTCTCTATTTTCCTCGCATGATTGCCGCTGTCGATGCCATCGACCCTTTGGTCTCCAAATCTTCAATAAACAATAAAGAAATCAAGGAGGGAAGTGAGGTTGTACCTCTCTTGAACTTGAACTCTCCTCTTGCTCTCCTCCTCTCCATGTGGGTGTTTTACAAAATTGGGGCTAGGGTTTTCTTTGATTTGCTTAAATAGCATTAGGGTTAGGGATTAGGGTTATGACTATTTACAACTTGTCTAAAATGTCATTTTGGGTCATAATCTCAATTGGGCTTTATTATTTAAAATAAAACCTTACTTACTCCCTAACTCATATTTAATTTTACAAGTTTAAAATTGTATTTTCACATCAAACACCCAACATATTTTTATCATAAAATTACTAAAATACCCATAAGTTGGGTCGTGGAGAATTTGGGTCGTTACAATATCCTCAATTTTAAGAACTTTCGTCCTCGAAAGTAAAAGTAAAGTATAACGTAGTTTAGTGTCTGTCCATAAGGATTTCTTTTCGACTCATTGTTTAACTGAGGCCATCTTTACCTGCATGCTCTGCTCGTTTCCTCACATGAAATAAAGTTTTACCCCTGACTTTAATATATCTCATTTTTTTTATTTTCATCTTGCAAACTAAAACTCATAAAGCCCACCTCATGTAGGTCATCAATAAAATCATTACACTCAGCCAATTGCCAAGTTCTTCTGTCGTCACATATTCTTAAGGTAGTCCTTTATAATCTTCACCGGAGTCGCAATATACGCTCAAGTCGCTCAACTTAAAGAGAGGTAGAACCATACTGAGATATGATTTGGTGCATATCTGTGTCAACGAACATCTATGCCTATCTGGCATTGAAACCATACCACCAACTGGTAGTAGGGAAACATGGATAGCTGTCTGCTATAACATGAGCACTAGCACACCATCTCTATCAACATCTCGATTACGCATATCATTGAACGACTCATCATGTCTTTGCGGCTTATCTGTGAAGGCTACAAATAGGCAAACATAATATTCCTTTCTAGAATAATACCTTAATATTATTGGCATCACATGTTTATTGACATTCATTCTTGTAAGTTCATAATTCAAGTCAATTTTTGACTAATGACCCACTTTGTAATTCCTCCGTCACACTTAACTGTTAATTGACGTAAACAAGCTTCCACCTTTAAAATCTTGTGGAATATTTTTAACATCGTCATTATTTATAAGTAGGTTTCAGCATTCATCTGAATGTGCTCCATTGCATCACCATTTTTTTTCATACCAAGATCTCTTATCAATATTTCTCAATTTTCAGGAGATCTATCGTATTGCGTCCTCGCACTGATCAATTCTCACGATCCTAGGTGACTATTTTAAACATTGTTGACTTAGTCATGACCCCTTTTTGGTATACAATGGTCCATTCTCATCTTTCTAAGCTAACTCTTAACTCTTATAATGTGTTTAGTACCTCACTCTATGAGAAACGAAGGTGATTTAGCTTTCATGTTTCGAAACTGACATTCACGTCGTTTCTTTAAAAGCATAACACTTATACTCCTGTTATTGTCATTAAGGACTCATATCTCAATACAATCCAGTTATTTCAAGTTCATAATTCAAACTTGTATTTCAATTTATTACACTTGTGCATTACTATTGTCGCACTGCATATACTTTTTGTTAGATACTCCAACCATAAAGTACATATCCTTGTACATAAAACTCATATAAGTTTATCTTGTACGACTTGATACTAAAACTTTAATTCAAGTGTACTCAAACTCATATTTACACCATTTTCGAGAATTATCTTGCACTGCTTAGGTTATGATTCATTGCTTATACTTAGCACAAAACCATTCATAGTGTTATTCATTTCCTCCAAATTCAATGATTCTTGAAAATAAGAATATCAACCGATTTATTATGGGATTAATTTAAAATAACCTCATACTTAGGCAAACCCTTATGCTACATAATTTACTTATGCTTGTCACTTGTTACAGTGTCGACTTTGATTTATTCATGCATTATCTCCACGTATTGATATTATTAACACTTAACCATTTGAAAATATATTGCTTACCCGTCTGGGTTACAACCTCAAATTCTCCTATGCCATCAAATTAGGGCTTTCACTTTTAAACTTATACTAAGCCCTCAGGTTTTCAAGTGTAAACTACACATTTTGTTCAACAATTATTAACGATATGAAATTTAAGAAATTTGATCTTTACTCATCTATTCATGTTTCATTGCTAGTTTAGGGTATTTCCTCTCCATCCTTAATTGTTTCATACGTATTGTACAGTATAAATCTTATTGGGGTTCGATCATAACCTACGATCCTCACTTTTAATAGTCGACCTATCACTGATCAGATCTTTCATCTTTCATTTCAATCATTTAGTTTGGTAGTTTATATGTTTAATGAAATCTTTGACTTTTATCCAAAAAATCACAAGTTACTTCCCACAAGTGATCCACATGATTCTTCATGACGTCACCATTTCGATTACAAATTTTGTTCTTGAATATGGTACTATTGCAATACATATTGTCTCTCTTGAGTTCGCAATTCTTCTCATCACCAAATTACTCATTCGTTTTTCTATGGGTCGATTCTATTCTAGGATCCCCAATTTTAAGAACCAAGTCATTATTGACTAAGGTTATGTAATAATCCTTTGCCTCAATTACTCTTCAACTTCATTTTTTTCATTCACTATTCCCTACCAATCTGGTTAGGTTTCATTTTGACTCAAAAGTTATGAATCCACACGTCTAATCATATCAGAAATATTCTTTTTATTAGTGTACCCTCGATTTTAATGATTCACTTATCATTGAGTTCATTTTAATATCATTAACTGCGTCATACGCTCTTTACAACCTACTAATATAACTCATACATACCGTTTAGTTTGGGGCTTCCTTTAATTATTCAGTCATGGTACTGCTATTGCATACTCTCCATTCATTTCGAACACAATTTATCAATTCCTGATATCCCCAACTTTATGAGTTAACTCGCTTCTGATTATATTATAATAATTTCTTTGTTGCAGTGGTTACCTTTAATTTGTGTCATTTTAACCTTAGATCTTGAGTCTTTACAACATCTAAAATTTTCTACTTGGCAACACGATCTTCACACATGACTATTTCACTGGAATAGTCTTTGATTTTGGATTCCCAATTTTAGTAACTCACCCATCTCTGAGTATACTAATTTGGCATTTTGTATTCCCTAGATTTTCTCATTAAGTAGTTTTCAATGTATTCTTTAATTTCTCATTCGCCATCTCGTACATTATGCATTTAGTCTTCGAGCTAACTCTCAATTTGGGTCCTCATATTTAGTATTCAACCTATCGATAACTAGCTTAGCTTTATTTTTCTTTTACACAGGTTCGATCGAAACTTGAATCCCATAATTCAATCAATCGAAAAGTTAAATCAAAATCAAGGTCCATTTCAAAATATTAAGTTTCGATTTTTCAAGCTAAGTCTAGCTTATTTTTATGAAATCATTTAAAAGCTTTCTCATATTTCAAGCAAATTGTAAAACCCTTTTTCGAATCGATTTGGTCAATATACTTTCAAAAATAAATCACGACCACGAGAAAATTTGTATTCCAATACTTCATAATGGTAACATAAATCCAAACGATGCTTTGCATTTTCATCAAGTCAAAACTTTGAAATTCAGTAAAACTCTTTATGTAAATATTAAAATTACAACGTCAAATTCTTGAAATATGTATGAGTCTATTCGCTTTATCTTTTGAACATCAAGAAAAATAAATGGTTTCTTTTTTTGTACTTGTTTGCCTTTTCAAAATTTTGTAAAGACACGTTAAATCCTTCCATGAAAACTTCAATAAAGTACAACAAACATCAACTCTAAAACAATACAAAAGTCATGGTCCAATATAGTCAAAAAATCATTTTTTGATAAAAAAATAGATCACCTAAAACAACATAATTCGATCTATAGCAATAACCTTCAAATCGAATTTATAGACCAATGATTCACACTCTTAATCGAGCATTAGAGGTTTTTAGAGTATACTTGACGTCTATATGTTGAATTAAGTTCAGCCTCCTGGCCAGACTAACTTGCTTATCATTGTTTGAAACCAAAGATTCATTTGCATCCTTACTAGGATTGTTAACTTCCGTTTTCAACAAGATATCGTTAATTTTAATTATCCTAATAGAGATTTCGGCGTCAGAGTTACTTCTCTGAAATGTGACCACGTCACAATTCCGTCTTGTGTATTTAACGTGGCGCCTCATTGTCCTTTCAAGTCTATCAATACATGCTTAAGTCTTTATTTGCCACTCTATCGTTAAGCATAGGCACATCTCGCCATACAATTTTCACTCTAAGTTTAGTCGTTCTATCAGAACCATTCTTGCAGCAAAGCGTTGTACACTTCCTTGCAGCGCATGTGGAACCTTCTACGGGTTTCCCTTTGATTTTCTTGTGTCGTTAATTGTCATTCCCAACTCGTGGAACCAAGATTTCACGTCTTAAGGAAAGACATTTACCTATATATCTAACGATATATTTATATATACAAAGTAGCAAATAATCATCACATTAAATCTTTTTCAAATTTATTTTGTCCCATCCCATCCTAAGATTTATCATTATTGTGTGTTAAGTCGAATTTGAACCAATGTCCCGTACCACTGATTTGTTCGACTTAACTTGACCTTTAAACTTAAAGACCCTACATCTTAGGTTTCCCTAACATAACGTTTCCCTAGGTTCTAATCCCTAGAATCTGATACCAACTGTGACGACCCGTCCCCGACCTAGGATCGAGTCGCCCGGCCCAGACTGCCACTTAGACCCGATACCTGAACCAAATCCATATAACGATCTCGCACACCTAAACAAATAAACCTGCGGAAAGTACATTGGCTAAACAAAGGATAATAATTGCGATTGTAACGACCCAAATTCTCCACGACCCAACTTATGGGTATTTTGGTAATTTCATGATAAAATATGTAGGGTGTTTGATGTGAAAATACAATTTTAAACTTGTAAAATTAAATATGAGTTAGGGAGTAAGTAAGGTTTTATTTTAAATAATAAATCCCAATTGAGATTATGACCCAAAATGGCATTTTAGACAAGTTGTAAATAGTCATAACCCTAATCCCTAACCCTAATGCTATTTAAGCAAATCAAAGAAAACCCTAGCTCCAATTTTGTAAAACACCCACATGGAGAGGAGGAGAGCAAGAGGAGAGTTCAAGTTCAAGAGAGGTACAACCTCACTTCCCTCCTTGATTTCTTTATTGTTTATTGAAGATTTAGAGACCAAAGGGTCGATGGCATCGAAAGCGGCAATCATGCGAGGAAAATAGAGAAGAAAAGAAGAAAGGAAAGATTTGATCTATTTTAGAATGAGATTTTGGAAAGGATTTGGAGTCAAAAACTCCATTGAAGGCATGGTGAGACTCTAATACTCTCTAAATTTATGGTCTTAGTGTTGGTATTGGCAATAAGAGTTGATGATTTTCAAAGTCTGTTCAATATTTCTTAGATCTAGTCTTGAAATGGGTTATAGAAAATTTTAAGCTTTATGATAATGAATATTAAGGATGAATCAATTTTGTTTTCTATAGTTTGACGGTACATGAAAGGGTTTTCCCATGATTTTAGCAAATTGAACGCGGTTGAAGTTTATTAATATGGATTTGACATTTAAGGTTGAGTTGAGATTTAAAAAGGAACTTTTAATCTTTTCTTTGGGAAATAAACTTATTCGATAAATTTGTGGACTTTAATTAAATATTGTCATTTGGGAATTTAAAGTCTAAATTGAGTCTTGTATGGTGATTTGGATCTTTTTAATTATAATTAATCGAACGTCTTCAATTTATGGTGAAAAAACCAAGTATTAGCGGATTTTCCTTGTTTTACATCACCGCATTCCTATTTTACTCGAATCATCGATTCCAATTTTAAGTGTCGATTTTAGAGTCGTGAATGACCTTTAGTGAAGTCAGCTATAAAATAGGGTGAATCTCTAAGGTCTAGACAATTAATGTTAAACTTGTATGGTTGTAGATACATAAAGTAATTATTCTTTCAAATTGTCTAGATTCGCGAAACGGTTCACATCAAGCCCAAATGCGAGAGGATCGAGATTAAGATTTGCGGCGAGTGCAGGTAAGTGGGGAGCTTGCTCAATTATCAAATATGGCATGATTATTAGTTATGCTTAGGATTCATAATTTGAATTAAAGACTTGGGATTTATGGGTTGCGTCGTGGTATTGGCTCGAACCTACGTATCTATGGAATGTAAATGCACTGTTATCCATGGCCCCAGAATATGTAGAATTCCATCGAGGGTCTTAAAGAATACCTCAGAATGTTGCGGTACCACCGAGGGTCGTTAACACCCCAGGATGTGTGGAGTTTACCACCGAGGGCTTTACTTGACTAACTGAATTCATAAGTATGTCACGTAGGGACATGAGTTGGAGTTACCTTCTCTTGTACTCTTGAGACATAGAGATGTGCATCGGTGATGGCTTGGATGAACCTACTGTTGATTTGATGAGACAAACGAGAGGGCACATAAGGTCTGTGTGCTAGCTGGTTGTTTCCATCACTTTGAGAGTACGAGAATCGGTCACCGAATTCTTGCCAATATCTAGTATGCATTGAATGGAACATCGACTTATCGTATCATTATATTTTATAGTACATAATCTCGCGAAACCCCCATCATTTGTATGGAAGTTTGAAATTATGAAATGATTTGTCAATCTCTTTAATGTTATTCATGATTATTGTTGTTACAATTTGTGACTTACGAATCTTATGTCTATGAAAGTACTTGATGGTTCATTATAAGTCTATTTTTTTTAAATCCTGCTACCATGCTACTATTTAATGAATCCTTGTTTGTTTTCAAATACATGCTAGACTATGCATGCTTATTAGGTATTACTTACATATTTGATAGTTGAGCGGGGTTTTCCGCATTACCGAGCTCCGTTGGTTCTTTTAGCTTACCCCACTTACAATACAGGTTCATCGACGAGTGCGTTAGAATTGAGACAAGGGAGAAACGAGCTTGAAGTCTTCATTTGATGTGAGCCTTGAGTTGATATATATCATGTATATTCGATTTTGAAACTATTAAACTTGGGTTGTAATGAAAATAAGTCTTTAGGTAGTTTGAAACCTACTTACCTTTAGTTGATCCATTTGGGAGTTTTAATAGTTTAACTCAATACGAACTCATTTATAGTTTCATAGATATTCTTGTGAACTTAAATCTATTAGCTTAGGGATATCTCTTTGTATTTATTTCGCAATTATTATCCTTTGTTTAGCCAATGTACTTTCCGTAGGTTTATTTGTTTAGGCGTGCTAGATCGTTATTTGGGCCTGGTTCAGGTATTGGATCCAAGTGGTAGTCTAGGTCGGGCGACCCGATCCTAGGTCGGGGACGGGTTGTCACAGTATAACCACGATAAATCCCCCGACCTACCCCATCCAGATAACGATAAAACAAGATAGGAACCACGTATATATACTATTCAGTAATCCAGTGACTAAATCTCAACTTCAGTAAACGACATGATCCCTCCGATGGTGTTACCCGTCGAGATCACCCTAATCCCTCCTGACGGTCGAAAGTATGTCCAACTACCGTCGACATGAAACCTGTCCCAAGACGACTCATGCAAGAGATTTAGGTACCACCAATATAAATACACACCGAAGCTTAAGGAGTGGAACCCATATGTGCCTACCAACAGACACACATACGATACGATTTTCAATTAAAACACGCCATGAAATAAAGTGAAGTATTCTCAAGGATTTTACGCACCTCAATTCACGCTCCAAAGTCCCAAAAATACCCCGGTTCAATCCCGTTCTTGCATCGAGATGCGTGCCTGACATTCGACTAGATCTCTTAAGTCCTTGGTGTCCGAATAAACCATTTGAAGTGATTTAGTGACATATTAGTTGATTTTATATTATGACAACAAAAATTAGAATTTTATTCTAATTTTTTATTGTGACACATTTTTCGAGTTACACTGAAGTGTCAAATGTCCAAAAAAAGTGTTGAAACCCATTTTCAACCCTTTTCTAATTTCTCACATTTTTCTGAATTTTTTCCATATTTTTTTATAATATATTTTTATTTGAAACAATTATTTATTTTATTATTATTATTATTACTTTTTAAATAAAAATATTATTTAATGGGGTGGACCCATAGACCAGGTCTGACCCAACCCAACTGAGTCGGTCCCGATCTGGCTCGGCCCAGGGGTCGCTCGCACACACGCTCACCATCCATTCCCATTTGTAGAGACGTTAATGCCCCTTTTTTTTTTCTTTCGTTTCTCTCTCTCTTTCTCTTTCAACAACAACACCAACACAACAACTTCATTAACAGCCTAAAATCACCATTAAAACACCAGTTCTCCACAAAATCAACTCTCGATCGCATGGTTTTATCACCAATTCATGATAAGCCATCTGCCACTGCTGATTCTAATTTGTCCCTTGCGTCTGATTCGATTCACCGCTTGCCCGCCACACATCGAGCAATTCCATCTCTACTTTGCACACAATAAGCCTGATCAAGTTTTTTTTTTTGTTAATATCATCCTGCATCACCCCGTCTACATCTCCACCACTCAAGTCCATGCCGTTCTGCCACATTTCCATCAATCAACCAACATGTGTGTGCAAGACTCACTCCGACCTCTCGTGATTTATGAACCATCATTACATCTAGCCACATCTACCCGTTCACCCTATATGCATATGCTTTTGTGGTCATCTTGAGACCATCTTGATTGGCTCATCAGTTGATCATCTGCCCGCGTGTATGTGCACTCTTGATTGGCTCATCAGTTGATCATTTGCCAATATGTTGTGGGTTACGACATCTGTTTATGCTTTATGAGTTGTTATTTAACACACAAGATGTGATATCTGTCTGCAATATGTTCCTGTGTTCTCGCTTCACTAATTCAGTTGTCAAACTCAAGTTGGTTTTGGAAAACTCATCTTGAGTTTGAGGGAGGGTGTTAAGATATGGTAGTTTAGATAAAGTTTAGTTGTTTAGATAAATTCATTCTGTTACAATTTGAAGTTAAGATTTGGGATTATTCGGTTGTAACCAAAGATATTATGATTGTAACTATTATGCATATAAATAGGTGTTATGTACTCAAGAAAGATACACAATAAACATTATTCTCTTTTAAAAATTAACACCACCATTAAAACCCCAAAACTTAACTTCATTTTAATGGAGAATTGAAAGAAAGGGGAGATACTCTCCTTGATTTCTTGATTGCTTGTCCAAATACTCTCCAAATCACCAAAAATTCATAACAAAACCCTCACTTCTTTCTTTGATTTTCGGATTTGATCAAAGGAGGTGAGAGAAAAGGTGATGAAAGTTAAAAAAAATCAACTTTAAATAGTCCATACTTCATCAAATGTGTTGTGCCAATCTCAAGGCCTCTCAATGGCCTAAATTTAGTCAAAAAGTCTTCCATAATGTGACAGAAATAGTGTCTCGGTCATTTGGTCTTATCTTTTGTTTGTATACAATTATTGATTCTCGGGTGTTTCGGTACTTGACACTCGGCATCCCGACCATGCCGCCGCATACGATCACACCATTAACCGTCCAATCACCGATTGATATTAGTTATTTAACACATTTCATTTGTTTATTATGTGTGTACTACTCCCTGGTTTAGTATTCCCATAATTCGCCTGCCCGGTACCTGAGTCAGTACGCTTTTCGATGCGACTACCAGTCACACTATCTTGCCCGGTAACTTCAATATAAACTCACACATGCCACGTAATAAGTCAATCTATAATCATAACCATCGCATTTGCACAAACTGTCAATCAAAAATAACATTTCACGCCAGCGTGACGTTCCCGTGGACCCGAACAGGCGCCCACTTCCGAAAATTTTTGGACAATGGCATCAATTAAAAACAGGGCTATTTCACCACGTGAGAGCCATGCTTGACCTTGTGATCATTCACAAGCTTGATTAAGTGGTAATCCATCTCACAACACAAATAACGATTTTCTTGTTGGTTCAAAATTTTATTTTTAATTTTAGCACATAAGTGGGTGGAAATAGTCCCTCTTATGGGACAGGCGTTTTACCAAAATATCCCTTGTGTGTAAATATTTCCTTTTCCCTAATTGGCGAGACCTCACTCAATTTTCTTCACTTTCATGCGTCCTCTCCACTCGAGAAGAAGCAGCCACGGCCCACAATCGACCGAGCAAGACGCAAGCGACGATGAAGAATCACTAGAAGTAGCTCACTAGAACTAATCGAAGGTAAAGTGATTCCACTGCTTGGTCTTCACACCTACGATTTCGTTTGGTTGCCTCGTTGTTTGATTTCATTTGCTCAGCTTTGACATCTTGGAATTAAACCTATGTATTGCAGTTGTAATTCTTAATCAATGTGTTTGCTTTAACTTTAATCACATGTGTTGGTTGCCACCTAATTTATGGATCACTTTTTTGTGCTATGAAAGAAACCCCAGACCATCGAAAGTTTTTTTTATTAGGGCCAATGGTATTCGACTATTCGAGTAATTTCTTTTTTTTTTTTTGGTAACGAGACTTTATTCCTAATATATTTACATATTTACAAAAGGTAGGAAACGATGTGTTTCCTATAAATAAAGTTAGAAAAAAACCTTACAAGTGTGGTAGGGGAAAAACGCGTCCTTCCTCGTATGAATACTACGTCCCCCACTTCGGTAACGGGTCCTTGAGGAAACCCATCCCCTAATGGTGCCACGGTCCCATCAAATCAACTAGGTTGAACCCATGGTCCTGTGGCCGCTCCTTCGTACACCCCACTATCCGAGTCAACTAAGGACCCACCAAGCTGTTCAGTTGCATTGGAGCGAAACCCACCTCCATTTCCTAGCAATGCCATGAGACTTGAGCCATAAACCCACCCTTAGTTTAATAGATGTCCACACATCCCACCATGACCTCACTTAGCCCTCAAATAGCCTAGCATTTCTCTCTTCCCATAGAGCCCACGTTAAGGCTTGGACTCCACTGTGCCACAGCATTCTCCTCTTATATCCCATATTTGCAGCCAAGTCATCACGAAAACAGTCACCTATTTGTTGCGGATGAGCCCCTTGGAAACCAATCTCTTGGCTGAATGACTGCCAAATTAGTGAAGCATACGAGCACTGTAAAAAGAAGTGGTCTAAAGTCTCGCATGCTTGACGACACAACGAACATTGTGATGGAGATAGAGCCCACATCGGCCTACGTCTCTGAAGTATATCGAGAGTATTAATTTTCCTGTGATAAAGAGCCCACATCGGCCTACGTTTCTGAAGCATATCGAGAGTATTAATTTTCCTGTGATAAAGAGTCCAACAAAAGAATTTCACCTTAGATGGGGAATATGCTTTCCATATCATGTTGTATGCATTGAACTAACCCGTAGAAGGATCTCCCATGAGAAGCTACTATTCGAGTAATTTGCCTCACTTATCTAAACCCGAGCTTTTGTCCGTCAACCAAACAACTGGGATTTTTAAGCCCATATTACGGAGACCCTTGCTTGCTTGTTAGGGGTATCGGTCACCCGAACAGACCATATGGTCTTTTTTGGTGTGGTCTTCTTTAATGTTGTTTAGAATTAGAATTGATTTCAAGTGAAGGGAATAGGGTCAGCGAAGCATCTCCAACTTACATTAGTTGCCTCGAATTTTCTTAGTCTACAATTTATTTTCAATATGATGGTTTATGATTTAATTTTTTTGATATAGAGGCAAGTTGTAATGGTGTTCTTGAAGTCTTTTGAATGATTTAATCCTGGGTCTTTAATTGATAAAGTAAATCCTTAAGAATTATGTTTCTAATATTTTGGAATGTGTTTCAAATTACAATCGTTCCTTTTGTTTCATTATAACGTGAGAACATTGATGGAAAAAATAAGCTATTTGGTTACCAAAAATATAAGTTATTAATTTTATTGAATGATCTTTTTTGTCTTTTTCATTGCATTGAGAAGGTTTGAACTAGTTAGAAGTTCTTTTTTTCCCTATTTTTAATAAATTCTTTTTTGTAGATAGGTAGCTTGTTCTTAGTTTTTTTTTTTTGGCGAAAGGTAGCTTGTTCTTTGTTATGTTCTTGTAATATATCCTTATTTGATTTGTAATATTTTTTGTTTCATGTACAGGGGAGTGACATTGGGAACCTAGAGATACTTATCAACTCATCTCTTTGAATACAAATTCTTTGTTCCCAGAGTACCAATGGTCAAGTTCTTTCCGCGCCAAAGCTCTGCAAATTTGAAGTTTTCAAAATCTGCAATTGAGGGCAGATCCTACGTTCAGATTTTGGTAGGTGAGATCGATGAGAAGATGGTTCTCTCAAGGACGAATCGCGACATACTCCGAAACCCATTTGGGAATCACATGTGCTTCCCATCTAAATCATCTACTCCAATGTTGCAGCAATGCAAGAGCACTGAAGCAAGGAAGACAAGTTCACCAACAAATTATGCTTCGCGGGCTCGGTCTCAGCCCATTCATGGCTACCAAAATTATCCAAATGTATGCGGAATGCAACGATTTGTTTTCTGCCCACGCCCTATTTGATGAATTACCTCACAAAAATGTGTTTGCTTGGACTGCCATCCTTACATTCTATTCGAGGAATGGACTGTACAAAGAGTGTGTGAATGGCTACGGTAAAATGCGACTTCAGGGTGTCGGGCCCGATGGATATGTCTTTCCCAAGGTGCTAAGGGCATGTGCTCAAGCGATGTGTTTGGAGGAGGGAATTTGTATTCATAAAGATGTGATTAGGTTCGGTGCGGAATCCGTCCCTCAAGTTTGCAATTCGTTGATTGACATGTACTCAAAGTGCGGAGATGTTGGGTCGGCTAGGCGGGTGTTTGATGGAATGGTGGGAAGAGACTTGCTGTCATGGAATTCAATGATTTCGGGGTGTGTTTCTAATGGGTTTCTTGATTCTGCAGTGAGGCTGTTGGGATTAATGAGATCGGACGGTCTCGAGCCTGATGTGGTGTCATGGAACATAGTCATCGATGCTTATTGTCGAAAAGGGTTGTGTGAGGAAGCGTCGAAGATGTTTGAGCAAGTTGAGGAGCCTAACATTATTTCATGGACAATCTTAATTTCAGGTTATTCTAGAGTTGGTAAGCATGAGGTATCTTTGAGAATTTTCACTGACATGATGACTAGAGGAGGGTTAATTCCCGATCCGGATGCTCTTTCCAGTGTCCTTGTTTCTTGCCGAGTCTTGGGGGCTTGTAAGAGTGGCAGAGAAATTCATGGATATGGAATCAAGAATTTAAAAAGGCTCGAATTCTATGACTCGGCTGGAGCTGCCTTGTTGACATTATATGGTTCACGTGGGAGGATGCAGTATGCAAGACTAGTGTTTGAATTGATGGACAAAGCTGATGTTGTCACCTGGAATGCTATGATCCTCAGTTTAGCTCATCGAGGGACGGGAGATTCAGCACTTGGATGTTTTGGTGAAATGCAATCTAGAGGAATTGAGAACGACGAGATCACATTATCAACGATTTTACCTGTGTGCAATCTAAAATTCGGGAAACAAATTCATGCCTACATCAGAAAGAGAACTTTTGATTCAGATATTCCAGTATGCAACGCACTGATCAATATGTACTCCAAATGTGGATGCATTGGTGCCGCATACAACGTTTTTTCGAACATGGAAACCAGGGATTTAGTGTCATGGAATTCAATGATGGGAAGTTATTCGATGTATGGTGATGGGAAAGCTGCTCTTGCGCTTCTGCAGGAGATGAGTCGGTCAAGCATTCAACCAAACTCCGTGACTTTCACGTCGGCATTGTCTGCTTGTAGCCATTCAGGTCTAGTAGATGAAGGGCTCGAGCTCTTCAACAGATTAACTCAAGAATTCAGTATAGTTCCTACTATGGAGCAGTTTGCGTGTGTTGTTGATCTGCTTGCTCGTGCAGGGCGACTTGAGGATGCTGTCGAGTTTATAAACACCACTTCCGTTAAACCTGATAGGAACATCTGGGGTGCCCTTCTCGCTGCATCTCGAGCTTACCAAGACATTGACGTGGGTAAACAAGCCGCAGAGCATCTATTCAGTTTGGAACCACATAATCCTGGAAATTACATAACATTGTCAAATATATATGCAAGAGCTGGAAGGTGGGATGAAGCAGTAGGTATTAGAAAGCTAATGGAAGCAAGGGGATTGGCGAAGCCGTCCGGGCATAGTTGGATTGAGATGGAAACTGTAAGTGATGAGCAGTACTGTGAAGTTTCTTGAAACACATTTTTGGCAGTAAGCTTTAAGTTCCCTTTCAAATAATTAGGATCAGGTATGCACATTTGCGCATAAGAGCAAAGGAAGCAGCTTGACTTAATCGATTGTATGGATATATATTTGGTCTCCATCGTGGAATTTTCTTATATATATGATGTGTTTTATTGATCAGTTCTCAAGTGCCAAATGAAATTGTGGAATGACAAGTTCTCAAATGCCATTTGTGCAAACACACAATACCCTACTATAGACTTCATAAATTAAGGAGAAATATTCAATGGACTTGGGTTAGAAGCTTAGATGTCCACAGGCCCAAAAAATGTGTACACTTAGATACTCCTACATGTCACCTCATAAATTCATAATAGTCCTTTACTGAGATCGTTTTTTTTTTTTTTGACAAAGCTTTACAGAGATCCTTAAATACATTATCTGCTTTTTAAAAAAAAAAAAAAACACTTTATCTCATTATTGGTGTTGGTCAAGTCAATGCATGCATAATTTTTTCTACTTTTTTGCGTTAAAAGCTTTGTTATTTCACTTGTACAAGAGTGAAATCCCGCAACCTCTCTAAACCTTGTCAACCTCCTCTCATCAATGTCACTAAAGATAGATGCTTTGGGTGCTTTAAAAGTTTTATTAGATGACTTAAAATTACTATGATACGTACATTTGCTACAAATTTATTGATGTCCCTTAAGTTTTGGATTGAGACGTGTATTTATACATTTTGATATATGTTCAAAGGACGACAATAAGTTAATAACTATGCACGGCATAATAGTCAATAGTATCTCATCCCCCTAATTTCCAAAAATAAAAATGTTGAGGCCAGTCAAGATTGGGGCGGCCGACGTGCAACATAAACCAAAGAGCGAGAGACAATCAAAGAGCGAGAGACAATGTTTCTGTAGCACTCGAAGCTCTGCACTTTCAGAACACCAGACTCACGTGGCAAGCCACGCTCCACTCACTGCATCGATTGACTACATGACAAGAATCACATTCCCTGAACGTGCCATTACGTCATTGGTAGGTGGGTCCAATATTGAAGGCGCCCGAGAGCACCAGATCAGAGAGACCTACTTCAGTGTTCGTTCTCTATGCGCGATGCGGTTGAGCCCATCGCATCACGTGTTCATAGCTTTCAATTCCAACCAAATCTGTCCGATTCGGTGAAGATCAGAAGAAGAAGAAGAAGAAGAAGAAGAAAATTGAACAGTTTGGATGATGGTGATGATGATGGAGGCGCCTCGAGGGACGAGATGAGATGATCTCGAGAGAGATGGCTAGGGCGGTGGGAAAATGGGCGTGTTTGTCTCACAAGAGGACCACCATTATCATCTGTTCTCTCAACATCGTCGCCGCCCTTTTCGTCCTCCACTCTCTCTATTCTTCCCTTTACATCTTCCCCTCCAATTCCTTCTCCAATGGTCAGTACTTCCCTTCCTTTTTTTGGGGATTCTTGTTTGTGTTATTGCTATTTTCGCCTAATTTGATCCTTTCATGATCACATTTGGGATTTTTGGTTCTATTGTTCTTTGATTTGGCTGCACTGATTATGTGCTGTTTTCGCGCTTGGTTTTAGTTGTATATACGGAAGATCAGATTAGGAAAATGGAAGAATCGATTCGGATTCGAAAGGCGGCTGAACCTGTAGAGCTTATTAGATTGGTCAGTCCCCAGTCCATGCACTTTGATTTTGGATGATTTCTTCCCTCGTTGGTTTGATAATGTTTACATTTTTGTGTTTGGATGAAAGGTTGAGAAACTCAAGAAGCAATTGTCCAGAGAAAATAGTGCAGTTATATTGTCGCGGGAGACGAAGCGTAAGCTAGCTGAGGAAATTCTTCTAAAATTGAAAGAACTAAATGGAAATGGCAACGTGACCGTTCAGAGAGGTAGCTTCTTACAGATTTCCTCTCAATATCTTCCCATTGTTGTTTTTCAATTCGTTAGTGTTGTTTACATGCTTCAGACTTCTTGCAACTCGTGCTATAGCGAAGGATTCCACAATTTTATTTTTTTTGAATTAAGATAGAAATTTCATTAATCATGATGACTCAATACATTCAATAGAACTGAACTAGACATAGAATCAGTTATGTTGATAAAAGCACATTGACTTGCCAATTCTAATTGTTCAAAAGAACATTCAACTGTCACCTAGTTGATTTTGAAGAACTGTGGCTGTAACAATGGAACAATATAATGATTGGTGATTGTTCTCTTTATAAACGTCTGGAAGATAATATACAAATAAACTATTGGAACCATAATGAAAAATAAAACTTTCACCAAGGGAAGACAAACAAAGACTTCAGATGAAGGATGACAAACACAAACTTCCAACATTGGAAGAAAACTACTTATTCGAAAAGATAACCTAATGAAATATCAAACCAACAAATGTAAGCACAGGTCCATGCACAAGCAGTAGAAGTGGAGATGAACTTGAATGATGGTAGATGCACGAGTGGAGGAGGAGCAAGCGGTGCCTATGGTGAATCTGATAACTGCTGCAAGATTGAAACTCTCATGTCTAAATAGACGCGTTTATTGAAAAAATATGCAATAAACACTTTTATTGGTACCACCGCCGATTGAAAGAGGAGATCAACGGTGGTTCAAACGCAAGAATCACAAAGAAAAAAAAAAGAGAAAGAAAATGAGGTTTTAGGGTTTGGAGCCGCCGCATACAAAATTAGCGAAGGATTCCAGATTACGTGTGAAAAATTGCGTCTGCATCATCCAATGATAAGAGCCTTGAGGACAAAGGTTCTAACTAGAGGGGTGGTATTGATAAGTCAATATATAGCCGTTGCATGAGTCAAAGCATAAATAAAACTCGAAACTAATCAGGAATATTTCTAGGTGTAGTTTTCATGTTAATCAAGTTTATGCTTTTTTTTTGAAGTTTGTTATTTTCTTACGTTAGTGATGAAGAATGTGAATGGGATTTGTTATTTTTTAATTTATTTAATTAGTTGTATTTTAAGTGTAATAGGATTAGTAGAATTTTATTTTTTAGAAAGTCTTAGATAACGATAAATTAGAAGTTAGTGATTTAAGTGATTCTAAATAAGAGTTTTACTATTTGTTTTAGGAGTCTAGTTAGAGTAGTTCCAAATAAAGGCATTATATCTGTAATTTTAGGAGGTTGGTTTTTTTTTTTTTTTTGGATGTTATTAAGGTAATAAAAGTGGTTTAGAGTTTTCAAAAATAAAATGAAATAAAAGGGGTTAAGAGAATCCGTGGGATTTTCTCGTTTGTGTTTGTTCTTCTTGTTTGGGCGTTCTTTTGAATCAACAAAAAAAGAACGAGTGTTTGTTCTCGCTATCGGGTATTCTCAAACTCAAAGTTAGAAGAAATTGTTCTTATTTTCTTTGTAGCGAGATCCATAAACCACCCAATTCAGAGCACATAAAGAATTAATACCCAATTGGGCCAATTCTCAAAAAGAACACAATTTTATTTTTAAAAAATCAACTAATTATTTTATCACAGCTAAGCCTTTATATAGGCATTGAACATATTAATGTACAAACTAGCCCATCAATACTGTGACACAAAAACTGACTATTAATTTGACTCATTATACTAAAACTAACCATGACACAGAAAGAAGAAATAAATATCCAACGTACGCCAATGTAAATTAATTAGAAGACCACTTTCTATAAAACATCTACCATTACATAAACACTAACTTTCAATATATATTAATTGAAAAGGAAATTTTCTATAAACTAATACAATTCTAATAAAAGTTAAATTCCTAATTTAAAAGGCTCACTAATTAACTAAACTTTCTAATTGAACAAGATAACTTCTACTTTCAAAAGATGATCTTAAATCTTACTAATTGACTAAAAGACTGTAACAGGCCAGGGTTTGGTGTATTGGTTACTTTTTTTTGCGATTCATGAGTATGAACCACCACTGATTTTTTCTTTTGATCTACAGTGGTTTTAATAACAATATTTTATTTTATTATTTATTCAATGAAGGTCAGATCTATTCAGATATGAGATGTTCTGTTTCATTCGTCCTGCAACAGTTGTCAGATTCATTATTAGCACCACTTGTCTCTTCTCCACACATGCATCTACCATCATTCAATTCTGTCTCAACTTCTATACACCCGTGTATGTATCTACGTCAGTTGTTGGTTTGAGATTTTTCATTAGGTTCTCTTTTTCAGTAAGTAGTTATCTTCCCTCATTGGAAGTTTGTGTTTGTTTTCCCTCGTCAGAAGTTTTTGCTTGTCTTCCCTCGTTGGAAGTTTTATTTCTCTTTATAGTTCTAATAGTGTGTCGGTGTACTACACTGTTCCAGATGTTTGTCGAGAGAATAGTCGCCAATTGTTATACTATTTCCTTGTTACAGTCACAATTCTTCAATATCAACTTTGTGGCAGTTGAATGTTCGTTTGAACAATTAGGATTAGCAAATCAATGTACTTTTATCAGGGCAATTGATTCTCTGTCCGATCTTGCTCTATTGAATGCATCGAGCCATCACGATTAATTAAATTTCTATTTTACTTAAAAAAAATAAAAAAATAAAAGACCAACATATAAAACTTTTCTTAGCTAATGCCACACTCCTATTTGAACTCTAACTAAGTGCTAATATGACTAGACTAAATATAACCTACTCAACAATGTTAACTCAAATGTAATTAACATTGAAAAACCAAAAATCATGGTACATTGCTTGGTTTGACACACGATATTGTAACCCGATGGTTGCCATGTCATCTCCGTATCCTTGATCTCCATCATACTTCCCCGATTCAAAAAAATCATCCTCAAGTTTTTGTTCGTACGTGACTCTTATGATGAGCAATTGTGCCATCATGGCTAGTCTTGACTAACTCAGAACGAAAAAGTAAGACATTCAATAACCTCATTTGAAAGGCCAAAAGCATGATTCTGACTGTTATGAAAGTTTTGTCGAAAGTTGTCAACGTCTCCGTTGTCTAGAATCTTTGCTATGAACAAAAGTGCTTCATCATTGCAAACTTCAATTTTGTCTTTGCAATTCTTTCAATTCAGTAGTTGTCAACGACCGCATCACCAACCACCTCTTGAAGCATTTGAGAACATTTATGGGAAATCATCTCGATGACAAAGCTGACGTCTCCAAAGACTACCTTGTCTTCCACGAAGTCGTTGCCATCACCATCAAACTTTCACAGCTCGTCAAAGTTGTCGGAGGCCTCCTCGAACAAGATTGGGTCCACTTTACCTCTATCACCAATTTGTTCTTGCTACAAAGAAAATAAGAACAAGTTCTTCTACCATGTGTCTAAGTGTTGCGACGAATCATCGTGGAAGTTCCAAGATCGCAATCACATGAATATACCCAAAGGTAAACAAACCACAGAGAAAATAAGCATACAAAGTTTCATGGAAAGACCCAAAATTAGGGGAAAAACCACAGGCAAAAAACAAGGTATTCCATTATCAATAGTTTAGTACACAAAAGAAAACCCTCTTCTATCTAAATTTCAGATAGAAACCTCTAGAACAAGATCTCTCAATCTTGCGTGCACTCAACCTGTACAATACCATGGCTCACCAACACACTTGCTTAAGTTTGTTGTACATCTATTTATATGTACTTCTTCACCAACTTAATGTGTTCTACACAAACACCAATGAATGTTGTTGTGTTGCACTCCAACTTTGACAAAATTGATGACTTCTCTTCCAAGCAACATGGCCACAAATGCACGGCTTCAGCTAGTACCAATTGATGAATCCGTGTTAAGCGCAAACATAAGTTTCCACGTTTGTCTCTCACATTCTAATTTGTAGTTTAACTCAATACCACATACTAATTTAAGCCACTGCCTAGCATATATCAATTTCTAAAAGTAATTCTAAATCTTACACCACAATTAATTCTAATTTGAGCCACCAACTTAACAAATTTTCACTTTGGTGAAAATTCACCCCATTCTTGCTACCTCACCCTCTCAAGCCACCATCCTCAACATCGAGAATGAACCAAGTCCAATCTAGCATGTTTAGACTTACCAACAACCAAAACCCACGTCGTGATCAACTTTTTAGGCCCAGATCTTGCTCCATGTTTCTGCACCAAAACAAACAAGTTCTTCCTCGCTCCTTTTATGACCAATGAAGACTTCCAAAATATTTTCAATGCTCCACCTCGCCCGGAGTACCTGTAACCGTTAGAATCTAATTCAAAAGAGAAATTAGATTTTTAGTGCCCGGAGTACCTGTAATTGTCAGAATCTAATGCGAAAGAGAAACTAGATTTTAGTACAACTCGGCACATGTCAAACATCTCGAAGTGTTATAATGCTTTCGTCAAACAACTTCAGCTGAACTTCACTGACTCTCAATATCGGTCACAGAGAGCCGTCGACCATTGACATAACTTTGTCACCCGTACAAGTTACATAATTACGGATCTATGCCCCTATGTACGCAAACATGTCTTGTGGCCCCACTGTCGATTACCCATTCTCCCTTCTAATCTCCAATCCTATTCTTTGCTAGACTAATAGGATAATTAATATCAGTATGGAGAACCAAAAATTGTCAGCATCATTACATTAAACATCATAATCCCACTTTGTTGAACTGGAGCTTTTTGCTAAAATTGCCGCCTTTTCCTTTTCTATTTCCATTGTCTCTCATAAGATGCCCGGCTTGACCCCATCTCCAACAAACACTTTCCCGTGCTTCTTGGAACCCTTCCCCACAGCTACCAAACCGGAGTTTTCAAATGAACAATTGTCTTCACCCTTCATCAAGTTCTTAGATATTAACTTGGTAGTGACCTCTGTTAAACTAATGGTTTCCTTCATGCACATCAATGTTGGCTTCATGTGCTTAAATGAAGGCGAAAGTGACTAGATGAGCTTGAGCACCTGATTCTCATCTCCGATGTGCTCTCTCAGTTTCTCAAGGTAGAGACAATCTCATTCAGAGCACTAAGATGATCAGTAATACTTGTACCTTCATCCATTTTTAGGTGATGGTACCGGTCCTTGAGGTAGAATCGATTTGACATGGTCTTTCTTACGTTCACACTTTCCTGTTTTTCCCAAAAACCTTTCGTCGAAGAAATATTCCTCATGTTCAAAAGGACATTATTTGCCAAATTGAGTCTTATGACGCTTGCTACCCTCAAATCCAACTCTTCCTAATCCTCATCACTATCCTTTCCACGACACTTCAAACCCTGACGTAGCCCAAATTGAATCAACAAATCTTTGACTTGAATTTGCCACAAACCAAAATTTTTCTTCCCATTGAAATTCTCCACATCAAACTTTTTCGCACTTGTGTACTTCAACATCTCTATACTTCACTGCAATGGTGTAACTCCCTCAAATCTGAATCTTGACTCTGATACCAGTTTGTTGTGATGAATCACCGCGAAGGTCCCAATATCGCAATCACACGGAACACCCGAAGGTAAACACACCGCATAGAAAATAAGAACACACGAAGTTTTGTGGAAAACCCCAAAATCAGGGAAAAACCATGGGTAAGAAACAAGATATTCAACTATCAATAGTGTAGTACCAAAGGAGAACCCTCCTCTATCTAAACCCCAGATAGAAACCCCAAAAACAAGATCTCTCAATCTTGCTTGCACTCATTCCGTACAATACCACGACTCACCAACACACTTGCTTTAGTTTGTCGTACATCTATTTATATGTACTCCTGCACCAACTTAATGTTTTCCACACAAACACCAGTTAATGATGTGTTGCACTCCAACTTTAACACAATGGAAGACTTCTCTTCCAAGCAACGTGGCCACACATGCAGGGCTTCAATTAGAACCAATTGATGAGTCCTTGTGAAGCACATACATAAGTTTCCATGTTTGTATCTCACAAACTAATTTGTAGTCTAACTCAAATACCACTTACTAATTTAAGCCTTTGCCTAGCATATAGCAATTACTTAAAAATAATTCTAAATCTTACACGACAATTAATTCTAATTTGGGCCACCAACTTAACACTAAGAATACCTGGTGACAAGAACAAACACCTGCTCTTTGTTTGTTGATTCAACGAATACCCAAACCAAAGTAATAAATACAAAGGAGAAAATCCCGCGAATTCTCTAAACCCCCTTTATTAACTCAACAATATCCAAAAAATCAACCTCCTAAAATTATAGACATAATGCCTTTATATAGAACTACTCTAGCTAGACTCCTAAAATAAATATAAATTTTAATTGGATAACAATAAAATTCCTATTTAGACTCAACTAAATCTCTAACTCTATTTAAGACTTTCTAAAAAATAAAAAATCTAATAAGCCTGTTACACTTAAAATACAAATAATAAGATATATTAAATAATAACAAATTCCTTTCTCGTTCTTCATCAGTTAGAGTGGAAGTGGGTGTGTTATTTGTTAATGTTATTGTGTTATTTGAAAGTGGGTAGTTAGTTACTTATGGAGTCGGTTAAAGGGATTATTGGGCTAGTTGTGTGCTGCAATTTTCTTGGCTTTAGGTTAGCATGATCATTGGTTCCCATTGTATTTAAATTCTGCATAGACAATAGAGAAGAGAAGTTAGTAAATTGTGGTATTTTCTCACCGTATTACCCTAAGAGAATTTTATCTTCAATCTTTAATTGGTTTTTGATTGGGACCACGTATTAGTGGTATCCAAGGTTCAAAACTTCGACTTCTTGTAATTCTTCCACTCAAAAACTTAGAAATAATTCAGATAAGTTTAATTCGATGAGGTGTGCAAAGTTTCGTCGGTGTATCCGTCCATGAAATGTCATTCAAAATGCTAGAAACTCAAATTTCTATCTAGAAATGTTAAAAATACTCAGAGTTATAGTGTTATACAATTATAAGGCATGAAAGTCACAATACAATTGTATAACGTAGTTGATTTTATGTGGTTCCTTTCTTATAAAAAATAGTTCCCTAGATTAGGTCGAATGTTTTGACGAATTTTGACATTATTTTTTCCATATACATGGATTTCGTTTCCCCTCTTTTGAAATTTGACAAAATTTGCCGCAATTGAAGGAATTTCTTTGATTTTTAAAATCATGTTGGTACCAAAGCTACAACTATGGTCAGAAACAAAGCTAGAATTGAAAATTTAGAAGCCAGCTTTGGTGGATTTCAAGAGGGATTGAACAAAGTGGAACTGGATGTTGACGATAAATTTCATCAACTAGAAGTT
Source organism: Stephania japonica (assembly GCA_039657345.1). Taxonomy (NCBI): domain Eukaryota; kingdom Viridiplantae; phylum Streptophyta; class Magnoliopsida; order Ranunculales; family Menispermaceae; genus Stephania; species Stephania japonica. The sequence continues at coordinate 36,773,122 of CM077564.1, read as the reverse complement.
GCCAATAGCAAAATCTCGGAACTCTTACTTGCAAGGCATGACACACCTGCTGGTAGTGTCGGTGATTGTAGCAGATCTGGACAGTCCTCCAACAGGTGTTTCCCTGAGAGCATCAAGGATTACAAGGCGCTAAGGCGGTGGCTGCGCATTTTCCCTTCCTAAGGCAAAGCAGTGGCGTCTAGGAGTTGCCTAGGCGGGAAAAAAATATTTATTGTGTACCCTAAAAAATTAGTTAACTATTTATTGATCCCTTTCTATCTACTAGTACTACTAGTCTTTGACCTTAATATATAATATTTACTTTAAAAAGTACTCATGATAGACATTTAATTACTTCAAACGATGCATGTGTGCCATCTATTATCAATTATTAAACACATTTTAGTTTTCAAAATTATATTTACCTCCGTGAACTTAAAAAAAATTATATATGTAAGTTTTCAAGTTGGGGTAAGGTCTACACTATTTGGCGGTTTATATATGGAAGATTTTTTAAATTCTTTTCACCTTCCGAAACTTCAAAAAATGACTAAGAAGGCCACTAGGCCACCGCCTGTCCAGGTCAGCCTAGGTGGTTTGAACCAAAAAGGCCTAGACAATGCCTTGTAATCATTGGAGAACATGGATGGAGACCAACCAATGTTCTTTTTCAAATTAGCTGCTCTCGAATACCCTAGGAATTCGGGTGATGATTCAAGCGGATGGTTCACTTGTGTTCATCAATTCTTTGATTACCAAAGCACGTTGGACACTCAAAAGGTTCCTCTAGCTTCATTTTAATTGGAAGGGGAAGCAAGTCAATGGTAGCAATGGTTGCGTAGGGCCTACTAAGAGAAAAAAAAAATAGGTGACATGGGACGTGTTTGGAGTAAAATTGTGGTTTCGTTTTGGTCCCATAGGCTATGGAACTTTGATGAAGCTTAATCAAATTCTGCCAAACAGGTTCCTTACATGAATACTAAAAGGAGTTTGAGTGATTGGGTACCAAGGTGCAAGGGTGGACTCAAACGGCATTAGTAGGCACTTTCATGAGAGGATTGAAATCTGAAATTGCGGATGAGATTTGCCTTTTCAAGCCCAAAACTTTAGAGAAAGTCATTAGTTTGGCCAAAATGAGAGACGAGTAGTTGGCTTATCAAGTGCTACTGCCTCCTCAATCTAACGAATCCACCGTCGACAACTCTTTTGTTAAACACAATACGAAGACTTCAATGAAGTGTCTTCCATGGGAAATTATGCAAAAGAGGCGAGCTTAAGGTCTTTGTTTCAATTACAATGCTAAGTTTGTTCCGGGCTGCAAATGCAAGAAATGACAGCTAAGGTTGTTCGAACTTCAAAGTAAATGGAGAAGATCGCGACATTGGTGATAGCATCCTCATAAACCAACAAGAAGAACCTTGAGGACAAGGTTCTAACTAGAGGGGATGGTATTGACAAGTCAATATAAAGTTGTTGCATGAGTCAAAGCATTAATAAAACTAGAGGCTTTACAACTTTTTTGGAGCTCGTCTCTAATTCTCAAAAAAAAAAAAAAAACTAGAGGCCTGAGGCAAGGGGATCCTTTTTCTCCTTTTATTTTTACCCTAATTGTGGATGCACTTTTCCAATGGAAAGAGACATTCATAATCTGGAGGCTATAGTTGAAATGTTGAAGGAGTTTAGTGATCTATCAAGTTTAAAAAACATGGCAAAAAGTCAATTTGCTGACGTTAACTTGGAAGAGAACATTGTGGCTCAAATGCTAATTTTGTGGGTTGCGGAGAGTGTTCATTGCCATTTAGGTACTTGGGGGCCCGTTCGAGTGATGTCTTCGCTTGGTCAAGCCCTTGGTCGTCCTCAAATCCCGCTTTTGTGTTACCTCTTCACAAAGAGGTCATGCTTCACCACCTCTCAATTCACGTCTTTGCCACATAAGGCTTGACCCCTATCTTTCGCCAAGCTTGGTTACATTTAACCAAAACACACTCGTTTTAAATTCATGAACCACACACATTCTACCGACTCATATCGACTTGAGTTCATTGCATCTCTACGATTTCAACAACCTCTCCATCTTACTATGTCACTGGATTTTGTTATCTTCTTCCCTCTCAATTGTCTTCAACTTTAGCAACCCATATCCCTAAACCCTAACCCGAAGTAGGGTTCATCAACACAACGTGCATTTCACTGTGTTTCAGATTTGTGCCAGATCTGAAAGTGAAAACAGCACAGTACTCCCAAAGCTCCAACATTTCATTGTGTTAGATCTCCAATGTTTCATTGTGTTTCATCAGCACAACGCTCCCAAAGCTCACGCGGGTCATTGATCTCGGTGATTGTGGTGTTTAGAAGCATGTGAAGAGGTCCGATTGTGTAGATTTAAGGGAAGCAATGGCAGATTTCAAAGAGAATTGGAGATTCCAGATCTTTAAATGTGTTGAGAATCAAAGTATGAGCTTCAGTTGATTTTTTTGATTTGGGGTTTTGGTGTTTTCGTGATAGTGTTAGAAATAATTGGAGGTATTTACGTCATTTCAAACAAAATTAGGAGGGGTTAGGTTGTCAAAGCGAACAGGACTTCAATTGCAAAATCAGCCTCACCAACAACCTCTTCGTCAGCCACGAAAACAATGCTTCTCACCCGTGTGAAGCGAACATGCCCTTAGGACTTTCATTTGGCAGAAAACCATCTTCAATAGATTTTTGGGCTCCAGTCATTGAATCTATTTCTAAGAGATTACGAAGTTGGAGAAAAAGGGTACCTGTCAAAAGTTGGAAAACTGTGCTAATCAAGCCTGTACTAGAGGCAATTCCCATTTATTACTTGTCTATTTGTAAGATACCAAATAAGGTGGCTAGAATCATTGAGAAAGCTTTATTCTTTGGTAAAAAATGAATGGGAACTAAGGCCAAAGTCTTGTTAGATAGAGAATTGTGGAAAGACCTTTGCAAAAAAGTAGGCCTTGCACTAGTAAACCTTCAGAAAAGGAATCAAGCTCTTGTTTCAACGTGGTTGTGGAGATTCCCTAGAAAGAATGGGGCATTGTAGCATAAGGTTGTCAATAGTATTCATAGTCTAGCATCTAACGTGTGGGACCCTATGGTGACTCCTAGGGTAACTCATCGTAGTCCATTGAAGTTCATGCACTCCAACCTCACATATTTTCAGAGTCACATTTCTGTAAGGGTGGGATGGGTCATCAATTAATTTTTGGGAAGAAAATGGCTCAGAGATACATCACTTGAATCTAGATTTCCCAATGCGTTTTCTCATTCTATGCATAATTATCATTCTACATCCCATTTTGCCTCTCTTTCACATGGGCTTGGTGAGAATAACTTAGTTTGGAACCTTTATCTCCCAAATAGATTCCCTTCGAGGTTCCATGAGGGAAAAAAATAGTCGTTGAATGTCGTAAGCCAAGTTACTCTTCATTTTAATAGGGAAGACAAAAGAACTTGATACCTTAGACTCTTGGGCCTATTTTCAAGTAAATCGTTCTTTGTTTTTTTAGTTGATGGATCTAATTCAATAATGCATCAAGCATTTCAAGGACTTTGGAAGGACATGGTTCCATCCAAAGTTAATTTTCTTGTGTGGCTTGTATTACATGGTGGTTTGTAAACAAGTCATATGCTCCAGAGAACCTCATTTGGTTATTTAACCTCATTGTTGTTTTTTGTGTTTGATGGGAAGTGAACAAGGAACCACCATTTCTTTCAATATCACATAGCATGCCAAGTATGGAATAGGTGGGACATTTTCTCAGGACTTCTTTCTAAGCTAGGCTGTTTGTATGGGTTAAGGTCAATTTTGGAGAGGTTGACAAGAAAAGCAAGAGGAAACCACATCATTGGAGTAACATCATTAGTAGTTTTATGGGGTCTTTGGCTAAAGAGGAATAAGAGGCTTTCTGAAGACAGAATTTAGTGGAAGATTTATGGGACTCAAGGAACATGATGGCATCAAGATGGATCTCATGCAGCAAGTATGGTGCAGGTTAGTCAGCTAAAAATTGGAATCAACATTGGCGATAGATTGCTTAGCGAGAGAACGCTGGCACACTAATGTCCTTTTTCTTTTTCTTTTTTTTTTTATCCTTGTTATATTTTCAGCATTGTTGGAGACTGTAGTTGAGGACTTCCAGTCCTCAATTTTTTCATTATTAATACATCTGTGTTTACAATAAAAAAAAGAAAAAAGCATAATAGAACTAGAAATTGATTAGGAAATTTTCTAGGAGTAGTTTTCATGTTTATCACGTTTATGTTGTTTAAAACAGTTTGTTATTAGCTTATGTTAGTGTGGAAGTGGAGTGGGTGCATTATTTGTTAACGTTATTGTGTTATTGTGAAAGTGGGTAGGAAGTTACTCAAGGAGTCGGTCAAATGGATTAGTGAGGCTTGTAGCGTGCTACAGTTTTCTTGGCTTTAGATCGGCATAATTGTTGGTTGCCATTGTATTTAAATTTTGGATTGACAATTAATAAGAGGAGAAATTAGTAAATTGTGGTCTGTTCTCACCCTAAGAGAATTTTATCTTCAATCTTTAATTGGCTTTGATTGGGACCACCTATCAGAAATTTCTTTCACCTATTCTCTTTGTTCATGAATTTTATCTGTGATGTTTGATAAAATGTTCACAAGTTTCATGAAAATTTTATCACACACTTGTCTAAATGTCTTATTGTGTTATTGTTATCCTGTACTGAAACATGTTATACAAGTGTATAAATTATGATAAGGCCAATTAGAAATCAAAACTTCACAGCTACGTCTGTTTTCATGCTTCTCCCCCCAGTATGGAACCGTTTTTGTTGCTTGTCTTTATGGCCCTTTATCTCAATTGAAATTGGCAGAAGCACTGGAGATCTGGCGCAACAGGAAACTTGAGGAAACTAGACTGTTGGAACTTGGAAAGGCAACCTCAAATTCAACTATCTCTATGGAAGAAGCAAGTATTGTCATGCTGCCCTTTAATTCAATTTACTTTAAGTGGATTTGCTTCTCTAATGTTTTTCTTTTTGTCATCCTTGATAGATACTTTCTAATGTATTGCAGCTGTAGTATGCCTTTTCTGATGTTTGATACGATTATGGTCTTATTCTCAGATATTCTGAAAGGCGCATTGGAGTCATCCTGGGATGTATTATTGGAAGAAATCGGTGTTTGGATGCCGGCTGAAATAATCCACAACGAACATGATGACAGACCTGAGGGTGAAGAGGAATTTGGTAATAAATAATAGGCAAAATGTACTTTTTGATCCTTGAACTTTAAGTCTTTTATGCTTTTGGTCCCTTAACTTTTATTAGTGTAGATTTGGTTCCTTAATTTTCATTGTTGTAAATTTGGTCCTTGTACTTTTTTGGTCCCTAAACTTTTTGTTTTTTATGTTTTTGGTGTAAATTAATTTTTTTTTTTCAACTTTCGTTGGTCAATGTGAGTCGCTCCATTTAGTAATATAAACCACTTTACTCTTCTTGACTACTCACGCGACACTTTTGTTACTCACTCTGGCGGAATTTAACACTTTAAATGATGGATGGCTAAATGTAGACCTTTGTGAAAGTTCAAGGACCAAATGTGTAGTAATAAAAGTTTAGGAACCAAAGGCATAAAAAACACAAAGTTCAGGAACCAAATGATGGGTTTTGCCTAAATAATATAATGTTATGGCTCATAGTTTTCTGTTCTTCCTAATGTTTTCCTTTTACCTATTGGTACTATAATCGTTTCCAATCAGGACCAAGAACTTGATCTTCACTAGACTTTTGCATCTTTTGCTGTTAATACATATATGAAATAAAAGTTTCTTGAAGTTATCATTTAACTTTCACTTGCTAATGATTCGTTTCAATTGAAAAAAAAAAAGGAAAAAGTCACTTGACTGGAAAAAAATTTGGGTTTTCTTTTATTGTTTAGGCTTTACTAGAACATTCAGGAGTTATAATATTGGTATTTGTATATTTGTTTTCTGCCATATCTTTTGACTGCTAAACAGTCCTACTAAGACATTTTATTGATTGATTTTCTTCAGATGACCGGATTGTTGCTGGCCCGCCACTTCCTCCTGAATGTAATGCTGAGCTACATGCTGATTATGCTGGAACTGCCGTTAGGTGGGGGCTCACCCATCATAAGGAAAGTGCTGCTGACTGTTGCCAGGCATGCTTGGATCAAGCTAAGAATGCAAAACCAGGTGAACAGAAGTGCAATATTTGGGTCTATTGCCCATCTGAGACTGGCTGCTATTCACCTGACATTTATGAGCACAAGCATCAGGAGTGCTGGTTGAAGCAGGTAACGTTTTGATTTCTTCTGATTTGTTCTTAACTTAGTTTTTTGGGTTACCGACTTAATGAATTATGCTAATGCCATAACATGTAGAAGCAATTTATTTGAGCTTCTATAACATTAGACCAATGAAACTTACTACATAAGAAATTAATTTGCTAGCATAAACTGATAAACTTCCCATCATATTAATCTAAAACAAACCATAATAGCAACAAAGCCTCCATCCCAAATTCCAAATAATAAGTTGCAGTTGGCTACATGGATCAAACTCTTCCATTCCACTCAATTTAATGCATCATTTTTTTTAGCTTGCACGAGATGTAGCAATTACTGTGATTTAACTGCGGAAACATGGAAGAGAAATGGTTTAAATACTCTCTTTGCGGACTACCATTTTAAGGTTTAATTCAGACATCTAGTAGGTGTTTCTTGTGTGTATTCTTATCTTTTAATAGTTTTTTTTTTTTTTGAGATGCATTTTTTTTTAAATAGTTGAATAGATCTTCTAGGGCTAAAAAAAAAAAAAGATCTTCTAAAATGGTCTATTCTAAAGATGAGGGATTGTCGATGTAATTTCTTCGAAAAATCGTAATGATGATCTCTTACATGATGATATGTATTCAAGGGATTTGTTCTCATATTAACTTTTTTCTTTTGGATGATGATTTTCATATTAACTTTTTGGATTAGTAAGGATAATAAAAGGTTTTCTGATACTATTAAGTGCACTTTCTTGTGCATGCCAGTGCTCTCGTGTAGTTGTAATGATGTGAAAATGTGTGTGAGTTTTGTACAGTTGTCTCTTTGTTATCCAGTTCCTTTGAATTTATTTTTTTTAATAAAAACGGCTTTTGTAGAGGTAAAAAGGTTTTATGTCTACAAAAGCAAAAGGAGGATCAAAATGTAGTTGTAATGATGTGAAGATGGGTGGTGAATTTTGTACAGTTTTCTCTTTGTCATCCCGTTCCATTGCTTTTTTAATAAGAAATAGTTTTTATGTTGGTAGAAAGGTTTTGTAGTTACAAAATCAAAGAGTATCAAAAGTTGGAGGGAAGCTTATATTAGCCCAATTCTAAAATATTGAGCCACCCACATCTGACAATTGTCTGCCAAATTTTCCTCCACCCATTTATAGAAAAATCATACTCCTTGACTTACCAACCACATAGCTACATGGTGTTTGATACAGTCCGACATCTCCTCCATTGGTGAAGGTTCCTCAAAGATTCTTCTATTCCTTTCAATCCACATACCATAAAACCGCTAACATTGATGCATTCCAAGCGATTTTGAACATTTTAGTTGTTCTACGAATGTCTTTATTTGAGAAGATCACATCCCAATTATTAATAGTCAAGTTCTCCTTAGCAAAATTCTTCTTTATTGGCCTCTAAAAAAGAAAAGAAAAAATCCTTCTGCATTGATGTCTTCTCATATTTTGTAAAGGTGCAACCAAAGAACAAGTGATCCAAGTTTCATTCTCCTTTTGGCAAAGGATACGCCAACTAGGGGTAATGGAGAGTGGATAGATGAAGTTTTCTCCATTGAAGGTTATCATAACTATCTTTTTGAGAGAACAAGCCAAGCAAAAACTTTATTTTGTTGGCATAAGTGCTCTCCAAATGGATTTATATGGGAGATCAAGTCAACCCACTCTTGTTAAGTGTCCAACAAACTTTATCTTTTATGAGGGGATAAATCCTAATGGGCGCTAATGTTGCTAACAATTAGGACATCTTGTTGGTTTCTCTACCACTTGGAAGTTTTGAGAAATGAAAGTCCCAATAAGTTAGGTTCTAATCAACCACTAACTCTTTGATTTTGGAAAGTATTTCAAGAAAAGGTTTGGGGATGAAAACTTAATCCATTGGTATGGGTACTCGAGGATATCCAACCCTTATGGATAGGGTTATACCCAAACCCGATATGTGATGAGTAAGGGTGTGGGTTTATAAATGAGATATCCGAGTGGGTATGGGTAGGGTAAATGTATTAACATCTACCCTCCCCATTTACCTGATTACCCGCTCATATACCCATTTATATTTGAATATATATATATATATAAATTGAATTTGGATCTTATGGTTCGTAGACTTATGCATTAATCGATACATATATGGGTCATAAATGCTTGACAACACACAAAGAGATAGTTCCCATCACACGAGTATATGAGGGAGTGTTGAAGATGTGTGGAGCGAAAGTTAGTCCCACATCAATTAAATATAACTTCATGAAGAAGTATATAAGTGATTAGCTCTTCCCAACTAGTATTGAGACCTTTTGAAATAAAACCCCACACCTAAAGTTGAAAGGTGGTTAAATTGGGGACAATATCGGTGCTAGCGAAGAAGATCCACGGGTTCGCGCTTGTATGTGCGGTGCGGCCGTGAGAATTTAACGTGGTATCAGAGCCCATGGTTCGAACGGGACCTAGGAGGGAAAAAAAACCCCTCGATCATGTGACTTTCGGTCCATGGAGGAGTGTTGAAGATGTGTGGACAAAAAGTTAGTCCCACATCGATTAAATATAACTTCATGAAGAAGTATACAAGTAATTAACTCCTTCGAACTAGTACCAAGGCCTTTTGAAATACAACCCCACCTAAAGTTGAAAGGTGGTTAAGTTGGGGACAATATCGGTGCTAGCAGAGTAGATCCACGGGCTCACGTGTGTATGTGCGGTGCGACTATGAGAATTTAACACATATGGGTCATAAATGTTTGACAACACACGAAAAGATAGTTCCCATCACTTGAGTATATGTTCGGGCTCCATTGTATAATTACTCATATATACGATAATTTTACAATAGAGCTACGGATTCACTGGGTCGTGTATGCCTCACCCCACAACTCGCCTACCTTATAATGGCTATATTTGGTTTAACTTTTGCTTTTAGCTTATGCTTTGATGACGTGGATAAGTGCTTATGAAAAGCAAAAAAACATGTAGGGAGATGCTTTTGAGAATCGCAATTATTACGGTAGTTTTGGTTGCTACGTCAACCAATCGCAAAAAACATAAAATGTCACCAAACAGCATAAAAACTGTTTATTAAGTGTCATATCAGCGATAAGCAAGAGCATAAGTTGAAACAAACAGGGCCAATATTCTACCAAAATGATACCTTTTTACCCTACTTTTTTTTTGGTGGGTACGAGTAGTATGCATGTGGGTAATAGGGTACCAGTGGATTTTCATACCCATTATCAAATGGAAAATAAGATTAAACAATAAAAATTCTAAAAGGTGTAAAATAAAATATTTGTGCCTAAAATATCAAAAGTACCTACAAGCCATATTGGTTCCATGATTATTGCATTACATACATGAAAATATATCTTGGCTCAATTAATTTTTATAAAACCAAAAATATCAGTCTTCATTTGAGTTAAAAAAGAAGTCTACACGTCTTCCAAAACTGGAAGAATGTATCTTTAATCCTCCACAATAGACCTATCCTAATTGATTTTTTTTTAAATATACACACATTCCCATGCAAAAGTGTTGTAGGCCTTATATCTTGCATCGACATGGCTTCATTTTGTATATAATTTATGTAGGCCTTCAACATTTTTGTAGGAACGTGTGTATATTTAAAAAATCAATCAGTTCGAATGTGTTTATTGTGGAGGATTGAAGATGCATTTTTCCGGTACTAGAAGATTAAACACTTCTTTTTTAGTTCAAATGAATACTCTTAGATTTTTTGTTTAATAATAATTAGTTGGTACATCATATATTTTTATTTACGTTATGTTATAATCATTAAAACAATATGGTGTGTACACACGACACACTATATCAAACGTCTTGAAAATTGGCAAATAGTTGGTAGACTTAGCGCTCAAAATTTAGTGAAAGAATAATAATCTTCCTCTAAAAATCATAGTACCATTTCACCCTTCTAGCGTTTTGTTTATTTTTGCAAGCCTCGGATCCCAATTTTTTTTTTTTTTCTTTTTCTTAGGATTACTACCCAATGGGAGACCGTGATATCATAGGCCATGAATCCATGATCCATCATTGCAGACCCATTTTGTCATGTGAAGTGAGACCCATGGTAATGGACCCGAAGAAGCTCACTTTTTTCTGATTCACCTCTAAGCTAGTAACTGCAAAAAGCCTTCACAACCTCTAGTTCCATTAACTAATATTCTAAGTTCCTTCCTCCAAGATTTTTCTCAAACATCTTGTAATTCACCCAAAAGAAGTTCAGAACAATGTGCAAACTGTAACATAAACATCCGGACAATCATTTCAGGTTCCTTCAATGCTAGTAATACCGAGTGCATGTTACTCCGTTTCACTGGCATGTGCTGCAAATACACTTGCGGTGCTTCTGTGGTTAACCCAAGGTGTTCTGCAAACCTAGGGGTCTGTCCAAACAATATAAGCCACTGTTTTGACCTTCAGAAAGGATTTACCCTACAACCATGAACCGCAACCCGCATGATTTTGTTGTCAGACTCAGAAAACATGCGGAATCTATGAACCTGTAAATCATTGATTTTATGAAAATGAAGATCCAAGGATATGGTCACTATTTCAGTTTGTTAAATCTTGAACGAGGTCTTTTGTCATTGGGAGGTTAAGAATTCCTGACATCTGAGAAAGGTTTTCACTCCTTTCTACACCACTATTTATTGACCCAAGATGATGTTCTAGACTTGCAGCATAAACTCATTGGTAATGATAACTATCAGTTTGTGTATGGTAGACAAATGACAATGTTGGAAACTTGGCTCCCACTTTAATAACTGCTAAATTAAATGGATTCTCTTTCAAATAGGTTCATAGCTTCAATCCAAGTATTCCAATAGCATGGTGGTTTCTGAAGACACTGCCCCGGCATTATAAGATAATTGCTGGTTATTTTGTAAGATTTTTTACCAAACAATAAATTTGAAATAGAGAACCAAAAATATGTACTAGAACTCTTGATCATAAGTTTCATCTTATCAATAGACTATTAATATATACAACATATATATAATCCATTAAAAGCAACTAAGAACCTTGATTACTTTGGTGAAATATGTCCAAGAATCAGCTTTCATCAATTAGGTTTTTATCTCAAGCAATTGCATGCTTTACCTTTATTTATTTATTTTCTTATTGTTGCTTCTGCACAAATTGGTATACTAGTCAAATATAATTTGGTTTGAAATGAGAGACTTGTGTTCGAGGATTATATCATATCTTTTGCCTGATGTAAACACATGATGCTGAACTATCGCAGGCTGACACCCCTAAGTTGAACTTTAAGGATAAATACAGTGATTCATACAGAAATGCCCATCCAACTGCTCCTCGACTTGTTCCTTGGATATCTGGTGTTATAAGCATATAAAAAAACATATTTCAACTAGAGGATATTGTCGCAATCATGTCCAGAACTTGCAGTGTGACTTAAAGTCGGTTGCCCTGACAAAGCTAGCTGGCTGAAATCCATAGTCCTTACTCTCTCTACCTGATACAGTATTCTTTCATCCTCAATTTATTTGATATCTTATCGACAACGGCTTCTCCAGATGCTTGTAACTTGCAGATTTCTTGAGCCTTCAATTGTTACAAGCAGATATCTTGAGCCTTCCATTGGGGTGCAGCGGAACAAACAAGGTTCTTCACATGAACTTATTAAAAGAAAAGTTCTTTTTCATGAATGTAACCTCTGTGATAGATAGTTGACTTACTGTAATTCTGGATCTCATCACAAATGCTGTTTATGATATCCTGTTTGTTTCTTTTACTCCACTTTGGTTTTACTCCATCTTCATGAAATTACTGCAATGAAAGAAATTTTACTTGCGCAAAAACATGTTTCTGTCGCTTAGTCAGAATAGATTGAATTTCCCTGTAACAGCGTTATCTCAACATTCTCCTAGTTGAGATCCTGAGACTTAATGCCTGTTGGGCCCTGTAGTATCCTACTTTACTGATTGCTGTGGTATCTATCTGAAAGTGGCCATTTATCTGTCTCCACCTTTGTTTGCTTGTCACTTCCTTTAATAGCTTTTAGAAACCTGTACAAAAGTTATGGTGATCCACTCATGTACCATCACACATTCATCTTATATCATTTCAAGTTTTTTGTAAGCTCTGAATTATTTGCGAAAAATTCACCATTTGCTTTATTGAACTTGAACTTGTTAAAAATAAAATGGGAAACAAAAATTGATGGGGCGTAACTGGGAATGTAATATCAACTAGTATCATAACATTTCTCGTTTTGTTAACTGGACTTCTTAAAGAATCTCTAATAGATTTTGGTGTTTAGTTACGGTATATATGTAGATGCCTAGATGGACTTGTTTTCTCCATTTGTTTTAAGCACAAGAAGCTAATAATCATTATATTGTGTCATTGGAAGGATTTTAAAATGGATTCCATTGTTGCATATAAGTATTGAAGCTGTCTAAGAGAGATTCTTCAGCTGCTTAGTCAATAGAGATATTTGTTGTAATGTCATAGTATTGCGTGAAACGTTTGCTTGAAGTGAAAAACTGGGAATTACAAAACCAATATACTGGTTAAAAAGTGCTTTCATATACAAACAAAGACACAGACATTTAAGGGTCAGGCAAGCAAATTTGTATTGAAAGAGAAACAACATTAAATCAGTCATTGTCTAGATTTGATGTGCTCCCGACGCCGCCACCATTTGATCAGAATCGAATGGTGATGATAGGGTCAATGTATATATGGTATATCGTATTAGGATTGCTTAATTTTCTTCTACCCTTTCAAAGGTATTTGTTTTGTCTTTGCCTCAAAGGATGGAAAGCCTGAATTTTACATAAGCTTCAAGGCCAGTGTCTTATATATACTCAAAATAACCACATATAGCCCTACACTCTTATGCATAAGCTGCAATATGACTAACAATGATCAAGATGAAGAGCCTAAGAATTGCTCCAGACCCTGCAAACTTCTTTCAGGCTTGAAGTATGCCTTTGCCGAGTGCCAAATATTTCATCGGCGGTTCTCAACTTCGAGCCATGAAGAGGAGGAATATCCCGTTAGCGACACCGAAGATGATCATGAAGAAGTAACTGATTATCAATTAAAAGATGCTAGTACAAACATGTAGAAGTTTCAGCTTATGACTTCCAGTCTTGTAAACATAAACTACTGCAATTGTTGTCTGATTTTTCAGGTCATTGTTCTGGCGATTCGGACTCGGGCTTTGGAGGCCAAGTTGAAGCGCAAGAGACCTTTGACGACCGAGAGCTTGAGGTGGGTCATGTCACCTACAAAAGGAGAACAATTGTTCATCGCTTTAGATGGAGTGCATGGTGTGGAAGAAGGCCTAGATGAAGAAAATGATCACATGGATGCTTTCTTCTCTGTGAGAAGTTGCTTCTCCTGTTGCTCAACTACAAGTAAAGAAGCATTTTTCTCTGTTGGAAGTTGCTTATCACGATGTTCAAGCGGAGGTAGGATCAAATTTTGGGACGACGAAAGGCATTCGATGCTCCAAGAGCTGTGTCACTGCGAAGGGTGGCCATTCGGTCTATGCCGGAGAGCTCTTCTTCTGCCGCCTCTGCCCAAATCCCCTTCGGAATCTTGGACATGGCACAGGAGCACTCGGGCAGCTAAGACACCTTGATTATCATGCTCGTCTGTCTATGTATACTAATTGATGAATCTCATAAATAAAATACTCCAATTAAGGTATCTGTATCCATGTTCTTGTTGGGATCAACTAGTCTAAAGTTAAGTTTCTGAACTAGTATTACTATTGTGTTATTTCATGTATTGGTTCTTAATGAGAACAAAGCTACCAAAGATATGAAAGTGCTCTAATGTTTTTCAGAATCTTAGCTACCCAGTGGTTCTTTCATGTATTGGCGGCTACATTATATCCCCTTAGTTTCTCTTAATCAAGAACAAAGTGTCCAACTTACTCCCGTAGAAATTAGTTGAACCAAAGCAAGGAGGGGTTAAAAAAGATTCGGCCACCAAGGAGTTTTGTGCATGCTGCGTGAAGAACAGGAGAAAATTCTTGTGATCTTGATTCAAAAGTTGAGGTTTATCTCGACAATGTTGACTAGGACAACTCAACAACTGTTAGCACTAGCACTAACACCAATTCTAACATCAAAATCAAGGAATTTACTTTCAACATTTAGAGTATTTTTCTTCGTGCTTTTGTCACATTGGTCTGTCATTGGTGGGTGCTTTGAGGGATAGTGGTTGTACCATCTTTTTCTCCTGGGCAAGCATTTTGATCATCACATTTTGTCACATACAAGAGTTTTTCATGGTAGAGCTTTCCACCTAAAACCTTACCATTCAAATAGCTAAAAGCATCACGCGGACCAAATTTTGGAGCACTGGAACTTCTGATATTGAGCTTGACATCATAGGGTGAGTACTGGAAATTCAAACCCAAGATTCATCAAAATCAACTGCAACGTTGAAGACTCTGCAAGTCCTTTCATTAAAACATCGATCAAACATTGAGTTTGATAAAAATACATGAAGCTACTGTTACAACAGTTGCTGACAACTTGCACAAGAACGTGGCCTGAGGAGATTCTCTCAATTGCACAACCTAGCCTATGTCTACTTTGTCTTCGTCAAGTTACAGACCTGTATAAGTATAATAATTCCTGAACTGCACAAATTAGTGTAATTCCACGAATAGGCAGATTTCAGAAAACAAGGAATGTTTCTTAATAAATATGAATTGGCAGCTATAAAAGGGGATCTCCCTACTCTTATATAACATTTGAATCATATGCCATACTTATTGAAGCACCTTTTATCAGGAAGAGATACAGATTACATGATGATTCTCACTTCCATTTGCTTGTCCCACCTTTAGAGAGCTTGCTTTACTTCAAAGAAATTAGGACGATCCTTATTTGCTGAGGCCACGTCATCTGATGATGCAACAGCGACGACGACACCTTTCTCTTTAATCGCCTCAATTGCGTCAGCAAATGCCTTGAAGTCATTTACACTACAAAAGAAGGAAAGGACATGTTACACAGGAAAGTCTAGAATTCATTTAATTCACGCAAAACTACCAAAAGACAAAATGCAGCCCATCAAACCACCACTGGAACTCATTTAATTCGACGACTTCTCCAGAAAGATCTTGTTGAGGAACTCTTATTAAAAGCATTCAAGTTATAGATTGAGCAGGAAACAATATTTTGAATCATCAAAATTGCACATTGCAGTCGGTTCCTTTTCCAAAAAGAGCACAATGAAGCTCACACGCAGCTTATAATGAAATTTGAAGTACTTAACGAGGAAAAGACCGCACTCATACCTTGTTGACAAGATCTCCTCCCTTCTTTTCTGCCTTTCTTCCTCTGTTACTCCTAACAAGTAGCGCAACATACTGAAACATGCAAAACATAATTGTTAAGTTCTTTATTCTGATAGGTAAAGCTTATCAAAGTGAATACTGGTGTTCCCATTCCATTTATTTATCAACAACAAACAACCAATCGTGTTCAGCTTATACATATACTATGTATACGTGCTACGCTCGCGGGAAGTCAGTTCTTACTCTTTTTCTTAATTGTTAATAAACTATACATATTTGAAATTTCACAATGAGTTTGTGCACCCACAAAAAGACAATTCTAACAATTTGTTTTATCATCAAGAAATATTATTATTCAATGTATATGATTACAATTAAATTTTTTATAAAAAAGACCATATTGAAGTGGATTGCATGCTTACATGAACAATTGTACAACAGGTCGTATAAGAAGATTTCAACATATGATTCATGGTATTGGGAAAGTGACCAACCAAGTGGGTGGCCCATGTTGAGAAATGTGCCCTAGGTCAATCCATTAATAGTCTTTATTAATACATTTTAGTTAATAAAATAGAGGATTTCATTTGATGTTTATTATAATTGATTTGCATGTTTACATTATAATAAGATCCATGGGTATTTACAGAAATATCATAAATGTCCCTAGTCGATTATTATACTGGGAACTATAATGAATTAAGACTAGTGTGAGTCTTGATTGATGATCATACGATGATCATACGTATAGGAATACGAATCAAGATCATGATTACATGTTAGGGAACAAAGTACTAAACTGACCCGCTATGAGAACATCACATGGATTAAGTCATAGTTGTTTCTCATGATATGTATATTATTCAGTCCTCTGACTTGAGATTACCAGAGACTTCAACATTAAGAATACAGTGATTTGACGCAATCAAACGTTGTCTTTAACCGGACAATTATAAAGGTTGTGATTGGTTACTGTGTGAATAATGTGGTGAAATTGTGTAATCGAGATAGAATTTGTCCCTCATATAGAGAGAGATATCCAGTGGATCCCTCGATGTGTTAGACTGTTAAAAGGCCTAGTCTAAGTGAATTGATATTGATCAATGTCACTTGGATGTTTTCAGTCTACTTGGAGATCGAGACTAGTACGATCGAACATGTTGGATGACAATTCCATGCCTTATATTTGATCAAAAGGATATCGTATGACAAAAGGATGTTATATACATTATTGATTAGGTTGTATCGATTTGATCTTTGTACAACTTGGGTAGTCATAATGTCTTGCTAGAGACCGCTTATGACTTGTATACCAAAATGTGTTTTAGTACACTGCCAACGTTGTATGAGCCTATTGGGTCGCACACTAAGAATGGTTTTGCGAGATTTTAAAATGGTTCGAAAGAATGAATTTTATATGATAAAATTCATGACAGAAACGTCCATGTGGTGTATTACACTTATACTTCTTGAGTAGGGGTATATGTGTAATTTACTTAACCGTCTATATACAAGCGTTGTATAAATAGACATTTTAAGTTACAATACATGTATGAAAATTAAGGGTCGAAACTCTAATTTTCGTTTTAGAAACGAATTAGGGTTGACTGGTACATTTTGAATTGTTTTGGAGAGAAACCAAACGTTTGGTATTCTCTCGAAGCTAGCACTTTGAATCTCGGCCGCCGTTCGTGTGTGGACAGCTAGTAGAGGGCGTTCGTCATTGGCAGCGCTTTAAAGATCGATTAACATTCTGAAAGGTATATTGCAACCGAGGTATGATTTAGTTTTCATAGTTTAAACGTTTTAATAGAATCATATTCAGATCCTGTTGGGGTTTTTCTCAAAATTGTTTTGAAATTTTCGCTGCGTATGAACCCCAAAATACATCAGCCCAATGGTTGGATATGCGTATTGTTGCAAGAGGGTGGCTCAATGGTTTGGTATGTGTATTGTTGCAAGAGGGTAGGGGCTCAAGTCCCATAGGGGTAAAAAAAAGTTGGTTTCTTTCTTATGTAAAAAAAATGTTGAAAATGTAAATGAATTCCAATAAGTCAACTTTTCATTGTGGAGTTGTACTATAATATCTCTCAAGATATTAAATTGCAACCAGAGAACCTAAGTGGCACTTTGAATCCCTCTTGAAGTTTATCATGCAAGAACAAGTTACCAACAACGTTAACATGCATTTCTTTTTAGTATAATAAACCTATATTAAAAGCAACATACAACAATGATTTTCATATTAAAAAGATGCCACACGATGATAATCCTTTAAAAGTTTAAAGGCAACAATATTCCTACCACTTTAGCTAGCAACACCCTATATCAGTAAAGTATACATCAAACTTGGTTTAGAAATCTTAACAATGCATTACAAAAGAAAATATTAACGTACAAAACTACATGTAAACAAAGTAAAAGAAAAACAAATGTCTACAACAACAACAACAACATAGCCTCAATCCCAAATTAATTGGGGTCGGCTAAATGGATCAAACTCTTTCAAATATGTCTACCTTAAGGGAAAATTTGGTTTCAAGCATAAGAATTGATGTTCAAGCTCAAGGGTTATATAGTCACTCAATTTCTAAAAGCACTTACCACACAGGCCAAATTTCTAAAGTTAGAGGCACAAATAGACAAATAAGAAACTAATAATCATGTACTCAAAGCTATGCATTTTGAAATAATATTTTTGAAAACAAAAGGACACATTCTCTTTAGATATCACATACCAACCACAGCTATTTGCATACCATAAACTAAAAGAATTAAAGAAGATATTTGAAACATTATCAACACCTTAGATCTCCAAACAATAAACAAAAATTTATGGAAAATAAAAGTACAAGTTAAATATAAAATCATAATTAAGCCAGAGAGACATATATTCACAATAGAGAACTACAACATGGAATAGATTCTACATTTTGAATAACTCATAATAGAAACTTAAGGAAGAAATGAACATGCAGATCTGAACATGCACAAAATAGCTTTGATTTCATAAAAATAAAAAAATAATAAAAAAAACTCTGAGAGGCCTAAGAACAAATTAAATGAGACAACAATGATAATGTTTGTTTCACTAATCCTTATGCAAATGACCTATATTTCAAGTGCCTTCTATATATTCATCCACTAAATGATAACAAATCTACGATCTATATCATCACCAAATAAAAGGTGATCGTAATTTCTCACCTTCCTAAAGGGAGGTAATTATCTCTTTTGAGTTGAGAAAAAAGTTTTCAAATGACTTGTAAATCCTAGTCAATTTAATGATTAATCATTAGGTGGGTTTAAGAATATTATTTTGTTTCTATTGCAGTGTACCTATGGATTGCAGATACAGCACACATTATGGCAACACAAAAGAATCTATTCAAATTTCTTCTCGAATTCACTTGAGCCAAATGCTGGCACCCTACCCTTGGATACTTGCAGCCATTCATTGAGAGTAATGCAGAACACAAATCATATCTCCAAAATGTATGTTCAAAAGCTACAAAGAACCCTGAAGGGGCGATCTTGAGTTGGAGAACCTATTTACCCAGTTTGCCTTTGCACAATCAAATTGGAACAGTATGCTGAACCAATTCAATGTCAAAAATTATTCCACTAATTCTTGATATCATGCCATATCTTGGATTGTCTAAATTCAATACAATTTTTCAGATTGTGGTAGGTAAGAAATCTACACAGTATACCATGTCAGACTGGCCAAAGGACCTTTGAGTAGCAAGTGTAACATTTTATAGCAGGTTGGACTGCTTAGGGCTGATGGTTTAGCTCAGATATTGATTTGCACACGAAAGTTCTTACTACATTTCATTCCATGAAGTTTAAAAGCATCATTTCGATTCAAGTATTTAATTATATGATCAGGCCGACCTCAACTGAATTGAGGCTGGTTGTATTTAATTCTGTGACCAAATGAAATTATGCATATTACTTAATTTCCTAGTTACTTTTGCTGCCCTGGGTCCTTTTACGTTAAGAAGACCATCAGTATGCATTGTTTCTGTACCTTGGAGGGACTAAAGATGGTAAAAGGGAGCTCCATGGATATACCATGGTGTATGAATGGTGACTGAATTTTACCTGGTATAGCCTTTTGCATCAGGGAGTTGATATGAGTCCACATCTCCAATTGTCCCAATAATTGCTTTAGTAAGGCCATCGTTATCCAGATCCAATTCCCTAAGGAAGTTTGCTGTTCCATCATATACATCAAGTGTCTTTAACAAATTGGGATCGCGGTATGAAAGGTAGGAAAATACCCCTGCAAACGGTAACCGCCAGTAATAAAAGAATAAGTGAGGTCTGAATATTAAAAAGTTGATGTTGGTGAATTCAAATATTACAACAATCTGTCATCTACCTGAATGAGTGTCAAAATCACAAAAACCACCATATGCACCACCACTAACGCGTACACGGTCCCACAGCCAGGTATTGCCTATGTACTTAGAAATAACATAAGCACTTCCATGGAGCTGGTAGCCTGTTTCATATATGTTTGAAGCTTTCCCAACATAGTTAACCTGCAGAAAAAGGCAAAATTGATGCTGATAACTTGACATAATAAATTATTTTATGTACAAAAAATGTCAAGATAGATTAAACCAGACATGAGGGATGACTGTAGGTCAAGAGTCAAGATAACAAAGAAAAAAAAATCCAGAAATCCACTTGCAATTCATTTGACCTGAGTAGGAATGATAATGGCTTCATTCACAGGTGAGATCCGAGCATTGAAAGAAGCACTTTCAGTGGGAGAGGTCGGTGGAAGCAAGTCAAGGAACTTGCTTACAAACTTCTCAGTATTAGTTAGAGTTTTTCCACCAGCAGTCAAATTTACAAGGCAACCCTTCTTTGAAAGCAAGGACTTGCGTATCTCTTCAAGAGAGGAAGATATCACGGCCCAATCCTGTTCAACCTTTTCTTCGAGAGATCTTAGAAACTCCAAGTAACTGCATATTGAAAACACCAAGCAAGATTAATAATAGGTTACTACATATGTCAAGAAAAAGTAAATCGTCCAACTGAAGAGAGATTGAATGAGAAAAAAAAAGATAGATCTTCTTTTCTGATAAGTTTTAGGATAATTTAAGAAAGATACAGTTCTACCTTCTAAGAAAGACAGCCAACTTAACAAGAAGTCAAGAACTTCAACAGAAGCATTACTCCATGTGAAAGAAATAGCACCAAATGAGATTCCAGATATTTCTAGCATAAGGTTTTCACTTATCATATTATTGGATCACTGGTGGAAAGTAGACTATACGGCCATCGGTAGAGTAGCAACTTGAAAAGTGAAAGTGCTTCAAAGAAGAGGGAGATTTTATACATATGAAGCCATACCAAAGCTAGAATAGATAAATTTTGATAGAACAAAGAATGAGACTGAAAGTGGAAAGCCTCATATTTGATCTATAGTAAAGGTCTGTTTCAATTCCCAGGTAGTTGCTGAGATCCTCCTCTGACTTTGGTCTATTTCAGATCATGTAATACTTTTTTTATTAAAAACTCTCTTCACAATTGACCACTGTTACCCATCACCAAGACAAACCAGAAACAGAATGTAAATGGAAAAAAGATAAATAGTATGATCCAGACAATCATAAGACACCAACCTAATTCCACCCATTTGCTCAGCAATCCATCCAGCAGCATTTAACTTTGCATCCATCCTTGCAGCAGCTATTCCATGACCACTGCCTCTTAAGCGGTTCTAAGACCAAATATCAACAGGAAAAATGTGAACAAAGGGAAAAAGGTCAGTTTACAAAAAGATTGAATGCTAAGAAAAAAAGATATAATAAAGCAAACAACTTTAGTACGTACCTCCATTCTTGCTTTACTTTGGGAAACAAATTGCTTGAAACGCTGTTGGTCAGTGAACTGGACATCATGTAGTATGCGGTTGACCTACATGTAAACTGCATGCATAAGCAACTAATTCACCCAAAAATAAATAATTCAAAGTTTAAGAAAGCATATGCAAGGCTGACCTACTTTAAGGAACAGTAAACCGAATACAAAAGCAGACCTTAATTCTCGTTAGAAAATTCAACTGCTACATAAATGGAGCAGAATAAAATACAGCATAAATATTTTGTATTAAACGCCAAAGCATCTTTAGTGAGATGGATGAGGCATCACTTCACTTGCTAAAACACAAGGTTGGGGAGGTCATGGGTTGCTCATCCTAGAGTCAAGTTGTGTTGGTTTCTTATAAAAAAAACATATATTTTGCATTAAATGTAGTTATAAATTAGTCATAACATAAAAAGAACATATCAAAAAAGCATATCAAGGGAATATAAAGATGAGAAAGTGAATAAACTAGAGCAATCGAGTGCAAAGAGGTGTCAGAGGTTTCCCTAAATCAATAATACCATAAAGCTCAAGTGGGGGTAAAAGCATACTTGGACAACCTTGTGCTCATTGTGACAATAGAGAGAAATGTGATATGATGCTTGCTGTTTGCTTGTCTTAGAGATAAAAAAAAAATAAAGAAGTAAACCTTAAAAACCCTATGAATAAAAAGCAGGCGCCTAATATAGGACCACATAACACAAGAACAAGCATACTTCTAGAGCAAATACACAAACAAACAACAAAGCCTCGTAGCAAATTTGTTGGTTTGGCTACATGGATCCAATGTTTTCACCTTTCACTCAGCTCAACTAAATGCAATTAAGCATACTTCCAGAGCATGAAATTAATTAACAGAACAGTGTTTCTTTATCTTTTGAAGAGGAATATATTATTCTAATTGTAATGGCATAGCCTGACCATCATTCAATTGAGGTCAATTATGTGACGTTTTTGTGATTGAAATGAAGTTATATTGGACAATAAATATGAAAAATAAAGATGTTATTAATGGTAATAATACTAGCCATTACAATAAGAATAATATATTCTTCTTTTTTTTGCTATTGAATTATTCCTTTTCACCTTTCACTCAGCACAACTGAATGTTTCAATTGCAAAAAAAAAAAAAAAGAATATATTATTCTTATTGTAATGGCTAGTATTATTACCATTAATAACATCTTTATTTTTCAAATTTATTATCCAATATAACTCCATTACAATCACAAAATAATTCAATCCGAACTTCAATAAACGTCACATAATCGACCTCAATTGAATGATGGTCAGGCTATGACCAACTTTCCCATGCAGACCCGACATCAAACATTTTCGTAACTGAACATACAATATAAAGGAAAGCTCAACTTAGGTCTCCACGTATCACGAAAAGGAAATGGTTAAATAACAGATCTTTCATCCAAACATCCTATGGGTTGGAAGAGTCAACCCCAAAACAAGTCCTAGGAAAAGTTTAGACACAATTCTATCCATTCAACAATATATATTTGAAAATATACAGATTACGGGAGAAGCAATCCAACATGTGATCGAATACCAGATTAAATAGATCTTCGGCACGTGCAGACATGGATTTGCCTCGAACAATTACATGGCTAGTTGGATCTAATTTGCCTCGAACAGATGATGTGAAAGGATAAATAGATATTCCGCCTGTCTTTCGACCAATTAACTGGTTAAGTTGCACAAAATCCATGTCTTTTGTCCCCATCTCCAGTAACGATTGACTGCAACAGAAAAAAAAAAAATGAAGCCATAATGGCTTTTAAATAATATTATGGACAGGAAACACACTGAAGTATAGTATAATACTAACTTCAAAACCATTTCTCTCTTCAAAATAAAAGTTCAAAACCATTTTAAGTTAAAGATAGTCAAACAAGAA
Organism: Stephania japonica; assembly: GCA_039657345.1. Taxonomy (NCBI): domain Eukaryota; kingdom Viridiplantae; phylum Streptophyta; class Magnoliopsida; order Ranunculales; family Menispermaceae; genus Stephania; species Stephania japonica. Next base: position 36,749,752 of record CM077564.1, on the reverse strand, counting down.
AAGAATGTATAAATCAAACTTTACCAACTCATAGGAGAAGGTTCCACATTATTCTACCACTAAGCATTCACGACAGACACGGAATTGGTAAAGAATGGTAATGAACATGAAAACTATTGCTTACCAAAATAGCGGCACCAGTTGAAGAAGCTCGGGTTTTAAATGAGTCATATCAAACACAATCTCCGTGTAAAGAACATCATTCGTAAAAAGGTCATGTTGCAAAGTTCTTACTCCATTAATATCCCCGACCTTCCAAAAGATGCATATGGTAATGGTAAGACTCTGACCACTTAAGTAGACTTGATTAAACAATTAAGAAATGGGAATAAGACAATCTTAATTACCTCAGTAGGTATTTGAATAGATTTTTTGGGTATATCATTTAGAGAGAGACTTGGAACACTTCTCAGAGCTTCTGGAGGATCAGGAGTTTCTTGCTTCAACCTAAGCTCTTTTGTGGCACGTGCAAGCTCAGCAAGGTCTTCTTCCGTCATACTCGCTTTAACTTTCTCCAGAATTTCTCTCTCCGCTGTTTCATCTTGAGAAGCTTTCATTGGATCAGGCTGACATAGAAGAAATCTAAATAATTAGAAATGCTTAAGAAGCGCCATATAATTGGGAAGTAAAGAATTTCATACTATAACATGTACCTGCATTTCCACGGTAACACGATGCGGATTATTTAAAACAAATTTCTCTATTAATGGACAGAAAACAGCTTTGGGACCTTCTTCCACTATCCTTGCTTTCAAAGCCATTAGAGGTTTCTCATATTTTAAAGGCACAAATGGGTCCAAGTCGTATATCCATTTACCCTGCAACAAAGCAACCAGAGTGCGAACTTCATCTTTTGTTTAAGAAATTGATGATATTTTTCTCGCAAGTAAGTTGATGATAATTCAAACATTAGAAAAATAAAACAAAACTAGAACACTTACTACTGAGCGAAGCATCAAAGATAAACCTCGTGGGAATGATCCAGTGTTATTCTCTCTAAGAGAAAATTCAATTGTGTTCAAAGATGCCTCTACTGCTTCAGGGTCAAAACCTTCCTCTGCCAACTTTTGAAGATTACTCATAATTAACTCTTCCACTTTTTGAATATCATCTTCAGAAACACCTTTGAGTCCAACACTAAACTGAGGCTGGAGGAGCTCATCTTCAATCCCACCACCAACTATGGCCTCCCCTAAGCCACTCTCTAGCAGGACTCTTCTTAAAGGAGAAGCAGGAGTTCCCAGCAAAAGATGATCCAGGAATCCCAGGGCAAGCTCAGATTCAACATCTAAAGGCTTATCAGATAGAAGCCAGTTAACGCATACCATGTGTTTCTTTTTCAAGTCACCACCTTCACCAGCAGGATATTTCTCAATGATCCTGATAGGCTCTGTGAATAACTTTTGGGGTTCAATCTTTGATTCATTTGGTGCTGGACTTTCATCAAACATATCAAGATATTCTGCATGTCAACAAAAAGGAAAGTTAATATAAGCAATGTAATGGAATGTGTTTGCACATTCTTTTTTTTTTTTTTAATACTAGTCCAAGTAAAGAAGACATTTTGTTTTTAGTTTCTACTTTTTATTTATTTATTTTTGTGTGGGTGGGAGGGTTGGGGTAGACGTAGGACATTTTCACAATTTACAAAATAATCACCCAGCAATGCCAACCTTCACAAAAGGTTGAACCGAATCCGTCAAAGAGAGGCAAGTACTAGGGGACATGGATTCGATCTAGTCCAATTATGGTTAACCCGCAATCCAATCCAATTATTCCAGATTGGAAAATTACAATCCAGACCAGTTCAAATAATTCATTAGTCCAGCCTAGTTTACTTAATGCGGACCGGACTGGATCAAGTTATACAGATTAATCTTTTTTGGGTTAACTCAACACAAAGAGGACATACACTGTTTTTAGGTTCTCAAGTAACCTCCTTCCATAGATTTGTGTGTTTTCATTTCCGTCTCTTTGACTGTTCATATTTAGCCAGCTGGCTAATAAGTGAAGCTATCGTGAGAACTGTGATGCTGTCTATTAGGTTGGTGCATCAAATTTAACTCTTTTTTTCTTCACACATAAAATTATACTTTGTGCCTACAAATTGCAACACCTAATTTAAGAAAAGGAAAACTTTGTGCTTACAAGTTGCAACATCTAATCTAAGAAAAGGAAAACTTCTAAGAGAGTGACTCTACTAATAAAGAACCAGGGCATCCACTCAGCAAATGCTCTCCCCTTTGCAGAGCTGATTTTAAGTACAAAAACAAAGCAAAAAGAGCAATTAAAACACGGATACATGATGTTGATGGTAAAGATGAATAAGCAAGTAAAGCTTCCCGATCGATAAGAGTCATGGAGAGGTGAGGTTAGTCCTTTAATTTGTAAGTGATGCTCATCTAGATATTAAAATAAACATCAGATCATACACATATCATAAATGTGTTAAATGGTCTCGATTGGATTGGTTCCGCAGCTTGGAAGTGGGTGATCGATAATCCGGTCAAGGCCATGTAGATTATTGATTCTAAAATGACCAGAATTTTGATCCGATTAGCATTATTTGGTCCGGACTGGAATGGATCCGCGGATTATTGGGTACTTTTTATACCCCAAACAAGGACTACAAAGTGAATTAATATCACTTTCAAGAGTCTATGAATACTTTATGTGGACCATAAGATATATCTCAAAAAAAGTAAAGAGAATCAACACTGTTGGCATGGGCTGGCAGAGAAAAATCATTGGCCTAACATGTGAGATAACATCTTACAAACTTACAGGGCTGGTTTCTGTGATTGACTGACTGCCACCACCATAGAACATACCCAAAAGACAGTATATGAAAGCAAATTTAATGATATATACCAGATGACCCATAATAAGAACGAATACAAGTATTGGAAACCTAAAACTAGGGCCAAGACACTCAGCAGCCCAACCCAACATGAGGCTGAACTTGAAATGCATGGAAAAGAAGCACCAAGCCAAAATAAAGCCTTAATTTACATGGTTGAGTAAGAAGAAAAACATACGTAGAAGAGAAATTGGGACATGAAGTAAAAGGATAGCCAAAAGACAGTCAACTGAGAACTATGCGGTAAGGCAGTAGTACCATGGATGTTTATGAAAACGAAGGTGAGAAAATGGGAAGAGATATAATGAAGACGGGAGAGAGAAAGGTGATTTTTTTCCTCAAGGATATGGGAAAGTGTTGAAAACATAATAAGTACAACTTCTCATTTTCCTTTTCAGCAACAGAAGAGAGAAAGGAGATTGTCCTTCATCCAAAAGGACCAGTTTTGTAGAATTCCAGAATGCGTCCATGTGCCCAGCAAGGCCACCAGGCAAGAAAACCAATTGGTATTAACTACATCAGCAGCCAAGAAAAACAGGAGAACTTTTTAGGATAGAATTTAAACCATGAAGGAAATGAGGATTAGTATCAAGCCCCATGTGGTAACTTAGAAAGTTGCCTGTAAGAAATTAGGATTTTCATAAATGATTGAATCTGTAGTTGGCAGACACTAGTTGAATGAGGAAAGCTCAAGTTTTACTAGAATATATTCCTATCAATAAAAAATAAAATAAAAATAAAAATACTAGACTATAGGGATTGAAATTTTGAAGACCATGACTCTCTTTAGCGATCTCTTTTTTTGTTTTTAGTAATCGTAATATCTTATTACTAACACAAAAGCCATATCTGATGGGTCAGAGCATTGCATGCACACTTAGCTCCAAGTCAATAGAGCAGGTCAGACTCAATAGCTGTAAGACACCGAACGCGAAAACACAATAGTATAAGCTAGCTATTCAAACGGTGAATCAACCAGTTTCAATAAAAGTTGGCAGGTCAGATTCATAGAGTTCTTCAACGGTCTTCATTCTCAATAAGTATCATCTTTATATCTTGCCTACTAAAAAATCTTTATATCATTTGAGCAAATCCTACATTTTCCCTAATGAACTCAAATCTTTCATTCACATTCATCGGATGTCACATGAACTGCCATGTACATCATTTAAGAAAAGAAATGCAATCCAGTACAGGCATAAAGAGGAGTAAATAAAATAAAGAAGAATCCAGATACACACCCACACACACATACATGACTTACCGCTAAGGATGCGCAGTCGCTCACTTGGATCATCATCTCCATAGAACCATATTCTGGCATTGCTGGGATGGTAATACTTTCGATGGAATTCCTAGTTAACAATCAAAAAGAGAAAGTGCCATCTAAGCTGACATTTAAAGGGAAAAAATGAATAATACATGTTCCAAACCAGTGCCAAGTGTCCCTGTTGCTTCCAATATTCCAAAGACCGGAACATAAAACCAATTTGAAAGTAAAATCATACTCTAGGTGGTAAAGGAATAAGCAGCCCTTTGGTGAAGGAGCATTGAATCTCATCCACTTAACCATAATTGAATAGGCAACTACTATTATATTATGCAATATATTGAATCCACATAAAAATAAATAACATGTTTCAAATGAAAAGAACAGATGGAGAAATAAAATTTTAAACAAAAGAATCAGCTGAAAAGCCTGAAATAATACTTTTAAAGAGAGAAAAGTAAGGGGGCCAAGGGGTGTGTACAGGGAACTAATTTAAAGAAGTTACAATACCATATGAAACAAACCTTGAACTCCTCAAATGTGAGCATAGGAATGACTTTTGGATCACCACCACTATCGACACCATAAGTATTATCAGGAAACAGCGCCTGCAGAAAATAATATATAACATAACATAAGGCATAGCTCAAAGTTTTTGCATTGCAAAAAGGCAAATTAAAAAATAAAAATAAATAAAAATAAAAAAAGAAGTATAGACATTTGTCTGAAGGGCAGGACACGATTGACTTAGGTTTTCACAGGCCTATCAGCATAATAAGCATCACTAGTTCACAAGTTGAGTTTGAGAAAAGTATTCGTGTTTGCTCCATAAGTCAACATGGTACAAAGAAAAAAGTCATGCCACATTTATGGACACAAAACATCTGTTGGTAGCATCACCTGGTCAATCTTATATCTGAAACCAATAAATCCCCGCATAATATATCACTCAACAATTTTTCAGTATAGTGCTCAATTGTTCGTTCATAAACAAAAATTCTCTAGCATGTGTTTTTAGAATGAGCTGAAACTTTCATATGGGAGGACCTAATAAACCCTTCAAAGCAAATTCTTGATGGTAAAATATTTTATCATTTCAGGGAAGAAGCACCAATTTATGCGTGCCTATTGGTTTTCAAGTTTTCAACATGGCTTCAAACAGTAGAAAGTTAACCCAGTCATAATTCATTTTCAATCAATGCATCATTTGACAAAGGAAGCAATCAATAAGTAAATAGCATAATTAGCATTCCTCTAAAAACAATTACTCTTACCGATATTCCATGCAAAACATAATATCTGAAATACAGTACTGATATCAAATGTAACAGACACATATCGTCAACGCTAGTTTCAGTATCCAACATGGGTAAAAAACAGTCTTGTAACCCAGTAAGCAGCAACGAAATTGGTATCAACGGACCTAACTGAAATATCATACAGCTTTTGGCAGCAGTCATGCAATGTTTTAAGATGGAGTCCTCATCCTTGACAAGTAAAAACAAAGAGGAAAAAAAATGCTTGTATTGAAATGCTCCTAATATTTGCAAAAGCCTCTACAGAAATAAATCGAGCATGTATTTCTGCATATATTTACAAATAAATTAAAAGAAATTAGAAGTTTACACACGTGAAACTGAATAGCTAGTGAGAAACTATTGAAGTATTACCACATATGTTATACAATGATATTGAGAAAGAACATTAAAGACATAAAAACCACAGGAGCCCTTGCCTGTTGAGATGAGCGACCTAATATGTTATCGGGCTGAGAATACACCCCCTTCATCTCATTGAAAACTACACCTGTACTAAATGATAAAAAAAAATGTGAGAGAGAGAGAGAGCAGAAGTTATAAGAAGCCAATTTTTTTTTTTCCCCAGAAAACAATAAAGCAACGACCAAAACCAAGAGATTATTTCGGAAAGACAATGTATAAAACAACTTAACAGGGATCAATTTGTATAAGATATCAGTCACGACCTTTATAAGATATTTCTTCAGAGGCATCATTTAACTCATAGTGCCAACCCTCCTGTTGAAACGTTTGAAAGTCCTCCACACACTTTGGAAAGAAGACAGCATCAAGATAAACATCCACCAAATTGTAGAAATCCTGATTAAGGATTAAAAAAAATAAGAGACGGAATACCAATGATTGTAAACAAGACCACCAAATCTCTTACTAATAGTCACCTTATTATTGGTAGAAGCAACTGGATAGCAAGTCCTATCGGGATAGGTGAATGCATTCAAAAAGGTGTTCAAACTCCCTTTTAAGAGCTCCACAAACGGCTCCTTCAAAGGGTATTTTCTTGATCCACATAACACACTGTGTTCAAGAATATGAGGAATTCCAGTTGAATCTTTCCTGCAACAGAATAAAAGTTAGTGTGAAAGAATAGGAATTATTCAAACAAACAGATAGTTGGGAGTCTGGGACATGAATCTCATGAATTTTATTTTGAATACAAGATCCCCTTGAGCCATGTTAGTCAATAAGAGAAACAAAATAGCTGAAATATTCAGATAGCAATCTGTTATAAATTATAATAGCTACATCCAACCATTGCAAAAAGAGGGGAAAAGAAAGACAATGGCGGAGACAACAATAAAAAGTTAAATATGAACTCGGGTTTCACCTAATATGCCAAAGGTATCGGTATAACAGAGGAATACTATCCCCGTCTCAAGATATAAGATGAATTGGAATGCTAGACAGTAATTGTATCCTAAAAGCTACCTTCAACGTTAAAGGTAGCATGAACTCAGGCACACATCAAGATGCATTATAGCTGCATCCAGTGTTTACACCAAGCATATAGCAAAGTTGGAGAAAAGATGCCTGAAGTGAAGCCTTGACAACACTGTTGTAAGAAGATGTCTTACAAGCCTTCAGTCAAAGTTTTCTCGATACTTGACTGTTGATAATCTCTCAAGTTGGAAAGCACGTAACTTACAAGCAAACAAAATAGGGCAAGGGTGTACTCCAGTTCTAGTTGAGATGTGCCTCAGTCAAAGATCAATATAATAAATGAATGCCAAAGGGTAAGAATTAAGAAACTGCAGCTTCGTGTGCTTTACTTAATTGGCGATCGTACAGGTTTTTAAATGTTACTAGGAGCCGAAAATCATGACAGACAGCGCTTCAATTTTGTAGATGACATAGATATTCATGGTTATCAAAGCGATGAATCCGAGTGGATAGCTTGGGATTAAAGGCAAGACAAAAGGCATCAACATGTTATGATACCATATTATATAAAAATGCATACGCCTCATTCGTTGCCTCAATTTGGACAAGCATACGCTTCTTGGGAGAGTCAGGAATAAAGAAAACCAAGCCCAAGCTTTTGAAAGCGTGAGTTGGACTGCATTCCACAACATGGCATCTAATTAAAAAAAAAAAGAGGCAATGGAACCTCAACGAAATTCACCACAACATCCCCCAATTCGACTCATCACGACTCATAATTTCGCATCACAATCACTATCACAAACAAGCATTAAAGAAGCAGTAATCATCAAAACACAGCATTAAAAAACCAAACTTGCAACAACAAAACAGAAGTCATCAGTCATCATCAGCAAGTAAGTGAGAATGTCAGAATGCACTCACGGCGGAGTCCTGAAAACAATCCCAAAGACCTTATTCTCATCATCATTCGACACCGACATGACCTCGGCGCCAGTCTTCCTATGCTTGTAAAGCACAGCTCTGGACTTGCACTCGCCGATGAACTCCTCCGAGACCTTATCGAATCCGAGCTTCTCCGCCGCATCATCATGAGCTCCGGAGAACTCTGCACCACAAAAACGAATGAAAACACAAATTCTAGGGCTTGAAATCACGCAAATCCAAAACATTGACGAGAGTGAGTAGGTAGGTACCAGGAGAGACGTGCGCGGAGGGAGTGGCGACGGCCTTGGCGGCGGGAGAGGAGAAGCTTCGTGAGAGGCGGTGCCACGGAGGGGAGGCGGAGGCGGAGAGTGAAGAGAGTCTGAAATGGCGGCGGAGGGAAGAGCGTCTGAGAGATGTGGTGTGGAATCGGCGGTGCAGCGAAGGATGATCAATGGAGGAAGGGATCCTCCTTCGATGGAGAGACAGAGACGAAGAAGGGGAGAGGAGGCGAATGCGAGCAGAGGAAGAGCAGGAGAGGGACCGAAGAAGAGCGACTCTCTCCATTGTTATTATTATCTTTCAGAGCAGTTCAACTGCTAGAGCGGCTGTAAAAGAGAAAGAGAGAGGGGGGAGTTGGAGTCTTGGAGATAACAAAAGGAACGAAGATTGTGTGTCTTGCCCGGCACACAACCACGCCACTAACGGACACTCGAGGAGGGAAAAAAGATCTTCACTTTTTTTCTTTTTTTTTTTTTTAGGGCTTATTGGGGTGGAAATTAATTGATGTTATTTGTTTGTGCTACGTAGCCATATAAATGAACCTTTAAATTTTCTTCTTTTATTTTTATTTTTTTTTATTTTGTGGAGTAACAATTTACAATAATGGTTTAGACCTACTAGTTATTCACTTGACCCTCCTCTATTCTCAAGTTCGAATCTTTTGATTTTTTTAGGCATATCTTTAATCGATTGGAGAGATATAATCTGTTTATTTTAGGCCTAGTGATAAAAATTATCCTAACATTTACAAGTTATATCAATTATATCCTAAAATTTTAAATGAAAACAGCTAAACGGACCCCCTTCAATTTACTAAACGGCCCCCGTTATTTTGCTTCCAATTTTGCCCTATGTGAAAATGTCCAGAATACCCTTCATATAAATAAGAAATTCGTTCAACATACCCCAACAACTCCCTTCTTCATCGTTTCATCTCCTCGTCACCCCCACTCCCGCTCCACCAACACTTCATTCCCTTGCCTCTGGCCGGCCAAATACACACCAAATCGACTTGGTAAGTTTGTTTTTCACTTGATATCGACTTGGTATGTCATTTTTTCCGAGTATTTAAGCATCATTTTACTGATGTTTTTCATGGTTGTTTGTGCTATTCTAGGGCTTGGGAGTTTTCGTTAAATCATTGTTTGTTGTTACAAACTATCTATGGAATCATCAAACGAATCCACCCCAATGATGAAGAGGTATTTTTTGCATTTATAGCCAATTTTTTGCTTAGAGGAATAACCTCTATTGTTGCTAGCAATCACGTGTTGTGCGGAGTAACAGAGCCGAGATGTATAGTACACCTCTCGGCTCTGTTACTCCGCAACTTACAGAATGTTATCGGTCTATAATTACCGAAACTTTTGCTTTAGGTTACGGAGCATTCACTCCGTAATTCATATTGTATTCGCGGTTATGTATATTCGACACCTACGTTGGGATGTCGGGCATGTTACTTCGCCACAATATTTTTTTCGTCTGATTATTGTTTTCTCGTTGTTTCTCAACTAAATTTTGTTTTATTTGGTTCGTGTAGGCTACTGCTCATGACACAGCAAATACATCTTTTATAGAGTCATTTCCAAACTTGACAGATCATTTTGCACTGGCATCACAATTCAAGACTAGAGAGGTTGTTATCAATTGGGCTCAAGCAACTGCCTGATAATGTTGTTTTGATTATATTGAAGTTAGATTTTGGCTCCGGTCAAGGCAAACGAGCGAGACTATCACTTGGTTATGAGAGGTATGGGAGATTTGAAGTCAAAATAGGAAAGGCAAAGCAAGTATTGAAAAATGTAGAGAATAAAGGCAGTGAGGACATCAAAAAAGTATTCGGAACAAAGAAGTGTGGTTGTCAATTCAAGACCAATGTGAAGCATGAACTCGATGGGTTATGGCATGTTCGAGTTATGTGTGGGGTACATAACCATCGCTTCAGTAATTCTTTGGTTGGGCACATTGTAGCTGGGAGGCTCACAGTACATGAGAAATACATTGTTCGAGACTTGAGCAATACAAGTGCGAGGCCAAAGGACATTTTAAGTCATATCAAGACCCAGAACCGCGACAATGTCACTACTATGAAGACAATTTACAATGAAAGAGCTAAGTTGAGAAGGATTGAAGCTGATGGCAAGAGCAAGATGCAATTATTACTCCACAAATTGGATAAGCTTAATTACATTGAGCAACATGATTACTTCAAATGCACTTACAGTGTGAGATCTCTATTCTTTGCCCACCCAAATTCAGTGCAGATGTTTTGTTGTTTCCCTCATGTATTAATCATGGATTGCACATACAAGACAAATTGGTACAAGCACCCACTCCTTGAGATTGTTGGGGTCACATCCACACACAAGACCTTCCTAGTAGCACATGTTTTCTTAGGTAAGGAGACTATGAATGACTATTCATGGGCCCTCAGGCAGTTGAAGTCATTAGTAGATGAGTGGAAACTCCTGAGTGTTATTTTGACAGATAAGGACTTGGGTTTGGTTGCGGCAGTGGAGGAGGTGTTCCCTGCGGCTACGCACTTACTTTGTTTATGGCACGTGAACAAGAACATTGTTGCAAAGACAAGGGATTTATTCGCTCTCCAAGAGGACTTTGACTATTGGTATGGCATGTGGATGAACTTGGTGCAATCCCAAACTGAGGCATGTTACAATGGTCGGCTTAAGGAACTAGAGGAAAAATATGTTGGAGTCTCGGGGTTGTATGACTATGTTAGGGACACGTGGTTGTGGCAAAAGGAGAAGTTTGTGTATGCTTAGACAAACAAGATACTACACTTTGGGAATGTCACTACCAATCGTGCTGAAGGTGCTCATAATGTACTGAAGAAAGATCTTGGGACATCACGGGGACACTTTAAGGATGTTTTCAATGCTATTCACAAGGTACTTACACACCAGCAGAATAACTTGGAGGCATCATTCAATCGATCCATGCACATAGTGGCACACGAATTTCAGCACTGCATATACATCAACATTGTAGGTTTTGTGTCCAAACATGCATTGGATGTAATTAGCAGGGAGGCAAGATTAGTTAGTGAAGGTGGGGTTGGTCATGATTCTTCACTTTGTGGTTGTGTGCTTTGGGTCACTCATGGATTGCCATGTGCGCATGAGATCTTTATACATTCTTGATGGTAGCCCTATCGGGCTTGATGAAATCCACCTGCATTGGAAGAAACTGAACATGATGCCCATTAAGCCTGCAAGTGATGGTGAGTTAGACAACCTTTACTAAGTTGAAATGGATGGTTTAGAGGCTAAGTATAAGAGTTGCAGTCCTGACATGCGGGCGAAGATTGTGCAGAAGCTAAGGGAGATCACTTGCCCTACATCGACTCTCCTTTCTGTACCCGGAAGAAGAACTTGCAACTAAGGGTCGCCCAAGAAAAAAAGGTAAGAACTTGAAAATGAAGATGTCGAAGAGCAAGAAGTTCGCAGTTGACAATTCCACCAAGAGAGATCTTTCTAGTTTTGAGTACGTTGAGGCCAAAGCAACTCAAGAGTCCATGGCGCATGCTTCTGCAACGAGCCAATCAAGTAAGCCAAGTCAACCAAGTCAGCCATGTCAGGGACCTTCATCTTCGAAACCTACACGTGGAATAGGTCGTGGAAAGAGAAAAGTAATAAAAACCATCGCATCGAGACGATCTAGAACTCGAACTCAGGTAGGTAAGGGATACATTGCTGATATACCACCATTGTGGCGCACTTACCATATTAACACTCTTGAAATGCGACTCGATGGAAATTGTGGGTTTCGAGCGATAGCCGATGCTATAGGCTATGGATCTGATGAAGGATGGAGACATGTGTGGCTGGAAATGTTTGAAAAGTTGATTAGGAATAAGGCCATGTACATGAATGTGTTTCAAGACATCGAGTATTGAAAAATTAGAGATGCAATCAATTTCTATTACAACCCTGCTGAAGGGAAATATTGGCTATCATTACCAGATATGGGGATAATTGTGGCAAACTATTACAAGGTGGCTTTTGTGGTGTTGGCCAAGGAAGGGTCTACTCTATGGCTCCCTAGCAGACATGCAGCCCCACCTGTCTCTGAGAGAAGAATAGTTTGGTTACTGCTCATTAATGGAAATCATTTTGTTAAAGTGAGTTACTTCCCATAATCTAAATTTTTATTTCATTTTTTATGATGTTTACCCGCTAACATTTACATATTTTGTTATCATTTGTAGCTTCTAATGAGAGACGACGCTCCTCTACCACCAACTTCACGACAATGGGATGTGTTCACTGACGAAGATAGCAAAGAATGGGCGGTCGGACTCAACATTCTTCCACGACCACAATCAAATATGGAAAAATCACCCGTGGTTACTCTTGATTAGGATGCAACATTCACCCATTTTTTAAAGTGTTGATGTTGCAACGTTGGCTTTTCATAAATGCGTGGGTGTATATGGGTATAGCAAAATGGATATGTTGTAACTTTTTTGTGTTCTCTGATGGATATTGGTTAATTTTTTTAACTTATCTAATATGGAAATGTAATTTGACATTCATTTTGTTGAATGTAAATTGATTGTCTTTGATGTCCCAATGTTATTTCAAGTATGTGTAGGAATTTCTTTTATGTATTTTGTAACGACCCTAAAATTCTAACTCGTGCCACGTGACATTTCAGGGTCGTATTGTGGGCCCAGCTAGCCGTGGTGTACTTGTTTCGGTCCTCGAGAGTCGACACCGAGGTATGTTATGTTTGTTTGGTGATTTGTATTATTTATTTATTACCGAACATTAAATTCAATATCTCAAATGTGTGAGGACGTGGTGAATGTGCGTTGGTACCGTTAAACGAGTTCAACACGAAAGAACGCACTAAATGAGTATTTGAGAGTCCGGGGAACGAAAATGAAATAAAACATTGACATTTACAAATGAAAATAATTAATGGAATTAAATAATAAATTATGGGCATCGAGTGACATGCAGGGTCGTGGGTGACACGCGTGAGTCAAATGGTAGTGTTCACGCCTAAGTGAACTCGTTGGCGCGCACAACAGAATTATAGGAGCAAAAATATAATTGTATATATTTATATATATAAAGTATATATAAATACATATGAAATAAAAAAAATGTGCAATGACCGTGAGAGGTATTGAGTTGGTGAAGAAGTGGATAGGAATTAAAAGATAAAATGGTCATTTGACTTAACCGCAAGAATATCACCACCGACACCACCACCTTCACCATTCTTCACGAAATTGAAATGAGAGAGTGAAAGAGAGAAGAAATCAAAAAGAGAGATCGGTCAATTGAGGTGTGGGAATGCTGGAATCGTTGAAGTGAGATTGAGGTGTGGATTTTCAAAATCGAAGGGAGGTTGAGCATCGTGTTGGTGAGTTTCATTTTCTCTCCTCTTTTGTTTCTTATTTTCGAAATTTTTGGGTTGATGATGAAGATGATGTTGTGTTGTTGATTGTTGATGAAGTGTTTGTTGTAAAAGAAAAAAAAAATGGAGGCCGAGACGAACTGGAAAAATTTCCAGTTCGTCTCTGTGAAGATGGGGAAGAAGAGGTGGTGGGCGAGGTCGTGGTGACCCGGGCCAGACCCGACTGGGCCGGACCAAGCCCGACTCGGGTGGGTCAGCCCTGGTCTGACCCAGTTGGGGTGACCCGAGGACCCACCCATTATTAAAATAATAATTTATTTATTTATAATTAATTAATTAATTAATTACATATGTTTTTTTAGAAATAAATGTTAGAAAATCAAGAAAATTCAGAAAAAATAGGAAAAAATCCTGAAAAATTATATTTCAACCAAATAAATAGAAATTTGGAAATTTCTATGAAAAGTGAAATTTTCAGAATTGTGGAGAGATTTTTTGTCAGGATTTTTGCCTCGTAAAGCGTGAAATTGACAATAATAGTCAGAAAAGATTGAAAAATACTTTTTAAATTGCATGAAAATTATGAGGTTTCACTCGGGTATATTAATGGATTTAAATGCAACTCAATACCGAGTAAGCGACGTAAAGGAACAATAATTTAGAAAATTGTAGAAAATTGGTCGAACTTGAGAAAAATTGAGGAATACTTGGGATAATTAGGGAAAAATTAATGAAAATTGGTCGAAATAATTGTCAGGTGATGAGTGGAGTGTTGGCGACTAATTGGAAAACGTGTGGAGATACGCGAAGGCATTTTTCGCGGGATTTGAAGTGAGTAAAGGCAAAAATAGAGTCAACATGACTATTTTTCTATTTCTTGATTGTTTATTCTTGAAATGCAAACCCTTTGTATTCTATTCTAGTTCAGGTGACCTAGGGTTTAGGTAGTCCGACTGTGATGAGAAGTTTCAACGAGTTTAACAGCCAGCATAGATTGTGGCTTCTCGTTGGAGCCTATCGAAATAATTTAGCATCCGGCTCGTGACTGTGGCTTTTCTTTCGGTAGTGTGTTAGGAATTTAGCAGCCGGCTCTGTAGCTTTTCCTAACAGACTGTGTGTTCAGTGGAGGCGACTTTCGAGCCCATTGGTTCATACAGGGTGGATTGAGTAGGGGAGGCAGTTTTGGGTCTATTGTGTCGATCGCAAACTGATGTAGTCTTGTGACCAGCGATTTGATTGGGACTATCTATTCGCCTATCCATTTGTTCTTCGGTCACTTGATTATCGTTGTTTGAGCTTGTTGAATCTATTTATCATGCGATTTGCTATCTATTTCAGTTTCTTATTGTACCCTGTATGATTCATATACTTGTGATTATAGATAATTCAGTAGTTTATGTTGAGATATCTATTGTTGTTATTTACTATTATATTTTGTATTCACCGTCCTTTTTATGACGGTGGGTGCAAATCCACAGATGAGTAGGGGCAAGGCGTCGATGCTTGGCGATATCTTCTGAGGCACACTCAGAGTCGTTAGCTTTGCTCTCACTTTGTACATATTTTGTCCTTTTGTTGTATATTTTGGCTATGTATACATTTGTTTTGATATTTTGGGGCTTTGGGGAGTTGAACCTGATTGTTGATACATGTATGTGTTCATTTTGGGCTTTTAGTTGATCTATTATATACATGTGATGTTGTTTGGATAGAATTTTCTACATCTAGGTTGACTGAGTTGTAAACTGTTGTAAGTTGGTGTTAAAAACAATTATGTTGCACAGAGTTAAAGTGAATAATGTACTAAGTAATTGGTAAGTTAGGGCTGACTAGACCTGCGTTAATTCGTCGAAGATGGGCTCGGGGGTTCATGTAGGTTTAGGCCAGGTGGGGCCCAGTTTGTGGTTGATGGGGCCGTCACATATTTGCCTACACACATATAACAATTAATTTGTAATTCATTAGAAGTATTGATTTAATCAAAACAGTCAATTGTAAATATTGTCGGCCCAATTCAACCGAGAGCAACATGCTTGTCACGATCCAAGATGGCTGAGAGCAACACATCTGTTACAAACTTGCCTCACCATAATGCTTCATGTACCCCAGAGGAATACTCAGTATACCCCGATGTAATGGATATAATAAATTCATTTCATAAATTTCGCTGCAGAAGAGCCAAAACTTTTACCCAATGACAACACATATTAGTCGTCATACGACCGTACCCCACCTTATTTTGTCATATACCTCACTTGACTTACTAAGTACTTTTTAAATTAACTTTCGAACGAATATAACCGTAACAGAGGAACAAATTTCGATTTAGTTAGGCTGTAAATAGTACCAAATTTACAATTTTTAATACCGACAGTAGATATGTACCCCATTTTCCTACTTCATGTACCCCAAAATAATTAACATTTCAAATTATGAAATTATCGGAGTAACATTACTGCAATTTTATAACTGCAGACATATTATTGAACCGTGAGAAATGTTCAATTATCGGTTCGAAATCCTCGACATAACATTTATACCCCACTGATTTACGTCATGTACCCAACTATAAATTTTATTACTTTGTATACCCCCCTTTTTTACTTCATGTACCCCATAAGAATTACCATTTCAAATATTGAATTTGTCGGAGTAGAATGGTCGTAATTTCATTCCTGCAAACATATTCTCGAACCTTAATTTCATGTACCCCAATATTTATTTTAGTACTTTGTATACCCCCACAAATTTACTTTATGTACTCATATGATACGGCACGACGGAGAATAAACGACTGATTAGTTACGGTTAGTTTCAACCGTAGCACTTTGTATACCCCACCATTATATTATCTGTACCCCAATATTAATAACATACGCCACCTTTTGCCTTCATGTTCCCCAGTATTATTACAATTTATATATGAGTAGATGTCGGCTTAAATGAGTTGTAAGTTATGCAAGTTATCTAATGTCCTTGATCGTTACTCTATACATACCCCACATTACTACTTGATACACCTCAATAGTTAATGCATACCCCACATATTTAATTTGTGTACTCACTAATTATGGCAGAATGTTACCGTAATTAATCGCGCATTTCTGAAGGACTTTTCAACTAACAAAAAAGTATGTTGCATGACACCTTGGGGGGCTCAACATTGATGGTCCACTTCATCTGCCATACAGAAAAAGTAATAAGTATAGCACAAATCATATAAAGGGCAAGCAAGCAATGTTGTTTAAAGGATTAATACATCAACATATTATTGTAAGTTTAACATGCCACACAACACGACAAATGATTAAATTGTTTAAAGGATTGAAATTGATGGTCCACTTCATCCACCATACAGAAGTGCTTGAAGGGGGTTCAAGTATCGAGCTCCACAAGTGGTTGTTTTCCACCACGGCAGTATTGACGAACATACCCGGTGGATGTAGTTCCTCCCTCACTATGACTGTCAGTCACGGTGGTTTGATAAGTATCATCACCGCCCGAAAGGAATGCGATCACTTGATCTGCCATTTCAAATGCATCATCCACTATAACATTTTCCCTTGACGTGCACCTAAAATGCAACGCTGCATTGAGGGCCCGACGGTTGCGCTATTTCCAAATTTGTCAAATCAATAAACTTAACAAACGAATGCATGTACAAATAGGGAAAACGAACTTAATTGAAAATTCTCACCAAATAGTTTTCATCCTCCTCATGGACCCCTGTTAAGTGTTCGGGATTCGTTGCAAATAGGTGGTTGAATCTAAGGTACCAGTCCATATAGTCGGATGATGTTTGATATGGGTGTTCTGCCTTCTTACAACGTCGCTCAATGGACTCAAGGTACCCCTCCTAATCCTCCCAATATTAGGGATCATACGATTACTTCACAGAGTAAGATTGTGCTAGGCAACTCCTATCATAATCCATAGGTCGGTAAGGGTCTCTCGAAATACGTTGAATGTATCCAAGTTGCCTCAACACCCTGATGGGATTATGTGGTTCAATGATATCCATGTACTTCATGGGCCCATTGTAGAATGCAATATAATGGATAGGCGGTGCACCCTTCAAAGTAGTGTTCCAAATAACCTAGTAAAAATTAATATATTTGTCAATAAACATAAGTGTATACGAGAACAAAATTTAAATTGTTATGTTATGGTCATCACATCATGTACGCTCAGCCTGTCGAGTTGATTCCTGAAAGAGAGAAAATGATCCATCAACATCCTAGTGTCCTTTTTGTAGAGCCTCTCCTCCTTCTTATGATGCCATTTCATCACACGGGGCTTATCCGACTTGTAGTCACTACACAAAATGGGTTGAATAAAAGGCATACGATCGTACATCCACCCTTACACAAACCACATTTATTATGAAAACAAAATTTATTACGAAAAACAAAATTTACTATGAAGATCAATCATTCATTGAAACTCAATAGTTTACCTCTAGCAATGTCATATATCCAGAAATCTGGGTGACTTTGACACGACTGGCAATGCCCAATTGACGGTACAAGAATGCAAGTGTTGCGCCCCCCATGCGTAGGAACCAATCTTATCTACATGTTCCAAAAGTTGAAGGAGTGAAAGGGAGTCTCTTGTACCCAACTTGTTAAAGAATAGGGTCGTTCCAAGAAGGTATAAAAGGTACGCTCGGACCAAGCATTTGGACTAGGATATACATCAGGAGATCTTTTCCCATTGGGTTGTTCCTTTCCTTTCGTCGACACTGCGAATCGATCCTTCAACCATGCCAAACTAACAGTAAGGCCAGCCTTAGTCCTAATATCCTCATCAACAACAGTAACTGACACCCCCAATAGCCTACTAATCATTGCAGCTACAACTATATGATCTTTGAAAGGCGCAACCACGGTCTTACCAATGACCGAAATGTCGAGAAGGACACGTACATCTTCAAGTGTGATCATCATCTCCCCAAAGGGTAAGTGGAACGTGTTGGTTTCAGGCTGCCATCTCTCGGCAATGCCAAAACTATAGACCCTATTACCTCCATTGTATGAAATGTAGCCCAATGGTGCTAAACCAGAATCGTTCATCAGCTTCTCCACCCTTTCCTTCTCGGGGTGATGCTCGATTGTCTCCCATGTGGAGATCTGATAACCATGGTTTATGAACTTCAGTAGTCCTCGACCCTACAAAGCATATATAGCGTATTAAAATAAATATATATAACAATAAAAGGATTATGCATATAATCGAACCAAATTTACGATACCTTGTTCCTCCAGATATCCAACAACGTGTGGTGTCTGAACGAGGGTAGGAGACTTAAATCAGAGGGACCACCAGGAAAACTAATGGCTTTAACGTCTTGGGCATCGGTCGATATGTCAAAAGAGTTCTCTACATCCTCGTTATCCCCATATTCACCAGATGGGGTACAACTCCCTTTACTACCCTCTACCTATCCAACTTCATCTGCTCCTCCTAATGTCCCTGTGCCCCTCTCACCTACAGAAGATGCAGCCTCGACTTCAGCCTCTCCAAAATCCAACTCATTATCCTTAGATTTCTTCGCTCTACAGTTTTTAGCTTTAATGTCCCTTTGCTTTCGATTAGAACTAGTGGGACGTTTCCTTACAGGCACCTCCTGCACTACAAGCACCCCCTCCCGCACTTGAGAACCTGATGTACTAGTATCCCTCGGCTGATCACCCCTCTCGAGCCTCCCACCTCAGGGAGGTGCTCTAGTTTTAGGTCTCACCATACCTAAACAAAGTAAGTCAACCAAAAAAATGTCGTCATAAATGGGATAACATACATGTATGTCACAAACATGTTGCAGTGCAATGCATCACATCATATACCCCAATACAGTAAATACAAAAAAATGCATACAACGATGGGGTACATGAAGTAAATATGTTGGGTAGAAAAAGTAATCCAACATAATTAGGGTAGATGAAGGCAAAATGTGGGGTATATGAAGTAAATATGTAGGGTAAGCAAAGCAAAAACGTGGGGTATACCAAGTACTTACAACATTGTTGGGGTACACGAAGTAATTATGTGGGGTACACGAAGTAATTATGTGGGGTATAGATTCGATAACGACCGTAACAAACTGACATAAAGACTTCATATCGAACTATCATGATCGAAAGGAACAATATGTTACGAACATGTTGCATCACAATGCATCATATACCTCATCCACTCACTAACTGTACCCCATTCCAGTACTCACTTCTCAACAAACACAAAAAATGCAAACAATAGTGGGGTACATGAACTAAAAGTGTGGGGTACAAAAAGTAATTTAACATAAATGGGGTACAATCAGTCAAAATGTGGGGTACATATATAGTGACGGTTTTGTCACACCAACATTTATATTAAAGATGTCGGTCCAACGTAGTCGTCACCAACAGTAGAACTTACGATTTGAATGCACCGTAATGTAATAAATATTACTACCTTACTTTTCTGTTACTAAATAAAACCTTACGGTTCAACATGGCCGATAGCCTTTTAAGTGTATCGGCTCTGAGCAGCCGTCCAGTACGGGAATGAATGGCTCAAACTCAGAAACCCTAACCTCATTATATCGAACCAAATGCTACAAAAATACATCCAAACGATACGTAATTTTATTACGAACAAAATCCACAAGATTATACTGTCGAAACTTACCAAATCAGCCGCGGTGGATATGAAGAATGTCATGGTGCTCCTTCGCTCCTCGTGATCTGTCGATACCAAATCTATCTGGCTTTGCCTCAAAATAACCTTCCCACGACCCCAGTGACCTAGATTAATGAAGTATTTGGGGTGTTTTCCATGTTTCGTTGAGGTTTAATTTGGGTATAAGTGGGAGGAATCGGTTAGGGAAGGTTTAGTTTCTTAGTTGGGGATGGAGGTATTTTGGGGATATTTCAAAAACGTTGGGGTCTGTTTAGTAAATTGAGAGGTCCGTTTAGCCGTTCCCTTTTAAATTTACTATCAATTCTATCATCAACTAATTTGGGCGTGGGTCTATTTTTTTTCTTTCATAATATATGCCCACAATATCATTCCCTTCAACTTTTCGTGTCATGTCATTTAAGGATTTATTCATATGACCATTAAACCTCAATATTCTTTTTTTATGTATTTATGTATATAATACATAGTTTTTTTTTCGTACATATATAATACACATAGTTGTGTGTACGTGTACTTACTCAAAGACAAAAAAATTGTATATAATTCTTTTATCAAATCAAACAACTAGGGGCAACTTTCTAATAAGTTTTATGACATTTTTATATGTTTATACACATAATTACCAACTTATTATTGGTGATTTATGTATAACTAATTTTAAATTTGAGTATTATAGTGTATTATTGATTTATAAATTATTATTTTTGTGAGTCCTCTTACACTTAATTTAAACATGAGACTTTTCCTCAAAAAAATAAAAATAAAAAAATAAAATAAAATAAACATGAGACTTAAAGATTTCAATGTGAATTGATCAATGTGAATGATCATAGAAAGAAAAGTAGAAGATTAAGTTGATTTCAAAGAAAAAATGCCCCAAATTAGTTGATGATAGAATTGATAGTGTATAAAAAAAGTTGGGATATAATCGATGAATTCCAATGGTTAAGATAGTAATTGATACAACTTGTAAAAGATTAAGATATTTTGATCATTAGGCCTTAATTTTATCTCAAAATAATTGAGGTAAACTACATGAGTTAAATTCTTCCATTGCTCTCAATTTTTACCAACTAAAAAACTAGATACAAATAAAATTTGAGCATAATTAATAAGACTTAATATGAGAAATGACAATTTTCAACTAATTTGAAATTGAGGGATTGTTATTATTATTGCCGTTAGACCTGACTTAACCCCATTCGTTTGACAAATAAAACTTCTAAGAAAAAAATCAAACAAGATTAGTCTTGTGAATCCTTTTGAAGGATGCCACCTAAATAATGGCACTTACCTATAATGAGCACAACCTAGCACGATCGAGGAGGTTGTAGACTCTTCAACTTAGAGATTGGTTGTCAGCCGCACGTTTGGTTCAGCTTTTGCTTATTATTTATTATTATAGCTTAAGCAATTATGTCATAATTACTTTTGGTATAAACAAATTTGATGTGTTTGGTTCCCCACTTTAAAAAGTACTTTTACTTAAAAAATCTTATCAAATCACATTTGCAATCTTTATAAGTATGAGGGGATGTTTATCCAAAAAGTAGCTTTTATGCAATTTGGGACCCAATCACATATTATCCAAACACCCATTTTCAATTAAGTTGTGATGCCACATCATGTAAGCTGAACCAAACGGCACCAAAGACCCGTCATTCTTAACCTTGAAAGAAACAACAAAGACTTGAAATACAAGAACAGAAATAAAGAAGATGCATTGGCCAGAGGGAACAAAGAAACAAAACATAAAGGCAGCCATTTATACTGAATGGTTCCATCTTTTGCAATTGACATAATTGGCTCTTTATTTTTCCGGCCAACATCTTGGACTGTTTACTTAGAGACAAATGAGCAAAGCCTAATTCCCAAGTACTGCATATTATGCACCCAAAAAAACATTGACAACACATGAACTGTAACTAAAATCAAGAAGCCCTCTGCTCAACATATGATCCCGAAAGTCCTGATGTGCCCAGAACTGTGACCTGTAGATAAAGAAAACGAAAATCTGAGTTCGGCAAAGTAGGCATGCAGGCAAAGTCAAATGCTCTTTAACAAAAGAACACCACAATCCAAGTTTCAAGTTGGTTGAGAAGATTTTTTATCATGAAAACAAGGTATTCCTCGAAATGCATGTAACCCGATGTATAAAGCATCATACTTCGTAAAACAGCACACTATACCTTTCCCCACTCGGAACCAAGGCCGCTGCACCTCATCTTCAGATGTATCATCTTTGTTCCCAGCTCTGTTTCGACTTTCTTCCGTAGATACGTCTCCTCAGGACCAAAAGTGTCCAGATATTCAGTATAGCGCTTGTATACGACTTGGAGAGCATTTGCAAACTCATCAGGCATGGGCTTCACATTCTGTGATATTACAAATAAAACAAAACCAAATATATTTTTAAGAGCCTCACATAGGAAGAAGAAAAAAGGGTATTGGATATAAGGCATACCTCACCACTCAACCCAACACTGTCATCAATAGCCATTCTGAGACTAACAAGAATCCCTCCAAACTCTTCAGCTGCCTCAGCGGCACGGAATAAATTCGCCAAGGCCTCCTGTCCTGCCTTGTCCTCGGTGTTCTTCGCCAGTGCTTTCTTGACATCACTGATGACAGCATTTGGCAACTCATCCCAACTGGCAGCCATTATGTCTTTGAATACATAAAGAACATCAGGATCTGTTATGACAGGAGAGTGAGTTGTATCTTCACAGAATGAGCGAATGCCACCAACCATCAGAAGAGGCCTGTAACCTGTAGCTGTTTGCCAAATGATGCAAAACTTCAGCCCAGAAAACAAGTTTTGAGTAAAGTAAGATATTGAGATGCACTTTAGAACTAGTCGCTAAACTAACTGGTGATTGCTTTTTTAGCCTATTCAATGAAAGGCTTCTATTGAGAAATCACCATCTGTAAAACATTAAGAAAAAGATTGTCCACGACTTAGCTGCGAGATAACATGCATAAGGAGCAGACAATGTGTTAAAGATAAGCAATAACAATTGCAACCAAAGTTCACAATTCCTTTCCCTTCTTTTTCCTGTCAAGAATAAGTAGGAAGTGAAGCCAGAGGACTTGAAGATACAAATTAACGGTCACCATAACCAATAACCAGTAACCACTCCTTTACAGACTTAAATAACACACAGGAACTTGAGAGTTCAAATGGTATATAGCATACAACACTAAATACAAACACAACTCTTTAATGCAAGCATCAGAAACCTGAACGAGTAGCACTTGCCATGATTAATTTACTCCAAAAGTCCAAACTGAGTAATACGCAAATGCAAAGATACAATGGAATTTTAAATTGATTGCAGCAAAACATTATCATTCAATTCTTCTTAGAATTCTCAACATTGAAATACCTAATAAATTTGGCCAAGAAACCGTCTTATAATCCAAACCACCTGCACTGATCTATACATCAAAGTCACGTGCATTTTCCAAAATACCACCAAATTGGCAAACTTCGTAAACCACGTTTCTCTTGGAGAGATTGGATTTCATATTACAATTTACTAGTAGAAAAACACAAAGATACTGAAGTGTTGGCCCTTCAAATAGTAAATGTAATTAGAGGAAGACTTAAAGAATAATGAAGAGTGATTAAAAAGCTGGCAAAGAAAACAAATTATTGCTGCTCCCAGCCAACCTAAGAGACATAACATAAACTGATTCTTCCTAGTCAACATCTACCATGAGTCCATCTGAATCACGAGTAAGGTCATTCACTTAAAAATGCAACTGATGGTAGGTACATTAAAATTTGAAAATATTTGACAAGTGTTCCCATTTCTATAGATATATCAAGTAAAAGGGGCGACATTTGACCGAACCTAAGAGCAACAAAGCCTCAATCCCAAATTGGGGTCGGATACATGAATCAAACTCATCTATTTTGCTAAATTTAGTGACTGAACTGAAGAGCAAAGGAAAACATGTGTGGTGTTTCACTGGATGCACAAGTCCTCATATCACAGTTTCAAGACACAAAAATAAAAAATGTCAATGCAACGTGAGGTGAAGAAGAGGTGGGCATATGTCAGTCTACAAGTAAACTACCAACCAAAGCAGTTATAAAAAAGGCATAATTGCCTAAAAGCGCATAATAACCACTTATATCAATGATGCCAATCGCAAATACTGTGGGAAGGCTAGTGCGCTTATGGATTTTAAATGTTAAGAGATTTTACTAAGGGCACCTTGACAGCTATATGCTTACCAGGAAAAAGGAAATCGCTTTTAGCCTCAATCCCATGGGTTGGCTACATGGACTAAACTCTTACATGTTGAACATTTTCAAATTAAATGTTTAGTCCCACATTGGTTAGAAACTTCAAGTTTAAAGAGTATATATGTACTCTTGCACCATAGTGTGTGTAAAATAAAATACAAGTGCTATGCTCGGTGAGCCACACGCGCGGGCGCCACGCGGCACATTTGGCGCATTTTAGGCGCTTTTATAGGCGCACTTAGCACTTGGCACGAGACACGTGCGTGTGCGTGCATATGTGTGTTAGCTAACCATGGGTAAAAATTTTTACCATTAATTTTTACCATTTTCGAGATTAAATGGGTAGTTAGTAGAGTGGCTTAGTGGGTGCAGTTGAAACTGCTCTCCATTAAGGAATTACTGCTCCACTACTCCATTGCATCAATGCTTGACTGCTCCATTATTCCATTGCATCAATGCTTGACTGTTCCACTACTCCACTACCCCATTTTCACTCTAACTGGTCATGACCAGTGCTCTATAAAAGGGGAGGTTTGGGGAGGAAGAAATCATCTCGAAATTCACCAGCAATTGCTCTTGTTTTTTATCTTTCACTACTGCAAAGTGAAAGGTGGGTATACTTTATCATATCCTTTAGGATATTTGCTGACTCTTGCAGTGTAGAGAGCAAAACTTCCTTTAGGAAAGTGGCAGTGTTACACGCTTTGAAGTCTTTGCAATTCCCCTGATCTAACATTACATTACATCACTAAGGGCACCTTGACAGCTATATGCATACCAGGAAAAAGGAAATCGCTTTTAGCCTCAATCCCATGGGTTGGCTACATGGACCAAACTCTTACATTACATCAAAGAATACAAACCCATTAATTTCCCTGATATTAAGGCCATTACCCCAATGATATTGTTTTAGGAAAAGAAAAACTATCATTAGAATTATCAAACTCCAACAATCTCCTCTTGGAAAAAATAATCATTAGAATGATCAAACGACAGACAACAACAAGCCTCAGACTTCGTTTAAGTAGGCTACATAGATCCTACATTTACATCATGGTTCGAAAATTGACAAAAGAGGAGAAACGAAATTCATGTGCATGAAAAAAGAAAAGTCAAAATTCCCCAAAAAAACTCGACATAATTCGAGGATGTTTGACATAATTCAGGGAAATCCTATCAAACAGTGGCAAAAATTCCAAAGCTTCAATTATTACGTGGAAGTTTTGGGGAAGTTTATGGATGTTTCAATCAAAATTTTGCAGAGTGTAACAAAACCATTCTAAAATGAAACCTAAAGAGAAGTAGCTGGCAAATTAGATCTTGTATTGAAAAATAACTATTTTAAACAATTGTATTGTGACTCTTATGCATTGCAATTGTATAACTAGTTTTTAGCATTTAGAATGGAATTCCAAGGACTTCTGCATACCAGCGAATTTTTGCACAACTTCCCCTCGTCGAATTAAACTTCCTAGAATTATTTTCAAATTTTAAGAGGGCAAATTACAGGGCAAAGTATATATTTGTATGTGTCCCAACCACTGCCCCCCTCATTCTTTTTTTTTTTTTTTCCTCTCTATTGGCATCCCCTATTTTCCTTGAACCTCTGTATTTCTCAGTTTATCCTTACAATCTTCACCATATTTCCATCTAAGCGTCCTTATCTACTACTCAACTTTCATTTCCACAAAGCATAGTTGAGATACTTGCATTGCAATCTTATAGAATTTTGTTATTATAGTCTAATACAGATATATCTCTTATTATACATGCTGCAGTAGTACTGCTCTACTACATCCATCTTAAATGCTAAAAATATAGACTCCCTCCGGTCAATAATATAAATCGTTTTAGCAAAAACCCCTTGTTCAAAATTGTAAGTCGTTTTCGGAATTCGAGTGTATTTATTGCTTTTTTTACCCATTTTTACCTTTATGCAATCCAAACATTTATGATTCTTCAATTCTTCTTTTCATTTATTGTCAAAGGACATATATGTAAATTACACTCGTAATTGAAGCTCTCTTATTAAGAAGAGAAATGGGTGCCGATCACATAGTAAGATTTCAGGAGCGATAGACACAAGCAAGAATAACAACCCTATTTCGCAAAAGTTCCATAAGATGAGAGAAAACAAATATTCTCGATCATCAAAAGCCGATTCCTTTCGGTAGATGAAAACCATCACATACTCTTCTATGTACAATGCAACATCAAAACAATTTGTAATAGAGTCAAAAATCCCTCATGATAGCGTGGGGAAAATCACGAAGTTCCGCGCGCCACCACGGCGGGCGAGCGGGCGGCTAGGGTTAAAAAACAAGACACGCTAGGGTTAAATCACTACTTTCTCAGACACACAATCAAATCTTCCGATCAAAGGAAGAATTCGAATTGAAATCTATGTAATAGCCCTAGATGCATAAGAGTTGAAAATTACCATAGCGTGCGCGGTTCGTGGATGGCGAGAGAGAGAAGAAGGTGCGATGGAATTGAAATGAAGGGGGAGCGATGTGATGGGTGAGGGCATTGGAGAGATGTGGGTCGGTAATGGTAATGGCACCGCAGCGATGAGCGGCGGCAGATCTGAGAGCGGCGGATCTGTACAAGGTCCTGAGAAACGCGAGTCTCTCCATCGATTGATTCTACGACAGTTGATTTTGCTGATGAAAGGGAGCTGAACTTTGTATGGGCAGAGAAATATACCTCTTGCCCGATTGATCGACGTGTTAGCTCTAGCTAAACCTTGGCATGCCTAAGGCGTTGTTTGATACATTTTTGTTAACTTATCGTGTTAGTTGGAGTCAATCTCCATAGAATTAATATTTTTATATTTAGTTTAATTTTAAATTGGAAAGGTATAAATTTTAAAATAATAAAAAATATGAATTAACATAAATAGCTTTTAAATAAAAAATAAATGGGTAATAAGATGATCATTAATAAAGGGTAATTGTGTCCATAATTCATGAGAAATAACTTCATATAGGGGTAGAAGATAACTCTACCTCTAACCAAACAAGGCCTAAAGCACATATACTTGTGCTTATCATTAGACAGATTCCCATAAGGGGGTGTATTCAATTTGACAAATCTATGAATTTTGTTTAAATGATAGGTTTTCATGGATTTCATGGAATTAGATGGATTTGGAAGGACTTGATTTAAAATCCATCCAAATCTCATGGGGTGAGATTTCCTATGCTCATTTTTTACTAGAAATACATCACAATCCATTAAAATCTATCAAAATCCTAATGTGTTTAAATATTGAATACACCTAGACTTTTTAGAAATCTATTGAAATCCATCAAAATCCTAATTGAATACTCCTTGACTTTTCAAAAGTCCATTAAAATCTTTTGGAATCCAAATTAAATACACCTTGGTTTCAAAATACTTCAAACTCCTTTAAAATCCTTCAAAATCCATCAATTGAATACACCTTAGACTTTAAGTAAGACCTATTTGATTGCAAAGAAAATAATTTATATAAAAAAATATTTTCTTAAACAAGGTAAATGTTCACAAAAAGATTTTCTTACATGTGTTTGATTGCAGGTATAAGAGTTTTTTCCCTCAAAACTCACCACAACAAATTTTGAAATAAACAATAAAAATTTAATAATGTTATGATATTGATGACCAATTGACCAAGATTTTGGATGACCACATGTCAAGCATGGCTCTCACATTGAGTTGTAATATCAAGCTGAAGGTCACCCAAGAGGGGGTGAATTGGGTTACCGAGTAGTTATCGTCTTTTTAAATATAATTCAATAATTAAGATGATATATGCTCACCGAAAAACAAATATGGATGCTATGCAAATGAATGGGGTAGAAGAGATGGAAATGAGACACACAATATATAGTGGTTCGATCCAACCGATTTACATCCACTACCTAACCTCCCCGATTAGGATTTTCAACCCCCACTTATATTTCCAATAAATGTTACACCCTAAGCTAACTAGCCTAGTGAATGCCTAGCCTCAACTAGGTCTTTTACAAGATGTCTTATTGCAATAAGGTCTTATACAACCACCTAGCTGCAACTAAGATTTTTCCCACCTAGACTCACCTAGGATTTATTTCTAGCCTCAACTAGGTCTTCCCTTTCAACTTAGATCCCACTAAGTCTTACAATCAAAGTTTGATGAATACAATAAAATACACTTTACAAAAGTAAAGCAGCACCAAGTTCAAATACAAGCAAGCCTTCTAGAGCCTAACTACTCTAATGCATGCAAGTATGAAAATAATTGAGAAATGCAAATATATCACTGATTTTATACAAAACTCAAATATGAAACCGTTTCAAACAAATCGATTAGAACAAATCCGGTTTCAAATCCAATGAAAAAGAAGTTTGATAAAAATCAAGTTTAAGTGCAAACGCTTGTCCAAATTAGTCATAGGGTTTAGTAAATCAAGTTTAGGTGCAAAACCCAAGACAAATGTGTTTAACAACACAATATGTGATTTCCTAAGTCAAGCACACAAGAATATATAATTTAAGCACAAGAAAAGCTAGGAAATAAGACTTTCTTATAACCCTAAGATGATGGCTTGAAAATCAATTTTGGAGAGGTTGTAGTACACCTTAAAATGCCTCAAGAGTGCTAGTTTTGATATTGAATCAACAGCTTCAAAGTATTGCTTGAGTTATTCACAAAACTCTAAGCTCACCTTCTTGAAAAATTTGAGCACTTGTGTTTTTCTTTCTTTTCAAAACCAAATCTTTGTGCATGGTTGTTTGAGAGTGTTCAACATTCTTATATAATAGTTTTATGACCGTTCTAGGGATCCAAGAGCTGAGATTCCATCAAAAATTTAAATTAAAATGAATTTTTCAGCTTTATAAAAAAGCTGTCAGGAATGCAATTAGCACGCTAATACTCAGACTAGGGGTGGGCACGGGTCGGGTTTGGGTCGACCCGACCCGATACCCGCCGACCCGAGTCATATCGGGTCTATGTGCAACTGACCCGACACCCGACCCGCCAGGCAGAATACCCGATATATACCCGACCCGTTTAGGGTCGGTCGTCAGTGACCCGCTCTCGAAAAAAAAAAAAAAAAAAAAAAAAAAATCGAAAAGATGATGGCGGATGAAGAAGATGATGCGGTGGATGTGTGCACTTTGTGCGGGGCTGCGATTGGAGGTGAGTGAAGCGGGAAGAAGATGATGGCGGTGGCGGATAGCGCGGATGGCGGATGAGGAAATTGTTGGTGGCTTTGCAGATCTCGGAGAAGTCGTAGATATGGGGTTTTCGGGGAGGGAGTTGCGGAGGAGGTTTGGCGAGGAGGCTCGCTCGAGGAAGAGGAGGTGTCTGAGTCGTTGTTTGTGTTCTTGTTGGTGTTGGTGTTCTTTATTCTTTGTTGGTGTTAGTCTTGGTTGAGAAACGAAACAAGAAGAAAAGAGAAGAAAAGAGAAGAAAAGAGAAGCAGAACAACAAGAAAAGAGAAGAAAAGAGAAGCAGAACAAGAAAAGAGAAGCAGCAGACTAGCAGTTAGGGCTATTTGTTGGACAAGTCAGGTCGGGTCGGGTCGGGTCGGTCCACTTTGAGCAAACCCGAAACCCGACCCGATACCCGACGGGTCGGGTTTTTTGACCCGATTTTTTTTTAAAAACCACCTTACCCGACCCACCACCCGCCACCCGAGTCGGGTGACCCGACCCGAGTCGGGTCATCGGGTTTTGTGCCCACTCCTAACTCAGACATGGCGCGCTAACTCTGCACTTAACGCGCTAACTTTATACTTAGCGCGCTAATAATATTATTAGGGCGTTAACTGTAGAGACCTGAAAAGAAATATTTTTGTCCCTTTGGTTATCGCGTCCGGGACCCAACCGACCCTTATATAACATGTTATATATGTTTGTTATGGATCATTAAACCTATCTGGGTGGTCCAGATATTTTCACAAATCCCGAAAACGAAAAATCTCGGTTTCATGACTTGCGAGGGACTTTTCTGTAAATATGCAGTTTTCTTTCAAAAACAATTTTTTCTGTTTCAAAAACTTCCATAATGATTTTCAAAGTAAGATATGAACATACACATATAGTTCAACATTGTTTAAACTTATAGACCGAGTTATGTGTTAATTTTTACTTAAAGCTTCAAGTAATCACTTGACATTTGAAAATCCATTTGAAAAGTTTGATATGCATGAACTAATGCAATAGGCTTGTGTAAATGAACTTGAATACCTTACTTCAATTTTACAACTCGTGGTTCAATCTTTCGTCTTCTTTTCCTTATGTTTGCCGAATCTTGAACTTGTATGACTTGAATACTTGAATACTTTAAATTGTGATGTTTTGCAATATTTGATGAAACTGAAATACACTTGATAAACTTATTAGTATATTTTCACCTTGTTTGTTTCCATCAAAATCTCGGTCGGAGTTAGAGTGACTAACCTCTTAGTTCAACACAAGCGTGACTCACACATTGAATGTAATTTGTGCACTCCATGTAACTTGTATTCTTCTCCAATGTACGCTTACTTGTACATGTATTGTCAATGTTGCTTGTGATGTGTTGTATGACTTCTGGTGTATGTGTAACTTATACAAATTGTCTAAGTACATTTATCTCATCATTACCAAAGGGCTTTATATAAAGGGCGTCAACCTCATTGTAAAAACACGCCAAGTTAAATGAAGAACTTCTCATTCCAACTCTTTCATTTCTTCTCTTCTCCTTTGCAGTAGAAGACTAATGTAACTTGTATACATTAGTCTTCTATTTTCTTTCTCTAGTTTCTAGCAAATTCCAACTCAAGTTACCACACATTATCAACACGAGCTTGCTCTAGCACAAAGTAGAAGAAGGCTTGCTAAGGAGAGAAAGCTAAGAGGTATAATTTTTATTAATTTAAATAGTTCAATTTATTTCCATGTTATCATGATTACTTTCCTTTCATTGCATGCATCATTTATATATGCATACTTTATTCATACACTATGCATATAAAGTCACCGACTGCGAAAGTATGCTCTGTAGTTACGTCTTGTATGATCTTCTACATTTGAAATTAAAAGTCAATATATTACATTACTAATTTTCTCACAATACTTTAAGCGATTAGTTATGCTCTATTCTTGACTTTATAATGCAAAATAGTACTATGAGTTTGGGTTGATAATGGATAAGCCTTGTTCCTGGTAAAACTAAACATTAAAAGGGAGACGAAATATCTTATTCGAGGAGGCGTGGTTTTAAGTAGACTTCGTCTCGCCACCTAACCTGGATGTTGTTTTACCAACTCATACAAATGGTAAATTTTGCGTATTAATAATCAAGTTGTGAACATATATTTAATCGTATACTATCTATTTTATATAAAAAAAAGAAAAACACTATTTACCAAAATTTTATTTTCTTTAAATATTTTTAGATTATGGCAAACCTTCAAAAACTTGTCAATAACTCACAACTTGTCACCAAATCGATCGACTGCTAATATGCTTTCTCGGCTCTGACACGCAACCAAATCGATCCCATAACACTTGTTAATAACTCACAAATTCCCTGGTATTCATTTGGATCAATTTGGTTATGTTAGCGTATTATTTATTCATATTATTGTCTCATTTCAACTTAAATTTTGGTGTTCAATTAAATCTCAAAAATACCCGATCCAACCCCAGCATATACCCGACTATCATAATATAAACCATTAGGTCTCCGGGAATTCACTTCGTGTTTGAGCCTATTTTGTAAAGTTTAGATTTTTAAAGTCCAAAATATTTCCAAAATAGGAAAATCAATGTGGTTGCACACTTTTCGAGAAAATTTTTCGATGTAATAACTCCTGACAACATCAAAATCAATTTTCTTATAATTTTCTCAACCTTTTTCTAATTTTTTCTTGAATTTTTTTGATTTTTCGGTTATTTTTGTTTCATTTTTATTTTATTTTATATACATATATATATATATATATGTCACGGCCTAATTTCCTAATCTTGATTTACTTGCTTAATCAGGGTCACCGACTCGTGACGTGGGGCCCGCATGAGATGCGCACACTGATCGAGGCGTGACCGAGGTAAATGTTATAATTGAACTGGTGTATGCCTAGTGTTGTGTATGTGTGTAGACTAATTAAGTCAATTTGTTTGCAAACCATAGACGTCGAGTTGACGCGAGCGGGGACATGCCTTGGAGTGCGTGCAAGTACGGGTACCTAGTGGAATTACTCGGAGTAGCGAGACTAGGCTAGGGAATAGTAATTAATTTCAAATGTGCCTTAGCATGAATTAAATTATATCATTAAGTTAAAAAATACAACGTTCGACGCAAGGGGAAAGTGCATTGAGTTGCGTGCGAGTAGGGACACCGAGTGCCAGGTAGTTGAGAGTTGGAGAGACCACTTAGATAAATTTTATAAATTTGTGTGAACAATTAATTATGATTCATATGGGATTAATGTACATTAATTGAGTTAGCCTATAGTTTATTTAATTAAGAAGTCACATTTTAATATCCTATAGTTGTTGTGAATTAAACTAACCTTAGGATAGACCTCGAGATCCGTGCTACCACACACTCCCATGATGAGAGTCACTCAAGTTGTGTCACATGAGAAGTTGGACTGCCTAGTTAGTGATCACTGGATATACCTCGAGATATACAATACACACTAGATCCTGACAACACCTATATATACAACTTGATGAGAAAATTTACGCTATTTGCATGCAAATCACATAGAACAGAAGAGAGGGGAGATTTTGGGGAAGTTTGGAGAGAAATTTGAGCTAAGAGTGGAGAGAAATCAGAGATCCAAACTAAGGTAATCTCACCCACCATTTCTTCTACCCAATTTCTTATGGATTTTTTTTATTTATTGGGTTTCAAATACAAATTTCGGATTTATGGACATGCACTATGGATTTGGTTGATTTGGAGCCTAAATGGTATGAATTACTCAAAAAAAAAACTAGTTTTAATCGAAGTTGTTGGGAATTGTTGGTGAGAAGTTGGTATTTTCGGATTTTTTTGGGTTTATATACAAGCATGTTGATCCGAGAATTTATTGTTGTTTATGTGATTTTTGATGTAAAAATTTGGTCTCTTGAGGTGCTATTAGATCAGTGATAGAGAGAAGAGGATTAAAGAAGTGAAGAAAGAAAGAAAAAAAAAACAAAAACAAACCAGAGACGTTTAACGTCTTTGGACAAAAAAAAGAAAGAAGAAGAAATTTGGGGAAGATAATGCACACGTGCGGGCCCGCACGTGTGCATCCCCCACCCACAATTGATTGGGCCGGGCCAGGGGCCTGGGCCGGGCTCGGCACATGAGGCGAGCTTGGCCCAGTGCCTAGCCGGGTCGGCTGCGGTCGACCCGAGGCAGATCCACATTGAGGTCGGAGGCCGGGTCGGGTCGACCCAACCCGACCCAAAATAAAAAAATAATAAAAATAATAAAAAAATAATATATATATATAATAATATTATTAATTAATTAAAAAAATAATAAAAAAATAAAATAAAATAAAATAAGACATATTATTATTAATTAATAATAATAAATTAATATATATATTTATATATATTTATATATATTAATTTAATTTCGGGAAAATAAGGAAAATAGTTGGAAAATTCTTGAAAAATTGGAAAAAATTATAGAAAATATAAGAAATTAAGAAAAAGGTAGAAAAATAGTTTCGGGACTTTTCGAGTGTTTTTGGTACCCCGATATAACTCGAAAAATGTGTCACAATTAAAGATTGATATAAAATTCTAAATTTTGGTTAAATATCATGAATCCACTTATCGTGGCTTTAAACCAATTAAAATGATATAAAAATGAACCTCAGGAACTAAAGGAAATTCTTGGGAGTTCGGGTGCACGAGTCGGGGTGTCGGGAGGCCGGATAGCTAGGACTGTTGCGTTGACTTGTAAGTGAAACTGTGGGAACTCTTTACTTTATTTCATTCCAGTCATTTATAAATTTTCAGTCTATTTGTAGACTAACTAATTAATTTCCCACATCATGCTTTCCTTGTTTCTATTCATTTTGAATATCGATATAGCATGATGCCTTGTTTAATATATCATTGACTCCATGTTTTCCTTATATGCTCAATGTTTGTCTTGAAATATGGTTAATGGATATTTAGAAAATGCATGCTATAGGGTTATCTGTTATGTTGGACTTGTGTTCTATTTCCTTTGGGGCTTTGTAGCCTAACTTGTGTTGAAATCATAGAATTGTAGGATATATATTCTTGAAATCTAAAGTAGGGATTATCTAGTGTCCATTGCACACGAAATGCGCGGATTCACGAGGATTTCGGTCTTTCGGGGTCTCCGGCACTCGCCACTACACTTGGGCAGCACACGTGGCATGGGCTACGGGGTTGTCGGCTAGTATAAATGATTTATATACGCAGAGCACAGCTCCGCCACTTGAGGTTATTAGGAAAAAAAGAGAGAGATTATTATTATATGTTGAGCACAGCTCCATACAGTAGTGGAAAAGGCTAGGTGATAGTTCTCACCGCCAACCGGACGTAGATCATCTCGACTTAGCCTGTGTCAGTTATGTGTATCTGTTAACGTTGGTATTTACTTGCATTATTTATTCAGCATTTCTTCAGCTACATATGCTTTTGAATACCTCTTGTTAAATTGGAAATGTAGTATTAGATTTCCCCAGTTATCACTTAAATATCACTATACTCACCGTCTAGTTTGTGACGGTGGGTGTAGGTCCATCGAGCAGCACCAGGCCGGGCAAGGAGAAGATCGGCGACTACCTCTGAGCTCCGAGCACGTAGCTGCCCGTACATGTAGGGTACTTTTTGTATTATGTTTACTTATATCTTTATCTTTTGGGATGTTATTGGGATGAGCGTTAGATTACCCGACTTTTGGCTTTCACTTTGTTATATATACGTTCGTCGTTATATGCATATATATGGTGATTGTTATTTCCTGGTTTCCACACTTATAATTATAAGATTTACTTCCACTAAAATATTTAAGAATTCTGCATTAAATTTGTAAAG
Organism: Stephania japonica; assembly: GCA_039657345.1. NCBI lineage: Eukaryota > Viridiplantae > Streptophyta > Magnoliopsida > Ranunculales > Menispermaceae > Stephania > Stephania japonica. The sequence continues at coordinate 36,714,359 of CM077564.1, read as the reverse complement.
ACTTCCGCTAATTAAATTAATTGTTAAATATAAAGAAAAATAGGTAGTAAAGGCTGACTAATTCGTAATTGGGTCCTATGTGTCGTGATTAGGGTTTAATTACGAGATTGGGCCGGGCGGTGCCCTAGATTAGAAGAGGGGCCGTCACAATATATTTTAATTTTAATTAGGGGGTGGGTTTGGGTCCCCTGAACAACGTCCGATTCAACTCGGCCCAGTTCAGCCCCTGTTGGGCGGGTTAAACTCGCCCCAACCCGATGGGTTGGGCCTGAGTTTGGCCTGGCTCACCTGAGGATCACATGCACAGTCCTCGTGCAATTCCCTCCCACCACTCTCTTTCGTTTTTCACGAAAGAGAGAGGTTAGGAACGCATGGTCGTTTGGCTCTGGGTTTTTTTGTTAGGGTTGGCTCCCAACTTCAACCACAGTTGATTCTGGCAGGGGAGACTACTCCCCTACCATCACCATCTTAGCCATAGCCGATCCTTACTCAACCACCACAACAACGACAACCACATCAACCCAAACAACAACAACAACAACAACAATAACTACTCACCTCACCCATCGACACCTCGATCTCCTCTCGTTTGATCCCAAGCTCTCCACACCTCAATCGACCGATTTCCCTTCAATTTCAATCAACAATGGTGGTGTCAGTGGTGGTGGTTTTTAATTTTATAAAGCGTAGCCAAATTATTAAAATACCCATCTATTCTTATCTTTTTTCTTTACAAACCTACCTTTTGGTCATTTTATATTTTCTTTATTTATTATTTATATATAGATATATTTATATATAAAGATATATATATATACACTTTTATTTTTGTGCCTATAATTTCGTTGTGCGTGCCAACGAGCACACTTGGGCATGCACATTACTGTACGACCCACGCGTGTTGCCTATAACCCTGCATATCACTCGACGCCCACTAATTTATTATTTTATTTGTTTTGTCAATTTTTATTTAAATTTATCCCTCTGGGACACCGTATACTCGTAATTAGTCCATTTGGTACCCGTTCGCATGTTTTTCCAGGCCGAACTCGATCAACTACTCAAACGCATTTAACGTACGTGTCCTCACATGTTTGGGCAATTGAATTAACATTCGAGTAATAAATATATAATACAAACACCAGACAAAAATAACATACATCGGCGTTGACGACCAAGAATTGGACATGTGTATCACAACAAGTGGGCCCACGTACTACCTAAAATGACATGTGGCACGAGTTAGATTTTATGGTCATTACATAGAGTCCCTAGGGATGTCGGCACATGCTACCTAACATTGTATGAAACTCATGGTTAGAGTCCTTGAGGTAGTCTACACACCGGGTTAGAGTATTTGGCGACACTTGTGTCAGAGTCCCTTGTGCTATGCGATTATTGAGTTGGTGTGACGCGGTTCACTACTAATCGGACCTAGATCACCATTACTTAGCTTAGTGCCACTATCGCTTGTTTATCTCTGGTATTTATTTGCATATGGTTTACTTTTCAGTCTTTCCTATTTATATGCTTTTAAATACCATTAGAATGTTTAGAAATGTGAAATAAACTTGTCAAAGGGATTACTGTTATATTCTTGTACTCACCGTCCTTTTATGATGGTTGGTGCAGAGTCGTCGACCAACAGGTCAGGCAAGGAGAAGATCGACGATTACCTCTGAGCCAGCGACGCGACACTGTTTTGATCTCGTAGGTATTTTGGTATTTTGTTGTATTAGTTATTTTATGTTTTTTTAAATACATTTTGAGTTGTATATTGGGTTGAGCATTAGTTCACTGGTCGTTCTATGGCTATCACACTGTTATATTTGTCACATCATGATATATCTATGTGATCGTTGTTTCCTAGTTTCCACACTTGGGGTTATTTTAAATGGCTTCCGCATAAATTGTTAAGACTTCCGCTATATAACTAAATTAATAAAAAGTTTTAATTAACTCTAAATTTAATTAACTCTAAATTTCATTAATTTGTAGGACTAGTGTATGACTTATCCTGAACGCGAGTAACAAGCCGTATAAATTGTAAAGGTTGATGTAACGACCTGAAAATTTGGCCATTTGTGAATGATGATGTGTATTACATATCTATACTCGTATTTGAGTGACCGGACAATTAAGTCGATGAACGAGTATGAAAATTGGGTTACGGGTACACGGGGGATTTAAAACACAGTAAAAACATTAATAAATGAATATTTGAGTAATTTAAATAAATAATACACGAGACTCGGTGAAACTACGCGCTCTACAGGAGTCGGAGCAAGGAAAGACGGATAGAGGAACGTCGTTTGAATGTGGGGAGTTGGATAGCTACGCGACATACAATCCATGTGATATAGATTATTAAAGTGACACTACCATAATTTGAGGAGCCTTAGGATTTACATCGAGATATGTATGTGTGTTGAATTGTGATGAAGGGGTAAAAGACGCATAAGGGCAGCTGTTTTGAAGTGTATGAGAAGGAGGATGAAGGGTAAAAAAGTCATTTTACCCATTTATTCATATATATAAACAACTAAACCCTTATTTCACTATTCATTTTCTTCTTTGCTCTAACCCACTGCCGCCACTCCTCCTCCCTCCACTCGACCTCACCGGAACTGACCACGCCGGAGGTTCGTGATCTCTCTCTCTCTCTATCTCTCTCTTTCTCTCCCTCTCGTTCTTCTCTCGGATCTTACTGTGCATCGCCATTACCATTGCTGTGGAGGGCTGCCGCGTTCGGAGCGTGACCGAAGATGACCCTGCAGTATCTCCAGAGACTCGTCAACCTTCGAGCACCTCCCCCACGCAGCGGAGATGGAGATTTCGGACTGTAGATTGGCTCCACTGTGGGAGCACATTTATACACCCTGTTCCGCGTTTAGCTAGCTGAGAGGATGTCTGTCGAGACTGGGGCTAGTCGAAGATCCAAACTGGTGGTTCACTGATGGTTGGATGAGTCTCGAAGCACCCCCCTCGCTGCACACATTGTTCACTAGTCAAGTTATGTGATGATGTCGACTGTTGTATTTATAGGTTTTTAGTCTGTCCACTGCCACCGCTTCTGGCCGCTGCTCCGGTGGATTCGATGGTCGGGGATGGTTCCTAGAGGTCCACCCGAGTACCCATGCCCTCGAAGCACTCTTGGTTCACTGCGTATGCGTTGTTGTTGTCCGCGTGCTTGGTGTTATCAAAATTGTTTGTTGTTGAGAGTCTCGCCGGAAAATGCCATGATTGGCGGTGCTGCTAGCCAGACTACCACTCGTGGGGGATTGTTGGGGACCTCACCAATGTCCTCGATGGTCTCTCGTAACCCTTGGTGTATCCGAACCAGGACTGATATAGTTATTTTGTGGTTATTTTACGTGTTGTCGTGTTGGTATGTGTGCGTTTAAGTTCAGATTAGGCGAGGTGTTTTCCGGCCATTTCATGCCGAGGAAACCCCTCTTCAAAGTCGGACAACACCAACATAGTTGTTATAATAGTCGTTGTCGTCTCAACTGTTGCTCGGTTATGGTTGATTTAGGGTTCGATCATAGTGATTTTCTTGACATGGCCAAACTCATTGTGAATAGACAAGCTTCGTTAAATGTATGGGATTTCTGTACATCGGTTTATAAAGAACGTGTGGTTATTGGTTTGGTGGTTGAGTTGTTTTTTCTTGTATGATGTTAATGCATGGCTAGGGTACAACGTGAAGTCATGAATGTGTGTTTCGTGTCGATGAATGGTTGTGACCTCGTGGTTACGCTGCCAGTCCTCGAGGCTATGGCATGACCCACATACGACTGAGCCGAGCTTATGATTCGTGAATAGGCTTACATATGGTGTGGTTTACAAAACCAAAAGAGTTGTGGTGTTTTTGTTTAGCTTTCCGATCGATTTATCGAGTTGATCGAGTCTTAAAATGTTTCCGATGTCATTTAAAATGTTGGGAAAATACTAGGGTTTAAACCTAGGTTAGTTAATGACCCGACCCATTAATTAGAGTTTCCAACCTTGTCAGGTAGCGGAAAACTTGAGGATACTCGTTAGGATTCGCGGGAGTGTTGTTGTTCACGGTTTGCGTTGTCAGGTAAGTATATACGTACCTTGTATGCGTGTATGTTAGTCGGCCAGTAAGAAAATAGCATGTGATTTACACATCCTCTATTCATTGATATTATGGATTTGATCCCTTGTTTGATATTTCATTCCATATCTTTGGTTGTATGTTTTTGGCATGAGTGTGTGTCTCGAAGGTATCATGTAGTCCCGCACTAGCTGAGACAATGAGGGTGCCTCCTGCAGGGGCAACTGACCACCCCTAGTGTTGTGTGTACTAAGTACTGGATTCGAGAGGTGTTGCGATGCCTCTCGATTTCAAGCTGTGCTAATGTTGCGACATTACTTGGGGAGATCTTGCGAGATCTTTGCCGTATTACTGTGAAATTAGACCACTCATTGGCCTCTTTTGAATCTTAGAACATGCAAATTTCGATTGTTTATCTATCAATCTGTTTATCATGCACTTGATTTACTTACTTTCTTGCTATTTCGCTTCCGCATGATATTTAGATTGTTTTACTTCTTAAATCATAAATTACTGTTATATTCTTCTGGCACTACTTTCGATTTCTTCAGTTGCTCACCGTCTAGTTTGTGACGGTGGGTGCATATATGGTGGAGAGCAGTAAGGGCAAGGGGCCCTGCCTAGGAGACCTACTTTGAGGACTAGTAGCGGGATCAAGGAGACTTTTATAGTATGTGTTTATGTTTTGCTTACTTGTATATCGTTTCATACATATATTTTGGGGTTTTTGAACTTGGCATTTTTGGTGAGACTGGTATCATGTATATATGCTTATCGAATTGTACATGAATACCTAGGGTTTTCCACAGTTATAGAATTCCTATATTTCCCTTGATTGAGTTATTTCCCGTATTATACTTGTTTAGTCTTTGGATGTGTATTATTGCAATAACTCTTTCATAAATTGTTAAAATTGATGAATCGAATGCTAACTAGGCTCATCAGGTTGTCGAGAGATGACTCAAGGCCTGTACGGGTCTAGGCCGGGCGTACCCAGTTACACAGGGAATTTGGGGCCGTCACAGTTGACTAATACATAGTTGAGTCCTGCGAGATTGAGAATAGGGCTTAAATTATGAGATTAGGCCGGGCGATGCCCTAAATTAGGAGAGGGGCTGTCACAACTATTCAATAGTATAACATAAAATAACTCTGCATTTCATAGCTGGTTTACTTACCTGTATTCGTAGCTAACATGCACTCAACCGGCCCGACAAGCCACCAAAATAATCTTGTATGCTCGCCAGTGAATTACACTCCCTAATAATCATTTTGATCAAGTTTGGCTGTATTAGAGTCATGTTTATACTTGTATAAAAATCCCTGAAGTTTTCGAAATTATTTAGAAAATTTTCAAAAATATGGTCGTCGCAGGTTTCATCCCCACATGACGCCCCTCAAAACGTAGCCTTAGGATAGGCTGATGTCCCAACGCGTGGGGATAAATTCCCCACAGCGCCTGTCACAGTGTCTAACTAAGTCAGTCCTTCTGCCCTAGCACTTGTGTTGAATTCTAATTTTGTGGTTTTTCGAAACTGTGGCTCCCATCGTCGTGTTTCAAGCCTATCTCAACCTTATAGGAACCTCGATAACTACTTAAAACCATCATCAAACCATTCTAAACTCGTCTGTATAACAATTTTCATAATTAAACCCAAAATTCATCAAAAATACCAAAATTCATAGCTGTTCTGTAACGACTCGAATATTTCTGCGACCCGACTCAGGTTAATTTAGTAATCCCAATACTAAATGCATGTTGGTGTTACTTTAAAGTTGTTTGATTTGTGGAAATTAAATAAGGCCCAGTGTGTTTAGGGCTCAACAAAAGTTAAAATGGTGAAATTGAGTTGGAGGCTCATAAGGGAGATTTTAGTCTTTTCCTATCAAGGTTGTATACAACCTAAGTGTTAAACCCTAACTATATAAACCTTGTTTTTGTTAGAGTTGGAGAGCCTCCATTGCATTTCAATGCAACAAGAGAAGAATGAGCGAGAATACAAAGGGAAGCTAGATAAGGAGTTAAGTTCATGGTGATTGAGGGCTTGTAAACTAGAGAGATCTACAAGGAGGTAACTCATCTTCTCCTTTAAGTTTTTTTTGGGTTCCTTTTTGTTGAAATTTGATGGGGAAAACTAAAGGGGTGGCATAGTCCAACGTCGTCGACGAGGGCGGCGACAATCCCGTCGTCGTCGCCGCCGCCGCCAAGAAAGAGGGGCTCCACCAAGGGCACCCTAAGCAAGCCGAGAAGAAAGGGAGAGTGGAGCACCACCCCCCCCCCAGAGCATGTAAGGGCGGCGGCGTAAACCGCCCGGCGCCTCCAGGGGTTTTTGCCCAGCGCCTCCAGGGGCCTAGGGGCGTCATGCCCTTGGTTTGAAACCAGGGGCAGAACGGTCCCTGAACTCATCCAGGGACCAGACTGGCCCCTATGGACCAGTCAACGGTCCAGGGCAGTTGACCCTGGACCAGTTGACCAGGGTCAACTGACCCTGGACCTTAATTTCAAAAAAAAATAAATTTAATGTGTATATATATATATATAAATGTATGTGTATATGTACATAAATGAATTAAATAGAATAAAAACAAGTAAATGAAGGAAATGTACCAAACTTTCAAATGGGGTGTTGTACTGCATACCCCGAAGGAATGGTCGGACGACACAAAGACCCGCGTGGTTCACACTAGTGGACCCAAAACACAATTAAATTGAAACTAGTGACTTAGATTATAATTTGTATTAGAATATGCATTGATGTGATATTGTATGAATTGTCTAACGACGCGCGATGATTCACATCGAGCCAAGGGTGCGCAAGGATTGGTCATAGGCGCGTTGAATGCAGGTAAGTGAGGAGCTTGCTCAATTATTAAATATGACATGATTACTAGTTATGTTTAGGATTCATTATTTGAATTAAAGACTTGGGATTTATGGGTTGTGTCGTGGTATTAGCTCGAATCTACGTATCTATGGAATGTGAATGCACTGTTTTTCTCATCTATGCTATTAAGGGCCCCAGAATGTTTGTGGAGTTCCACCGAGGGCCTTATTAGCAAGTAAATCTATATGAATACCTCAGAATGTTGTGGTACCACCGAGGGTCGTTAACACCCCAGGATGTTGTGGAGTTTACCACCGAGGGCTTTACTTGACTAATTGAATTCATAAGTATGTCACGTAGGGACATGAGTTGGAGTTCCTTCTCTTGTACTCTTGAGACATAGGGATGTGCATCGGTGATGGCTTAGACGAACCTACTGTTGATTTGATGGGACAAACGAGAGGGCACATAAGGCCTGTGTGCTAGCTAGTTGTTTCCATCACTTCGAAAGTAGGAGGATCGGTCACCGGATTCTTGCCAATACCTAGTACGCATTGAATGGAACATCGACTTATCGTATTATTATATTTTATAGTATATAATCTCGCGAAACCCCCTCATTTGCATAAAAGTTTGAATTTATGAAATGATTTGTCAATCTCTTTAATGTTATTCATGATTATTATTGTTACAATTTGATAGCTTATGAATACGTGGTATTTGTTATAAAATGATGAATTCCTATTTAATTGTAACTTACGAATCTTATGTCTATGATAGTACTTGATGGTTCATTAAGTCTATTTCTTATGAAATCCTGCTACCATGTTAATATTCAATGAATCCTTGTTTGTTTTTCAAATACATGCTAGACTTTGCATGATTAGTAGGTATTACTTGCATATTTGATGGTTGAGCGGGTTTTTCCGCATTACTGAGCTCCGTTGGTTCTTTTAACTCACCCCACTTACATCTCAGGTATCCACGACAACGCTAGGATGAGACAAGGGAGAGACGAGCTGGAAGTCTCCTCTTGATGTGAGTCTTTGTTGATATATATTATGTATATTTGATTTTGAAACTATTCAACTAAGGGTTAAATTTAAAATAGATCTTTGGGTAGCTTAAATCCTACTTACCTTTAGTTGATCCACTTTAGAAATTTAATAAACTTGTTTAGTGTAAATGAGCAGGAACCCATGTATAGTTTATTAATGTTCTATGAACTTAAATCAATTGGCTTTAGGACATCTCTTTATATTTATTCCGTAATTATTATCCTTTATTTAGCCAATGTGTTTTCCACAGGATTATTTGTTTAGGCGTGCTAGATTGTTATTTGGGCTTCGTTCAGGTATCGGGTCCAAGTGGCAGTCTGGGCCGGGCGACCCGACCCTAGGTCGGGGGCGGGTCGTCACATGTTCCAACAACAACTTCAAACAACAACACCAACACCTTAATTGATCACCCGATACAATCAACAAAACTCCCCAAAACCTAAAAAAATTAGTGCTCAAGGTGGTGCTCACAAATCTTGACGAAAACATGAAAAATTACGACCAAAACATTGAGAATTGAACGAGGATGCGAGATTTAACCTTAACACGTGTCATTGGTCGATCCCTATACTTCAAATCCCACTAGAAATCATCAAAAACCCTTCTCTATTTTTGGACTTTTTGGTTTGAGGAGAGAGAAAAGTTGATAGAAACCAACAAATGCCTTTTTTATAACTTGAACTTCATCTTGACTTATTTGCTCATTCATAGGCAAATCTAATGGCCTCAAATCACCCCATCCACCAACCTTTCTAACACACTTTATGACTTGGTCTTTTGGTCTTATTTTTCCCAAGCACAATAATTAGGTTTCTAAGGGCGTTCCGACACTTGGCCTGTACTACGACTCGCATTGTTACGTGCCAATGAAAATACTTATGATTGGAACATGTTCCCATATTAATCATTAATCATATTTATTTTTGTGACGACCCTCACCTAAGCTAGGGTGCCTTACAAGTTGAATAGTCGAATTGGGCCCAAACAAGCAGCCTGGCTCCCCTAAAATAACCTGTGGAATAAATTAAAGTGATCATATGGACTAAAAATGCGGAAATAAATGAAATAAGGTCAATATGAGTAACTATGAATATATATAAATGGGTTTTCATTCAATAAACTAAACAATGTCAACCAATAGAAACTCTCAAGTAAATCAACTGAAGGAAAGTATGTTGGGGTATGCACTCTAGGTCAATCTATAAACATTGTTTATCTCATAATTTTAGTTAATAAAATAGAGGTTTTCATTTGTTGTTTTATTATAAGTGATGGCGTGTTTACCTTATAATTATATCTATAGGTATTTGTTGAAATATCCTAAATGTCCCTAGTCGATCATTATACTAAAAACTATAATGAATTAAAACTAGTGTGAGTCTTAATAGATGGACATGTGATAATCATGCGTATAGGGATACGAATCGAGATCATGAATACTTGTTAGGGAACAAGGTACTGAACCGACCTGTTGTAAGAACACCACATGGATTAAGTCATAGGTGTTACTCTTGATAGGTATATCATTTAGTCCTTCGAATTGAGATTACCATAGACTTCAATATTAGAAGCATGGTAATTTGACACAATCAAATATTATCTTTAACTGAACGATTATAAATATTGTGATTGGTTATCAAGTGAGCAATATGTGAAGGCATGTAATCAAGATATAATTTGTCCCTCTCGTAAAGAGAGATATCAGTGGATTCCTCAATATGTTAGATTGTTAAATGGCCAAGTTCAAGTAAATTAATATGATCAATGTCACTTGCATGTTTTCAGTCTACCTAAAAATCGAAACTAGTACGATTGAACATTAAGGGTGACTTTTCATGTCTTATGTTTAATCAAACAATATCGCACGACAAAAATATATGATATATGTTATTTATTAGGTTGTATCGATTTTGATATTCATGCTACTTGGTTATATAATAACTTATTAATAAGGGTATATATGTAATTTGTTTAAACTGCCTAAATACAGTAGTTGTATTACGAATAGGATTTTAAGTGATGGTTTGTCTACATATATAAATAGAGGGTTATACCCTAAAAAGAAATAAAATTTTCATTTTTGCTATTTTAGAGTTATCTGGATTTTGGGAGAGAAAGAAAAACATTTTCTATCTCTCTTGGGGCTAGCACTCCAAATTGTGGTCATCGTTCGTGTGTGGATTTATAATAGAGGACGTATGCTTAAACTTTTTGGAGATTGAACAATCAGAGAAGGAAATCACGAATTAAGGTATAGTTTACTTTTGTAGATCTTGTTTAATGGAACTTATTTGCGATCTTGTTGGGGTTTTTCAAAAATTGTTTTTAATTTTTCGATGTGTATGAACCCAAAACCTAACAGTGCAAAATTCTTTTGAGATGTTTCAAATATTTCAGAATGAAGTGCAAAATCCACTTGGCAAAACTATTAAAACACTTTGATCAGATCGAGGTGGTAAATATTTAAGCCAAGAGTTTGATGACCATCTTAGAAACTGTGGGATTGTCTTAGAGTTAACTCCTCCATCAACTCTACAATAGAATGGTGTTTCTAAAAGGAGAAATCGAACTTCATTGGATATCGTTATATCTATGATGAGTCATGTAGATCTTCCTATTTCCTTTTGGGACTATACCGTAGAAACTGTTGCGTTTATACTGAATCATGTTTCTTCTAAAGTGATTGATAAAACACCACATGAGATGTGGTTTGGGATAAGACCAAGTTTGTCCATGTGGTTTGGGATAAGACCAAGTTTGTCTTTCCTTAAGATTTGGGGCTGTGAGTTTTTCGTACGACGACAAATCTTAGAAAAATTATCAGCCAAATCTACCAAGTGTGTATTTGTTGGTTATCCTAAAGAAATTATAGAATGTTATTTTCATAATTCCACTGAAAACAAAGTGTTTGTTGCTCGGAATGGTGTCTTCATGGAAAAAGAGCTTATTTCAAAAGACAACAATGAGAATAAAGTTAGTGTTGAAGTTCAAGAACCAAAAATAAACATTCAACCGCCAGTGAGAGATCAACAAAGTCTTGAATTAGTTGAGCCTCCACAGGTATCACGAGGCCCACGTAGGTCTGATAGGGTAAGACATCAGCCTGAGAGATTTAGATTTCTTATTACTGATAGTAGTGAGGTGTTGCTTACGCATTTGGAGTCGTTTTCAAGAGGGAAAGGAGTTTGACAATAAAAGTCTTGCATGCGTGTGAAGAGGGTGAAATTAAAAACCCTAAGTCTGTTTGAGCACCAGCTGTGATGACCAAGAGGTTTTTTTTTTTTCTTTCTTTTTTTTTCTTTTTTTTTCAACGTGGGATCGATTATAAGGGGGTAGTTAATAATGGAGCAACTTAGAGTTTGTGTGAGCTCAAGTTGAGTTGAGAAATTTACCACTAATTGTGGGGCCGTTAGTATATTTTTTAATTACTTGAGGGTTAATTATACTATTAAGTTAATAAGGAGGCATAGGGTAGAGGGGGCCAATAGTCATTAGTCCCACCCTATAAAAAAGGAAGGAAAATATTATAATGACAATAGGTAAGTCGCACCCCAACACACAATGACCTTAGGGGTGTACATGGATCAAGTAATCCGCGAATCCAATTCGGTTTGATCCAACTATTGTAAATTAGATCAAATTTTATAACTAATTGGACCGGATTGAATTGTAAAAATGTTAATCCGCACGGATCAGATCGACTTGCATATTGTACATGTACAATTTGTGGATCCAATCCGCTTCGATCCGCAATGTTATATACATATAATTCTAACCTTATAAATTCATATAATTCTCATATCTCAAGATTCATCAATAGTTTCTAATCTTAGGTAAAATAGATTAATGAAGTTCATAAATCATGAAGATTTGAAGAAAAAAGATAATCAAGCTTAATGGTTTTTTTTGTACCAATATTTGATTTTTTTGTTGTATTGCTTAGTTTTTGGACACGAACTTTTAGTTTTTGAACGCAGCTATGTGTACCCTATAAAACACTAAGGGCAAGCCAATGAATCTCAAATTAGTTGGAACAAAACACTAAGAGTGACTTGTCTTTAGTGTTTTGTGGGGTACACATAGCCGAATCCTTAGTTTTTTAGTCTAAATTTTAATTTGGTCATATAATTTTTGTTAAGTTGAATCAACTCGTAAGTATATTTTTTGGTATAAAATATCATGCACTCTATTTTATGTTGTTTAACGATTATGAAATTGTTTTTTAACCAATATGCATATTTTTAACTATAAGATAACTATATGATGACAATATATGAACTTGATTCGATTCAATCCGCATTTTATTAATTGAATCAAATCAGATTGAAAAGTTAAATGAATTAGATTAAATAGTAATTTCTCAATCTGCAATAATTGAATCAAGTGATGAGTTGACCTTAAATGGATCGAATCCGGTCCGCTTACATCCTTAAATGACCCACATGAGCCCTTCATGCGGTTTCGACTCGTGTGTTATGCACTGAAATATGTATTTGTCAGTATCTCAAGGTGGATATTGGTAACTCTTATGGGTCATTGTGTGTTGGGATGTGAGATCCCATTATCACTGTAGCCTTCTCAAAAAAGAAACGATTGACGAAAGTTTTTCCAAATTCTATCCCCAATCAATTAATTACAATGAAAAATGATAAAATGACCCACTTTCAACGCATATTTTGGGCACACATCCTTATTTTTTAGTCATTTATCATGTTTTGTCAGAGGTGTGTCCACATTTGAGAAGACAATAAATGACTAAAAGAAAAACGCGCAAGCGGGTCATTTTAGTATTTTCCAATTACGATTGCAAGAAAAAGAAGACAAGAAACCAACAATGATCGCTTGCCGATCACTTCTTCTTCCAACCACTCCCAACCACTACCAACCACAAATACTTGACTGATACACCTTCTCACCTCCATCTTCCTTCCTCACTTCCTCACTTCCTCACTTCCTCCGCCACCATGGACTCCTCCTCCCAGTCCCAGTCCCAAGAACTCCTCTTTGACTTCCCTCCATTCCTCCGCCAATACAAAGACGGCCGAGTCGAGAGGCTGAAGGGCACCGACACCGTCCCTCCCTCAACCGACCCCTCCTCCGCGGGCGGCGTGGCCTCTAAGGACGTCCTGATCTCCCCCCAATCCGGCCTCTCCGCACGCCTCTACCTCCCCAAATCCAAATCCAAATCCTCCCAACCCACCAAACTCCCCCTCCTCGTCTACTACCACGGCGGCGGCTTCGTCATCGAATCCGCATTCTCCCCCACCTACCACGCCTTCCTCAACGCCCTAGTCGCCCAGGCCAACGTCGTCGCCGTCTCCGTCGACTACCGCCTCGCCCCCGAGCACCCCCTCCCCATCGCCTACCACGACTCCTGGGCCGCTCTCCAATGGGCCGGATCCCACTCCACCGGGCGCGGCCCTGAGCCCTGGCTCAACGATCACGTCGATTTCGACAGGGTTTACTTAGCGGGGGACAGCGCCGGAGCCAACATTGTTCACAACATGTGCACGAGAGCTGCTGCTGCCGCTGCTGCTGCTGATGGGGCACTGAAGATAGCGGGGTCGGTTTTGATCCACCCTTACTTTTGGGGGTCGGAGCGGGTGGGGTCGGAAATGGAGGATCCGGAGAGCAGGGCTGCGATTGAGAGGACGTGGAAGTTTGCGTGTCCCGGGTCGGCCGGGTGCGATGACCCGTTGATAAACCCGGCTAAGGATCCGAATTTGAGGGGGTTGGGGTTGGGGTGTGGGAGGGTGCTGGTTTGTGTTGCGGAGAAGGACATTTTTAGGGAGAGGGGTAGGCTTTATTTTGAGGCGTTGGGAGGGTGTGGGTGGAATGGGGTTGTGGAGTTTTTAGAGACTCAGGATGAGGGCCACGTGTTTCATTTGTTTAACCCTGATTCTGACAAGGCAAAGGAGTTTATTAAGGAGGTTGGGTTGTTTCTGAATCGCCATTAGTAGTTGATTGTGTATGTGCTTGGTTTCAGTCTTCCTTGGGTACTGTCTAATATGTGATCACAATAATGTATTTGGTTGGTGTTAAATTGGAATATTAGTTATCAGATGTTTTCATATGCTATTTTGTTCTCATCGTTATTCTTGTGTACTCTAATTCAATCTCTATTTGGAACTGGAAGAGTTCTCTAGAAACTCGTTATTGTTATTGTTATTGAGGTGGTGATCTAGTTTTCAACATATTGCGTCAGCAAAAGAAATTTGTGATCTAGTTTTCAACATATTGTATCTTGTGATCTAGTTTTCAACATATTGCATCAGCATAATTTTTTTTCTTTTATAAGAAGCATCAGCAGTGACGCTAAAGGTACTCAGCAATATAATTATTTAAACTCTCTTTAAAAAAAATTTATGCACTTCACTAAAGTACGTTGGTTCTTTCAATATATATATATATATATATATATATATATATATATATATATATTTTGGAGTGGCTTTCGCATCTCTTAAAAATTAATGAAACACATGACGTGAACATTAATTTGAGCTGGTCAATTAGTACACATGCTTGATTCAATTCGATCACTATTAGTTGATTGTGTATGTCCACATGTGTGTATGTGCTTGGTTTCAGTCTTCCTTTTTCGGAATGGTTTCAGTCTTCCTGATCACAATAAGGTATTTGGTTGGTGTTAAATTGGAATATTAGTTATCAGATATTTTCATATGCTGTTTTTTATTTTTTCGTCAAATGGTTGCGTTGCATTGATGTACCTAACCAAGGGCAAAACAATCTATTATAATTTTTTGATGACCGTGGGAGAATAATAGAGATTTTGATACAATGAAGCTCGGAACTAAACTCCTACACCACGCACACATGGTGGTGCGGCACCAATCCCTAATAGGGACAACTACTCCACAAGTGAGGGATAACCACCCCTCATAGGAGGACAACATCCTACTAATGAGAACAAAAAAGCCTAGAACTTAGACGAGAAAGAAGCAACTAAGAAGACATGCCGACTCATACCGCCGCCAACGTCTGCACTCTAATTGCCACTCACCACCTCCTTAAGTACAGTTGTTGACGATTGTAACCATTGACTTGAAGACCATCATTTTGCCTTTCCGTCTCTCTTCCACCCGATCAAAATTCTAGGCGCCAAAAGAGGGCTATTGACTTGAAGAAATTATGGTATACACAATCAGTGGGGAAGTTATGGTATACACAATCAGTGGAGAAGTAGTTATGGTATATACAATCAGTGGGAAAGTTATGGTATATACAATCAGTGGGAAAGTTATAGTATACACAATTAGTGAGGAAGTTATGGTATACACAATTAGTTTCCTAACATAGAGGAAGGGAAAAAGAGAGATAAACACAGGGGTGAAGAGCGAAAAGAGAGAGAGGCGGAGGAGGGTGGACCGACGCGAACGGAGGGGAGGGAAGAGGTGGAGGAAGAAGACGTGGAAAGAGGGAGGGGTGGAGGAGGGAGATGTGGACGGGGGTTGGAAGAAGAAGACGCGGACAGAGGGGAGGGGTGGAGAAGGAGATGCGAACAGAGGAAAGGGCAAAGAAGGTTGACGCGAATAGAGAGAGAGAGAGAGGGAGAGACGCCGAAGAGGAGAGAAAAGAAGAGAAGAGACCTTGAATTTTGGGAGAGGAGTTGAAGGGGGGGCTGGTGGCGAAGGCAACGCCGTCCCTCCAAGCCAGATCTACTTTATGCGGCGGCTAAGGTTTTTAGAGAGGAGAGCGCATATTGGAGTGATACCCTTATTTGGGCACAAAATGAGACACATTCATCTACTATTTTGTTGTCATGGTTATTCTTGTGTACTCTAATTCAATCCCTATTTGGAACTTGGAAGAGTTCTTTAAAAACTTGTTATTGTTATTGAGGTGGTGATCTAGTTTTCAACATATTGCATCAGCATAATTTTTTTTTTTTGATAGTAAGGATCAACATAAAAATGAGTGAAGCTAAAGGTACTCCAGTTATGTATAAGGAGACCACAGCGATATAATTTTTTTAAACTCTTTAAAAATGAATTTTATGCACTTTACTAAAATATATATGTTGGTTCTTTCAATATATATATATATATTTGGAGTGCCTTTAGCGCATCTCTTAAAAATTAACGAAACACATGACGTGAACATTAATTTGGGCTGGTCAATTACTACACATGCTTGATTCAATTCAATCAATGTCGTAGTTTGAAAGGACCAATTTATAATTATGTGAAAAAATATTAACATCGAGTTGATATTTAATTCAAGTCTCTCATAGATATCTTATGGAAAACGTCCTTAGAGATTTGGGTAATATATAGTTGTGTACGTATAGTAGTCCATTAGGTTTACCTGAGCTTTTATGGATCTAGTATTATCGATTATGTATGTTTACTGCACTTGAATAACATTACAGAGCAAAGGAGATGACAATATGTATGACAGAGGTAAAGCTAAAACCAGGTGCACTTAATAAGTAATAAATACTAAACATTTTTAACGCCATCTTACAGAGCGAAGGAGATGATCCTAATTTGAGTATAATCATAGGTGAGTATTTGGCAATCGCGAGAAAGACTAGTCTTCCAATTCTTTATGTTTGTAGGTTTGCTAATAGAGTAGCTCACAAATTAGCGTCGCTTGTGAATATTATGTGTTAGGCATGTGTGCCAGAGGTTCTGTTCCACTATATGCAATAGTAATTAGCTTGGATTGCAAATGAAAAGCTCTAGAGTAACACACAACATTCTAATAAATACATCACTTGTCAAAAAGGCAAAATCTTGGGAGATCGTAGTTCGATTCCCACTGAAATAAAAAAAAAAGAAAAAAACACAAAACATCCCAATAAGCTTGGAGTTTAATAAGCTGCAAAGGGGTTTTTTTTTTTTATTTACTTCAGTGGGAGTTGAACTACGACCTCTCGAGGTCTTGCCTTTTTGGATGTCTTTACCATCTCACCAAAGATCTTTTGACTGCCAAAGAGTGTTATTATAGCATTTCCTATTGCAAAATTGCAAAGAATGAAATCTTTATTTTCTATTTAAGGAAAAAAAATCTTTGTTTTGTTTAAAAATAAGAAAACAAAAACATCAACCAATTAGGTACTCTAATGATTAGATATGATATTTAGAAGTAAGAGGTCATGGTTCAAACCTACCATAACTGATTAGGTTTGTACAATTAACATTACTAAACTTAAAATTGTCTATAATCAATTGCAATGGAGATAAAATTGCCTTGAAAGGGTCTGATAGGTTTATAGATTTAACCTCAGTAAACTTAAAGGTGATTGTAGCTTGTAATTGGGACAAAATTTCGGAGTTGTCCCTAACCTTCACAATCACAAAATTGCAAGCCAAAAATTACTATGTCCTCTCCGACCACAGCCCCACGATATTCTAGGCACCTGTTAGAAGAAATGCCTCTGCTGCTTCCGTCGCAACTGCTCTGCAACTCTATTGTCTCTCTGCACCCATTCCTTCCCAACCCTAAGAACACAAATGGCTTCTTCTCCCCCTTGTGTTGTTCCTCCTCCACAACCACGGCAGCCGCCACGGCTCCCACAGCATCAACCAACGCCGGCGCGGCGCCGGTGATAAGGAAGAGGAAGAGGTACAGGAAGCTGTGCCCAGGGGAGTCCAAGGGCATTGTCGAGGAGATGAGGTTCGTCACCATGAGACTCTACACCAATAACAACTCCTCCACCACCACTACTAGTAATAGCAATGGTAATAGTGGTGGTGATGGTGATGAGAGTGGAATTGAAGACAACAACAACGAATTTGACGACTGCGATGGTGTGGAGGAGACTTGGATGCCCACCATTGAAGGCTTCGTCAAGTACTTGGTGGACAGCGAGCTCGTCTTTCACACGATTGAGCGGATCGTTGACGAGTCTGATAACATTGCTTGTGAGCTCTTCACCTTATTGGTTCAATTTCTGGCCAACTGTTTTGATTGTGTTGATTTCTTTGGGTAATTTCTTCAAACGTATTATCAGCATGGCAGCAAACTCATTTATATGTTTTGTGATTCTTACTATTTGCAGACTGTGAGTTGAAGATAATTAGACCATTAGGAATTGGTTAGCGGCGGCTTCTCGAAGCTTAGGGCTTGAATGAACTTGGTTTTACTTTAGCTTCTTGTGCCCCGGTGGAATTAACCAATGAAACCCTAAGTTTTCTGTACTAAATATACGTCGTGCAATGGCTGAGACCTACTAGTTGTTCACGTGGGCCTTCTAGAGGTCATAGGTTCAGAACTTTTAACTTTTCAAGGCATATTTGGTGTCTAATCATGCATACCAGGTTATCAATACATGCAGACAAATTGCTTATAGTCCTTTTTGTGGAACTCAAACCTTCTAATTCAATTTAGAGCAATTACAGTGCCTCACTCACGTTAATGCAATTATTAAATGTCGATAAAATAATACAGTTGCTCTAAAATTTGCTATTAGGCTGCTCTTTGCTTGGGGAAATCTAGAGGCGCATACTTTCTCTACACATGCATCTGACTTTCTTAAATTATTTATCGGGAATTAGTTGCGCTTATGAATTTTTGTAATGCTACTTTTATGCAGATACTTACTTTAGACAAACAGGATTAGAAAGATTGGAGAGTCTTTCGAAGGATCTAGAATGGCTTGAACAACAAGGCATTTCGATTCCTGAACCAAGCTCTCCCGGAGTTTCATATGCTCAGTATTTAGAGGAACTTGCGGAGAAGAGTGCGCCATTGTTCTTATGTCATTTCTACAATATATATTTTGCACATATATCAGGGGGTCAGGTTATAACGAAACAGGTATGCATGATTAATTTCTTATATTGCTTTTTATTGGTTTAATTGAAATAGACTCTTCTACTTGATCAGTTGAACTGTTATTCTTACTTATGAAGTTTGTGAACAATCGTCAACTTGTTATAATCATTTCTAATCTAAGTCTATTTTCTTAATCATTCACTTTAAAAGTTTTGGTCTGTTTTATTTTTATAAAACACTTGGATGTATGTTTGATGACTTGCAATCAGTGATTGCAAGGCGACGTCTACGCCTTTCGAGGCATCGCCTATGCAGGTAATGTCCTTTTAAATAATTTTTTGAAAATTGAAATGGCAAATTACAATTGAGTTTGGTGCTATGATACCTACCGAACAATAAAATCTTAACTTATTTAATGTTGCATAAGGACCTAAAGGCTTATTCGTAGCCTTGTAATATATATTGAATGTGGATTATAGTGGCTAATAAAAAATTATCGTTAATTAAGGATCTATAAATAAATAAATAATAATTCAAGGGCCTCTAAATAAATATTTTTTGGGCTGTCTAGGCACCGCCTCGCCTAATTCTGGGAAATCGCCTCAGGATCGCCTTAGCACCTTGCGATCCTTACTAGCAATAGATGGTGAATGCCTAATGGAGCACTGCCTAAATCTGATAGCATTCCGAGCTGTTCACCTGTGCGGGTGGTGTATAAGAGAAAGAAGATTCGAAGCACTAGAGTAGTTCCAACCCAGGGTGGTCCCGTTGAGGCAGAGTAGTACGCAAGCATGTGAAGTATGTGTGTGTGTGGGGGGGGGGGGTTGTTGAAAACATGTCGGTCTGGGTTAGTACAGTAGGGAATTTAAGTACATCATGACTAAGTGAGTGTAAGTACATCATGACTAAGTGAGTCAGTGATTCGTGTTGAGTGAGTCTTGTCAATGTATATATAGTCGATCTAGTCAGTACAATAGGCATCTATTGTGTATTGTGTTTAGGTGACCTTGAGTCTGGTTGAGAGCTTGCTCTCTGGGCGATTTGTGGAGCAGAGGGAGTCTCTCCCTCCTCATCGTTGTATCCCCGATTTTCCTTCCTATATCAATAAAGCTAACGGAGGCGACCCCCTATTTCATCCATCTCAATCTCGGCTGTTATCATTGGTATAAGAGCTCTGATCCATGCTGTCTAAGATGGAAGCAAGAGTTGAAGCTGTGGAGGACCAAGTGCAGAAGATCCCAGCGTTGGTGGCTACGATCCGCAACCTGGTGCAGCAGATGAAGATGAGTCGTTCATCAGGCAACACTCCGACGGCTCAGATCAGAGAGGGATCGTCATGATCTAGGGCAGATCTGGTAGATCCACTAGATCCAGGTGACCAGTTGGGTTCCCAAGACGACGGTCGAGCAGATCTGGGAGTTACGCCCTACAGATTGGGGCCTGAGGTGCGAAAGATTAAGATGCTGACATGCAGTGGGGACGATCTGCTGGTTTGGTTCAACAAAGCAGAACACTATTTCGAGCTTCATGAGCTGACTGAGGAGTCGAAGCTAAGGGCCGCTTGCATGTCTGGACGAACTCGTGTAGATTTGGCTACAAACTGCGGAGAAGTGAAAGCCGTTCACAGCATGGCGAGATCTGAAAGAACAGTTGGTTCGACGATTCATGGATGCATATCCTTTAAGTTTATCCCAACAATTTTGTTCAATTCTCCAGGAGACGACAATTGCCGAGTATCGCCAGCGTTTCGAGCTGTTGCATCTTCAGTTGGCGACAACTTGGCGATGGCGGTGTTCTTGAATGGCCTCTTCAAACACATTCGATTAGAGGTGATGGTGGATCCCTCTCAGTCGCTCAACAACATTGTCGAATGAGCAACCAAGGTGGAGCACAAACTCCAAAAGGGTGAGGCGAGCAGTTCGGACGCAATTAGGGGCCCAAAAGGGTACACGGGCCCTAGTGTGTTCACAAAAAGCGAGCCTAGGAGCGCTGGATGGGTGATCTACATGGTAACAAGCCCAACTTCTTCTGGGTTGGACAGGGCAAAGGAGTGACACCTGTTGGGCCTTTCCAAAAGACAAACCCAACTTCATCTGGGTCCTCGAGTTCGACACCCTCGAAGGCAATGACACCCCAGTCTTCCCCACCCAGACTTAATAGATTAACTGAGGCAAAGGCAGAGTCACGCCGGAAACAGGGGCTGTGTTACCGATGCGATGCGAAGTGGTTCACTGGACACCGATGTTAACATAAGGAGTTAAGGGTTATGTTGGTTGATGATGAGGACGAGGAAGGTATAGTCTCCCTGGAGAGTCCAGAGGAACCTGTTGAGATTGCTACCTTGGAGCTTTTCACCCATGCCGCGAAGGGGCAACTCTCTCCTTGCACCATCAAAATCATGGGACGTGTGGGCCAGGTGGATGTGGTTATACTGATTGACAGTGGGGCATTGCATAACTTCATATCTCCGACGTTGGTAGAGGTCCTCAAAATACCCATCACGGCTACACCACAGTATAGGGTGTTGGTGGCAGGAGGCAGCTTCCTAGATCCGACGTTTGTTAGGAGGTTCAGGTCCACTTCCAGGGCATCTTGATCACCACTGAGTTTTGTCCTATAGCTATGGGAGGTTCAGATTTGATCTTGGGCATGCAATGGTTTATGTCGCTAGGAATGAAGGCGGATGACTGGCCGAACCTCACTATGTACATCCGTTAAGGGGGCAAATGGGTCTCTATTAAAGGAGATCCCTCTTTTCAGCACGAGCTCTTTTTATGTAAGTCCATCCATCGATTTGATTCGGTCTTAGGTTGTTTGCTGGTTGAATGTTGTGGTGTGGAACCAACTAACACAAATTCTCTCTCTCTCTCTCTCTCTCTCTCTCTCTTTCTCGTGTCTGAACCATGTATTCGTGATGTGTTGGCATCCTTTGGTTCCTTATTTGAGCTTCCCATGTCCCTGCCACCGGCTCGCGATTGTGATCATTCAATTGTGCTTAAAGAGGGCTCGGAGCCAATCTGGGTTCGACCATACCGTTACCCCCAAATCCAGAAATTTGAAATTGAGCGTATGGTCTCTAAGATGTTGGCCTCCAGGATAATTCAACCGAGCAACAATCCATTTTCAAGCCCAGCGCTACTCGTGAAGAGGAAGGGTGGGTTTTTGCGTCGACTACAGAGCATTGAATAAGGCCACTATTCCTGATCACTTCCCCATTCCCAACATTGATGAATTGTTGGATGAGCTTCATGGGGCTTGTGTCTTCTCCAAGTTGGATTTGCATTCCGGCCATCACCAAATCGAAGTCAAGCCTTCTGATGTGTCCAAGACTGCTTTTTGAACCCATGAAGGCCACTACGAAGGCCACTACGAATTCTTGGTTATGCCGTTTGGTCTTTCCAATGCTCCGACAACTTTTTAGTCTCTGATGAACACCATTTTTAAGGGGGTCTAACGTCGTTTTGTGTTAGTGTTCTTTGATGACATCCTGGTGTACAACCGCAACATGTCCGAGCATTCCAGTTATCTGTTTGAGGTCCTCTCCTTGTTGTAGTCCAACTCTCTGTATGTCAACCTCAAGAAGTGCTGCTTCGGTCAGTCCAATTTAGAGTACTTAGGCCATATTATCTCTAGTGGGGGCATCCTGGCCGATCTAGATAAGTTGAAAGCCATGGACGATTGGTCGTTGCCCTTATCACCAAAAGAGCTTCGTTGGTTCCTTGGTCTAACAGAATATTACCGGGGCTTTGTCAAAGATTATGGAAAAATTGCGGCACCTCTTACATAGTTGTTGAAGAAGGATGCTTTTTCATGGTCGGATGCGGCCTCGTTTGCGTTTGTGCAACTAAAATCAGCAATGAAGCATGTTCCTATGTTGGCTCTTCCAAATTTTGATAACCTGCTCATCATTGAAACGGATGCATCCGGAGTAGGAGTTGGGGTAGTACTGTCGCAAGATGAACGCCCAATTGCGTTTTTTAGTCAAGCCCTCTCGCCTAGGTCTCGTGCTAAGTCAGCTTACGAGCGTGAGTTGATCGCCATCGTACTAGCTATCCAAAAATGGAGACATTACTTGCTCGGTCGACGGTTTTTGGGTGTGCACAGACCAGCGGAGCCTGAAGTACCTTTTACAGCAGCGTGAAGTGGCCCCGAGTATCAACGTTGGTTGGTGAAGCTGTTGGGTTTCCAGTTCGATATTCAATATAAGCCTGGTTCTTCAAACGTGGTGGCTGATGCCCTTTCACTTTTTCTTCCCTTTCCCATGGCAACCGCCCATGCCTCGAAATTTTTTCTGTCTCGGTGCTTTCTTGTGATAATGAGGCCATTTTGTTGGTGGAAGTGGCAGCAGACCCTTTCCTTGCCCCATCAGATCAGCTCTGCTCCAGGATGCTTCAGCTAAGCCCGGCTGGTCTTTGGTGAATCATCGCCTTTTCTACAAGAACAGGTTAGTTTTACCAGCCTTCTTCCTCAAATCTAGAATTCTTGTTGAGTTTCATTCGAGGCCACCGGGAGGGCATTGGGGGTTTTTGACGACGTATAGTCGCATCTCCACTGAATTGTGTTGGGTTGGAGTGAAGCAGGATGTTAAAAACTATGTGGCTTCCTGTGGTACCTCTAGCGTCACAAATATGAAATCTCGCTCCGGCTGGCCTCCTCTAACCTCTTGCCATCCCCATGGCTATCTGGGAAGACATCTCACTAGATTTTGTTGAGGGTCTTCCGTCTTCAAAAGGGTACAATGCCATTTTGTTCATTGTGGATCGATTGAGCAAGTATGCCACTTCCTTCCCCGGAAGCACCCATTCTTGGCCAAGACTGTGGCTGACGTATTCGCTCGGGAGGTGGTTCGACTTCATGGTTTTCCTCGAACTATGGTTTCGGATCGTGATAAAATCTTTTTGAGCCACTATTGGAAGGAATTGTTTCGTCTGCAACACGCAGTTGAATCGAAGCTCCGCTTATCACCCCCAAAGTGATGGCCAGACTGAAGTGGTGAACAGATGCCTAAGGACTTATCTTCGTTGTTTTATCATTCAACGTCCCAAACTATGGACTGAGTGGCTGCACTGGGCAGAGTTTTGCTACAACATGTCCTTTCATTCGTCCTTGAAGTGCTCCTCGTTCAAGGTCGTGTATGGGTGTGAGCCTCCTCCTGTCTTCATCTATGGCATCACGACGCCCTCTACCCCCACTGATCTTTCAGACATGTTGCAGGCCTTAGATTCGGCTATTAAAGAGTTGCACGATCAATTGTTGTTGTCCCAAAATAAGATGAAACAACACGCGGACCAGGGACGTCGTGAGGTTGTTTTCGATGTGGGGGACTTGGTGTACTTGAAGCTTTGCCCCTATCGCCAAGTCACGGTGGCTCGTTGCTCAAATTTGAAGCTCAGCCTGCTATTTTATAAACCTTTTCAAGTGCTATCTCATATTGGGTCAGTAGCTTACAAACTGGACTTACCACCGTCTTCTTCTATTCACCCTGTGTTCCATGTGTCCCAGCTATGCAAAGCTGTAGGCGCTGCTCCGGTTTCTTCTCCTTGCCCCCATTCTCATCTGATTCTCTTACCGCCCTTTTGGAGTTGGAATCTATTCTGGCCTATTGTTCCTCCTCCGCTGGGGCCAAAGTATTGGTCAAGTGACTATCCTTGCCTCGTGTCGAAGCCTCTTGGGAACTTGTCCGCCATATAAAGAAGTCATTTCCTGCTTTCCACCTTGAGGACAAGGTGGTTGTCTTTGGGGGAAGTATTTATAGCATTTCGGGCCGTCCACCTGTGCGAGTGGTGTATGAGCAAAAGAAGTTTTGAAGCACTGGATTAGTTCCAGCCCAAGGTGATCCCGCTGAGGTAGAGTAGTATGCAAGCATGTGAATGTGGGGGAAGGGGGGGGGGGGGTTGTCACAACATGTCGGTCTGGGTTAGTATGGTAGGGAATGTAAGTACATTATGGCTAAGTGAGTCAATGAGTCAAGTTGAGTGAGTCGGGTCAATGTTTATATAGTCGATCGAGTCAGTACAATAGGCATCTATTGTGTATTATGTTTAGGTGACCTTGAGCCTGGTTGAGAGCTTGCTCTCTGGGCAATTTGTGGAGCAGAGAGAGTCTCTCCATCCCTCATTGTTGTATCCCCGATTTTCCTCCCTATATCAATAAAGCTAACGGAGGCGACCCCCTCTTTCATCCATCCCAGTCTCGGAAGTTTAAATGATATGTGACTTATTTTTATCATCTAATATTAGGGAAAGATATTGTATTGTCTATAATCCTTACAAATTAAATCATATTATCATTATTATGCATTACTATTGTAGAATTATGTTTTTTTAACATCTTCATGTGAATAAAATTGAGTTTCTTAATGTTTAAAATGAAATTCCATAAAGTTCCGTGCATCGACGAATTTTTGTCAAACTTCTCTGCGTTGAAGTTAATTTCCTCGAATTACTTCCAAATTTGAGTGGGCGAAGTCGAAGTTTCGAACCTTGCTCACTATTATAGATTAATGTGGATAGTTGTCTTATGGCAATATCCAACTCGTAACCAATTCCTGTTTCGACTCCAGTTCTGTCTTCATTTCTGACTCTGAGTCTGATGTTGTAGTCGACTCATAATTTGCATTGTACTCTGACTCTGAGTTGAATCTACACTTGGTATCTTGCTGCTTCAGGGCTTCAATCTTCATTGCAGTTATCTCCCTAACTAACTTAACTTTGTTTTGAAAATACTTTGCCAACAAGGACAAACCAACCCAAACACAATAACTAAGGGTCCAACTCTTAGTGATCCAGGTTTGACTCTCCTAGGAAGTTTTACCAGAAAAATGGTGAAAGTATGCCTTCAATAGTCATTATGGCTTGTCATAAAGTCATAATCTGGGTGAAACTTAATATATTAGTGGAAAAAACGAAAATGCAAGCTGGAGGGTTCATCCATCCACAAATGAATGCGGTAAAAGCAATATTAAGAACAAGGCTTGGTTTTCAATTTCTCATGTCATTTTTAACTAGGCCTAAGATTGCAAGTCTTGTTTTCATCTCTTTCCCAGAAGATATGAAAGGTAGAACAGTCTTTTATTGCTTGCATATAAAATCTGACCCCACAATAGTCGATAAAAATTAAGTACAAAGCATACATAGAGTTTTGGTGCAGATTAGATGTTTATCTTGTATTATTTTTGGCGAGATTGACATTCTGATTGTATTCTGTCTTTTTCAATCGCTCATAAATGAGAGGATCTGGTTTGTTAAGGTTGTTTATGAGTCTAAATGAAGTAGACACTTAATATCTCTACTAGTTTTTACCCGTTCTACATGTAATTGATTTCTTAGAATTTACTTTATTTTAACTAAAAGGAAATTATACAATTTATAATATGCCTTTCATTATTAATGACAAATAAATGTGTATTCATAGCTTCAATTTGTTTTGAAGTCATCAATAGATTGATCCCACTACGTAAGCTTTGGAACAATTGTCATCTATACTCTGTTGATCTTTAACACATAGCATGCATGAAGAAGTATAGTTTTAAGGGAAAAGTAAAGAAAATGTTTGTAAATAGTTCCCAATTTCCCACAAAATTGTGTAATAGGCTAATAGCAAAATCTCCACGTCTTAACATCAAAGGATAAATTCCATTGTCGAAAAAAAACTTCTAAGGATAAATTGAAGGAAGTTGCACACAATAGTTGATAGTAAAAGTTTGTACTTAGTTGATCACATAGCTTTCTAATTTGTTGTACCTATAATAGGATAATGCAACAATTGTTCATTTTTTTATTACACGCTCACGAGCAATTTCAAGATTACTAACGTTTAGTGGACAGAGCTATCCAGTCACTGTAGACCCATATATCTATAGTCTAGGTGGGTCACAATGAACCCAAAGAGCCTAGGAGAGTTTGGCGGGCCCGATAGGCCCACATAACTACCAAGATCCATAGTAGACATGGATTATTCTACTAAGAGCCATGATGAAATTGAAGTAAATATTAACTAAAGGTCTAGCTTTTATTTTGCATTCCACGAGACTTGAACCTTGTTTGTTTTGGTGGAAATGTTAGACATTGGCCACCACAACTATTCCGTGGTGGTTTTGTTCTTCGTTTCAAAATAGTTCTACTATCTTTTGATTTTCTATAGCGTTCACCATATCAGATTGACTTAATTTAGACACTTATATTTGGCACGCACACACAATTGTAACTGTCCTTTTGATACACATTGGTTTGTATGCACACTCATCTATGAATGAAATTAGGGACACCGACAAATGCATGCTATATGTGCGTGTGAAAAAGTAGACTACCTACCTGATCATTTTTCTTAAAAGTTAATCAATCTCCTGTGAGCATCATTTTTCTTAGACATTGGCCACCGCAACTATTCCGTGGTGGTTTTGTTCTTCGTTTCAAAATAGTTCTACTATCTTTTGATTTTCTATAGCGTTCACCATATCAGATTGACTTAATTTAGACACTTATATTTGGCACGCACACACAATTGTAACTGTCCTTTTGATACACATTGGTTTGTATGCACACTCATCTATGAATGAAATTAGGGACACCGACAAATGCATGCTATATGTGCGTGTGAAAAAGTAGACTACCTACCTGATCATTTTTCTTAAAAGTTAATCAATCTCCTGTGAGCATCATTTGCTGATAGTTATTGGAAGATGATAATTAAAACTTGAAGTAATGGAATATTTGAACGATTATTTTTAAATTACTTAAATTTAAGAAGAGTGGTGATGAATTCTGGTTTTTTTTCCTTGATGCTTGTTCCAATTGAAGATTTGAAATGTTCTTGTTGTTCCAACACCTATTTGGGCTCTCGTGGTTCGTGTATATTTTCTAAGTTCATCTCTTTATTTTGCTCAATTAGGGAAAAAAACACCAACAAACGGAACACGAAAAAAGTGGCATATATGTCTATACACTGTTCATTTATTTTTCTCACGATTCATTATGATATTTTTATACATATTTGTGGGTATCTATACCATTTTTTAATTTTTTTAACCGTTCCTCACTTTGGTTCATCTAATCTCGTGCAAAATTTAGTAGGATTGCCCAATCTCGTAATCCAAGAGAAACCCATAAGTATAAATTATAATGTATCTAACAAGATTTGAACTCATAACCTGAATCAAAGTTATGGTGTTCGTCTTTCATTGCAATTTTACCACACCCTTTGAAGGCATTATTTCATTTTGATATTTTTAGTGCTTATCACTTTTTAATTCTTTCTGTTGGATATTGATTCAATAATTTTACTTTTTTTTTCTGTGGAAATTCAATAATTTTACTTTCCATACTACTTATTGATGTTTAAATATAATTATGAGATTTCTTTATGTTAATATTCACTTTTAATAGCATGCAAGCTAGGTTGCTCATTTAATTTTTATTAAACATTTTTTTGGCCTTTTAAAATTGTCTTTGAGTGAAAATTTCCCACTTCTTTATTTGTTACCGTATGCCTCTGTCAATATGATATTTTAATGCCTTCAAAAAATATGATATTTTTAATTACTCCCTCCAGTCATAATTATATGATGTTTTAGCATTGTTTGGTTTCAAATAATATAAGACGTTTTTCAATTTCAATGCAACTTTTACCAATTCTACCCTTAAGCATTTAATAGTAATTTGGTTTCAATAGCTTAATTAAGGCATTCTTTCTGTTTTTGTAAAGGGTAATATAGTAATCTCAACATGTAATTAAAGCACTCCTTAAAAACTGTGTTATGTCCAAATCGTCATATAATTATGACTAGAGGGAGTAACAATTAATGGTGTTTTATCAAATAAGTTGAAGATAGCTTTATTCAACAGGTTTAAGCATAAGCCAATTGTTGGAGTACTGGTTATTTGAATTAATTTTACCTTAAAAAATGGTTGATTAACTTTTGTATCTTCTAGCCTATTATAAAGGGGCATCCCTTTTGAGTATCCCAGTGATATGCATGATAATTTGTGTCATCATCTACATTTTCTTGGGTGTGGGGGAGTTGCGCAATAAGGTTACATAGTTTTTGGAGCCCCTTGATTTGTGCACTCCGATGAATATCTAAAAGATGCAATCACTGTGTAAGTGTGTAATAGTTGTATGTACCAAAAGTATGATACTCAGTTACTAAGTGAGGAAAACTGTACAAGAGACAGAAAGAGCGGACTCAGACCAACTCCAACTAGCACCATTTTGGCGCTGGTTGGTGTACATAATGCCACACCATTTTTGGTGTGGTACTATTCACTCAAACAACACTATTCAACAATTTTTAGTCTTTTTTTATTTTGTTTTCTTTATCTTCAAGAAAAATAAAATAAAATAATGATAAAAAATAGAATAGTGTAAAAGATAGTGTTGATGAGTTGGAGAAGTAAATAGTGTTAGTGTAGTAAATAGTGTTAGTGTCATTGTTAGCACCTAAATAGTGTTAGTGTTACTCTATTTTAGAGTCGATGGATTGGTAATGCCCTCATAAAAGCAAGAGAGAGAGAAGAGAACAAACCGACTAATTAAGATAAGGGCAAATGTGTAAATTATAGAAACAATAAATCACAGTCGACTTCTTGGAGATAAAGTTGGCAGAGATGAACTGATGGATTGACATTATAAGTTGCATGTGGAGGTAATGATGTTCATCCAATAGTCCGTGTTTTCTAAAAAGGTGACTTATAGGAGGGTAACTGTGGATAGATGAATGAAAGTAATTGTTTGTTGGAACAGTGCCAAACCCAACTCGCTCTTATTATGTGTTTATAGAAAATCAAAGGTACCTCAAGACACTGGATAATAAACCTTGCTACTTTTTACTGCCTTACAGGCCTCTGGAACCTTTCTTTCCCTATTTCATTTACATGTTTGTTATTGGCGACTTTTTCATGGAAAAACTGCTGTATGATTGTTCTTGCTACTAATGAATATGCAAATTCCTGTTTCAGAGAAGTCATATTATAGTTTCAAGTGCTTGCATGGACAGAATCATCCACTCATTTTCATTTAAGGTGTTGCACTTAATTGGATTGATTACCAGAGTGCATTTGGATCAGTATTATTTGGTCCTATCTCCTGAGTAGAAATATCTATTGAACAATAAACTCTAATTTGTTTTTCTTGTCTTTAAGTAGTTATTCTCCATTCCCATACATGTCATGTTCGTAATCGTCTTAAACTGTTGGCTTCATAATTTATGATTTTTACATGGATATTTTTAAATAAACTATAATTTGTTTTTTCCCAGCACGTTGAGTTTTCATTTAATTACGATAGTAATTGGGATTGAGGCTTTGTTGGTCCTAGATTGGCACAGAGATTAAAAGAGACAATTTGTTAAGTTTGTCTTAACCACTCAGTTACACTTGGTGCATTTTTTTTTTTGACGCTGCATATGCTAACAGTGTTTTTAATGTGAAAGTGATCTCGTGGTGCATGATTCTGTTGCATAGGTTTGTGAGAAACTATTGGAAGGGAAGGATCTAGAGTTATGCAGATGGGAGGGAAACGTGCCTGAGCTATTAAAAGAAGTGAGGGAGAAGCTGAACAAGCTCGGAGAGGTACTCACCTTGAATCACTATGTTAACCTCTATATTTACTTAATCTTCTCTTATTGCATTATGATAGAACTGTTTGGATGAACACAGGCATGGTCTAGAGATGAGAAGAACAAATGCTTAAGAGAAACAACCAAATCTTTCAAGTTTTTAGGGCAGATAGTCCGCTTGATCATTCTATGACATGCCCAAGTTGAGGTTTGATCAGTTATAATTTCTTATGATTTTGAAAGGCCCTCTTGGTTGTCTATTTTAACAATCAATGGAAAAAGAAGCATATGGGGGCAGCTATATTATCATTTCCAAGCGTGACGAACCTAGTTGCGTCACATTTTTATATCATTTTGGACCCTCTAATCTGTAGGTTGTTCTCATCAAAGCTACAATTCTTTGGTATGAAGATAGACAAATTTCCCCAATTATGCCGTAACAGAAGTGGACTTAGTTTGGTAGAGAAGAGAACCACTTGGATTATATAATAGCCATCTATAGAGTTGGCAAAGGTGGAGAAATTGGTTGGTTTCATGTATAATCATGGGCCTTGTTTATTCAAGTGGTGTGGAAATCATTCTTTGCTGGGTGTTATAATTAACACCATTTCACTAAAAATAATTAAAGAAGAGTAGATTCCAAAACATCTGCTTTTGGCTAGTCGTGATAGTACAATGGTCCCACTATTTTCATACTTTAACAGTCAATTTTGAACTGAATAGGAAATTCTTGGGCGTCATGGTTTGTGAGATTGGGCTCACATGCCACTGTGTGTTGTGTGGTCACATTACTTTTGTGGCTTTTCCTTAGGTTTCCGTTTCTAGGTTTGATGAACTCCTTCGCCACACCGACAAAAGCATGGAGAACACAATAATGAAGCTGAAGTTATGGGTGGCCCTTGTTTTATATTAGTATGTGGGATAGTATTAAAACAAAACTTTGGTTCAAACTTTTAGACACTTAGTTCTATACACGCTGTTCTTGTTCTTTGATTGAAGTTACACTACCTGGCTTGTATGCTAGTTTTATATATATGATTATGGGGTAATAAATATATTTTATGAGAGTTAATCGGACATCCCAATAATATTACTCAAGAAAAATTAACATATTTGAAATTAGCTAGCTTGACTTAATTTAATAAATTTTTGATTGCCAAGCACATCTCAATAATTTTACCATCACGTCAAATTTATTAGTCATTTGCTTGTATTTATCTTGCCTATTGGATTAACGGGCGTTTGATAAAAAATGTATACTCCAATTCCAAATTTTCTTATGAAAAGAAAAGAACTAAAGATTTCTAGGTGGGAATTCAAAAGAAAAAAAAAGAAGAATTGCAGGTGGGATTTTTTTTTCTGGACAAATTTTTTGTTTTGTTTTGTTTTGTATTTTTTTTTTTTTTTTTTTTGATAATTGTTGGTATTCGTACTTTTTTCTTGGCCCCTCACTATGTAGTACCGTGTTTTGGATAAGTTGTGGGTTCTTGATGTTGATATGCACCTTGTTATTTTGTTGTGTGAAATTCATATTGTTAATGTCATTTAGTAGAGGGTCCATGCTTCGACCACTTTAACATGATGAAAGCGAAAAAAGAATAAAACTAAACCCCCCCACAAAGATTTTCTTGTTTATATTAGAAGTTTAGCAATTAAGCAACATATGTAATAGATCTTGCGTGCAATCTCTTCCATTTGCATGTCGGTGCTGCATTGTAACAAAGTTTTCTTGTATTTGAAAATTTCCTCGAATAGCACTAGGCAACTCATGTTCCATGACAACACTAGTAGCTCCTCCATTATTTATCTGATGTTCCATAACAGCACTAGTAGCTCCTCCATTATTTATCTGATATTAAGACCCATACATATCCATATATAATTTCTGAGTGTTGATTGACTGACATTAATTATCCAAACATATTTCCTACTTCACTTGAATTGCACGCAAGTTTAAAACATGAAATAACGTAAGTTTCAAATGAATTTGATGAGTGAGTGGTGGTTATTTTAAAGAGGAAATGGGATGTATTGTCCACGTTGGGGAGAGAACAAAAGTTAAAAAGTTGTAAGTGACGAAATGATGAAAGTTTGGTATTGCGAAGAATGTTAGGCATGAAAAAGAAAGAAAGAAAGTTAATATCGAAGTAGAGTTGTAAACTAGCTGTTGCATTTGCAATCATCATTTAGTAAAAACAAAGTGACGAGGCATACAAGCGAAGCCTATGAAACAAAAAAAATTGGTATCTCAATGGGAAAGAAGAGGACCCTTTTGTTGCTTAATGTGTGGATTTTTATGTCTAATAGTAAAGAATGCAATTAACAAAGACAAAATACTTGATTTTAGGCACATTTATGACGAATTGCATGAGGCCAGTACGTAATCTTGGTAATTAATTAAGTTAGAACTTATTAGAAGACTTTGATCCTTTTGAATAGTCCAACAATTTTTAATGTGGGTGGAAAACAAGGTCACAGTTTATAAATTTCATAGATAGCATACAAACATCGCGGTGAAAAGAAGGGGTGGTGCGTTTATGTTTGTCGAACAGCTATTCCTATTTTTGGGAGGGAATTTGTGAGATATCGGTAATGTCTACCAATAGAAAAGTGTTGTGTATACAAAAGAGTAAAAGTGAGAGGGCAAAAATGTGAAAGTACATTATATATTATACACGTGACGCTTTGTTTATTGATAAATATTACTAACATTACGCCTTTAAAAAAAAATAAAAAAATACTAACATAGTAATAGCACATTAGCTCTCCCCCCTAGCTCCCCCCCCTCTTTGCAACCTAAGTGTAAACACTTTGATCAAAATGGAATCCTACTGCCTATCATTTTCTGATGAAAAAACCCTTCGTTAATATGACTACGAAACAAAGAGTTGACCGGAACGCCCAAAAGGGTTTTCGAGACGCGTAGAACGAGGCGGTGACGCTGACCGTAGGACCCACCCAGTTGATCTTGACACGTGGTCATGGGGAGACGCGAGAGTTGCGAAACTAACTTGTCTCGGGGTGCAGGAAAGACAATGAATGACCGTGCAGGCGCGCACTTGGCTCTCTTTCAATCGATGATATTGACACGCGCGAGGTCACGTGACGGGCGTCTGGGGAGCAGACCTAATTATAGCTCCTTGTGCAGCTAGCGGAATTTACTAAACCACCCCTGGACGTGCCGTACCGGAGATGGGCGGATTCTCGGATGCTTCAAAAACAATGAAAAAAGAAAAAAAAGGAAACGTTAAAGTAAGTACTATTTTGATATAGAAACTTGACACAGTCGTATGTAGTCCTTTGGACACACTTCGCAACGTGTATGCTCAAATCCCGATGCAATATCTGAATGATCACAATTACTGTGTGTCAATTTTTATGTCACCCACCCAATCATTTTCCAAAAAGATGTATAAATTGTAGTCAAGTAATTGGAATTGTGGGTTGGCTCTGTTCTGCTCTTCTGCGCTGTGCGTGCAGTGCCCCCAAAGAAGACCAAGCCACGCCAAGAGCGAGAGAGACACAGATTTTTAGTGAGAGAAACACTAGGCGCGTAAGGAGGAAAGCGTGAAGAGAGAGAAAGAGAGAGCCACGAAAGATCTCTCTATCTAGCTCTGTTTCTCTCTCACTCACTCACTCACTCACTCACTCATCATTACTGTTCAGAGAGTGTTTCAGAGAGAGAGAGAGAGGAGAAGAAGAACAAAAGAAAGGGTGAGAAGGAGTTGGTTGGTTGGTTGGGACTGAGCTCCCCCCAATGCCCTTGTTTCATGGCGGAAGATCTCTGTTTCTTCAACAAGGTTTCCTTTTTTGTTTGCTTATTATTAATCTTTCCAGATTGTGTTGTTGTTGTTGTTGTTGTTTGAAGTTTGTTGGGTATTTCTGATTGGTGTAAAATGTGGGTGCTTTATTTATCTGAAGGAGCTGCTCTCTCTTCTCAACTTCCCCTTTTTCCCCAAAATACCCTAATCTTTTGGCTTATTTCTTTTCTTTCATCACTAATTCTCTAATGGCTGCTTCTCCTTTCAACCTCCTCCTTTCATAGGCTTTCTTTCTTTCTTTCCCCACTTTTCCTCTTTTGTTACCTTTTTTGTTCATCTAATCTTCTAAAAGGGAAAGGGGATACTAATTTCTCTACCCACCCATTTCCATCTTCTCTCATTTTTATTATGTTTTATTATTTTCATATGGGTATCTTTCATTTCTATGTTTCTCCTTCTTCTATCTAATAATTCTCATAAATGAGTCAATAGATCATGTGCGTGTGTGTTTGTATAATGCATTTGCAGGACATCATCATCATAAAACCCCCGAAGAAGTCTCCGGCGCTGTTGCGAATGGTGGTCTTAATGCTCTCCATGGTCTCCGGTGTCTACATTTGCTCAATCTGTCTAAAGCAACTGAATTCTTATGCGAAACCGCCCAAACTTGTTACCATCCAATTGGTTTATCAGCCTTGCCACTCTGCTTTCATTGAACCATGGGAAATCCCCTATGTGCATTTCCCAAAACCCTCTACATACAACAGGTAAATGAGTTGCATTCTAATGTGTTATCAGTTTGCATTTGATTCGGGCGTGAGTTCCGTTGATCGTTGATCGTTCATGCCTTAACTATGTTTTACAGGGGTGAATGCAGTTGCAATTCCGTTCGGTTCTTCGCGATCTTGTCAATGCAGAGATCTGGGAGTGGATGGTTTGAGACTTTGTTGAATAGCCATATTAATGTCAGCTCAAATGGGGAGATATTCTCTGTTAAGGAGAGGAGGGCTAATGTCTCGACGATTTTCCAGACAATGGATAAAGTTTACAATCTGGATTGGTTCAGTAGTGCTTCAAAGAATGAGTGCTCCGCAGCAGTTGGATTCAAGTGGATGTTTAATCAGGTACATAGTATACTGATTTATGGTTTTTTTTTTTTGCTGCTTGTCATTTCCTTTCTTTTTCGGCTTATCTTCTATTTCCGCAAAAGGTTTATCGTCTTCCTATTTTAACTCCTGGTATTTACACTAGTTCTCTAGGAATGCATTCAAATAAGAAGGTGGACAGTAGCGCATCTCTATTTTTGCAAGTGTGCTCTCATAATAGTTTGTGAAAATGTATCAAAGACATCAAACCTATCCAGAAATACTGGCTCTTGTCAAATTAATTTTTTGTTAATGAGCACGCCTCTCTTTGAGCTAGCAAATATTGAGTCATTTGTTGAGATGATCCAAATAACTCCTTCCATAGGTTGACCTCCTACATAAGAAAATGCATGTGGGGTTAGTATTTGATGCGCCATTGGCATTACACCATATAATATCCTTTTATAATAAACAATGAATAGTTCTTTCAATATAAATAGCAAATGATAAGAAGATGAGATATTAACATTCCACTATAGAAATCTAACAAACAAGCAAATGAATAGACATATACTGCAGGTAACTGAACTTGAGTAGGTTACCCCTCCAATTCATTAACCAATTTGCTAAGATTTATGCAAAAGGTAACTTGGTTGCCACAGCCAGTTTATTGCGTTGCAAGATTACTTCCACATTGATCAATATTCTTCCCTTGTCTTGGAAACTAGCCAAAATTTTCATTATACCCATTTTTCCAGCATAATTGCAAAGGGTTGCAATTGACTAAATGTGAACCCTTACCAAAACCCTCAATATCTCAAAAATGGAACTATTACTGTGATATTTTGATTCTAAGTACATAACTTGAGTCTATATTGTAAAAGAATAACGAATCGATGATCGAGTCAATATGTAACTTAGTTAATCTGTATTGCTACTATTGATGCCTGCAAAATGGAGATTGATTTAGATAGCCTTTAGGCTTAATCAAGCATATAAAAGCGCTAGGAAAGCCCATAACCACTCTGAAAGTGAAGGCTTTTGATTAGGTGCAATTGCACGGGAGTTTTAACACTTAAAAAGTCAAGATTGTATATGTTAGAAAACAATTCCCCAAGTTTGTATCTAGTGTCGTGTGTGAGAAGAGAATGAGTTGTGAATCATCTATTCTTCAGGATGGACATTCTCAATTTCTACCCTAGACCAATTGGGTTTCGTTGTGTACATCTTGCTAGTTACAGATCCATTTACATACAAGGAAGGCTCTAGTGCATCGGATCCTTTGTAGTTTCACAACAGTTATTATAAAATAATAAAAAACACAAAAAAATAACAAAAATAAGGAAGAACGCGGAAAAGCCCAAGGCTACTCTTTTTTTTTTTTCTCAATTGATCATTCATTAATTAGTCACTTCTTTTATACTAAATACTAATACTTAAATACATCAAAACACTCTCAAATCATATATTTTGGCACACGTGATTTACCAAACTAACATATTTGACTAAATCTAAACTTAGATAAACATTATCCACATAAATTTGAATCAAATCCTAACAATATGTTAGAATACTGATATTCAATCAACTGATTTGAGAAGAGCAAGGAATACAGGAAGAGAATAACACTGAAAAACCTAAAGAAAATCCAGAGAAGAGTCTTAAACTCTCTCAGCCCAAACTCAAAAGAGATCCTAATTACAATCAAGACAACAAGATGTCTTTCTCTACCTTACCTCTATTTGTGCTTCAAAATCAAACTTAATCCACTACTTTTATAACAAATTTGGACTCACATCAATAGTATTGTTGTGGCCCCCTAGCCTCTATCATTACTTCCCTCTTTAAAAATCTACATTGTCCTCAAGGTGGTGGCATAAAAGAATTGAACACTTCGTTGTGGCGGGAGCATGAGCAAACCCTCGAGAAAATGACCAATCCCAGATCCGTACGATGAAGGACAAGCAAAATGTAATGTACCTCAACAATGGTATTGAGAAGAGCATGGGGGAAAATTGGAGCACAGAAACCCAAAGTAAGAGGCACAAATATTAGGTCCGTCCCAAGCATCCAACTCAACAATCTTCTCTTCAATATTATAGCTATGCAACCCCTTTGCATTAAAAACAAAGACTTATTTCTCAAATAGCATCTGAGTGTGAAGTTCATACAAAGCTCCACAGAGCATCACGACCCAATGCAAAAAACTCATGGTCATCACCACATGAGAAACAACCCAAACCTCTCTTTCGTAGTGTCCTAGCAAAGCTGAAATATATGTACAACAATTCGCTCATAACTATGGCACTCGCAGTCGCAGCCATCAAATTCATGTATTATCGTTTGTTCCAAACATAAATCCTAAAACTTCAAGGTAGAATATATACCATGTGATGATTCTCGAGTAATGCATAACTAAAGTGGGCAATACTTTGAGTGAGATGGAGAATCTGCAAATTGAGGATAATCTAACGTCCAGAGACAACACACAAGAAGTTCTTTGAAGTGTGCGTACACACAACAGATACATCGATGTGTTGTTGACCCTCCCTTCCCCCGATGTTCTCTAAAGGCGTATCCATCTAAAAAGCTTTTCTTCCTTAATTGTATTGTAACACAAAAGGTGCGGCAAGATATTGCAAAAAAGCAAGAATCTACCTCAACAGCGAACACCTCCGCAACCCAAAGAGGATCGATCATCAGAGATGATCTCGAAGCTTGAGGATACCATGGCGGTGGCCAAGGAGTGAGATCCTTGAGGATGAGGGACATCGATCGCGAGAGAGAATCCATTGGCAAATAAGGAATAAAGAACCTCAAATCTAATGGTTTGGGTTTGAGATTGATGTTTCTTTGCAACATCTTGATCGATAACTGCCCAATGCAACCCTGAATCGCACTGGAAAGTGATAACTCGTTGAAAACAATATAATAATGCAGAGATGGAACAATTGCTCGAGAAAAATTAATGAATTCGAGATTCAACTTGAGTGATTCACTAGCAATCAAAGCGCAAAAAACCTGATTTGCGACGTTGAACTAGTAGTTGTCAATTTGGGTGCGTGAGTCGATCTCCTTAAGTGTCCCTAACTTCTGAAAGCCCTCCTTCTGTTGTTGACTTTGTGAGATCGCTTAAGTGGGCATTGAATATGGCACGATTAGTGGCTTTGTTTGTGAGAACAGAGAGGAAAGTCGAACGTGTGGATGAGGTGTTGGATCTGGATCATCAATGATTGAAAGCAACTCAGATGCCACTAAATCTGGTGCTTTTATGTTGTTTGTGCTAGTTGATGTGGTCCCGTAATGAAGGAGTTCGTCAAACCTCTGGGCCAAGCCTCTGAACATTATTTTCACTTTAGATCTGAGCTCCTTAATTGACTCCTCAATGGTTGAAATTCTCTTCACCTCCTCTTCAATTCGATCCATCCCATAAGAGAAGAGTCTTAAAACTCTCTCAACCTAAACTCACAAGAGTTCCCAATTATAGTCAAGACAAAAAGATGCCTTTCTCTACCTTACCACTTCGTTTTATACTACAAATTCAAACTTAATCCCCTGCCCTTTTAAATAACTTGGACTCACACCAATAGTATTGTGTGTTGTGTAAAACGACTTATATTATTGACTGGAGGGAGTATATGGTTAGGATTGAAAATATTGCAATTTGCAATGTCCACAATTGACTTTTGTGGGATTAATAGAGCCTAAGTAGGCAGGGGGCCGGAATAAGGTCCATATTTTCAAAAAAATATTGAAATTTGCATTTAATGAAGTCCTACTTCTCATTAATTCTAGAGTTTTGATGGTATGGAGGACGGGGGCATGCATGATGGTGGAGTTCTCGCGACACCAATTACATGTTATTGCT
Source organism: Stephania japonica (assembly GCA_039657345.1). Taxonomy (NCBI): domain Eukaryota; kingdom Viridiplantae; phylum Streptophyta; class Magnoliopsida; order Ranunculales; family Menispermaceae; genus Stephania; species Stephania japonica. The sequence continues at coordinate 36,675,384 of CM077564.1, read as the reverse complement.
TCATGCTTTTGTACTCTTTTATGCATCTACTGATCCATGTGATGGTGATTCCAGGGCTTGATGGAGCATCATCAAGAAATTGTCAAGTACTTCAATAGGAGAGGTGTCTCCTTAATATTTCTCCTCCGGAGAAATCTATTACGAAGAATGATCTCCTTGCTGGCTAATTCTTACGATCGAGATGCAAAGCTGCTAAATGGAACCCACAAATCTCATGTGCATTCGCTGACTGAGGTCTCGTACTTCGCTCCTTTCCAATCTGTCCATCTCAATTCTCATGCAGAAACTAGTGTGCTATAGTTGATCCTTATTTTTGGTCTCCTTGTGAATGCAGGCTGAAATACTTGCAAAGTACAAACCTACAATCGATATCAAATCAATGATATCCAATATGAAACAAGTAGAAGAAACTACGCAGAAAGCTCTCGAGTTCTTTAAGAGCACCCGCCACATTGTTCTCTACTATGAGGATCTCATAAACGATCGAACTGTAAGACACCCTACTATTTCTTCCAAGTGCTGCTGCCTCTCTTCCCAATTTTTCAGTTGCTTTCAAAGTATACTAATGTGCAAATCTCAACTTCATGGCCTCTGCAGAAACTTCTTGATGTGCAGGAGTTTCTTAGACTGCCTCGAAGAAGACTGTATAGTCGTCAGGTCAAGATCCACAAAGGGTCTCTATCCGACCAAATCGAGAACTGGAATGAGGTCAATAACACATTGAATGGAACGCAGTATGACAGATTTCTTCAACAAGACTACAAAATGTAGTCCTTTCGTCTATGTTCGGCAGATGTACATAGCTTACACGAAAGTTATTCATTCGATGTGGAGATGAAGAGTTTGATAAGCAAAACTTCCAACTTCAGCCATTGTGGACTGTTCGAATTGTTTTTAATTTGCAGCTTCATTTGCGCCTGCAAGGTTTGTGAATTGAATTCCGTACAAGCAGAATTCGATGTGGAGATCCGAGTTTTAGGGTTCTTGCTTTGACCTTTGTTTTTATATAAAGAAAATGTTACACCTTTTAAACTTTAAGGCAAGTTGTAGATGGGAGATGATAGGGTTGTCATGTGTCAGTTAATTCTAATGTAACCAAAGCGCATTGTTACAAAATGGAAGCATATATTAATGCAAGTATGGCTTTCAAATTATGCTTTCTTTCTCATTCATTGAAGACTCTGACTTATCTCTAATTTCAATTTGCTTCTGAATCAGCAGTGTTAGTTTTAGTACGTTCAATAACAAAATGATCAACAATTCGAACAGTGTTTACAGGGTCCTGCTGCCGAGAAGCGGCCACCCATTTGCTTGGATGCTTCCTAACGTGACTCAACTGCGGCGGCTGTTTTAGCTCTGCATCCCATTTAGGGTCCAGTTCCCACTCTTTCGGAACCTACAAACACAAAGAATGAGTTAGCCACATTACTAATCATTGCGTCATTTACGCACTCCACATCGGGCTGTAGAACTGCCATTCAGGAAGAAAGGAAGCAAACAAAACTGAAGCGTTTGATTATACAAGTCCAAGATCCTTAATTACCTTGTCGACCGCAAGAGTGAAGACTTCAAGGTTCCCTTCCCGAGTAAGGTGGAAGCGGGTGAAAGCCTTGTAATTTGCAATGCGAAGAGAGGAGAAAGCTTCATCGAAATGTATGTTTAGCCAGTTGATGCATATGTATAAATAGGATCCAAATACTAGGGAGACTACAGGAGTTGAGAAGACCCAAAAGTACAGGAAAACAGAAGCATAGTAGATAATAGAGCCTCCTCGAGAGAGTGATACCAAGCCTTGCTTGCATATGGTGCTCCTGGTGACAGCCATGACCTGAAAACTCCTCCAATGGTTTTTAGTATTTAGTATTATGATGTGAATAACCAATACCTTATGAAAAAAAATTATGGGATGAGGATTGAAATTTCACCTCTGGGATATCAAATGCAGACATGAGGTACTTTATGCAAGCTGGATACAGTCCTAATGTCCAGTACTCGATACGAGCCCGAAGGCCCGTTGGGTCTGGAAAGTGCTCATTCTCAACTGATCTATACCATTCATAAAGAGTATGATAGCCTGCAAAAAAAAAAAAAGAAAAAAAGTATAATAATAAAAAATTGAGTGGCAAATAAAGCTAATCAGCCTATGACAGTTGACTAAAAAAAAAAAAAAATCAGCCTATGACAGCATAAGCAAACAGTTTGAATTGAAAATGGACGTTTAGTGGAAAGAAGCAATCGAAGTTAGCTTAAGATACTGATTAATTGAGTGGCAAATAAAGCTAATCAGCCTATGACTTGTGGTATTCTGTTTCACTCATGAAAAGAAGTTCCAACCTAATTGACTTAGTAAATCAATTCCTTCAGCTCCCTACCTTCCGGTTTCTGGATCTTATTGCCTTTCATGTTTAAATTTTGCCTGTCTATTTAATTCAAATATCCTTTTCAGTTGTCAACTAAAATTATGTATCATTCAGACTTCCAAGTGTACTAATTCTTTAAAAAAAAGGTAATAATTCTAAAATTAATGTGTTTCAACTAGCTTTACTTCTTTTTTTGTGGATCCAATTCTTAGTTTTAGAAATCAAAGACGGCTGATTTGCGCAAGCTGTTCTCCTTGTCAACAATACGCCCTCTGGCAAGCCTTGGCATCTGCTAACAATGTCATCTACCTATCTCTAAAGTCTAACCACACAAAGATATGCAACATAACATATTACATACTGTATACTGAATGCATGTTTTGATAAAATTGTTGAATGTTCAAGAGTTTCTCACCTTAAAGCAGGTAAAACCAGGAGATCGACCAGCCCAAACTAAAACTTCCTAGTTTGCAATTTTCTACTCAACATTAATATCATCTTATTATATGCTAGTACAAGGTAATTGAAAAATGGATGTGAGCAAAACTGAAGTTCACAGCAATCCTTATCCAGTCTTTCAGAATAAAAATAAATAACAGGAAGCCTGCATACCTGAAGTCGCCAGCAAACCATGTCGAATGCATGTCTCAATTCCTAGTTCTAATAACAACATTAAAATGAGCGCAGCAATCAAGTGGGCAGAAACATGAAGAATCCCTATGATTGCCCTCTTCTTCCATGATACTTTGGAAGGGACAAAAGAAAATGCTGTCAGCAACAACAGCATTGCTCCTGCAGAAGAGACATATGAGTGACCAACAACAAACTCGAACGCATGCCAGACTGTACCAAAAAAACTCTTTAGGCGACCAGAAAATGAATCAGTCTGCAGGATGTGATCGAGGTTGCACTGTCAAGAAAGAAGAAAAACGGCAAATTAAATAATCCCATAAAGAAAGAAAGTTATCTAAGGATGGCATATTTTACAAGAAAACTTGTAGAAATAGAAGAAGAATCACCTGTGGAAACAATGAGAAAACCAATACAAAATATATTATACCACCAATGAAGTCAAACTGCCAATTCTTCTTTCGAAACTTTAAAATATTTCCAAGGGCAATCTGGACAAAATTTTAGTTATGTTAGCAAACTAAATCAATAGAATTAATTCATATGTGACGATTGAAACTTACCCTACTTGAGTCGTCAAAAGACGGATAAGCCGCCTTGCTCTCATATGGAGTGCCATAGAGTTTGTTAAAATTGCTGAAGATATGGGTAGGATGCAAAAATGCTCCTCCACAGCCATTAACAAGTAAATGTTGCACATAAACTACCTTATCCGATTGAACAGAAGAATGGCGCATGTAATGGTGCAAGTCCCCAGCCAAGCGGAGCTTACATCTTCCCTTCAAATAGTCACGTATTAAATGAGAGACATTCTTTCCAGTGACGTCATTCCAGTACCAATCGAGAAGCCAATTTGGTTCGTGTGACATAATGATCACAGAATCATTCTCTCCAACCTGCAAAACACTTTCAAACATTTGCAAAGTTTATTGTCCATCTTTCAGCCAAACCATACCATTAGTGTAAAATCAATAGCCAAATTGTTGAAGCAGGTTGTGCAATTCCATTCATAGCAACTAAAGAATAAAATGGGGAAGCATCATTTTTCATACTGTTTACAGTCAGATTATTGCAGTACGATCCCCTTTTCTTCTCCAGCAGAGTTTGCAAATAGTAGAAGTAATTTCACACCAAATCATACACTGAAAGACATTACATGGGGACAGCAAAATTTTTTGTCATAACAAGCAATACACATCATTAAAGTAGTCACATATTTTTCTTACAAAGTTTTAAGCCCAACACCACACACATTAATGGAATGAATGCATAGCAAGAACGGTGAACTCAAGAGTAACAATCCTAAACGGAAAGACAAAAACAGCAATAAGGAAGGTGAGATAAAAAGGCACTCTGCTCAAGTGAGACCACTCAAGCAGCTAACAAAACAATATATAATTGACTCCTCGTAATCTAGGATGACTGAATGACTTGGCAAAGCTAAACAATAACAAAAATAACACTCAATTTCTAACATTTTTTTACCCGGTGTTATCAAAAGCACAAGGCGCACTTGAGGCGGCATTTGTCTAGAATGCCCGAGGTGCAAGGCGAGGCGCACGCCTAAGTGAGGCCAAACATGCAAGTGTATGACATAATAGGTGTAGATTAATAGGTAATAACATTGCATGATTGCATTTTAAAAATGTGTTTCTTCATTCTATTCTTCCTATCATTGTTCTACCTCAAGAACTTCACTTAGATAAGAAGAAAACACACAAATATTGGTTTTAGAACAAATTTTACCATATTGATTTGTGGTGGCAAATGTAAAAGAAAAAGAAAAGACAAGGGAAGAATGGAAGAAAATACATATTATGAAAGGAAGAAGAAGACGCTAGGAAGAAAACCTTCTTCCCTATTATATTCTTTCCAACTTCATTTTAAATTTTCTAAAATCTACAATTCAGATTCATTCCATATTCTTCTCTTCCTATTTTTTTCACTCATTTTCGCTACATTGTAATGGTATATCTAGCTATATAATGCACCATAGGTGTATCTTGATTCAGAAAAAGAGAGATAGAAGAATAATTCATAGAATGAGAACTCTAATGGACAAGCACCTCTCCAACATTTTGTTTCCAACAACTTTTTATTTCCAACTTTGTAGGTCAACTTACTCCAAATTTACACCTTTCCAATTCTGATTTATATTTAAACTTTGTTTCCTTATTATTTTCACTTTTTATTTTTATTTTTTTTGCAAAAGGTGCTACTATATTGTTTCTTATTAAAAGTCTCAACTGGATTAAAAAAACAATAAAAAACATTCCTTTTCTTTTTTCAATTAAAAAGGATGCAACTCAAAAATATATAATTTTCACCAAGGCAAATGCCTTTTGAGCCATGAAACTGGTTCAAGGTGCACTAAGGCGTCTGGTTACACCTAGGTGGCATTGAGGCGGGGATGTTGAACCTCGCCTCAAGGCATGTGAGGCGCACGCCTCAGTAACGCTGTTTTTACCAGGAGCACTAACCATGAAAAAATAGTGCAAAATAGTGAAACATTTTTTTTACCTAAACTTAAAAATCGTCCTCATTCATTGGCATAATTGACCTTATTATGGCATGAAACATCTACATTTTTCCCCTCGTCTAAAAAGTACATAATGAATGACAGTTTTCATCAAAATAGTGCAAAGAAGTAATTTCAACATGCGTCAAACATCAACAGTTAAAAAGAGCATTGTCATGCATCACAATTTCTCAGCCTAAAAATGAAGAGAAAGCACCAAGGTTGAGAGGGAAATTTATGTAAGAGAAGATGATAATCTAACATTCTAGGAGACATACATTTGCTACACAATGGTGTAGATTTGATTGGGATGTATGCCGCACAAATTCCAAGGGAATCTACACCATTGTGTAGCAAATGTATGTATCAAAAGAATGTCAAAAAATCATTTTCCTTATTTAAAAGTTAAAACTGAAACTCAAATGCTCAAAGTGGTAGAAAAGATTTCAAAACCAACTTGGAGTATGTGGTCCATGTTTTGAGGGCATAGGCAAATACTACACCAATCCCTAATTAGTTAGGGTCGGCTACATGGATCAAACTCTTTCGCTCCGCTCGATTCAAAGCCTAACAAGTGTCCAGTGAAAAGCTTTATTAAGTTAGTTACTTATTCTCACCATTCTCAAATATTTTACATTCCCACTAGGGCCACAACCCTTCTTCAGTTTGAATCGTAAGTAGAATTTCTTTTTTAAGTGAATCATGATTCAAGTAATACAAAATGTATAAAGATCTTACAAAATCTTATGTTCTTATTCGATCCCAAGATCCTTTTATTTTAAGTTTTACATCACAAGAAATGAAGTGAATAATAAAAAAAAAAAAAGAATTTGGAGAATACGTTGTCTAAAGGTAGGTTTTAAGTTGAGTAGGACTAAGACTAAAGTACATGCTTGTGAAATCACCTCTAGTTGAGATCAAGATAATGAAGTAGTAAAATTGAGTGAAGTAGAAATTTTTTGGACAAGCATTTTAGATATTTAGGATAAACAAAACCACCATTTTAGATGTTTAGGATCAATTTTACACAAAAAGAGGGTCATACAGAGAATGCAATTACACAAAATTCAAGCTAGATGGAAGAAGTGGAATGCAACATGTCTAATATATGATGAAAACATTCTTGTTGAGCGAAAGGGAAAATTCTACATGACCACAATTAAACTAGTTACGCTTTAAGGAAGTGGAAGTTGGGTGGTAAAAAACAACAAATACATAAAATGAGTGTAGTGGAAATGAGAATGCTCATGTGGATGTGGTAAACTCGTAAAGATAAAATACGAAATACAAAGATTGAAAAAAAAAGTAGTAGAACCATCAAAAATTTAGGGAAGGGCGATTGTGGTGGTTTGTACAATTCGAAAGACGGCCTCCAAATGCGTCGGTTAGAAAATTCAACACAAAAGGAATTGTGGACACTCAATAGTATAGGGGTAAACCTAAGATAACTTAGGTTGCATTGAATAAGAAACATGTAAAGAATTTTGAATGGACACCATCAAGTGCATTATTTTCAAGCGGAGTGGAAGAGTTCAATCCGTGTAATTGACCACACTAATTTGGGAATGAAGCTTTGGTTTTTTTTTTTTTTTTTTGTCAAATTTTGTTGCATTGATGTTCCTCATACCCAAAGGGGTACAACAATCATTACATCTAAGTACGGAACAACATTCTCACAAGGAGAGCAACAACCCCTCATAGGGGGACAACAACCTCTCTAAAGAGGCAACAACCCCACGCAGGGGGCAACAAACCCTTGAAGGGGACAAAAAATCTAGATATCTAGATCAAAAGGAAGAAAAAAAAAACAACAAAGCTGCCAGTAATTACACCTGCGGTACGACACGCCATTTTGAGATGCCGCTCGCTGCCTAGAGGTCGATCATCAACGTCGGTCTAACCGTGGGAATGAGGCTTTGTTGTTGTTGTACATTACATTTGTAATTATATTATGTATCACATACATAGTCACTTAATGAATAAGTGATAAACAAATACAACACAGAAAACCAATCACTGAACAAAATTACCTTGCTTTTTGTCAATTCTGAGAAGAATTTGAATTGGAACACATCTATATCACCATGGAGAGCTTGATCAACACCGAAAACCCACCATCCTTTAGGAAGTTGCAGTGCAAAGTAGCTCTTTCTTTGCGGAAGAAGCCAACCACCCAACCAGCTCTTATGGCATATGTATCTCATAAACGTGTGGAGTCCATCAAACCAATCTGAGTAAAATAAAAAATTATACCCAGAAATATCACGAGACAAATAATATTTAAGAATTATAAACTTCATAGTAACATGCTCTGGAAACTGGTAATCCATTGCAATAACGACCTGGTAATCAATAACAGGTAACCAAAAACTGATAACATAGCGACACAATAGTCAACCACTCAACTCCTATGGATTTAATTGTCACATCCAATAAAGTTAATAAAAAGAAAAAAGTAAGAGATTTTTCTCTGAAGGTCAGTTTCGCATGGAGGGCACTAACCATGATTTCCAGGAATAATAAAGCATTGAGGCCCATCATATTGTTTCAGTTCTGAATTTCCAGGAGGCACTTCTGGTTTGCATACAGCTATTTGTTCAGGTTTGTGCCAAGGTGGAGGCTGGAGAGCATACTCGAATGGGCGAAAAAGGCGTCTCTCATATGTGAATTCTGAAGGATTTGGATACCTGTAAGAGCATTAGAAAAACTTATTGAATTCTAACCAAAAAAAAAATATATAACTTATTGAATCAGCCACATTAACAATCAACTACAACAGTTAATCACTGATTCAAAGTTGTGGCTGGCATATGCAACTTTCAATGTTTTTAGCGTTTCAAAATAGTAAAACATTCTCTGATAAAAAAAAAATAGTAAAGCAGTTGCAGATAAAAAGAAATGCCAAAGCCAAAGAACAAAACGCTAGAAGCTGTGCCAACATACTCCACATTAAATTACAGAAAACAAAGATTCAAAAACATTTTAGAAAAAAGCTGAAAAAAATACAACATATCATGTCTTGAATCTTAAAACATTAAAAAATTGAAGTTGAACAAAACATTGTTGTAGAATTGTAAGCAATTATTTGAGTATTGACAAGGTTCTACTTTTAACCAAAATTCACGTAGTACCAGTTAACAGGATGAGACCTATGCCATAAAGCCTTAAAACTGAATCCATGAAGATTATACTTCCAACCAAAGCAATTATAAGCAAATCTACTTTCTCTTCATATTATCTTGCTAATCTATTATTAATTCTTTTTCTTTTCTAGTCTTCTGCTCCCACTCTCTTCTTCATGAGATAGATATCATATCAAGAGTTGTTCCAGATGTATTCACACTGAAACATATTTTGAATTCACATGATAATTTATTTAGATGAAAAATTTTAAAATGTATAAACTATCTTCCAACCTCATTCACGAGAATAAATTCAAAATTTATAAAATAATGAATATTTGCCTAGTCAGAATGTATAGTATCTTTACAGTTATGTCATTCCCCATATAACAGAGAAATTATAGCCTAAAATAGATAATATCAGTCTGGGATACCGATATGCAATTGCAAAATAGCTACAGTATTTGTATATATTTTCACCAGAAAAAAAAATTCATATTTTCTAGAGGAAAAAGATAGTATATAATTTAAATATCCTTTACTCATTTTTCTATGAGAGAAGAAACTTTATAATTATCTTTTTTTTTTATAAGAAAAAAACCACATCTTGCGCCCAATAAGGCTCGAACCCTCAACCTCTAACACGTGAAGCCCTATATGAGCTACCAACTTGTTTGGTTTCCTCTTTCTTTTCTTTTCTTTTTTTTTTTCTCAAAAATCCTTTACTCATTTAAGCATGAAGATTAAGAGAATCCCATCAAGGAAGACAAAACCCATGAAAGGAATAAAAATTAGAAGCAAAAAATATAACTAGACAAGCTTTTTAAAATAAAAGAAAAAAAGTGAAACAACAACGTGGATGTTAATATGCTTCTATCTGCAGTGGGAGCAATTCTGTCCAGCAAAACCAAAATTTCCCAACAAGACCACCACTGTCACATAGATAATTGTATAATTGAGAAAGAGGAAGAATTAGCTTACGCAAGATCCCCTCCAATCAAAAGAAAGTTTCCACGTGGTAGGGAATGCGCTATCTCACTATTGTTAACACGAAGGGAAGGTTGAGCAAGCAATCGGGCCACAGCATAAGACGAATTACCGCCATCACCAGTATCGGCCATAAAGTCAAACCAAATTTCTTCCTTTTCACTAAAATGATCATACAAAAGATCACCATTTTGAGCTCCCTGTTCAACCTTGCTCATTGCAGCCTAGGATAGGAAAAGATCAACAAAAAAAGGAAAGAACAAAATGAAATGAAATTTAAATCTAGCTTGTATGAGAAATGCAAATTTTCACCAATACTACGTATTGGAAAGCAAAAATTTAGCAAATCTATGTCTTTTCCCAGAAGACTTCCCCTTGGTGCATAAATGATATAGCAATTTATTCATCTGAACTAATTAATTGTTCCGTCTAGGTGAGTTGCATGTATAAGAACTTACAAATCTATATAATTCTTTCCCAGGATGCTTTTGCAATTTTAATTTTAAATAGTAGCTACTAAAACAATCTAAATTACTGCAACGTCAGAAATGATTCAATAGAGAAGGGTTAGATATCATCTCTTCCTAAGGTGCCATTATGGGTTTTGAATTAGCATAAACTGAAGCGGTAAAAAACAGTACAAGCAATTTAATGCCTAAAAAAAAAAAAGCCCAAAGTTTTCATCTTTTGGATTCTGGAACCCGAAAACTATTAATTTCGACTTGAAAGTAGTTAGCGTTCTAATCTCCGAGACAACTACTTTAACTGAAACCTGAACTAAAGTGAGTACGAAAATAAAACTGTGTCAAGGGTCAAGAACCAGGAACCCTGTCTGACCCACCAGATGTTCAATCATAAGATTGGGTTAAGCATCAAGAGATCATCAATCAAGAAAATGAATAAATTCACCTCAATTATACAATATGTATAAGATTTTATTATTTATGATTTATGCTTATGGCAGCATAGCATGCGACGCCTCTAGGCATGTAGAGTTTCGATACCAATTAAGAAAAAGTTTGACATACACTCTTCGGCACCTGTCTAGTTATGATGCGAGAGCTTAAAAAAATTCAATTTTTTGAGCTATTGCATGAATCAATATTTGGCAATACAATGCTGTGAAGTTTCCTAGTCCTAACAAATCATCAACAGCAATTCACATTGCCAAGCTTTACAAGGAAACTTCTCATGGTACATTTGGATTGCATGAGTGTCAAGAGAACGATTTAAAAAACCTAAATCCCTCATTCAAAAATGATAAAGTTTTAAAAATTTACCTGCATCATCCGCATATCAAACCGGCCGACAAATAAAGTGACTGAAACCAGGACGTCAAAAACTGTCTTGAATAGATCAGCGGAAGTTCTGCACCAAATAATTAGCAGTTTTAAAAAACAGTGATACCTGTCCCCCACTTCCCAATACATCAGATATATAAGAACTGATCCATAAAACAAAATAAAAAATAAAAAATACCCCGAATACCAAGGAACCATATCCAGGAAATCAGGTTTCAATTGCTTTTTCTTCAACATCTCGTACTCCTTTACTGAAACTGGATGAGTAAGAGCCCATCTGTACAATGGGCGAAAAAGGTGAAGACAATGAAGAAAACAATTCAAATCAAAACAATGCTAATGCTTTTGTGACCCCAATTTCAAGAAAATGCTTTTGTGACCCCAATTTCACAAGCCATTTTCACACACACCTGATTGTGGCTGTTGATTTTTGCATTGATGTGGGCGCACGTGGAAATCGATATGCATCCAAGGGACTCCCAATGAGTGCACGTGAAAATGGCATGTGAAATTGAAGTTAGATTAGCAAGACTCATAATGCAATCCTAAACTGGAAAAGTGGTCCTGGTGTGATACAATTGGCCCAATTGATGTCATGCATTGGATGGATATACAAGGAAAAAAACATCGCAATTTTTATGGATTAGATACCGCGAAGGTGTGCAATGCAACGCATGAAACCTCCCTAAGCTAATGTATGATAAACATAATGGTGGCAACAAGGCCATAATCTGAAAAATTAAACAGATAGATCAACAAGAAGAGAGAATCAAAGACATAAGAGCAGTGCCATTATTCAAATGGCACAAACCTTAAAGAAGCAACTGGAAAAGCTATTACACCAACAACATAACCTCAGTCCCAAGTTAATTGGGGTCGGCTACATGGATTAAACGCTTCCATCGTGCTCGATTAAGTGGAATTGATGGTGAGCTTTCCAAACCATTCAGATCCCTCCTAATTAATGTGTCCCAAGTTAACTTCGGTTTACCCCTACCTCGTCGAAGTTCTTCAATTTCTATTGAGTCAAGTTTTCTAGTGGACGCATTTGTAGGCCGTCTTTGCAGGTGACCAAACCATCGCAACCGCCCTTCCCTAATCTCTGTGTCAATAGGTGTTACTCCTTGTTTTTGAATTTATGTATTTCTTATTTTATCTTTACGAGTTTTACCACATATCCCTCTAAGCATCCTCATTTCTACTACGTTCATTTTATGTAGGTGTTGTTGTTTTACTGCCCAACATTTACTTCCATAGAGCATAGCTTGTCTAATTGCAGTCTTATAAAATTTTCCTTTTAACTTGGTAAGAATATTTCTATCACAGATCACACTTGTTGTACTCCCCAATTTCTTCTACCCAGCTTGAATTCTATGTGTGACATCATTTTCAATATTGCTATCATTTTGTATGATTGATCCTAGATATCTAAAGTGATTCACCTTAGGAACTTCTACTTCCCCTAATTTGACCACTCCATCATCTCGATGTCTAGTATTTCTAAACTGGAAAAACTATTAGATGCAAGTAAATAGTCAAGTAACTGCCTTTAACATATTCAAGGGAAATCCTATCATGCTAAAATTGAAGATCTGTATAAGTTAACCCCAAATAAACTTATGACCAATGTTTGATCCCTCAATGCCAGCACTATTTATCAATAAACCAACATTGAAACAACAAAAGTTGAGGCTTAATGAGCCATCCAACCCAGGAAACAACAAATGCAGTTTACAAAGCATACTTTTCTGAAAAGAAAAGAAAGAAAAGAAAATAAAAAAAGCATAAGAGCGTCAACAGCGGTGAAGCGTGTCACTTTTTCTGGCGGTAGACCTTATATCCAGCAAATAACAATTGTCTTAACGTGAAAATCTTAGAACTCAACTTCAAACAATCACTCACCCTGTTGATCGTTCCACAACATAGTTGGCAATGTAAAGGCCTATGAAGGTGGCCCACAATGAGTATATGGGAGAAATTTCATCTGAAGGACCTGCACATGATCCATTGCATGCTAACTGACACAAAAGTTCATAGTTAAAACTTAAAACAATAAAATCTAGAAAAAAAAAATCAGCACTGGGAATATTCAACTGTAAAACAAAATTTGATGAAAATCCCTTATACCTCCCCATATATGACCCATTTAGACAAAAAAGGGTAGTCACTGGCTGATCCAACTGGAGCAAACCAAGAAGAGCAAACTCGGTCCTTCAACTCATGCATATGAAGGAAGCTAGCCAACCACGTAGTTTTCACTTCTTTCTTCCAAGAGAATAAAGAAAACAAATTTGAATTTTTTCTTTCAAAAGATTTCTCCCTCATAACAGCACGGTTACCACAGTGACTGTAAAATATACAACAGGCTATGCTTAAGACCTGCAAAAGAATGATGGATTCAGAAGACGAGGTTTTGGCTCCCAGAAGAGCTTACTAAACAATTCAGGATCAAAAGAACTTACCGTACAATTTTGGATAATTGTAAGAATTTCTGGCTTTTTCCCGGCCACACGGGCAACAAGCCCAATATACCACAGACCAAGGAATATAATGTGGAAAACAATTAAAAATAAAATGGATGACAGATAAATGGTTAAAAACAGAGAGAGGTTCATTCTTAAATCAACTCCCATTGATTGAAAACTAGGGAGATGGTATAAAGCTGCTACTAAAATCCAGGCAATATACCTGAAAATTAATAAGTTACATGAGTTAAAAACCTTCTCAAATTTTATGAATGCAGAAGTAAGAAAATTTAACAGATTATTTTCTACAAGAGATAAAAACAATATTTACATAATTCAAGATAGATAAAAGGAATAAAGAAAAGAGTCGTTACCAGCGACTGAAGTTTGAATAGCTAGGTTTGATAGTCTTGCCAACAAATGGAGAAGAAAAGAAATAAAAAAATCCAAGCAAGCAAGCATACATTGACCACCATTTCACATTGTTGTCTAACTTCAGTATAAGGGTATGAATGTTGTCGGAGGAGATAAAGAAAAGGCATCCCACGGCAACGGCAATGATAGCATGGCGTGAGTGCTCATGAGGATATGGATACTTGTGAGTCAGGATTGTCCTCACACTCTCCATTTTCATTTTACCTACCAAACCTTAGTATGCTTCGTAGGTCTCATCAACCTTTTCTGATCAAATATGTTGTACTTCGTGTGCACCAAATTCAGCAAGGGAATTAGTTTCAAACCTTGTTTCCAACCTGCAGGCAAAGGGTATCGTTTTTTTTTTATATATCAATACACAGCAATTTTATATAAAAGGCCATGAGGGAACTCTTTTTGTGTTATCAAGACTCACTTTAGAGGATGTTCATTCTAATTAAGTAGTATCAAAAAATCAATCAAAACCGAAAATTCAAAAACAGAAGTGAAGAATGAAGAACGAAGAACGAAGAACGAAGGAGAGCGGGGGCGGATCTAGGAGGGGGCTAGCCCTCCCCTCTTATAATCGACACACGCTCCCTTTTACAGTCGACACACGCTCCCTATAGTTAAAATTCGCTCCCCTAACAAGATTTTATTATAGTCGACACACGCTCTCTTCTCTATAGTTAAAATTCACCCCCTAACAAGATTTTCTGAATCCACCACCGAAGGAGAGGTTCTGCGAGGAATTCAAATTGAGCGATTTTTTGTTGTTTCTTCTGTGAAGGGAAATGCTACATTGACACTAAATTCCCACAAACCTACGTGGCATCTCCAAATGGGATCAAGGTGGGATCCACTTCGCAACCCCTCAAATGGGTATTAGAGATTTTTTTCAAACAATTCAAAACACAACAACAAAAAGCTCAAATTTTGTGAGTGTATAAGGAACATTTTGGGGAAAATCTCAAATGGGCAGCAAAGATTTTGAACCATAATGTAAGTCGTCTAATCTTCCAGTCAAACCCCAAAAGAAATTATTCAAATTTTAAGACAGATTATGCAATGAAATGGGCAAAAACACATATGGGTATCATAGGTTTCAACAAATAATTCAAAAACACAAGAAAAAAAAGGATCAAATTTAGTGAGTGGATAAGGAACAATTTGGGGAAAATCTGAAATGTCTAGCAAATATTTTTAGAGAAGAAGTGAAGAGAGATTACCAGTGAAGCCACCGAGTGAGGGAGGAAATTGTGCGGCTGAGTTTGTTCTTCTTGGAGTGCAAGTTGGCATCGAGGAGAGGAGATGAGTATAAGAGAAGGTGAGAAGGGGTGAAAGTTGAGAGGCGCATCTCGGAATGTTTTCAAGCATATGCTTACAAGTGCCAAATATTTGACCCAAAAAAAAAAAGAAGTGCCAAATCTGATGAGTTCCAACACTAAATATTTAGGACTTAATTTGATAAGACCTTTAATGTTGGAGCTTAAAAAATAAGTGTTTATATTTTATTAAGTGTTTGGTATAAATAAATGTCTTTTAATTAAAATAACAATATAAGAGTATTTGAAAATGAGTTGGACAAAATTTTTATATCTCAGCTTATTAGAAAAGTAATTTATGTCTTTTGAGTTAGTTGTAGTAAAATAATTTATTACATATATATATATGGTACTTCTTTCATGTGAACCAAATATATATTTATGTCATGGGTATATTATTTAGAACCATTAGATTTAAATTTAACACATTAATCGAGACGACATAAATACACAAAGCATTTAATGCACAACATATTTTGAGAAGTTCACATGACATTAATATATATTTGATCTCCATTATAGAATTTCTTCATTATAAAATTTTTAATATATATATATAGGTTACTTCTGTCATGGTGCCAAAAAAACATTTGTGTAATGAAAAATTTAAAATTCTAATGATGATTGTATTAATTAATTAAACGACAAGAAACAAATAAGAAAAATGTAATTAAAACAAGTCTAAGCGTCAAAAATTTAATTAATAATATCAAAACCAAGAAGGTGTACTTCAAAACAACGACTCGGCTATGTGCAAACTACATTTTACTAAGGACAAACCACAGGATGTGAGTACCTCACGTATTGATGAGGGCACCCCATAAAAGACATTTACTTCCCAAAATGCCATTGTCCTTGTGCACCCCAAATTGAATTTTTTTCTCCAACACCGACGACGATGAAGAAGAACACAAGCCCCAGGTCGATTTTCGCATCACCCCCACGGTTGTGCTTCGTTTTTGCATCAACTCAGTCGATCTTCGCTCTCACGCTAGGTCTTCCTTCTTCTAGCAGTGGTCGGAGGGGACGTACAGTCAATCTTCACGTCACACTCGGGTTCAACTCGATTTGTAAGGTAAGATTTTGTTTATTTATTCAAATTTATATTGTTATTGGTCGATATTGGTG
The DNA here is from genome assembly GCA_039657345.1 of Stephania japonica. Lineage (NCBI taxonomy): Eukaryota > Viridiplantae > Streptophyta > Magnoliopsida > Ranunculales > Menispermaceae > Stephania > Stephania japonica. The sequence goes on along the minus strand of CM077564.1, from coordinate 36,659,134 downwards.
GTTGGGTTTGTGGTTTGTTGTATATGGTAGAATTTGAAGGTTGTTTTGTGTTTTGTATTTCAAAACTTGGTAGATTTATGGTTGTTTTCATATATATGGATGTTTTTTCAATTTTTTTTACTATTTATGAGCAATTTTGGTGGTTGTGTATGTGTTGGTAAGTATTTTTGATCAAATATACTGGTCGATTTGTGCGTTGTTGATGGTCGATGCTCGATCGGTGACACATGACTGATTTAAAATGCACCATTTGCTTAAAGGTGAATGAACAATGCATGTTCAATCGATCTATGCTAACCGAACAATATATTAGTGTTCAAAACTTGGTCGATGAATGGAATGTTCTTTTTTTTATTATTATTTTTAAAGTTTGGCAATTTTGGTTGTTGTGTATGTGTTGGTTATTTAGAGTTGTTGATAGACACTCATTCGGCCACACATGACCGATTGCAAAAGTATTGCTCGATTTAAACTATCTGAACAATGGATGTTCAATCGATATATTCTCGCAGAACTGTCCAGTAGTTTATTACGTCGATTTATAGTTGTGTCCGTAAATTTTTTTTCGATCCATTTTTAAATATTTTTATAACAAATTTTGTTGTGTATGTGTTTCTTATAGTTTTTAATCGAATTTTATGATTTGTTTTTAGTTAGTTGTTGGTCCAAGCTCAATCGGTCAAACATAATCGATTTACAATGAAATGTTCGGTGCAGTGTGACTGAGACACATATGATCAATCAATTAACTCACACCAAACATTCTATTATTAATCGGTTTCTTCCCACCGAATAGAATATTATTTTGAGAAATTTTAATTATAATGATTGAGTGTTCATGTTTGGGTGATATTTGTCTCATTATTATAGGTATGGCTCGTACAAAGAAGATTGAGGAGCCCAAGAAAACTAAGGAGGGCAACAAAAAGGCTGCGGATAAGGGCGAGTGTGTTGGCAGGATAGCTTAAACTGCATCTTATATAGTCATTACCATCGCAATTACTTAAACAATCAGTCAAAAACAACATTTTCGCCTAATCCAGACGTATCGTAGCCTGTCCGTAGTGTCCTCGTAAACCTGAGTTGGCATCCACGTCCGAAAATACGTGTATAAGGACATTAAAGAAAATTGGTTTGTTACAGTAACAATGAGTGTACAATATGAGTGTTTGTTTTATGTTATAAGAGTTAGTTAGCTAAGTTACACATTGTAACATGAGAGAATCAACACACTATATAAAAGGGTGTCTACTGTTGTATTAGTTTTTTTTTATAAGACTATTGTTGTATTTTTTTTTTTGAGGTTAGATGATAAGTGTTTATTTAGGCATTAGTTAGTGTAGATTTATAAGTGTTTATGGACTCTAAATTTCTCATTTTTGGTGACAAATTCTCATTTTGTGAATTTCAGGTATTTTCAAGCCTTGAACATGAATATGAAGCAAATACAACACTTGGGAAAAAGTAGAAAGTTTGGGATTGAGCAACACAAAGTTGGCAAGTTTGATCAAATTTCTTAATGACCCCCTCTTCAGTATAAAGGTCATAACTTCGTCATCTCAAATCCAAATGAATTTCCGTTTTATTTGTTGAAAAGTAGACTCCAAGCTGAACATTTATAAGTCACAGGCTTCTTCAAATTTGGCCTTTAAAGGGTCCAAAATCACGTTTTAAGTTAGAGAAATAGTTCCGCGTCGTGAGGACGTTGTGGACAAAATAAGCCACGGTGTAACCCACGACATCTAGATCAGAAGCTCACTGCTCTCCACGTCGCCAGGACACTATGGCCTCCAAAGGGTGTGGTGCCAGGCGCGGCGTGAACCCCGAAAACTCGAAAATTTCTACTTTTTGGACTTTTTAGGTTAAGGCCCACTTTGGGGATTTCATATAAATAGGAATTATGTTTTGTTTCGAATCTACCTCTTGTTTTACTTGGAAACTCATAGAAAATTAGGTTTTTGGCTTGACAATGTTCGGCTAATCTCCCTCTAGGTCGGAGGTGGATCGAATGAGTCTACGACTTGGGATCTCGTTTTGAGGTCTATTTATTCCTTTTATTCTTGATTCTCTTCTATGGTTTATTTCCTTTAATAGTGCTTTTAATCATAGGGTTAGATTTGATTGTATGTATGGCATTGTGCATTTATATTAGATTGACTACCCTTAGTCATTGAAGTCAAAACGTCCGTCCTCACGCGGTAAACTCATACTTGTGACAGTTGGCCATCTGATTAAGTACGTTAAGGATTTAGGCTAAATCGGGAGCACTAGTGATCTAGTTGCCTAGGTGTAGTGCCTTCACAAATCGAAGTAATGCGACCAACGCATTAAATCGGGAGCACTAGCGATCCGGTTATGTGTTTGGTAAGGGAAGTAGTCAACAGTCGTACCTTGGCTATCGAGATCAGGAAAAGCAAGGAATCGAGTGCGTCACTGGGTCTATAGCTGCACAACGCGTGTCATTAGACAATTGTTGTGTTAGTTTAGATTGAATGAATAAAGAGACTTTGTTTTTGTTTTCTTGGAGTTCTTGTACACTGCTAAACGACCATTTTAGTCTTTAGACATCTAGTAAAGTGCACTGACCTAGACGTTCAGTGGTGAATCAATTAATACACCTCGAGATACATATTTGCGGTGTATCGAATAATGATACATATTCTTTAAAAATTAATTCAACTCATTTTCCTTCATTTCTTCGAATTTAATAGGCATGACCATTCACACTTTGTCATCTATTTATTTTTTTACTAAAAATCTGTATATGTTACGTTAAACACATGAGCTTTTATAAAAAAAACACATGAAATAGAGGGGCTTTCTTAATGGTAGGGGCTGAGTCGCTCTTTTTGCCCACCTCAAACACACCCTAAGTCCACATAATTGCATGCCCATAGTTGGTCTATTTTCCTTTGATGGATATAATTAAGGTGATGTCATATGTGACTAATACTTTCAATATAGAATGGCAATTAACGTGGCAAACGATGTGGATAAGTGGGAGCCTAGCCAATTTTTTTGGGAAGATAGGTGGATCTCAGGGCAGGGACTACTACTGAACAATGCCATCTCTACAATCCCCCTCCAACTGCGCATGTGACGGTCCCAGCCCCTACAAACTGGGCCCCACTCTACCTAAGCCTACGTGGACCCTCTGTCAACCACTACAGAGTCAACGCATGGTTAGTCAGCTTCTCATTCCCAGATTATTCATCTTTTAGTTGATTAATATGTTGTTAAGTTACTTTATTTAGTCTTAACATTAATATATGTTGCGAAAACAATTAAACAGTTTAAGAAACATAATTAAATACCATTTAATGTCAGGGACAAACCTATATGTGGAAATCCTACAAATATGGGTGATCTCCTGTATATAAATGGTAAAACGGAACCACAAAGTATATACATGTATCATGTAGTGTATCTCAACTCCCTAAGTACCCAACATATCAAAAACATCATGAGTACATAGTCATATATACAACAAAAGAATCAAAAGAACCTACAAAGTAAGAGAAACGGAGTTGGCTCTGAGAGTGCTCAAAGGTAGTCACCAAGTACGTGAGCTTTTCCTTTACTCATCTATGGATCTACGCCCATCGTCATAAAAAGGATGGTAAGTACAGTAAGTAGAAAGTAAAAGCAACAGGTTGAGGGAATTCAACAGTATTTCTAAATACACAATAAACAATAGTCTTTGAATCATGCGGGTATTTAAAGGAAACTGTAAATAAATATCAAAGTGCATGATAAACAGACTAATCAAGTGAAATTAATAATAATCAAGTGACAAGGAAACAATTAGATAGGCGAATAGATAATCCAGTCCAAACTGTAGGTCATGAGACTAATCACAGCTTGAAGGCGACACAGTTGGCCCAAGGCCACTTCCAACTGTCCCAACACAATATTCAATATAATGTAGACTCCACGAGACAACTTTTTTTTTTATCCTATTAAGGTAAGCTACAGCAAACGTCGAATGCTTTATCCCTTGCATAGTCCTCAGCAAGAAGCCACGGTGACTCCGAATGCTTCACCCACGAGATTTGACACAACTGATGGACTACTTAGACCCTAGGTAACTTGAACGAATATAGAGTACAAGTACGACTTGCATTTCAAGAAATAATCACCAAGTAATTGAAAAAGAAATCATGTTGATGCTCTTGCTGGTTTTACTTACCTCAAATCCCACTAAATTGCTCTGTCGTAGCTCCACACGTTCCCTAAAGTCGATCCCCAAATGCTCGTTGACAATTCACTAACTACCTAGCATTCATTTGGATCATGTTTGGTTGTGTTAGCGTTCCATATATTTGTTTTACTATTTTATTTCAATTAAAGTTTCGAAATCCAATTAAATCTCAAATTACCCCGGTTTGATCCTGTCAACCAATACATGTTTGTTTAAGGTGTTTTACAGGTGTTTATTCATATTTGGACTAATGATTATACCTAGGTAAAAGCCCCGAAGTTTTACGAAAATCTTGACAAAATAGTCAAAATCCTACCCCTGGTGCCGTGGGAACAAACTCCCATGGCGCCGGTTGCTAACTAAATTAGGGGTTTTTCTGAAACCCCTCGACTTCGTCTCCACGCTCTGAGCTCATTTTGTCCTTCCTATGGACTTCGAATACCACAATAGGTCCTTCCCAAACATCCATATGTGTCCAGAAATCCATATTCCATAATTCATCATCAAAATTCACCGATAAATACAAATTTCCATAAATTCTCAATAAATATCCACACCAACCACAAACATACATATAAATGCATTAATATCATCCATCAATACCTCAAAACAATATAATTTCAGTAAGACTTAGCGTTCATCACATTTTTCATCAAAAACCCCAAAAATCCTAGCTTACAACAATGAAAATTGATAGATCTATTGAGAGCTTACCTCAATTGGTGTCGTTGGTCAATGACTTGCCCTCAAACACCACCAAAATCACCTAAAACTTCTCTCAAAATCTCCAATTTTATAGATTTGTGGCAACAAGTGTGAGAAAGATGAGTCAAACACTCATTTTAAGTTATTTATACTTTTATATCATCAAACATCAATTTGTGCATCACTAGGAGCATCTAATGACTCAAAATGAAACCATCCAACTACTTTTGTGACTCACTTGGGGCACTCTCCTTTGCTCTTATCATGTTTGACATTTAAATTTTTTTTGTGTTTCGCTTCGCAGCTTGCCTACGATCGCGCCTCAACTAAACTTTCCGGTTCATTTTTCATTAGACTATTGTCCTATCATTAATAATTTAGTCAAAATCACTCGTTCATTTTTATAAACCATTTTTCGGACTCCATATACTTGTAGCTCGCTCGTCCGATACCCATAACAACACGTTTTCCTGAGCAAATCTTGCCCAAAATTTCACGCGATAATAAGTAGTAAGTAATACACTCAGACAATTGGACTTCACATTTGGATATAAAATACATAATACAAACACTAAACAAAAATAATATACCTCGGTGTCGACTCCCAAGGATTGAACAAGTACACCACGTCCGCTAGATCCCACGGTGCGACCCTGAAATGTCATGTGGCACGAGTTAAAATTTTAGGGCCATTATAGCAAAATCAACACCAAAATCTCCGAGTACGTCCCTGATCGAGGATGATATCTGGAGCTGGGATAAGTTCATACATTTGAAAGGACCTGACAAACTCATATGGAATCACACCAAATCTAGCATTTTCTCGGTGACCTCTGTGTACAAGTTACTGGCAGAACATGGGGAGGTGAGTGACTATGTTTTTTGGAAAAAATGTGTAGGATTGGCATGGCCCGAAACACATTAGAGCTTCTTGTGGCTTGCGAGCCATGAAAAATTTCTCACAAACAGGGAAAGAATGAAGAGGAACATGGCCGAGACAGATGTTTGTTGGTTTTGTGAAGAAGAAAGCTAGACAACCCTTCACGTCCTCCGTGATTGTGCAGTCACTAGGCACACATGGTACATCCTTCTTCAGGACTACTAGGAGGACTCATTCTTCACTAGCAACCTAAAGGAGTGGTTAGATACCAACATAGGAAACAAAAGAAACGAGGGAAGATGGCAGTGAATGGCCTTTCCATTTCGGGTGATATGTTGGAGACTCTAGAGCAGAAAGAATAGAACCTTGTTTGTTGAAAAGTTCGAAGGAGACCCCAACAACCATTTCTTCATAACCCAACAGGCACTACTTTTCCAGACAACCTTCAGATCAATTAAGAGGTTCAAACCATAGAGAGAGGAGAGACCGATTGGGTGGTCGCCTCCCCTACTTGACCAGGACAAACTCAGCATAGATGGTTCATACTTAGCGTTAATAGGATGGGCAACTGTTGGGGGACTTACAGGGACAACAAATGGTCTATGGGCTTCTGCCACAATATTGGGCTAGGGTTGACCATATTGGCAAAGTTATGGGGCATCTATTAGGGCCTCCATTTATGCTGGGAGTCAGGCTATAGGAGTGTTTTAGTGGAGATGGACAACAAATGCGTGCTTGATATGATCAGAGGCCGGGGAACGAACTCCAACGCTTATACTTGCCTCTTTCACAACATTCACAACTTGATTGACAGAGAATGGAAACTGTGTTTCTTTCATACCAACAGGGAGGGGAATAGATGCGCCAATGAGACAGTTGCATATGCTAAAGACCTTGTGCAGGGGCTAACGATTTTGGAGACCCTTCCACTGCTGATCAGGATCCCCATTACCGACGATTGTTGGGGGTCACCTTACCAAGATCATGCTTAATGAGAGGCAACAGTGCTCCCTGGGGTAAGATTAGTAGGGCGAAGCTCGAATACCCCCTCAGGTAAATTAAAAAAAAATGTTTAATGTACAAGCTTATCTTATTTTTGCTACCTTGTATTGGGCTTCTGCCCAGTTTTCCATTAAAAAAAAAATAAAACAAAACAAAACGTGGCAAACGATGTATGCACTGCTCCAGAAACAATGTTGAACACGCTCTTTTTGTCGTTACAGGTACAATGTGTAACATATACATTTTTTAGGAAAATGATAATCTAACGTACTTTGAACGCACACTTTGTTTTTTAGTTTATTTATGATATTTTGTTAGATGTGAACCCACACCTAGAGAGACTAAAATATAATATGTGCTTTAAGTGTGCGTTCAAAGTGTTTTAGATTATCATTTTCCATTTTTTTACGCAATCTTTTGGCCTACAATTTGTAGGTGTCATTTGAACACTCATTCACACAAACACAGTACTACGTGTCAAAAGCCGAAAGTTATTTTTGCTTGTAAGAATTGTAAACCCGGTTAGGTTACGAAAGCATGATGCTTCAATTGCAAAAGAAAAAAAAAGGTATAAAAAAAAGTGATTTCTAAGCCATTTCAAGCACTGCCAGATTGACACCATCATGTACACACATTACGATGCGCCTCAGGATTTGTTTCCACATCACTCAAAGTGTATCGCACGGTGTTCATTAAGTCCGTGTTTATTTTCTTTGTCCCTAAAATGGATTAATTTATAGGAAGATCCCAAAAGTATATAAAATGAGGGTGGTGATGAACTTGGCGTGCACGGCCTACAGGCTTTACTTGCCGACAATCCCACTGCTTGCCCACAATCCCATGTGGGCCGTTGGGCACGTGTTATAGGGGAGCTACCCTCTAAAAAGTGTGCGAATTGACCGCCAAGGTTAGCCATCTAGCTATTGGTTGAAGGTCCCACCATTCACACATATTAAAGGTTTTATGAAAAAATAAGAAAATAGCACCAAGATATGACGCTTCATCAATGATTCGTACTGAGGGAGTTGAGGTTTAGAAAAGAAGGACGGGTTTTTGTTTATTATATTGGTAGTGATTTTTTTGACTTTATTTATAGAAAATACATTGTTTTTTGTCATTATAATTACTATAATTTATTTTAATTAAATTATAATAAATAAAGTCTCGTTCTTATCAAAAAAAATTACATCCAAAAGAAAAATGTTTGAGGTACATTGTAAAGACACCAACTTGGGTACATTGATGATTGTATATCCTCTGATACACCTCGCACACGCATCTTGAGGTGTATCGACAATGCACAATCACAATGTATCTAAGTCGGTGTTTTTACTATATATTCTTTGGGTGTGCCTTAAGATATACACCCCGCGTGTTATCATAGCATCTTTTAGTTTAAAAAAAAAAAAAAAAAAAAAAAAGGAACTTTAGCAAACTGGTCCTTTTGCGACAACAATATATACTGAATTTTATGAGGCCAATGTTTTGGAAAGTTCTTGTTAAGCTGGGCCGTAGCGCTTTACATGGATGGACTTTGTCCAATATGTATATGCATAGGCCTCGTAATTAAACCCATGATTTTATTAGATTTTAATGAAAGCAGGCCCAATAAGACTTAGGAGGCATTTGAGAGGGGCCTCAATGTTTGGGATCGAGAATAAGCTCCATGCAACAAAATGTCGTGGTATCTAGGTTAATGTTTCCATTCCAAATAAACTTGTAAACCACTATACACTTAATTAATCTGAATTATCATTAATGTAAGACTATCCTTGGTTACCCTAAGCAAGGTTTGGTTCTATAGTGGATCGATTAAGCAAATTAACCAAATTGGAAAAGTCACCTCTCGTATATATAGGTTATTCGATAGGGTTGATACCGAGTAGTGAGTACGTAGAAAAACTTAAGGAAAAAGTAGCAAATTGAGCACTGATGCACTGGATCTCATCAGAACTCCGCAGTTAAACGTGTAGTACTAGGATGGGTGACTTCCTGGGAAGTCCTCGTGTTGCATGTCAAATTCTAAAGGTTGCCGCGCACATGCATGCGCGAGCTCGTGGATCTCCTCCATTAGCATCGATATTGTCCTCAACTTAACCACCTTTTAATTTTTAGGTGTGAGGTTTTATCTCAAAAGACCTCAATACTAATAAATGAGAGCTAATCACTTATGTACTTCTTTATGAATAAGTTACACTCAATCGATGTGGGATTGTATTTCGATCTACACATCTTCAATACTCCCCTTAGACCGAAATTCATGATCCAAGGTGTCTTCTGTCGAACCATCAGCTCTAATACCATGTCAAATTTTCACGGTCGCGCACTCACACGCGTGCACAAGCTCGTGGATATCCTCCGCTGGCAACAATATTGTCCCCAACTTAAGCACATTTCAATTTTTAGGTGTGAGGTTTTATCTCAAAAGGCCTCAATACTAATTAATTGACGAGAGCTAATTACTTATTTACTACTTTATGAAGTTTCACTTAATTGATGTGAGACTATATTTCGGTCCACACATATTCAATACTAAACATTTATGAATACTGATCAGCATATGTGATACGTACTACTGTACTACTGCTATTTTTATTTTATTTGCAAATTAAATCGTCTTTCAAAGTTTACTTTATTAGTCAAACCCCTCTATAAATTAGGGAGATTTGAATTTACATTTTTAAGTTTTTAGTTTTTTTTAAGAAGACCTTTTAAAAACACAACTATTTGTAATGAATTAAAAAAACTCCTTGATGAATATCAATATCCAAGATAATTGTTGGGGTTCAACTTGTATAGTTTTTATAATAATAGTATTTATTAAGGACGGTTTGATAGGAATTTTATTTCTAGTAGAATAGGAGTATATTGTGATAAGTATGTGTTAGTATTTGTGTTATTTTATTTGTAAAGTGGGAGTTTAGCAATTTTGTGATAATATGTGCATGATCACTTAATGATGTGATGGGGGGTTTTTAAAGCTTTAACGGATGTAAAGAGAGGTTGATGATCAAATTGGTGTTATTCTCTTATACCCTAAATTGTATTATTTGTGGATTTCGAATAGTCAATCTAGAAGCCTTCTGATGCATCGCTCCTTATGAGCCTGGTGCATAGATTTATTAATTTGTACCGAGTTGGTACTTTAATTAGTAATGGCTGCGTTAACTATGTAGAAATGGCTCCTATTAAAAAAACTACTATGTAGAAATGGTGAACAGCACACACGAGGGGGGCACACAGCTGGTATGTAGAAATGTGCAGGTGCGTGAGAGAGAGTTTAATTGAGATTTTTTTTTTGAGGAGGTTTAATTGAGAAATTTATACTCCCTCATCATTTCCATACTATTTGTCACATTTTAACTTAGGGCATGAGAATTAAGGTGATGATTAATTTCCATTAAGATTTTATAACAAGACTATATTACTCTCTCATAAATAACTTCATTTATTATATGTATTGTATAAAAAAAAGTGATTGGTGTCGTCATTAACTAAATATAATGGGTTAGAATTGGAAATGAAACATTTAATGCTTTCTTATTTTTTTTGGTAAGACATGTAATGCTTTCTTAATTTCTTAATATGACTCATATTGTGAAACAAAAAAAAAGAGGCTCTAATGTAACAGATAATATAAAATGAAGGAAGAGTACAATTTTGTGTTTAGCTATAAAAGACAATGGAACCACATTGGTTTTAGGAAATGTCACATGCATGTCAGCCTATTTCCTATAATTAAAGTGATGGCTTGATTGTGTTGGCCTTAAGTACTGGTACTGAGTTGAGTTGAGCTTTAGGATGGAGTTCCTTCAAAACCCTTGAGGAAGAGCTTTGGCGTTGCAACTTAGTGGTCGTACCCATGCCAGTTCGAGCTTAGATTAATTGGAGCTCGTTGGACTTCAGAAATCAAGTGGTGGCTCATACTGACCAAAAAATACTCTTCTTTTACGCACCATTCATTTAACGTTAAGATCATTTTGTACGTACATAACCATATATGCGTACCTTATATATCAAGAATTTAATTAATTTCATCTATTCAGCTAGCATATCACCAAAAAAAAAAGTCTTGTAACCAAATACAAAAGATTTAGGATAGACCTCCAAATTAAGAATTAAGAGAACTAATCATCTAACAATTAATTTGGACAAACACTGTATTAATATATGTGAAGTATAAGATTGTCAATATGGCCGGCTGATGCGACTAATCAATTTGAGTTTTTTTTTCTGTTTTTGAATTTAATCTATAGTAAATAAATAAATTAATAAAGGGCCGGAAAAATCACTTTCAATGGAGAAAAATTAAATAGTCAAACTTGGGAGGTTAAAAAGGGGAAGATCATACATGAAGGCTGAGAGATTTGACTCTGGTAAATTAAGGTGACATAAATTGGTGTTAGTATCAATGTATGTTTTTTTTTTTGGTTTGATGAGAAATTGAAATTTCATTAATCATTTATGGCTCAATACAAGATTATACATAGAATTAAGTATATTGATTCGCTAATCCTATTTGTGCAAGCAAACTGTCATTAATTTTTCTTAAAAAAAAAAACTGCCATTGATTTGACTTTTTTTTTTTTCAAAATTGAAACAGTTTGATAATTTTAAACTCATGACAATATACAAAAGTATTAAAACTACAAAATGAATAACAAAACTTCTCAACAAGGAGAAGACCTAAAAACTTTCCAACAAGGAGAAGACAAATCAAAAACTTCAAGCTAGGGAAGAAAACTAACTATAAATTAAAAATTAAAGATAAATCAATCCAGCGTGCTGCACAAATCCACGCAACACTGTTGATGAAGATGCACCGCAACAAGTATGGACCAATCTCTACAAATCTGATTAGATATGTTGTTTATTAAATAAACAAAAAGAAAAAGAGATTTGATTGGAACCGCTGCTAATCGTTGAGTGGATCGACGGTAGTTCAAGAACAAAAATCACAAAAGTGAATAAAAAAAATATAAAATTTAAAAAAATAAAAAAATAAAACATTTCACTCATTTGTTCATCAATGTATGTTATTAATTAATTACTAGCTCACTGACATTAAATCTCACTTTAATTGTTTTTTTTTTTTTTTACATCACCAAACTCAAAGCTCTCAATCACATCCGCTTTGGAAGCCATCCATATACATGTGTGCCTCAAGATATGCCGATGTGCACCTTATGTGTTATGCACCAAAAATTGTACGCTATCAGATCCTATGACATACAAAAAAGTTACTGTGACTTGAGGTGTTTTTTTGGCGATGATAAAGTAGCACTTCCCCTTTCTTTATTAATGTCAAGTCTAATGTTAATTTGGTGGAATCTTCCCATTTTTTCTTTTTCTTCTTACCAGTACTTGAACCTTCAAGGTTAGTGAGCAACAGTACGTACTATGTGGCGTCCTATAAATACAAGGAACACGCAGAAGCATGACTATATACAACTGCCCCTCAATTTTCTCTGATCTCTCTCTCGTGCTTATACAAATTTTCCTTTTTCAATATAGTCCTCTGCTTCATTTCTACTTTATAGATCGAGTAATAGCTCTCTTCAATTAGTACTCTATCAACTTTTTTGAATCTATAGCTAGCTGCTATTTGTTATTATTCATGGCCAGAATGAACAACTTCTTCAGTTGTATTTTGGTTCTAGCATCCCTAGTTTTCTTTACCGAGGGAAGGCATTTGAAGTTTCAAAAGACAAAAGGTGATGGCCATGAGCTCCAAAAGCACCTTACTAATGCAAATCATGAGTTCATCAATGACATTAATGGTGACATACATGGCGACCATAGCCCATCGGCAGCTTATGACATCGATGAACATGAGGCTGCGTCGTCACAGGACATGGCCGAAAGTGGTAGTTGGAAGGCTCGTCAGTCATCTACTAAGTACCCTTCAACTAGTATGGCATTTGATTCAGCTTTTGTTCACATCGATGATTTTCGACCCACTACCCCTGGCAACAGTCCTGGCATTGGGCATTAGTCTTTGATGAGACTTACTTATTGCGCACGCTTTAATTAAGGTTAAATTAGTTAAAATATTATAATATTTTATAATTTTTGTTATTATATCTTATCCTTTTTTAATTTGTTATTGTATTATCACATTTCTGCATTGATAAATTTGTATCCTAAGTCAATTTAAATTTGATAGGTTTCATAAAAAAAAAACTTCAAATTTGATAAGGTAATACCTAAATAATGACTTTAAAAAGTCACCTCATCACTTATAATTACTTTAATAATTATTAAATTTATTAATTAAGCTCATTACATAAGTATTACTACATCAAATTTAGAGTTTAAATGTGACTTGGGATACAAATTTATCAATCTATAAAGGTTATGATATAATAACAAATTAAAAAAGTTTAGAATATAATAATAAAAGTAGTAAAAGGTTATGATATTTTAACCAATTTGACTTTTAATTAATTATTTGTATCTAGTTTTGTAAAATACTTTTATAAGAAGAAATATTGTCGCAGTATGTAGTTAGCAGCTAGCTAGTTAGTTAATTTAATAAATTGAAATATATTTAATTTGTGACCAATTTTCATATCAATTACTTAATTAATTAGGAAGCAGCTATTCGGACTCACTTTTTGCTAAACGTACCCCTTTACTTCTTATACCCCACTTCAAAGTTTACTTTCCAAACCTCAGCTTCCAATGATACCCTTACCCTCACCTCCAATACCCCTCAATCCTCTTATTTTTCTCAATTTTAATTAACTATTGTATAGCAAAAATTGAAATATAAAAAAGTGGATACAACGAAGTAATGGGGTTCGAATAGCTTCAACCATTAATTATCATGCAGTCAACCATGAATGTATTGGAAAAGGCATCCTCGCATCTTTATTAGGTTAGGTGATCCATATTCTCAAAAAAGGGAAAAAAAATATCATGCAACTGTTTTTTCGTGCTTGGTCTTTCTTGTTGTGAAAAGAGGGTCTATATATATGACCCCAATAGCCGATGGCGAGCTGCAGGTCTATGCATGGCATGCGGAGCGATTTCACAATTGTGCGTGAGGTTGCAAAACCAAAGAATGCAATATCTTTGACAAAAAAAAAAAAAGAAAAAAGAAGATACAATACTCGTTCCTTTCGAAAAAAAAAAAAAAATTAAGATACATTTGGGCGCATATGATCATCACATAGCGGTTTCTTTAAGATGCCATTTTAAAAAAGATTGATATTTTTCATAAGAAACCAATTATCAACTAAGTGGGCAGCCCAATGTATTTATAGGTGGAAGAAGTTGGGGGGATTAAGTTTCAATTAATGGGAGCAAGTTAATTTTTTTAATATATGGAAAATTTTACAATGAAGCCCAAATATACACCCATGCCACGGGAACCCCTCAAAATGTGTTGTGCATTAATTGTTTTGTGCATTTATGACTCATCGATTAATGTGTTGGATTAAAATCCAATGGTTGTACATGATATTCCCATGACATATGTATTTTTATGGTTCTCATGGTAGTAGTGACATTCAAGTGATATGTCTCATCCATCTCACTAGACGTGTTCATCGGGCGGACTTGGGCGTGCGGACCCAAGCTGAGCTTTTTTTTCAAAGCCTTTGTCTAAGCCTGCCCAAGTCCGACTTTAAAAGTTCTGAGCCTAAGCCTTGTACAAGCCGGCGGGACTAAATGGGCTTGTTTACATTTTGCTAAAACAAAATATATTTAATAAATATTGAAAATGTCAAACAAGGATAAGGTGGTCTAGTTGTTAGGACTTTCACTAATACGTCTTGGATTCAAATATCACAAACAATATTTATTTTTACAAAAATATATAAAAAATCTACAAAAATCTTAACTGCATGCAGGTCGGGCCAGGGCTAAAAGTCTAAGCCCAGGCTTACCAGTTATTTGATTGGGCTTTCGCAGGCTTGAGCTCGGACTTTGGTTGGGCTTAATAAGAATCTCAAGACTTAAGCCCAACCCATGTTGGTTGGGCTAGGAGGCCGAGTGGGCACCCTGCCCAATGGACATGTCTAAATCTCACTAGCTAAAGATCCTTCAACGCTAGTTAAGTTTCTCATATTTATAAAAAAATTGAGTAAGTGCTACTTTGACATCACTGAACTCACACCCTCAAGTCACATTGACCAATTGGAAGCCGTCCGTACGGGCCTCGAGATATGTGTGCACATAATTCCTGATACATAACATGCATGACACTTATGTGATGACTTGGGCTGTCTGGCTGAACCGACCGTCACTCAACCCTCTCGAATACCAAACCGGGCGAGTGGTGGCTCAGTTAGCCTAAACATGCGGGATAACAATAGCAACTATCTACAAATAAACAATTCTAATAGGCTTTAAAAGTATAGGCTTTAAAAGTCATGGAATAAAAGTGCCTTCCAAATTGTATATCAATGCGGAAGTGTATAAGTAGATAGTCTTGCAACAACTCAAAATACTATGGGTCCAAACACTACCCCTTAAATCCCTGTTTTAGTTATAAACCAAGTTTCAAGTATAAATTAATAGTCGTGCTAAGGGCACCCCGCCATTTTTAATTAAAACTGATTTTATAACCAATTAACAAAAATGCCCTCATCCAACCCAACAATTCGCATGCCCATTCAAATGCCCCTATTAGGGCACATCGCTTTTGAAAACTCGATTTTTTACGAAGTCAAGTCGATCAGTCGCCGTCTGGAGATTCGATGAGTTTTAAGTGTTTTTAGAGTCTAATGGTTGAAGAAAATGCGTGGGAGACAGATGTCGCACACGACAAATTAGTTTTTATGGTTTTTGTGGGGTTTTTTTTTTCTTTATTTTCGAAGGTGAACCATGGACCCGAATTTATCGGTCACACAGGTCTGAGACATGTTGAAGTGTCTCGGTACCCTATAACCGATAACTAACAAAAGGTGTCGGTTATTACCAACTGAGTTTAATCCCAAACATAGCTTTTTATTACACTTCGGTTGGAAGCAACCGAAACATAGCTTAATGTCTTGGTAATAAGTCACCGAGACCAAAACCAGTAGTCTCGATGATACACAATCACGTGGTCTAAGGGTCCTTCTCACTTAGGTGTCGGTTGATGTTAACCGACACTTACACAATGATATCGGCAATGGATGTCTGAGACCAAAAGACAGATCACGATCCTATGTTACCGAACATTATGGGATTGAAGTAAACACATCATCTGACCATAAAAATAGTAAATCTACCTTAAAAAAGCAAGAAAGTGAGGGGATTTGGTATATTGAGGCCTTGATGTCGTGATGGAAGGGAGAAAAGAAGGGTTTCATTTGATTTGGTGGTGGGGTGCTCGCACTTCAAATGAAAAGGGCATTTTGATAAAAGTACCAGGGTGCCTTGATAAATTGTTGGGGTGCCCTAATCAGCAGGTTGCCCTGAGAGGATTGTGTGACTCTAAATTAAATGACAATAATATAGTCTTTTAAACAAATTAATGACAATTCCATATCTAGCCTATATCGAATGACTAATGAAAATCTTATTTCTCTTAAAAAAAAGGCTCATTATTAAAACTTAATTAAAATATAAACAATACACTACATGTATTCTTTTTCAGTTTCTATTAGTTACGCCCACCGAGTTTTCTCTTTTGAATAAAGATCTTGAAATATCGTCGATCTTCTCTTTTGATCGGCGGTGGTTCCAATATTTATTTCTCCGTGTTCTATGTGTTCAATAAAGTGCAGGTCCTTTCAGATCTGTAAAGATTGAATCTCCTTGTTGCAATACTTCCTCAATACTCATTTTTGGATTTATGCGGCTATTGAGTTGATTCTTATTTTTAGTTTTATTATTAGGTAGTTTGTCTTCCTTTTGTTGGATGTCTTGATTTTGTCTCCTCCTTGTCGGGAAGTTTTAGATTTTCTTCTCTTTGTCAGGAAGTTTTGTTATTGTTATGTGGTTCTAGTAGGTGTTTGTGTATTGTAATGTGTTTTGTAGAGAACAATCCATGATTGTCAAACTGATTCAATTTCACAATCGCATTCACAACCAAAGTAATGTCAGTTCTTTTGAATAAATATGATTAGTGAATCAATGTACTTTTTGATTCTATGTCTGGTCCTGTACCAAGCCATTAATGATTAATGAAACTTCTATTTTTCTTCAAAAAAAACATATATAGAGTATAACAATATCAAGACATGGTACATGCCCCAATATTAGGCGATTTAAGGAGTAACTCAAATGAAACCTAAACCATAAGTATTCAATCAAATAATGAAGCATTTAATGTGTAACATTTTTATTATAAGTTGCCTATATATAACAAATCGCATATATGGGAAGTTATGAACTAGTGTCTAGATATAATACTTTTTTACAATTGACACTTAATATAGTAAAAAAAAACTTCGAAACAAAACCCATCGATGTTTTTCTTTCTCATGCAAGCTAATTAAGACTCTTGCAAAGTAAAATATCGTTCAATATATAAAATTAATCATTTTTTAAAGCTAATTAACTATGGATGTTTGAACCTTTTTCAGCCCCTCCTTCCTTTAGTTCGACGGTGCCCCGACTCCTTAACCCGTGCGAAAATATAATGTTTGTTGTCATGACATCTGCCTTAGTCAAACTTAAAGAGTGTTTTTTTCTTTACTACCATATCACACCCTTTAGCGGCATTAAAAATACACCAATAAAGATCATAACTGTCATCACAATAAGTATACATTTTATTCCTTTGTAATTTGTGTTTCACACGATTAACTTAATATGCTTATAGCTTTGTTAATTTAGCTTATAGTTAATAATCTAGCTCGTAGGTGATTATCTAACATATATATAGTCGATAATTTAGCTGATAGCTGATAATTTAATAATTGGTAGCTGACAGCTGATAATTTAGTTGATCAATTAAAATTGTTTAAAAAACCTAGCTAACACAACGAAAATCTTCCAAATTGAATTGCTCAAAAAACTACGAACAAACAACCTAGGGAAAGACCTTAAACCAAAGTTTGAAATTTATTAATCAATCAAAAACTAATGAATAACATCAAAAAGGCGCTTTATATGGCGAAACCCTAATTTTTACCAAAAATAGTAAAATTCTAAAACACCCTAAACCAAAATCTAGACAAAATAAGAAACCTAACGCCGCAAACGACATCAAAAATGAAAACTCGTACTAAAAGTTGTAATCAAACTAAAACTTTCTAAAAAATAGCAAAATTGCAATTTCGATGCCTAAACAAAGAAATTTGGCCAAAAAACGCTGTTATCACGGCTTAAGCCAAATGTATTGATCACCACACCGTTACCAATAAACCCATGTCCTCGAAACTCTAAAATTCCGTGGTCAGCCCATCCAAAAGTCAAGAAAAATTAATTTCGGTCAAACTTTTTTCAAAAAAGTGTTTGTCACTACTTGGATTGCATCACTAGCTGATAAATGTCAAATGACATGAAAGGACATTATGCTTTTTTTTTTTACAAGCTATGTTAATTATACGACAACAACATAACCAAAGTTCCAAATTAATTGGGGTCGGCTACATGGATCAAATTCTTCCATTGTGCTCGATTCATTGCAATTGATGGTGAACTTTTCAGACCATTCAAATCCCTCATAATTAATGAGTCCCAAGTTAGCTTCGATTTACCCATACCATCGATTTATTTAAGTTTCTATTGAGTCAAGCTTTTAGTGGGTGCATTTCTAGGCCGTCTTTGTAGGTGACTAAACCACTACCCCTTTCCGTTATCTTTGTGTTAATTGGTGCTAATCTTACTTATCTTTGAATTTTTGTATTTCTTATTCTATCTTTACGAGTTTGACCACACATCTACCTAAGCATCATCATTTTTGCTACTATCATTTTATATAGTTGTTGTTGCTTTACTGCCCAACATTCACTTCCATATAGTATAGTTGGCCTACTTACGATCCTATAAAGTTTTTCTTTTAACTTAGTAAAAATATTTCTATCACAGGTCACACCTGTTGCACTTCTCCATTTCTTTCACCCACCTTGAATTCCGTATGACACCATTATCAATATTGCCATCATTTTGTATATTTGATCTTAGATATCTAAAGTGATTTACCCTAGGAAGTGCTAATTCCACTAATTTGACTACTCTATCATCTTGATATCTAGTACAAAAAATTGGTCTGTATAAAAATCTAGCTACTTTTTTTCTTCATGAAAATGTATATATCTAGCTAGTTGTAGATTTTTTTTTTCGGTCTACAGCTAGTTGTAGATTGATTAGGGTCGTGTGAATTTATTGGAGAGATAATATTGACCCAACGTATTGGCCACATATTAATTCTCTTGAATTTTTAGTTTGTCAATTGCTGTTGGTGTAATTTATTTTGACACGAATTTATTAGCAAATTGTATATATATATCATGGGTATGAGGTGTTGTTTGCAAAATGGAGGGCAAAAGAGGAAGAAAATACCCAAAGACGGATTTTGAGTTGAAGTTTGAGATTTTAAAGTTTCATGTAATAAGAATAAGTTATTAACTATAACATTTTTGTGTTAAAGTAATTTATAATCTAGCGGTTGATATAAGTTAGTTGGTGCATACCAAACATATACTACGTCTAATTAAGGACGAACAATAGTAAATAACTGCATACCCTTGGAGCGAGTCAACCTAATTGACAGCGACCGAATTGAAGATTCAGATTCTAATTGGAGTTGAATATTCGAATTTATGTCAAAAGATTCCACCATTTTATATAGGTCAAATACTTGTACACATGATTTGTATAAAAAAAAAATCACAATTTGTAATAGGATCCTAGTCCCTAGATTCCACTTTGTGATGGGCGGCCTGTTTAATTAGCGAGTGGAGTGTCAAAAAGAAATAATATAAATTGTAACAAGAAAAAGAGAAATAATATAAAGGCACTTTGGTGCACTTGCGTATCAAACCTGATTATCATGACTTATTTTCTGTTAAAGCCGCCACTTCAAACCCATCACGCTTTGTCTCTCCAACTATTTTATATTGTTGCGTATTCTACTCAATACAAAATTAATTATTTGATGAACTTTTAGCAATTTGTGTGCTTATATAATATTATCAATAGAAAATAGAGTTCCATGGTTCGAGGAGGTACGCTGGTTACTACAAGTCAGTATTTTTTTTCTTTTGGAATCTTATTAAACTATGTACATAATAAGATCTGTTTTCCAATTATTATTACAAGTTTGAACAAACGAATCACTAAGCATACAACTTGCTAGCTTGGCTCCATTACTGAACACGAGTGGTGCACTACAATATTAGTGGGTTTGGCATGCAGTTTGACTGAAATACTTGTTCTAAACAAAAGTATTTAATTGACTTACCATGTGAAGGTTGTAGTCCATATATGGAATCCCCAACAAAGCCATGCCTCACATGTCATTAGAGTGCATGTTTGTCAGTCAAAATCTCTAGTATATATATAAGTATAAACCAAAAAGGACTAACCAATTAGGTGGCTTAATGGTATGGTAATGGAGTTTAGGAGTAAGAAAATGCTAGAATGCACCAACTAGAGCAGCACAAAGGACACTCACAATTTTTTGGACTACATTGCCTTTATCTCCTCACCAACCCCTCCCTCTCTACACCTCATCCCCCTCTCACCAACACTGCAAATGGAAGAGACCCTCGATAGTGCCGCCACGTAGAGGTTGGACGTCGCACGACTGGTCGGGTTCCGGACATCGAAGACTCCTCGAGAGCCCATGGTGTTCCTCTCCCACTCATGGAGCGCCTCGGCTCTCGAGGTCTCCAAAGCCTTCTCTTCCTCTACTGCTCTTAAGATTTGTTTCGCGTCAAAGGTAGCACTACCCACAAATACATTGTTGGAGAGGTTGAGGCTACCGCTACCATGGTTTTCAACAACCCTCCTTTTTCATTTGCTTCATCCGTCACGTCCCACCAGCCTCTTTCGCCGTCGTTGTCGTCTCTCTCTACTGCAACCCCCTTTCCAACTCTGCCACCACCCTGATGATCTCAGCCACCCTCTTGTTCCTTGCCAACGCCATCGTCGTCTTCGACGGCGAAGAAAATTTGGAGAGGAGATGAGGAAGTAGAAGGTGGAGCCGGAGACGATGAGGGATGGAGAAGAGGAAGGGACATATGGTTAGTAGAAAGAGGTGGAGCTGGAGGTCAGTGGTGGGGAAAATAAGAAGTAGGAGGGGAGGGAGAAGAGGAGGTGGCGACAAAGGGTTTAGAGGAGGCGGTGTATGTGGGCGCCTATCACTATCGAGACGAATTGGGCTGCGACACAAAGAAAGGTGACGACGTTGGCTAGTAGGCAACGACAGCGGGTGGAGGTCGGTTGTGGTGGTTGGAGAAAGGGTGATGAGGTGTAGAGAGGAAGGGTTTGGCGTTTGGGAGATAAGGGCAATTTAGTCCAAATAATTATGAGTGTCCTTTGTGGGTGCTCTAGTTCGTGTATTTGAGGTCATAGGTTTGGGCCTTTGTGGCAAGATGTTTATTTCTTATAAAAAAAAGTATAAACAAAAAAGGAGCACTTTTAATTAAGTTTACAACTTGGGAAACATTAGGTTCATAAAGAACAGAGTTTATCACCCTAGATCCTGAGCGCACTTGTCACTCTCTCGCCAGTGAAACTCTGGCGAAGTCCCTTTGAGAGGACAACCCATCCAACTTGCTTTTGACTCCTACATCGATAATTGTATTCAACGAATATCTGAGTACTGGGAGGGGAAGGGTGCTGAGTTGGGAGGGGGTGTTTCAGAGGAGGGCTGACGTCTTTTGCGAGCGAGAAGTGATCAAGGGGAATGGAGTGTGAGGATGAGATTGGTGAGGAATGGGTAACGGTGGCTCAGTGAGGCCGATCTAGGCCAGCAATAAGCTGAGTAGATGACCTAACACACCCTAAAAACTTCCATTTTTGTTTTATGTGAAAAAAAAGTTCTTCAAGGTAGTAAGGAGAAGGCATGGCGATGTAAGTGTGTCGGAGGTCACATCACAATGTAAATTTTAGATCTTGTTTACTGAGGAAGAGATAGAGATGCAAATGGGTAGGGAAAGGGATGGATACCTCATCCCCTTATCCATACCCACTTAAAAATTCATCACTCATCCCCATCTGCATACCCATTTGGAGATGAATTCTCATACCCATCCCCATACCCATCTAATCCTCGTGGGGATGAAAAATTTCTATGGGAATTTTTTTCCCATTAGGGATCTCTGCGGGGACTTTCATGGAGATTTTTGTTAGGATGGGGAATCCCCGTGTGAAAACTTTTTTCTCCATTCCATTCCCTATTGGGGATCCCCGCGGGAATGTTTATGGAGATTTTTACGAGGATGTAAAATCACCAGTGGAGAAAATATTCTTCCTACTTAATTTTCCTTAAATTTTTTTTTTTTTTATAAAAAATAAGGTTTCAAAGATGCATACATAGCAATACAATTGTTGGAATTTCAACATAAATAAAGTATCAACATATCATGCAATTAAAGTTCTAACTTCTAAGTGCTACTTACATTAAGGTTTTTTGTTATGTGTATAATGAGTGTTTCAGGGTGGAAACTATGTAATATTATATTATGTTTATATATAAATATCATATGGTATATAAATTGATATATGAGGATCCCCATGGGTAATCCTCATGCGTATCCCTATTGGCGATACCTGTAGATATCCCTACGGGGATTGCCCATGTGGATCCCCATGGGTATTCCCGTGGTGATTACCTATGGGGATCCCCGTATATATATTTGATCACCCATCCCCGTATCAATACCTGTGTGGATGTGAGATTTTGTACCTATCTCCATCCCCATACCTATTTAAAATCTCCATACCCTTACCTGTTTGGGTAAATCCCTGTCACCCGTGGGGATTACCCTACCCATTTACTGTTGGGGCATGTGTCCTAGGTCAATCTTATGAACATTGTTTCTATCATTATTTTGGTTAATAAAATGGAGGATTTCATTTGTTGTTCATTATTATAATTGATTTTCATGTTTACATTATAATAAAATCCATGCATGTTTACTGAAATATCCTAAATGTCCATAGTCGGTCATTATACTGGAAACTATAATGAATTAAGACTAGTATGAGTCTTAATTGATGGTCATGCGATGATCACACGTATAAGGATACAAATCAAGTTCATGAGTATCTTTTAGGGAACATGGTACTGAACCGACCTGCTATGGATTAAGTCATAGGTGTTAATCATGATAGGTATATCATTTAGTCCTCTATCTTAAGATTACCATAGACTTCAATATTATGATCATAATGATTCGACATAATCAAACGTTGTCTTTAACCGGACGATTATAAAGGTTGTGATTGGTTACTATGTGAATAATATGTGAAAGTGTGTAATCGAGATAGAATTTGTCCCTCTCATAAAGAAAGAAATATGAGTGGATCCCTCGATATGTTAGACCGATAATGGCTAAGTCCATGTGAATTGATATGATCAATGTCACTTGGATCTTTTTAGTTTACGTAGAGATCGAGACTATTACAATTGAAAATTAAGGGTGACTTTTCCGCGCCTTATGTTTAATCAAAGGATATTGTACGACAAAAGGATATGATATACATTATTGATTAGGCTATATCGATTTTGATCTTGGTGCAACTTGGGTAGTCATAATGCCTTGCTAGAGACCACTTATAACTTGTATACCAGAATGATTTCGGTTTACTGCCAACGTTGCATAAATCTATTGCGTCGCACACAAAGAATGGTTTTGCGGATTTTAAATAACTCGAAACAAATTTTATATGATAAGATTTGTAACATAAAAGTTTATATAATGTGACATATTAATACCACTTTAAGTAGGGGTATAATGGTAATTTGCTTACCTGGCTATATACAAGTGTTGTATAAATAGTCGTGTTAAGTGAATTCACATTTAAGGGAAAAAATAAGGTTGGGATCTAATTTTTGTTTTGAGAAAACGAGTTAGGTTTTTCCAACCGTTCTTGAGTTTTAGGGAGAACAAAAAACTATTTTTGAGTTCTTTCACGGGCTAGTACTCGGAATCTCGACCGTCATTCATGTGTGAATTTCTGATAGAGGATGTTCGTCTTTGGCAGTGTCTTGCAGATAGTTCAACACAGAGAAGGAAACTTGCGTTTGAGGCATGGTTTAAGTTTTGTCAATCAATTTAATGGAACTCGGATTTGATCCTGTTGGGATTTTCGAAATAAAATTTAAAGCTTTCACTGAGTTTTGAACCCTAACCATCATTTACATCCCTAGGAAGAGACTTTTTGGTTAGATAGGGAATGTAGACTTGTTATAGGAGCAGGGAAGGTGGCTCAAAGAAGAGTGTTGAGAAGGAAAGTGGGCTCTTTGATGATGGATCTGCTCACCAATGAAAGGGGAAATGCATTGAAGATCAGGTAATCAGGTCAGAACACTAACAACACACTAGTTATCTTGGAAGGGGAAATGGAAAAAGGATGGGAAGATTGGGGCTCAGGTTTGACTTGTATCTTTATGGCGATCAACACTCAAGAGGGTAAAACAACTCTTTTGAAATCTTTAAAACCAATGATTAGAAATCAATAATGACATTTTGACACATAGCTATCGGAGCCCTCTTCTAAGTTGATCACATTAATAATCCTATATGAGGATGAGATGGTTAATAAGAAATCACAATCGATTCATGGGTCGTGATGTCATGCATGTGGTTTTTCAATCTTCAAAATAGTGTGTTAATGGTACTTTGTTGCAAGGATGTTAAGGGAATACCTTAACAGATCAATTACCTTGAGGCCGGTTGGTGCGGATAGGGCATTGCTTGCATGTGCAGATTACAAGGACTTAGAGAGGGTGATGGCAGAGATTTGAAAGATCAAGGATAATATGGTGAATGAGGCGGTTAAGTGGAGTCTGGATTTAAACTGGAAGGATCCTCAATTGGGGCTATAATTGTTGGGTATCCATCGAAGGGCTCCCTTTTAATCTCTGAAACAGTAAGGCTTTGTAGTTGATAAGGGAGAGGTTTGGTTGTCTCATGAAGATTTCTAATCAGGAAGAAGATGATACAGTCATCATTTAAGTTAAAGGATTGTAGAACTATTTCTTTCCTTGCCAAATCAAATTTCTGTGTTGGGATGAGATGACCATAATATGGATTATGAATTGGGAGCTCTGTAAGGGGAATGAAAAATCAGAACCATCGCCAGTAAACGTCAACCCCGACGAATGATGCTAAGAGGATAGGGAAGCAACCACTTCGAGACGATGATGGTACGACTGTAGAGGCCCATGTAGAATGCTTGTACGATAGTACGAATGGGGGGTAGTGTTAACGTTAACATTATGACGACTAGGTTTGCTGAATCGATGAGTTTAGGATGCCTGATGGATTGAATGCACGGGGAAATGCATCATCAGGCTTAAAAGCACGTAACCATAAAAACCTGAGCACAACCCACTATTCAGGAATCTCTCCAATGGAGAGCGGCGTAACAAGTGAAATGGGATCAACAAAGGCGTCCACATAACAATAAACTCATCCACCCCATTATTGATGTTTTTTGGCCAAAAAGGGCTAAGATAAGAGTTTAAAAGCCTCTTACCGACTCATGAGCAGACCAATGCAGTAACTACAAATTATTGATCCGTGAGTCAAATTCAACAACCAATGCTTATGGAGGCCAGGGATGAGCAACAATCAGACTGATTCCAATGATTTGAGGGATACGCCAACTAGAGGAGAACCTCCATCTTGTGTGTAAGGACGAATGCGACTCATAAACTGTTAGGCAAACTGATGTGAAGCAAAACCAACTACAAGTATAATGGTTTGCTTGTAGCAATAATGTGATTAACAAATGTTGATTATTGATATTGTTCATCTGGGAAAGGTGTATGTGGATACAAATATGTAGTAAAACTAACTTGGTTGTTAAAAAGATCACAACTTCACTTAGGTAATGAAATACTATGCTTCTAATCCAACTCCCTTCATCTCTCTTATGTGTTTGGAATGTGTAATTAGAATAGACAAATTTTCTTAATATTATCTTTAACCCACTATCGTGGTGAGAAAGATTATAATGTGCAAACTAGAACTCCACCTATCGATGTGAATAATATAAGTCTCACAAATAATTAAGTACCAAATCTTTAGACTCATAAACACTTAAGTTTATTATCCATGTGTAACGACCCAGTTTTAATTATGTCGTTATTATCATTTATTTTCAGACATGGACGCCAGCTCAGATCCGCGTGGATGCTGCTTATAGGTTAGGGTACGCCCGACTAGGTAAATAGTCGATTTTGTATGATGTTTTGCTTAATTTGCGATGTTAATATTCAATTATGTTAATTTACATCATGTATATATATATATATTGTTGTTACCGAATGAGATAGTGTGACAGGTATTCGCCTCGAAAGCATGTAAACGCAGGTATCAGTAGGAAGATTTCTGGGTACACTAGGTCGGGGAATAGTACACACATAATAAATAAATAAAATATGTTAAATAATAAATATGATACCATAGCCTAGTCAATAGTATCGTTATCGTTTGTGACGGTGCGAGTTGCGTTATGAACCGGGTACTGGAGTGCCCGAGAGAACCAATAAGTGGTGCTTTGAAAGGATAAGACTAAGAGACCAAGTCACTTATTGGAGTCACAATGTTGACTTGGATGAGCAAATCATGCTCATTTGATGAGCCTAGTGATATGTACATCACATGAGATCAAAATAAGAGTATAAATACAATAGTTGATGACTTTTCATCAATTTTTCTCTCATTATCGGGTAAAATGTGAATAAACATGGTATGATTAACCTCTAAACACGAATTTGAATTTCAGAGGTTTGAGGAATTGATTAATTATTCGAACATCAGGGATTTAGGAGATTTATTGACGGGTGTCGGACACGTATAATGAGGCGTGACGAGATTGTTTCGGAGGGATTCATAATGCAGTTTGAGGTGTGTTGTAAACCCAATTGAAATTTACGTGAGTATTTAGTTGCTTCAATTATTGTTTTCATTTTCATTTATTCAATTTATCATTTTTGTTGTTATTATTTGGATAGGTTGGTTGAGGTAATTCCCATCCAGGTTATTCTGTTGTGTGTTTATGGCACAGTAGACCATAACACATGTGCCAGAAGTCATCGGTGAATAGTCGACCTGATGCTACTGCGTTGTACATGTGTTGATGCGTCGTGGGTTTACGCTGATAATCAAGAAGATCAGGAATTCAGTCCGTTCAAGTTTACTCACTGGCGGTGACCTGAGGTAAATCTGGAGTATGGTACTAGTCTGACCAGGATCCACACGTTTGAGCTTTACTATTTTATATGCATGCGATGATCAATTTTTCATTTTCTGTTTACTTTCCGCATGCTTATTTAATAGTATTTATGGTTTCCATTACTTTATCTGTCTTCTCAGTGTTTAACCTATCTGATACCACTCCAACTCCTTGATACTAGTATAGAATTGCTGAGTAGGCGAAAATGTTTCCATTCCGATGAAAAATCACCTGCCAAATGGTCTTTTCTACACAAATAACACAAAAACTCTTAAAGTTAGAAAAATACAACTAAAATGTTTGGATTGTTAACTAATACTTAAAATTTAAATACTGAAATATAAAAACTGAATTTAAAAAATTTTGCGTTTCCTCCCAGTAACACTGCGTTTAAAGTCATTAGCCGATGTAGCATCCCCTAATTCCATTAAGGCGATACTCGGCCAGAATTATTAATCCCCAGTAAATCAGATCGGATCTAATTAGAGCCAATAACCTTGTACCTACTCCTGACAACAACCTGTATATCTTTATATCAAAATAAGCAATTGAAATAAAATGCAACGAAAATTAAAATCTTTTTCGATAACAGATAAGATATACAAAACCGGTATAACCCTTGGTATTAAACCTTTATTTCCACCTTGATTAGTACAAAATAATATTCAATACAATACCTATATAACAGGGAAACTCAATACATCAAAAGAAGATGTTAGACTCCTACTCTTCTCGAATCATGCGTTCCAATGCACACCCATTTCCTGGAAATGATAAGGTAGTGAGCTCCTATATGCTCAGTGTGATTCTCATACCAACCATCAATTATCAAATAATATCAAAGGATAATGTATAACATGAATCCAATGCATATCTAAGGGAGTATTTGAAACAATATAAACAATATATAAACAGATGTAAGTTCATTGGTCCATTGCAACTGTACCCATGATTTGTAATTTCAATTTCAGTATTTGAACAGAGTCGTACTCCCACATTGTCAAGAACCAGCCATTGATCTTCTGACCAGTTCAAATCGATGAGCCACCAACTTAAATAAAGTAGAGTCACACTCCCACATCGTCACTAAACCAATCATTGGCCATCTAATTGGTTTATGACCGATGTACCGCCAACTCAATAGGAAAGCATTGATCGGGATACTCTAGGTCATTGGGGGCGTGGTGATAGGTGGCCGCCCAACACAGTTCTAAACCCCAGGCCGATTGGTCCCGCCAAACCTCTTTCCGAATTCATTTTTTAATTTAAAACATTTGATAAAAACCAGTCAAATCACGATACATTGCCCCTTCCCATTCCAGAACACTACGTGCTCTAATAATACTATTATACATTGCATAATTGATAAAAGATACGAGTTCCACTTACTTGTTCTGAGCTTTCCTAGGTTTTACTCCGTGTTTTTTAGCTTTTTGTGGTTCCCTCGCGTTTCCCAATGCCCAACACCTATGTCATACCCATTGATATCAATTTAGGTCCAATGTATACTTGTTTAAACCCCTAAACCAACGTTAAAGCCCACACAAAATCACCCAACCAAATCAGTTTAATACTGATTTTTCACTTGTTAATGCGCTACATGGAAGGCCAACACGCTACCCAACTATTCTAATCCATGTCTTGTTCAGATTGGTCAGCGCACTATGGCTAATGCCTAATGCGTTGGTCGACTGAACCCCTGCAACTCCAGCCGATTTCGACTTAACCAAATCTGACCCAAATGAGGTCTAAACACCCTGCAACCTTAGAGAGGGCCTCACACGAGGACTTATCATGATCCCAGCTATCTAACAACCACAACAACAACCCAACCAAAACCCACCACAACAATGACAACTACAACGCAACAACAACAACAACAACAACAACAACAACAACAACAACAACAACAACAACAACAACAACAACAACAACGATAACATCAATCGCAACAACTCACCCCATCAGATCTTGCCTCCCTCAAGCTCTCCATCACGAGCTCTCTTTCTCCTTTGATCTCCCTTCCTCTTTCGGCTCCCTCATCTCTTTTTGTTCTCTCTCACTTTCCCTTGTTCTCAAGGGAAAAAATGTGGTGTGGTTAATTATCTGCATCGAGATACACATCACATCATCTTGAGGACACTTACACTTATCCTTTTAACCTCACTGGTCAGTGCACTAGGGTCAATACCCAGAGTGGTGGTCAACAGACTAGGCCAATTTTACAAGTTTTCCTCAGTTCTCTTGCACGCCACCAAGTTCACTCGGCGTGCACCCATCCTAGTGACCTACGTGTGTCCCCTCGTGACCCCGCATGTCACTCAATACCCATTATTTATCAATTATTATCATTTGAATATATATATATATATATATTTATATATACCACAATATATATAATACAATTACGTATACTAATATGTAATTCACACCAACTAACACAGTCGGGCATAAACTGTAATGGCCCAAAAATTTCACAACCCTAGAATTGGGCACTGCCCAGCCTAGACCTGCGCGAATCCCCGAGCCAGTCTCGCTGAACTACGCAGGCATAGTTAGCCTTCCTTAACATTTATCATTTATTTAGTAATTTAAATATGGAGTTAATCAATTTAGTGAGTTATCAAAGTACAGTGGAAGCAAATTCTATTTCAACTAAATTGAATAACCCTAAGACACTAGTTAGGACAACCTAGAGTGTGGAAACCTTGCATATGTATACCTCTATAAGTATACCCGATCATAGGAGAATCAATTACGGTATACATGTCCCAAAATCACTCATAAAACCCATATTCCAATATATCCAAAAACATAAACGTATAATATAAAGAAACCTACACTGTTGGCAAGAGGAGATCGCCTAGCAACTCTCAACTTTAATCACCTAGTTCCGGTCATTTTCCTACCATCCCTGCCGTATGACGGGGCTGTACCAACCGTCATAAAAAAGACGGTGAGTACAGAAAATAACAGTAACAACCAAGTGGAGTTTAAATATAATTTCAAATGTCAAATAAATGGCTATACCACTATCATGCAGGAATATCACGAAGATAGCACAGTCCGCATGATAATAAATCACTGAAAAATCCACGATAATTGAGTGTCAAAGAAAACCATAGAAAACACAAGTAGTCCCACCAAAAGGTCGTTGAGTCACGGCAAAAGCCCAGTAGACTCGGGTTCAGGATGAGAACATGACCTACCAGCCTTAACCCTAGCGACTATGAGATATCCACAGACCAGGATAAGAGCCCCCGACGAACACCCTATCAGGAGATATCAACAGCATCCAGGTAAGAGCTCATATCGCAGATAAATAGTAACCATGACTTCCTTGCTTTTGAACCACTCATTTGAAAAAACCTACGAAACACAACGCCAATAATCCACCATGGAATTCAAGGAAACATATTTCACCAAGAAGTATAGTAGCCTAATTTAAAATTCACATATGAAATAATATAAATACTCCCACTGGTTTTACTCATAGTACAACGCCACCTTCGCACAACACTCCGTGCTCGCGGCTTTCATACGTTACCAAAATGATCTCGCACGCTCGTCACCTGCTCACTAAGCACCTGGTGATCATTATCAGTCCATTTTGGTCGTATTAAAATCTTATTTCCTTTTAATTGCAATTCTCTATTAATTCCACCATTTTACCCAATTTTCTATAATTTTACTCGTTCACCCATTTGGGTCAATTACTCGGTATTGGGTCATATTTGAACCCATTTGGATACCTAAGAGATACTCGAAAGTTTTCAAAAATTTTATAAAAATTTGGTCCCTGTGAACAGTAACACGTTGTCGAGACGTTATGGGTTCAATGAACTGGACAATGTCTTCACGATGTCAAGACTACCCTTCACTGCCCAACACGTACGTAAGTAGCGCTGTGCGTTGGAACGTTCACGTCGACTTCCCCATGAGGCCCTGCCCAAGACGTACGTGGGTGACGCCGTGAGTTGGAACACTCACGGCGTCGCCGCGGAGTCTTACCCATAATGCCTCTATACCTTTGACACCCCAGCTCACGTCGCCGTGCTTCGAGCCTATTCCAACTTCAACTAAATGTCCACTACAACGCTAAGCCACCCTCGACTCGCATTAAAACCCGACCAAACTGTCGATTTACGAAAATGATCAAAAATTTCCTAATAATAACCAAAACCCTAATAAATTTCAAACATTAAAACCACTTCACAAAACATGTTTTGATCTTCCCATTGACTCCCAATCAATCAAAACAAACCATGAAAATTGATTTCCCAAATTTGTTGTTCGAATTCATCGTGACAAAAACCCATAAAACTACTGCCAAAATGTAGATACCGACGTGGGAAATCGAGATCTCACCTTAGAACTCGCGTTTGATCGCTCCAATTGCGTTGAATCGCGTCGATAACCCTGGAACCCACCGTGCTTCACATTTAACAATTTGATTTGAAGAGAGAGATAAAAGAATGAAATAAGAGAGAAAAAAGGTGATGAGGTGGGGTTTTTATACCCCCCTCTAATCCTTACTTCCACACGGATCTCGAGGCACATCCTTAGGCCTCTATTCATTTGCCAACCATTATGACACCAAATGGTGACTTCAATCCATGACACACCATAACACTTAGTCATTTTCTCGTACCATACTTTCGTTTCTAGTCCCGTTTCGAACACGAAACTTGTTTGTCATGTCGCCCCACACATACCAACGTATCACACGCGTTTTTCAACTTTTTAATTATTATTTTATTTTATTTTATTTTTCTGTCGTCCCTGAAAATAGTTTCCTGAACTCGTGTACACATATTTTGTTCGCTGATACGCGTTCATCACGTTCTTTGAGGTGAACTCCACTCGAAACTCGACATCACCGTCCTGTCACATAGACTCGAGTATACATCGATAATACACGTCATCATATAGAAATAACATGAATTTTCGGGTCGTTACATAAACGTTATCCCGCGTCTCTTGTGTGTCCTCCTTGACCCTACACATGGTATTAGGCGTTCCGTGATTTGTCCAATTATTAATATATAATTAATATTACAATTCATACAAACACAATCCAGGACACAAATCCACACACACTAATCTAGATAATTGGGCTTAACCATAAGCCTAACTCGGCTTAATTTGGATTCAGATTAACACTAATCACATGTTAAGGTAACAAGTCATTACAGTCTCCCCAATTTAAAGAAAACAATTTCGTCTTCAAAATTAAAGGAAACATACAAGTCACCAATAATTTCAAAGAGTAATGTAATTTACCTTTCCGTTATAACTCCCGTTACTTAGTTATCTCTTCTTTTGTTTATCTAATGTATGTGGTTACACCACCATATCTTTAGAACAAAGTTTTTTTCAACTTTACTTCAAGAATAAACGTAACTAAGTAACAGTTTCATTCTTCTCTTTCAATTTAACAGATGTGAACAACACCACTCCATTATTTTAGCTTAATCCGAATCTACACAACTCGTTCATAGGTGAAACTTTCAAAAGATTCAAACTATCCTTTGAAAACTCCAATTACCTATGATATTTATCTAGTTTTCTCTTTCTTAATAGTGTTGTAGCCAAATATTGACCTATCCATTCAAGTATCAACAGTATCGTGTCTCTTACCTCCGTCAATTCCACAACTGAACGATAAGGTCGACAATCATCATGTCTCCTACCTCTGTTCACTATCAGTGAATAGTAAGGTCAACATATATGTGCCCTACTTCCACTCCACCCAACGATGAATGGCAAGGTCCATCACAAAACATATTTTTTTAACAATTTCTTTTCGATACTTGCTTGAAACTTATAGATTTCGTCAATCTATGAATTACAACATGCAATATTTCACTTCATACTGTCCATATTTTCTAATATTGTAGTTATACATTACTTAATCTGCCCTATGTTCTCTGTGTATTTCTTCACTACTCATCCTTTCTCATACCAGTATATCCAATCCTTATCTCTTACCCTTATGGTAGGATAATATTGAACATACACCTTTTAAAGAAGCTAACACAGATAAGTCTGTTCTTTCAGTGGTTAATAATTATGCGACACAAGCTCAACCATATTCTTTGGAATCCGGATTAACACCTCATTTTCTTTGTCAACACAAATAAATATACCGTATCGAGATTGAGACTGGTTTTCAACTATGTGATGTGTCAAGACTCGCAACCCAAATATAATTAAGATCACACTTTAAAGATATAGATTTAGTCAAAACAAAGGCCATTAACTACTCGTGAGTTTTCTTGGTCTATATATTCAAGCATGCAAGTTAAAAAATCTTACTTAATCTAGTGAAAGCACTCGAGCTAAATCTTTTTTATTTGAGGAGTTTTCATATACTTTCGCCTTTATTTATTCAATAAATACACTCTATTTTTTTCTCCATAATATATATTTTTTTTCAAGTAGTACTCCCTGCTCCATTTCCTATGGACCGCTTTTCTCACTTTTTCCCACCACAAGATTCCCTGCTCCATTTCCTATGGAATCCTGTGAGACTTTCTATATTAAGAAAACTCCTGTTAGCCTTTCTCACTTTCACTACGATTAAGCAGATTAACAATTATGAATTAAAGCACTATTAATTGCACAAATCTGATCGTCTATTCATTTTGGTATCTAGCACAAAGTTTAACCATCATACTAAGTCCCTAATCATGAAATCATAAAAATGTTGAGCTACGGCTTGATTAAATATTTCTCCTAATTTTTTCTGAGTTTCAAGTCAAAAAGCAACCATAATACACTCATCCATAACCAAAGGCATGAACCAAAGTTTCGGGTGACTCTAAATGCAACATATGACAACATATGACACTATGTAAGGTCTAAATGCAAGAACAAACATAGATACACACATGTCTACTCCTATTAAAACTATACTAAATGCATGCATGAAAATGTATCATATCTTAGTGAAGTGGAATATGGAAGTATTAATAACAGAAGAAAAAGATATGGAAAGAATAAAATAATGGGAATAACACCACCATTACCATCCTTCAACCGCATAATTTTTTTTAAAAAGTTACAATCATACCTGCGGTCTTTAGCAAGAAAATCCATCCAACACTATCCACAATCCCTAAAATACCCCAAAACTTATTCCGAACCTTGTCCTCAAGGTTCAAAACAAGTCAAGTGGTCTATACACAAAAAAATAAACAAAAATGGTGAAAGAGCATGATAGTGATAAGAAGATGATAATGATAAGAAGAAGGAAATGATATAAGTTCATGCATAAAAATAATAAATAAAAAATAAAAAAAACTAAATAATACTTATCAAAATTTGGGCTGCCTCCCAATAGCGTTTTTGTTTAAAGTCTTTGGCTCGACTTGGTGTATGATGTCTTCACGTGATGCCTTCCAATAATGAGTATCCAAGAATGATACTCTCTCCTCTAGCATTGGGCAGTGAAACAGACACGCACCTGTTCAGAAATGGGAGCTTATCCGGGACTTCGAACACATATGAATCTATAATTTCTGAATCGTCCAACACAAAGGTGTCGGCAGTGCAAAAAGTCTTCGAACGCTCCTTTACATCCACCTCCATCTCAAAATCATCAAATATATATGGGAGGGTGGATGGGTTTACCAATACAAAGGATTGGTCTTCCTTGCTCTCTTGTTGTAGTTCCTCTGGCCTTGTTAAAGTGACTTCAATCTCTTTTTTGGCTTCTTCTTTGTAAGTTTGTGCCATAATGATCTCCGGCTCTGATTGAGACACTTCAAGTTCCCCCTCTGACTCTTCGTAATCACTCATATATTCCTCATCTTTCACCTCAACACTATTTAATGGAATTGCACTTATGGTATTCGTTGATCTTTTCTGGAGAATTAACTTTATTTCATCTTCAGCTTTTTGATTCTTTTCTTGAATCCATTGGTCTAATTCTTGCTCAGTGAGGTATATGTCCTGCTCAGTCTCTAAAAGAAACCTTATTTTATCCCTTAAAGGTTGATTCCGCATGGAACTATATTTGTCAGGCTGTGGCGATGAATTACTCCAGTAGTCAAAGGGACATACATTAGGAAAATGATGACAACCACTAAAAAGATCACAAGCTTTGATAGGTTCCTGTTGTACTACATAGGGCCAGCTAAAAGAATGTTGTGAAGAGGCGGCCATGGTGGAGTTTTCCTGATATTGTAATATGTCTTGATGGAACCTTTGATTTACAGAGGAGTATTCTTTGAACATATCTTCAGGAGATTGCTTATCTTGTCGAGGAGTCAGTGTGTTGGAAAAGGGATAACTCAAGTCGGGTTGTGGTGATGCATTACCCCGATAAGGATAACTCTCATATTCAGGCTCGTAAGGACAAACATCGGTAGGATGAGTACAATCTCCGTAAATTTCACAAACCTCAACCTGTTGCACAAAAGAAGACCAATTAGAAAATTCATGTCCATAATTTGACATACCTACCCCATTCATACTTTCATAGTATGAGTCTTTGAATTGACTATAATTGTCGGAGTAGGAGGCCATCGTGGAGTTATCTGCAAACATGCTGGAGACAAGGGTATAAAGTAACTACAAATAAATAAATAAATAAATAAAACCAAAGTAAGAAAAACCAATCCCCGGCAACGGCGCCAAAAATTGGCGAGTGCCGAACACGTCAATAAAATATTTCCTTAAACCAACTATTTGCAGATAGTGGCAAAGGGTCGATCCCACAGAGATTGGTAGTCTTTCTGAGGTTTTAAAAGAAAGGAGAAATGAGGGTTTAGAGAAAATAACTAAATTAATTAATCTAATTACTATTAAATTAAATAACTAAAATAAATATCTAAGACTACGAACAATTAATTTAAATACCTAAGTCTATGGTTCCACAAGACAAGATCAAGATTCAATGGCATATCATGGTCGTCAATCTTTCTCGAAATAATTATTAATTCAAGTTCCCCTAGATTAGCTATGGAAAATCGACATCCGCCAGAAATTCCTAATTCCCCTAATCTCGATAGCTAGGACATCCGCCACTAACTACTTCCTTAATTAATGCATAACCCTAGACATCCGCCATAAGATTTAACACATTAACCGCAGTAATAAACTTCTATGGGAATACTAATCCTAGATAACTGGATTGCGTCCGCTCCCGATTTAACCTAGATTCAATTGTAGCACACTCAAGAACCAAAAGGTTTTGACGGCAATCAGATGAATGTTTGTCACTTATATTGTCCCAAAAGTACAATTACGGATACTAATGAGTCAATTAACTATAGATTATCCACCTAAAAACATGCACTGGCCATATACATACCTTAAGTTTAAACCATATTCATTAAAATCAACAACAATGAAATAGAAGAAATTAAATTAAATTAAATAATAAAATAAAAGATCTCACAAGTTATGCCATGAATCCATAATCTTGAATTGCTTCACCTCCTACCTAGGCAATGACTTGATTAGGCGGACATGGCTACTCACAAAATAATGCAGAGAGAGAGTGAGAGTTTCAATGAATAATAGATGTTCTATTTATACTTAAAGTCCTAATATGTAAACTACTAAAATTGGTGTATGGAAGAGAGAGAAAACTGTTTTTGGGTGTATTTTCGTCCTTGACACATGTCAACATTTGATTGGGTGAATTTTGGGCTTTTGCTGACGTGTCGCAACGTGATTGGAGGAGAGGGCTGTGGTGCGGTGACGTGGCAACAGGCGATTAGCTGAGAAGAGACGTGGTGACGTGCTGTGAATGGTTTGGCGACACATGTCAGGATCTCCATGAATTTTGAATCAGGTATAGGTATCCGGAATAGGTTTAGCTATAGGTATAGGTATAGGTATAGGTATGGTTTGGGTTTAGGATTAGTTTAGTTAATTCATTAGGAGTTTAGTTTAGTTTGTGTTTTCAAATATACCTTTGCTCGGGACGTGCAAAGTCTTAAGTTTGGGGGTATTACAAAAATTGGCGTATGCCGAACACGTCAATAAAATATTTCCTTAAATCAACTATTTGCAGATAGTGGCAAAGGGTCGATCCCACAGAGATTGGTAGTCTTTATAAGGTTTTAAAAGAAAGGAAAAATGGGGGTTTAGAGAAAATAACTAAATTAATTAATCTAATTACTATTAAATTAAATAACTAAAATAAATATCTTAGACTATGAACAATTAATTTAAATATCTAAGTCTATGGTTCTACAAGACAAGATCATGATTCAATGGCACATGTCAGCATTTGATTGGGTGAATTTTGGGCTTTGCTGACGTGTCGCAACGTGATTGGAGGAGAGGGCTGTGGTGCGGTGACGTGGAAACAGGTGATTGGTTGAGAAGAGATGTGGTGACGTGCTGTGAATGGTTTGGCGACATATGTTGGGATCTCATTCGCTGGAGGGTGGAAGTTGATGTGCTGGAGCAATGAGACAGCGACACGTGGCGGGCAGAGTGGCGGGAAGGAGATTCGCATAGATTACCGAAAATCTGGGAGACAACATCTGCACGCATCCAGAGGCAGATCGAGCAGTTGGACGAGAAGAGAAGATTAAGAGAGAACATGGCAGGCGCTGGTTAGCTGAGGCGCTGCTGGAGTGAGGATGTGGCGCATTCCTATTGGTGGGCACGAGCTGGGTGACGGGTCTAGGCGAATCCACTGCTGACACGTGGCACTCTGGCCAGTAATATAATGACACATGGTAATGTTGGACCCCCAATTACCCCAATGTCAGTGTATATTTCGAGACAAACTCTCTCGGTATCCGATTACCGCAAGTAAATACTCTATTGTAAGTATTTTTCTGCCCCGAATTCGACCGTGCACTCTGTTTCACCTAAAAACCAAAAATAAATATAATTAGATATATATTTTATAAACTTCCACACTAAATTATACTAAAATAGACAATAAAATCCTATAAATATCAACTTATCACTATGTTCATAACTTCTCTCGTTGGAAGCATGTCTCGAATCTCTATTTAGAAATTTAATTATCACTCCATCTCACATCACCCATACATATATTTTGTTCAATCCTTCTTGAAACAATACATATCCCCACTGACAAGAATTTGTAGATTTGATTAACTCATCAACTACACTTAAATTATCATTGTGCTGACGTTTTAATCACATCACATAATCCACCATTATGTTTTCTTTCTTTCTTCAGGTATAGACAAGAATGTACATAACTCTTTAAGTTTCCTTATTCAGTCTCAACTTACTGAATAAATCTCATATCCCTTAGTAATCGCAACAATATAAAGAGATGCATGAGATTCTCTAAATGATTCATGCCCAACCTATTACCTAAACCATGTTTTTATTTCAAAATCCAATACATCCAACACCATCTCATTAGATAGTATTATCTGGACACTACTCACTACTCTAATCATAATACCTTGAGTAGTTCCAATTAGTCTTCTTATTAATCTTATCACCCATTAATTAATCATTCACTAAGTTCAGCCTCCCTCTGAAGTCCAAAGAAATGGACTGATAATTATCAATTCCAATCTGTGCACGACTTCACTCATTGTCACTGTTATCTATC
Source organism: Stephania japonica (assembly GCA_039657345.1). Lineage (NCBI taxonomy): Eukaryota > Viridiplantae > Streptophyta > Magnoliopsida > Ranunculales > Menispermaceae > Stephania > Stephania japonica. Next base: position 36,620,482 of record CM077564.1, on the reverse strand, counting down.
TCTCTGAAGAGATAATACTGATAAGTTCCTATTATAATTACACCACATGTCCCTTTCTCTATTCAAAGTATTTACATCATCAATCGCTTTGTTTGCGTGATTTCCTTAGAATGAATTTATCACCTTTAATTTTAGGGTTCTTATTTCACATCGAATCTCTTTCACTCTGATCAACATTATATTCTTCAAACTCTTATAGCTTGAAGATTCCCCAAATCCCATTACACCAGTTCACTGGTTTCCATCATTCTCAACTATCTTTTAGTGATTCCTCTAAGATTCTCTGATCTTAGAATGACTAAAAGACTTTCAAACCCTTCAAATCTTTCACGTGATACAACTGTACTTTAAACCTCATAATGAATGAATGAACTTGCACAACCTATCCAATTAAATGGATTTACCTTTAAACTGGGACTTCTATCCCTGTCTAGCTTTTCCTCATCAAGTGATGCCTTACAATTGTTTAGTATTCTTACCAACACAATTATTTCATATTAGTTCTTCTTGAACTATATCATAGTATAAACTACGATCTTTTGCCTTGTCGTGTCCACATACAACTACCTGGATAAAAGTATTGAATCAACCTCCAACTTTTTCATAATCCAAGTATAATAAAGCAATTACTGAGTTAAACTACATTTCAATTCTCTCCAAGGCATCCCTTGTATCATCTACGACTCAACTCCATTTTATTCTGGAGTTAATTGAATATACAACAAAATGATATTACAACTCTCTGTATACCTTGTTTGTATCATTTTCAATCATTCCAAAATCACACTACTTTTCTTATTATGTGTTGAATATATGACAATCTTCTTTTAATCTCAGTCCAATCCTTTGACTCGCCATTCCTATTTAACACTTATCTTAATGATTTATGGTTGAAACTTAGTACTTGTACTTATAATATCTGGTATATACCAATTTATCGTCAAAGTTCATCTAACTTTATGATAATGTTTGTGCATTTACTAAGTCTCCAACTCTTTTAATGCTATCATTATTGTCAACACAATGATAATTTTATTTTCATAGAGTTCAACAACTCTACATTTTTCATTTATAAACATAGCATAAGCTCTAGTGAATTTCAATGGTTGTCACCATAATCCTTCACATTATTAAGCCATCGCTTGACATTGTATTCCTCAATTCTGATCTTTACTCAATGATAACCATATCTCAATAAACTCTTGAGAATAATTGGTTTCATTTAGTCGATGAAATGAGCTATCAATCCTGGAAATGAATTTTCAGTCATGATTTAATTTAAATTAATTCATTACTCGAATTGAGTTCACAAACTCATACAATTCCTATAATACATCAAAGTAAAATGGAATTGACCATTGGTTGGGTATTGAAAATCAAGTAATTGATGAATCCTCTAACCTAAATCTTGACAAGGTTTCAAGTAACTCTGCTAAACAAATCTCTTGAAACCTTGGAATCACACTTTCATTCATCAAACTTGCACTTCCATTAAGGATCTACTACTATTTACCTAACCCATTTGAATTTCGAGTTATAACTATATTTCCATGAATCACTATTCGTAGAAAGTTAAAGATTTTTAAAAAGTTTCCATTAAGGGTAGCAGTTAATACTAATGTCTTAATATACTGTTTCCTTTATTTCGAATTATATTCCTCATTCTTTGGATTCTTGATCATTAGATTTATTGGCAACTCATTTTTCCTAATTTATACTGTACCAGTCTAAGAGATCAGACCAAACCATCTCACTAGCTCACTGCCATGTTTTTCTCAACTTATAAGATTGATTACAATACACTGCTTGTCTATATCAGATATCTCTGATGATAAGAGTGTCATGTCTTCGAACCTTTTTGTATTAATGCCCAAAAAGATTCTTGGACAAGTTGGCATTAAACATCTAAATTTGTCCTTTCAAGTTTAGAGGCTCACGTAATTGGAACTAACTCTTCACAAGTTCTTACTTCCAATTTCAATTTGACATTACCCTAAAAGTAATAGTAGTTCAATAGACAAGATAGAGTTGACCAACAACATGGATTTTTCAAAATTATTCAACTCTTATCTCTTGTTGTAACTATTCACCTTTAGTGTAACTTCACCAATAACTCATTCCTTACCCTTTTAGCATTGATCTACACATCAATTTGGTAATCTGATTTTTCATTTCCTTAAGTGAGGCTCTACCACAACAACACTAATAAGTCTTTTCCACATTTTTACTTTACTTTCAGTAGGTGTGGCTACACAAAAACTATACTGTCAGGCTTCTTTTCATTTTTGTAATATGACTAATTCCGTATCTGGAATTTTATACTTCATACTTACTCAAGAAGTATGAATAACTTAGTGGTTATCTAACCTCAACTAAATCCTCATCATCATTCACCACTATATCTCCTATTGAATGACTTTTAATCTTACTTAATTAGTCTTACTACTAGTGTTTATCCTACTCAAAGTGAATCATTACCTTTGAGTTTCAATATAAGTCATTAAGTGTTTTATTCACCTTTTAATGTCCCTTCATCTGACATGTGTCTCTAAGTCCAGGACCAACCATTACTTCTACACTGACTATTATTACTCGAATAACATAAGTGAGAATAAAGACCATTAGAGACTATTTCATTGAAGAGTTATCCATAAACTCTTCCCTTTCTATATCTATACCATTAGGATTTAAGTTTCAACAAACCCCAATCCTTAATATTTTTCTTAATTCATGAGACTTGATGGATATAAACCATCATATTATCATTCTACTTTCTTCCTTTATCATATCATCACTAAAGTTCAGGTTCCCAAGAACCCTCACCATCATACTCTTTTGACTTTCCAAGTCATAGATGTGAGATAAGACCTTCAGAATTACTTATAGGCAAGACATGACAACTATATCTATTACATAGATATAATAAGGCTCCATAAATACATACTTAAGTTTTTATCTTTCATTACCCCCTAAAACAAAGATAAAACATTTGTTTAGTCCTAGTTTATCCCTGACTTGAGAACTAATCTCCAAATAAGTTAGCCTAGACTTTCACTTAAGGTACAGATAATAACTTAAGGCTCCAAATCCAAACGGAATCAGAATGATCACATCATTCAAAAACCATTCGAAAGTGATATCCTCATTCCCTGATACTCACTATATCAAAGTTATTCCATTGACTTATCAATGGAATAATAATACCAGGCTCTACAAGCTAGTCTCTGATATCAACTGTAGCTTCCCCTAATTCCATTAGGGCGATACTCGGCCTGAAACCCTAATTAAGCACAGGTAAACCAGATCGGGCCTAATTAGAGCCAACAACCTTATACCTATTCCTGACAACAACCTGTATATCTTGATATCGAAACAAATAATTGAAATAAAAACACAACAAAAACTTAAAACTTTTTCGATAATAGACAAGATATACAAAACCGGTATAACCTTCGATATTAAACCCGTATTCCCATCTTGATTGTTACAAAATAGTATTCAATACAATACCTATGTAATTGAAAAACTCAATACATCAAGAGAAGACATTATACTCCTACTCTTCTCCAATCTTGAGTTCTAATGCAGGCCCATTTTTTGGAAATGTTAAGGTGGGTGAGCTCCTACATGCTCAGTAAGTGACTATAATACCAACCATCAATTATCAATTAATATCAAAGGATAGTGTATAACAACATGAATCCAATGCATATCTAAGGGAAGATTTGAAACAATATAAATAATATATAAATAGATGCAAGTTCATTGGTCCATTGCAACTTTTCCCGTGATTTGTAATTTCAATTTCAGTATTTGAACAGAGTCGCACTCCCACAGCGTTAAGAACCAACCATTGATCATCTGACCAATTCAAATCGATGGGCCGCTAACTCAAATAAAGTAGAGTCGCACTCTTACATCGTCACTACACCAATCACTGACCATCTAATTGGTTTATGATCGATGTGTCGCCAATTCAACGAGAAAGCATTGATCTAAACCCTAAACCACATGACGTCGAGTTATGAGTAGTGTTCGCCTCAGAAAACATGACGAGCGGGTATCGGAAGGACGAAATACGAGTACAGGGGTCTGGAAAATGAGTTTTATGGATGACCGAAAAATAAAAATATAATAATTAATTAATTTGGGAATATGTTCGAGTCATTTGTATTTCCATTCATGCGCGACGGTGCGAGTCGTGGTGCATGCCGGATGCAGAAACGCCTAAGGTAAGGCCAATTATTGGTGCACAAGAGGATAGAGACAAAGGGAAGTTCCATCATGAGTCACAAGAGTGGTTAAGGCTGGTGTATTTGGAGGCCAAAAGATGTGACTCGAGTTACATAAACACCTAAGATGAGGATCAACCTATATAAGGTTTGGTCAACCCTCATCTCTCTCATTTTCTCTCATTTCTCTTTTTTCACGCGAGAAAACGAAATTGGAGGAGTGGGTTTGTAATTTTCGTCGAGAATCGACGTAAAGGGAGCGCATGGCGACGTAAACGAAGGTGAGATCTTGACTCCCCGTTCAATTCTCATCATTTTGGCCTCAATTTTGTGTGTTTTCGTTCGATTGTTGGATTGGTGGTGGGTCAGTTTTTACGATTTTATAACATATTAGGATATGTATCGATGTCCCTATAAGGTTGGGATAGGCTCGGAACACAGCGCGCGAGCCGATGTTCCGAAAAACCTCGGCAGTCACATTCTGGTTGTCACGCTATGAGGGATGCCGTGGGGCTTGGCGCCAGCCATGACGTCTGGGGCCGGGGCTGTCTTGCCCACACTTTAAGTGGCGTCGCCAGGGTTGGACCCCCATGACGCCACCTACGTCGTGGCACTGTTCACAGGGCCTAATTTTTGAAAGTTTTCAAAAATTTTGAGGCTTCTCTCGCGTACCTAAATAGATCCGAATATGACCCAATACCCGTGAAATGGACCCAAAATAGTGGAAATGAGTAATGTTTAGAAAATGAGAAAATTAATGGGAAGATTACAATTAAATACAAAACAAGACTCTAAGATGACCAAATTGGATCAAAAATGATTACCAGGTGCTTAGTGGACTGGTGACAAGTGTACGAGATCGGTATGGCAACACATGATAGTCGCGAGCGCGGAGTTTCACGTGGTGATTGTGAGGAAAATCAGTAGGAGTACTTATTTTATTTCATTTGTGCATTTAAATTGGGCTGTTATCTGACGCGCGCCGAACGCGTCAATAAAATATATTTCCTAAACCAACTATTTTGTAGATAGCGGTAAAGGGTCGATCCCATAGAGATTGGTTTCTTTCTTAGGTAAGAAAAATACAAAAAAGGGAAATTAGGGTTTTAGAGAAAATATATATATTTTAAAAATAAAGAAATTAAATGGAAATGAATCTAGGTATTCAGTTTCACAGTCTCGCCATACAACTTGGGATTGAATTTATTAATTGTCGGTTCATGAAAAATATGAAACTAATCTATGATCTAGTGCAGCTATAGAACCGGTGACACACTCGGTTCCTCGTACTTCCTAATCTTGATAGCCAAGGTAGGACCATTGACTACTTCCTTGACCAAACACGCAACCTGATCGCTAGTGCTCCAGATTTAATGAATTGGTCGCGTTACTTCGATTTGTGAATGCACTACACTTGGATAACCGGATCACTCGTGTGTCCGATTTAGCCTAGATCCCTAAGGTATTTGACCGATCCCAAAATGGTCTAATCAATTGGTATGGTCAATTGCCACTAGTGTGGTCTTATTACACAAGGATGGGTGCTTACGACTCACTGGGATGTAAATCAAGGTTTAAACTAGTGTTTAACCTCAATTGTTCAAATAATACCAAAGAAAATAAATCATATAAAAGAATCAATAATAATTAAAAATAAATAAACCTGATAAAGATTCCCAAGTCGTAGGCTTGACTGATCTACCTTCAACCTAGATGAGAAACTAACTAGACATGATAAAAAACTAAACTAAAAGAAAAATAAAAAATAGATTGTCCTTGTTTTAGAGTCTACTGGTATTTATAGGAACAATTCCAAGTCGGTTGGGACTCTAAAAATCCCCAAATCTCGAATTCCTGGTCGTGGTGTTCATGCGGAATGTGTATTCCATTGTGTGAGAAAAAAAGAGACACATGGCAGCTAAGGATTGGTGAGGAGTGGTGTTCTGTTGTCGTGGCAAATGGCGATTGGAGGAGGAGAGGAGTTGTGATGTGCTGGAGAGAGGACACGCCATGTGGCGCATGGAACGCGGGGTGGGTGAGAGCGTTTCGTGCGTGAGGACACAAAATGTGAGCGTGTACATGTTGCAGGTGACATGGCGGACTTTGGTTCGCTGCTGCTGCTGCTGTCACTGGATGATGTGGCGTGTTGTGATTGGCGGAGGTGATTTTTGAACTGAAGTTCTGGCCGTGACTTGTACTGCGATTTTGAGCCACTTCGATTATGAATTTCGTGATGCTTGTAGAAAATGTCCATCTCAAGGTCTTCTTTCTAACAAGACCAACGGTGAGTCATTCTGACTTGTGATGTGAAAGTTATGCCTTCTGAACTGAACAACTATCATTTAGGTCCAACACACACTTTCGGCCCCAAAAAGGCCCAACTCATATAAAATCCCTGGAATACATAAAACACACATTTATCACTTTAAAACAAGATAAATACAGTTCATTAACTACTAATAACCTACACTAAATCATGCCTAAATGAATACATATCATTATCCTTGTTGAGCAAATTTCTTTGTAAAATATGATTTCTTGAATTCCGTTTGTAATGTCTATCCTTGGTGGATTATCTACTTTGTTTTCTTTGGATTTCTTAATGAGTGGTCTTTTAGGTCTAAGTGCCCGATATGGTGGTTACGGGTGCAGTGAGACTATTTTGTCATATTTTTCACCACCGTAATTACACGACTTTTGGCTATGCCTAAACCGTAGTTTAGGATTGGTAGTCTGACCATGAGTTGAACTATATGTGGGTTCTGGTAAGGTGACTCATTGTAAGTTGTCTCAAGTGGTTTGTTGAGGTCCATAATCTGTTTGAGAAGTTAGGTTGTGAACTCTGTGTGGCAACCTGAAGGACTTGGAATACTTAGATGCCCTTTTGCTTTATGCTTTCAACACTCATTTTTCGTTGATATCTCAGTGATTTATTATCATGCTGTATCTTATTATCTTTGTGATATTCACGCATGATACTAGTTTAGCTTTTTATTTGACATTTGAGATTATATTGAGACCCTACTTGGTTATTACAGTTATCTTCTGTATTCACCATCCTTTTTATGACGGTGGGTGTAGCCCCGTCATACTGCAGGTTTGACAGGGGTAAAGGACCGGAATAGGCAATTGAAGTTGAGGACAACTAGGTGACCTCCTCTTGCATGTAGTGTAGGTTCCTTGTACTATGTAATTACAAGTTTTTGATACACTGGGATATGAGTTTTTGTAAGATCTTGGGACATGTATATGATATGTTTAACTCTACTTTGACTGGATTTACTTGATGTTGGTATACATATTCAGGGTTTCCACACTCTAGGTTTTCCTAACTAGTGTCTTAGGTTTATTGCTATTAGTTTGAGATTTTTAATGCTTCCGCTATGATATGATAACTCGCTAATATAAATAACTCAACCTTAAATAATTTAATAAATGGTAAAAATGGTAAAGAAGGCTGACTAGACTTGCGTTGACTGCGCGACTGTTGACTTGGGGTCCACGTAAGTTTAGGCCAGGTGGGGCCTAATTTAGGTTGTGGAATTGGGTTCGTCACAATTGGGGGCGCCGTGATGGGTGTTGCCTAACATAATTCCAAACCACAGGTCAATTCGTCCTACAAAACCTCTTTTCAAATTCATTTTTCAATTTAAAAAACTTCATAAAAACTAGTCAAATTACGGTACATTGCCTCCTTCCCAAAACTGAACACTACATGTTCTAATAATACTGTTTTTACATTGCATAATTGATAAAAGATATGAGTCTTACTTACTTGTTCTGAGCTTTCCTAGGTTTTACTCCAAGTTTTTTAGCTTTCCGGGTTCCATCACATTTCCCAATGCCTGAACACCTGTAATACCCATTAATATCAATTTGGGTCCAATGTATACTAGTTCAAACTCTTAAACCAACCTGTTATAATCCTTTTCTTATTCAGCGCGTTACCTGGAAGGCCAGTGCCCTGCCCATATCAATGGTGATGAGTCGTAATGGTGAAGTTATACGTGAGTTGTTTATATCACGTCGAGTAGTCGTCGACATGATGTAGGGCATGCACATGACCTTCCCATGTCGTGTTGGCACTCTACGAACATTAGACCACACTTGCGAGGTTCCCAAACTCGTTGGTGCATGGTCATTTTGAGTCGTGTTGTTTTACGGATTTGCGTTTGAAGGTCGGGAATTGGTTATGACGTCGTAGTCACGTCGCCAGTTCATCGAGGCTATAACGTGACCCACATACGACTGAGCCAAGCCTACAATACATGAGAAGGCTTATATGCATTGTGGATACCGACATCGTGATATCGTAGTCGTGGTTATTGTCATGGTTTTTCAAACCCGAGTGAGTATACGTTTTCATAACGATTTGACGAGTTGTGTAAATACTTAAAACACTGGGAAGAACACTAGGGTTGACCTAGGGTTTAGTTGATGACCTGACCTATTAATACGAGTTTTCCAACCTTGTCAGGTAGTGGAAAACTCAAGGATATGCGTTAGGGACGCGAGTTGTACGCGGGTTGTGATAGTTCAGGTAAATACACTTGCCTTAAAGCTTGTGTACATTAGTAAGCCAGTTAAGAAAATACCATGTGATTCATTTTCATTCCATTGTGTTTGCTATTATCTACTTGTTGGCATTCCATTTCATATTCCTTGTATGTGTGTTCTTGGCATAAGTGTATGTCTCGAAGGTACATGCGACTTGCACTAAAAGGGATAAAACACGGGCACTCGTGCACACGAGTGTTTGACCACCCCTAGTGGTTGTGTGATACCATGTACTCGATTGTTGTGGATATTGTTGTGGATTTTGATGTTGCGACGTCGCTATTGTGGATTTGTTGTGGATTTTAGACCACTTATGTTCTCTCTTGACTCGTAGAACACGCATGTTTCAATTGTTATTATTTCCAGTCTGCCTATCATGCACTTTGTTTATTTAACTTCTTGTCTTTCAATTCCCGCATGATATTAAGACTGCCATGTTTGATAATTCATGAATTACTGTTATATTCTTTTGGCATTACTTTTGATTTCTCTTAGTTACTCACCGTTTAGTTTGTGACGGTGGGTGCAAATAGAGCGGAGTGCAGTAGAGGCAAGGAACCTTGCCTAAGAGACTTTTTGTGAGCGGCTGGACTTGAGTAACCCTAGAGTAGGTTATCTGTTTTTGTTTGTGTGCTGCTTATTATTATTATCTTGTTTTGTTGAGTCATTGAACTTGGGATTATAGTTTGGGATTGATATCATGTGATGTCAAATTTGACCTTGGCTTATTGTACATGAATATACCCATTTACGGGGTTTCCATATATATAGATTCATGATTTCCGTTTGACTGAGTTATTTCCCATTAATTGTTTAGTATAAAATCTTCTTTCGCTGTGTCATACTTGTAATAACTCTTTCATAAAACTTGTAAATTTGAAAATTTGAGGTTGACTAGGCTCGCCAGACCGCCGAGTGCTGACTCGGGGATTTGTATGAGTCTAGGCCGGGCGTTCCCAAATGCATTAGGAATTTGGGGCCGTCACAGTTGGTATCAAAGCATTGGCTTTATAACCTTTGGAACAGAGTATAGAGTTGTCTAAAATTGTGATACCAATGTCACAGTTGGTATCAGAGTGTACCAGGTTTAATTCATAAAGCACACGCCATTAAACCAGCGAAAGTTAGGAACGGTTGAACTTAGAGTGGAAACCTTATGATCCTGACTTAAAATCCTAGTTGGGGAGTGAGGATGAGTCAGGAAATGGAAACAGAAAACTTATTGATATAAGGATGTTTTATGTGTATATTATATGGTATCGGTAGATATCCACTGATTCGGAAATGCGCTTTCATTATCAGATAGCAATGGAGGATCAGCGGGGTCCTAATGACGACAACGAGATGTCGAGTACTCGAGTTATTAGTATCGAGGAGTTTCAGACCTTGACGCAGAGAGTCGCAGCTCAGGAGCGACAGCTGGAGTAAATTCTTGTGATATTGAGGGCGTCAGTTGTTACTGCATCGGTACCATCTATGGCTAGAGTAACCGTTACTCAGGAAAGGAACACACCAGTGGTTACGACCACGACTACGCTTCCAACCACCACTGCAACAAGACCAGAGGATGGTGGTTGTACCTCGTGCACCGACAGAGATTGCACCAACGACACTGACAGTGTATGGCACTATGTCGACTACTGAGGCCAGGCAGTGGTAAGAGTTCAAGAGGCACGACCCTGTCATTTTCTATGGATGCACTGACGTGACCGTGACAGAGTTATTCCTGAAGAGTCACGAGAAGATACACCACATCATAGCTACTGAGGAGCACATGAAAGCTTCTATTTCTTCCTCGATGTTGATGGGAGAACCTGACGACTGGTGGACTACGATTATGAGTACCAGAGGCGTGTCGAGGGACTGGATAGAGTTTATGACCCAGTTCAACATGAAGTACTTTCCTCCCACCGTGATAAGAGCCAAGAGGAATGAGTTCACTTCCTTGAGATTGTTAATAGATGAGTCGGTCATGGAGTATATGGGACAGTTTTTGCAGTTATTACCATATGCTAGAGGATCAGCTAACATAGAGGCAGATCGGGTGTACTATTTTACTAAGGGTCTACTACCCAAGATCGGAGGTGCGATCGTTGTGATCGAGCTAGGGACGATGCAGAGAGCTTATGAGCAGAACTTGGCCAGGAAAAGTTACCTAAGTATTCACCCGGAGGAGTTTGGGCTTGATCAGTCTAAGTTGCAGTTAGAGCACCGATCAGAGAGACAAGATAGGAAACGGACGAGGGATCCAAACGACGATAGTGGTTCTCGAGGGCAGAGGGTGTGTTACCAGTGCAGACAACTCGGACATTTCTAGAACCGATGTCCAGACTTGTTCGAGGACCAGCAGGATGACGATCAGCCTCAGGCCATTGAGGACGTGCACATGGCAAGTGAACAACAGCTGATAGTGGTTCGTAATCCTACCGGAGGTGAGAAATCTTCCTGGTTAACATACAACATGCATGGAACTAATTATTTGAAACTTTAGGTGTTTAAATGCGATGTCGGACGTCATGTGACAGAGTTAGGGTCAATACTGGCTAGAGTGGTGCCGTTTAAACTTAGCAGAGTTGTTTAGGATGAGACAAACCTAACTTAGATTAGAGTCCGAAAGAGATGGTAAATTTGGGCACAATGGGTTGCCAAAACTAGCCACGAGTACACCTAAAGAGAGGCAGGACCAGATTGGTTATGATTCACCTTACGATGCATGGACACGTAATGTACATGGTGGCCACGGTTACAACTTTGTCGAACATATTTACTGCTTAGGTATGAATGAAACTTGCGTTGAAACACGAGTAGGTTGGGAGGTCATTACGGGTTTGACGTGCGAGTTGCGAGCATATCACTTTATTTCGTAATTACCTGACTTGTGTTGTGGTAGTAGATGGTGTTTGCGATGGGGTCGTTGGCATTCCTACCAATTTGGGGAAACGGGAGCGGTCTAAAGAGACTGTAGTTAAATCAAGCTGTTTGAAGTGGTTGGTGACCCGCAGTCTGAAGACTGAGATAAAATCAAGCTGTTCGAAGTGGCAGAGGCCAACAGTTTGGTGGATGTGGAGAAAGGTAGTGGATTTAAGACGTTGTGTTGTTCGAAGAGATTTTGTACAAGTCCGCAGTTCAATACCTGATGTCGAGCTGTTGGAAATGACTCTCGCGTGAGTCCACAGTTGGTTATAGCATATTGAGCTGTCTGAAGTGACTTTGCATTGGTCCGCAGTTCAATGGTAAAAAGAGAGCTGTCTGAAGCAACTCTGGAAGAGTTCGTAGTTCGATACGAAGGATCCAAGCTATCCAAAGCGGCTTTAAGCCCGCAGTTTGGAAGAAGTGCGAACAGGTGTTGATTCTCCTTATTCGCTCGAGTTAGAGCTAATTTCGAGGACGGAATTCTTGTTAATTGGGGAGACTGCAACGACTCGGGAATTTGGCTATTTGTGAATGATGATGTGTATTACATATTTATACTCGTATTTGAGTGACCGGACAATTATGTCGGTGAACGACTAGGAAAATTGGCCGAGCGGGTATCGACAATTGGGTTACGAGTAAGCGGGGGATATAAAAACACTGTAAAACACCAATAATTGAGTTTTTGGATAAATTAAATAATTATTTGGTAAGACGAGATGAGACTATGCGCACGGCAAAGAAACATGGACCAAGGCACGTTACTTGGACCCAGGGAGTTGGATAGCTACGCAACATACAGGCTGTGTGATAAGGAATTTTTAAAATGACACGGTTTCATAAGGAGAGTCATGGGATTGGCCTCGAGGTGTGTGTGTGTTAAGATGAAATAAAGAGAAAAATAAAAGAAAAAGGGTATAAAAGTCATTTGATCAATTGTATATATATATAAACGTGAGAAAAACCTACACCACAAAACACTATTCATTATCTTCTTCAAAGAACCGCCACCACCTCTCCTCTCTTCTCTTCCTCCCTTACCGAACTGGACTCCGTTGGAGTTGCTGGTCGTCAGAGGTGACTCTCTCTCACTCTCTTACTCTCTCATTCTCTTCTCTCTCTCTATTTTTTTTTTCTTTCTTCGTTTCTGCTGTCCAGCGTCCTGCCGTCGCTGTCGTTGGTGGTGGTTAGAGATGGGGATGGTCAGGGACGACTAAATGGTCTTGGAGTTTCCCCAAGTCGTGGCGGACATGGAGTGCTGGTCATAGTTACTATTTTACTCTCTTCTTCCTTCGTTTCAACGTGCCTGTCACTGCTGTGTCCTAGCCACTAATAGGGTGAATGGCGGTGGTCAGGGATGGGCCCTCGTAGCCCACTGGAGTCCCCATATCCCCGGAAGACCTCTGGATGTTTGATACCTAGAGTAGTTGCTATCAATATTCTGTTTACACATGTGTTGACGATTTTTATGCCTCGCCGGAGTTGCAGAGCTCGGACGGCACCGCTGGTTAGACCACCGTGACCTTGGGAATGTCGGAGACCACGCTAAACCCATGTTTGTTTCTCACGGCTCCCGGAGTGGTCCATAACAACGACGGTAGTGAGGTGTTGTAATTTATTTGGTTTTTCTCTATTGTTGATGTCTCGCCGGAAACCTCCCCAACTGGCGGCGCTGCGGGCCGGACGGCACGTCCGAGAGGCTGTCGGGAACCATGGCTTACCCTTGTTGGTACCCCGCTGCCCTTCAATGTGTCCGAATCAGTTGTGTTTGGACTGTTTGGTCTTAATTTCATGTTTATGTTCATTTCATGTGCGTTATGCTCCTCCTCGCCGGAATCCGCTGCCCTGGGTGACGCCACCACTATACCACCGTGACCGGGGATGTCGGGTACCAAGCTAAGTCCATGCTTGTGTCTCACTACTCTCGGAGTGGCCTAAAACAGCGGCGTTATTGTTATATTATGTCATTTATGTGTTGTATGTGTGTTGTAACCTTCTTGTCAGAAACCACCAGTCGTGGCGGCACTATCGCCGACGCGATGACATGGGGTCTGCCGGAGACCTTACCATGTCTGTCATGGAGTCTCACAACCCCAGAGCATCCATATCAATGGTGATGAGTCGTAATGGCGAAGTTATGCGTGAGTTGTTTATATCACGTCAAGTAGTCGTCGACGTGACGTAGGGCATGCACATGACCTTCCCATGTCGTGTTGGCACTCTACCGACGTTAGACCACACTCGCGAGGTTCCCAAACTCATTGGTGCATGGTAATTTTAAGTCATGTTGTTTTACGAATTTGCGTTTGAAGGTCGGGTATTGGTTATGACGTCGTGGTCACGTCGCCGGCTCATTGAGGCTATGACGTGACCCACATACGACTGAGTCGAGCCTACAATATATGAGTAGGCTTATATGCATTGTGGATACCGACGTTGTGATATCGTAGTCGTGGTTATTGTCATGGTTTTTTAAACCCGAGAGAGTATACGTTTTCATAACGATTTGATGAGTTGTGTAAATACTTAAAACACTGGGAAGAACACTAGGGTTGACCTAGGGTTTAGTTGATGACCTGACCTATTAATACGAGTTTTCCAACCTTGCAAGGTAACGGGAAACTCAAGGATACGCGTTAGGGACGTGAGTTGTACGCGGGTTGTGATAGTTCAGGTAAGTACACTTGCCTTAAAGCTTGTGTACGTTAGTAAACCAGTTAAGAAAATACCATGTGATTCATTTTCATTCCATTGTGTTTGCTATTATCTACTTGTTGGCATTCCATTCCATATTCCTTGTATGTGTGTTCTTGGCATAAGTGTGTGTCTCGAAGGTACATGCGGCTTACACTAGAAGGGATAAAACGTGGGCACTCGTGCGCACGAGTGTTTGACCACCCCTAGTGATTGTGTGATACCATGTACTGAATTGTTGTCGATTTCAATGTTGCGACATTGCTGTTGTGGATTTGTTGTGGATTTTAGACCACTTATGACCTCTCTTAACTCGTAGAACACGTTTGTTTTGATTTTTATTATTTCCAGTCTGCCTATCATGCACCTTGTTTATTTAACTTCCTGTCTTTCAATTCCCGCATGATATTTAGAATGCCATGTTTGATAATTCATGAATTACTGTTATATTCTTCTGGCATTACTTTTGATTTCTCTTAGTTATTCACCGTCTAGTTTGATCCGGTGGGTGCAGATAGAGCGGAGTGCAGTAGAGGCAAGGAACCTTGCCTAAGAGACTTCTTGTGAGCGGTTGGACTTGAGGAACCCTAAAGTAGGTTATATGTTTTTGTTTGTATGCTGCTTGTTATTATTATCATATTTTGTTGAGTCATTGAACTCGGGATTACAGTTTGGGATTGATATCATGTGATGTCTCATTTGACCTTGGCTTATTGTACATGAATATACCCGTTTACGGGGTTTCCATATATATAGATTCCTGATTTCCGTTTGACTGAGTTATTTCCCATTAATTGTTTAGTATTAAATTTTCTTCCGCTGTGTTACACTTGCAATAACTTTTTCATAAAACTTGTAAATTTAAAAATTTGAGGCTGACTAGGCTTGCCAGACCGCCGAGTACTGACTCGGGGATTTGTACGAGTCCGGCTGGGCGTTCCCAAATGCATTGGGAATTTGGGGTCGTCTCACATGCTATGGCCTAGTGGACCTATGCCCCCACAACGAATAAACAGTAGGTGGGAGTAAACTTAACCAACCGTAAAGTAATAGGGAAATAAAGAATTATGAATAAACAAGACAATATTCAAATAAATAAAGCAGTAAGTACGAGAGTGAATTTTAGTTGGGACATTACATACCTTAAACCGCACTCCTCGTCTTGTAAAGTAATCGAATCCTCGATATCCAACAATTACCGCCCAAAGCGACCTATTTCCATTTATCATTGATTTATGGTCAATTGTTTGTATATTATGTCAATTATTATAGGTATTATATCCCCAACACTCAAAACAATAAAAAATGGCTATCTGATGAACACTCAGCGCGCTAGTGTTCATCCTGCTCATCTTCATCATTGACCCAGACTGTCTAGCGCACTGGGCAGTTTTTCCAACAGTTTAGCATAACAAAATTGCTGGAAAAACATAACCTAAGCCTCCACCAACGCTGTCGACCTCATCCTTGCCTCGTGGGAGAATAAACAACTCTTACAAAAGCCAGAGGCACAACAAAATTCATCAAACATGCATCCAATCTTTGATCAAACATCAAACTTGAAATTCCCAATTTTATGAAAATAAGCCCAACTTCAAAACCAATGACTCAAACTTGTTTCTTCACATCCATAGCACTCAACAAACACCAAAAACTGAGCAAAAACAGTGGCACACCCTCAAACCATGGATTCATCACCAACAAACCCAAAACCACATTCAAATTGAAGAACAAGTAGAGGGGATCATAGATCTCACCTTGTTTTGATGATTTCACACCCACAAACACCCAAAATGATCAAGTTATAAGCTTCAAACAATCACTTCTTAGTCACCATTTTTGGATTTGAAAGAGAGGAGAGAGAAAAGTTGGCGCAAATGATGGAAAATGAGACTTTTATACCAAATTTTCATCAAGACACAACCCCCACATCTCAAGACTTGTTGGATGGCTTAGATGAAGTCAAAATGTCCTCCAAAAAGAGACAAGACTGACCCATATGGTTCTCTTTGACTTTATCCTTTTGTCACTAATTATTTGCACTCCGGGCATTCCAATACTCGTCTCCGAACCTCGACCCGTGCCGTTCTCACACAATGACTGTACCAACCGCCTCAACGTCATTTTATACTAATTATTTCATTAATTTTATCATTTATTGTGTGTATCTAGTCCCCCGTCCTAGTTTACTAGTTATTCGCCACTCAATACACATACCTATGTGCCAGTCACGGCGAAAATGTGTCATACCTTCTCACTCGTCAATGGACAATACAAACACACATATTGCGATACAATTTAACTAACTTGAACATATACATCGCAACTTCACAACAAGATCACACAAAACAGACTGTATATCTAATCTGGTCGTGCTCTGTCTTCGCTGTGGGACCCACGAACGTCCTGACATCCATGTCTTCAATAACGTCATAAGTAACGACAACTAGAAATTGGGCCAGTACATAAGTCTTCCTCATAAAATTGTTATAATATGTTGTATCAACTCTGAAAAACACAACCCAATATTCGAAGAACAACTTAACCGAATTACTAGTGAATTCAAGTGATTTAAAAAGGCTAACTGATGTAAAATGGAATAATTGGTAAACCCTAATTAATTACAAGAAAAGTTAGCACACAAATTGAGGATACTGATGTGGTAATGGACGCAGTGGAGCGTGGGACCCATCAGTTAGTGACGTGGTAGGTGCAACAGGAACCATAGGACTAGGAGTAGCATGCATCGCGCGGCCTGGGGGCGCGGGGTTGCCAAAATTTAGCTTTTTCTCCATGATATGTAAGATTTTTCCTGTAATTTATAATTCTATTGAACTACTACTTTACATAAACAAGGTTGGGAAATACTTGGAAACGATGTTTTGACCGATTCTTGTACATCTTTGACTTATAAAAAAATTTTATACTTTTCCTTGTGATTATCTATGTTTTATTTCGATTTTCAAAATATAGAAACTGTATTTATCAGTTACTAAAGGAAGGCTTCTGGCATGGGTTGTGTCCAGCTAGTTTACTAGGGCATAATTATTGTTTCAGACCGAGTATCGCCTTATTTGGGACATGGGATGTTACATGCGATATACCAAACGACTTGCATTTGCTTATATATTGTTTATATGATTTCTGATGGAATGTTTAACTATTCATTCATATCATGTATTTATTTATTAGATAGTTGATGGGTAGACGAGTATCACTTATTGACCAAGTTGCAGTGTTCATTTCTTAGATTAACATTTCAGGTTTAAAGACAAGGCGCTTCAACTACAGATAATGGAGAAAAGCTAGAAGTCTTGATCTTCTTTTTAATGTAATGATTTTCTGTTCCGTAATATAATATGCATTTAATTTCTGTTTGTAATAAATAGGGTTGAGACTATTTTAACATTGGTGGGATTTTTGGTTTTGTATATCTTTTGAATATTATTTAAAAAATTTTAATTTTTGTTGCGCTTTACTTTTAATTCAATTATTAAGGTATACTGGTTGTATTTATCAGACTATGAAGAGAGGCTTCTAGCTCTAGTTAAGTCTGGCTAGTGTATTAGGGCTTAATTATGGTTTCAGGCTGTGTACCGCCATAATTGGGGTAGGAGATGCTACAACTATGGTGGCAAATTTCAGATCATATGACAAGCTAGGGATGACAGTATAGGGCGAATACCTCTAATATGTATAGCTCCCTCCTGTAGATATCATAGGTGTATGTTTGCTTGTATTTACTACTTTTGGGTATTTTTGGATACTTTTTTTTATCTAACACATGTATATTGACTCTTTATGAATACTTTTGACGCCTTATTGATATACATGGTATCATTTTGCCGGATTTCTACCTTGTAGGTTTGTTTATATGCAAAACTTGATATATTACTTACTTCTGCATGCTAATTAAGACTTCCGCACTATAAAACAACTTAACCAAGAAAATTCGAACTAAATAAGTTGTATAACTCCAAGACATAGTCTAATTTATGAAAATTACCTAATTGGCCTTGAAATGTAATTAAGTCAGATGAAATTTGCTTAACTTGTCTAATTTAGCGTAACTATACTTAAAATTGCCGAATAATTAGATAGGGTAGAGCCAATTAGCTAAATATATGTATAAGTTGTGGGCTGTCATAAACAAGCGTACAGGGACATGGCATAGCTTGGTGACTTGTTTGACGATGTGCCAACGCCTAGTTTTCCTTAGAATTTGGGGTCGCCATATGAACTCTTATCATTGGTTTGCAATCCTTATTATGAGTGTGACTTGTGCTATGTTGTGATCTAGGAGGGATGAGGATTGTAACGACCCATTACGTTAAGCTAGTGATTAATTAATGTTAATCTAAATCCTAATTAATCAGAGTTAGGCTCGTGGTTAAGCCCAATTAGTTATGATTAGAGTGTGCATGAATTTATATACTGCATTATTTGATTGGACTGTATTAGTATGTATTGATGGAAATAATGTAGTTAATGTGGTTAATAAATGAATGATTGGAGAAATGATGAGATACCTAATACCATGTGTGGGTCACGGATGGCACATATGAGATGCGGGATAGCATTTACACTCGAGTATGCTCGTTAGCGTGTACTACGTGTTTATAGGCATTATTATAGGTGTAGATATATATATATATTTATATTATGGAGTATATATATAAATATAAATTAAGAACTGAAATGGATAAGTGTTGCTAGGCAATTAGGTAGTGCACTGTCCATTTTAGGCAGCACGCTGACCGGTAGGGGTTAAATGCATAAATATTGAAGGATCCTCGAGATGACGTGATGCCTATCTCGAGATAATTAATTATTTAAATAATCACCGCAATCGCCTTATCTCTCGTTAAAACACGAGAGAGAGATAGAGATTAGAGAACCGAGAGAAGAGGGAGGAGAAGGAGAGAAGAGGAGCTCGTGTGATGGAGAGCTCGAGGACGTTGAGATGGTGTTGATCAAGGTGAGTTGTTAGTTGATTGTTGTTGTTGTTCTGTCGTTGTTGTTGGAGTGTTTGGATTCGTATGAGGCCCTCTATGAGGTTGCAGGACATTTGTATACGTTTGGGTTAAATTTTATGAAGTTGAACGAGCTGGAGTTGTAGTCGTGTAGTCAACCAGTGCACTCGGCACTCGCCCTAGCGCGCTGGCCGATCTGGGCATGCCAGGGACTAGAGCAACTGGGCAGCACTGGGTACTGGCCTTAGCACGTTGACCAGTATGAACAGTGAATAAACTGTTTTAAGTTTAGTGGTTTGGTATGAACTTTGGGTTTAGTTTAGGGGTATAAACTAGTATACATTGGACCCGAATTGATACTAATGTAAATGACATAGGTGTTCGTGCATTGAGAAACGTGATGGAACCCCGGAAGCTAGGGAGACCCAAAGAAAAACTTAGGAAAACTCGACATAGGTAAGTGGGACTCATGTTTTTCATCAATTATGCAATGTAAATTAGTACTATTGGAACACGTAGTACTAGAGACTTGGAATAGAATAATATACTGTGACTTAACCATGTTTTAAACTGTTTTACAAAATGAAAATGGATCCGGGTAGAGGTTTAACAGGACATTGGCTTGGGGTTTGGGTTCTGTGTTGGAGTGGCTACCCAATACCGCGCCCATATTGACCTGAATTATCTCGATTGATTTTTTCCTTTTGAGTTGGTGGCATATAAATCATAACCAATCAGATGATCCGTGATTGAGTTATTGATGATGTGGGAGTGCGACTCAGTCCCAAAAACTGTAACAAATGTAAGTCATAGTATAGTTGCAGATAACCTATGAAATTGCATTCAGTTATGTATTCTTTATATTATTTCAATATCCTTGTCAGATATGTTTTGGATTCATATTGTTAAGCATTATTTATTGATATTTAGTTGGTAATTGATGTACTCCTGAGAGTCACTTACTGAGCATGTAGGAGCTCACCTACCTTAACATTTCCAGGTAATGGAATAAACGTTGCAACTCAGGAATGGAGAAGAGTAGGAGTCTAATGTCTCTCTTCTTTAATGTATTGAGGATTCCCTGTTGTTATCATATATTGTATTAAATTATTATTTTGTAATAATCAGGGTGAGAATATGAGTTTAATACCGAGGTTTTATACCGGTTTTGCATATCTTAATTAATATCGAAAAAGTTTTAAATTTTCGTTGCTTTTGATTTAATGATTATTCGATTAGTAAGATATACATGTTGTCAGGAATAGGTGAAAGGTTGCTGGCTTTAATTAGGTCCGATCTGGTTTATCGGGGCTTAATTAGGGTTTTAGGCCGAGTATTACCCTATTTGGGTTAGGGAATGCTAAAAGGATCCATTAGAGCGGTATTATTGGGCGCATCACGTGGAGACTTTGGGGCCGGGTATCCTAGTCACACTAAGGAACTAGGCTGGATTTTTTAGAATATATCGAGGAACAACCTTTTAGACTTAGGACTTACATAGAGCTAAGAACCTCATGAATATATTGGAGGATTCCCTTATAAATAGAGGCTCGAGTTCCTTCTAATGGTCTAAAGATCCTCTACTGGTGAGTATTTAGGTATCTTCTTGTGGACCGAAAGACACCCCGACATGAGACTAACTAGGACTCCCAGCGTGTCCGAGTTGGGATCACTCCCGTTGCACTTTAATTAGTCTTTGTTTCTCACAATAATTTACTTAATTACAAGTTTTTATTAGTAACTTCTTTCATATATTTTCTTTCTGGCATTTATTTACTACCTTATAAACATTTAGTTACCTATCTTTCATTACTAATCAAAATGTGAATAAGTGGTCTCATGATGTACAGATTAGAATTATTACGTCTAGTTACAATTACAGAGCCTACCAATAGTATATGCAAGGAGAAGTAGTACGGCTACCTTGATATGACCCTGAAGTAATGCGTACTTGCTACTTTTTAAGTGTTGTTAATGTATTTACTATCTGTCTTTTGTACTATTAGGTTTGATGAACTGAGAGACTAGTTTCCCTGACTTTTGATACATGTATGACTATTATCGCTTTATTGTGATCTACATGAGATCTATATTCCTAGATTTCACATATGGGTGTTAGAATGTACTTTCACAATTAAATTTAAGTCTTTATCGAATGTTAAAAAGCTTTAATTAACTCTAAAAGTATACTTAATAAGAAAATAAGTAATACTTATTCTGAATGTGAATAACAAGATGGACGAGCTATAAAGGTTTATTAATGAGCGTCATTAGGTTCTACATGGTTGAGATTATGGTTTAATAGCCAATTAGTGTTAGCAGTGCCTTGATTTGGGTTTGGGCCTGTTACACTTCCCTTGTTGGAAGTTTCATTATTAATTGTGAGGTTCTCATGGTATTTGTGTATTGTCATGTGTTTCAGATGTTGTAAATAACAATCCCTGATGTCACTGTTTCGATTTTACAATTACATTCACAACCAAATTAATGACAGTTCTTTTGAACAAATAGGATTAGCGAATCAATATACTTTTATTAGGGCAATTGATTTGATGCCTTGGTCCCCCCATTAATGATTACTAAAATTTCTATTTTTTTCCAAAAAAAAAATAAAACTATTTATTCGTTAGAATTGGGAAAAGGATACACATGTCAATGCGTCATGTGCATTGTTGGCGAGTGTTGTGGGGGGAATGTGCACGTTTGTCAAGTACGTGTAACATTTTTCTAAATGAAAATACTAGAATGACAACATGTATGACACACTTGAAGACATCGGTCTACAAGAGCCGTCCATGTGGCCTGTGTGTTATACCAGCGACGAATCTAGAGGGGGCAGGGGGCGGTCTACCCCCCCTTGGCACCTCGGGACCACCTTTAAGCACCTCGCCCCTACCCCCTTCCCCGCCACCTACACGTTTTCACCCTTCAAATCTTTTTTCACCCTTCCATACACGCTTCCACCATCGACCTATTCCAACTTCCTTATTTTCAACACCCTTACAATAGAATAATTAATCATGTAATAATATATGTATATTGAAACCCAAAAAATATGCTGAAAAAAAAAAAAAGAAAACCCAAAAAATAAATTTCTTTATGTATTTAGGAACATTGTTAAATGAAATTTGTGTCATTGGTTCAAATCTTGGTAGGTACAAAAGTTGTTTCTTTTCTATCAAAAAAAAAACTTGTAAGAATCACATTTTTTTACTAAGTCTGAATGATCCATATATATAAGCACTTGTTGCAAAGATATTGAAGCCTAGTTTCACTAATGAAACTCAATTCCGAGTTGCAGTTTGAAGTTATAACCAAAATGCACACTTAATAAAGGATGATAAAACTTATATTTAATTATGAAATGCATTTGTAAAGATAAGTTTAAAAAACTCTCAAACCTCTTTTTTTTTGGTGGAAGAAACTTCATTTTTTTTATTGTTTCAAGTCATAAAAATAATTAAGTGAAAGCTCGGGAGGAAGGAAAAATAATTGACAAGTGATCTAATATTCTTTTTTATTTAATAAAAAAATTACAAAACTCTTCTCGTAAAATTTTACTCGTATCTTATTACTTTATATTGCAAAGCATTATGATTATTAGTTTAATTACTGCCCTCAATTTTGAATTTTACTAGCTTTTTTATTTGACAAAAAATTATTCTAAATAGTCTGCCCAATTCTAATATGGTTTGAAATTGGAGTCTAGGTATATCCAATGCAACCTTGTCTAAGGTAAATTTTTTTGAGTCCAGCTAAGTGCACCCCATTGTTTATTAAGTGCACTCGATTATGCGTAGCTCCCCAAATTCAAATTTCAATTTATAAGTGCACCCCACATTTTTACCAAAATACCCCTTCATCCGAACCGAAGCACCCAACTCCAAAATCTTAATCAAGACATCTATTTTAGGTTCGACGACATATGGGCGAGACTTATCCTCTAGACTCGGTGTTGTCCGACCGTCCTCTTTGGTGAGATTTAATTGATAACCGCCGACCTAAAGGATCAGTGAGTACCAATTGATTATCCAATTAAAGGTTCGGAAGGCTGTGACTGACTCTCCAATTGGAGGCTCGGCAGGCTGTGACCGACTCTCCGACAAGAGATTCGGATCTGTGAGGTTGAACCACTCGACGATGCCTACAAATCGCAAGAAGAGTGTGTGGAGGGATGATGATGGGGTGCACAAAACAAGAAGAAAATGTAGTGGGGTGCACTAATCACAATGAGGGGCATAAGGGTCATTTTCTAGTAGGATTGACCTTTTTTTTAAAGTTTGACTTTTTATGGGGTGCACTTAGTAAATGGTGGGGGTGCACTTAGCCAGGCTCATTTTTTTTAAAGCCAACTAACTCATTTTGAGGTAAATACCAAAATATTGTATAAGTTTTTATCAGGACGCAACCCGAGCCGATGCATGCAAATTTAAACTTTTCAGCCCATTAAATTATTAGACATTAATATGCTTGGATAGAGTTAGTTCTATATTAGCCTTACAATAGAAGCTCGATGCACATTGAGTGTATCGATCTAATGATCGAGTACATATAGATCAAGGTAAAATTCGCTCCCCATATCTAAATTTTCTGGTTCCACCATTGTGTTATACGACTGATCTGTGCATACCTGCTTCCTAAGGCATGCCTGGACGGCTCAAAGTTTCGAGGTGACTTTCAGTGTGACATGCTCCTTGCATTCTAGCATTCGCTTTTCTAATTATTCTAATGTGCTAGGTCGCATGTCCAAAGCTGGGTGCTTAATTTTGTGAGTAGTTGGAGCCTTAATGTACTTGGCCTCTATCCGGGATAGCTAGGCCATCGATTGGTTAGGGGAAGGTTTAATAAGAGGAATGTCCGAGAGTTAATCTGAACAACCATAGTTTGCTTCATGATCACATGGTCGATCGATCATGTCCATCACGTGCAAGAAGCAAATTAAAGTTGATCTTTATCGAGCTTAACATGTTAATTAGTTGGTGCGATAAAAAAAAAAACATATTAATTAGTTGATGATTGTAAAGCAGACTTGAATGCACTTTAATTAAGGAATTAATATTGCAATACGTACTGTACTAAAAAATGGTGGGTTAGTGCGTACTGTACTAGTCTTGCTAATAAGGGCACTCTACGGATCAACGAAAAGCCAGGCTGAGACACTTAACCCATCGAAACGTCGAAAAGGTTAGAACAATACAAGGGTATCTTCATTTCTTGGTAGGGGCGCCTTGCATCATTTTTTTATTTGTTATTTTTATTTTTGAGAGCCGCTAAATAGACCTCACTAATTGCTAAATATACCTCAGTTTTAAATTTTACTCTGTATACCTTACTTTTTTTTTTTCTTAAGATTCTAAAATTACCCTTGCTCACCCTTACCCTTATCCTCACCCTCACCCTCACCCTCACCCTAATACCCTTGCTCGCGGTTGTCGGAAGAATAGAGTTGACACCTCTGAAGAGGTATCTACCGACTCCAATAGATAATACAAAAATAACATGGTTTCAATGGGTTACAGAGGGATCCAGTCGAAATCTCGTTAGAGGTGTTGACCCGGTTTGTCTGACACCTCTTCAGAGGTATTAACTTTGTTAGTCCGAAACCCGTGGGCGATAAAAACAAACAAAAAAAACTCCAAAACTCTAAAAAAATACATGAAAATGACCAAAAAAATAGTGGGGTTTGCTCGGAATCACTCAATTTGTATAAAAAATGCAAGATTCAAGCCCAAATCAAAGCCCTAAATCCAAAAATAAATTAACAAACAAAACGACTCAAATAGAAAAAAACCAAAAAAATAACCTCGAAATCGGCGTTAAAAGAGATGATGAATGCATATACGTCGTCAAATCCATGTCGTTTTGCTCAGATTTTGTCGGATTTGACCAGTTTTTGATAAGTGTGATTTGAGATAGGTGATTGGGTATGAGGTGTGTAGTGGCCCCAAAATCTGAGGTCGCCACGTCATGCGTCACGGGCCCACAACCTTGCCTAATAGCCGGCCTTACCATGTCCCACGTGCACCATGTCATACATTAACCTCATTTAAACCTCAATTTATGACTAACTTATATTACTTCATTAGAATGTTAACCAATAGACTCAATTCATCTGTTAAAATCATAATTAAATCATCAAAATTCAGCTGAAGACTTATTAGACATGATTATTCAGTTAAATATGTATAATTATGTCATATGAGCATCAACCTAATGTGAAAAACCCGTAAAAGATGTACCAAATGTATACCATAAAGTAAATCCTCAAAAGGTATAATATACAAGTCAATGTATCTCACAATGTATCCCATACCCAACTGAAAACAACATAATAAACAAACGTATGAGTCAGTTTGATGTAGGCAGTGACAAAAAGTTCACAATCTTCCCCTTGCCTCTACTCGTACTAGGGTATGCACTTAAGCCATCACAATAAAACAAATGACGAGTCTAGAGTGAGTAATCCCAAAGAAATTAAATGAGTAATTACGTAAGTAATTAAGGAATCTATAAAGACTATTAAATAAACATGTGGAATAGTAAACAAATAGTAAACAAATAACTGTAAATGGATCATTGCATGAATATGAAATAGTAAGGAATTAAAAGCATGTGCAAGATCCTGGTCACACTAGAACAATACTTTGGACTATCCACAGGCACCGCCAGTGGGAAAACTCAAACATGACTGAAATCCCTGAATCCACTTGGTGGTCAGCGTAGACCATGTCATGCCGAAATATGCATAGTAACAGCAGCCGGGTTGACTATTCACCGACATATCTCTAATACATATGTTGTGGTCTAGTATGCCACAAGCACGCAACGAAATATACCCGACGGGAGTAAACACAACCAACCGTAATAATAACAATCCTGAAATGAGAATACTGAATAAATTGAAATAAATCAATAAATAAGCAAGTAAATACTCGAGAGAATTTTAATTGGGTTACTGCACACCTTAAATCGCGCTTTGTGTCCCGAAAGTAATCCTCGGTCCGACTTTTCTAAACTCCCTGCTATCGCACTATTGCTCTGAATGCCCTAAGGTCAGTTATCATTGTTGTAACAACCCTCAAATTTTAACCCAATTGATATAGCACTGGTTAGGCCTTTGACTCGACCACGTGATACTAGACGGTATTTCGAACCTCGGGAGTCGCCACTGAGGTAATTTTATGATTCTGTGATGTGTGTATTAGTATGTTAGTCTAATACGGGTCTTGTGCCATTCGGACAATTTTTAGATTGCGTGAGGCTTCGCATAGATGAACGGGGGAGAGAAATACAATAAAAATATATTTAAAAGAATTATTGAATAATTTAATTATTTATTTGGCAAGACGAGGCAAGACTACGCGCACAACGGAAAATTTTGGATCGAGGGATACAAGATTTACGCAGGAGTCGGTTAACCAAACTCTAATTTGAGGAGACATAGGATTGACCTCGAGAGGTGTGGACGTTTAAGATGAAATATAGAGGGAATTTGGACAAACTCCAGGGGTATAATGGTCATTTAAACCAACTGATATATATATAAAATATATTATAATATATATATAAACCCTAAATATATATATATAACTCAACAAACATAAACCCTAACTTCTACACCTCTCTACCGCCGCCCCCTCCTCTTCCATCTTGGTCTCCCTCTTCTTCTCCAACTCTCGGCCTCACCCTCTCGGTCTCTCCTACTCTCCACCACTCTCTCTCGGCCTCTCCTCTCCATCTCCTCTCTTCCTCTCCACTCATGGTCTCCATCTTCTCTCTCCTCTCCCTTACTCACCACACGACCTCTCCTCCCTCACGGTCCCACTGAAGTCGCCACCGCCCTCCTCCTCTCGTTATCAACGAGCTGGATCAGTCCTCGTGAAGTCGAGCTTGCCAGAGGTATTACTCTCTTCCTCTCCCTCTCTCGGCCTTACACACCGCTCCCTTACGGTTTTTCACCCTCTCCCTCTCTCGGTCGGTTCTCTGCTTGCCGTGGTGGGCCGTCATGACCGATGGGACCGTCCCCGATCATGGCCGATTGGAGACGACGTCGTTGGCCGGAGATGGCTCATTTTTTTGGTGAAAACCGTGGTGAACAGTGGTATGGTGTGTGGTAATGGCGTGTGTGCACCCCACGGTTGGGGTGCGTGATGGGGTGTGTGTGTGACCGTGGGTGTGTGTGTGTGTACACCCACTGGTGGGGTGTATGCTGGGGGTGTGAGATTGGACTGTTGGTGTGATGTGTGATAATGTGATAAGTACACCCCATTATTGGGGTGTTATGGGGTGTGTGCACCCCACGGTTGGGGTGCATGATGGTGTGGTACACCCCACGGTTGGGGTGTGGGGTGTACCATGTATATATTGAAATAATAATAATAAAAAAAAGATTAATAAAATAGTAATAAAATACATTTATAAAGATTCACCCTAAGACTAAATACAAAGACTTAAATTGATATTTGGGACTTAAATCCTTATCAGGTAGTTGGGAAATCGCGGGAGACGTGTTAGACTCTCGAAGTTTATTTCTCTGGTCGTGATAGTTTAGGTAAATGCACTTGCCTTAAAGCTTGTGTGCGAAAGTAATCCGGTAAGAACATTGGATGTAATTCATTTTCATTCATTGTTGCTTGTTGATTCTCTTTGTTAGCATTCCTATCTTATTGATTATTTGGTATGTGTGTTCTTGGCATGAGCGTGTCGATGTGATTCTTGAGGCTTGTGTCCCTCATTTATCAAGCTGTGCTAGGTTCGTAACATTGCCCGGGAAGAGCCAGCGTCCTCTTTCCGTATGCTAGGAGGCCTGTGTCCCTCTGATGCTGCGTTAGTGTTGCGACATTGCCCGTTAAGAGCCATCGTCCTCTTTTCTAATGCTATGGTTTGACCGCTTGCTGCCTCTTTTGTTTCTTTAGAACACGCATGTTTTCGATTGTTATTTCCTCAGTCTGCCTATCATGCACTTTGATCTATTTACTGTTCCTGCCTTTTAATTACCGCATGATATTTATACTGCTTTATTTGATATCCATGAATTACTGTTAAATTTTTCTGGCATTACTTTCGATTTCTCTCAGTTGCACACCGTCTAGTTTGTAACGGTGGGTGCAGATATCCCGAAGTGCAGCAAGGGTAAGGGCCCTCTACTCGGTGATTATCTTTAAGGACCTCTTAGAGTACGCGACTTTAGGATTAGGTTAGATATGTTTCATGCTTATTGCTGGTTGCATTATGTTTTTATATATACGATGTTGGTTACTGAACTGGGGAAAATTTTTGAGAAGGATATGATGAACACTCGGGGTTTCCACATTATTATAGATTTCCTAATTTTCATTTGATTGAGTTATTTCCCAATAATTAATTAGTATTAAATTTTCTTCCAATGTGTTATACTAGCAATAACTCTTTCATAAATTGTTAAATTGATTGATTGGAGGCTGACTAGACTCGTTAGGCTCGCTGAGTATTGACTCAGGGTCTGCACGGGTTCAGGCCGGGCGTACCCAAATGTATTGGAAATTTGGGGCCGTCACAATTGTATTAGGTTGTATTCATATCAATTAATTAGGTATTAAGTTCAATTTCCCTAAAACAACCCCTAATAATCGCCCTGTCCTACAGACAACACGTTGGGGGTCTGGCCTAGAGCGCAGGTGTTCTTCTGAACTTTCAAAAAACCCAGAACAAGAAATGCACTATGGCCCCTGCCATAATGCACTGCCTGGGTCGATACTCAAAATTCCAGAACAGCAGAACATTGAAAATCGACGCTCGTGGCTACCTCCAAATGCTGTCAACCCCATCATCGACTCGTGGAGGACATACAACACTCCGAACAAGCCAAAGGCATGATCCATACACATATATACTGAATTATAACTCAAATTAAACCAAAAAATTTCCAAACTAAAAACTTTGCCAACTTGTTTAAAACTTATACAACATAACCACATAACTGAAACCCCTTCAAAGACACCGAAAATACCCAGAAAATGGTGAGTCCAACCCATAATCCCGAACTTACACTAACACCCCCAAAATTTAGTTCAAAAGATAAAGGAAGATGAGGGGAACATGGATATAGCCTTTGAATTATGATTCCTCAAGCCCAGCTCTTCCAAACCAATGAAGATCAACAAACCCTCATAAACATCACTCAATTTTCGGATTCTCACCCAGTTGATCTCATGTGATGTCCCAATTTTAAGGCACTTTCTCTGGCATAGATTAAGTCAATAAGTCCACCAAATGGTAACTCAAATGGTAACTTGTCCTTTTAACTTATCCTTGTGAACCACCAATTATTAGTTTCCCGGGTGTTCTGGTACTCGACATCCACACCACGATTCGAGCCGTCACGCACGTTTGGGCCACAAAGCATCAAATCGGTTATTTATTTAATTATTTAATGCATTTATTCATTTATTACGTGTGTACTATTCCCCGACCTAGTGTACCCGAAATTCGCCTACCTGGTACCCATGCTAACATACTTTTCGAGGTGAATGGCTATCACATTACCTTGCTCGGCAATTTTCATAACACATTGCGTTGCAAATTAAGATAATTGAATATACACCTTGCAAATTAGACAAAATAGAACACAAAATAGACTATTTACCTAGTCAAGTGTGCCCCGGGCCTATCAACAACATCCACGCAGATCTGTGTTACCGTCCAAGTATGAAAATATGTCATGATAATGACATAATTAGAATTAGGCCATTACAGTTCTTCCCAACTAGGGGAGATCTTGTCCCGAAGTTTAAAAATCTAATTAATTCATACTGGCATAAAGTTGAGGGTAACGCTTCCGCATCATAGACTCGAGCTCCCAGGTGAGTCCCTTAGTCCTGTGATGTTGCCAACGAACCAATACCTTAGGGATCTCCCTGTTCCGTAGAGTCTGTATCTTACAGTTCATGATCTCAATCGATTGTTCCTTATAAGTAACATCAAGCTGAACCTCTACCTGTTTGACATCAACCCACAGTCTTGGTCCTGATCTAGCCAACCTTAACATATAGATGTGAAATATTGGATAAACCATGCTAACTGTGGCGACAATGTATGCTACTCTGCCAACGCGTGCCTCGACCTTGAACGATCCAATAAACCTCAGTTCCAGTTTCCCCTTGATGCCAAACCTTTGATGACTCTTCCAGGGCGAAACCTTCAAATACATCATGTCATCCTTCTTATAGTTCAGACCCTTGTGGTACTTGTCTACATATTTCTTCTATCTATCTTGGGCAGCCTGAAGCCTCTGCCTAATCTATTTGATATTCTCAATATGACCAATAATAACCTCAGGTCCTATAGCCGTTGTATCCTCTAGTGCAGCCTAACATACTGGTGACATGCAGTACCATATAATGCCTCAAACGGTGGCGTCCTGATACTTGTCTGATAGCTGTTGTTGTAAGCAAACTCGCATAATGGTAGATAATCCTCCCATGATCCACCAAACTGCAAGATACATGCCCTGAGCATATCCTCTAAGATCTGAATCAACCTCTACAACTGACCTAAGATAAAAACATATGACTTCTTTTGAGAAGAAGCCAGTTGTCTTTTTAGATTACCCATTCAACCTTAACGCACCAATAGCTAAAAAGGGTACGTACCATAAGGTCTCTGTCTGAGGATGGTACGTTGTACTGAATTGTAATCTTGTGTCGAACTACTCCTACGTACTATCCCAAAGCTTAGAAGTCAATCTGGGATCCCTGTTAAAAACAATGGAGACCGGTACACCATGAAGTTTAATGATCTCCCTCTCGAAGATAATGCTCAGCTGTGGGAAGGAATAGCGCATTGAAATCAGAATAAAATGCACCGACTTCGTCAACTTTTCAATCACAACCTAAACTGCATTGTGCCTCCTCGTAGTCTGCGGTAGGCCACTAACAAGATCCATAGTCACGTGCTCTTATTTCCACTGTGAAATAGGCAGTGGCTGTAACAATCCAGCTGGTCTCCTGTACTCAGCCTTCACTGTTGGCAAATATGATAACTCCTAACGTAAGTGCCCACGTCAGCCTTCATCCCTGGCTACTTAAACAATCGCCATAAATCATGCTACATGTTGGTCCGACTAGGATGAATAGTGTACCGCGACTGGTGTATGTCCTTTAGAATGTTTTCCCAGAGCTCTTGTAACGTAGGTACCTATAACCTACCTTGTGCCTCAAGCACTTGTATGAAGACCTATACCAATCAGTACACCACGAATCCTGAGCCAGATAGCTGAACAACTCATAAACAACTCATATAGCCTGTCAGCCCTTTGATACTCATCAACCCGTTCCAAAGACATAGTAGGAACTGGCATCTGACAACAAATTTGTAGCTCTGCAATAGCCTTTGTGACATATATCACCGATGCTGCCTCAAGAAGTCCATTGTCATGTGTAATATGTTGCAGTATTATCTGGTAATCAATGCCATTCAGGCTCAACGCATTATCTACATCCTTCGCTTTACCTGGATGGTACTCAATGGCGAAGTCATATTCCTTCAGTAACTCAAGCCATCTCCTCTGTCGTATGTTCAGATCTCTCTAAGTGAACAGATACCTCATACTCTAATGATCAGTAATTGTCACAAACTTCTCTCCGTAGAAATAATGCCTCCAGGCATTCAGTGTAAACACGATTGCTGCAAACTCTTAGTCATGCACAGGATAACTACCCTGTTGGAGTCTCAAACGTCGACATAAATACGCAATTGGGTTCCATTCTGCATTAGCACGCATCCCAACCCTGTACTCGAAGCATCAATATAAACGAAAAAGCCTTTAGCAACGCTAATACTGGCGCAGAAGTCAACTTCCTCTTTAGTTCCCAAAAAGATTCCTCATAATCCTCTGACCAATAAAATCTAAAATCTTTCTTAGTCAACCTAGTCATCGGCGCTGTAATCAATGAAAAGTCCTCTACAAACCGCCAATAATATTATGCCAATCCCAAGAAACTCAAAATGTCAGAAATGAACTTATATGTCCTCCAATCAGTGACTGCCCGAATATTGTCACCATCCACAAACACTCCCTAATCACTGATGGCGTGTTCCTGAAACTTTACCTCACTCAGCCAAAAATCGCACTTCTTGAACTTATCATACATCTTGTGCTCTCTCAGTGTTGTTAGAACCTCCCTGAGATGTCTCTCGTGCTCCACACGAGTCTTGCTATATATCAGGATGTCGTCAATGAAAGCAATAACATATCGATCCAAAAATGGTCTCAAGACCCTATTCATCAAATCCATGGAGATCGTTGATGCATTAGTCAGCCCAAACAGCATGACTGTGAAGTCAAATAACTCGTATCTCTTACTGAAGACAGTTTTCTCAATGTCACCAACTCGAATCCTTAGCTAATGATAACCTAAGCGTAGATCAATCTTCAAGAAGGACTTGGCTCTTACTAACTGGTCGAATAAGTCATCAATCGTGGGAAGTGGGCAACGGTTCCTAATTATCACCTTATTCAACTTCCTGTAATCTTCACACATCTGCATAGTATCGTCTTTTTTTCATGACAAAAAGGAATAGAGCTCCCCAAGGAGACATATTAGGGTGAATGAAACCCTTATGTAACAACTTCTCCAGTAGGATCCTCAACTCCTCATGCTCGGATGCATACATCCTATACGGTTGGTTGTAAATCGGTTGTGTCCCTAGTATTAACTCAATGATTAACTCAACTGTTCGAGGTGGTGGTAAACCTGACAAATCATCTAGAAATACTTTGGAAGCTCATAAACAACTGGGACATCCTCAACTTATCACTGTTCTCGGCTCTACCTCAACAATAGCTGCAAACATCTCCATCTCCTAAGTCGTAGCTAATCGACCTCTGGTGGTCGGCAAAACTGTCGCAACTTCGGCAAATGAAAACTCTTGAATCCCCTCAATATCAAAAGTCACAGTCTTACTGAAACAATCAAATTGTGCATGATATGCTGACAGCTAATCCATGCCAAGTAAGGCAACGAAATCCAAGTACTCTAAAACTCGCAAGTCCACCGGCAACTGATGTCTCACGACCTGAATTTCACAATCCCGGCATATGCGATTAGGGTATACCTTATCCCATATGCGATTAAGGTATACCTTATCCCCAACAATTGTACTAAGGAGAAGGTCTGTATCGAATGTCTATGGTTGTAACCCTAACTCTCCTACCATGCGTCCTGCAATAAAAGATAAAGTACTACCATAATCCATCATAATATGCATAGGGGTAGCACAAATGGATAATATACCCTCAACAAGCTGTCTGGTTGCCTCTCTGTCCTGCTGTACGACTGCAAATGCAACAGCGTATGCGCTATCTCTGGCCTGATGAGTCTGTGGTGATGGTGCTGATGCTCTCAAACAAATAACCTTTAGATGCCTAGTCTAATGGCATTGAAAGCATCGACGTCTATCCTGACATCCAGTCTGTCTAATAGCTTGTCCCTGACCCCTGACTTTGACTCCTCTGTCCTATCTCATGGCCTTCCTGTTCTCTGTACTGATGGTACTGCTGTTTAGGCTGCTCAACATGCACAAGGGCAACAACATACTCTACCTGACGGTCATCCTACCTCAGCTGGTCCTCTCGTCAATCTTTGTCACCTTGGCGACCCTGATCACATTACCAATCATCTCTACGAGTATGTTGTTCCTATCCCTATCGACCTCACTAGTCTCTCTGCCTTTTCGGCCTTTGCTCTGGTCATGAACTCTGATAAGACTGGACTTAATATATTGAGGGCTTAGGTCAAATAGGCATCTGCCAAAAATACGTCTCATGTGCAAGAGATCGATCATAAATCTTCTATAAAGTATGGGCTCCACTAGAAACAATGATGTTTGCAATCATCTCATCTAATCCCTAGACAAAATAGTAAATCTTAATTCTCTTAGTCGCTGACACGTTCATGGCATACTGGAGAATGTATCTGAACCTCTCCATATACTGTAACAATGCATACTGCCCTGCCTTAGAGCAAAAAACTTCTCTTTAAATCTCAGCTAAACCTCCATCGAGATGTACTCAACGAGGAAAAGCTGTTTGAACTCGGCCCAAGTCGTTGGACCTTGATGAGATTCAGAATAAGTCATCCACTAGACCGCTGCCTCTCCTCTCAGACAAAAGCTGGAGAGTCGCACCTGATCTGCCTCCTCAACCTTCAGTAAATTGTGTAGCCGCTGATGAGAAAATTACCATCACCCAACCAACTCTGGGTTACCAACTCCATAAAAGTAACCAGGGTTAAACCTCAGAAAATCATTAAGCCTCTTTGCCTCCACAGACTTAACACTGCCGGACATGAAGCTACCGCTGATTGCTTAGTCGTTGCTGAAGTGATATGGACGTCTCCACTACACCACAACTATATCTGTCCCCTTGGTTAAGTTCTCTAAAAATGTCGCCTGAACTGGGGCCTGTGTTGTGACCGGTGCTACTACTACCTTGTTAGTAGGTGCAACGAATGTAGTAGTTAGTGCATACATCACGACCAATTAAACTTGGATTATATCCATAAACACTATCAACTGTGCCTGTTGCGCCATATACCAGCCATCCATCCTCTGCAATATAGCCCGCAAAGTCATGATATCCCTAGTCGTGTCACTGGTATCCCTGACCTCGGGCTAATTAGTAAGAGGTTGTTCGTCTATCAGGATCTGTAACGAAGAACGTAAGCTGAATCAGTCTCAATATTTATGCAAGTACCGTATGTAATATACAATAAAAAACATAACACATATATAATCCTAACACTACCCACCTCATAATTACTTCCCAATTAAAGTTCTAAGGCAATTAGTTTGGGTTTCTACATCTAAGGTTTATTCATTAAGTTTATGCTATTTCATTTAATCTTTCTTGAGGTTCATCAAAACCTCGCTCTGATACCAAATATAATGACCCTAAATTCAAGGCTGCCACGTCATGCGTTACGTGGCCATAACCTTGCCTAATAACCGGCCTCATTGCGTCCCACGTGCACCACATCATACATTAACCTCATTTAAACCTCAATTTATGACTAACTTATATCATTTCATTAAAATGTTAGCCAATGGAATCAATTTATCTGTTAAAATCATAATTTAAATCATCAAAATTCAGAGGAAGACTTATCATACATGATTACTCAGTTAAATAGGTAAGTTCATGTTATATGCCTGTAAAAGATGTACCAAATGTATATCATAAACTAAATCCTCAAAAGGAATAATATACAACTCAAGGTATCTTACAATATATCCCATACCCAAGTGAAAACAACATAATAAACAAACATACGAGTCAGTCTGATGTAGGTAGTTACAAATAGTCTGCAAGCTTCTCGTTGCCTTTGCTCATACTAGGGTATGCACTTAAGCTATCACAACCAAATAGATGACGAATTCAGAGTGAGTAATCCCAAGGATATTCAATGAGTAATTACGAAAGTAAATAAAGGAATTTGTAAAGACTATTAAATGAGTATGCAGAATAGTAAATAGACAACTGTAAATGGATCATCACATGAATATGAAATAGTAAGGAATCAAAAGCACTTGCAGGATCCTGGTCACACTAGAACCATACTTCGGACTATCTCCAGGCACCGTTAGTGAATAAACTTAAACATAACTAAAATTCCTGAATCGGCTCGGTAGTCGACGGAGACCATGGTGCACTAACATATGTATACTAACAGTAGTCGGGTCGACTATTCATCGACATACCTCTAATACATATGTTATGGTCTAGTGGGCCAAAAGTACGCAATAGAATAAACCCGACGGGAGTAAACTCAACCAACCAACCGTAATAAAAACAATCCGGTAATGAGAATAGTGAATAAATAAAAATAAATCAATAAGGAAGCAAGTAAATACTCGAAAGAATTTCAATTGAGCTACTACACACCTTAAACTGCACTCCGTATACCAAAAATAATCCCTTGTGCGACTTCACTAAACTCATGACTCCCACACTATTGCCCCGAATGCCCTAAGGTCAGTTATCATTGTATTAGGTTGTATTACTATTAATTAATTAGGTATTAAGTTCAATTCCCCAAAACAACCTTTAATAATTGCTCTTGTCCTGCACACAACGCGTTGGAGGACTTGGCATAGCACGCTGGATGTTCTTCAGGACCTTCAAACAACCCAGAACAGGCAGTGCGCTATGACCCCTGCCCAGCGCGCTACTTGGGTCGATACTCAGAATTCCAGAACAACAAAACATTAAAAATCGATGCTCGTGGTCCCCTCCAAATGCCGTCGACCCATCCTCGACTCGTGGGAACATACAACACTTTAAACAAGCCAATGGCATTATCCATACACATATATACTGAATTAAAATTAAAATTAAACCAAAATTTTTCCAAACTAAAAACTTTGCCAACTTGTTTAAAACTTATACAACATAACCACATAACTCAAACCCTTTCAAAACACCAAAAATACATAGAAAACAATGAGTCCAACCCATAATATCAGACTCACGCCAATACCCCCAAAATTTAGTTCAAAAGATAAAAGAAGATGAGGGGAACATGGATCTAACCTTTGTTTTATGATTCCTCAAGCCTAGCTCTTCCAAATCACCATGGAAGATCACCAAATCCTCATAAGCATCACTCAATTCTCGGATTCTCACATGTAGTAGAGAAAAAATGTGACAAAAGTGATCAAAATATCAATATATATATATATCACCAAATTGATCTCATATGATGTCCCAATCTCAAGGCACCTTATATGGCTTAGATTAAGCCAATAACTCCACCAAATGGTAACTCAGATGGTGACTTTTCCTTTGCGCTTATCCTTGTGAACCACCAATTATTGGTTTCCCGGACATTCCGATACTTGACACCCGCACAACGATTCGCACCGTCGCGCACGTTCGCGCCATAAAACATCAAATTGGCGATTTATATTAATTATTTAATGTATTTTATTCATTTATTATGTGTGTACTATTTCCCGACCTGGTGTACTCATAATTCACCTACTCAGTACCTGCGTCGACACATTTTTCGAGGTGAATACTCGTCACACTATCTCGTTCAACAATATCATTATAAATACACACATTGCGATGTATATTAACATAATTGAATATGCATATCGCAAATTAGGTAAAACATCACACAACATATACTATTTACCTAGTCAAGCATGCCCTGGGCCAATCAGTGATGTCCACGCGGATCTGAGCTAGCGTCCATGTCTGAAATACGTCATGATAACAACATAATTAGAATTGGGCCATTATAGGGTGAGTAGGGTATGGTGAGTGAAAACCCTTTTATATGGAAGGTTAGTTGGGTAATTTCATAAAACTAGGGCGTTTAGCAACTAGTAGGGTCCATTTAGGTGCTCCTTTATTTTTTACTATATGAGCTAGGAGCTAATTAATGTAGATGAACAAATATTAATTTGATCATCGGTTGGTTTGAGCTCTAAGCTTTTGTAGGAAAGGAATGCCAAAAATAAAAATGTTGAGAGTACTATGGTCTTCTTTTTCCTACACTTATCCATCACGTACTTAATAAGAAAAAAATAGACAAAAACTAGTAAGTTCTTCAATTTGTAAGTCATAATTAATTACTTTGCCAATCAACTTTAATTAGTATTGCAAGATACTTCATAAAGAAGTACTTGTGTATGGATCTATCCCTTAGTTGAACCGAGGCTTTTTGGAGTAAAACCACATACCTGTGAGTGCAAAGTTGGTAAGGTTGAGGACAATATTGGTACTAGTGAGATCCATGAACCCGCAAATAAAGGTGTGTGTGGGCCTAACAAGTGGTATCAAAGTTGATGGCTCGGCTGGGACAAGACATGTCTGTTGGTAGTCGTAGTTCCTCAAGTTGTGATCACATGTCGCGAGTGTCAAATATAACCTAGTTTAGGTTACCAATTCTACAAGAATGTAGTAGTGGCAAGCAAGGGGTCGAATCCATAGCACTCCTTCAATCTAAATTTAATTGTACATAAAGTAAAGAGAAAATGAGGGGGTTTGGAAAAGAGTTTTATCATACTAAAACAAACAAAAAAGTAAATACTTGAAAATCAAAAAAAATTAAAACATACCAAGGTCTAAAAATCCACAATCTAGCCCTACTTAGTAGTTTACATGTCTTGTATCATTGATTTTGAAAGATAAGTTTAACACAGTTTCCCTAGATCAGCTATAGGCTATTAGTGATGCAGGCATGGTTCGAAGCAATGATGTGTATCACGAGGCAGTTGATTGATTGGAGCTATTATGAGAAAGTCGTCAATTTAGAAAAGTTTTACAAATTAAAAACGTGATATAGTTTTAAGTGATTAATTTCTTACTTAGCGTCAATATTTATCAATTGCGATTAATTAGGATACATAATTAATTAGTATGTCAA
This sequence comes from Stephania japonica, assembly GCA_039657345.1. Lineage (NCBI taxonomy): Eukaryota > Viridiplantae > Streptophyta > Magnoliopsida > Ranunculales > Menispermaceae > Stephania > Stephania japonica. The sequence continues at coordinate 36,581,701 of CM077564.1, read as the reverse complement.
TTTTAGTAAGAGTTAAAGAAGTTTTAGAGTAGTACGCTGGAAAGTTAGATATTAGAAGTTTAGTTTAATTAGGAAACGTAGATATTAGAAAGTTGTTAGTTTTCTTTTTAATTAAGATTCTTACATACTATGTTCTAACTAGATTTTAATTAGAAAGTTAGTTCCCTAATAAAACCCTATATGAAGGCTATGTAATAGTTTAGGAGTGGTTTTTGATATTTAATAAAGAATTGATTTCTTTTCTTTGAGAATTTGGTGTTTAATTCTCTGGCCCTAGGTTATTTGTTCGTGGTTTTTTTAGCAATTCAATTTGAAAGATCCTCACTGCGTTAATTGGGGTCACCAAAGCCCTAGTTCCCCTATTCTCGGTAGATAGGGAAACGACTCTCTAAATACTTTCCTAACTCCAGTTTGCATCCTTGGGCAACCGCTCTCAAGATTTAGTACGTGAGCAACAATTGAAATATGTGGGAACACTAATAACTAAGTAACCTTGGGCAATCGCTTTAAAGATTTAACCTAGTATCCGATGTTACTCACGTAGAACAATAGGTGTGTCTAGTCTCTTGCTTTAAGTGATATCCACATCACAATGTGGTTGGTATCATAGATTCAAACATTTGATAGCTAGTTAATGGGTTTGCACCTACAGATTTGTGATTGACTTACAAACTCTACAATATCATTAAGGCGTTGTTAAAAACAACAACATAAGAATAGAAAAACTGAAACAAACACTTTTATTATAGAAAATCTTAATAAGACATGAATAAACAACTCAAAACGGGCTAGAGAGCTTCATTCCCGACAAAGATATTAAAAACCTTGTCAGACATGGCTACTCTACCTCTCAAAACTTCTAAAACTCTCTAAATACAAAATGTTACGTGGTCAAGCTTCTTTTATTTAGGTGTGCATGGGCATCAAAACAGGAAACCCCGAGATTAAGAGCTCTAAAAAAATTATAATACCTTCTATTCTGCGAGTCTGACATCGTGGTTATTAAGGGGTAGAACCAGGGATGACATGGGATGAAAATAGCAAGTCGATATGTTTTGGCTTAACACCGTGGGTTGACGCCGTACGTTCAAACTTTGGCATTGTACGTTTTAATCTAACATCGTGTGCATATTTCTTAGATGCCTTGGGTGGTGTTGTCTAGTATAACTGGAGGTGTGAACTTTGACTTGGCGCTGCCTATGACGCTGTGCCTTATGACTCACAGTGCCAAACCTGTTGTTAGTTTGACCCAAGTTTGACTTTACTCCCATAATTTTCCAAAACATGTATATTTCCTTAAATAACCTATAAAAGCCATAAGTAAACATTTAAGATAATAAAATAGAACTTTAGAATTGATTTCCATGAAACAATAAAAGTGCATAAATAAAGACTCATCAAGTTGCCTCCCTTTTGAGATTTAGTGATGACAGATCATGGATATGACATCTTGGATGAATTTTGGTCCAAGGAGGAGATTGTTAGGATGTAAGGGACTAAGATGTCCCACATATGACTTCTTAAAAAAGTACTTAAGCTGTGGTTCTCTACCAACTTGTATCGAGGCCTTTTGGAGTAAAACCCCATACTTGTGAGTGCAAGGTGGTTAAGTTGGGGATTATATTGGTACTAGTGAGATCCATGGACCTGTGCACTCACAAATGTAGGGTTTTACTAGAGTTTGTTGATCGGGATGCATGGGACCAAAATATAGTCCCACATCGATTAAATGTGACTTCTTAAATTAATACTTAAATTTTGGTTGTCTTCCAAGTAGTGCCGAGCCCTTTTGGAGTAAAACCCTATACCTGTGCAGGGTGTTTGGATCAATATCAGTACTAGCTAGTGAGATCTATGGACTTGCGAATACAGGTGCGGGTAGGCCCAATAGGTGGTATTAGAGTCGATAGTTCGGTTGGAACGAGACATGTTTGTTGGTTGTCGTGGGTTCCTTGAGTCGTCTCCCCTCGAGATGCAACAATAACAGATTATGGATGTGGCACCTTGGAAGGATTTCGACCTAAGGTGGAGATTGTTAGGATGCGTGAATCAAATTATAGTCCTAGATCAGTTAAGTTTGACTTCTTAAAGAAGTACTTAAGTGTGAAGCTCTCTCCAAGTAGTACCAAGGCCTTTCGGGGTAAAACCTTTTACCTAAAAGTGCAAATGTAGTTAGATTGGGGACATTATCGATACTAGTGAGATCCACGGACCTGCAGATAAAGACGCAGACATGCCCAACATAAATGTATTATACTAATGCAAGCATGCTCTTCCCCTATATATGTTTTTTTTACTTCAGTAGAAATCGAACAACGATCTCCCGAGGTCTTGCCTTTTTGGTAAGTGATGTCTTTACCATTTCACCTAAGAGGCTTTGACATATTCCCCTATATATGTTAAACGTGTTGTAAACTAACTTGTAGCTAACTAAAGACTGGAGCAAGGAAAACATAAACTAATAAGAACTACTAGAAAAGAGAAGAGGAGAGAGTTTGGTTCCAGCTGACTCGGATGGGTAAGCTAAATGGTAAAGGTGAGTGTGGGACTGTTGGGTTAGGCGCACGGTCTTGCGTTAGATTCCCTAGTATGTCATTTGGGCCACTAGGGCCCTTAAATACTCGGTCTATGAACACCAAAGTCTTATGAGAATAGTCAGGAGAGTAACCTGATCCACAATTATAAAAAATCAAGTAAAAATAGTTTCATTTCAACTTGGAGTATGTTCTTAACAAGTAAAGACACCGTTTTACATAGGTCTAACCTTGATCATGATGAGAATGAGTACTTGCAAAAAATACCAAGCTCATAAATCATAAAAGATTAATAATGAGTTACATTGACAACACATAATCTAGTGGTAAGTGCATAATATGAGGAGATAGAAGACACACTGACACACTCAATAACCATTATACAATATATGAATAGATCGACGCAAGTTACATGGACAACAACTATTTTAGTTTAAAATTGAATTCATTTGCACAACACATTAAATGCACAACATGACAATCTATACTATATATAATGCCAATCCTCTCTTGAATTCTATTAAAAAAAACTTTGCAATATTAACTATATTGCCCTTAATTTGTTTTTTTCTTATTGGTCTAAAAATAAATGGCAGTTAGACTATGAGGGTGTTTTGGGTAGACAAATTATATTCAAGTAAAACTTTTCTGATTCTTCTCAACTTCCATATTTGATAACTACCTAAATGGAAGTTATTGATTTCGTTTGCTCTCTCCCCTTCCTCCACTTTTTTTCTCTCCACTCCATTTACATTTTTTTCATGGGTTTTGATAAATTGAAAATCACTTTCTTCTTCATCTTATTATATATATGGTGAGAAATAGTTTCTGGATTGATTTTGAAAGTTCCCTTCATATAAATGTGATTAGGAAGAAAGAGGTCTATACTTGGCAACCATATCGATAAGGTGGAATAGAGAGGTGATGATGACTGTTATGGGAATACATACATACAGTTCTTTATACCCAAATATATAATTCTCTGGTTCCAAATTGATTATTCGATACGCGAATAATGCAATTCAGGGCAAGAGAATTATACACTAAATTCTCAAAGGAGAAATTTAATTCTTTATTAAAAATCAATCAACGTACAAAACATGACTCAAAGTCTATATATAGACTTATCAAAAAAAACTTAAAAATATAACTAACTCAAACACTAACCATGACATGAACTCCTATTTCAACCCAACTATAGAAAAGAAACTCTTAAATTAACTTGACTCCAACTATGACTCTATCTATATACTAAAAGATCACCATATATAACACATTAACATATATGCATCAAAACACTTTGATAAAAATTAACTCTAGCTTAGATTTTATCTCTTACTAAAATTAACTCTCACAAGTCAATCTTAAACCATGACTCTAATTTGTACAATGTGTTGAATTCATACACGTCTGTAAACTCCCTGCTTCTATTCTCCATCATTCTCCCCCCGGTTAGAAAAATTTGTCCACAAATTTTTATACCCTCTCGCGTCTTTCGACCTAGGACAACTTTGTCCTTAAAACTAAGCTTGACCTCAAAATCGAAGTTGTCAACAAACTCACCACTGTGAGTCTTGAAGAGCGTCCACTACCAACTCTTCATCCATGTCATCAGTTAATAAACAAAAGTATTTGGTCGTTGCGAACTTCAATTTGTCTCCACACATTTTTCAATTAGGTAGTTTTTAACTACACCATCATCAACCACTGTCTCAAGTGGGACTTGCAGATTGCAAAATAAATTCGATAACAAGACCATCAACGACGGGTGAAACATATATGCGAGGAGTAATTTCTTCAACTTCATCCCGAAAATCACGAATCTTCATTGATGGCGCCTCATCACACAGCACCACCACTGACACTTGTGGTATTTACGTCAACTGTGTAACCTCAAGTACACAACTATCATCTCCAAATATCACATTTTCTTCAACAATAGCGTCATCATTGTCATAAAAAATTGGCGGCTTGTTGATGTCGAAGATGTGACCGTCGTTGCATTAGATTAAATTAATGCATTCTTCTAATTGACAATCTTTGTTATTGTACTCATTGTCCTTGTCAGAAGAAGAATCTACTTTTGTTTCTTTAAAAACAATAGGGTTTTTTGAGAGTTTGGGACATGGATTCAATGGATCCTTAAATACTATGTCACCTCGGGAGGTGACTCATTAAGTTGCACACGCGACACGCTTTTGTTCCTGTGATACAAGAAATTGAGTAAAGAACTGCTCTAGTCAGACTTGGTCGTCTCGTTGATAGACAACTTCAACTTGTTGGTGGTTCTGATTCTTCTTCGGAGGCATGATTAACATCAAATCACGCTTGATGAAGGCTCGGATACCAAACAGACGCAGTGGAAGTCTTCCAAATTGATTATTCGATACACTAATAATGCAATTCAAGGCCAGAGATTATACACCAAATTCTCAAAGAAAAAAAATTCAATCCTTTATTAAAAATCAATAAAAATCAATAAAAATCAATCAACCTTCAAAACGTGACTCAAAGTCTATATATGAACTTTTGAAAAACAAAACTTAAAAATATAACTAACTCAAACACTAACCGTGACATGGCCTCCTATTCCAACTCAACTATAGAAAAGAAACTCTTAATTAACTTGACTCCAACTATGAATCTATCTATATACTAAAAGATCACCATAACACGTTAACATATATGCATAAAAAAACTTTGATAAAAATTAAGTTACTCTAACTTAGACTCTATCTCTACCTCAAATTAACTCTAACAAGTCAATCTTAAACCGTGACTCTAATTTGTATAATGTGTCGAATTCATACACGGTTATAAACTCCTCGCTTCTATTCTCCATCAGTTATGACATGAGAACCCTTCAAAATATGTTTTGCATTAAATGACTTGTGCATTTGTAACTCATCGATTTATGGGTTTGATTCAAATCCAATGGTTGTAGATGAGGTTCCCATGCCATGAATATTTTTATGGTTCCCATGGTAGTAGTACCCATATATATGAGTCATAAATGCACAAGCCATTTGCATCCCTATATATATAGGGATGCAAATGGGTAAGGTAGGGGATAGGGACCTCATTCCCATATCTGTACCCACTAAAAAATCATCGGGGGATGAATTCTCGTACCCATCCTCATACCCATCAAATTCCCGTGGGTATGGAGAATCTTCGTAGGTAAAATATTTTACCCATTTCATTCTCCATTAGGGATCCCCGTTGAGATTTTCATGGAGATTTTTGCCGGGATGAGGAATCCCCATAGGGAAAATATTATTCGATCCCATTTAATTTTTCTCAAAAAAAGAATTATAAAAAATAAGGAATAAAAAATACATACATAACAACACAATTGTTGAAATTCCAACAAAAATAAAGTACAACATATCATGCAATTAGAGTTCTAACTTCTACGTGTTAACAATTCAAAATCTCATTAAGGAGTTTTGTCATGTGTATAATGAATGTTTCTGGTGGAAACTATGTAATATTATATTATATTTATATATAAATATCATATGGTGCATAAATAATAAATATCATATGGTGTATAATTGATATATGGGGACCCTTATAGGTAATCCTCATGATTATCCCCATTGGGTATCAGGATCCCTGTGGGGATCACCATGGGGATTCTCGTGGGTATATTTTATCACCCATCCCAGTACCCATACCTGTGTGGGTATGAGATTTCGTACCCATCCCTACCCCCACACCCATTTAAATCCCCATACTCGTACCCGTTGGGGTAAATCCTCGTCACCCTGGGTATTACCCTACCCATTTGCATCCCTATATATATGATCTGAGAAGATAGAAGTTACATTTACTAGAACAATTTTGGTCTTTAATAGAGGTTTAATAGTCTTTAATAGAGGTTTCAAAACCCCATTAAACCTCTATTAAAGACGTGTATTATTAAATGCTATGTGAAAAACTTGTTCCATAGGTCGTGTTTCTTATGCATATAATAAGACCCACTTTGTTTTAAAAAAAAAATAACACCCATCTTTAATAGAGGTTTTGAAACCTTTATTAAAGACCAAAACTGTTCTAGTGATTTAACTTCTTTTTTTTTTTTGATTTACCTGGGGGTATTCGGGCTTTGCTTGACTAATCCCACCCGAGGGGGATATTCGTCCAACAAAAAACTTGATATAGTAAAATATTTATAGCAACTTTACTGTTTGCGCTTTTTGTTCTTTTCACTTGAAGTATTGCAAACTATACATGCATACAGTCTGTTTAACTTATTTAACATATATGGAATCTAATTACCACCTGTTACGTCCTTTTTAGTTCCACCATTTTAATCCCTATAAATACCAAGGATTTGGGGAGCTATCTAGAATCTCATGCAAGTACATTACGTAAGTAACAAAAGTGGTAGCTAGCAAGTAATTAAACTCTTTCTCTGAGATCTCACTCGTAATATCAAAATGACCAATTCCGGCCTTTCTGCTACTTTGATTCTTGTTATGGTTTTCACCCTTGCAACTACGCTAACCCAGGGAAGGCATTTGAAATTAGACACTAAGAAACAGGAGGTGCAGCAATCAATATTTGTTGTTGCAATAAGAGGTCATGACCAGGGAATTGCGTTCGGTACAAGTCCTACTAACGGTTCGCTTGCTCACGACTTGCACGGCGAACCAATATTGGGCAGTCTCGGTGAGTTGGAAGGCTCGCCGATCCGAGCTCCGAGTCGATCAGATCAAGGCACTCATGAATCACCACCAGGCCTAGGGCACAACATTGACGGTTTTCGACCTACCAGCCCTGGCCACAGTCCCGGAATAGGTCATTGATCGCCGACCTGCTGCATTATATTAATTAGGTCGTACTGCAATTTGTACTCATTTCAAATGGTTACTGCAATTAGGTCGTACTGCATTATATTAATTAGGCTCCTATATGTATGCTTATTTATTTTGTGATATATTTATGTTAATTTGCAATTGGTTAAATTGATAGTGCATTATATTACTTGCTAAGTCATATCTCTTGGTGAAATCAATGAACGTGGCATCACTTTTCAAAAAGCAAGGTAGATTTAGGAAGGTCGTGGTTGTGACTCCTTAAAAAAATGATATTAATCTGGTCAGGTTGCCATAGCGGTAAGGGCAAAGTTGGGTTTGTGTGAGTTAAGTGAACAAACCCCATTTTGATTCCCCACAGTGTCATCGACCGGGCCACTAGGGCAGCCCGCTCGATTATCCCATTTATTTGGAAGGCAACAGGGGCTTGTGGGATTAGTCTCATCCCACTTGGGGTGTGGATACCCACAATTATCAAAAAAAAAAAATGTTATTGAATTAATTACGATATCAATTTTTCAGTCTAATATTAAAAACACATCATGGTTTATGTTTTTGTTCTTTGAAGCAGACCAATTTTTTTTTTCTTATATGTGTAACACCAAGGCAGACGTGCCCTTAACCAAAGTCTCGAGCTCAACTTGCATTCAAAGACTCAATAGTTCACAGGATTATGCAATTCACACCAAGTTCAAGTTTTCTTCTCACATGTACGCTACCAAGAGTACGTATAGATTTACGCAGTTGAAGTACATTTGATCGACAAACCTATATCATAATAAAAACCCATCACTTTTAGCAACAAATCAATAAAATAACAATCTTTTGCTAATGTAGTATTAGCTAGTACTCTAAGCAATAATGTTGTTTTCTGAGTAAAAGTAGTGTTTAGCAATAAAATAGCTAATGGAAATATTATTTATTTATGAAAATTATTTGCAGTTAATAATTAGGACTTTGCATTAAATATAAACTGTTTCATAAATAATAGTATTGTAAGATTGAGGCTTTATTGTTGTTGTTGCCATTGTTGTTTTAAGATCTTACATGTATATTGAATCAATATGTTCGAAAAAATTTCTTTTTTGATTAATCATTCAACACTTGTCTAACTAGTCACATGGGCCCCAGGATTGCATAAAGAGACAACCAGTGGCCCGACATTTGACCGTCGTGGCGAATCAAACTTGAGACCGACCGAAATAATATTAACGTGGCATAGATCTCTGATCATCTATGTTACCTGAACTCGGGTGCGGGTGTCGGGTACGGGTATGAGTCTAAAGGTTGGACCCACCTATTCTCTAATTTAAGGACACGAAGACTCGGCAAAAAGTGTATAAAACTTGCGTGACATATGCTTATATATATATATGTAATAACATATATTACATATATGTAATAGCTTATACACCTATATTTTTTTCTCATTTTTCATTTCTTACTCTATACTAGAAAGTTCTTGTTAAACTTTTTTCTTTATTCTCTTACATTTTAAATCTTTTTATATAAAGAGCTCTTCAAATGGAGTATCCATGTCTTTTTGAGTGTCAGACTCGTTTCAAGTGTCCGACACGGGTACTTTGGGTTAGAGTGAATGGTCCAAGTAACATAGTTGATCATTACAAATAGGAACTTACATATAACATTTTAACGTTCTAACTATTATAGGTAAATAGATCTATTTACGTATAACATTTTAACGTTCTAGCTAATATAGGTAAATAGATCTATTTACGTATATTAGGTAGAACGCACAAAAGTAAGAACGGGCTTGTTACATGCATATATATATATAAAAATTGTTTTCAAAGATGATAATATACAATGAGTGAAATGTTGCTGGTGATCTGTTTTGATAAAATTCCACGAGCTTCCCATATCACGCTTGTTTTATTAAAAGTTTTAACAGACTTGTAACATAAAGTACTATTATTTGACTAACGTAGCCGGGCCTCATGTGCTTGTATTAGAGCATGAAAGCACCCAAACTCCAAACAGAAATGCACTTTCTGATACAAGCACATGTACAACAGTTCCTCAACTCCGGGAGCCAACCAATGCTTTCTTTTGGGAATCTCTACACACCAACGCATGGCATCAATAATAGATACATATTAATATAATTCGAAGATAAACCATATAATTTATATTACAAGAAAATGATAATAGGAGTATTCAATATCCTTTAACCTATTAATCATCGAGCACGTCTCATCAACTTTACTACCGCATCAATTCTGTTGTCATCACATTGGTCATGAACTACATGCCATATGAAGATCCGAATCAACAATGGTTTTATCCTTCTTGGAATTAACCTCACATAAGCATAAATTAATCGTTGATCAGTACTATTAATAACTCGAAGCAATTAATTTTAGGTTTCCCAAAACTTTGTTAAGCATTAGTGACTTTTTAGTTTGTATACGAGTCACGAGGATCAGCTATAGCAAATGTGCTTAGCTAGACATGTCCATGTGAAGAATCAGACAAAACCAGATACGAGGGTCTAACTGGATGGAATCTTCAGTGTTTTAGAGGTTAGGGTTGATTTGCTTTTGCAATTCCGGCTGTAAAGTCGAGCTTTTGTCGAGTAAGAACTGTAAACTTATGTCAAGTGGGAACTCGAATATTGGAATGTACTATAGCTAGTTACCTACCTAGCTTATCTCACATGTGGAATTTATAACCTGTATAAAATTATCGAAAGAAAAAAAAAAAGCCGTACTAGATTGCCTAATATATTATACATGCAGTTTTAAATTAATTTGAACCGCATATGCAATGCACTGCATGGCACATGATGGTAGCAGTGGTGGTTACTTAATTGGGTAAGAGGTCAGGAGTTAAGCCTTACAGTATATATATGTAAGATGTGGTTTCTTTCATATAAAAAATAGCAGTAGTAATAGTAGTTGTATCACAAGGATTGAAAATTCGATTTCGCCTATAACTTCGCTCATGTAAAATATAGAATTAATTAATTCGGAGAAGTGCAATTTGACGTAGAGAATTTTTGCAAAATTTCGACATGATAGAGAAGTATAAATAACTTCATTTAAGTGTTTGAGAACTTTCAAATTTTATCAAAATGCATTAAAAACTTGTTTTTTTATAATATTTTGTGTTTATTTTTTCTCTATCTATACTTGATTTTAAGTCATTTAAACTTCAATCTTGATAGATTTGATCATTATGGAAACTATTTCTTTTTTCAACACAGTTTTTTAGAATTCATTTCTTATAAATGAGATTGAATTTTGGTCTTTTATCTTCTAACTTGCTTTTATTCTTTGACAACATTTCTCTTTTCCTACAATTAACATTGAAATTATTGTATCTTATATTTACTACTAGTCGATTTCCTACGCTTTGTGCAGGATTATTAAGTTTTTTTTAAAAATTAATAAATTAATTTACATGAATATACTGTAATATTTTTATAATTAGAATTGCAATTCAAAATAATCAATTCATATTTCTTATAAATAAAATATACAATAAGAATGAGATTAATTAGGGTTTAGGGTGATTTGAATCGAAGATGAAAATTGATTTGAACAGATTTGTGTTGTTTTTTTAGATAAAGGAATTTCATTAATCTGTCAAAAAAATACATGTACAAAAAGAATGGGGAAAGAAAAATAATCTTACCTACCTACTTACAAAAAGTCCCCTTTGTTATATTATGAAAAAAAAACCCTGTCTCGTTAGAAAACAAAGCCAAAGTTCTGGAGGATCGGAGTTGTGAGTCTTGTGACCACTCATCTTAGCCCACTCAAAAAAGAATCTCATAAAAGCCACCCTCCACATATCTAACCCAACCCTTACTCAATTAATATTCAATTGTTACAATAATTGACGTAGGCAAAAGAAAATATGCAGAGAATGATCCGCAGAAAAAACCAGCCATCAAAAACAAAAAAAATCCAGAGATACCCCAACAAACCAACAAGAAAAACAAAAACAAAAGACACCAACACGCCAAGTTGCCACTTACCCCATAGCTAGTCGCTCACATAAAAAGATCTAAGATGTTGTGCCAATTCTTCACCAGTTTGTTGAGATTCCAAGCCTTGAACAAATTTGTGTTATTACTGTTGTCCAATTGGATCTAAGAAATTAGATTTGATGAAGAAGAAGAACTGAAGTTAGAGTTAAACATACCAAATGGAGAATTGAGGGAGATAAAAAATTGTGTGGGCTAATGAAAGGTTAGATGTTTGAGCTAATGAAAACTCGAATTATATGCGTCGCTTTTAATCGTAATGGTCTCTTCGTATTTTGCAAGCTTGTTGGGCTTTTCGTTGTCCAAGAAATTGGGGGGGATGAATATAAGCTAGTTTGGCTTTTCGCTGTCCAAAAAATTGGGAGGATGAATATATCCTAAGACAACCAATAATACAAAGAAATAAATAGCAGAAAATAGGAAAAATGAGAAAAATAGATAAAATAGAAAAATTGAGAAAATTCGAAAAATGAAACGGTGAAAGGAGAGAGCATGTGAAACTTTTTCTCTCCTCAAACTTATATGTATGTATGTATGTATGTATATATATATATTTAACTTCGATGGAAGTTTTGTAAAATTCCATTTACATCTAATTCTTAATTCGATGGTCCAAAAAATCGACTAATTTTATCAAACTTCGGAGGATTATTCCATGTTGTACTGTCATGCAGAATTGGTGATAAAATATATATTTAGGATCTATTTTTTTTATAAGAAACCAATTAATATATATATATATACTTATACTATGGGAACCAAATATATACTTATGCCATGGGTACACTATTTACAACCATTGAATTCCAATACATTAATCGAGGCGATATAAATGCACAAAACATTTAATGCATAACACATTATGAGAGGTTCCATGGCATGAGTATATTAATGGGTTTCATCGTAGAAGAACCCAATATATATATATATATATATATATATATATATATATATATATATATATATATATATATATACACCTTAACTTGCCTTCAATGAGACTAAGATCTACAACCTTTCACACAAGTAACCACAAATCAAATATCTATATACACTCAGTCTCCCTCGACACTCCTCTCATATATATAATTGTCGCGCGTCCTTCTGCATCTTTCAGGCCCCAAACGGCCACCGACATCTCCTCGTAGTTAGTGGTTCTCACCCTTAAGTTGATTTTGATATTTACATTTGTAAGTACAATTAAGGCTGTCAATATTGTTAATTTTCCATTGTCATGTGCTTCTCGCTCCCCACTTATTTTTTTGAGAGGCAAGTGGTCCTAAATTCATTAATTTTGCACTCACCAGTCCATCTTACACCATTATAAATACCATGCATGGGAGAGTGACTCCAGTGACAATCCTAGAGTTCATCATTAATTAATTCTAGTTAGCAGCTTCTCTCACTCTAGTCTCAAACTTATTGCCATACATTATTAGTGAATAACGTTAATTATTTTGGGCGTAAGCGATACCCAGTAATATTCACTGTTATGGCCACAGTCAAGGGCTTCTTTGTCTTTCTGCTTCTTGTTGTAATGTGTCTCACTCATCACTCAGTAACTAATTGTGTCGAAGGAAGGCATTTGATGACGATGATGAATTCGCATGGCCATGGTGACCATGCAACATATATGAGCTCGTCTGGTACTGACAGTACTGTCGATGGCTTTGCATCTCCAGCTCCGGGCCATGATCTCGACGACTTTCGACCTACCACCCCCGGTCACAGTCCCGGTATTGGACATTAATGTAACATTTATGTGAAACATACCTATATGCATGATACTCTATTCTATCTACTTACGAAAATGTGTACTGCATATATATCTTGTTATGCTAAGGCCCTTCAAAATGTGCTCCGCATTTAATGCTTTTCGCATTTACTACCATGCATTTAATGATGTTCCCTATATAATATTGTTTCATTATAAGTTTGTAGTCATTATGGACTGATGGATTATTTTAACATTGAATTAATTCGTATGCATTATCTTTCACCGGAACAGTTTTGTCTTTAATAGAGGTTTCAAAACTCATATTAAAGAAAGGTGTTATTAAATGTCATGTGAAAAATGTTTAATAGGCTATATTTTAATTCACTAGAAGAGTTTTGACATTTAATAACACTTAATTGATTGGGGTTTTAGGCAACCTCTACTTAATACATGTATTAGAAATTAAAAAACAATCCATCGAACACGTTTCTCACATGACATTTAATAAAACCCATTTTTAATAGGAGTTTTGAAACCTCTATTAAAGACTAAAATTGTTCTAGTGAATTTGTATATGTATAGCTAGTCTATAGATTAATTAGCTTATTTAATTTTAGTTTGTTAGTTGTGTTTGGTAACTACATGCAGGGTGTATATTAACAGGGTTTGTTCTCGATCTAGAGCGTAATCGATATTGATGCAACTTCTTTTCTTCAAATTAACTGAGGGTAAGTTCTTACAATTAAAATTAAAATCAAAATTATTTCTTATTCAAAACCTTGGTCGAGTCATCTATTTTAGGTTCGACGACATATGACCGAAACCTCTTTGGTGAGATTTGGTCCACAAATGTCGACCTAAAGGTTTAGTGGGTTCCGATCGGCTCTCTAATAAAAAATTCGACAAATTTCAACCGACTCTCCAGCTGGAGGTTCGGTGGACCCTGACCGACCCTTCAACTAAAGATTTGTACCTGCAAGGCCGAGCCACTCGATGATGCACAAATCACATGAAGAGAGTGTGTGGAGGGATGCACTGTGACGACCCGTTCCTAAAACAACGCACCGCTCGGCTTAATCCCGTGATTAATCCTTAAACATAACCACGTAGGACCGAACAACATATTAGTCAGCATTTTTGCATTATTCTCCTCATTACTCGTGTTCTGAATTAGTATTATTCAAGTATCGTTATTCGTGATTTTCCGAGTTAATTAAAACTTTTTATTAGTTTCTTAAATATATCAGAAGTCTTATCAGTTTAGCAGAAGCAATTCAATTAGTCATAAGTGTGGAAACTATGAAACAACACAGATCACATGCATAATAGACATATGGCAATAAACAATGTGATAGTGTGTCAAGTCGGGGAATTAATTGCTCAACACAATATACAACCCAAAATGTACAGAAAGACATAAGGTATATACTACACAAAATATTAAAAACCTACATAGTCGATGATGAAAATACGTCGCAGGCTCAGAGGTAGTAGCCGATTTTCTTCTTGCCCAGTTTGCAGTCAATAGATCTGCACCCATCGTCATAAAAAGCATAGTGAGTACAGTAAAATAAAAGTAAACCAGAACATGCACTTATCCACATTCTCAAATACAAGAAATAGGTATTTAAAAGCATAAAGAAGTGAAAGATGGCGGAAATAGAAATATGCTAGAGAATACCACTGCAAAGCAAAGTAAGACTGACTTGAGTGTTGAATTCAAACAACCCAACCTCTACGAATGACTCAACTAGTGGTGCACATCGGTACTACCCTTATTGGTTATGGGCTACGTCATATCGACCTCATGTAATAGGTCAGTACACGTGCACTTCGGTATTACCTTACTTGGTCACACATTTGACCTCATGTAATGGGTCAGTACATATGCATTTCGATATTACCCTACTTGGTCATAGATTTCGTCCATCAGCCTCATGTAGTAGGTCTGTGTCATTAACTAAATAGACACCGGCACCCCAGGTCTCATACCCCGTTTGTTGTGCACATCTATATCAAGTACAGAAACCTATACACAAATTCTACTTTGACATCAAGAAACCTTACGAATATAAGATTCAAGGCAGACATAAAACATAAGATTAAAATCAATGAATTTATTCGAAACAAAATGCCATAAACAATTTCTTAGTCAATGAGAGAATCACACAACAAGCATGGCATTGAGATAAAAGTTAACTAAATGAATAAACTGAAATTCAGACTATCAAATAGAAATGAATAAAAGTGTCTAGTTTATTTACTTACAATTCACGCAACGATTCCTAGCTCAATCGGCCTCCTGACGCGTCAAAACCCGTACTCGTACTCCCGAGTCTCCTAAGGCACTTCCTGGCGAATCTATATTAGAACATTAAGTAATCTTAATCAATTATATTTTCAGACTAGTTCTATTATCATCGTCAAACACTATCCCAAGTCTAGTCTAAGTCCCACGACTCGAACTCCCTTTTCCATTATTTTTTTATGTAAAAGATGTTTATTAAAACTATTTTTTCTAGTTGAACTATTGCAGGCCATAGTTAAGCCCTTAAACATTGGAATTTGGAGAACATACCCTATAGAGAAAATGAAGCTCTACTTCTTAGCTTTTCGAAAAGGTAAGGTTTGCTCAGTTTTGATTTAAAACGAAGGGGTCATACATAAAACACCGAACCATTCGAATATTTATATAAAATTTTTTGCAATCTAGTATAGTGGGTACAACAAAGCTTAATTCTTGAAATTGAAATACAAAATGAACCTAAACTCACAAATAGATTTATGACAACATAGTTGATATTCTTTCCTGTCAAAATGAGACTCTAATGAGCCTCTTAAATACTTTCTAAACAACCTAGAAGTCCAGTCTTGCCTTCCATAGTTTAAACACATGTTTTCATATCATTTCATCAATTCACTCATCATCAGTTCACAGCAACAATTTGACATCAACCTAATACATCATTAATTGTTGATTTTCTCTCCTAAAATGGGTTCTAATCACTTCAATTAGACTACCTAATACCTCATAACTGAACCATGCTTCAATTCTCACCACAACCCATTAAACCCTCTCAATTCACTACATGAAGAACAACATCAAAACCCCATAACTTTATCAATTCAAACTCAAATCCAGATTTTCTTTAGAGTAGAATTACTGAAATTTTACAAGGAATCTGAATATCTTATTTGTTTTTAAAAACCAAAAAGTTTTGAATACCAGAATCTCAGTTCTTCAGTTTCACGAAAATCCCCAATTTTAGCCAAAAACCTAAAAAGTAATATTGAAGTTTTCGAAACTCAAATAGGAACTTAGATTCGTAAAAAATAGTTTAGACTCAATTTCATTTTAATCAAAGCCCTATGATTTCAAGACCCAAACTCATGAATTGAAGCATAAAAATGTAGAAACACTCACCTAGGGTTCTATGTTGATGTGTAGAACTTGATCCCCAATGTGGAATTGTAAATTGACTCCTTAGAGACTCCAAATTCTAGAAATTAAGATGGGTTCAGCTCTGATTCTATTGTTGCATGAACATGCAAATGAAGAGGAAAGTGACAAAATGTTGTATTTATAATCCACTAACACACTTATGTCACACAAATTTCATGGAATTGTCCCACAATTTGCATCTTAGGTTATATCCATGGTGTTGGATTTATTTCCTAAACATAGACTTGTAATTTGATTTACATTTAAATCATAGGTGTGACGGCCTCAGTTCCACAACCTTAAGCTAGGCCCTGCCCGACCTAGACTTAGGTGGACCCCTGAGCCAACATCCGAAGTCAACACAAGCCTAGTGAGCCTTCCTTACCATTATCCATTAATTAAGCATTATTATTACAATTTAGGTGAGTTATTCAAGTTAGTGAGTTATCAAAGTATAGCTGAAGCGATCAAAACCTCAAACTAATCGAATAAACTCCAAGACACTTGTCAAGACAACCTAGAGTGTGGAAACCCTGCATATGTATACCATCATCACATATCAAGTCAAAAGAGAGTCAAACATATAGTATACATGTCCCAAGATCTCTCAAATCCCATAATCCCAATGTGATAAAAAAACATATATATATATATATACATAGTACAAAAGTTGAGGAATGCCTATATCAGTCAGAGAAGGAGAACCGCTCCAATGTCCTCACAACAAATCACCAAGTAATGGTCCATTTCCTTGCTCGACTACGGATCTGCACTTAGTCAAACACAAGAATGACGAGTACAGGTAAGTAATACCAAACAGGATGTATATAACATTTTGTAACAAATAAATCCATCTATATTCATTCAGATAGAAAGAAAGGTACAGGGAACATATGAATAAATAAAGACTGTAAGTAAATCAATAAGCAATCAAAAGTTGAGTGTCTAGGAAATCAAATTGGAGAGGCGCAAGTAGTTCCGAACAAACAGTGGTTGAGTCGAGGGATCCCTACAAGACTCAGATTCTAGGAAGTGGTCAATACCCAACAAGCCCTAAATCCATGCGGTTGAGTGACTTCTTGGTAATCTAGCTAAGAACTTTCACCCAGTATGAAACCAGTAACCGGTGCAGTGCATCTCGAGTTCATGGCTCTTACATATTACTTCAGATGACCACTCCTTCCAAGGATCACCGTTGACTCAATTGCCCTCAGATAACTCAATAAGAATAGAATTCCAAAATACGAACAGAGAAATAATAAAAAAAAATTAAAGCTCAAAGAAATAACTATACAAATCCTCACTAGTTTACTTACCTGTATCCGACCTAATCGCACTCACATGAATCTGACTGGTCACCAATGAATCCTCGTGTGTCCGTCACTGATCTACATTCCCTGTAGTCATTTAAGTTCAATTGGTTATTTTATAGTTGTGTTTTCCCATTTATTTCTCATTTTCCAAATTTTCCATATCATTATTCATTTACATAATTGGGTCGATTACCTGGGCATTTGGTCTCATTCGGGCCCATTGGAATACCCAAGTGAAGACCCGAAGTTTTCAAAATTTTCTAAAAAAATTTCAAAAATATAGAGTTGGCGTCGTTCGTTCAAAATGCCACACACGAATTCTTGTTGCCAGGGTTTTTGATTCCCCAGCTCGCGCCACCTTATTTCCTATCCCAACCTCGTAGGGACCTAAAAAACTATCAAAAATCATTGACAAATCGTATCAACCAAGTCAATAAACAACAATCCAAAAATCCGATAAAACTTTCCCCAAAATTCACCTAAATTTGTTCACAAACTTCACAACTTGAAAAGCCACTATAGTAGCCCTCATACATACACTCCATGATCATCAAAAATTCAACATCAAAACAACAAAATTCAAGAAAATTCAGTGTACAAGGGTTGTCCCCAAAATTTAACGAAAACAAGCAACTTTACTGCTAAAACGACGAGTATCAAGTGGAGATCCGAGATCTAACCTTTGTTCGCGTGTTTGCTTGCTCCCTTGGCGTTGATTTGCACCAAAAATCTCAAGTCTCCAACCCTAAATCTCGTTCTCATGAGAAAGAGGAGAGAGAAAAGTTGGTGTATCACTCCAACACATCCCTTTTATACTAGTTCTTGGATCTTGGCTCCCACACTCATCTTAAAGCCTATCCAAGGGCCATCATTCACTCCAACTCAACAACTTAAGTGACTTAATTAGGTGACTTTGTTCACTTGGTCTCTTGTTCCAATCCTTGTTGACATAGCAATTGGTTTTCACGGGTATTGCTGCACCCGGCCTGCAACATGACTTACGTTGTCGCGTGCCAATAACGATATGATCGAGCAGAACACGTTCTCATTTTAATTATTATTCATATATTAATTCACTCTTTCAGTGTTTTATTTAACTTGTCCCTTGGACTACCGTATACCCATCAACAGTTCACCCGGCGCCCATATCGCACATTTTCCCAGGCCGAAGTCGCTCCATAACTTCAACGCCTTCGCATAAATGTCCTCACACATTTTGGACATTAGAATTGACATTCTGGTAAATAAAATAGAAAATACAAACACCAGACAAAAAATAACATACTTCAGTGTCGACGACTGAGAATTTGACATGTGTATAACGAGAAATGGTCCCACGTACGACCTAAAAAGACACGTGGCACGAGTTATATTTTAGGGCCGTTACAATAGGCTTAATAAATGAATTACTTGACCACATTAACTTGTAAAGCCTCATTTAACCTCACCATATCACCCTCTACCTGGTCCCACACTTGTACACATCCTAAGGCAAGGCATCACTCACAACTCGTGCATCAAATCAACAAACAATCGAAACTAAATAAATTTTTTAGTATAATGTACATACATAAAATACACTGGGCATCCATCACATACAAAATATAATATAAATTGGTCTCAAACTTAAGTGTTAGGGTTGTGTACCCACTCCCGGGCCACGTCACAGGTCAGTGACCCTTAATTATGGACAAATCCACTATTAGTAATTTAGATCGTTAAATGCACAAAACGAGAGGAAAAGGTGGCGAGATGCATTAATCACGTGAGGGGCATAATGGTCAATTGCATTAGGATTAACATTTTAAGTTTGATTCTTTCGTTGGGATGCCTTAAGTAAAAGGTGGGAATGCTTATAGTTGGGCTTGGAACTTATTGCACGAAATAATTGGTTGGGCAATGGTTGGCCAGTTGTTTAAGGAAGTGAGGATGTTCTAAACTGATTTGCGACGACTTGAAACCCCTGGGCACAAATAACATCTAAGCTTTAACCTAGGAAAAACCATAACAAGACTATCTATAAACAATTCGAAGGCAATAAGGGCGGAATGAAAAACCTTTCAATTGTATATTAAGTGCAAGAATAACATGGTAAATAGTTTTACAAAATTTTTCATAAACTATAGGTTCCTAAAAACTACCCATTTTTAAATCCACGTGTAATACAACCATTTTTTTTAATAAAAACCAATAATAATATAGTATCATAACCATCTCATAAAGGAAAGAGATCCCAAAGCAATGATTTTCTCTTTCCTTTTTACTAAAGTAGATGTAGAGGTACTTGTGAGTAGGGGGAAGTGGGTGAGAAATAAAATCAACAGGCTCAGTAAAGCAGAAGTCTGCTCTACCTTCAATCATCTAAGTAATACTTAATGCATATATATATATATAACTAGAATGCACACTCAAGATTCATAAGACCTATCATTATTCTGAGCATTTAAATATGCAAATGCAAGTATTGTCTCCATGTCTTGTATCATTGATTTTAGAAAGATAGGTTTCAAAATAGCTTCCCTAGATAGGTTATAGGTGTTAAGGTCACTAACACCATCGTTTCCCTATTCTCGATGGATAGGGAAACTACTCTCTAAATATTTCTCTTACTCCGTTGTATAACCTGGCAACAACTCTCAAGATTTAGCACGTGAGCACCACTTAGCATGCTGTGGGAACACCGACCCCTAGATAACCTTGGGCAACCACTCTCAAGATTTAACCTAGTTCTTAATATTACTCACTCAAAATAATAGGTGTGTCAGGTCTCTAATTTTAAGTGATTACTACTTTTCAATCTGCTTGGTATTACATACTCAACCCGATTGATAGCATGTCAAGAGATTTATGCCAAGAGATTTGCAATCAAAGTGCAAACTCGCAAACTACCAATAAGACATTGTGAAAAACAACAATATAAAGATAAAGAATAAAATCAAAACATTTTTAAAATAGAAAATCTCAACAAGACATGAAAGACATACTACGGGCTAGAGAGATTCATCCCTGATGTAGTTATTGAAGAACCTAGTCGGACATTGTTGGACCAAGTGTCTTTTATATACATTCCACTTGAGATTTTGATGGCAACAAACATCGTGAAATAGTTTTGACAATTTTGTTTAATATTTCAAAATATCAAACTTCGTTAGGAAAATCATATTTAAGTCTACTCGTCAAAATGAAGTCGGATAAGTTCAAGATTTGGCTCATACAAGGATACAAGGACCAGAAATCCTATACTACAAGTTGTACAAGTCGTGTAAGGTATATAGGTCCCTACTTATAAGCCAAAGAGCTTAGAATCATGCATTTAATGTTTTTCGATTTTTAAAGAACTTAAAATCCTGAACTTTGTGATTTTCAATTTCGCGGATTTTTAAAATGTTTTAAATCTTGCAAACATATTTTACAATATGTATTTGAGGTGTATGAACTATTTGAATTGATTTTGAATGCACCGGTATGTGTTTAGACAGCTTTTGGAATGACATTAAAATATTTGTAGAAAAGCCCCTTTGTTTTCATGAAACCGAAATTTTTTATTTTCGTTATGAAATCATCCGGGATGTCTAGACACGTTTTATGGACCCTACTAAACATGTACAAAGTGATTTCAGAGGTTTAGTACAGTCATAGAGGTATTAGGAGGTCGTTTTGAAAAATCAGTAAGTTAATTATTTTCAGGCCCCTACACCCAGTGCACTGACTAGATTACCCAACGGGCTGTGCAGTAAATAGGCAAAATTTTTCTAACTTCTGCCCAGCGCGCTAGACAACTACCCAGCACGTTGTGCAGTATTCTAACAGCTTTTATAAAGCTTTGATCTACACCTTCCATTTGAATTTGGAGATCATTTTGGACCCTTGGATAACTAGCAATGGTCATATGGGCATATAAGTGGTTAGACCAAGTGCCAAAACAACCAAGAATACAAAATACACCACACTTGCTCACATACTCTCCAAAATCCAAGTTTACACCAAAATTTGTCAATTTTGTTCACACACTCACTTGGAACTTTCGAGGGCATGCATTTGGAACTTGAAGTTAACATTCTAAAGCCTACAACTAGTGCTCCAAATATGATTTTTCAGAATATACACTTGGGTTGTAAGGTTTCTTGATTTCCTATACTTTTTGAGCTTAATCTATATTATTTGGTTAGTGTGTTTATTTGGAAATCATTTGTTGTGTTTTTGAGCAACTTATCTTGGGTTTGATATTTATATTTGATCTCTGTAAACCTAAGAATCATTTGAACAAGTTTTTGGTCTTTATCTTGATTTTAACATACTACTTGTTCACGTGTTTATGAAACCGCATATACTTCATCAATATCGTCTTGTCGATTTTCTTGACTAAATATTGCATATACTCGCTGATTTTATTTTCATATTAGTCGGTGTTCATACTTGCATGCATAAAAGTGATTTGGCTCTAAGTGGCTTGTAAGTTGTTGGACTTATTACCGCTCTAATTTGTAAGACACATTTCATTGTATTCATCGACTTGATTGTGTAATATTGATTATAAGACTTAGTGAGATCTAAGTCAAGGGAAGATCTAATTGAGGCTAGGCAAAAACCCTAGTGAAAACTAGGTGGGAAGTCATAATTTGTATTTAGGCATTCTAGGCATGTATGCTTATATTGTAACACTTATTGATAATATAAGTGAAAATCCTAACCGTGGAGGTTAGGTAATAGATGTAGATCGTTGGGATCGAACCACTATAAATTTTGTGTCTAATATCCATCTCTTCTACCACTTTCTTCGTAGCATAGCATATATATTTATTGTTGGTGTTTGCATTATCAGTGATTCTTGCTTAAATTTTTAAAAAGGCGATAACCTCTCTATTTACCAAATTCACCCCCTCTTGGCTGTGGTTTCAGACATGGCTACTCTTGTTGGGAAATGTGCCCTAGGTCAATCCATTAACAGTCTTTATGAATACAATTTTAGTTAATAAAATAGAGGATTTCATTTGTTGTTTATTATAATTGATTTGCATGTTTACATTATAATAAGATCCATGGGTATTTACAGAAATATCCTAAATGTCCCTAGTCGATTATTATACCTGGGAACTATAATGAATTAAGATTAGTGTGAGTCTTGATTGATGATCATACGATGATCATACGTATAGGAATACGAATCAAGATCATGAGTACTTGTCAGGGAAAAAAGTACTGGACTGACCCGCTATGAGAACATCACATGGATTAAGTCATAGTTGTTTCTCATAATAGGTATATTTTTAGTCCTCTGACTTGAGATTACCAGAGACTTCAACATTAGGAATACAGTGATTTAACGCAATCAAACGTTGTCTTTAACCGGACGATTATAAAGGTTGTGATTGGTTACTGTGTGAATAATGTGGTGAAGTTGTGTAATCGAGATAGAATTTGTCCCTCTCATATAAAGAGAGATATCAAGTGGATCCCTCGATGTGTTAGACTGTTAAAAGGCCTAGTCTAAGTGAATTGATATTGATCAATGTCACTTAGATGTTTTCAGTCTACCTAGAAATCGAGACTAGTACGATTTAACATGTTGGATGACAATTCCATGCCTTATGTTTGATCAAAAGGATATCGTGTGACAAAAGGATATTTTATACACTATTAATTAGGTTGTATCGATTTGATATTCGTACAACTTGGGTAGTCATAATGTCTTGCTAGAGGCCGCTTATGACTTGTATACCAAAATGTATTTTGGTACACTGCCAACGTTGTATGAGCCTATTGGGTCGCACACTGAGAATGGTTTTGCGAGATTTTAAGATGGTTCAGAAAAATGAATTTTATATGATAAAATTCATGACAGAAACGTCCTTGTAGCGTCTTACACTTATACTTCTTTAAGTAGGGGTATATGTGTAATTTACTTAACCGTCTATATACAAGAGTTGTATAAATAGACGTTTTGAGTTAGAATACAAGTACAAAAGATTAAAAAGGGCTGAAACTCTATTTCCATTTTAAGAAAAGACTTAGAGGTTTTTGGTATGCTCTGGATCATTTTGGAGAGAAACAAAAGGTTTGGTATTCTCTCGAAGTTAGCACTTCAAATCTCAGCCGTCGTTCGTGTGTGGACTGCTGATAGAAGGCGTTCGTTGTTGGCAGCGCCTTAGAGATCGATTAACCTTCAGAAAGGTACATTGCGAGTGAGGTATGATTAAGTTTTCATAGTATAAACGTATTTTAATGGAATTAGATTCGGATCTTGTTGCGATTTTTCTCAAAATAGTTTTGAAATCTCCGCTGTGCATGAACCCCAAAACCCATCAACTCTACCTTGCTCTACTCCTAAAACTCTTTGAATATAATGCATTTTCGTCCATTCCCTCCTTTATATAGGTAAGCTTGGGTACAAGAATAGGAAAGCCTAGGAAACAAGAACCTTCTAAAAATTCAAAAACTTATATTCTGCGACCTTGATACCGTCGTGGCACCACCATTATGTATGGACGATGTCAGCCCATGACGTGGGCTTCAATTAGCAAGTCTTGGTCCTCAAGTCAGCTCTAAACTTCTATTTTCTCTCTTGATGTTGTGGGTGGTGCTACCTGTGTAAACTAGTGGTGTCGTTAGTTCATTCTTGACACTGTCACTTGATTTGGTCTGATGCCTTGGTGGCATCGCTGCTCCTCTGTAGGCGCTGCCCATTCTGTTTCACGATATCTGTAACAACCCTAAAATTTTAACTCATGCCAGGTGTCATTTCAGGGCCGTATTGTGGGACCCAGTAGCCATGGTATACTTGTCCAACTCTTGGAGGTTGACACCGAGTTATTTTATTCTTGTGTGGTGTTTGCATTATGTATTTTATACCCAAATATGAAATCCAGTTATCCAAATACGTAAGTACATGTATGTTAATGTGTTGGATTTATCGGCCAGTATGTTTAGGGAAACGTGTCGATACGGGTATTAGGTGAAAGAAAACATATATATTGAGTCTGGAAAATGTGTTACACAAAAAATATGATAAAATATAACTAGTAAAAAATATGAAATTGTAGTTTGATCGTTAGTTTCGCGATTGTACGCGACAGTGCGAGTTGTGGTACAAGCTGGGTACCATAATGCTCGAGAGAACTAATAATTGTGCTTCGGAAAGGATAAAACTATTGGATCAGTCACATAAGTGAGTCATGTATTTGACTTGGATGGAGCCAATCTTGGCCACAAGATGGGCTTAGAGATCAAACATCACATTAGATTAAAAAGGGAGTGTAAAAAGGGTGTTTGAAATCATTTTCATCAACTTTTCTCTCTTCAGAGAAAAATCCAAAAATTGAGAAGGATTTTGAGTGATCTTAGGGTTCTTTCGAAGGCAAGAGATCGACCAACGATGTTGTTTAAGGTGAGATCTCGTTAGATCTTTCAATTTCCGTCATTTTGAGCTGAGTTTTTGGGGTTATCGATGAAAAACGTAGGCAACACATTCCCAATAATTTTTTGGGTTGTTGTTATGGTTTTGAAGATGTTTTTGAGCAAAGTTTGTGAGTTTGTTATTAGTTTTGGTGGGAAACACAAAAGTTATGGATTTTTAGTGAAAATTGATGATTTTTGGTTTAAATTGTGGGTAATGGATATATGGACTTGTATGAATGTATGAGTATGGTTTTTGATGATATTGGAAGTCCACATGAGGAGTGAAGTGAGCTCAAAAAGCGATGAAAAGCCGGGAAAAGTTTTTAAAAAAATTTCCAAACAAGTTTTGATAGAAGCAAAAGTGGCCTTCTGTCCTGGTCATGTCCTGACATATGTCGTGGGGAATTGCTCCTCACGGTGCCACCCACGACGTCGACGCAATGGACTATGCTGGATTAATGCTTTAAGTAATGCTACGTGGAAATGACCTCCATGGTGCCACTCATGACATCAAGCCTTGTTTCAGATAAATTATTTTGAAAAAAATAGAAAAAACTTCAGAACTTATACTCGAGTATAAATATGAGTCAAAACACGAATAAATACATGCAAAACATCTTAAACATTGTGAAATAGGTGGTAGGATTGTACTCAAGTATTTAAAGAGTTAATTGAATAGTAAAAAAATGAAAAGAAATGCTAACACAAATCTATAAATAATTCAACTAAATGTAAAGTAACTAGCGGATTACCGACTAACAAGTAGGGATCGACGTTGGGGAATGTGTAGAGCTATGGGACATTTGTTTTAGCGGGATTTGAGGTGAGTAAAGCTAGTTGTAGCATCAACATGATTTCTTTTCTATTTCTTGCTTGGTTATTTCTTGAAATGTGTGCAATATTGTACTCCCTTCTTGTTCAAGTGACTCAGGGTTTAGGTAGTCCACCAGGTGACAAGAGTCTCACAAGTTTAGCAGACGGCTTTATCTGTGGTTCTCGTTGAGCCTATTGGAAGGATTTAGCATTCGACAATGAGTGTGGCTTTCTTTCGATAGTGTGTTAGGGATTAAACATCCGATAATGATTGTGGCTATTCTTAGCATATTGTGTCGAATAGTGGAGGTGAACTCCAAGCCCACTAGATCGCACATAGTCAAACAGTGGAGATGACCTTAAAGCCCACTATGTTGGCTTGAAGCTGTGGTGGTCTTACGACCTGTAGTTTGAAAGGGATTACATATTCACCTATCTGTTTATTTCTTGGTCACTTGATTATCGTTACTTGTAATTATTTTAAGTCTTTCTATAATGCAAATTATTGTCTATTTCCATTACTTTTAATACTGTATGATTTAGTGACTCTTATTGTTATTTAGAAATTATATTGGGATCCATATTGTTGTTGCTTTTATTGTTATCTTATTGTACTCACCATCATTTTTATGATGGTGTGTGTAGATCCGCAGGCTAGTCCGGGCAAGGCACCTATGCTTGGCGATATCTTCTAAGACACTCTCAGAGCCAGTTGCATAGCTCACAATTAGTAGGTGCTTTTTTTGTTTTGTTGTACATTGACTATGTACTCATACGTTTTATACTTTTGGGTTCTTAGGGAGTTGAGATATTTTAGAGATACATGTATATACTTTTGTGGTTGTTGTTCATCATATATATACATGAAATGGTTCATTGGTAGAGGATTTCCATATCTAGGTTATGGTGAAGTTTAAAATTGTTTAATGAAGCTGTAAACATTGTTGAGAATGTTTCTGCTGCACATGACAATGTTAAGGCAAATAAGATTAATTTAATGATTAAATAAGTAACGTTGAATGAATAATTTGGTAAAAAGAAGGCTGACTAGATCTACATTGACTTTGCGGAAAATGTCCGGGGTCCATGTAGGTTTTAGGCCAAGCGGGGCCCAATTTTATGGTGAACTGGGGACGTCAGAGTTGGTATAAGAGAATAAAGGTTTATCGCCATGACTCTGAATAAGCCTAAGACAAAAATTTAATGAACTTAGTGTGGAAATCTTGTGAACCTGACTTAAAGTCCTAGTTGGGAAGTGGGAAACGATATGTTATTTTAAACATGTTAATCTTAATGTGTATTATAATATATTTGTAACAATCCTCAAAATTTAACCCGACTTGTGTTACATTTGTCAGGACCGTGACTTGTCTATGTGATACTTTGCGGTGTTTCGGACTTTGGGAGTCGACATCGAGGTAATTTTATGATTTTGTGATGTTTGTATTAGCATGATAGTCTAATATGAGTCTCGAGCCATTTGGTGAGTTATTAATCTGAGTGAGGCTTCGCCTAGGAGAACGGGGGAATTAAAAACACAAAAAAAACTTAATAAATGATTTTTGAATAATAAACGCGATGATTTATCGGAATGTAATGAGACAACGGGCACACAACGGTCGAGTTGTGACGCGATACGGGCTGAGGAGTGTAGGATCAACAAGGGAGCTGAATAACTAAGTGACAACCAAGTCACTTAATATAGTCAACATGGAGAGTTAGACTTGGTGGACACTCCAAATGGGGGAGCTGATGGATTTGCCTTAAGATGCGTGCATACAAATGGATGAGGAATGGGAATATATAAGGGCTACTCCACCACTTGATTTCATTTTCACTATTCATTCTCTTTTCCCCTCATTCTCTCTCTTCCTTTGCTTTCTTGGTGTGCAAGCCGCCACAGGAGGTGGTGCTGGGCGGCCGGAAGCCCCAATTTCTTATCGGAATCTAGGTGAGAACCTTTTTCTCTGGTTTCTCTTCGTTTAAGTTCATCAAGATGACCAAGGGTACATTGTCAGAGATGAATCCTGGTGAACCACCAGTGTCTTGGCAATCCACGGAGCGATCAACACGCAACATCGACACCGGTGTTGCTCTTTCATGTATTTTGTTCATTTTCGTTGGATTTTCAGATTTAATTGTTTATCTTGGATTTCCAATTTAATACGGGCATCTCACAATGAACTGGAGTTGATTCGGGATGGTCTTGATGCCTGAAAACATGTAGGCGATCGTCAAGAATGGGGTTCAGTTTTTGTGTTTTGCGATTTTTGGGTCTTGGTTACTGGTTGACATCGTGGAAATGCTTCCAGTGCATATCTTTCGCAGCGTCACCCACGTATATGTGAACCAGAAGGGCATGATTGTCTTACCATCGAGAAGTTGTGTTGAATTGAATGATACGACATCTTGGGCATATGGGTTATGTTTTGGTTTTGCATAAAAACGCTGTGGGAGAAGTTGTGTGTGTTTCGCAGAAGTCATGACGTGAAATTGTGATGCGTCGTGGAAGAGTTTTTGTGTCCGAACAAGCAAAGCGTCAAGTGTGTACGTGTTTCTTTGTTCTCGTCCGTGTGAAACATTTTGGTGTATTTTCTTTTAACGACGTGTACAAAATGTGATGTGTGTGTTTGTCTTTAGTAGTCTAGGTGTTTCGGCCCAACAAGGGCCCAACAAGACATTTTTGAACAACAAGGGCCCACAGTGTGTTTGTGTTTTAGGTGGCCTAGGTGTTTCGGCCCAACAAGTGCCCACGACTTGTGTAATGTACATGATGGGTGCATCATACACACCTAGGGACGTTTTTGAGCAATAAGGCTACGGCGTGTGTATGGCGTGTGTGCGTTTTCTGTGTACGCATTTCGGACATTGTGGGCATGCCTTGGGCCCATGGGCTCACAGCGTGACCCACATACCACTTGACCAGAATATGATTTTTTTAGGCTTTTCCATTGATTTCAAACTAGTTTCCCTAGTCAGTTTTTACTGAATGTTTACCAAAATTTTGGGATAACTTTGGGGTTTATTTTAGGTCTGATTAATGACCATAAACCAAGTATTTTTGGTTCCAACCTTTGTCAGGTAGTCGGGAACCTGCGAATACGTGTTAGAGTCGCGGGAATTGTATCGTATTGCGATTAGTCAGGTAAGTACACTAGCCCACAAGCTTATGTATAAGTAGTAAGCCAATAAAGAAATATCATGTGATTCATTATCATTCTATTTATATTTTCTATGCTCTACTTGTTGGTATTCCATTATATACTTCTTGTATGTGTGGTCTTGGCATAAGTGTGTGTCTCGAAAGTACTTGCAACCTGCACTAGTTGGGATAAAATGCGGGCACTTCTGCAGAAATGTTTGACCACCCCTAGTGATTGTGTAATACCAAGTATTGGATTTGCTATTTATATTGTTGTGGTTATCGATGTTATGACATCGTTGTTGTGGATTTGTTGTAGATTTCAGACTACTTATGGCCTCTCTTGACTCATAGAACACGCATGTTTTGTTGCTATCATTTCAATCTGCTTATCATGCTCTTTTGATCTCTTTAAATTCCTATCTTTTATTTACCGCGTGATATCTAGACTGCCATGCTTGATAATTCATGAATTACTGTTATATTCTTCTAGCATTCGATTTCTCTTAGTTATGCACCGTCTTGTTTGTGATGGTGGGTGCAGATAGAGTGGGGTGCAGCAAGGGCAAGGGGCCCTATCTAGGTGACTTCTTGTGAGGATTAGCGGCTGGACTTGAGGACCTTAGAGATAGGTTATATTTGTTTTGATTTTATGTCGGTTTATATTATCATGTTTTGATGTATGTTTTGGGATCAGATTATTGAATATCATGTACTAGACTTTTCCTGCTTTACTTTGATTGTACATGAATATTTCCTTGTTTTACGGGGTTTTTCACATTAATAGAATTCCTGATTTACTTTGACTTGAGTTATTTCCCATATGTGTAGTTATTTCCGCTACGTTATATTTTTAATTGCAATAACTCATACATAAACTTTGTAATGTAACGAACGGAGGCTGACTAGGCATACGCCAATTTGCAAGTTTCGACTCGGAGATTTTCGTATGCCTAGGCCGGGAGTACCCAAATTGCATGTGAAAATTGGGGCCGTCACAATGTCATTATTTGTGACCGATCGAGACTCGCCATTAGTTATTGCAGATCGCAATGGCCGATTAGCCTAGTGTTGGAGACTTGGGTGGAGCTCGAGATCCACGGCAAGATGTGCCTGGAGATTTTGCGACTTGGGCATGTGAGTTTTAGTCATTGACTTAGAGAGTAGAGTCTTAGGGACGACGAATGGATGCGATACTGGAAATTCTTAGAGGTCAGACACAAAAATTGCCAACTCCATCCACATCAGTAGTAGTAGTAGTAGTAGCTCATGTATGTAATGTAAGTGAGGCTACACTTCAGGCCACTCCATCAGTTCCCACTATTAGTGTAGTGACATGCACCAAATGCGTCAATAAAATAATCCCTTAAACCAACTATTTGCAGATAGTGGCAAATGGTCGATCCCACAGAGATTGGTAACCTTTCTAAGGTTCTAAAAGAAAGGAAAAATGGGGGTTTAGAGAAAATAACTTAATTGATTAATCTAGTTACTAAGGAATGAAATAACTAAAAGAAATACCTAGGTCTACGAACAATTAATTTAAAATACGTAAGTCTATGGTTCCACAAGACAAGATCAAGATTCAATGACATATCATGGTCGTTAATCTTTCCCAAAACAATTATTAATTCAAGTTCTCCTAAATTAGCTATGGAAAATCGACATCCGCCAGGAATTCCTAATTCCCCTAACGTCGATAGCTATGACATCCTCCACTAACTACTTCCTTAATTAATGCATAACCCTACACATTCGCCATAAGGTTTAACACACTAACCGCAGTAATAAACTTCTATGGGAATACTAATCCTAGATAACCGGATCGCGTCCGCTCCCGATTTAACCTAGATTCAATTGTTGCACACTCAAGAACCGAAAGGTTTTGATGGCAATCGGGTGAATGTTTGTCACTTATATTGTCCCGAAAGTATAATTACGGATACAATTGAGTCAATTGACTATAGATTTTCTACCTAAAAGCATGCACTAGCCACATACATACCCTAGATTTAAAACATATTCATGAAAACCAACAACAAAGAAATAGAAGAAATTAAATTAAATTAAATAATAAAAACAATTAGATCTCACAAGTTATGCCATGAATCCATAATCCTGACTTACTTCACCTCCAACCTAGGCAATGACTTGATTAGCTAGATATATTCTTCATAAAACTCTAAATAAAAATAATGCAAAAGTCCCTCTAATGAATAATAGATGTATTTTATTTATACCTAAAGTCCTAATATATAAAACTACTAAGAATTGGTCTCTGAAAGAGGGAGAAAACTGTTTTTTGTATTTTTTTCGTTAAAGACACGTGTTAGACTATGATTGGTAGATTTTCGGGCGTTGCTGACATGTCGTGAGGCGATTGGAGGAGAGGGTTGTAAGCGGCTGACGTGGCAAGCTTTCATTGGCTGGAAGGTGAGCTGGTGACGTACTGTGAGGGGGCCTGGTGAAGACACGTGGCGGGCCTGGAACGCGAGGAGTCGCGCGACTCATAGGAAGATCTGGAAGCTCGTGCTGATGTGTATCCCGAGGCCGATCAATGTGCTGAGCGGGAGGAAACAGCTAAGAAAGGCTATATGGCGGTAGCTGGTTAGTGGAGAGAACCTGCTGGCGAGACAACTGTTATGTGATGCAGCTGGATGAATTGCGAGACGACGTGTGGCACTGCTGGTGGATGAAAAGCTGAGATTTGACATGTGGAAGCGTGTAGGACTCCAATTACCGAAGTGTCGGTGTATATTTCGAGACCAACTCTCCCAGTATCCGATTACCGTAAGTAAATACTCTATTTTGAGTATTTTTTCGCCCCGAATTCAATCATGCACTCCGTTTCACCTAAAAACCAAAACTAAGTATAATTAGATATATAATTTAAAGACTTTACACACTAAACTATATTAAAATAGACTATTAAATCCTATAACTGACTTATCATGTAGTACTCGCACCACCGGTCACCGTAGTTGTTCTAGTATAAACTACATTGGTGCCATAGGCTCAGGACTATATTGACACGTGCCTGACAGCAGAGGCGAGATGGACTCGGGAGTATGAGAAGTACAGATTGAAGAAGATCAGTGGCGGCAGAGTCTAGATGAGGCAAATTTGTATATTCGCATTCATATGACAGTCCAAAAGGTTGATAATTAGAAACCCTAAAATTGAGGATAGCAGGAAACCTAGTTTGGCAACATTTTCTTTAACTGAAGATGAAAAGATGTGGTGGGATAGTCTGGTAGCCACGCATGGTGAGTCGACCACTTGGTTAGACTTTAAGATGTATTTCAGCCAGAATTTTTATCCACCTTTGTCTATGATGCCAAGAGAGATGAGTTCATGCATATCCGACAGTCACTATAAGAGTCAATTCTGGCCTATATGTGCAGGTATCAACATTTACTTCCTTTTGCTGACAGAGTAGCTGATCAAGGCAGGGATCAGGTCCATTTCTTCACTTAGTGATTTTTACTGGCTATTGGAGGGATAGTGGTCACCACCCTACCACCCACATTATAGGAAGCTTACGATTGCAATCTAGCGAGACAGGCATACATGAAGACACACCCAAAGGAGGTTTATGACCAGCCTCAAGATTCGTAGTGTAACAACCCAATTTTTAATGACGTCATTACTTGAGTATTTTCTTACGTGGCACCAACTTAAGTTCTCGGGGAAGCCATGGACAGGCGAGGATACGCCTAGTTGGGCGAAAAATGTTATTTTTATTGATTAATTGTGTAACTGTCACGACCCAAATTTTAAATAATGAATTTAGCCATAATCGGGGTCACCGACCCGTGACGTGGCCCAAGAGCGGGTACGCGAACCAACAGTCGACACAAAGATTGGGAAATTATTATATTTATAGTGATGTATTCTTAGTATAGTGTATATGTGTACCTTATACCCGAAATTTTTAAGTTCGATAGTTTCGACAATTTGACGCACGCGAGGAAGTGCCTCGAGTTGCATGCGAGCGTGGGCACTGGGTACCGGGTAGTTGGGAGTTAGTGTAACCTTGTAAAATAAATTTTATAACCAATGTGACAACCTTAATGTGCCTATGTGAATTAAATTGGTTCAAATTAATCAAAGTCCTATAGTTTGGATTTAATATTCAAGAGCCATAGATCTACATGGAGATGATCCTAGATATGAGCAAACAAGATAAGATGAGTCAAGTTGTATGTCAGTAAGGAATGGGACAACTTCGTTGAGAACCAAAGGATGAACCTTCGGTGGCGTGTGTACATTAGATTAAATGTTGGAGTATAAATACTAATGGATTAGTGGGAAACTTCAACATTCACAACTCTTCTTCTTCAACTCTGATTTTTATTGAAAAACCATAACATCCAGAGCTATGGGAGGGTTGGAGAGCTGGAAAACTAACCATTTGGGACAACTAGAGTGATCATTTAACAAAGGTAACCATTCTCTCCATCATTCATAAGCTTTAACTCCATTGCATGATCAAATGAAGCCTAGATTTGGGATTTCTTAACAAAACGGGATGGTAAAGCTTATTTACTGTTTTCTTATGAATTCCCTTGAATTTTGAGCCAAATCTGACAATTATTGAGGTTTATGAACTGATTTTTCATGGGATTTGTGTTTTGGGGGAAAATGAATGCATGCATCTTAATGGCTATAAACATATATATATATATATATGTAATACAAAATATTAAACCTACATTGAGACCAAAGAAAAAATATCTCCACTATCCTTAAAGCAAATCACCAAGCTAAGGAGCTTTTCTTTTGCTCGACTACGGATCTCCACTCAGTCAAACACAATAATGACGAGTCCCAGGTAAGTAACGCCAAGCAGGATGTTTACAGTATTTCGCAATAAATAACAGTCTATATTCATGCTGATAAAAAGAAAAGTACAGGGGATGCATAAATAAATAAAGATTGGAAATAAATTTAAATTAATCGACAATGAGTGTCTAGGAATCAAATAGAAAAGCGCAAGTAGTCCCGACTTAGTGAAATAGTCATTTGAGTTGAGGAGAAACATCTATCAAACATTTTTAGAATCAAGGAAATTCACCATCCCAACTCGAAGTTTAGGATGCAGCCAACTAACCTTATGCTAAAATCCACGCGAATGTAGAATTCCTCAGCAATCTAGTGAAGTAACTCTCATTCCGTATATAGGAACCAAAAGATCGTATCTTGAATTTCAAGTTCCAAAATACTATCGTGAATTTTAAGTTCCAGGCGTTAGGGTATGACCTCAGGTAACTCTTCATCTCAAGGACCATGTTGACTTCCTTGCCCTTAGACCACTCAAATAGAATAGAATTCTGAAGCAGGATAGAACAATAAAAATAATAAATTAAAGCTAAGAGAAATAACTTCAAATTTCTCCACTAGTTTACTTACTCAGGCCCAACTCTAACACACACTCACACGCTCGTAATTCGTCGTACTAATTCCCAAGTATTCCTATTACTGTCCTACAATCTCTGTTAACCAAAATTCATCATTTATCTCTCAATTATCCCATTTTTCATAATTTTATTTATTTACTTAATTAGGTCAATTACTCGAGTATTGGTCCTTATTGGAACCCATTTAGATACCTGAGAGACCCCCAAAGTTTTCGAAAAAAACTTGAAAAATTGGTCTGATGAATAGAGCCACGTCGTGAGTGGCATCGTGACAAAAATCTCTGGTGGCGTCATTTAAAGCATGAAATCATATTCCTCACTGGTTTGTACGCCGTGGGTGAAATCGTTCATGATGTCTCTCGCTCTGCCAGTTCCTAAAATCATTCTTGATTTTCGACAACCCTCCTCGCTTCGCTACATTCTGAGTCTATCCCAAACTCATAGAAACACTCTAATACACCAATTCCAACAATTGAATCAACCAAAATAGCGGACTATAACCCCGATGTTGAAATTAACTCAAAAATCACGATATGTAACTACCATAAAATTCTAACATGTACCACGTGTCAATCTAGGGGTACATGGGCCCTCCGTTTTGATACAATCATCAAGTTCTCGATCTTCGACGCTGAGGTACGTTAGTTATGTGTGGTGTTTGTATTATATTGTATTTCCATAATAAATTTAAATGTTTCTAACGTGTGAGGATGTTTGCATACGAGCATTGGTATTACGAGGTATGGCTAGGTAGTCCGAGGGACAAACTTAACTAAAAACACTGACAAAACACAAATTTATAAAATTATAGGCATGTTAGTATGTCATTGCGACCAAGAGCGCGTGACAGACATATCGCGACCCGTTTCAAGTTTGGCAACACTAGGGCAGAGTTGGAGATGACCAAGTGTAGAGCTCAAATTACCTAATGAAGTCACATATGGAGTGTTAGAGTTGGTTGAACAGCTTATAAGAGGACCCTTGGATACGCCTCGCGATGATTGCGCAAAAGTGGATGAGGAGAGGGGTATATAAGCCCAACACCCCATCCTTTTCTCTCTCTTCCTCTCATTTATCTTTCTTTTTCCCTAACTTCCTCTCCAAGCAACTTGAAGGGCTGGTGTAGGGGCTAGAGCGGCGCCGAAGGTGACAATTTCAGACGATCCAAGGTAAGATTCTTAATCTCCTCGTCATTTTCTACGCATTGGTGTATGTTTTGTTTGTGTTCGTCGCGATGCAATTTGGACACCACGTCGAGATTTCAGACTCGATTAAAACTCTCGACGTAATGGTGATCCTAGCGACGATCAAAACATGTTTCGTGAAAACGGTATTTGATTTGAGGAAGTTTTGGAGTTTTGATGAATTTTTGGAGATTTTTTGAAGGATTTTCATTTTGGGTTTTCTGTCAATGATTTCGGATGTTTTGGGATGTGTCGAAGGTGTTTTTGGAAGAGTATTGAGTTCCTAAAGAAAAATGGACCAAATCAGCTCAAGGTGGCGCAGGCAGGGATGGAAAATAGCCCCGACAGTCCCTCAGGAAGCGGTGCCGCGATCGACGCCATGGGGCCTTAGCCCCACGACGCAAGTTGCGACGCTTAGGACAGAGGAGACTCTGTCCCCACACAGTGGGGCACTGTGGGGGGGTTCACCCCACTGTGCTTGGGGCAAAGAGGCCTCTGCCCTATGTCGTGGAGGAGCTGTCGAGGGGAAACCTCCACGATGACCCCGCGGCGCTCGGAACTCAATTTTCCCCAAAATTTTTGTGTCTTCAAAACAAATTGGGGACTTCTCGGGGTACTTGAACGGGTCCAAATACAACCCAATAACCAGAAAATCGACTCGAAAACATAATGAACATAAATAAGGAAAATTGGATAAAAATTGATGGAAAATCACTATAAATTGTATTATCAGGGTTATTAGTATGCGGGACTACGTAGAGACGAGTCAGAATCCGTGAGAGTGCGATTAGCTTGGATTGGAGGTAAGTAAACCAGTGAGGAATACTACAGTTATTTCTTGAGCCTTAAATTTATTTTTTTGATATTGTTCAATGCTATCTTGAAATTCTATCCTCCTGAGTTGTCCGAGGGAAAGTGAGTTGAACGTGATCCTTATAGAATTTTGGGCCATTAGTGTATTTATACCAGGGGTTTACGGCTGGGAATACGTGATTTGGTTGTTGTGATATGTACGAGGTGAGAGTTCCCCACCAGATTATTGGGGACTCTGCATTCGCGTAGGGGTCTTAGAGGAGATTTTGTCCTCGACTCCGAGCCTTTGAAGAAATTTTATCCTCGGCTCAAACGACATTGATTCGTCAGGACCACTTGTGCCTTTCCTTTATATTATGGGACACTCAATTTAGATTGCTCATTCATTTATTTACAGTTTTTATATATTCATGCGCTCCCTATCCTTTCTTTCTATCTGCATTAATTTGACTGCTTGATTTATTTATTTTAAAATACAGTATTTATTATTCCTGTTTGGCGTTAATTACATAGGCTTATCATTCTTTTGTTTGATCGAGTGCAGATCCACAGTCCAGTAAAGGGAAAGATGTGCAGCTAGGTGAGTTACTTTAAGCAACTTTCTCTACTTGATATAGGTAACTATTGGTTGTATTATTTATTATGATGTTTTATCGAACTTGGGATTATGGGTGAGGGACTGATGGACATGTATGAGTTATAGATATTCTATTTGATTCATGTTGTGGTGGATTATACTTACGAGGTTTCCACGCCCTAGTTTCATCCTAACTTAGTGTTTTGAGGTTATTGATTAGTTTGAGTTTATTCGCTTTCACTATATATATATTTGATAACTCGCTAATTAAATGACTTCACTTTTAAATACTTAATAAATGGTTAAATGGTAAGAAACAGGCTCACTAGGCCCACGCGACTCAGCAGGATTGGCTCGGGGGTTCGTGTAGGTCTAAACCGGACGGTGCCCAAATCTAGGATTGTAGAATTTGGGGCTATCACACGATAATTCCCCAAAAATTATAAAACTCCTCCAAACACCCAAAACAACCACGTGGTTGTGCTCCATACCAATCCATTAGTCCATATCAACCGTTAAATCATTCGAAAACCCAACTTTCCAATTTGACATCAAAAAATACCATGACGCAAAACATCAAAAGACCCATCAAAACGTAGATAACACCACAATAGAGATGTTACCATAGTTTTCGAGTTTGGTTGCGTCTAGGCATTATTCTGAGCTCGAATCCGAACGAGAAATCTTTCTCCATATCGTTCTCTCGATCGTGTGAAATGAAAATGGAAAACTGATGATGGAGAGAAGAAGAAAAAAAGTATATATATATATATATATATCTCTTGCATCATCGTGTATGCACATATCCCGAGAATAATCCAGTTGTTGTCTTTCCACCCAGCCAACAAGCTAACACACCAGCTAACACACATCCTTGACACCACTGGAACACTCGCTCCCATGCATACTATTCCATATGCGGTTTTGTACCCCCATTTGCACCACAACTCGAATCGTCATGTGCTCAAG
Source organism: Stephania japonica (assembly GCA_039657345.1). Lineage (NCBI taxonomy): Eukaryota > Viridiplantae > Streptophyta > Magnoliopsida > Ranunculales > Menispermaceae > Stephania > Stephania japonica. Next base: position 36,543,547 of record CM077564.1, on the reverse strand, counting down.
AACCTACAAAGGCATCAAACACATTACCCAACGTATAAATATTATATTTTAATGTATTTTGTCAATGTTTTATTCACATTTGTCCCCCGAACAACTAAATACCCAACCACAGTTGGCCCCAATGGCAAGAAAATAGAATTCCTTGAGCCGCCATTTCACGGCATCAATGATCACCCTCAAACGTCCTCACACATTTAGGACATTGGAATCTAAATTCAGGTAAATAAAATAATAATACAAACACCAACCAATAATAACATTTCTCGGTGTCAACGACCGAGAATTGTTCTCATGCATTACGACAAAAAGTCTACGTATGACCTAAATTAACACGTGACACGAGTTAGATTTTAGGGTCCTTACACTTTTGTTTATTGTTATTAAGAAATTATGATGAGATCCCTATTGTTGTTGCTTTTACTATTATCTTATTGTACTCACCGTCCTTTTTATAACGGTGGGTTCAGATCTGCAAACTAGTCGTAGCAAGACACCAATGCTTGGCGACATCCTTTGAGACATTCTCAGAGCCAGTTGTATTGCCGACATTCAATAGGTGCTTTTGTTGTTTTGTTCTATATGGACTTTGTACTCATACATTTATAGTTTTGGGTTCTTGGGGAGTTGAGATATTTTGATGATATATGTATATATTTTTGTAGTTGTTGTTCATCATATATATACATGAGATGGTTCGTTGGTAGAGGATTTTCCACATCTAGGATATCATGAAGTTTGCAATTTTTTAATGAAGTTCTATACATTGTTGAGAATGCTTCCGTTGCACATGACAATGTTAAGGCAAATAGGATTAATTTAATGATTTAATAAGCAACATTGAATGAATAATTTAGTAAAAGAAGGTTGACTAGATCTGTGTTGACTCTGCGGAGAATGTCCGAGGATCCACATAGGTTTAGGTTGAGTGGGGCCCAATTTTATAGGGAATTGGGGTTGTCACAACGTCAGGTCTACTGTTTTTTTGACCTATGGTTTACTGTTTTCCCGAATTTGTCTAATTTACGCACAAACAGTCAAATACTTCGTAAATCACCAAAGTAAACATATAGAATCATAAAATACTTTGTCCATAGATACATTATATTATATGTACACATATACTTTTAAAATCTTGAACTATATTTAGATGGCTTTAGTATTTTTATGCCACTAATTTATCTACTATTTATTCATATATACTTGAAAATCAAAGATTTTCACAATGTAAGTCAAATTCCTTTTATATTTAGGTACAAATTTTCAGTTATTTAGTCAAATACATATAGAAGATGTACAAGGTGGCCTAATGGTTTATTATGAGTCTTGTGAGTAAGAGGTAATGGATTCAAGCCTTGATGGGGGCAAATTGTTTCTTTGTTATAAAAAAACACATATAGAAGATGTTAAAACTAATGTATATAGATTAAAAGTAGGTATTTTTTTTTCGATAACCATGGTATTCAACATTCTTTCTTACTAATCATAACTTTCTTTGTTTTTTTTCCAAAACTTTCTTTGTTAGTGATGGGATTTGCCTAGGTTTTAATTTAAAATACTAATTTTATAATTTTCAATCCATACAACTTGATCCAGTCCAGTCTGCATTTAGTAAATTGAATCAAGTAGATTAGCGAAATAAATGGATTGTATTAGCAATCTACAATCAAAGAGTGACAAAGGTCACATAGATCTTAATTTGCTTACATGGAAGTTCAACAAATAAAAAAACTCAACTAATTGATGGTCAATTAGTCATTGAGTCAATGCCCAGAATATATATATATATATATATAGTTTTATGAATCTCTTCTTTATTTAGTTGTTGTTTCCTAAAAGTTGTGTAACGGCTATATGCATGATTAGTAGCCTGTATAATGTTTAGTTTAAGTTTTGAAAGCATCAAAGAAAGATCAATAAATACAACTCATTTTTTTCTCTATATCTTTTTTCCTTATGGTATCAGAGTTTATCAACCATGTCCACAAACATCTTGGTATGTGTTTACATTTTTTATGTGTTGAAATGTCTCCTCCACAGTGACATCTTAAATTTATTTCTCAATAAGTGGTCACTTGAGATTCTTGCCAAGCACAAAACTGCTCAATATTTCAACCAAGTTCAAAGTCGCTTGAGATTTCTACTAAGCGCAAAATTGCTTGAAATATCAATTAGCACAAAGCTGCCCAACATTTCTACCAAGCGCAAAGACGTTTGAGATATCAATCAACACAACTCGCTACTCAACATTTCTACAAAGCTCAAAGCCGCTTGTGATCCCCACCAATCATCAAGGGCTTATCACGAAAAGGCATTGACAACATATTGAGGTTCCATTACTTTTGGTTGCAATCTTATATCATGATGCACAAAAAAAAAACAACCGACCATTTCACGTTCAAGCATATAAGCAAAATATCGTTCTATGGCCTATACTGTAGCTGAGCATATGCCCTTAGATTATTTGTTGCCAAACATGTGTTGACTATCGTTCCAATTACAGATATATTTATTATACTTGTGCCTAAAGATACTCTTTCATCTTTTCTTACCAAACTTTGCTTCTAATTCTGGCTTAGTGTTCCTAATCTTTTATTACTACACATTTAGTTCTTTAACTTTCACAAAAGTCTACATTTAGTCCTCCATCATTTAAAGTATTAAATTCCATCAACATGAGTAACAAAAGTGTCACGTGACTAGTCAAAAAGAGTAAAGTGGTTTATATTACTAACTGGGTGACTCACATCGACCAATAAAAGTTAAAAAAATATTAATTTACCCCAAAAAATAAAAAAAAACTCAAAATTTAGGGACTAAAAGCATAAAAACTCAAAAGCTTAGGGATCAAATGTACAACAATGAAAGTTAAGGGAAAAATTTATATCAATAAAAGTTCAGGGACCAAAAACATAAAAGACTCAAAGTTTAAGGACCAAAAAGTATATTTTGCCTATAATGTGTACAAGTTTTTAAAAAAATCAAAGAAAGATCAATTAATACAACTCATTCTTCTTCTTTATATTATCTCTTTTCCTTAAAGTGGGCGAGATTACAATTTCTCCATCGGTGATAAATGAATTGAATTTTAGATTGACCTTAATTGGATTAGGTCCAATTCATGTGCACCTAACCAATCCATGCATGGTCTAGCTCGATCCACGTTTACGATTGGAAATGCTCTAAGATTGTGAAGAACTTGCCTTTGGGCAGTAATTCTGCAATTCTATGTGCTCGGTACCTTGTAAGTTCTAATCAAAAGGGCTGTAGACTTGTAGTTAGTCACTGACTCACTGGAGATGAAATGAATATACGTTCTAATCAAAAGGGCTGTAGAATTGTAGTTAGTCACTGACTCACTGGAGATGAAATGAATATACGTGTATAGTTTTTCTTACCAACCGCCTTATTTTTCTTCTACTACTCGATTTCAAATGTGGAGTATAGTTTGAAACTTGGTTAAGATTTGTCAAACACTTGTGTGTTACGTGTATACCATCCACTGCTTACCGTCATAAGACTCATTAACATAAATATATACACATGAACGGTAGTTGTTCTCTTAGCGTATTAGCTTAGGATTCTGTTCTCTTTTTTTTTCGACAAAGAGGATTCTGTTCTCTTTAGTGCCCACTCAAATCACTTCCTCAGCTTTCGGTTCATCACGGTGTACTTCCACTCAACTCGATCAATTTGTGTTGAAAATCTTTTAAGCCTCTAATTAATTTCAAGCACTTAAAGGAATCACTTCAATATATTTGTTACTGAACAAGTATTTTTGCACGATGACATTTTTTTCACAAATTTTTTGCATGATGACTAGATATATATACATTTGACGCTTAGACACTGATCATGAACAGGGCGGGTCTTAAGTATTTGAGGGTCAAGGAGAAGAAATCATAGCACGAGGCCCTTATTTTTAATTTTTTACATTTTTAATTTGGTGTGAATTCGGTTGGTCTCCATAGTTTAATTACTAGCTAGGACATACTGAATTTGAAATAGAGTTCTTTTTTTTCATTGCCAGCTAATTTCATAATTAAAATAAAGGGATGAAACTCTCAATTAAGTTCGATTTCCTATGGTGGGATGATGGGATCCCTTCCCCACAAAGCACACATTGTAAAATATTTGACTACAACTAACTTTTTTTTTATCATGAATATATAAAAAAAATTGAAAACGGTGGACTAATTGTCTGGCAGGACAAAAAGCACTAAATTTGACTGACGTTATGAAAAAGGTTTGTTAAACTACACTTTAAAGAAAGCAAATGAACCATCCAATTAACAAACTAAATGTTGGACTGCTAGTGTTTAATCAATAAAGTGGAAGGGCCCATGTATTATTTATTTATTTATTTATTGTGTAAGAACATCATCACTAAAGTAACAGTAATTAAACTGTTCAGCAACAGCGACTTTTGAGAGTAGAGAACGGTCAACTTGTCCATTGAAGATCTCCTACAGATACCACTTAAGGGCCCCAGTGGAGGTGAGATTCACCAACTAAAACTATGTAATCATAAACCGCTTAACTATATGGCATGTAATTAATTAGTATCAATACGTGTAAGGGTGGCAAAACGAGTCATGAGAGGATATAACATGATATGGCTAACGCAAGATATTAGCGAGTTAGTGTCATAATTAAACATATTGCCACAACTAAACACGACAACATATTTCTGTCCATGTTTAACATAATAATATCATATATATATATGTGTGTGTGTGTGTTTTGTTATTTTATTATATTAATTAATGATTGAACTAGAATAAGTGTTTTTATGTTTTAGAAAAAAAAATAATTTGCATAGTTTGAATAGTGATTTGAATTAGATCTTAAGAAAAAAAAAGTGTTATTTTGGAAAAAGTTTTATATTTTATATTAAGTATATCAAATTACAAAATAATTGGACTGAAGTTAAGTTATTGGGACACATTAATTAGGTGAGATTTGAATGATTTGGAAAGCTCACCATCAATTGTACTAAATCAAGTACAATGGAAGAGCTTGATCCATGTAGCCATGTGACGGCCCCTCTCCTAATATTGGGCACCACCCAATCGAATCCCGTAATTAAGCCCTAATCTCAGCCATGTAGGACTTAACTACGTATTAGTCAGCCTTTCTAACATATTCTCTATATCCCATGCGTTCAGGATAAGTATTACACTTGTCACGTTATTATATGAATTTCAGATTTAATTAAAACTTTTTAGCAGTTTACAAAATTAAACAGAAGTCTTACAATTTATGTGGAAGCAATTATAAAGTACTATTAAGTGTGGAAACCCAGAAATAATGATTACGTGGATATATAATGAAGTGGCAAATATAAACAGTGTGAAAGTCATAAAAGGTCGGGGAACTAAACACTCAACCCAGTATACAGCCCCAAAATGTGTCAAAAGACATAACTGTTCGTAATATGACAAAATATCAAAACATACAAGTCAGATCGAAAATACGTTCGAGGCTCATAGGTAGTCGTCGATCTTCTCTTTAGCCAGTCTGTTGCTCGACGGATTTATGCCCACCATCATAAAAAGAACAGTGAGTACAAAAATATAATAGTAATTCCCGATGACATATATATTCACATTTTTAAGAGAAAATAACAGTATTTAAAAGCATAACAAGTAGCCAATGATTGCTCTAAATATCATATGTAGGAAAATACCATAAATAAACAAATGTGTGACGGACCCAAAATTTCACAATCTAAAATTGGACACCACTCGGCCTAGACTTACGTAGACTCCCGAGCCAACCTCGCAGAGTCGACGCAAGCCTAGTCAGCGTTACTTACTATTTACCATTTATTTAACAATTTAAACATGGAGTTAATTAATTTAGTGAGTTATCAAAGTACAGCAGAAGCAAATTCTACTCTAACTAAACTGAATAACCCTAAGACATTAGTCAAGAACCCTGCATATGTATAAATCCAAACAATGTAACAAGTCAAAGGAGAGTCAAATACTGTATATATGTCTCAAAATCTCACACAAACCCATATCCCAGTGTATCAAAAACATATAAATACCTAGTACAAAGAAACCTACACTGTAGGCAAGAGGAAGTTATCTAACAACTCTCAACTTCAATTGCCAAAATTTCGGTCTTTTCACTTGTTCACCCTGATGTATGACGTGGTTGCACCCATTGTCATAAAAAGGATGGTGAGTATAGAAAATAACAGTAACAACCAAGTGGAGTCTCAATATAATGTTCAAATGCAAATAAACAGCTTAACTGGAATGCATAGATATCACAAAGATAATAAAAAGTACACATGATAATGAATCACTGCGAAGTAAATGATAAATGAGTGTCCCAGAAAACAAAGGAAATGCGCAAGTAGTCCCAACTAAAAGGTCGTTGAGTCGAGGTAAACACCTTCCAGACTCGATGCTTAGGACGCAGTACATTCACGCCGTCCTAACGACCATGCGAATGAGATTCCCTGGTAGTCCATGAAGAACACTCATCCGTATAAAACCAAAATCAATATCGTGCATCCTTAGCCGTCGACCTCTGGCATGTTACCTCAGAAAGCCCGAAATTCTGCAAGAATTACGTTGACTTTTTTACCTTGGACCACTCAACCATAATAGAATCCCAAACCAGGTTACAACAATAACAATAATGATAACCAATTTCAAGTTTAACAAGGACGATAGCCTAATAAATGCACAAAAGAAACTATATAGAAGCTCCCATTGGTTTTACTCACTGTACAACGAAACACTCTGCGCTCGCAGCTTTCACATGCCACCTAAAACGACCCGCACGCTCATCACCCATTCACTAAGTACCTGGTGATCATTGTCATTCCAATTTGGTTGTGTTAGAGTTCTATTCCCCTTTAATTGTAATTCCCTATTAATTTCCATATTTTACCTAATTTTCCATAATTTTACTCATTTACATATTCGGGTCGATTTCTCGGGTATTGAGTCGTATTCGGACCCATTCAGATACCAGATAGATCCCTCAAATTCATTTTGAATTTTTGAAAAATTCTCCCACAGTTACTATTTCGAATGCCATGGTGGCGTCTTGGGATTTTTCCTCTTGGCGGTGTCTCCACGGCGTAAGCAGGGGAGCCACTGCCCTAGACGCCGCCAATGGCACCGTGGGGCTAAAGCCTCACTGCGCCAGGCACAGTGTCGTGCCCAGTGTGCCTCTGTCGCGCTTTTTTGCGCCCTCGACTCGTGTCACCGTGCTTCAAGTCTATCTCCACCTTGTCGGGACCTCAATCCCCATCTAAAACCACTACTAAACCATTCCAAAACGTACGGAAATACCCCGTTTCTCAAACCTATCAAAAATCACCAAAATTTCCCAAAAATTACGACACTTCCAAACCAATATTTCCACATCGTAAAAACCATTCTCAGATATCGCAAGCCCGACAAAACCACGCCAAAAACTTGACAAAAACCAAAATCTCAACTCGAGTGTAAAAACGTCACGACAAAATCCCATGAAATAAGTTTCAAAACGTAGAGTAACGCGTAGGGAATTGGAATCTCACCACTAATCACGTAATTGGTCGATCCTTATCGTCGATTCGAGCTCAAAACTGTAAAAACCCACTTCTTGGTTTCATTCTTCATGGGGAGGTGAGAGTGGGAAAAGAAAGAAATGGGAGAAAATGAGAGGAAAGAGAGGGGTGACTCACCTATTTGTAGGTGAGTCCCCATGTTGGTCCACTTCCACATCTCGAGGCATATCCGAAGGTCCATAATCACACCAGCCACCAACCACTATAGGACACGCTTGTGTGACTCCCTCATTATCCCTATCAAATTTAACCAAAAGTTGAACAATCCTCAGATGTTTCTGCACCTGGCATGCACCACGACTCGTACCGTCGTGCATGAATATAATTCATAACGACCCAAACATATTCCTAAATTAATTTATTATTATATTTTATTTTTTGGTCGTCTACAAAATCATTTCCCAGATCCATGTACCTGTATTTCGTTCGCCCGATACTCGTTCTTTATGTTTTCCTAGGCAAACTCCACTCATCATCACACAAAAATAATATGAATTTTTGGGTCGTTACAAAATGAGACTGACACAGACTAAGCAGTAATGATTTAGGTTTGGTTGGCCGTAAGTTACATCACATAAGCCTTGTTCCAATATTGTAGGTCGTGAACTCCCTCGAGCGCCTCATAAGTATTCATACATGTCATTTCACACTGACCCAGTTCATTACACTATGTGTCACGTGAGTATAGTGGATAGTGCTGACATCCCCGAAGTCCAGTAGCTTGTGTGCTGCTCATGTCTCTTTGGTGCAATGGACCGTAGTATCTAAAACTACTTTAGTTATCAATAAAGACTCGAGTTTAGATTTCATGTCAAGACTAAGTGTCACGCGGACAACACTATTCAAGAAAACAAGTCCTTAATATAAACCTGAAATTGACTACCTAATAGCATGATATAGATAACTCAAATACTAGCAAAATAGCTATATAAGACATAAGGCATAGGAATAGAGTCAACGATTATCAAGACTACACAATATCATGATTTCTTAGCTCAACTAGTGAGGAATAACAATATATCGCCATGATATGAGAGCACAAGGCATATTAACGCAGTGGGGATCTTCTAAATCAGATGCTCAAACACTACAAACAAACAACCTAGGGCTAGAGAGAATTAATACCAAATTCTCAAGAAAAGAAATAAAATTCTTTATTAATATAATCAAAATCAACTAACCTTGATAAAAATGCATGCCTATATATCGACCTTTAATTAAGAAAATCAACGCATCAATGTGTACGTTCAATGTGCACAGCACAATAGTCTTTAGAACTTACTAAAATTCCATTTGACATAATTGGACCTAAAAGACCATCAATAAAAATCCACCTAATATAAACTCCTAACAAAAGTAAACTACCCAAATAAATATGCTATATAATCCTAAACTCATATGTATATTTATTTATTTATTTATTTATTTTTGTTCAAGTGCAAAGGGAAAAAGTCCTCTTTGCTGACAACAAGGAGGTAGATGACGTGGATCCAACATACATCACTACAGAACCAGTTTTTGATACATCTGCTGACAACACGAAGGAGAAGGTTGTGACTGGAGATATCGATACCGCACTACTTGTGAGAAAATTTTGCATGACCCGAGGATGGATCTTGATGATGAATTGTTGAGGAACAACATCTTTCAGTCCAAGTGCAGCATCTCAGGCAAAGTTTGCGAACTCATGATTGATGTAGGTAGCTGTGAGAACATCATCTCTACCGAGGCAGTTCAGAAGTTAGGGCTTGCAATGGTGAAGCATCCCTGTAACGGCCTAAAAAATCTATTATGACTGTGTGACGACATGTATTAAATATATTTATACTCGTGTCTATATGACAGGATGGTGACGTCGAGTTACGAATAGAGTTCACTTAGGAAAATATGTCGAACGGGAAACGATTTTCGAAAATAAAATACGAAAATTAATTAATATGGAAAGATATTTGGGTCATTAGTATTTCCATTGGCGCATGACAGTGTGAGTCGTGGTGCATGTCGGGCATAGAAACGCTCGAGATAGGCCAATTATTGAGTCAAATGAGAATGAAATTGGTGCAAGACCTTGCCTCAAATTTTGTATCAATTAGCGGTAGTTGATGTTAAGATTATGTCTTAATTGGTGCAAGTTTGGTTAAGTATGATAAGATAATTGGTCTATAAGAATTTGGTATGTCGTGGACAAAGTTAAGATATTTGGGATTTTGGTGTGACAAAGACCAGTTTTATAGACGTTTATGAATATGGATTGTTTTGCCAAGAGTTTGGCTTAATTTGGTGAAAAATTGGATCCAAAATGGACACCGAAAGCCAAAACACCTCAAAATAGGGATTTATGAGAATTAATAAATAAAAATATATTGAGATGCTAACAAGTAGTTTAGGGTTTAATATAATAAAAAAGAAGAAATGAATCAACCAATTCATTTCATTTCAACATAACGTTTAAAACGTTCAAACCCTAAACCTCTCTACTCGATCTTTTACACGTGAAGCTCCCGACGTCTGATTTTTACACAGTTTCTCTCTGCAAAACAAAAGAGCATCACAAGACGGTCAATTGGAGCTAAGTTTATGCGATAGAAATGAGGGCTTCAGCCTAAAATTTGGTAAAATCTCAATTCATGGCATATTTCCTCAATTCAATTTGAAATCTCGTGATTTTTTGATTTATTTAATGGGGTTTCATATGTATTGGTATCAATTTTTGTAAATTTATGTATTAGGTTGATTTGCACCAATTTCGGATAAATTCTACTGGCGTGGGTTAGGGTTATTGTGATTTGAAGTGATGCGACTTAGTCGATAACGGTTTTGAAGATGTTTTTATAGTTAATGCTGATTTAAATTGGGATTATGGATAAATTGATTATTGGTGTTGATCCAATTTGATTTCACGGGCTGTGGAAATATATTTCATTTGTGTCAAGTGATTTCTTGGCATTGATTATCGAGATTTGAGAATTTAACTGCGAAAATACTGATTTGGAGAAGTTTTCTTAGTTCAAAATATATAAAGTTTGCTTAGTTGACAAGCCATATAGGAAAATTCACAACTCCTCTATTTGTGATCCAATTTGAGTGTTCTTAGAGTATATGGAAAGTACGAAATGTGTACTACAAGTTCATTTTTGTTCATTATGATAAATATTGGATTTTAGAGGATAAAAAGTTACCCCAAGTTAGCTAGTTGAAAGTTAGTTGAAGTTATAAATAATTATTTTTGGAACTAGCTCTCGAGCGTACTTTGGTCACAGTTTTCACAAGGTTTCGTGATTTGGCTTCACTTGAAGCTTGAGCAAATATAATTAGGTATGTAGGGAAGTTATTGAAACTAGTTTCAAGGTGATCTGACACTCTGGGAACCCTGAAAAGTCTGTTGAAAGTTGGTCAATGGTACTTACTAGACTGGTGACGAGCGTACGCAATCAATTTTGGTGACGTGTGATAGCCATGAGTGTGAAGCGGAGTTTCACTTTGTACAATGAGTAAAACTAAGCGTAGTATTTACATTATTTCATTTGTGCAATTACTTGATTGTTATCTTTATTGAGCAATATTTCTTGGTGAAATATGTTCCTTGAATTCCATTTGTGCTAGCATTCCTTGGTGGATTATCGACTTTGTTTTCCTTGAATTCTTAATGAGTAGTGGTTTTTTGGGTCTCTAAGTAGGCGATATGGTAGTCATGAGAACGGTGAGACTGCTTAGTGATCTCTCTCACTACCATGATTACACAGATTCTGGACGTGCCTAAACTCACAATTTAGGGGTTGGTAGTCTAATCGTGAGTTGAATTGTGTGTCGACTATGGTAGGGTGACTCATCATAAACTATTGGTGGTTTGTTTAAGTCCAGAATATGTCTGGGAAGTCAGGTTGCATACTTTGTGTTACACTCTGATGGACTTGGAACACTTAGATGTTTTTTGTTTTTTGCCCTCGGCACTCATTTATCGTGAATATCTCAGTGATTCATTATCATGTTATCTTTATTATCTTTATGATATCCATGCATGATACTCGATTATTTGGACTTGGGTGCAGCCTCATCATATTGCAGGATTGATAAGGGTAAAAGATCGAAAATAGGCGATCAAGGTTGAGGACAGCTAGGTTGAGATTCACTATATTATATGTATATGTTTTTGAAAACATTGGGATAAGGGTTTGTGATAGATCTTAGGCATGTATATTATAATGTACTCTCCTCTGACTTGATGTTAGTATACATATGTGAGGTTTTCACATTTTAGGTTTCCTTATCTTATTTCTTAGGGTTATTTCATTTAGTTTGAGTAAAATTTGTTTCCGTTACACTTTGAATAACTGACTAATATTGAATAACTCAACTTAAATAGCTTAATAAATGGTAAATGGTAAAGAAGGCTGACTAGGCTTGCATTGACTCAGCGTGATTGGTTTGGGGGTATATGTAAGTCTAGGCCAAGCAGAGCCCAATTTAAGGTTGTGGAATTGGAGTCGTCACAATCCCAACCCTTACAAACGCTCCTGGCTGACACAGGGCGGTGAGGTAACGGTTTCGAAACACGCTTTGGTGACTTTCTCTATTGGTGCCAAGTATAAAGATTTGTTTTGGTCTAATGTTGTTACTATGGATGTGTGTCACTTTTTGTTAGGTCGCCTTGGCAATTTGATAGAGGTGTTTTCCCTGATAAGAAGACCAATAAGTTAATTATAATGTTTAAAGGGGTGCTAATTATTTTTCTGCCTAAGAAGTTTTTTTTATGATGATAAGCCAATGCAGGAGAGTAGTAGTTTGTTGTCATTTAACATATTTGAAGTAGATTTGCATGACACAAAAGTAGTTTATGTGCTACTTAGGAAGGAAGTGGGTAGTGATGTTCTGATTGCAGAATCAGTGGCACCTATGACGGTTGATTTTTTTGACATCTTTCCTGATGAACTACTTGATGGATTGCCTCCATTATGAGACATCTAACATCAGATTAACATCGAGCCTAGTGCGGCTCTTCCCAATAGGCCACATTAGAGAATGAGTCTTGCTAAACATGGAGAATTGCGGTGACAAGTTGAGGAGTTGTTGTTGAAAGGCTTTATTCTTGAAAGACTAATCCCTTGCACAGTTCCAGCACTCCCGACTCCTAAGAATGATGGCTCCTGGCGGATGTGTACTGACAGTAGAGTAGTCAACAAAATCACTGTCAGATGTCATTTTACAATTCCTCGACTAGATGATTTACTTGATCAATTGAGCGATGCTAGGGTGTTTACAAAACTTGACTTGAAGAATGGTTGGAAGACAACTTTTAAGACCCGAAAGGGGTTATATGAGTGGCTAGTTAAGCCATTTGGGTTGTAGAATGCACTTAGCACTTTCATCAGAGTCATGAATAAGAGTTTGAGGCCTCTGATAGGCAAATGTGTTGTAGTGTATTTCGATGATATTTTGATTTACAGTGCTAACTAGGATGAACACCTCGAGCACTTGCGAGATGTTCTTACTATTTTGCGCAGGGAGAAGTTTTATGCTGCCATGAAGAAGTGCTCGTTTGTGACTTCCAAAGTTCTCTTTTTAGAGATTCGTGATTTTCATCACTGAGATGGTCCATAGATGGATGAGTCCAAGGTGGAGGTTGTGCAACATTGGCCAAGGTCTAGTACCATCACTGAGATTCACAATTTTCATGGCTTGGCTTCCTTTTATAGGCAGTTCATTCCACATTTCAGTAGTATTATGGCACCAGTCAGCGATTGTATGAAATGTGCAAAGTTTGTATGGAGCGATGCAACAAAGATGACATTTTAGCTAATCAAAGTGCGACTCAATACTGCACCAATATTGGTGTTGCCAGACTATCATCTCCCTTTTAAGTTGCATTGTAATGCTTCTAAAGTGAGCAGTTAGGTTGTTTTGAGTCAGAATAGTAGACATATGGCATATTTTAGCAAGAAGTTATTTGGGGCTAAGTCGCATTACTGTACTTACGATGTGGAGTTTTATGCTATGGTGCAAGCCGTAAAACATTGGCGCCATTACTTATTCCATCGAGAGTTCGTGTTGTTTACTAATCATGATGCCTTGTGACATTTGCACGGGCAAGATAAGGTATCAGCTAGGCATGCTTCATGGGTGGCGTACTTGGATTAGTTTTGTGGGAAAACACAAATTGAGAATTATAAATAGAGTTATTGATGCTTTTATTAGAAAACGAAGTCTATTGAGTCGGATGACTATGGAGGTACCTAGCTTCTCATCTTCCTCTGATTTATTTTGATACTAATACTTTCTTTACTGGTATTTTGACAAAAGTGGACAGTGGTGAACGTACAGATTATGCACTGTATGAGGGATTTCTATTCAGAGGCAACCAACTTTATATTCTTGATTGTAGTTTGCGATTGCACATCATCAAAGAGCTACATTGTGAAGATTAGTTCAGACTTCTTACTTTTGGCCTACCATTCATAGAGAGGTGGAGAAATATGTGCAGTGTTGCCGGACTTGTCAAGTCTTAAAGGGCACATCGACTAATGCGGTTCTTTATATGCCATTACCAGTTCTTGTGCATCCATGGATTGATCTTAGCATGGATTTTATGTTGGGGTTTCCTAGAACATAAAGGGGTCATGATTTTATCTATGTGGTGGTTAACTGTTTTCTAAGATGGTTCACTTTATTCTGTGTAAGTATACTACATATGTAGTGAAGGTGGCTCAATTATTCTTTCGGGAAGTTTATAGGCTGCAATGATTACCTAGTTCAATTGTGTCAGATAGAGATATTCGGTTCCTTAGTCACTTTTAGCATAGTTTGTGGAAAATGGTGAATACATGGCTAAAATTTAGTAGTGTTTATCATCCATAGACAGATGGGTAAACTGAGGTATTCAACAGTTATCTAGGCAATCTTTTAAGGTGTTTTGTAGGTGAAAATCTCCAGAGTTGGAATATGAAGTTAAGCTAGGCCGAATTTGCACACAATTATGTTGTTAGCCAGAATACACGATTTAGTCCTTTTCAAGTTGTTTATTCTTTTGTTCCTCGGGTTCCTCTTGATCTGTTGTCATTACCAAGTAAAACAAGTTTGCATTTGTGCTTGGTTTACAGGAGGTTCATCAAATTGCTAGGGATAGTTTGCAGACAGTTAATGACAAGTACAAGAAATTTGCTGATCAGAAGAGACGTCGTGCAGAATTTGAAGTTGGTGATTTTGTTTGGGCGGTCCTTACAAAGGATCTTTTTCAGATCGTGATTACGACAAACTCTCGGCAAGGAAGATTGGCTCAGTATAAATTATTGAGAAGATAAATCCTAATGTCTACCGGTTCAAGTTACCGAGACATATTCATACAGTTGATGTATTCAATGTTAAGCATTTGATTCCTTTTTCTGGAGATACATCAGAGGATGAAGATTTGAGGGCAAATCCTATCCACCCTGAGGAGAGTGATGCAATCCAAGAAGTGTCACTTTTTTGGAAAAAGTTTGACCAAAAATAATTTTGGTTGACTTTTGGAGGGTTCGACTAAGGAATGATGAAGATTTGAGGGCGAATCCTATCCACCCTGGGGAGAATGATACAGTCAAGGAAGTGTCAAACACTTTTTTGAAAAAAGTTTGACCGAAAATAATTTTAGTTGACTTTTGGGTGGGTCCGACTAGGAAATTCGGTAGTTCTGAAGAGATGGTTTTATTGGAAACGGCATGATGATCAATACACGCCACTAACATCGTGACTACATCGTTTTTTTGCCAAATTCCTCCATTTAGACATTCGAATTAGCTATTTTTCTATTTTTAGTAAGTTTTAGTTTGATTACAAATTTAAGTGAGAGTTTCCATTTTTTTAATTGTTTGTAGCATTAGCTTTCTTATTTCGTCTAGTTTTCAATTTAGTGTATTTTTTAATTTTGCTATTTTGGCAAATTTTAGGATTTTGTTATTTATAGCACCATTTTTGCTGTAATTAAACATTTTTTATTATTGAATGACATTCGAACTTTGATTAAGTTCTTATGCCATGAATTGCATTATTCGTAGTGTCGAATAATCAGTTTGGAAGACTTACATTGCTTCACATGTATAGCTCAACAATATTGCAAAACAATTGCATAATGAAAATAAATGTAAATAAACATCCCATCAATATTACTCACAATCAAGCAAAGTACCCTAGCTTCACCAGCCTCCCGACACTCCAAAACCTGCGCACTCGAACTCATGGAATGCTTCCCTAAGCTCCTGGTGTGGCTAGATATATATGAATTAGGGTGTTTTTAGGTCAGTTAGTGTGGGTTTAGGCTAGGTTATAAGGTTTTAGTTGGGTTTAAGGTGTTGCAGGCAATTGGAGAAGTTGCAGGTTTTGAGCTGCTTAGAACGCTCAACGCGTTAGGTGCCCTTAACGAACTAGTTGGATTGTCTAGAGCGTAGAGTGCAATAACCTAGAAATTTGCAACAGATTTCTGGGTTCCTACAACTCGGGAATCCATTCCTCTTCATCCCATAGACTCTTGTTCATTTCCACCAATGGTCTAGAACATCCCCTAACATCAACATACAACAAACACTTTTTTTATCATTAAAACATCAAAACTATGAAGATCAAAGCATGCATTTTGACAAAAACAGTGAAGAACACTCAATAACATATGAAAAGTCACAACCCATAAGCTTTTATTTTAAACACTGATTTTGAAGATGCTTGGTAGCTAGAGTATTAAAAATTCATAGGGAATCTAGATCTAGCATTTTTTTTTCAAAATCAAACTTAGCTAGTAAATCAAAAATTAGATTCTTGGTTTCATTCAAAAACTTCAAATTTTGACCGAAAACTTGAAAAATCCAAAAACTGGGTTTGAAAACTAGAATTGACAGGTCACGTAATATATTTAAACCATGATTAGAAGTTTCAAACTCATTTTTGAAGAAAACCCCATGAAACAAGACAGATTCATGAATTTGAAGTATAAAATGTGTATAACTTGTACCTATGGTTGTGGTTGTGTGGTAGATCCTAATTTCTCCTCTTGGTGATGATGTTTAGCCTCTTCACTTGATTCAATTGATCAAAATTAGCAAGCATAACTCTGATTTTGTGTTGTTCTAAGCATGCAAAATGAAGTTGAATTTTTCTAAGTATTGATATTTATACTTAGCACCTTCGTCAAGTGTATGCATATACAATCTCTATGGGATCGATTGATCCTCAAGCACTCCTAACTCCACTAATTCGGCTCAACTAACACCAAACTTGACACAAATTTCATGGGGGTGTATGCTAGCATAGATCTTGAGGCATATCCATGAGTTATCAAGTTTTTATTAGAACTATAGGACTTTTCAATTTGATTTGTATTTCCTTTAAATAAAACCATAGGCTATGTAATAAATTATTAAAACATATAAAAATGAATTAGGAGTTACCATAATACTATTTACCCAGTCCTACGACTCGCACGCAACCCGAGGCGCACCTCTGCTTGCGTCTTGACGTTTATACCCAAGTAAAAGTGACTTAATTAGTCTATACATATAATTAGTTTACACATATACATAACACTAGGAATACATGACAACAAATATAAAATATAGCTCGGCCAATTGCCTTGGTCGATGTATGTATCTCACATGTGTCCCACGTCACAGGTCGGTGATCCTGATTAAGGATTAAAACATGGGTGAAAAATTTAGGTCATGACAATGTTGGACTAAGTGTTGTCATACTTACACTTCATCTAATATTTTGATGTCGACAAACAATATGAAATGGTACTAACAAGTTTGTCAAGTATTTCAGCATAACAAACTCTGTTAGACTCACAAGTTTAAATGAAGTTAAAGTTCACAAGTTCAAAAGAAGTGGAAGAAAAGACACCGGAAAAGCTCAAGAAGTGTTTAAGACAAATAAAGACACCATATAGCATGTATGGAGTTATGTACATTATTTGTAAGGTATAAGAGTTCAATTCCAAAGCTAAATGCATTAGAATCATGCATTTCATTATTTTTGGAGTTTCAATTACTTAAAGTCTTGAATTTCGAGATTTTCAATTCCGCGAGTTTCAAAATGTTTTTACATCATACAAATGTGTTTTATAACATGTATTTAAAGTGTATGAACTATTAAAATGGATTTTCAATGCACCGGTATGTGTTTAGACGGCTTTTGGATTAACATTAAAAATATTTACAGAAAAGCCCCTATGTATGTCATGAAACCGGGATTTTCCATTTTCGGGATTTGTAAAAATATTCGGACCACCCAAATAGACTATATGACCCATAACAAACATGTACGACATGTTATATGAGGTTTGGTAAGGTCCCGAATGCGATAAAGGGTCGTTAACTCTATGGTAAAAAATATTATTTTGAGGCCCTGACTATTAGCGCGCTAATATTTTTATTAGCATGCTAAGTGCAGAATTAGTACGCTAGGTCAGAACATTAGCGCGTTAATTCTATTCCTAACAACTTTTTTATAAAGTTGAAGAATTCACTTTAATTTGAATTTTTGATGGAATTTCAACCCTTGGATCCCTAGAACGGTCATAAAACATTATATAAGAACATAGTACACTCTCAAACACCAAGAACACACATGAGACTTATCATGCTCAAAGCACACACACGAAGTACTTAAAATCATGATTTAGCAAGAAAAGTGAAGATCTAACACATACACTCACTTGGGGATTGTTGGGGCTGAACTTATGCACATCAAGTGAGGTCAAAGGAAGTGTTCTAAGGCTTACAACTCTTGCTCAAAACTGACTTTCGGATCTCACACTTAGGGTTGTAAGATTTATTGATTTCCTACTCTTTTTGGATTTAATCTATACTTTTTGTTTGGAGTATTGTGTGAAAATCATTTGTGATGTTTTTGAACATAGTTGTCTTTAGATTTTGAGCTTAATCTTAATGGCATAAATCCTAAGACTAATTTGCACTAGTTGAGCTTAAACTTGATTTTCAAAGTGCATGAATTTGGAGAAACCACATTGAGCTTAATCTATATGTATTGTTGTTGGTTTTATTGAAGTTTGTGTAAAACACAACTAAAAAGGTTTTTTCACTTAAACTTGATTTTTCATAAACCCAAAATATTGAGTGCATTTGTTCGAACTTAATAGTGATTTTCTAATAGTGCACCATATTGACTTGAAACCCTCTTATGCTTAATCTATACTTGATTTTATGGTTTTAAGCTTGTGTTGGTTTAACAACACACTTACAAGGGTCTTGTTCTTAATATAAACTTATTTGTGATCCGAGGTTTTGATTGCACAACTTGAACTTAAAGTTGCATCTTTTATTTGTGCATCAATTAGCCATTTATTGGAACCAAGTTGAGCTTAATCTATACTCTTCTTAATTGGTTTCAATATTGAGAGTTAGCCTATAAAAACTTAAATTTACAAGGCATCTCAATTGGCAAAGTCTCACTTGAATTGATTCATATTAGGATTAAATTTGGCTTGTGAGAGGAGAACAACTTATACCGCTTTATCTTGTAAAGCACAATTTCATTTTATTATTCAAATATTGATTGTAAGACTTAGTGGGATCTAAGTCGAGAAGGAAGACCTAGTTGAGGCTAGGCATACATCCTAGTTGCGGCTACGTGGGAAAAATCCTAGGGTCTAGGTGGGGTAATCCTAGTTGCGGCTAGGTGGTTGTATAAGACCTTATTGCGATAAGACATCATATAAAAGACCTAGTTGAGGCTGAGCATTCACTAGGCTAGTTGGCTTAGGGTGTAACACTTATTGATAATATAAGTGGGGTTCGAAAATCCTAACCTGGGAGGTTAGGCAGTGGACGTAGATCGGTTGGATCGAACCAATATAAATCACGTGTCTTATTTCCATCTCTTCTACCCCCTTCTTGATTGCATAACGTTGATATTTACTGTTGGTGTATGCATTATTATTGTTATTTACGCATAAAGTTTTTTAAAAAGGCGATAATCACTCGGTAACCAAATTCACCCCCTCTTGGGTGACCTTCAGACAAGCCGACTCCAATTAATTTGGGATTGAGGCTATGTTGGTGGTGGTGGTGGTAGTGTTGTTGTTGTTATTATTGTTGTTGATGATGCTATTGTTGTTGTTGTTGAATTATAAAATAATATATTAAGTAAATGAGTTGATGGGTTTATACAATAACATGAAAAATTAACAGGTAAGTGTTAGGGTTGATCTTATGCGGTCAACGTCATAATCAGATTGACATGAATACAACATGTTTATCCATTGTGCCAACCGTACTTATAATTAATCAAAATCTCTCAAATAATCTCTTTAAACTCATTATGTTTTTCATGGATGATATAAACTTAACTACCAATTATTAGCTAATTAATAAACAAAAAATCTTAACATTTTGTTCTGATTAATAATATTACATGAACAATAAAATTAATACATGCTTAAAATGTAATTGTTGTTCTAATCATTTAGATAGGAAGAACATAAATGCAACAAAATTGACTATATATATATGTCGGAATTTCAAATTCAAATGTTAAGTAAACTAGCTATTTTGTTTTTTCTTAAATATGTAAGCGATGATGTTGGACTAATGTAATCAACACTTAATTATAAGCTCTCAAAAAGCATCTCGGGTGAGATGGTAGAGACATCACTTGCTAAAAGACAAGGTTTCGAGAGGTTGTAGTTCAACTCCTACTGGACAAGAAAAAAATACATTCTCAATAAGAGAGCAACAACCCCTCGAAAAGGACAACAACCTCTCTAAAAAAGACTACAACTCCAAGTAGGGGGCAACAAACTACCAAAAGAGGGAAAAAACCTAAATCTCTAGATTAAAAGAAAGAAAAGAAAACAATTAGACTGTCGGCATTACACCTGCAGGACTACATGCCATTTTGGGGCGTTGTTTGTTGTTTGAAATTCGTTCGTCAATGTCATTCTCACCACTTAAAAAGAAGTCCAGCAAGATGATGTGCTGCGTTTTCCTCCATTCGTTGTAGAGCCCAAATAAAAGAGGGGTTTTCAGTACCAATCGTATCAAAAATCTATTGGCATGGCTGCCCATTATTAGGAGTCTGCTTCCAAAAAGGGTGGAGGGGGAGGAAGGGACAAAAGGAGGAGTATGGAAGATAAGGGTTATGGAAGTTGAGAGGGGAGACGAAAGCCGTGAAAAGGATAACAGAGGCACTGGGAAAGGAAAGATGATGGGGCAGAGAAGAAGAAAGGAAGAGCGAATGAAAAAAGAAAAGGACCGGCAAAACAAAACAAAAGAGTGGGGAAAAAGAAGAAGGGAATGAGAGGGAACAGATGGGGGGACTGACGAAGAACGCGACCGTTGAGACGGCCGCGGAGCCACTGGCCCCCAAATCTGAATACTATGTCGTGGCACTAGGGTTTTCTTACTAAAGAGAGCGATAGGGTTTTTTCTTGTAAAACTTTTATCTTGAAATGCCAATATATTTTTTGGTATTTTGGTGAACGGTAACGCCGCGACATCCTTTTAGGACTTTCGACTTGATTAAAATTATTGACAAAAATATTTCAAAACTTAACATACCACTTAAAATATTTAACAATTTAACATCCTTGGTTAATGTTGCGTTTTAACTATTTAAAAAAAGTGTTTTGAAAACATGATTTTATTGTTAAAAAAATTGTCTTACTTCCCAACAAGAAAAAACATGTTTAGAAAACATGTTTTCAATATTATAGTTGTTACAATATTAAAGTCGTGTATTTTTTCACATTAATGAAGGATATTAGATTGTTAAATATTTTAAGAGGGGTGTTAGATTTTGAAGTATTTTTGCCAATAGTTATAATCACGTCAAAAGTTCTCAAAAAATATAGTCTAACATCGATTAAGTGTGACTTTATAAAAAAACACTAAAGTTGTGGTTCTCTCCACTAAATAGTACTGAGTCCTTTTGGGGAAAAACCCCACACTTGTGAGTGCATGGTTGTTAATTTGGGGATAGTATTAATACTAGTGAGATCTACGGACACGCAGATACAGGCGCGGGCTAGCTCAACAAGTGGTATCATAGCCAATGGTTTGGCTGGGACAAGACATGGTTGTCGATAGTCACAAGTTCTTCTAGTCGGCACCCCTCGAGATGTATCGATGACAGTGTGACGGCCGCAAATTCCCAATGCATTTGGGTACTCCCGGCCTAGACCCGTGCAGGTCCCAAGTCACTTTCTCAGCGAACCTGACGAGCCTAGTCAGCCTCAAATTATCAAAATTTCAAGATTTATGAGAGAGTTATTACAATTATAACACAGCGGAAGCAAAATCACATTCTAATCACATATTGGGAAATAACTCAATCAAAGGGAAATTAGGAATCTATGTAAATGTGGAAAACCCCGATATATTCATATCCAAGTCAACAAAATGGATTGATGGAATCCACCTCAAAACATATTTCCCAGTCCCAAAACGATCATATATATAAACGTCATACAAAAAGAAACAAACATGAGCCTACATCTTGGTACCTCAAGTCCAGCTGCTCACAAAAAGTCTCCTAGGCAAGGTCCCTTGCCCCTACTGCACTTCGCCCTATCTGCACCCACCGTCACAAACTAGACGGTGAGTAACTGAAAAAAATTGAAAGTAAAGCCAGAAGAATATAACAGTAATTCATGAAATAACAAATAAGACAGTCTAAATATCATGCGGGTACTAAAAGACAGGAATTTAAATAAACAAGATGCATGATAGACAGACTGAAAATGATAAGAATCGAAACATGCGTGTTCTACGAGTCAAGAGAGGCAATAAGTGGTCTAAATTCCACAACAATTCCACAACAGCGATGTCGCAACATCGAAATCCACAACAATATCCACAACAATCCAGTACATGGTATCACACAATCACTAGGGGTGGTCAAACACTCGTGCGCTCGAGTGCCCGCGTTTTATCCCTTCTAGTGCAGGCCGCATGTACCTTCGAGACACACACTTATGCCAAGAACACACATATAAGGAATATGGAATGGAATGCCAACAAGTAAATAATAACAAACACAACGGAATGAAAATGAATCACATGGTATTTTCTTAGCTGGCTTACTAACGTACAAATGATTTTTAAGGCAAGTGTACTTACCTGAACTATCGTAACCCGCGTACAACGCTCCCGCGACTCCTAACGCGTATCCCCAAGTTTTTCGATACCTGACAAGGTCCGAAACTCGTATTAATAGTTCAAGTTATTAACTAAACCTAGGTTTAAACTTATGCTTTTCCCCAACATTTTAAATGACTCGAACAACGCGATGAAAATCAAAAAATACATACTCTCTCTCTCGGGTTTTGGAAACACAGTATTTATAAGCCTCATCGCGAATCATAGGCTCGGCTCAGTGGTATGTGGGTTATGTCATAGTCTCGAGGATTCGCGACATGACCACGACGTCATAGCCATTCATCGCCACGCGATGCTTCAATACCAACCCGACACTTAACTATAACTCCACATGAAAATCGAACCGACATGTACCAACGAACATGGAACTTCGTTGGTGTTGTCCGATGTTAGGGGAAGGGTTATCATGGCATGGGTAATGCCAGAAAACCCTCCACTAGTTCGGAATTACTTCAACACACGCAAATATGGACTCGAAGGTGACAACACATGAAATCGCGACGAAAACACATTAACAACGTTGTTTCGGACTTAACCAAGGGCTACGAGACGTCAACCAATGTTAGGTGAGATCTCGACAACCTTCACTGGTCATGGTTCGACCGGTAGCACCGCCGGCAGTGGCGGTTTCCGGCGAGGCTCCACCACACATATCACATGAAATGACGACTCTTTCGCGCATAATAAAACTGCTTTCGACCACTCTAAAGGCTGTGGGACCTACGTAGGAGTTTGGTGGGGTCCCCGACAGTGTCCCGGTCATGGTGGTTCGGCGGTGGCATCGCCGGTGAGGTGGTTTTACGGCGAGAACAACCAAAACATCAATACATGCAATAAAATCAAATATGGGCAGCAACACCCTATGTATCACGAACCAGAGGTCTCCCCGGAAATATGAGGACTCCGGTGGGCCACGAGGGTCAGTCCCTAACCATCGTCACCTACGGCAGCGACGGCCAGAGGCGGCAGCAGTGGACAACGTGAAGACCAGTGAGAACGAGAGAGGGAATGAGAGAGAGAGAGAGAGAAAAAAAGAGATAGAGATATAGAGAGGCAGAGAGATCTCCGGTGAGAGAGATGGCCTCGACCACCATGGCCTCGACCACCACTATCTCTGGTGAGAGGTGGTGGCGTGAGAGAGCGAGAGGAAGAGAGAACCCGAGGTGAGAGAGAGAGAAAACCGAGAGGAGAGAGAGATCAAGTGAACACGAGAGAGGGAGGGTGAGAGGCAACCTCCGACGAGCTACTCCGCCATCACTGGAACTCCGACGACCAGCGAGAACTCGGCCAGTTGAGAGGTGAGTGGCCAAAGAGAGAAGGAGGCCGAGAGAGAAAAGAACTGAGTGGGAGAGAGAGATGATGACAAATGAGAGAGAGAGAGTGGAGAGGAGATGCATACCTCCGGTCAAAATGCGACCTCCGACGTCTATTCCGGTCACCGGCGAAGGGCTGAGACGGTGGTGAGATGAGGGAGAGAGATGGTTGTGAGTGAAGAGTGAGAAGAGAGACCGTGAGAAGAGAGAAAATGAGAGGGGAGTGTGTGCATGGAGTGTATGGAGAGAGAGACGTGAGTGATGTAAGTGACGTGAGTGATGGGGTGGGTGGTGAGGTGAGTTGAGTGATGGGAGTGGGTGGGGTGTGAGGTGAGTTGAGTGATGGGGGTAGGTATGTGTTTGAATATTTAAATGGGTATGATAGTTGTGTCTACCCATTTTTACCAACCCACACATCTCAAAGTTAAACCCAAGGGTTCCCCCATTATTTGATTGTCACTACACAGAATTTTTAACTCGACACCCGTATATTTTCCAAACATTTTCCCCGCCCATCTCACTTCCTTGGTCCGTATTTCCCCGTCACATGCACACTCTTACCTTTGTCTTACACAAATAAACTATAAAATTGTTAAATAATTCTTTTAATTATGTTTTTAGTCTCCTGTGTACTCGTAACACAGTTGTCGAGTCCCGCGCGTCCATTTTTCCCACTCGTTCACCGGTTTCACAGTCCGATCACTCAAATACGAGTATAAATACATATTACACATCATCATTCACAAATAACCAAATTTTCGGGCCGTTACAGACAACTCATACATGTGGCACCTTGGATGGATTTTAGTCCAAGGTAAATATTGTAATTGGGATGTGGAGGCTGAAAGATAGTCCCATATTTGTTAAGTGTGACTTCATAAAGAAGTACTTTATTAAGTTGTGGTTCTCTCTCCCCGCAAATAATATTGAGAGCTTTTGGAGTAAAACCCAAAACCTGTAGTTTCATGGGTCAGGGCTTTTCTTTCTCCAACACATCTTAAAGAATCTCTATTGACCAACAACTCTATAACTCTAATCCTCTTTCTTTGCTCCTCCTTGTAATCAGAGATCCGAGACACCGTTGATCCTTTTTAATCGACGGTGGTTCAAATCACATCTTTTTGTATTTGATTCATTCAACAAACTGCAAATCTGTTCAGATATGTGAAGATTGGTCCATTTTTATTGTTGTACATCTCTAAACGACTGTTCGTGGATCTGTGTGGTTGTTGGGTTTGTGATCTTCTTTATATTTTTGCGTTTAGTAAGTAGATTTGTCGCCCTAGTAGGAAGTTTTGATTTTGTCTTCCCTTTGTTGGAAGTCTTAGATTTTCTTCCTTTATTGAAAGTTTTGATTTTCATTATATGGTTCTAGTAATGTTTGTGTACTGTCATGTGTTCCAGATGTTTGTAGAGAATAATCCCTAATCATAACACTGTTTCAATCTAACAATTGCATTCACAACCAAATTCATGGTAGATAGATGTTTTTGAACAAATAGGATTAGTGAATTAGTGTACTTTTATTAGGGCAATTAATTCCATGTCTAATCCTGTATCGAACCATTAATGATTAATAAAATTTCTATCTCACTTTTAAAAAAAAAAACCCTAAACCTGTGAGTGCAAGGTGATTAAGTTAAGGAGAATATCGGTACTTGCTAGTGAGATTTACGAAAGATATAGGCACGTGCGGGCCCAGCACTTTATATAGTTGTTGTGATCCATTAATCATCTTCGTTGGATGAAAGCGGAGCTCCACTTTCAAAAACTTTTAAGTCCATTCAGTTACACCCTCCAAACTTGAATTTGACCTATCATGTATCATACAAAATTGAAGGCACTGACCTGCAAACAATGGACTAGCTAATTAGAAGAGAAAATAGGAAAGACAAATAATATTTTTTTATCAAACTTTCACATACCTATTTGGGAATTATGTCGTACATTTTATGGTTTACACGTACATATTTTAAACTTTAAAATTATTTTTTTTTTTAAAGAGAAATCAAAATTTCATTAATCATTCATGAGTTAATACAGGATCAGGCGTAAAACCAAGTACATTAATTTGCTAATTCTATTTGTTCAAACAACTGCCATTAATTTGACTGTAAATATAAAATTGAAACAATTTGACAATCAGTGACTACTCTCTACAATATTGAAACTCATGACAATACACAAAATTATTATAACCACAAAACAAATAACAAAACTTCCACCAATAAGGAGAAGAAAACCTAAAACTTCTCAACAAGGAGAAGATAAATCAAAGACTTCTAACTAGGGAAGAAAACTAACTATAAAATAAAACTAAAGACAAGATCAATTCAGCGCGCCTCACAAATCTACGCAATACAACGTTGATGAAGATACAACACTATAAGGATGGACCAATCTCCACAAATCTGATTAGATATGTTGTTTATTGAATGAGCAAAGTGCAAAATTAAGGGACTTGATTGGAACCACTACCATCACCAATCGAAGAGGAGGATCGGCGGAGGTTGAAGAATAAAAATCACAAAAGTGAATCAAGAAATTTTTTTTTAGGGTTTTGGAGAAAAAAAGATGTGGCCACTGGATCAAATTGTTGTTGTGAATGATTAGGTTTTCTTAAGTTGTTAAATGTTGCTTTAAACTTTAAAATTATTAGTTATATGAAAAGTGTAATACCGAGGGATGTCAATGGGTAAGGTATGGGGCGGGTACGCAACACCCATACCCACCCTATCGTTTGCGTGTCCTACCTATACCCTACCCTTTTACCCTATTTTCTTGATGGAGCCAGTATGGGTATTATCCGTCTGGATAGCAATAGCAGACTACTCATGGGTATCCATAGCATTATTAATTAATATGATATAAAAAAATTCAAATTTAAAATGACCAAAACAAAAAATTTTGAGCATAAAAAGTGATTAGAATCTACACACCATATTATTTATACGATTATTACAAAAAATAACTAAAAATGTATGTTGTCTTTAATAATTATTCTAAAATTTAAAATATTGAAGTCTTCACTTAAGCCAAAAAAAAAATCCATCTTCGATAATTGGAAAAATGTATCTTCAATATTTCATAATAAACATATCCTAATAATAAAACCAAGTTAATATATATAAATAAGAAATAGAATATAAATGGGTATATGGGGTGGGTAATTAGGTATATAGGCAGATAGATGTTAATACCCTCACCCTACCCATACACATGTGGATATTCATTCACAACCATATCCTTACCCAATGTATATAGGGTCGGGTGCCCTTGGGTATTCGTACCCATGGGTCCAATTGCCATCCTTAAGTACGGTCATCAAATAGGCAAGTGAGTTAATTAGTGTGCGACTCTAATGTAGCATTGCCCTAATATAAAGGAAAAATGATACACCAACAAATGGTTGGCCCTAGTAAGGGATTTGGTCCCCTTAAGTAAAGTTTCGAATTCGAGTCTTGTGAATGGAGAAAGTTGGGTTGGGATGACCACCCCCATATGGGACCAGACAATGTCTGAGCATTGATTAGTCGGTGCACTTGGCGTTGAACACCACATGGGTAACCAAAAAAAATGATGCGCGTACTTGATGAGCACACTCCCTCATTATATTCATTTTCCCCACTTCTAACAAGTAAATATTTTTATTTTTTGAAAAATATTGATGCAATAATATTCTTCTACCCATCATGCAATACACCTCGAAACGCATAAGATGTCAACTTCTCACAGTCGCGCCGCACATGCGTGCGCGAGCCCGTGAATTTCTTCCGCTAGCACTGATATTGTCTCCAACTTAACCAACTTCAATTTTAGGTGTGGGGTTTTATCTCAAAACGTTTCGGTACTATTAGAGGGGAGACAATCACATAATATACTTCATTTTATAAGTTTTTACTTTCCAATGTGGGACTATTATTTCGGTCCACACATCTCAACACTCTACCTTGGACCGAAATTCATCCAAGGGACTTTTTCTTGACAGATCCCGATTGAACTGCCGGCTCTAATAACAAGTTGAATTTTTTCGTCTCGCTGTACGTTACCTGCAAGCTACTACCCATGGCACTTCTCCGCGAGCCATTGATCTCCCCAGTATCGATATTGTCCCCAACTTAACCACCCTTCATCTTTTCATCTTTTAGGTGTGGGGTTTTATCTCCAAAGGCCTCGATGCTAGTTGGGATGAGTTAATCAATTATGTATTTCATTTCGAAGTTTCATTTTTCCATCCAAGATAGACACACCGCATGATCCATCGTCGTTTCCATCTCGAGGGAGAGCACAACTCAAAGCACACATACGACTACCAACAAACATGCCTTGTCTCAGCTGCACCATCGCCTCTGATACCACTTGTTAAATTCTCACGGCGTGTCACGCATGCTTGCACGAGCCCGTAGATCTCCTCTGCTAGCACCGATACTGCCCCCAACTTAACTACCTTTCCACTTTAGGTGTGGAGTTTTATCTTAAAAGGCCTCGGTATTATTAGAGTGGAGACAACTACTTATATACTTCATTTAGAAGTAGGTTTTTACTTTCCAATGTGGGACTATTATTTTGGTCCACACATCTCAACATAAGATTGCATTCTAAGAATATACCATTGCATTCTAAGAATGTACCATGTAGGTAACTGTGGTGGGTAAATATGTTCACCAAGTACACCGCACTTCCAAATAAAAAGAGACCCTATATTAGTACTAACTAGCATGTCCTTTTTTTTCATAAACTACTATATACGTCTAATTAATGTCAACATCATGAGGTGCGCAAAAAGCTAATATTTGACCATGATAGATGGTAGTATCCTTGGTGCAAATTTTGGGTCTTGTGATGTTAATGGACTTGACAATTCTATAAATAGCAAAGCATATGCAATAGGTAGTGAGTACCTTGCTTGCTAATATTTGCCTCTCCCATATTAGGTTCGATCCAGCTTAATCAATCGACCAATAAACTTTCCATAAATTCTCAATCTCTCTCCCTTGAGCATTCATTAATAATCTTTCAAATGAAGCTGCTGGCCACCCTTATTTTTCTCATTGTCCTGATAGTCGTCTCTCATGAAATCATCTCCATTGAGGGAAGGATTTTTAAGGAGTCGAGGAGTAGTGAGAAAACTGAGTGCAAGAAGTGCGTGATTTTAAGGGCAAAGAAGGAGCATAGCATTGGTGGCATCTTGGCAAAGGAGCATAGCATGGAGAGAGTTGGTGGCATCTTGGCTCGTGAAGCGTCGAGCTTGAAAAGGCAACAAGAGGACTACAGACCCACCAATCCAGGCCACAGTCCGGGCATAGGACATTAATATTGGTACAACGGAAATCAAATGCTGAAATAATATGGACTACCTACATCACATAATTACAGAGGCGGAGCCAAAGCTATGCCAAGGGGGGCCATGGCCCTCCCTGGCTCCACCCCCACTCCTATATATATACTACTATTTTATTCAATACTATTTTATTACTTTATGTTACACTATTAATTAGTAGTGTTGTGGCTTCACATGCATGTTGATTATTGAATAAATGTGATTATATTCTTACTACAAATAATGTTTGACACTTGACAAACTAGTTTGAGCTTAATATAATTTAAAACACTAACAAGTAATAACAACAAAGCTATATGCGTCAAAAAAAATAACAAAGCTATAGATCAATATTTCAAATTAGTTGAAGTTAATTTATTTGAGTCTACTATATATGTATACACATAATTATAAATCATGACATTCATATATATGAGTTGCAAAGCACACAATATTTCATTGTCCTTTTGACGAAACTTAAAAAAGACATCAAGTAGCGTAAAACTTCAATTTTTAACAAAAAATAGTGATTGAAGGTTGAAATTAATGTTTAGTTTATTAGTGTTAATTATAGGCATTTTTTATGTTGACAATACATATAAAGGTTGGCCTAGCCCCCTGTTGGAGATGTTGGGATAGTCCCACATCGACTACTTAGAAAGAAAAAGAAAGGTTTTTATAAGTGTGGAGTGGACAATTCATCTTGCCTTGGCATTTTGGAGTGAACCCCCCTTCCACACTTGTAGCCCATATATAAAATTAGTCACCATACTCTCCTCACCTTGGATTGGGGCCTTATAATATAAAAATTGAACATGGTATCAGAGCCGATGGTTGGCTTGATTACCCATTGTCTAAGGGCCTTGTAGACATTCAACAAAAATGGTTGATTGATATTCTGCGGTCAAGTCCGAGTTGGACTTGAGGGGGGAGTGTTAGAGATTTTGGGATAGTCCCACATCGACTACTTAGAAAAGAAAAAAAAAGGTTTATAAGTGTGGAGTGGACACTCCATCTTGCCTTGGCATTTTGGAGTGAACCCCATTTCACACTTGTAGCCCATATACATAATACTATACACCACGCTCTCCTCACCTTGGATTGGGCCCTTATTATAAAAATTGAATATGGTATCAGAGCCGATGGTTGGCTTAATTGTCCATTGTCCAAGGGCCTTGTAGACATCCAACAAAAATAGTTGATTGATGTTCTACGGTCAAGTCCGAGTTGGACTTGAAGGGGGAATGTTGGAGATGTTAGGATAGTCCCACATCGACTACTTAGAAAGAAAAAGAAAGGTTTATAAGTGTGGAGTGGACACTCCATCTTGCCTTGGCATTTTGGAGTGAACCTCACTTCACACTTGTAGCCCATACATAAAACTAGTCACCACATTCTCCTCACCTTGGATTAGGCCATATAATATAAAAATTGAACATGGTATCAGAGCCGATGGTTGGCTTGATTACCCATTATCTAACGGCCTTGTAGACATCTAACAAAAATGGTTGATTGATGTTCTGCGGTCAAGTCCGAGTTGGACTTGAGGGGGGAGTGTTGGAGATATTAGGATAGTCCCACATCAACTACTTAGAAAAGAAAAAGAAGGTCTATAAGTGTGGAGTGGACACTCCATCTTGCCTTGGCATTTTGGAGTGAACCCCACTTCACACTTGTAGCCCATATACATAATACTATTCACCACGCTCTCCTCACCTTGGATTGGGACCTTATTATAAAAATTGAACATGGTATCAGAGCCGATGGTTGGCTTAATTTTCCATTGTCCAAGGGCCTTGTAGACATCCAACAAAAATAGTTGATTGATGTTCTACGGTCAAGTCCGAGTTGGACTTGAGGGGGGAGTGTTGGAGATGTTGAGATAGTCCCACATCGACTACTTAGAAAGAAAAAGAAAGGTTTATAAGTGTGGAGTGGACACTCCATCTTGCCTTGGCATTTTGGAGTGAACCCCATTTCCACACTTGTAGCTCATATAAAATTAGTCACCATACTCTCCTCACCTTGGATTGGGGCCTTATAATATAAAAATTGAACACCCCCTCCACTTAAAGTCTGGCTCCGACCCTGCGCTACTCTTGACAAATTATAGTCTAGAACACAGAAGTACACAAACACATTATTAGAACCATAACGACAAATAAAGCTTTCAATAAAGGAAGACAAACAAAAACTTCTAACAAAGGAAGATAAACAATAACTTCCTATGAGGGAAGACAACTACTTATTGAATGAGAGAGCCTAATGAAAAATATCAAACCAACAACTGGCGCAGCTCTATACACAAGCGTCTAGAAGTGGAGGCAAAATTGAATGATGGTAGATGCAATGATGAATTTGACACTTGTTACAGGTTGGATGAAACTAAACATCTAATATTTGAAATATATTACTTTTTTTGAATAAATAATAAAATAAAAACTGTTAGTAGAGCCACCACTATTCAAAAGAGAAGATTGAGGGTACGTGCATGGTTCAAACTCAAGAATTACAAAAAAGCAGCCAATGCATCAAACCTTAGCTAGCCGCGCTCCCTCCTCATGTTGTAGTTTACTTCATTTATTTCATAAGTTATATATTATACGCGTGTGTTGTGTTAAGTCTGTATTTCAGGTGCAGAAGGATTAAGGAAGTAGCAAAAGCATTCATGTCAGTATATCGTTGCCCATTAATTTATATTGAACCAAATATGTGCTTTGATAGACATGTATATAATTTATTGAACAATAAAGATCTTTTATATTTACCTTCTTTTGTTCACTACAAATTATATTTAAATTTTCATTTTTCCTGCAGCCGTGGATGATGCTATAATCCAAAAATAAGGTGGCATTCCTACCAAAAAAATTAAAATAAAAATAAGGTGGTATTGTGCCAAGTACAAACTACAAACTTATAAGTCATCTCTGGGGAAATGGACGAGACATTACTTACCAAAAAGTAAGACTTAAAAAAGTCGTGGATTAGACTCCCGCTTAAGTAATAAAAAAGCTACATTATTAAATTTAGATCTTTTTCACGCACACATGAACAAAAGAAAAAAAAAAAAAAAAACTGAAAATGGAAAATATATATACAAATACTACTCCTACAACACTAATGCGTGTGTGTCTATATATATATATGAAGGTGCTAGCTAGTATGCTTGGCCTGCACCGTGCTTGTGTACGTAAGGCACTACTATATATGATTGGTCTCTCATTTTAATGTTTCCTTTTGGAGATGACCAAATGCTTAACAACGTATATGAAGCATTGTTTGAGTCTTAGAACGTCTTCCCCGCGGGGTGCGTGTGTTAGGATTGGGTGTTTGTACTAGCACCTGTTTGAGTCTTTACTTCATGCTTGTAACCTTCATTTGATTCTAATAAAGTGTTGTTTGTTTTGCCTTTGTATAAGGAAAAACGCTAAAGTGACCCACCATTGACACTCATTAAGAGCACGCACCTTGGTTTTTCTTTTTTTTTTTTTTTTTTTTACAATTTTGTGTTTGAGGATAATGCTCAGGTTACCTCTACGGACACTCACTACGACTACAAAATTGTTAACAAAATAAAAATAAAATAAAAAAATTAAGGTGCATGCTCATAAGAGTGTCCGTAGTGAGTCACCATAGCATTGTTCTTTGCTTTCATTGAGCGTAACTTTCTTAACTTATAAGTGCATGTAAGGCTAACTCGCGAGTGTTATAATATGAGTGCGGCAAGAAAACGTGCATGTAAAATGCAAAACTTTCATGGCAGTAAATATGAGTTTTAATTTCCATAGAAAATAATCATATTTGACAAAAAAAGAATTAGAGGATTTTTTTTGTAAGAATTAACTGGAGAACATATATAAATTCATATATGAAATTCTCATTTTATGACTCAAATAATTTGTATGATATTGGAATTGATTCTCAATTAGTTAATCGAGTTAATTAACAACTAATCATATATATTGTGACTGTTATTTTGGGAAGCCATGGATAAAAGCTCGTAACTAATTTCTCAAAAACTTCGACTCACATATATTTTTGGAATCAAGTAATTGTCGGTTTTTATCAAAAGAAAGTATATTTTCGTCAAGCCCAATTGCTTTAATTTATCAAGGTTCACGGGCCTAGCTGGACCAATATGTTAAAAGTCTTATTTGACGTTAATTAGTTTTTTTTTTTTTCCTAATGAAAAAAAGGCCTCATTTGGTTTTTTTTATATTTTTTATATTTTATTTTTTATTTTTTTAGGAAAGAAACAACTTTGCACCACCAAACATTTGAACTCATGACCTCTTACTTTCAAATCTCATACCAAAACATTGGGCCACCGAATTGATCGGTAAAAGGCCTTGTTTGGTTACTTTGTTGGAACTACTTAAAGTTGATGCTAGGCAACATAAAGTTGTTGCATCTGTGTGATTATGGTTTTTATGGTATTACTACATCCATCTCTTGATTACTTTCTATATTTATGTATTGTAAAGATTTATAAATAAGAGCATCGTATTTTATTCAGTTCGTTTTGATTAATACAAATTCAATTTAATTATCATATATGGTGTGAGAGCTGGGTTCCGAATCTTGGATCGGTCGTCTTTCAAGTCGACGAATGCTTCGTAGTGCTCTGCATTGTTGTTTCGCTTCAGTTCGTGCTAATTTGTTTTGTATTTCTCTATATATTTTTTACCCGTCTCCAACTGGTCGATCTGTCCGCACTTGTGCCTCTCTATTAAACGTGTCTCTATCCTCCGCCATCTAGTATGTGCGTTCGTGCGCCTCAGTTCCGTTTGTGCAATATCATGAGCTTTCAGCCTATATGAGACTCCATCACTAGCCCATGCATCTTCATGCTTACCCAAACACATGTGAACACTAATCTCCTTAGCTGTGTGTACGTCTGTGCACATCT
Organism: Stephania japonica; assembly: GCA_039657345.1. Classification (NCBI taxonomy): domain Eukaryota; kingdom Viridiplantae; phylum Streptophyta; class Magnoliopsida; order Ranunculales; family Menispermaceae; genus Stephania; species Stephania japonica. Next base: position 36,509,292 of record CM077564.1, on the reverse strand, counting down.
ATCTGATGTGAGTGCCTCATCTTGTTCACACAAATGAGCCTTTCATCTATCCGTAATCTGCCTTTTGTGTGTACATCTTGAGGAGAGATCACGACTTGCTTGCTTACTCCATCGCCTGTGCGGCTCTGCCTCTGTGATGTCTCTGCCCATGTCTCCAGTCATGACGTCTCTGCATGTCCGTCTACATGTTCTCCCCGAACTCCTGCCTGTTCGAGCTCCGGCCGGAACTCTTGTTCGAATTCATGCCCGAACTCCTACCTGTGCAAGACTCTTGCTTGCTCATGTTGCACGAACTCCTACCTGCCCGTATTCCTTTTTGTTTGCAAACTCAAATTGGTTCTATTGTCACCACTGTGAGTTTAAGGAGGGGAGGGGGTGTTAGAAAACATATATAACGTTGCTATATTTATGTGATCATGGCATTTACGGTATTACCATATTCATCTCTTGAGTACTTTTTATATATGCATTGTAAAGCTCTATAAATAAGACCATCCGTTTATATTTAGTTTGATGCGATTAACACAAATTCGATTACATTAGCAGGTGATTTCCTACCATTCCCAGACTTTGATTTTTATATGTTTGGTTGCACTTTTCTAGTTGTCATGCAAAAAGTTGGGTACCGAAAAATAATAAATCATGAGTCACACTATGTGCACTTCGACATTTGATCAGGGCACCGCGGAACATTTCCTAAAATGTCATTTCACTTGAAGCACAAACCCTGTGACGGGTCCAAAACCCAAGGCCGCCATGTCATGCGCTATGAACCCACTACCCTACCATGTCATCCGTCTGGCTGTGTCCCGCACGCACCAACCGTCAATCATCAACCTCAGTTATCAGAGTTAACAATTTAAAATGCATTATAATTCAGCAGAAGTCTTAAAGTATGTAATATGCTATTTCATTTCATTAAAAGTAGAGCCTTCAGTCCTATATGGAAAACCCGTCAATGTACATTGTATTAACTAAACAAAAGTGATTACATACATGTATAGGTGTCACAAAAAGTGTGACGGCCCCAATTCCACAATCCTAAACTGGGCCCCACTTGGCCTAGACTTACGTGGATCCCCGAGCCAATCTCATTGAGTCACGCAAGCCTAGTCAGCCTTCCCTTACCACTTACCATTTATTAAGCTATTAAAAGTTGAGTTAACCAATTAGTGAGTTATCATAGTAATAGTGGAAGCAATTAAACCTCAAACTAAATGAAAAACTTGAAAGACACTAGTCAGGACAACCTAGAGTCCGCATGTGAATATCATCATCAATAACAAGGCAGAGAAGAGTAACAACAAGATATACATACCCAAGATCTCTCAAAACCCAAATCCCAGTGTTTTCAAAACAAGTATATACAATTATACAAGAAAGATAAGCTACATCAGACAAGAGAAGAGACGCCCCGTATCCTCAAATGATATCTCCTAGCAATGGAGCCTTCCACTTACTAGACTATGGATCTGCACTCTGTCAAACACAAGAATGACGAGCCCAGGTAAGTAACGCCAAGCTGGACATAAATACAACATTTCGAAATAAATAATTGTAATGGCCCAATTTTCAAATAGACCGTCACAGGGGTTAATGAAGACCCATAGTCTGTCTTACCAGTGAGAGATGTGCTCTACATTGGATTATATCCTCCATTTTATCTTTTTAAATCTTATTAATTGTCAATTTACTGATTTAGTTGTATTGAAATCAAATCATATGTTAAGTCATCATAAAATCCTCAAATTAACAAAGCGGAAGCCTTACTAACACATTTACTCAAATAATGATACTATAAATGTATTAAATAAACCAATAACCTAATGTGGAAAACTCATATATAACCATAAATACCTCTAAAGTTACAAAAGATCAATATATACAAGGTATTTCATAATCCCAAACCCAAAATGAAACAAAATATATATAATACAAACGTACAAGTCAGGCTATGAATCTCTGATCAACTGTACTCTGGCAGCTTGCCCTTGCCCCTGCTCGTACTAGGATCTGCACCAAGCCATCACAACAGACATATGGCAAGTCCATAGTGAGTATTCCCAAGGAAATTAAGTGAGCAATACTGAAAGTAAATACTAGAATTTAAATAAAGCTATTAAATAAACATGCGAGAATAAATACAGGCAACTGCGCTCATCACATGAATAAATAATAGTTAAAGCTCGAAGTGTGTTCCTAGCCCCTTGGGTCAGACTACCACCATAATTTAGACTCTTCTATAGAATGCTGCCAGCGAGTCCAACTCAAGCAGGGCAAATATCTAGATCCGCTAGGGGGTCGGCGTGGTACCAACGACACACGCACACGTGTCCTAACGCGAATCCCGAGTCAACTATTCACTGAGTTTCCCTAACACACGTGCTATGGTTTAGTTGACGTACACACTAGAATGGAACGGAGGGAACCCAACTCAACGTCCGTCCATATAATCACGACCAATAATAGAATATTGAAATGAAATAAATTTAATTCAAAATGCAAAAAGAAGTAAATACTCAAGTAATTTCAATTGGGATACTACACACCTTAAACCGCACTCCGCGTCCCATAAAATAAACCCCGGTCCACCTCCTCCAAATCCCCGATATCCAAAATATTGCTTGAAATAACCTATTTCCATTTATAATTGATTTTTAGTCAATTATATGTGTAATAGCCTAAATTAATTTAATTGAGCATTAGTGTTAATTATGATGATTAACGGTTAATTCGGGTGTTACGTGGATAGCTGGGTGACTCAGATGCGGGAACCCAGGTTATATTTATGATATTTGTGCATGGTGTGATGCCTAGTATTGCGATCTTAAGTGTATTGATTATTTGTATGTATATAAACATTGCATGTGTGAACATTGATATCGGGCAAGGTCACGAGTCGGGTATATATCCCGAAATGCATGGCGGGGACCGAGTACTAGGTATTAAGTAGCTGAGGTACGGGACATGGGTTGTTGGGTAGCTGAGAGCTAGTGTGACCTCACATATGATTTTTTATGATTTATTAGGTGGTTTAGCCTAAGGTTGAAAAGTGAAAAAATGGATTTATTAAAATCCTATATTATGGATAGAAAAAATCAGGGTGCATAGGATGATCCTCGAGATGCACAACAAGGTACATACAAGGATTGCAGTGTCATGATAAGGTGTCAAGACTTGAGTGACACAGGGTGATCAGTGACAATTAGATCGTCCTCATATCAGATTAGATCAACCACCTATAAATACACACTTGATCAATGGAGGTATGCAAAACCAAACTTTCCAAACAATTTTGAGAGCTCAATGAGTAGAAATCGGACTGGGGAAGGAGAAATCCGAGCTTGGAGAGGTGATTTAGGGATCAAATATCAATATCCAAAGTAATCTATCCCTTCTAAATATGAATTTTTGATAAAAATGTGATTTTTGTTGGTTGAGGATAAAACGGATTTTAGGATGAAATCATCACTATTTTTGCTCGATTTGATGTTCTTGAGGATTATTTTCATGAAATATATTGGTTTTACTCGGATTTGTGAAGATTTGTGATCAATTTGGTAATTTTGGATTATGGATACATGCACACTTTGATTCTCTGTTTTGAGTGAAAATCTTGTTTAATTGGTGTTTTGGAGAGGAATTTGATGTTGTTGGAGTGTGTGTGTTGTTTGTATGATGTTGTGAGGAGTTGGGAACCAAATAAATCCAGAATCAGTTTCTAGAAATTCTGGGCAGAGCACACCTAGCGCGCTAGGTGATGAACACTATCGCGCTAGGCACGCTGGGGAAGATGATGATTCTTAGTGCATGAACAGTGCACGAAGATCAATTAGCGCGCTAAGTCCCCCGACTAGCGCGCCAGGTACCAGAACCCCAAAATTTATAAAAAAGAAATCGAGCCTGATTGGTAACAAACCCACTTAATTAACCAATAAAGTCCTGAAATAGGTTTCAGGACTTCAGGAACTGGGGAACCATAGCTTGGGCATCGGGGAACTAGGCAGGTCAGATTGATGGGTCCGAGAAGTCGAAGTGCGTGTTTACAGGTGCGTAAAACCCTTGAGAATGTTACACTTTAATTCATGCGTGGTTTGTCCATGTAGACAAGTGTTTATTCATTTATTATTTATCGCATTGTTACTTATTGGATTGCCATGTTTATGCACTTTGATCATGTGTTGGTCGGTGTTTGATTTGTTCACATGGTCGGAGGTTAATCGAGATGGTCGTGGTACGGAATTGAGCAGGCTAGATTGTAGCGCATGTACTAGGCGTAGCCAGTGAATAGCTACTTGAGTAGCAGGGTGCACGTGTCTGGTGGGTTGTGATGTGTTTCCAGTCACCGTTAGTAGTTCGGGTGTGGTCTAGGCTGAAACCACAACCAAGAGGGGGGTGAATTAGGTGTATCCAGAAGTTAACTCCCTATTTAATTTAATTCAATAATCAAGATGTTATATGCTCACCAAAGTGCGAATATGGATGCTATGCAAGTGAATGGAATAGAAGAGATGGAAAGTAACACACAATTTATAGTGGTTCGATCCAATGATCTACATCCACTACCAAACCACCCCAATCAGGATTTTTTAAACCCCCACTGATATTGCAAATAAGTGTTACAACCTAAGCTTACAGGTCTAGAATACCTAATCAGAATTAGGACTTCCTACCTAGCCGCAACTAAGGTTTATGCCTAGCCTCAACTAGGTCTTCCCTTTTACCTAGATTCCACTAAGTCTTACAATCATTCAATTACAATAAATAATTGAAAATAATGAAATACATTTTACAAAGTAAAGTAGCACCAAGTTCAAATACTAGCAAGCCTCCTAGATTCTAACCATTCTAATGCATGCAAGTATGAAAAAAATTGAGAAATACAAATATGTCACTGATTTTATGCACAACTCAAGTATAAAACCATTTCAAACAAACCGGATTATAACAAATCCGGTTTCAAATCCAAAGAACAAGAAGTTCGATAAAAAAACAAGTTTAAGTACAAACTTTTGTCCAAACCAATTCTAGGGTTTAATAAAATAAGTTTAAGCGCAAAACCCAAGATGAGTATGTTCAAAGACACAACAAATAATTTTTCAAATCAAACACAAAGTTATGGAATTTAAGCACAAGAAAAAACTAGGACAAAAGGCTTTCTTACAACCCTAAGAAGGTGACTTGAAAAACTGTTTTTGAGAGGTTGTTGCACACCCTAGAAAGTTTCAGAGATGTTGGATTTGAGAGTGAATAGACAGTCTCAAGAATATTCTTTGTGTTCTTCACAAAAATCTAAGCTATTCCTTTTGAAGGTTTTGAGCTCTTGTGTGTTTTCTTGCTTATTAGGACAAAACTCTTGTTCTTAGTGTTTGAGAGTGCTCTAAGTTCTTATATTATAGTTTTATGACTGTTCTAGGGATCCAATGGCTGAGATTCTATCAAAAATTCAAATTAAAGTGTGTTTTTCAGCTTTATAAAAAAGCTGACAGGAAAGCAATTAGCGCACTAATATTCAGATCTAGTGCGCTAACTCTGCACTTAGCGCGCTAACTACAGGGACCTCAAAATAAATATTTTTTCCCTTTGGTTAGTGACCCTTTATCACATCCGGGATCCAACCAACCCTCATATAACATATTACGTATGTTTGTTATAGGTCATAAAGACTATTTGGGTGGTCCGGATATTTTCACAAATCCTAAAAATGGAAAATCTCGGTTTCATAATATGCTAGGGGCTTTTCTGCAAATATGCAGTTTTCTTTTCAAAAACCAGTTTTTCTTTCTCGAAAACTTCCACAATGGTTTTCAAAATACGATGTGATCATAAACACATAGATTATCATTGTTTAAACTTATAAGACCTAGTCAAGTGTTAAGTTTAACTTAAAGCTTCAAGTTATCACTTAACATTCGAAAATCTATTTTAAAAACACGACGTGCATGAACTAATGCAATGGGCTTGCATAAGTGAACTTGTATACCTTACATCAATGTTATAACACATAGTTTGATATTTCGTCTTCATTCCCTCGTGTATGCCGAATCTTGAATATGTATGGCTTCAATGCTCAAATACTCGTGATGATATATTTTGCAACCTTTGAAAAACTGAAATGCACTTGATATTTATTAGTATATTTTTCACCTTGTTTATTTCCATCAAAATCCTGGACGAAGTAAAGTAACTAACTACTTAGTCCAACAATCTCCCCCTTTTTTATGATAACAAACAAAGTGAACTTGACGAGCATAAAACATAATCCAAGTGTATTCATATCACATTCATGGTTGTACACATCATACAATTTTTATTTAAATGTTCAAGTTCAACCACATCCACATTTTCTCCCCCGTTTGATACTATCAAAAAGTGGGGCCAAGCTCCCCCGTATAGCAAGTATGAGAGAGAAAGAAGCAAAAAATAGAATCAACAATAGAAAAATGAGCTCCCCCTCACTTCATGCATTTCAATAAACAACAACACGCCCATTCAGATACAATGAATCATAGTTATAATGAAGATCATTACCCATTTAATCGATGCAGAACAATAGACGGAAGCATAATATTAACTCAGAGATACGCAAAAAAAAATTTCATGATATAAATTACATAGAGAAATGGAGGCATAGTTGTGGCGTTAAACATGAGTCTACAAAAGATAAATTTGTCATGAAAACATCTAAAACTAACATTTATGAGCCTAATGCTCTCCTAATAAGAATATCCCTAAACATTCCTCCTTGAGGACGATGGCTGACGTGTCGAGCCAGAGGCACGACCATCGCGCGCTGGCGTAGGGGTAGCAACTGACCTCGATGTGACGTAGCTGATTACTCTGATGCTGAAGACTCCTGTTGAAGGCAGTGAAAGTCTAAGTCATATACTCATGCATGTATCCTAGCTGCGCAAAAATGTATGCCGACGATGGAGACATCTCTATAGGAGGGGTAAAGCCACCGAAAGTCGAAGGAGGTGGAGGCTACGTCAACAGATATTGCGACTGTTGCGATGGAGCCGTAAACTCCTGATGATCTTCATCATCGCCATCATTGCCATCGACTTGAGAAAAGGCATAATTGTATTCCAAATAGTCCGACACATCGATAGAAGCAATTGAAGAGTCTTTAGGTAGTGGAGACTCATAACCGTCGTAGTACTGACCATCCGGGATTTTATCTTTCCGTATCCATTTCTGCTTTTCATGAATGTAGCGGTACTTCATGGCTTTCAAAGTGGCCATGTCAATGGTATCATAGACAAAGAGTGGACGGCCACCTAAAGTGAGATCCACCTGGGCGGATTCCAGGTAGGATGTGATTAATGAGCATAGGGAAGATGACGACCCGAGCTACACGTGCTCGTCATATAGCCGGTAATGATATAGGACAAACTAAGAGGTATCATACGAATCAGGTGACCAAGGGCAAAAATGTCAAGTAGAGTGATGTAATTCTTACTACCACCGCGTGGAAGAATAACTTTTTGAAAAACCTTATGAAGAAAGTGAGGTATAAGATTAAAATCAGTGTCAGTTATTCCAGTCGGGTATATGGTTACCTTCCTTTTCGATCGCAAAAATGAATTCAGCAATACAAGACGATCAATTAGCCAATTCAGAAATTTGCACACAACCGTAGTGGTAGGAGGGTGCAAAGGAAGCTGAAACTGTTGAGCAAGATCTTCAGGGGTGATTTTGATAGACCGGCTACCAATAGACGATTTAAGTACAAAATTGTTTGCCATTTCAAGATTGGAATAGAAAACCCTGACCAAGGGCGTTATAATTAGCATTATATGCACAAAATGTAGTCCATCCCGCCCTGTCAAATATCTCCCGAATTGTGAGATAAGCTTTATCAAAGAAGGCAAAATCAACAATGGTGAGCCTAAGAATTTTGGCATTAGTGAGCCGTGGAGCCACCGAATCTAAGATGGACTTAGACTCATGAACGGACTTGGCACGACCCTCATTTTATGGGACATTTGCCGAAACTGTGACGGATAGACCGTGGTTAGAGGAATGAGTGGATTTGGACTCACTGCTGGATGAGGAGGACTAGACAACACGACTTGTAGAGGGACGACGAGAAGACGATCCAGGGGTAGGTTGAGATGTTGTGGGGGCAGTTTGACGGGAAGAGGAACGGGCGGAGGTTCGACGAGTCGACATAGGAGAATGAAATCCTAGGGCTCAGTGACCAAAACGTGAAGAAATTGAAGAGTATGTTACTTGAGGGTGGACGACGAGGAGAGGGGCACGGCGGAGATGACGGGAACCAGAGAGGAGAGGAGAGACATGTGAGGTGAAGGGATTGAAGGCAAACAATTGAATTTATAACTGTCTAGCCGAGCAATATTACCGTGCTAATGGGTCAATTAATTAGTTTGGGCCAGAACAAAATTAGTGTGCTATATCTGCAATTAGCGAGCTAATTGCTCACTAGAATTTTTTGACTAAAAATTTTGAATTTTTGACATACAACTCTGATTCACCTCAAACTTCATGGGCACTTCACTAACACCATATAAAAAGGTTCGTAACAGCTAGAACATATGTAGAAGGTCCAATTCACGAGACATGCCTAATTCACGCCGAATCTTAGAAAATTGATCTCTAGGCAATGGCTTGGTGAAGATATCAGCTAGTTGATCCTCTGTGGGCACATGGATGAGTTTAACATTGCCTTTTTGGACGTGATCATGAAGGAAATGGTGTCTAATCTCAATGTGTTTTGTGCGAGAGTGTAACACCGAATTTTTTGATATGTTAATTGCACTTGTGTTATCACAATAAATTTCAACATAACCAACTAGGATTTGATAATCCTCAAGTTGTTGTTTCATGTATAGAACTTGAGCACAATAACTCCCGGCAGCCACATATTCGGCTTTCGCCATAGACAAAGCAACAAAATTTTACTTTTTGCTAAACCATAATATAAGTGAATTTCCTAGCAAATGACAAAATTTGGAAGTGTTTTTCCTATCAACAAGACTTCCCGCATAATCAGAATCAACAAAAATTCAGAGTTCAAAACTCTTGGTTTTGTTGAACCACAATCTTAAGTCTTGTGTTCCACTTAGATACTGAAATATGCGTTTTACACATTTTAAGTGTGATTCCTTAGGATCGGATTGGAATCTAGCACATAAGCACACACTAAACATAATATCAGGCCTACTTGCGATCAAAATATAGGAGGTTACCTATCATTCCACGGTAAAGTTTAGAATCTATGGATATTCCTAGTTGGTCTTTGTCCATTTTGATGGTAGAACTACTAGGAGTATCACATGCTTTCAGATTTTCGAATTTGAACTTCTTTAGCATGTACCTCACATACTTTGCTTGATTTATAAAAATACCATATTTGGACTGCTTTATTTGCAAGCCTAGAAAGTATGTTAGTTCACCCATCGTGCTCATTTCAAATTCATTTGTCATTAATGATGAGAATTCATTACATAGACGTGTGTTAGATGACCCAAAGATAATATCATCAACATAAATTTGAATAAGTAACATATCACACTTTTTGATCAAAATGAACAAAATAGGATATAGCATTCCTTTCTTGAATCTTTTATCAAGTAGAAATGCACTAAGTTTGTCATACCAAGCTCTAGGAGCTTGTCTTAGTCCATACAAGGCTTTTTGAAGATGATATACATGACTTGGATGATCATGATCTTCAAAACCCGGTGGATGTTCTATATATACTTCTTCATTGATGAAACCATTTAAGAATGTGCTTTTAACATCCATTTGGTATAGTAACAACCCATTGTAGCAAGCATAAGCAAGTAACATTCGAATTGCTTCTAATCTTGCTACTGGTGCAAAGGCTTCCTCATAATCAATTCCTTCCTATTGATTGTAGCCTTGTGAAACCAACCGAGGCTTGTTTCTTACAATTTCATCCTTCTCATTCTTTTTTTTTCTAAAAATCCATTTGGTGTCTATAATAGTATGGTCCTTAGGTCTAGGTACTAGTGTCCATACCTTATTCCTAACAAAGTGACTTAGCTCTTCTTGTATAGCCATTACCCAAAACTTATCTTCTAAGGCATTATCTATCTTGGTGGGCTCAGTTTGTGATACAAAAGCTATGTGTCCCTCATTTCGATGTAATGTTGACCTAGTGATAATACCTTTGTTTGGATCACCTATAATTTGTTGGGAGGGATGGCTAATAAGAAGTCTTGAATTCTTAGGTACACTTGTTTCGGATTCTATGCTTACCTCGACCTCTTTACTATTTGATGTTTATCCTAGGGTACCATCATCTTCATCATCAATCCTTAATTTTTCTAAGTTATGCATCATTTTTACTTTGGGATCTACTTCATCAAATTTCACATGGATAGACTCTTCTATGGTTTTGGTAACACCCAATATGCTTTGTTATGCATGAAGTAGCCTAGTAAAGTACATACATTTGATTTTGGGTCAAATTTGTCCAAATGATCCTTATCATTTAGAACATAGCAAGTGCAATCGAACACCTTAAAATAACTTATGTTGGGTTTTCGACATTTTCATAGTTCATAAGGAGTCTTTTTCACTTGCTTTCAGACATTTACTCTATTTATAACATAGTACGTCGTGTTAATGGCTTCGGCCCAAAAATGCTTAGATATGTTGTACTCATTTAACATAGTCCTACACATCTCTTGGAGTGTCCTATTTTTTCTTTCAACAACTCTATTTTGTTGAGGTGTTCTAGGAGAAGATAATTGATGTGTATATCCTTGTTTAGAACAAAAATCCTCCAAGTTACTATTTACGAACTCACCACCTCTATCACTTCTAATGATGTTGATCTTGTATCCCTTTTCATTCTTAACCAAAGCACAAAATTTTACAAACACTTCAAGCACCTCATACTTATGAGATAGAAAATACACTCATGTATACCTAGTAAAATCATCAACAATAACAAAGCAATATGATTTACTCCCTAGACTTTATGTTTGGATGGATCCGAACAAATCCATGTGGATAAGTTCTAAGGCTCGAGTCACGTCACTTGTTACTTTTGTCTTAAATGACGATTTCACTTGTTTATCAAGGATGCAAGGTTCACATTCCTTAACTTTCATAAAAGTGTATTTGGATAGGCCCTTGACGAGATCATGTTTGGTCAATTTTGACAAGTTTTTCATGCTAGAATGTCCTAATCTACGGTGCCACAACCATGCATCACATTCACTTTGTGCACTCAAACATGAAACATTTTGTATATGCATCTCATCAAAGTTAATGGCATAAACATTTTTATCTCTATATGCAATAAATAGTGTTTTATGCTTCTCATTTATAACGATGCATTTGGATGATTCAAACATTACATGAAATCTTTTGTCACATAATTGGCTAATACTAAGCAAATTATGTTTCAAACCATCAACAAAATAAACATTAGAAATGGAAAGTAAATTGTTACCGACGGTTCCAAGACCAATAACTTTTCCTTTGTTGTTGTCTCCAAATGTGACCTTTCCTCCATCATGCCGCTTTAATTCAATAAATTGATGTGCATCTCCGGTCATGTGTCTTGAGCACTCAATATCCAAGTACCATAGGGTGCTCTTCCTTGCATCCTACACAATGGAAAACACACTAGATTTCGGTACCCAAACACCTTTGGGTCCAAGAAATTTAGTGTTATAAACATTTTTAACTACCCATGCTAGTCTACCCACTTTTACCTTTTGTAAAGCACATCTCCCAACCACATGAGTCCTATTGCATTTAAAGCATCTACAATCATCATCTAGTAATTTCTTGTAACTCAACAAGTTTGTTCCATAGTCTATGCCTCTTTTGTTGAGTGCACGTCGTTATGCTCCTAATATCATGTCAAACATTTCTCTACCATTGGTGAACTTATGCACTGTGCTAGTCAAGTCCTCTACTTCCTTGACTAAAACATCTTTCTCCTTTAGGACTTCATTCAAGTCACTTTGGAGATCATTAATGGTCTCATTTTGTGACTCTATTTCACTAATTGCTATGGTTAAGCTCTTTTTGAGTTGTTTGGTCTTTTTGATATCTTTTTCCAACTCTTTCCTAAGCTCATCAAGGTTTGGAACATCATCTAAATCATTAACATCATTTAAGTTAAAAGCGTTAGAATTTACCTCGCCTTGTGCCATGAGACAAAGTATTGCTTTCTCACTCTCCGACTCGGATTCAGAACTTTATGAGGATGAGTCATCCCAAGTTGCCTTGAAACTCTTCTTTCCTTTCTTTTTGTCCAACACTTTCTTAGACTTGCATTCTGCCTTGATGTGGCCCGATTTGCCACACCTGAAGCATATAATCTCACTTGACTTTCCTCCCTTGTTTCCACTTTTAAACTTCTTATACTTGTCTCGCTTGTACATGGCCTTATTGAGCTTTCGTGAAAACATAGCTACTTCCTCCTCAAGATTATTATCGTCACAAGATTTTTCATTTTCAATAATCTCTACCGATGCAATCGGGGAGCTATTTGCCTTCAAAGCAATCTCTTTTCTCGAACTCTTTGTGTCTCCACTTAATGCTTCCAATCTAGCTCAGTTTTTAAGTTCTAATTCATGGACCGTTAGCTCTCCACACACGACATCGAATGTATAATCTCCAAGATTTTGTGCCGGTCGGATAGCATACTTCTTGGCATCCCATTCCTTAGGCAAGCCTCTAAGGAACTTGTACACCAAAATCTCTTGATCATAGTTCTTTCCAAGATTCTTGATCTCATTCAATAGTTTAGTAAACCGAGTGATGGCGGTGGCTATATCTTCATTGGATCCAACTCGGAAAGTTTCATAGTGCTTATTAAGAATTCTCAACTTTGTCCTCTTCACTTGAATGGTACCTTCATAGCATACCTCAAGCTTCTCCCACACTTCCTTGGCTGTTTGACAAGTGCTAACTCGATTAAATTCGTTCTCACTTAATGCACAAAATAAATTATTCATGGCTTGATCATTTGAGAACTCAATCTTGATTTCTTCGACGGTGTATTCTTTCAATGGCTTGTCTGGTGGAGTGTAGCCATTTTCAATTGCATCCCACAAAAATTTATTTTGTGCTCTAATGTAAAACTTCATCCTCACTTTCCAATGAGCATAGTTGGTTCCATAAAAATACGGAGGCCTACTCGAGGAGTTGTCTTCCCTAAGACAAGCCAGATCTAGAGTTTGCATCCTGGCACAAAAACACTCAAATATATATTAGTAACACTTTGAGCAATAACCGCTTTGATACCAATTGAAACCACACCCAAGAGGGGGTGAATTGGGTGTATCGAGAAGTTAACGCCCTTTTCAATTTAATTCAATAATCAAGATGCTATATGCTCACCAAAGTGCGAATATGGATGCTATGTAAGTGAATGTGATAGAAGAGATGGAAAGTGACACACAATTTATAGTGGTTCGATCCAATGATCTACATCCACTACCTAACCTCCCCGGTTATGATTTTTTAAACCCCCACATATATTACAAATAAGTGTTACAACCTAAGTTTACAAGCCTAAAATGCTTAATCACAATTAGGACTTCCTACCTAGCTGCAACTAAGGTTTATGCCTAGCCTCAACTAGGTTTTCCCTTTTACTTAGATTCCACTAAGTCTTACAATCATTCAATTACAATCAATAACTGAAAATAATGAAAAACACTTTACAAAGTAAAGTGGCACCAAGTTCAAATACTAGCAAGCCTCCTATAGCCTAACTACTCTAATGCATGCAAGTATGAAAACAATTGAGAAATACAAATATGTCACTGATTTTATGCACAACTCAAATATGAAACCATTTCAAAAAAATCGATTATAACTAATCCGATTTTAAATCCAAAGAGCAAGAAGTTTGATAAAAATCAAGTTTAAGTACAAACTTTTCTCCAAACCAATCCTAGGGTTTAATCAAATAAGTTTAAACGCAAAACCCAAGATGGGTGTGTTCAAAGACACAACAAATGATTTTCCAAATCAAACACACAAAGTTATGGAATTTAAGCACAAGAAAAAGCTAGGATAAAAGGCTTTCTTACAACGCCAAGAAGGTGACTTGAAAAACTGTTTTGAAGAGGTTTTATACACCCTAGAAAGCCTCAAAGATGCTGGATTTGAGAGTGAATAGAAAGCCTCAAGAATATTCTGTGTTCTTTACAAAAATCTTAACTTCTCCTTTTGAAGGTTTTGAGCTCTTGTGTGTTTTCTTGCTTGTTGGGACAAAACTCTTGTTCTTAGTGTTTGAGAGTGTTTTAAGTTCTTATATTATAGTTTTATGACCATTCTAAGGATCCAAGGGCTGAGATTCCATAAAAAAATTCAAATTAAAGTGTGTTTTTCAGCTTTATAAAAAAAATTGTCAGGAAAGCAATTAGCGTGCTAATATTCAGATCTAGCGCGCTAACTGCAGGGACCTTAAAATAAATATTTTTGTCTATTTTTGTCCCTTTGGTTAGCGACCCTTTATCGCGTCCAGGACCTAACCAACCCTCATATAACATATTACGTATATTTGTTATGAGTCATAAAGCCTATTTGGGTGGTACGGATATTTTCACAAATCCCAAAAATAGAAAATCTTGGTTTCATGATATGCGAGGAGCTTTTCTGCAAATATGCAATTTTTCTTTTCAAAAACCAGTTTTTCTTTTTCGAAAACTTCCGCAATGGTTTTCAAAATACGAAGTGAACATAAACACATAGATTATCATTGTTTAAACTTATAAGACCTAGTCAAGTGTTAAGTTTAACTTAAAGCTTCAAGTTATCACTCGACATTTGAAAATCCATTTTAAAAACACGATGTGCATGGACTAATGCAATAGGCTTGCGTAAGTGAACTTGTATACTTACATTAATGTTACAACACATAGTTTGATATTTCGTCTTCATTCTCTCATGTATGTCGAATCTTGAATTTGTATGGCTTGAATGCTCGAATACTCGTGATGTGATGTTTTGCAACCATTGACAAAACTGAAATGCACTTGATATTTGTAAGTATGTTTTTCACCATGTTTACTTCCATCAAAATCCGGGACGGAGTAAAGTAACTAACTGCTTAGTCCAACATAGGCTTGATTTGCTCAGTCGGGGCATCGAAATCTACAAAGTATGATCTAGTTTTGTTAGACTCCATCACACCTCTATCTAGTTTTAATTGATATCGTGGTTGAACCGGATTTCTTGAACGATGTTTTATTTCTACTGTATGTGATCGATAAGTTTACTACGAATGTCGTTTGCTACCAGCCAAGGGAAAATGATTTCTATTGCTAGGGTCATATTCGCATGTCTCGCAGGTTACTGTGGTTTTCACGATTTTCGTGTAGACTTCTCTTGGGAATTTACTCACTGGGCTCGTTGCTGTATGTGTTGTTAGGCAACTGAGCGCAGATTCTGGTATGAGCAAGAGCAAGGGAAAAAGGTACTAGGCGACTATCTCCGAGGCCGTTGCTGCTGACAGCTCGTGTTTGGACTATCTAGTAGGTATATTTTGTTTTGATGGGTTTTGGGAACTTTAGAACTTTATCACATGTATATTGATTACTGGTTACTTCGTCTCAGTTATATACATGATGTTTATTTCTGGGTCTTTTCCACTACTTAGGTCAAATAAATTCTCATAAAATACAAAATTAAATGCTTCCGCTATAATTAACTAACCTACTAGATGTTTAGGAGAATTAAACAACTTAATATAGTAGGATTAGTTAAACGAAGCGTCACTTCACAGAGCTGTTGATGTATCAGTAGTGATGACGTATCTGGTGACGTGGCAGGCGCTACTGGGCTTGCGGGCGAAGAGCCTCGGAAATTGAGGCCATCACAGTATGTATTTAAAGTTGATTAGTATTGGCATTAGGTTCAAAATCCCCAAAACAGCCTAAAATACCCATCTGATGAACACCAGCGCGCTGGAGGATTGCTCAGACGTTGGTGTTCATCCTCATTAACACCAACTGTCCAGATTACCCAACAAGCTAGGGCCTCTGGCCAAAGCGCTGGGTAAATCGAATTCCAGCAGTTCAGCATTCTACTGAACTTCGACTAATACGTACTCACACGAACTCTGACTCGTTTCCTACGAATCTTTGTGTGACCCGTCAATGACTATAACTCCTGATAGTTAATTAAATTGCAATTTCTTGTTAATTAACCTCAAATTTACCCAATTTTCTATAATTTATTCATTAGTGTATTGTGTCAATTTTTGGGGAATTAGGTCGTATTCGAACCCATTTGAATACCCGCAAGATCCCCAAGATTTTCTGAAAATTTCTAACAATTTGGTCAATGAACAGTGTCCCGCCGCAGGTGGCGCCGTGGGGTAAGACCCCAACGACGTCACTTAAAGCGTGATTTCTCAAGGCTCTCTGCCTCAGATGTTGTGTGTGGCAACGTGAGGCTTTCCTTTTCACGGTGTCACTTAAAGCGTGACAACCCCCAGAGCTTCTACTCTGGGCTCCGTGATCGACGACGTGGGTATAAATGCTCCATGACGTCCCCTTCGGCGTACAACCATGCACATGAATATGGAGTTTTTCGAAACCCACCTCACATTGCTACGTTTCGAGCCAATCCCAAACTCTTAGGGACGTCCAAAACAACACCAATCCACCTGCGCTTCGCGTCGAAACCTTGACAAAATCCTGATTTTGGAAATCATGACAAAATCCTAAAAATTCCACCAAAATACCACAACTAAAACCATCCTTAAAAACACACCAAATAAATTCCATTAACTTCAACTCCAACAAAAAACTCTAATAAAAAATCGAACCCCAACAATCGTCCAAAATCATTGTGACGAAAATGGTCGAAATAGGCGTCAAAACATAGATACACATGTGGGGAGTCGGGATCTCACCTTAATATACGTAGTAGATCGATCCCTCAACGTCAATCCACGTCAAAACACCATGAAACCACAATGCAAATCGGTTCTTGTTTGATTGTGAAGAAAATGAGAAAAATGTGAGATGGGAGAGAAAAGATAGTGATGGGGTTTATATACCCCCTCTTATCCACACTCATGCACGTATCTCGAGGCACATCCCTTGGCCTTCCTTCACTCCATCTAACCACCTTGACTTAACATTATGACACCAATGAGCGATTCTCACTCATAACTTAGTCATTTCTCTCACAAACCGCGCATTCTCAAACCCGTTCTACACCACGACTCGCTCGTTGCATGCTCCCGGATGTACCAACATACCAGACACAGTATACAACATTTATTTATTATTTATTTATGTTTTTAATTCAATTAATCCCCCAGACTGCTAATTACCCGACAACTATTCGCCCGAAACTCGTAATTCAGGTTTCTCTTGGGCGGAACCCATTTCCCAACACCAACGCTCACCCTTAAGTGCTATCACACGTTTGGGACATTGGAATTTACATTTAGGTAAAAAAATATAATACAAACACCGAACAAAAATAACATACCTCGACGTTGACGACCAAGAGTTTGATAGTTATATTACGGCAAAGGGCCCACGTACGACCTAAATTGACACGTAGCATAAGTTAGATTTTAAAGTCGTTACAGTCTTCCCAACTAATTGAAATTTCATCCTTAAAATTAAAACGAAACTAAAGGAAAGTCTTACCGAATCAGAAGAGTTAAGTAAAGTACTAGCGTATGTACGACTTGAGCTCCCATGTCAGTTCGCGTCATCGTAGACAAGGACTGACGGGATCCTTTTGTTCCTAAAAATCTTCACTTTTCGGTCCAATATATGAATAGGTTGTTCGTCATATGTGATGTCCTCCCTCAAGTCTATCTGTCTCAAGTCCACCATCGGCTTCCTACCCTCTCTCGACCTATCTAGTCTGAGCATAGAGATGTGAAACACAGGGTGAATCCCAGATAACTGAGGTAGCAACTCCAACTCGTATGCAACTCTGCCTATCCGTTTCCCAACTCTGAACAGACCAATAAACCTCGGTGCAAGCTTTCCTATGATCTCAAACCTTTTGTGACCCTAGACGTAGTCCCTGACCTTGTACTCTAACTCTTCGTGATACATGTCATAGTATTTCTTCTGCCTCTCCTGCGCACCTTTCAGTCTCAATCTGATCAGGAGTATCTTCTCTATGTGATCCACTACAATCTTTGGCTAAGTAGCTGCCACATCCTTTGGCTCTGCCCAACAAGATGGAGATCTGCATGGCCTCCCGTATAATGCCTCAAACGGAACCATACCAATACTAGCTTGATAACTGTTATTGTAGGCAAACTCACACAAGTGAAGATATTCCTCTGTTAGACACAATCGATAAAGGAACACCATGCAGTCGAACTATCTCCCACTCGTACAAACAAGCCAACCTATCCACCAGATGTGTGGTTGAAACCGGTATAAAGTGTGTAGATTTCATAAACCTGCCCACAATCACCCAAATGCATTCATGATCGCGCTAAGATCGAGGTAACCCACTAACGAAATCTATGGCGATATGGTCCCACTTCCAACGAGGAATAGGAAATGACTGTAATAGCCCACTAGGTCTGCGATGCTCAGCCTTAACTCGTTGACAAATCTCACACCCTCGAACGTAATCAAAAACATCAGTCTTCACCCCAGACCACCAAAAGAGATGACGCACATCTGCATACATCTTGGTCTTGCCCGTATGACGGCCCCAATTTTCTCGTATAATTGGGTACGCCCGGCCTAGACCCATGCAGGCCCTAAATCATCACTTAGCAACCTGACGAGCCTAGTCAGCCTTCGATTTAATCAATTTAGTAATTTATGAAAGAGTTATTGCAATAATACACAGCGGAAGACTAAACAGTAAATAACAAGGGGAAATTACTCAATCAAAGGGAAATTAGGAATTCTATAATGTGGAAAAACCCCGAGTATTCATGTACAATTCGATAAACCAACATACAAGATACTAATCTCAATAATAATACCAAGTTCTATAAACCCAAAAACATAAGTATGAAACGATATACAAATAAGCAAAGCATAAAACCTACTAAATAGTCTCCAAGTCTAGCCGCTGATCCTCACAAAAAGTCGCCTAAGTAGGGCTCCTTGCCTCTACTGCGCTTTGCTCTATCTGCACCCTCCGTCGCAAACTAGACGGTGAGCAACTAAAGAAATCGAATGTAATGCCGGAAGAATATAGCAGTAATTCATGATGTAACAAGTAAAGCAGTCTATATATCATGCGGTAATAAAAAGACAGGAATTTAAATAGACAAGATGCATGATAAATAAACTAATAGATATCAATCAACACAAGCAAAGGCACAGCTATGAAGGGAGGGACTTTAACCTACCTACCTAGTACTCGGTGTCACACGGTCACTAAGGGTGGTCACACACTCGTGCGCACGAGTGCCCGCGTTTTATCCATCTAGTGCAGGTCCTAGTACTTTCGAGACGAAACACTTACGTCAAGAACACACAACAACGAATGGAATGGAATACCAACAATAGAGCATTACGAAACAGAATAAAAGATAATGAATCACATGGCATTTTCTTACGGGCTTACAAATCGTACATTAGCTCGTAGTAAATGTACTTACCTGAACTATCGCAACTCGTAGACACTCTCGCAAATCCTAACGCATATCCCCGAGTTTCTCGCTACCTGACAAGGTTGGAAACTCTAATTAATGGGTCGAGTCATTAACCAAACCCTAAGTTAAACCCTAGTCTATTCCCAAGTGTTTTAAGGACTTAAACAACTCGATAATTCCATCGGTAAATCAAACCAAAAACATAACGGTACATAATGAATCTCTTGGGTGTTATAACCACACCTATGTAAGCCTAATTACAAGTCTTAGGCACGGCTCAGTCGTATGTGGGTCATGCCATAGCTTCGAGAGCCGGCAGCATGACCACGACGTCATGACCATCCCACCACATGTTATCACAATATATACACTAAACCGTAACCACACTCATCATGGACCCCGACCAATAACACCCACATATACAAAACCAATATCGTACATGACGCGTATATGTTTACGTAGGCATGAATTCAAATCACTTCATCGTGAATTCATGCCATGAGTTCTTCAATGAAAGAATTTTAACATCACATGTCCTTGAAACATAACAAAATCGAACACCTACCAAGACCATGAACTATTGTAGTGTCATGTTGATGTTTTTTGACATTGAGGGGAATCACCCTAGTATTGGGAAACCAAAGGTATCCACCGACCAGTCGAAAAAGATGAACGTTCGACATCAAATACATACAATAATAGTAACGTACGCCCACCACCATTGATATAGACACTCCCGAGGGCTGTGGGAACATAAGCAGAAGCTAGGTAAGGTCCCCGACAGCATCACGTTCACGATGATCTGATAGTGGCGCCGCGTAGTTCGAAAATTTTGGCGAGGAATAAACCAACATAAAGTACATGAAATCATGACTAAAACCACCCAGATGAATTTGATTCGGACACAACAAGGGTTGTAAGTCACCATCAAGGACTTGGAGAGGTCCTCGAAAGTTCCCATACGAGGTGGTCCGGCCAGCAGCGTCGCCTACTTTGGTGTTTTCTGGAGAGAACATTAAACCACTCAAAACAGTTGGAAAGTCGATAAAATAACGAACATCACTCACAAGGCTACTGATTTTGACTCTAGGGTGATATCAACATGACTGTGACAACCGCTCGGCAATCCACCAAGCCACGGTGGTCGCCGGCCGCGGCGCCGCCAAGACAGCAACCAAGAGTTCCAATAAAACCAACAAAACAAGGTATAATGACACAACACAGTTGTTTATACACATACAATGGGGTGGGGTGCTCTGGGATCGGTAGAACTCTTGTGAGACATAGTCGAGTCGTCCCTGACCGGATCCCTGGTCACAGCGCCGGCCACACCACCAATCAGACGTGAAGAGGGAGAAGATAACGTCTATAGTTTGAGATTTGCTACAGTCAAGATTGGCCAGCACTACCACCACTGCCCACGTTCGTCACGACGTTGGGGTGCTCAGAGACTCCGGTGACCCCTAAGGTCGTCTCCAACGATGGCAGTCACCTCCCTAGTTGGGCAGGGGTGGCGGTAGTGAGCTCAACAAGAACAAAAGAGAGAAAGAGAGAGAAAGATAGAGAGAGAAAGAGGGAGAGCCTTACGTCCTCCGACAACTAGAGATCTCTCCGGCGAGGCCAGACATCACGAGATAGTGGTCCCAAGGCGGCTCACGGGAGGAGGAGAGTGACTGAGAGATGGAGAAACCGTAACCAAGAGAGAGAGAGATAACGGACCTCCGGCGAGGGTCGTGTCCGATCACTAAGGGAGAGGGGAGGAGTGTCGACAAAGAGAGAGAAGTGGGGGAGGAGAGTGGGCGTTGGTTTGGAGAAGATGGTGAATAGTATGGTTCTTATTTGTTTATATATATGAAATAAGGGTAAAATGACCCTTTTGCCCTTAAGTTAACACTTGTTTATTTTTAAAACCTTTGCCCTTATGGGTCTTTTACCTCATCATCTTAACTCAACACAACTACACATCTCAATGTAAATCTCATGGCTCTCCTCATTTGAGTTGTGTCACTTTAACAAGTTCTATCCCATAGTCCGTAAAATGTATAATTAACCAACTCCCGCTTTCAAACAACATTCCACGATCCATCTTATCTTGCCCCGACTCCCGTAACGCGCATAGTCTCTCATTGTTTCATCAACTAATTAATTAAATTAATTAAAAATTCATTTATTTATACTCTTTACAGTATTTTAAATCCCCCGTGTACCCGTAACTCAATTTTCCTACTTATTCACTGACTTTACTGTTTGGTCACTCAAATACGAGTATAAATATATAATACACATCATCATTCACAAATAACTAAATTTCTGGGTCGTTACAGTTCGGATTAACCATAAAACACGAACGGTATGTGTAGCGGCCCAAATCCACATTAGACCACCACGGGAAGCCACGCGAGCCCACAACCAGCCACGTGGCTGCCAGTTGTGTCCCACGCCCAACTAATCATCATTTCATCTCAAATCAAACAATGGAAGTCTTAAACATTAAAATGCACAACGGAAGCAAGTTTGCAAATCATAAAACCTAATGCGAAAACCATACCAAAATGTAGTCCATATATAGATGTCAAGTGTGATTCCCAAAATATCAAAATATAACCTCATGATCATATACAGGGCAACATGTATCTCTCACAACCCATATGCAGCATAAAACAATAAACATAAACAAACATACGAATAGGGCAAATCGTAGCCAGTAACAGATAATCCTCAATTTTGCCCTTCTCTCCGCTCATACCAGTATCTGCACTCAAGTCATCACAAAAAGGTAGATGACGAGTCCAAAGTGAGTAATCCCAAGGAAATTCACCAAGTAAATACATAAGTAAAACTGCTGGAATCAAAATACTATAAATACACATGCGGAACAAAAGAATACAGGCAACTGTGGAAGATCATCGCATGCATAATTATATTAGTGAAGTAAAGTGCGTGCACAATCAAAGTCAAACCAAACCATATTTCTGGCTATTCGCCAGGCACGGCCAATAAGGATACCTCCAACGGGTTACCCTGGACCCTCTAGGTGACTGGCGTAGACCACGGCGCATCTACACATGCCTATCATACCCGGGTAGCATATTTACCGGTGCATGCCTAGACATATGCTATGGCTTAGTGGACGTTATGCCCCGCAATGAATAAGCACCAGGTGGGGACAAACACAACTACCGAAAAGCAATAGAAAATAAAGATCATTGAATAAATTGAACAGAATTCAAATATCAAGCAGTAAGTACTAAAGTGAATTTCAGTTGGGATATTACACACCACAAACCGCACTCCAATATCAGTCCTAGTCCAATTAGCACGCCTTAATCGCGTGTCCAATACCCACCAATCCAACCTAAATCATCAATCCCCGATCAATTACACAAATTCCCAAACTTTGTTAACCCCAATTCGATACCCAAATCAACGATAAAATCACCATTTGAACATTTCAAATAAACCATATAAGTCCCGAGGCCAAACCCCAATTGGTAAATTTTTATTAAAATTTTAGTCCAAAAACTGTCCCAGATGTCATCACGGGCGCCGCCGTGTTCACACTGTGCGACGTCATGGACGTCGTGGTCATTCCTGCACGACGTCTCTCCAAAATTTTTTCCATTTCATGCCTCTGGTCGGGACTCTATGAGTGGCGCTATGGGCATTTGTGCACCACGGCACCACTGGTGGCGTCTCGGCCAGTGGGCACCTTAAGTGGTTTTCAGACACTCTCGGTTTGTTGTCGTGGTCCGAGCTCGCTCCAACAACCCACAAAACATTTCAACAACATTGAGCAACCAAAAACCTCAGACCAAATGTGTTCAAAACCCAAACTCGGCATTTTTCAGCCAAAAACCCGACAAATCAGTTGAACACAAAAACAACCACCACACCAACACCAAATCTACGATTTCCAACCTTAAATTACACTCAAAATCTATAGCAACATCTCTCATAATTGGTGTACTCAACACCACACTGAAAACACCGTCAAAGCCTGAGAAAATTACCCCGAAACGTAGGAAACGATAAGATGATCAAGGATCTCACCTAGTATTTCGCTTTCCTCCACCTCTTGAGCTCCAAATGATCATTCAAACCTTACCAAACCCTCAAACATTCTCACCATTTTCGGATTTCTATTAGTGGAGAGAGAAAATTTGATAGAAAAGTTGAAAAATCAACTTATATATATAAATCTCATCAACCCACACCCCCACATCTCAATACATGATGGATGGCAATTGACTCCCCTCTTGGTCCTTGGTCACTTGTCACAAAAAGTGATAAAATTGACTCCCCTCTTACTCCGAGTGTTCCAATACTCGGCTCCAAGCTGCAAACTGTGCCATTCACGCACAACAACAATATCAACCATCTCGACATCATTTTATATAAATTATATAACATATTCTATCATTTATTAGGCGTATTAAATCCCCTTGCCTAATGTACTAGTCATTCGTCATCCGGTATCCGCGTATACCCGCTATACATAGTGGATACCCGTCACACCAGCTCACTCGTTAATAAACAATAGAAACACACATATTTGCGATGTAATTCATCTAACTTGAACATATACATCGCAACTTCACCACAATAGCACATAAAGCGAACTGTAAACCTAATCCGGTCGTGCCCCGTCTTCGCTGCGGGACCCACAAACGTCTCCGCTGGCATCCATGTCGGCAATCGCGTCATAAATAACGGCCATTGAAAATTGGCCCGTTACAGTGTGCCTCGTGAAGTATCTCATCACGTAGCTCGACTACTGATGAAATCCACAATTGCCCTCTAAATCTCAAGCATGAGTCTGTCGACTGAGTCCAATATGGATGATACAAACTCTAAACGAACTCAAAAAATCTCCCGTACTGCTCATCAACCCGCTGACCATCAAGTACACTCTGAAAAGAGACAGTCTGGGTCTTCATCTGCCCACAAATCAATACTCTAGTGCTAGTTGAAATATCAACAGCATACAACATCTCGATCGCCTCGAGCAAATCATACTCGTGTGTCATGTGGCAGGTAACAACCTCTGAGTCTGATCATCTGTGGCTCAACGCGTCTGCAACAACATTGGCCTTCACTGGGTGGTACTCCAAAGAGAAATCATAGTCTTTGAGGAACTCAAGACAACGCTTGTCTCATATTCAGATCCTTCTGAGTAAACATGTACTTCTAATTCTTGTAATCAGTGAATAACACATCTATCTTTATAGAGATAGTGGCACCAAATCTTTAGTGAAAACACCACTACCGCCAACTCCAAGTCATACGTAAGGAAGTTCTTCTCATAAACCTTTAGCTGTCGCGATGTTCACCTTAAAATCCTTCCCTGACTCAAGTAACACTAGCACTGGTGCGGTAGTCAAACTTTCCTTAAAAGTCTTAAATGCCTGGTCACAACTGTTTATCCACTGAAATCTAATATCCTACTTTGTCAACTACCTCATAGGAGCTACAATATTTGAGAAGTCCTGAACAAAACGCCGATAGTACCCTGCCAAGCCAAGAAAACTGCGAATGTCTGACACTGATCTCGGTGTAGGCCAATCTATTATTGCTCTGACCTTAGTGGGGTCCATTGACACTCTGCTTGCTTCGACAATGTGCCCAAGAAATTTGACCTCTGCAAGCCAAAACTTGCACTAACTGAACTTAGCAAATAGTCTATGCTTTATCAATAGCTGCAAAACTGTCATGAGGTGCTCCTTATGTTCTCACAAATCCTGAAGTAGATCAAGATGTCATCGATGAACACAATGACAAACCAATCTAAGTACTATCTTAACACTCGATGCATCAAATCCATAGACATCGTTGGGGCATTATCAGCCCAAAAGGCATGACTGTGAACTGATAATGCTTATATTGAGTGTGAAACGCAGTCTTCTCCCTATCTTTCGCTATAATCCTTAGCTGATGGCAACCAAATCTCAAATCTATCTTCGAGAACCACTGTGCTCCTATCAGCTAGTCGAACAAGTCATCAATGTGCAGAAGTGGATACTTGTTCTTCATTGTCACCCTGTTCAACTACTTGTAATCAATGCATAATCGAAGGTTTTCGTCTTTCTTCTTGACAAACAAGACTGGCGCTCCCCAAGGTGACATGCTCAGGTATATGAAACTGAACTCTAACAACTCGTCTAACTAACCCCTCAGCTCATCTAGCTCTCTCAGAGCCATACGATACAGCGGTATCGATATAGGTCTGGTCCCCGAAACTAAATCAATAATAAAGTCGATCTCCCTAGGCGATGGTAAACCTAGTAACTCTGTTGGAAAAACGTCAAGAAACTCACATACCACTGGTATTGTAACGGCTCCAATATTCAAACCTAAACTGGGCCCGGCCCGACCTAGACTTACGCGAAACTCTGAGCCCGTCTTGACAAGTCAAGTAAGCCTAGTCAGCCTTACATTACCATTTACCATTCATTTACAAGTTTATAACATTAATTAGTGAGTTATCATCAATATAGTGGAAGCAAAAGCTCAAACTAATCAAGTAATCACAACTATATAAAAATAAAACATCCTAGAGTGTGGAAACCCTGCATATGTATATCATCATAAATGATCAGTCAAAAGAGAACAACCCAATATATATACATGCCTAGAATCTCTCATATACCCAAACCTAGG
This sequence comes from Stephania japonica, assembly GCA_039657345.1. Classification (NCBI taxonomy): domain Eukaryota; kingdom Viridiplantae; phylum Streptophyta; class Magnoliopsida; order Ranunculales; family Menispermaceae; genus Stephania; species Stephania japonica. Next base: position 36,483,065 of record CM077564.1, on the reverse strand, counting down.
TTCCAAAAAAACATATATATAATACAAAAGTCACCTACTCAGCTAAGTGGAAAGGCGTGCTCTAGTGTCCTCAAAGCAAATCTCTAAGCTCTGGAGCCTTCCCCTTGCTGAACTGTGGATCTGCACTCCATTAACACACAAGAATGACGAGCCCTGGTAAGTAACACCAAACAGAACAATAATAAAACATTTCGAAATAAATAAACAACAGTCCACATTCATGCTGATAGAAAGAAATGAATAAGAAACGCATAATATGTATAAGACTGTAAATAGATCAATCGAAAAGTGAGTGTCCGAGTTACGAAATAGAATTGCAAGGAGTCCCGACAATAGTCGTTGAGTCGAGGTAAAACATACAAGACTCAGGTTTAGGACGAGAACACAGCCTACCAGCTCTAACCCTTGCGACTATGAGATATCCATAGACCTGGATAAGAGCCCCCAGTGTACACTCAACCGGGAGATATCAACAGCGTCTAGATAAGAGCTCACATCGCAAGTAAAAGTAACCATAACTCCTTTGCAAACTCAACCAACAGAGATTCCAAAAGATATAATGATAAACAGAGCAATAACAACAAATTAAAGCTCAACAAATAACTGTAAAAGTTCTCACTGGTTTACTTACCTGTAATCCAACTATTACGTACTCAACGAACCCCCGACACATCTCCTATGACCTCCCATGTCCCATTAATGTTCAAAATCCCTAATATACATTTAAATTGAAATTTTCATAATTTATTCGTTCACTCATTTGGGTCAATTACCTGGGTATTAGGTTAGTATTCGGACCCATTAAGATACCTGAGAGATCCCCTAAAGTTTCTAAAAATTTTATAAAAATTGACCCCTGTGAACAGTGACATGCCGCCGGGACGCCCTGGCGTCCAATGGCTTAGGCGGCATCTCCACGACGTGGAGAAGATGTTCACTGCCCAACTCATACATGAGTGACGTTGTGACCTCATTGGTCGTGGCAGCATCCTCACGGTGTGTTTCTTAAAGTTCCTGCCCAAGACGTATGTGGGTGACGCCGTAGCTAGAATACTCATAGCGTCACCATGACGTCTTTTGCAGAGCGCCTCTTAACCGGGGTTTTCGACACTCCAGCTCGTATCACCGTGCTTCGAGCCAATCCTAACTTCGACTAAACATCCAACAACACACCAATCCACCCTCGGCTCACATCAAAACCTGACCAAACCATCGATTTTCTGAAATAATCCCATATTCCCCAAAAATCCTAAAATTAAGAAAAATTCCTAAACACCTTCACCACTTCACGATTCATGTTTTCATCACCCAATACACTCCCAATCCATCAACACATACCATAAAAATCAATTTCCTAAAATTGTTGTCCAAAGTTATCACGACGAAAACACAAAAACACCATCGTATCATGGATAATCACGCGAGGAGTTGAATTCTCACCTTAGATCTCGTGTTTAATCACTCCTCAGATGTAAAATTGTGACGAATCTCTGGGAAAACCCATCAAACTCACGTCGAACAGAAAGAGAGGATGAAAATGGGTGAGAGTGAGAAAAATTGGTGGACTAATATATATCCCCCATCATCCCAACTTACACATGAATCCCGAGACAATCCCATGGTTCTCATTACTTCCATCCACCAACTATGACACGAACTTATAACTTCAATAGATGACTTTCTCACTTAACTTAACCATTTCTCGAACAATGCTCGCGTTTTCGATTTCATTTCGAACACCAAATTTGTTCGTCACGTCACCTCGGACGTACCAATGTATCGAACACGTTTTACAACTTTTAATTATTATTTATTTTTTATTTTTTCAGTGTTTTTAATTTATTTAAGTACCCCGAACAACTAATTACCTGACCAATGTTCACCTGAAGACTCGTTATTTCATGAAACCCTCGAGCTGAACCGCTCCCCGTACCAGCGCTCACACTTAAACATCCTCGCACGTTTAGAACATTAGAATTAAACATTCGGGCAATACAATATAATACAAAACACCGAGCACAAATAACATACATCAGCGTCGATGACCGAAAATTGGATTGTATCACGACAAATGGACCCACGTACGACCTAAATGGACACGTGGCACAAGTTAGAATTTAGGGTCGTTGCAGGTACCTCCTCCAACCTAGTCATAACCTGCTCCATCATACTTTATACACTAGCGAATATCTTAACATCTACACTAGTGGCGACTCTACCTCTGGTAATAGGCAAACTAGTCGAAGTCCCCTGAAAAATAAACTTTGGATGCCTTATAATCTAAAATATGACTCTTTTACTGAAACAATGGATCTGTGCATGCTAAGCACCCAACTAATCCATGCCCAGCAATGCATCAAACTCGAGAAACTCCAACACTCTCAGGTCCGCTGGTATGATACGATCCTCTATCTTGACCGAACAACCAACATACAACAAGTTTGGGTAGATCTTGTCCCCAACAGTTATGCTAAGGATCAAGTGTCTCTCTAGTCTAGTAAGTCTCAAACCCAATTCATCAACCATATGACCTAAAATAAAAGAAACAGTAGAGCCTTAATCAAACATAGCATGCATGAATCGACTACAAATGTAAACCATACCCTGAATCAGATTACGGCTGGCAGTCAGATCTAGTGTGACAATTACGTGAACCTGCTCCTGGCTCTATTGTGACTGCTTTCAGCCTAGTCATGGATACACACTGATGAAATGACCTAACTGTCCACACTACCAACAACCCCTCTGAGATCCTGATCCAGATGAACCACATTGTCCCTGTCCTGTCCCTATGCCTGATTAGACCTCTGTCCCTGTCTCTGCACCTGATTGGAACTCTGACCCTATCTCTAGCCACTGCCTCTGTCATCAGTCCTCTAATAATACTAATGCTGAAGACCTGACGGTGCTAGCTATTATGGTACACTAGCATAGCTTTATACTGGACCAACTGACACTAACGCAGTATGCACTGCATAAGGTGGAGATGCAACAGATCCCACGCTCTAAGCTTAATCTCTCTACCTCGGTTGTTTAGATATCTTCCTCCTTCGGTCTCCTCTAGAACCATTCCTTGATTGTGGTAATGCTAATGATGCCACCAGTGCTCCGACGTGTGTGCTCAGAAAGCTCTCACTAGTTGTAGCCCTCTCATAGGCCTCCTATAGTGTCCTCGGAGGTGTCGTCACTACTATAGAACCAATAGAGTCCAGTAAACTATGCATGAAATAATAATCCTAGTCGACGTCAGTGTTGGCTACACCGCCAGCATACTCCATCAGACCCAAATACCGATCCATATTTTGCATCACTGACTCATTGGTCCTCTGCCGAATAGTCTTACTGACCGTAGGAGGAATATACTTATGGTTAAACCTCTCCTTGAACTCAGCCCAGTCCTTGGGCTTCCCCTTCGACGCCACCATAGTGCCCCGCCAGACATTAGCCTATCCAAATATTGAAGCTAATAGTATACTCGGTTGCATATGCGTTTGTGTGGCCAGTACATCGTGTATCTTCTTGTGGCTCCTCATATACCTTTTTGCAGCCTCAAGGTTAGTACCCCCGTGGAACTTCTCTTAATGATGCCTTTGAAACTTGCGAGCCTGCCTCGCCTCAGCTGTAGCGCTAGTACATGTGTCAGTCGGCATACTTAGTGTATCCTCAACCGGTGTATCAAGTGTAGGATGTACTATCTCAGCCTGAACCTGAACGCTCACCTTAATCGTGGGTCATATCTGTACTGCAGGAGCTGCAGGTGTATCCTGCACTATAGGAGCATTCCCTGCCTGAGTAACTGGAGCTGCTGGCGTCGAAGGTGATGTTGTCGCCTAAGCCCTCAATAGTTGGAGAATCTCCTGAAGCTGTTTATCATGAGAAGTAATCATCTGCAACATGCCATCCAATCTCCCCTATACGTCCCTCATACCACTATCGTTAGTATCGAGCTGATTGGCCATCTCTAATTAAAAAAAATAAAAAAATGATTTCACGATCAGGACATATCTATCGATAGTAATAGTACAATAAATCAAATAGCTCATATCCAGTTTTAAATTTCCCCAACTCTCCTCACATCCTAACTAAGACTTAAGTCAGGATCATAGGGTTACACTCTAAGTTCAACCATTGTCTGAACTTTCGCTGGTTTGTGTCTTAATGGATTATGATTTAAATCAAGAGTCTAGTATTTAGGACTTCGACTCTGATAACAACTGTAACGGCCCCAGTTCCACAATCCTAAATGGGGCCCTGTCGGCCTAGACTTACGTGGACCTACGAGCCAATCTCACTGAGTCACGCAAGCCGAGTCAGCCTTCCCTTACCATATACCATTTATATAGCAATTAAAAGTTGAGTTAATCAATTAGTGAGTTATTATAACTATAGCGGAAGCAATTAAACCTCAAACTAAATGAAAACCTCAAAGACACTAGTCAGGACAACCTAGAGTATGGAAACCTTGCATGTGTATATCATCATCAATAACAAGTTAAAGGAGAGTAACAACAAGATATACATGTTCAAGATCTCTGAAAACCCAAATCCCAGTGTTTTCAAAACAAGTATATAAAATAATACAAGAAAGATAACCTACATCAGACCAGAGAAGAGACGCCCCGTATCCTCAAATGATATCTCCAAGCTATAGAACCTTCCCTTTGCTGGACTGTGGATTTGCACTCCGTCAAACACAAGAATGATGAGCTCAAGTAAGTAACGACAAACAAGACATAAATACCACATTTCGAAATAAATAACTGTAAAATTTCTCACTGGTTTACTTACCTGTATCCAAGAAAATACGCACTCACACGAGCTCTGACTCACCTCCTACGAATTCCCGTGTGACCCGTCAATGACCATAACTCCTGATAGTCAATTAAATTATAGTTTCTTGTTAATTAACCTCCAATCTACCTAATTTTCTATAATTTATTCATTAGTGTATTTGGGTTAATTTTTAGGTTATTAGGTTGTATTCGGACCCATTTGAATACCCACAAGATCCTCGAGGTTTTTCAAAATTTTCTAAAAATTTGGATTGTGAATAGTGTCACGCCGCAGGTGGCGTCGTGGGGGTCAGACCTTGGCGGCGTCACTTAAAGCGTGACTTCTCAAGGCTCTCTACCTCAGATGTCATGACTGGCGTTGTGGGCTTTCCCCTCTACGATGTCACTTAAAACGTGACAACCCCCAAAGCTTCTGCTTTAGGCGTCGTGATCGACACTGTGGGCATAAATGCTCCACGGCATCCCTCGCGGATTGCAACCTTACACATGAATCCATTTCTGAAACCCCAGCTCACGTCGCCACGTTCCGAGTCTATCCTAAACTCTTGGAGACATCCAAAACAACACCAATCCACCTTCGCTCTGCATCGAAACCTCGACAAAACCTCGATTTTGGAAAGCATGACAAAATCCCAAAAATTCCACCAAAATATCACAACTTCCAAATCATCAAGACCATCCTTAAAACCACACCAAATACATTCCATTAACTTCAAATCCAACAAAAAACTCCAATAAAAAATCGAACCTCTACAATCATCCAAAATCATCGCGATGAAAACAGTCGAAATAGGCGTTAAACGTAGATACACAGGTGGGGAGTCGAGATCTCACCTTAATATATCTAGTAGATCGATCCCTCAGCGTCAATCCACGTCGAAACACCATAGAACTCCGACGCAAATCGATTCTTGTTTGATAGTGAAGAAGATGAGAAACGGTGAAATGCGAGAGAAAAGTTGGTGACGGGGTTTATATACCCCCTTCCCATCCACACTTACGCTTGTATCCTGAAACACATCCCTTGGCCCTCCTTCACTCCTTGACTCAAAATTATGACACCAATGGATGAATCTTACTCATAACTTAGCCATTTCTCTCACAAACCACGTGTTCTCAGACCTGTTCCGCACCACGACTAGCTCGTCGTATGCTCCCGGACGTACCAACATACCAGGTACGGTATAAAATGTTTATTTATTATTTATTTTGCATTTTATCTGTGTTTTTAATCCAATTAATCCCCTAAACTGCTAATTACCCAACAACTGTCCACCTGAAACCCATAATTTACGTTTCTCTCGGGCCGAACCTGTTTCCCATCACCAACGCTCACACTCAAACGTCCTCACGCGTTTGGGACATTGGAGTTTACATTCGGGTAATAAAATACAATACAAACATTGAACAAAAATGACATACCTCGGCATCAACGACCGAGAGTTGGACACCTGTATTACGACAAATGGCCCACGTACGACCTAAATTGACACATGGCATGAGTTAGATTTTAGGGTTGTTACAAAAAAGTCCCCTTTAACCCAAAAAATAAGTCAAACAACAAAACATAAACACATAAAAGTCGAACTATCGGTGACATGTTACAAATAATCAACTAAAGTCTCCATGTCGCAGCTCGTCGTAGGTCCTACACTCAAGCCATTACAAAAGGCAGATGACAAGTCCAGTGAGTAAAACCCAGAAGGAAACCACCCAGCATTTATAATAATGGTAGCTAACAATATGCTAAATAAGCATGCGCATTAAACAAGCAATTGTAACTAAAACGCAAATATAAATAACACCGATAAACCAAATGGATGTATGCTATGTAGCAGGACTGAACCTTAATCCAGATATCAGGATTTCTCCAGGGGTTTTCTCCTCTTCCTCCACCTGTCCATCACCAGAGTCTGTCCCTATTGTCCAACCTACCCAAGTCCGCCTACACATCTCAGAATAAACCAGAATTCGACGACAAAATAAACAGCCAACCGTGCTGTAACAACCCTTAAAATTTAACTTGACCTGCGTTGCACCTGTCAGGACCGTAACTCGGCTACGTGATACTGGACTGTATTTCAAACTTCAGGAGTCAACACTGAGGTAATTTTATGATTCTGTTATGTGTGTATTAGTATTGTAGTCTAATACAGGTCTCGAGCCGTTCGGGCGATTATTAGTCTGAGTAAGGCTTCGCCTAGGTAAATGGGGGAGTAAAACACAGTAAAAACATAAATAAATTAATTTTTGAATAATTCGAATAGTTATTTGGCGAGACAAGTCGAGATTATGCGCGTTACAGGAGTCGGGGCAAGGCAAGATGGGTCGAGGAACGTCGTTTGAACACGGAAGTTGGTTAATTATGCAATACACAGGCTATGAGATAGGATTGTTAAAATGACACAGCCCAAATGTGGAGAGCCAAGTGATCAACCTTGAGATGAGTGTGGGTGTTAGGATGGAAAGAAAAAGCTTATAAATAGGACCCAACCCTACAACTTTACTATTCACTCTTTTTTTCTATCTTACTCACCAAATTCGCTCCTCCTCTCCCTCCACTCCTTGTCCTCTTTGCGAGCACCACTGGCCCTCAGCGGCCCAAAGGTGGTTGGACTCTCGTTGGAAAGTCTTCAAGTCGCCAGAGTTAGGTCTCTCTCTCTCTCTCTCTTTTCGCATTTGCTGTCTCATCGAACTGTCTCTGCTCCGGTGGGTTTTGATGATAGGGGATTGTCTCTAGTTGTACACCAGAGTCCCCACATCCCCAAAGAAGCCCCCTCGCGAGATATGTGGTGTTGCTATCATTGTGCTCTGTTTCTTCAATTGTGTCACTGTTTTGAGTTTTCGCCAGAAAACTCCTGAGTAGGCGGCACTGCTGGTCGGACCACCCCATCTGGAGGTTATCGGGGACCACACCAAGCTTTTGCTTGGGTATCGCAACCTCTGGTGTGGCCGAACCAGTAGAGGCAGTGGTGTGTTATAATGTTTTATCCATTTTCTTCATGTTGTTCTTTTTCTTGTCGGGTGGCACTGTTGGACAGACTGTCAAGTCTGGGAGGCTGTCAGAGACCTTGCCACACCTTGTTGGTGTCTCACAGCTTTCCAACAAGTTTGGACCAGTGGTGACAATGGCATTGGCTATGACTTCAAGTTTGTTCATGGTTTCTGTTATTTTCATTGGTGTGTGTGTGCATCTTAAACTCCAATTAAGCGAGGCATTTTTCGGCCAATCCATGCTAAGGAAACCCTCCCAATGCTGGACAATATCCAAAAGTTGAAATGAAGGTTTTGACCTTGAATGAGATTGGGTTTGTTGTTTTGAGATTGCCTTGATGAACACGTGACGTGTGTGCAAGATGTGCAGTTATATGAGCTGTGTTATTGTTTTGGTTGTGTTCCGATTAAGCGAATTCGTGTTCATATGTATATGGGACGTCGTGGATGTCTTGAATTAAGGGAACGTGTTGTTATGTTCCATTGTATTAAGTTGTTTCATGCACGTTAGTTTGATGTTTTGAATGTGTTTAAGATTTGTCAAATGGTGGTGACATCGTGGTCACGTCGCCGATCCTCGAGGCTATGGCATGACCCACATACGACTGAGCCAAGCTTATGATTTGTGAATAGGCTTACATATGGTGTGGTTTACAAAACCCAAGAGAGTCGTGTTTTTGGTTTGATTTTTCGATCGATTTACTGAAGTTTCGAGTCATTTAAAATATTGGAAAAAACAACCTAGGGTTAGTAATGGCTCGACCCATTAATTGGAGTTTCCAACCTTAAAAGGTAGTGGGAAGCTCTGGGATACGCATTAGGATTCGCGGGAGCATTGTATGCGGGTTATGATTAGTCAGGTAAGTACACTTGCCCTAAAACTTATATACGTTAGTAAGCCAATTAAGAAAATACCATGTGATTCATTATCATTCTGTCATGTTTTCTATGATCTACTTTTTGGCATTCCATTCCATATTCCTTGTATGTGTGTTTTTGGCATAAGTGTGTGCCTCGAAGGTACATGTGACCTACACTAGAAGGGATAAAACACGGGCACTCGTGCGCACGAGTGTTTGACCACCCCTAGTGATTGTGTGATACCATGTACTGGATTGTTATGGATATTGTTGTGGTTATCAATGTTGCGACATCGCTGTTGTGGATTTGTTGTGGATTTTTAGACCACTTATGACCTCTCCTGACTCGTAGAATATGCATGTTTCGATTGCTATTATTTCCATTCTGTCTATCATGCAACTTGTCTATTTAAATTCCTGTCTTTCAATTCCTGCATGATATTTTGACTGTCATGTTTGATAATTCATGAATTACTGTTATATTCTTTTGGCATTACTTTTGATTTCTCTCAGTTACTCACCGTCTAGTTTGTGACAGTGGGTGCAAATAGAATGGAGTGTAGTAGAGGCAAGAAACTTTGCCTAGGAGACTTTTTGTGAGCGTCTGGACTTGAGGAACCCTAGCGTAGGTTATATGTTTTGTTTGTATGTTGTTTGTTATTATGTATCATGTTTTGTTGAGTCATTAAACTCGGGATTATAGTTTGTGATTGATATCATATAATGTCTCATTTGACTTTGGCTTATTGTACATGAATATTCCCGTTTATGGGGTTTCCACATATATAGATTCCTGATTTCCGTTTGACTAAGTTATTTCCTAATACTTGTTTAGTTTAAATTTTAGGGTTTAGGGTTTCCACTGTGTTATACTTGCAATAACTCTTTCATAAAACTTGTAATTTGATAATTTGAGGCTAACTAGGCTCGCCAGATCACCAAGTACTGATTCGGGGATCTGTACGAGTCTAGGCCGAGCATTCCCAAATGCATTGGAAATTTGCGGCCGTCACACATGCAACATAACTAAGCACATGGAAGGAACATACATCGATAAACAATAATAGCTGGATCAAATGAAAAATCAATAAATAAATACTCTAGTGTGTTCCTTAAGCGGTATGCACCTAAACCACACTCCAATTACCTAGTATTAATCCCTGCTCCAATCCCGTTCTTGCTAAGTATGCGTGTCTGATACCCGACTAAGTCCCTGGTATCCAAATCACCCATTGGCATCCCCAAAATTTGGAAATCCAATTAATTTTCAATTAATTTTATTTATTTTACTATGCAGGGCGCTATGGAGAATTGCTTTCCACAACGCCATTGGCAGTGTCTCCCCTGTCGAGAGTTGGTTCGATTTTTCGGACATTCACGACTTGTCGCCACGATCCGAACCCATTCCACACCCCTATGGTTCTCCAAAACAACCATAAGTATGCGTTCAAACCTTGTTAAACCCCGACAAATCGATAGCCCTGACGTATTTTCGCCAAAACACCATAAAATTCTCATTTTCTTTGACCATAACAACAACCATCAATGAATCCATCATTTAATTCTCACAAACACCATTAAAAACATACCACAACGATGAAAATTCAGTGAGCTCGCTCACCATACCAAAACTTGCGTCAACTCCCGCAAAACCTCGATTGAAAGAAAGATAGCGACGAGGAGATGACGGATCTTACCTCAGATCGTCGATTCATAGCTTTAATCACCTCCAAAACATCACCAAACCTTTGGCTTCTCACCAGATTTTCATCCAAATGAGAGAGGAGAGAGAAAATGTGGTCAAATGACATAAAACACTCATATATATATATATATATATATATATATATATATATATGTTCCAAGTCATCTCATGCGATGTGCTTATCTCAAGGCCTCGTCAAATGGCTCCAAATGAGTAAAAAGGTCCACCATATGGTGACACAAATGTGGATTTTATATCATCCTCTCAACATCACTCATTTGATCCTTGGGTTTTTCGGTACCCAGCAACTCGAACGGCCGTACGGAACTTTATCAATAAATTCGACTTATGACGTATTCCCATATTCGTTATTTATTACATTTAATTATATTTGTTTATGTAAACCCATTCCCCGATTTAGTGTTCTCGTCAGTCGCCCGTCTAATTCGTGCGTCAACACACATTTCTGGGCTAATACCCGACACATTATCTCACCCGGTCTAGTCACACATGTGATGTAATGAGTCATAACACAATCATTAACATCACAGTTACTCAAGCAACAAGTTAATAATAACATTTTCTGCCAATCCAGGCATAACGCGACCTGTCCGTGGTGTCTCCATAGACCTGAGCTAGCGTTCACGTCCGAGAACATGTGAATAACATCCTTAATGAAACTTGGGTCGTTACAAGCACCCCCATCACCAAATCGAATGAAAGCCTTATGTTCTCCCTCCCATCACGAAATCAAGGCCTCAAAACACTAAATCTCCTAATTTTTTTTGTTGTTTAAGGTAGATTTGTTGTTTTTATGGTCGGGTGAGTATTTTTGTGCCCAGTGTAAGCATTTAGAGGTGAGGACTTGTGTGATGACTTCAGGTTTAGGGTTGTTGTTGGTTGAATCATTAAGTAATGATTGTATTTGTTGTTCATTTATCTTGTTTTGTTGTGTTTCATGGAAATGTACCGATCACATACTATGTTTAACTTTAACCCCGTAGTGTTCGTCACACAAGGTCATGATCTGTCTTTTGGTCTCTGAAGTCCATTGTCGATGCCATTAGCTATGTGTCAGCCAAGAACAACTGACACTCAAGTGAGAAGGACCCCAAGACCACGTGGTTGTTTATCACTGAGGCTACTAGTTTGGTCTCGGTGACCTATTACTGAAGTATTAAGCTATATCTCGGTTACTTTTAACTGAGTGTAATAGTAAGTTATGTTTGGGATTATACTCGGTTGGTAGTAACCGACACCTTTTGGCATTTATCGATTATAGGTTACTGAGACATATGTTTATGTCTCGGTTGTATGGTACCAATATGTTTTAATGAGTGGTATTATTTGGTTTTCTTACATGATTCTCGTGCATTATGCCTACAACGTCTCTCCTTATCAGATATGGCTTGAGGAAAGTATACTATTTCCAAAAAATCCAGCCTCCTCAGAATCTTCTTCTTCTTTAATCGTTCCCACATAATATCATCGATGAACACAACGAGCCTTGCAACACGTCTCCTAACTTGATACTATTCGTGATACATACTTTTGTTCATAATCACTGAAATCACAATCAAGTTCATCATCATCACCACTGCCTACCTCCAATAGTATATGAAGTAGAGCTCTCTGATGCACTATAATCTCCATCAAGGTCCATGTTGTCATTTCGTCACTTCCCTGTCGACTTAGATGACTTGGGGAGTTGACGAAATGATGACACAGACCTCGATATTATAGGCAATGGTGATGATGATGAACTTAATTATAATTTCAGTGATTGTGAATAAAAGTATGCACCTCGAATGTTGTATCACGTTAGGAGACGTGCGATGTGTTCACCGATGATATAACGAGTAACGGTTCTTTCCGAGTGACAACATTACTAAAGTCATCGAAAACAAGTGTAGATGACACTTCCTATAAGAAAAACCGTGTATCATAAGTAGTTGGTATGAGAAGTCCAAAAAATCTTAAAATCAATATTTCTCAGTACTATAAGTTCGATACTTAATAAGGAGTATCGTACAGTATGACTTACACCACGCCTATAGTCTCGATACTATATAACTGAGACACTACAACTTGTCTCGGTCCTATATGACCGATAAATTCGCGTTCTGGTTCACCTTCAGAAATGGAAAAAAAAACCACAAAAAAACCATGAAAACTAACTTTAACATATGCGACGTTCGCCTCCCACTCATTTTCTTCAATCATCAGGCCCTAAAAATACTTAAAACTCGCCGAATCTTACAAACCCTACAATACAAAATTAGTACTATTGTCACCTCAAAAACTACTAAACTTAGATGATTAAACCACACAAAAACGTAGAATCGGAGACTTACAAGGTTGGTGTGCACTCTTTGATTGACAAATGCGATGTCTGGCTAGCGACGGATCAACTTTACTTAGTAAAAAAATCAGGCATTTGAAAGTGGGGTGCACATGAAATGTGTACGGAATGGGCATGTGAATCGGTTGGGTTAGAAGGGCAAATATGACATTTCTCTATAAAACCAAATTTTAATTTGATGACGGGTGCACATAGCACAACTCTAAATTATTGATTCATCAAACAACAACAACAACAACAACAACAACAACAACAACAATAATAATAATAGTAATAATAATAAATTATTGTTATTAACTTTGCCCTTTATAATAATTTAATAGTAATTCTTTTAGAGGGGGTTTTTGTCAAAAATAAAAATAAAAGATAATAAATAAAATAAAAACTCAAATCCACTAAAAAAATGCACTTCATTGATAAGTCATTCCTAAAATTCTCGTATGTGATAATGGAAGTTGTCACAAACTTATATCTCAAGGAAGCATACTTTTTCGGAGTGAGATGAAATTTTCAATTATTTAGACCCCACTTTTTGCTTCTCGTACCCCACCCTTGTGAAATGACCCAACTACCCCTCCATATAAAAAGATTTTTACTCACCCATACCCTAGTCTCCCCACTCACCCATACCCCAATCACCCTTTTCTTTAATTGCATTATCACCACCAATTCAAATTCGATGAAATTCGAGTAAAACCACATTGATTCAACGTCGTGTGTGCATTCCTCCTCTCTTTTAGTATCGATTTTGAGGTTTTTTTGTGGTTTTATTTCTTTTTTGAGTCGATATTATTTGTGGTTTTGTTTTTAGGTTTAGGGCTTTAATTTGAAACTTGAATCTTACATATTGGGTAGAAAGTTTTTGTCATTTTCATATATTTTTTAGGAGTTTTGAAATCTGTTTGTTCGTTCTTGTTGCCCGCAGGGTTCGGATGCACAAAGCCGACATCTCTAAAGATGTCTCGGTTGGATCCCACCGTTATCCACTGAAACTAAGTTTTCTTCACAATCTCAGTTGAATTCGACCGACACATCTTTAAAGGTCTCAGTCATATTTGATCGTTACCCCTTTAAAGGCCTTGGTCGTCAGAGTCAGCCGATACCTCTTCAGTTAAAATATAATCGTTGCCTTAAATTAAAAAAATAGCCCACTTTTTTTTTAATTTACTTTACCCCAATTTTTTTTTTCCAAATTTAAAAAATAGCCGTTGCCTTAAATTAACAAGGAAAGTTAACAAGGAAAGTTGTCACTTCCCGACCCACTTCCACTCTAACCAAATGGGACCAAAGAGAATTCTTACGGAAATATCTAGCTAGATCTAATTTTTAAGTTTAAGTTTTGATTAATTAATTTAACTAATTAGTGTTCTGTACAACTGTACTAGCTAGTATACTTGTATAACAATCCCTTCAATTAAATGAGAGCTAAATAGTAGTATAATTTGTCAACCATCCAATGCAAGGAACAGAGCATTCTACACACGGGTGGTCATTATGCTCTCAGCAAATATTTTGATTCTGGTTCCACTGTTCTCACCCTCTCTAATCTGTTGGCCCTACAGTGCCTTTTATGTGTTGAGTGCACTTGCCCTGATCACCCAATTTGGGCTGCTGCACTACACACTACACAGCCATCATTAACACTACCCTTATTGCCCATAACCCAAACCCCCCCAAAAGCAATTAAAAGAAGTACCATTCCTTAATCTATGGAGATCTTCTATCAGTGGTTGATACTTAGCCGTCACGCTCTAACTAAAAGGTGTGAATTGAAGCTTAAAAGAAAAAACAGAAAAGTTTGGTCACTAACTTTCACTTGTATTTGTCGACTGAGCAAATCAATTCTAACTCGCAAGATCTCACAGGAGAACCATCCAATAAATATTTCCTCATAGTGGTGGATATAGTACACAAGAATCTGTAGCTCTTTTGAACATGTTATTTAGTGGAAGCATGTGCAGGGTGTAATACTATATAGTATATAGTGATCACTACTATATATGCCTTCTGGAAAACAATCCTTTTTTTTTTTTTTTTTTTTTTTTTTTTTTTTTTTTTTTTTTTTTTTTTTTTTTCTAACGTTAGAGGGAATCGAATCACGATCTCCCGAGATCTTACCTTTTTGGCAAGTGATGTCTTAACTATCTCACCTTAGAGTCTTTGACACTGAAAACCAATCTTCTGTTTGTTCAAACAGTAGCCAAAATGTTGACAATAAAAAGAAAAGCAAAAAACAAAACATAACAACGGTAGCCAGCCAAGCAGAATTTATAATTGGATTTTTTAGATGTTTTATTTAAAATAAAAATTGGAATGGTTATTCATTTTCTTTGCTTTAATTTGATGTATATTGTGTTTAAGATTTTTATTGTTTTAGCATTAAAAACTCTTTTTCTTAGTGCATAGTGAATCTTTCCTATATTTAACTATTAGTAGACATGAGTTAGTATTACTCCTTAAACATGCTACTCGATACAAGGACTTAAACTCTCAACCTCATAACAAGCAATTCATACCAATGAAGATAATATTTTTTTAATGTGAAATAAAATCTAAACCTACCTTAATAATTTCTAAATAGATAGTGGTTTCATTTTATATTTGCTCAAGCTAATAAGTAAACGCACACTACACTAATCAATCAGCCAACGATTTGGTAGCTAATGTAAGAGAGATACTCAAGGAAACCACACTTTATGGCACGCTCTGTGGTTCATGGGATGACCACCCCAAGCACTTTCTCTCAACTCTTAAGCCTATAAATATGTCCAAGCCTACAGCATTTTTGTTTATGGTTCAGCCACCAAACTTGTACACCATCAAGCCCTGTTTAAGCTTTTATATCTTTGTTTATATACTGTAAATTCCAGTACTAATATCACTTTTATTGATTTTTTTCTCGTCAATATATATATGGCACCGAAGTCGATCAAGTTGACCGCGACTATTATCTTCCTTATTATTCTGGCGGTAGTTTCTGATGAAATTGTGTGTGTTGAGGGAAGGCAATTGAAATCAGAAAAGCAGAATCCAAAATTGAGCAACAATGGTGGTGGAAGCATGATCTCCACCAATGCTGAAGGACACCAAGAAGATTACAGACCTACAATGCCTGGTCACAGTCCGGGAATCGGCCACCATGTTCAAAATGAGATTAAATCCTAAACTGCTATTTATTTTATGTACATATGCATGTGATATGGTGTCAATGAATTGTCTCTCTGCAACCATTTTCATTTCATGTATTCAAACGTGCAGTCTTTTTTCTTTCCTTTTTTTTTTTTTTTTTTTTTTTTTTGTTCTTCTTGTATATAAGTATTTAGACATATGCCTTCATGATCAGTGTACATTTCATTTCATGTATACAGTGGTCTAAAGCTATGACATTTGTCTAATGTAAATGCTTTTGTCTATATATATAGTGCTTGGATGTGATGAAATATACAGATTTTCTCTAGAGATTTTCTACATAACAACAACGACAACAAGAATAATAATATTTTTTTGCATGCCAATAATAATAATAATAATAATTTTAATTTTAATAAGGGTGCCCCTATATGCACCCCGCATATTTGTAATAGCTAGCCATAATTTTTTTGGCCCCACAATTTCAATTATGCCCCATAAGAAATTATCCACTTACCCTTTAAAAACCAAGCAATGTCTCATATGTTCATGTTGTGCACCCTACGGTCCCACCCCAACCCATCTACACCTCCGACTCCGACTACCTCCTTCGACCAACGGTGATGCAACCTTACAATTTTTGACTCTAGAAATCTTTTCAACTATCGTAAGTGTCGTTTGTGTTGTTTTAATGGTGGGGTACCCTTGAAAATCATAAGGATAGTTTAAGATATCAAACATTACAAAGGGGTGCCCAAATAAATACTTGGGATGCCCAAATTCGGTGGCTTGCCCTTACATTTATATGGAGTGCACATAGCAGCACCCTTTTAATAATTAGGAATATATTTTGAGCTGAGCAATGGAAGTTAGTTCAAAGTCTTATAGTTTTAATATAAATTAGAGTTTGTATTTAAGTTTGAGTAGGAATAAGTGTTTGATTTGGTTTAATTAGGCAGATTTCCTAGATTGAGTTAAACTAGGAGTTAAGTCAATGTCTATACGTGTGTGTGTAAACATTCTAAACATAAGGAAGGCAAATCAATTAGAGAATTACTTGAGAAGTAATTATATAGACTCTTAAAACGCAAGATCATCTATCTCCCTCATGAGCCTCAAACATTCAGCATGAGTGTAATGACTACAAGATGCTTTATTTATAGGATTGAAGGTGAACGTTTAAGCTCCACATAAAAACCAATTTTCATCAAATTGGTAACTTAAAAGGGAGGTTTAATAGACATAAAGTGAATTAAAAATATAAGTTACATATTTTTGCTATTATGTAAATTAAAATAGAATTATGAGATAAATAATAGTTTGACATGTTTGTTTAAACCCCATGTTGTTGATTAAATTTTGAGAGATTAATAGAGTATTATTTTTCGAGTGTTAAACCTTTCATGGTATCAAAGCAAGAACTATGCACACATTGCGCTTTGTAATACTTTGCCTTGAAAATCACACACATAGGATCGTCACTAGCCTGAAACATTGATCACCACGTTGGTGATCAGGTCTCTTATATTAAGGTGACCTTACAAATGGAGTAGCCTCCATTGGAAGAGCTTCATCCCTTTGTGAATAGACTCGGAGTTTTGATTAATTAGTCAAGGCTAGTTAACTTCAGATACCAGGTGGTGCAAGATAAAATAACAAAAATTTAAAAGCACTATTTTTTGTTGAGTGCGTGACTGACTCTCTGAGATTAATCGAGTCTAAGTAGGAAGGGGCCAAAAGAAAAGTTTTGACGCACACAATTAGCAAATAACATTGAAAAAGTTGTGATTGTGTTTAAAAGCAATATTGGTTTCTTCATAAAAAACTGAATCAATCATGCAATAGTAGAATAGCATCTGGGTTTTGTTTAAGATTAGCATCCTTAACATAATTTTTATTTTACAGGAAGATCAAGATGCTCAATAATGCCTGCCAAGATAGTGATACTTATATACCATTTATACCTTATTTATGCTTGGTTTGTTAGCAATGATCTATCTGTTCTGGATTTTGATTTTTCTCTCCGGTTAAATCCTATTTGGATTCCTAGTTTCAATTAATAGATTTTTTTTTTTTTTTTACTTCTTTTTCTTTTTTTGTCAACTTTTTACTTCTCATTATACATGGACTACCAAGGGAATTACTTACAAATTTATCCTCATTGATATTCTTTCTTTTCAACCTTGTAGTTTGTTATTGTTTTGGGCTACATTAATTGAACCATTCATTGAATCATTGAATAAAATTAGGATACCTTTTTCCTATATGTTTTAATTCCAATTTCCAAAAGGTTTAAGAAATAATAAAAGCTTAAAGGGTTGAAAACAATAGTATATATGTGTACCTATAACCAATGGGCCAGTGTTGCATAGTTGACCTTTCATTAAGTCCAATCAACCCACCATTTGAGATACACCAACAACAGAATCTTTATAACCATCCACTAATCCTCTGCAACACATAGCCATCAGTTTAGTCAAATCAATTGCTTTGCTACACACATAAGCAACTTTAATATTAATATTGTCAACTAAAGACTACTCTTTAACACCTCCCATACTGTGGAGATAATTTGAATTAGTTTTCTATGTTGCTTTTCACTCCAATTAGGAATCTTACATTGGAAATGAAATCATGTCTGGTTCATATTCAAAGGCAGTGGTACTCTAATATCAAAATTTGAAAAGCTAGTTATATGTGTCTGCAACAATATTCCACTTGGATTGGTCTCTTTGTTATCTAATTAAATTAACAAAATTAAAGCCTCACCAGAACCATCAAAATAAATTAGTATATTTCTCTAAGTGGGAAGTACTGAAGAATCAGACAAGTAAATCACATTGAAGCATGTGAGATATACATACTCAACCAAGCAAATCACATTGGAACATAATATCTGTCCCTCTCTCTCTTTCTTCAATTCTCTATAAATACCCAAGGAGACACACCTTGTGATCAGTACACATATTTGTTCTTATGTAATTCCCTTCTCTTTAGTTTCATATATATCACATATATATACAAGTACTTTGAATATTTGTACAAACAGTAACTACTATATAACAATTTACTCCTTGTACAACATATATAGCTTTTCTGATCAGGCCTTTATTTACCTATATATGGATTCTAGATTTATGTTCATCATCACCAATGTTAATTTGACTTTTATAATTCTGCTTACTTTGTCTCTTGAGATATTCCCCTTGGAAGGAAGACTCTTGGGATCAGAATTAGCAAAACAAGAGTTGTACTGCAAGCTCAATAATTGTGTGCAAAGAGGTGGCCATGATAAAAACTTACTTGCTAGAGACACAAAAAGCGACTCGGTAGTTCATGTATCGACGAAGCGTGAGCTAATAATGGTGAGTAATGGATCAGGAGTCGAGGAAGATTACAATCAGACCGCGCTAGGGCACACAACTCTCGGAACTGGCCCAACATCGCCAGGGCATAGTCCTGGAATTGGCCACTCTTTCCGTGGCAAAATTGCGGATCCATTGGTTTAGATTCACATGAAAATCCAGTTATGCATGTTTATTGTTAGTACTGGTTAACTAGTATAAGTATTTTCTCAATTGTGTATGCATGTAAAAGTGATTAGTTATTTTCATTGCTTGCAATTGTGTTTAATTCCTCCTCAATTTGTACTTGGGTTACATTATTATGTACTTTGATTGTACATGCTTTATTATACCACGTGGAGGTACACATCTATATGTATTTAGGCCTTGTTTGGTTAGGGTGGAGTTATTTTCCGGGAGATAACTTACAGAGAGTTGAGAACTGATCTTGTTTGGTTGCCCAACTTGTCTACAAGTTATCTCCCAACTTAGATAAAAGATATCTGTCCACCCTCCACTTAGGGAGTTATCTCCCTGGAGTCGTGGACATAATTACCCTTCATTAATAATAACCCATTTTATTACTTATATATTTCTCTTTTGTTTGAAGGTTGTTTATGTTAATTCATATTTTTTATTGTTTAAAATTTTTTAACTCCGCTGCAAGTTTAAAATTAAACCAAACATGAAAATATGAACTTCAAGGAGTTAACTCCAAACTAACACTGAAAGTTGGCAAAAACAAACCAAACAAAACCTTAGTATGAGAGAAATAAAGATACATATGTGATATTTTGCATGTTTGTCTATGCACGTTGCATGTCATATTGTAGTTTCCTATCTGTATATATTTTATATATACCAGCAATTAATGTGGAATATATTCTACATCTTCCCTTGGAACTAATGGACTGAATTCCATATAGCCTCCCATATGTTTGAGAATCATTTTTGTGGTATTATGTATATATGTATGCCTTTGTAATTTAGATATGGGTTCCTAGCTACACCGATAACAAATCCACAAAATCACGCAAAACCCCAACCTTGTGATGAATTAAGGCCTACATAGTCCTAGCTAGTAGCTCTGTTAATAGGAATCTCATGCTTGTGAATTGTTAAAATTATGTAGCATACTTCAACAGGTTGGCAATTGTTAAGTTTAGGCAACCAGCTGGAAAAGCCGGCGCTGTCAAAACAAAAAATGAGTTTCAAGTCCAAATGAACTCCACATTGAGTTTTGTATTGAGGCCTAGTTGGAAAGGCAAAGGTCTCCCCTGCTTTTGCCCTATACTATACAACTGAATAAAATAGGCCAACTTTTTTTTTTTTTTTTTTTTTTTTTTGTCAAATAAAATAAAATAGGCCAACTTGCTTCACACAAGGACAACTAACATTAATTGCTTAAGCCCATGTAACTCCTAGCCACCCTTTACTCACATGATTCTTTGATGTTGACATTGTATGTTAAATTATTCTATTCTGTGTATATGAAATTATGAAGCAAAACAAGTTTACTCACATGTAACTACTTTCTTTGAATTTAATTTTTTTTTCTCTTACATGGGCTTTCCTTTTGTGTAGTCCCAAAAGGGTGGAACACAACTAAACATGTTAATATTTCATAATTTTTGTAACATTAATTGCTTAATGTCTTCCATTGCTTAGAGAGGCACATGGGGGCCTTTCATGACTTTTTACCCTTTAAATACCCATTGAAGCCAGAGTTATTTAGCAAGTTAGCATCTTATCTCACTCTCTATTTCTTGTATAATCTCCTTTGTAATGACAAATTTTAAGCCCATCTTTGGTGCCGTTTTTCTTCTCATTTTGATTTTGTCTAAAGAAATGGTACTAGTCTCTGTTGAGGGCCGCCATTTGAAGACAAAGAGGAAACTGAGCCGTACATCTTTGCCTCGTGATGCGCGGCTTGGCGATAAGGAGTCCAGCAGTCCCGACTTGCAGCACCAGCGCTTCACTACTATGAACGGTTTTGTCGAGGCTTATAGGCCAACTTCGCCGGGTCACAGTCCTGGTATTGGTCACTAAAATTAATATGGCTCTTGCAAGTACATAATAGCTTGGCTAATTAGTCATGTATGTATTTCAAATGTTGTATGTTCTTTATTCTGAAAAAGCTATTAACTGTTCATGCACTGAATTCTTTGATGAGTTTGGTTTTAATTTAGGTTAATTTCAATGTCTTACCAAGGATCTAAACGAATTCGGGATCCATTAAAATAAAAAATAAAAGTGCATTAAATTAAGAGGAGTGAAAAAGTTTATCCATAGGTTAAAAAAAAGAAAGAAAAAGTATCCATTTGAAATTAACCTAGGCCAATCAATTGAGATTTTGTTGTTGCGATTGTTCAATATTTTAGGCTCTATGAGCTTGTTGTGACCCGCCTAGATAATATGAGTCTATTATGATTGATTAGGTCTGTCTACTAAATATTAGTAAGCTTAAAATTGTTCATCATGAGCTTGTAATTTCCACAAACTTAATTGCCTTTCAAAAGGGGTGCGTGAGCCTGTAATCAAAAAACTAAGATGCTCCAATATACTTTTGTATCTAAACTGACCTGGGCCTGGTTTCCATTTAATCTTTAGATGCTTAGAGAAGAAACAATAGAATTAGGCCTGGGCTTGACTTAACGGGCCACCTTTAAAGCCCTAATTTGCTTTTTTAGAAGAACAGGCCGGTGGATGTGTGATGTGTTTATTCGTTATGTTGGGAAGTGTCCTGTAAACCTGTAAATTAAAGGATTAAGGAACTCATTTTGAAGCACTCCGTGGCGATCTGCCATTTAAAGTATTTTAATACTTAACTATGGTTGACATTACAAATGTACAAACATTTGAAAGAAAAACGATTAAATAAGGAAATGTTAACATCACGCTGGCATAATAAATAAGTATAGTACTACTGTAAATATCTCAAATCACGCGTAATTTGATGCATAGCTTATACCAATTAAGATATTTGTTTTGGGGTGCTAATAAATAGAGTTCATTCCAATTGAGGTGCCGGACGTCTAATTCCAATAAAATTAGTTGGACAGAATAATGGTGGGCTGACAAAAGTTTCACACCAGGGTTATTAAAAAAATAATAGAGAATCCAACAACTCTAATCCCAAGTCTAAATAAAAATAAAAATAAAATTTTTTTCTTTAATTACAAACTCAAAAGGAGTAACCTTAATTCTATTGAGAAACACTTTTATTAAATTTATTGATATTTAATAGATAGACCTAACCGATTATAATAAACTCATACAACTTAAATGAATTCATAGTAAACAAATAAAGCTTAGTCGAGCATGGTGAGCTCGACTTTGCTTTCATAACTACCTGGATCAATTTACTAAGTGCTACTATTAACCCGGATTAAAACTCAAGGGACTAAAATCTAATTTCATACTTTGACCAAGGACCCAATTTTTGTTGTGAAGCACACACCAGCCGAATCCAAAGTGACAGGCTGACAGCAGCCCTAGATCTCTCCAGATGAGTCAACGGTTGGCATTGAACTCCAAGAACTCAATCCAACGGCCGAAAACAAGCCTTGCGTCAATCGAGGGCGGCCTCCACCCGTCCATCCCTCCCTATTAATGCGCCTATAAACCCTCCTCTAGCCTCTCCTCTCCAGCCCTGGCTCTGCCTTCACAGAGCAGGTTGCCCTAATTTCATTTCATCATTCTCTCAATCAATCAAACAATCAAACAATCAATCAACAGAGACAGAGATGATGCAATCAGCGAACGGTGTAGATCCGCAGCAGCAGCAGCAGCAACAGCAGCAGCAGCAACTGCAGCACCAGCAATGGGTGGCGATGCAGTACAGGGCGGCGATGGTGATGCAGCACCAGATGATGCCGGCGCCGCCGCCGCAGCATTATCCGCAGCACTACGTCCCTTACTTTCATCAGCAACCGCAGCCGCCGCCGCAGCAGCAGCAGCAGCTGCTGGAGGGGTCTTCGGAGGAGAACAGGACGATCTGGATCGGCGACCTCCATTACTGGATGGACGAGAATTATCTCCACAACTGCTTCGCTCTCACTGGCGAGGTCAGTTCTTATGAGTTTTCTGTCCATTGGTTTCGGATTGTCGTTAAAAAGGTTCATTTTTTGTTTCATTTCAGATGTTCAGATTGTTCTTGTGATAGAATTCTGGCATGCTTTGTGAATTGTGATTTTTTTTTTTTTTAATTGAGATTCATATGAATTCTGGTACACTTTTAAAATAAATGCAATTTATGTACAAGACTTTTAAGTTTTAAATACACCCTTCGGGTACGACTAATCCCATAGGGACAAATCGGTCCACCAAACCCATTGACCAGGGAAACCCGCAAAGAAATGGAATCAATGTAGACACCAGGACTCGAACACGAGACCCCATCCATTCCCATACGGCACTTGCGCCACTCCGCCACCCCACTGGGTGGTAAATTCTGTATTCTTCAAGTTTACTAAGTTAATAATGTTTAATCGAGATTGAGTAGTCATTTATTCTTCGTAAGTTATATGAGTACCATCTTGAGTGCATTAGCCTAAAGATGGAAAAGCTTCTGAGATTTTTTCTTCTTGTTAAGGCAATTGAGTATGAGTGAGTTGTGGAGATTGACATGTGTATAAATTCACCAGAGCTACAAATTTGAATAAACAGTTTTTTTTGTTACAATTTGTATAAATAATTAAATATAAAGAATTAATTTATCTGACAGTGTGGCGTGTGTATAAATTTATATAAAGAAGGGAAATATAGGAGTGATATGTGAAGAGAGTAAAGAAAAAAAAAAAAAGGAAATTTGAAATTGAGAGAGCGAAATTGAATAATAAAGAGTTTAAATAACAAGAAGGAATCTAAGATTGAATGGGAATAAGGGATACTAGTACTTGTGTGCTTGTCTCTTAATTTTAAAGAGATTAGCTGTTCTTTCAAGGAGAAAGATAATGAATGGGACATTACGTGCATTTATAGGTGGGGTGCCTTGCCTTAAAAGTTTTAAAAGTTGAAAGGCCCTGGAAATAAATTATTGCTATTATATGGAGCATAATCAATTAAATTTTCATTGTAGCTTATCAACAAAATTGGCCTTTGTTTCACTGTCATTGGATCATTTGGAGGTCCAAAAAACTTAATTATTTGTCAAATCATTTTATATGACTGATTTGGCATGCCCCGATTTGAATATTCTCTCTTAATTTATGTCGAGCACAATTACACTTTGAAAATTCATCAGAATTTCAACTTTTATGTGGGGTAAATTGCGCTGGTGTCATGACAATAAATCAGTGAGAACAACATATCTACTGCATTTTTGTTTATCATCTAGTGTCTGCTTAGTTTTTATATCTTGTTTGCATATCTACTGACTCTTGGGCATCATAAATCCAGGTTAAGACTATAAAAGTTATTCGCAATAAGCAAACTGGCCAGCCAGAAGGGTATGGATTTGTGGAGTTCTTCTCTCATGCAACTGCTGAGAAAGTCTTACAGACCTACAACGGCAACATGCCTAACACAGACCAATTATTCCGGTTGAACTGGGCAACTTTTAGTATGGGAGACAAGCGTACTGATGGTGGCCCTGATCGCTCTATTTTTGTTGGAGACCTAGCTTCAGATGTCACTGATTCCTTGTTATTTGAAACTTTTGCCAGTAAATACCCATCGGTGAAAGGAGCAAAGGTTGTCATGGATGCAGCTACTGGCCGTTCGAAAGGTTATGGATTTGTGAGGTTTGGTGATGATAATGAGAGGTCATCTGCTGTGACAGAAATGAATGGTGTATATTGTTCCTCTAGGCCCATGCGCATAGGCCTTGCAACCCCTAGGAAGTCATCTGGCTATCAACAACAATACTCATCCCAAGGTACATGTGCTATCATGCTTATGAATTAGATGTTATGTTTGATGGTTGAAAAACATTTTATTTGCAGTTTCTAAGAAAGTTCTTTCATAAGAATCCAAAGAATTTTTTCGTTAGTTTCTTTTATTAATATTTTTTTTAAACATGCTTGAATTAATTGTTGAAATGCTCGAGTTATTGTGACATCTACTGCATGCACAGTTGGCCGTATGAATATCTTGGATGAAAATACACATGCCCAAGAAAAAAATGTTTTTGCTTCTTATAAATCATACTTTTTTCTATGTGAACTGCTTATATTGGGAAGTTTGTAGTGTTTAAGAGCTTTTGTTTGGTACGATCATTTTAAAGTAATTTATATGGTATTGATATAGCAACCTTATGAGGCTTACTATGAGTATTTTGCTTGTTATATGATAACAACATAGGGTCTTGATGTACTTAGGTTTTACTATAAAAGGTTGTAAAAAACTACAATAGCTAGTTTTTGTAGTTGAATTAAAAATAAAAGAATTGAAACCCTGGATCGGGTTTTTTGAGGTTCCTTTTACTTGTTGGTTTGTTCTTTTCTTCTCCTCCTTTGATCCTCTCTACATCAGAATGATATCAGAGTGAGGCCGTCAGCGAACGATGACTTCTGGTGAAGGAGTAAGGCGACCCCATCTTGACAACGATAATCACGAGATGTTGGCTATTTGTTCATCTGTTCATTCCTTGAAGTGCAATGATGATTGCAAACAAAAGATCTATCTAAGCTTGCTTCCACACCTTGCTCTGCGGTGTCAAATGGTGCAGCAGTAGATCAACAAGATCGATGGCTTTTACAATCTCAAGCATCCCCGGGCGCTCCATGGATGTCGAGATGGTAAGACGCCGACATCAATGCTTCAGCTCCAACAAAGTCGTTTTAGTCAATCGACTTTCTAGCCCTCTCCACCCATGTCCTTGTCCAAATGAGCTTTGTGCCACAAATCCATGTTCACAATGCCCTTACTCTACCATCAATCCTAACATGCTCACTGACTCCTCCTCCTTCTTCATTCGTTGACCTCCCACCAGAGAACTTTGCTTCACCTCTCCATTTTCTTTACCGCCCTATGTCACCATCCCTACACCACTCCAAACAAGCCCTGCGACACCGCCACCTTCATCGCCTCCTACGTTTCCATCGTCACCTTCTCTATCGTCACTTTCTTTGCCATGCTCTACACCTGCCGAAAGGTCGGAAACTAAACTACCTTTGGTGAAACCCCCTGATTCGTCTACTAATTGTTCCGCGATTGTGTTCCTGTCAAACCACAGTGTTGAACCTAGCTTTCTCTCAAAAATTCCAATCCATTGCTTTCAATTTGGTTCTTTTCTTTTCAATTCATCAGCAAAAATTAGTTATTGTAGTGTCTTTACCACCTTTTATACTTTAACCCTACTATATAAAAATCCTATTTTCTTATAATATAACAAAACAAAATATTCATGCTAAGCCTCATAAGGCTACTACCTCTCCACCTTTTATACTTTAACCCTACTATATAAAAATCCTATTTTCTTATAATATAACAAAACAAAATATTCATACTAAGCCTCATAAGGCTACTACCTCTCCACCTTTTTAAAAAAAGAAAACTGATACATGCAACGTTGGCTTTTTTCAATTTTTGACTTTGATCCATTTCATAAATCATAACAATGGTTCAGTCTGGTTATCAACCTATGGCAATCCTCCTTTATTTGGATTTGGGACTGGCTATGTAGACATAATAGAAGCTCCTATGTTCTACATAGGTGGAGTTAAGACATTCATCTTAGTGTTGGAATTAAAACTAGAGTGCCTTGATTACAAGCATTATTGTGGTTGATTGTATACTTTGCTCGACATATGGTATTGAGCCAAGGTCTTTAAGATGAAAGAATCTCGTTGATTGGGCGATTGGAATCTCTTATCTAAGCATTTCTTCTTATTTGAAATAACTCCTTAGTCTAAATTACAACTAGCTCTTTTTTCTTTGATGATAATTTTGCATTTCCAGCACACTTTTCCTTGATATCCTGAGTTTTCAACTGTTACGCTATTGCTTAAATTTAACAAGTTTCCTTAAATTTGTGTATTTCATGCTGTCTAGTTTTGCCAATCAACTCCATTTAATGTCGTATTTCCATTAATCTATTCACCTGATTTCCTTTACTACTAAGTAATTTTTTTCTTTCTGGCCCTTCTAGCATCTTTTTTTTTAGTAGAGGCCCTTCTAGCATCTTTACTTGTCACCATTACACTTTTCATGTTTCTTTGGTCTTTATCTTATGTTGCCAAACCATGGTGGTTGACTTTCCTCACCTCATGAATTCTTGCGTAGTTTTTCATATTTTGGCTTATGCTCTCTATTCTACTTTTATAATGAAATCATTTGAATGTTAGCATTTTTAACTGCTTGCTCAACTGCCATGTTCTATCATCATTTATCTTGCATTAGGGTTTCTTTATGCTCTTTTAAACTCCTTCAAGAATTATTTATGTTTCTGACATTTTCCTTTTCAATTAGAGTGCAGAATTCTGGACAGATTTTTTTCCCCTCTTGCTAAGAGGCGAGACCATACTTTTGTATGCTGACAGTTTCTTATTCTGTTCTAGTTTTATAAGTTATAAACTTGTTATTTCCATATGGATGAATAAAACTGTGTAAAAAAATTGTTGCTTTTGTTTTTCTGTTGTATCTGTTCTTGTATTCTGTGTCAGTCGCACTGTTTTTAGATTGATTTATATTTTTCCTAAATATGATCATGATCTCTTTCTCTTTCTAGTCTGTAAATTAAAGTGATGGTATCGAGATAATCAAACAATTCATGAAACTTCCGTTCAAATATATGCTCCAATGAACTTGTCATCGTGGCAACCTGACGACAATTCATGATTTACCATGCACCTTTTGTGTGAAGTTTTGGATTTCTGCAATTATCATTTTCTGTCTCAAATGCTCTTAGCATCTGCAGCTACTTCATTAACTAAATATATAGGAGCTCAGTTGCCAATCTCCATTTTGTGAATCCAACTTTGTGTAGGTTTCTTTATTTTCCATCTTAGTCTATGCTTCATTGCTAGAGATTACAGCTCCTTTGTTGAAACATCCTTCTTGTGTGCTATTCCATTTAATTATTTGGCATAGCATTCTGGACAGCAATATGTGTTGTAGATCTCTATCACTCTCATTTACTCCTTTATTCTAAACTTGTCATGAAATTGTAATTACCCTGTTTCTGTTGTATTTTTGTGAGATGTTACAAACAATGAAATTCGCAAGACTTGCAACTTTGTTACCAACCTTTCAACTTCTCATATTTAATTTCCTTTATTAGCTTTGGTATTGTCAGGTGGACCTGCATCAAATGGAGCTTCTACCCAAGGATCCCAGCCTGATGGTGATCCTACTAATACAACAGTGAGCTCATAATTCCTATCTGCAAACACTAATAACTATTTGCTTCCACTAACCGACAGTCATTGTAGATATTTGTTGGCGGGCTCGACCCTAGTGTGACTGATGAAGACCTAAGACAGCCTTTTTCTCAATTTGGTGAGATTGCATCGGTTAAAATTCCTGTTGGCAAAGGATGTGGATTTGTGCAGTTTGCTAACAGGTACACCCCTAAAGTAATTTTTACCGCTTCCGATTTGTGAGCTGCTTCCTTAAATTTGATGTATTCTCTGCAGAAATAGTGCCGAGGAAGCATTGCAGAAGTTGAATGGAACCACTATTGGCAAGCAGACGGTTCGGCTTTCTTGGGGCCGCAATCCAGCTAACAAACAGGTAATAAAGGTCTTAAGTAGCTCAAAACTGGGTCAATTGGTTCATCAAGTTCCATTCCCGCCTCTGCGCACTTCTTGGAAATGTATATTTTATCTGGTCATGACCATTTTTGTTGTAACTTATGATTGCCGAATTAATTTTACTCTCAGTAAGTCTTAATTTCTCCTATCTTTTGTCACAGTCAAGAGGTGATCCCAGTAATCAGTGGAACGGATCGTATTACGGAGGGCAAATGTACGATGGATACGGATACGCTGCTCCAGCTCCTCAAGACCCAAATATGTACGCCGCAGCTGCATATGGTGGCGCCGCCTATCCTGTCTATGGAAATCATCAACAACAAGTAAGCTAAAGTAATGGAACTTATCCGACAAGCAACAAATGGAGGGAGAGAGATTGTTTGGGAGATGGCATGTTTTTAGTACCTAGACTCTTTCGCACTACGGCAAAGCTGCTATATTTGTTGTAGTGTTCTGGGTGTTGTTGTTCATCGTGTCTTTCATGGTGTTCGACTACTGAATTTTGACATGGGTTCTTTTGATTGTTCTCTTTAGTATTTCAGATACTTTTTTAAGAACTTTCTTTAGAGATTTTGTGGTGAAACAAGACAGATTTGCATTGGTACAAGGATGGTCTGCATTGTTATACTTCGCAAGTCATGTGAAGGTGATTGGTGTGACCAAGATGGCAAGTGAAGATGCTTGCCACAAGTGACAAACGGTGAGGTGCCTTGGGAATGCGCAAGTTCCTTGCTTAACTATTGGTCTCGTTTTTGAGCTCTGGATACAGAGAAAACTAGACTCATCTATCTTAGTAGAGATGCTTTGGCTTCATGCCATTCTTTTTGGCTGATGACTTGTAAACAAAGATTGGGTGATGACTTGTAAACAAAGATTGGGCGACATATCTTGAGACGGTATTTGCACTGAAAATTAGAAAGGAAAATGATAATCTAACACATTTTGAGGTGCACGTTTTATTTTCTAGCCATTCATGGTGTTTGTTAGATATAGGGCCTAAGCTCAGGAAGATTAGAAAGAGTTATAAATGGTTGAAAAATAAAAGTGTGCGCCTCAAGTGTGTGTCCAAAGAGTGTTAGATTATCATCTTCCAATTTGAAATTATGTCGAATGCACATTGTGATCACGCGTTTACCTAGATGTATAATCCAATGTGGTTAATTTGACGTTTGGTCACTTGACTTTATATATTATCACTTTGGTCACTCAACTTTGTTTTGTAACAAGGTGGTGGCGAAACTCTTTAAAAAGTTTCATCCCTGGTAATTTTAGCAGCCACTTTGGCAATTGCATGTGGTAATAATATGGTGATGTGCAAATCGAGGACGATCTAGTGGACATGGAAAATTGTTTAAAATTTTTATTTTTAAGAATTCTTAAAAATTAGTGCGACACTAGAGGATGATCTGACGTCTACAGATCATCTTTTCCATCAAAACAAAATAAAGAAGATGGCTGCCTACTTCCTACCACCTCTCCGCTGCCGCCTACTGGACTTTGGCTCCAGTTGGACCATTGAATCCTATCAAGATCCAACATTGAAATCCAAAAAATAAGATCCAGAGCATCAAAGGCTCGATCCACGTCACGCGCCTTGTCTCGTAGGTGAAGAGGAGGTCATTGTGGATGAGGCCTCCTTAAGAGCACAACATCTCGGCCTTGTTGGGTTGGAGGGTGAGGTGGAGAGAGTGAGATAATTTACAGAGAAGTTTCAACTAATCTTGTTTTGTTAGTTTTATAAATTCAACTCCCCTGCAAGTCGTCTCTCGACTCACACCCACTAAGGTGAGATTGAGATACAGGTGGGGTGAGTTTGGGGTAGGGAATGTGTTGGGTTATGGGGTTCATACGCAGAAAAAAATTCAAAACAATTTTTAAAAAACTCCTTAACAAGATTGCAAATAAGTTATATTAAACAAGGTCTATAAAAGTAAACCATACCTTAATTTGTTATTTCCTTCTTCGATTGTTCGATCTCCAAGACGTTTAAGCGCATATTCTCTATCAGAAATCTACCCACGAACAATGACTGCAATTTGGAATGCTAGCCCTAAGAGATAAAAAAACGTTTTTTTTTTTTTTTTTCTCTCAAAATTTAAAGAACTCTAAAATAGCAAAAACGAAATTCATTCTTCGTTTTAGGGTATGGCCTTTTATTTATATGTGTAGATATGCCTTCACTTAAAATTCTATTCGTAATACAACTGTTGTATTTATGCAGTTTAAACAAATTACAGATACACCCCTATTAATATGTTATCATATAACAAATCATAAGAGTTTTTATGTCATGAATTTTATCATATAAAATTCATTACTCTGGACCAATTGAAATTGCATAAAACCATTCTTTGTGTGCAATCCAATAGGTTCATGTGATGTTAGTAGTGAACTAAAAATTATTTTGATATACAAGTCATAAGCGGTTTCTAGCAAGACATTATGCCTACCCAAGTAGTATGAATATCAAAATCGATACAACTTAATGAATAACATTATCATATCATTTTGTTGTACGATATCCTTTGATTAAACATAAGGTATGAAAGTCACCCTTAATGTTCAATCGTACTAGTCTCGATCTTTAGGTAAAC
Source organism: Stephania japonica (assembly GCA_039657345.1). Classification (NCBI taxonomy): domain Eukaryota; kingdom Viridiplantae; phylum Streptophyta; class Magnoliopsida; order Ranunculales; family Menispermaceae; genus Stephania; species Stephania japonica. Next base: position 36,451,589 of record CM077564.1, on the reverse strand, counting down.
TGAAAACATCCAAGTGACATTGAGTATATCAATTTCTTGAACTTGATTATTTAACAATCTAACATATCGAGGTATCTACTAATATCTCTCTCTTTACAAAAGGGGCAAATTCTATCTTGATTACACACCTTCGCATATTGCTCACAGGATAACCCATCACAATCTTTATAATTGTCTGGATAAAGACAACGTTTAATTGTGTCAAATTATTATGCTCATAATATTGAAGTTTATGGTTATCTCAAGTCAAAGGACTAAATGATATACCTATCAAGAGTAACCCCTATGACTTAATCCATGTGGTGTTCTCATAGTGGGTCAGTCCAGTACCTTGTTCCCTAGCAAGTACTCATGATCTCAATTCGTATCCCTATACGTATGATCATCACATAACTATCAATCAAGACTTACACTAGTCTTAATTCATTATAGTTCCCAGTATAATGACTGATTGAGGACCTTTAGGATATTTCAACAAATACTCATGGATTTTATTATAAAGTAAATATACAATCACTTATAATAAAACAACAAATGAAAACTTCTATTTTATTAACTAAAATTATAAAATAAAAAATGTTTGTAAATTGACCTAGGACATATACCCCCAACAAAATGTAATCCCCATCCCTACTTATGGTGGGGCGGGGATTCTCTGTTTAAGATTCTCCACTGGAGAAATTTTGACCCCCATTTCCCACCTAGTAGGGACCACCACCCCCACAGAGATTCCTAACCCCATCACTTTTTCACAAAATATCTAGATCAAATACATTGTAGATTCAAAATCAAAATCATTAAAAGTTTTTTCTTCATTCAAATTTTATGTACAAAAAAAGGAAATATAAGGTCTAATGATTTTGATGCAATTCTCATAGGGAATATTTAAGATCCATGTGAGAAACTCCTACAGGGTGAGGTGGGAGGGGTAACACCACCCTCGCCCAGCCCCAAATGGCGGGGATAAAATTCCCCTATCCTTTGCCTCTTGAGGCTAAGTGGCGGGGTGTAACGACCTGTTACCTTAAGCATATATTAGTGTTAATCCAAATTCTAATTAACCCGAGTTAGACTCATGGTTAAACCCAATTAGTTATGATTAGAGTGTTTGTGGATTTGCACGCCGAATTGTGTTTGTATGGATTGTAATATAAATTATAAATAGAAATAATGAGGCTATAAATTAATAAGGGATGAATGATGGGACGCCTAATACTATGTGTGGGTCAAGGATGACACACATGAGACGTAGGATAGAGCTTATGGCCGAGTGTACTCGGTGGCGTGTATTACGTAATTATAGGCATATATATATATGTATATTGTTGAGTATATATAAATATATATTGAAATGGAAGTAACTAATAAATGGTGGGATATTAGACATCGTGAATGAGTCACGAGTGGACTCGCGAGAGTCGTGAGCGTGGGTGCACACCGAGTGGACTCGATGGTGTGCACGAGAATCGAGAAATGATATTTATGTCAATTCTCTTGTTTTACTTGGCTATTATTTTTCGATCCTCGTGCACGCCACCGAGTCCAATCGAAGGCTTATGGACACTATTATCCCTTAGGGTGCGGCTATTCGTACCCCATTTTTTGCTTTTTTTACCCCATCATTATGAAATGACACAACTACCCCTCCATATAAAGGGTTTTTACTTACGCATACCCCAGTCACCCTACTCACACAAACCCCAGTCACCACTTTCTCCAACTGCACTCTCACTATCAATCCAAATCCAACGAAATTTGAGCTAAACTCCATCGATTCGATGTCGTAGGTGCATTCTTCATATCATTTTGTGTCGATTTTGTAGCTTTTTGAGGTTTTTTTCCTTTTTAAGTCGGTATTGTTGGCGGTTTTGTTGTTGGATTTAGGGCTTCGATTTGAGGCTTAAATCTTACATTTAGGTACAAAGTTTTAATGGAATAAAAAATATCAAGCGATTATGAGCAAAACCTACTATTTTTTTTTGTCATTTTCATGTATTTTTTTAGGAGTTTTGAAAAAAAAATTTGTTCATTCTTGTTGCCCGCAGTGTTCGGACGCACAGGGCCGACAACTCTTAAGAGGTGTCTGTAACGACCCAATTTATATTGTCGTTATTTATGACATCATTGCAGAAGTGGACGCCAATGGGGACGTTCGTGGGTCCCACAGCGAGGCCGAAGCACGCTCAGATTAGGTATACAGTCCGTTTTGTGTGCTTTTTGTTGTAAAGTTGCGATGTATATGTTCAAGATAGTTAAATTGCATCGCAATATATGTGCTTATATTGTCCATTGACGAGTGAGGCAGTGTGACGCGTTTTCGCTGCGACTAGCGTGTAGGCGCGCTTATCGGGTAGCGAATGACTAGTACATTAGGACGGGGGGCTAGATACACACAATAAATGATAAAATTCATTAAATAATTAATATAAAATGATGTTGAGGAGTTTGGTACAATCATTGAACGTGAACGACACTGGGCGAGGTTTGGAACCAAGTATTGGAACGCCCAGGAGTGCATATAATTAGTGCATGGGTGTAGAGTCAAAGAGACTTAGGTGGCTAAGTTTTGTCTCATTAGGAGGACATTTTGACTTCATCTTCACCATCCAATGAGGTTTAGAGATGGGGGGTTGAGTCTAGAAGACTTTTCTATGTATATATATTGATTTTTCATTCTTTTTGTCAACTTTTCTCTTTCCTTCCTATGAAATCCAAAAATTGAAGTGAAGAAGTGATGGTTTGGAGATATTGGTGTGATCATTTGAAGTGCTTAAGAGTGTGAAATCATCAAAGCAAGGTAAGATTTAAGATCCCCTCTCCATTCTCTTCAATTTGGTTGTGGTTTTAAATGTGTTGGTGTTGAATGCATGGATTGAGTGGTGCCACTGCTTTTACTCAGTTTTTGTTAGGTTTTGAGTGCTATGTGTGTGGAAGAGCATGTTATGGTTGGTGGTTTTGGTGTTGGGTTTGTTTTCATGAAATTGGAAAAATTCAAGTTTGGTGTTTGATCCAGGATTTGATGCATGTTTGATATATTTTGTTGTACCTCTGAGTTTTGGAAGTGTTGTTTGTTCCCCCATGAGGTGAGGATGGGGTCAACAATATTGGGGAAGGCTTGGGTGGTGTTTTCCAATAGTTATGTTCTCATTGAATCTGCTGGAAAAAGCGCTTGATCAGCTTATTTGACAGTTTGGTCCAATGATGAAGATGAACAGGATGAACACCAGCGCGTTGGGTCATCCTCCAGCACGCTGGGTGTTCATCAGTTGGCTATTTTTGGCCGTTTTGGATATGGTGGATATAATGCCTAATACTAATTGACCTAAAACACAAACAATTGACCATAAATCAATGATAAATGGTAATAGGTTAATTCGAGCGATATTTTGATATTTTGAGGATCTCAGCTGATATGCATATGATGTATATTTTGGTATAGTTTCCACATTAGGTAAAATGCTCATAAAACACTTTGTGAATATTTATTTTGATGATTTTAATTATCTGCTGTTTATTTTAAGATTAAATGATAATTACGAACTCTAAACTAACTTGACTTAACAATTACTAGTAAACAACATAAGTTAATTGGATTTTGATTAGTATTGAGATTTGAGTGATCGTGGGACACAACTAGGAGGTGATTTGGCTAGGTTGTGGGCTCGCGATGCACGCCATAACAGCCAATGGATTTGGGGTCGTTGCAGTGTTGGACGCAAAGGGTCGACATATCTTAAGAGGTGTCAGCCAAACAGGGTCGACACCTCTAAAGAGGTCTCGGATAGATCCCTCCGTCGCTCATTGAAACTGAGTTTTCTTCACAATGTCGATCAAATTTGACCGACCATTACCCCTTTGGAAAATGATAATCTAACACACTTTGAGCGCACTCTTGAAGTGCACACTTTGTCTTTTAGTCCATTTATGGCTATTTCTTGTCTCCCAAGGTGTGGGCCTACATCTAACAAAACACCATAAATGAACTAAAAGACAAAGTGTGCGCTTCAAGTGTGCGTCCAAAGTGGGTCATTTTATCATTTTCCTTACCCCTTTAGAGGTTATGGCCAGAGTCGACCGACACCTCTTCATTGGTGTCAGCCCTGTGCGACCAAATTCTGCGGGCGACATTTTTTCGTTTCTAGGACACATCGCGACCACATCCGACCTTGTTCAACAAAAAAAATACTCCTACAATACTTGATGATCTAGTACAAAGTGTTCTACAATGACTAAAACTGGAAAATATAAATGATTGAGGGGGTATTGGGTTGAGGGTGATGGGGTATGCCCACATAGGTGAGCAAGGGTATTATTAGAATTTTGAAAAAAAAATCGGGGTAAATTAAGTAAAAGGTGGGGTAAATGAAGTAAAAATTCAAAAACAGGGTAAAAGAAGCAAAAAATGGAGTCCGAATAGCCTAGCCCTATCCCTTATTGCTCACATCTCTATTATCCACGTCCCTCTTTCCTGTTTGAAGGGTATTTATGTCAATTCTCTTGTTTTAATTTTTTGAAATTTGCAACTTTCCTGTATATTCAAAGTTAAACCAAACATGAAAATATGAACTTCCTAGTGAGTTTACTTGCCTGCAAGAAAACTTTTCCATAATTTGGCAAAAATGAACCAAGTGACGCCTAATCTCCTCTTTTATATCTCCCAAAAGCACGAATTTTATCATCACCCTCACTTAGTCATTTTCCCTTCACATATCTGAGCAACCTTTCACACATAAAATGAGTCATTAAATACAACAACCAAATTGCTATGTGTTGCTTTATTTTTTAGCACATCTAGAAAGGAGAAACCTTTCTTTGTCATGAGTTCAAGACCTATGTAGATTTTATAAACAACCACATAGGCCACTAGGCCAAAGTCTTATACGCGGCGACGGTGGCGGAAAGGTGGTAAGGAGTAGGGCGGCTATCTTTTTTGTTTGTTTTGATGAGAATATGATCAGTAAACGTCAGATCATCCTTGAGGGCCGCACTAATTAATTCTTAAAAATAAAAATTGAAACAGTTGTTCATCTCCACTAGATCTTCCTCGACTTGCACGCCAACATATCATCATTATCACATCAGCATGATTGCGAGGGTGGTTGCTAAAGTGGCTATGGGCTAAGTTTTTTAAAAGTTTAGGGATCATCTTGTTACAAAACAAAGTCGAGTGACCAATGTGATACAATAGATAAAGTTGAGTGACTGTTGGTAAAATTAACCCTAATTCAATGTTAACACTGAAAGATGCTACAATGATACCACAAAATCACACTCAGGTGACGTATTGTGTGGGCCCAACGTGAAAATAAGTGTTATACACGTAGTTCTCGATGCAATAACATGCAAAGTGTGTATCTCGAAGCACGCACGGAGGGTTCCCAAAGATACGGACTCGCACGCCACGACATAGGGTGTTACTTTTGGTGTGACTTTGTGGTGTCATTTCAACATTTTTTGTTAACGCTTATGCTATGGGAATCAAAATATAGGTCATTACTTGATCTATATGATACCTACTCAACTATTTGGTGATTTTGCGGTGAATACATATATTTCAATACATAGGAATGGACAAGCAAGCATTTAAGGCATTGTTTGGTTAAAGGTGGAGTTATCTCCTGGGAGATAACACACTGGGAGTTAGAGAATTAATCTTGTTTGGTTGCCAAACTTGCCATTAAGTTATCTCACAACTTAAACCCTAGGGTGAGAGATATGTCCTCACCCCTCTCTGAGAGGAGTTATAGTTGGGTTTTGGGGTTAAAAAACGGAGCAAAAATTTAAAATTTATTTTTAAAACCCCAACGGAATAAAAAGAAATTCATTAATCTGATTATCATAATTGAAACCATACCTTGAACGTTGGTTTTCTGTTTGTGTTGATCGATATTCAAAACGTTTACACGAGCGTCAACTATAAAAAATTCACACACGGACGGTGACCACGAGTTGGAGTACTGGTTCCGAGAGACCTTGAAAACATTTCTCTTCTCTCCCTAAAGTCCAGAAAACTCATAGAAAGCCAAAACCAACAAACTAATTCGTTTTTAGAGTTTTAGCCTCTTTTTTTTACTTATGTTATGCTTACACTTGAACACCTATTTAAACAACTATTATTTTTAGGGTTTCAAGTGAATGTCATATATGTCCCTGCTTAAATAAGGAATAATATAGCAAGCCGTAAAGGCTTCTCTGATATAAATTTTATTCCATAAAATTTATTAATCTGGACCACTTGAAATCATGCAAAGTAATTCTTTATATATGACCCAATAGGTTCATGCAACGTTGGCAGTGAACCTAAACCTCTTTTGGTACACAAGTCGTAAGCGGTCTCTAGCAATGCATTATGACTACCTAAGTTGCATGAAACTCAAAATCGATATAACCTAACAATAGTGTATATCACATCCTTTTGTCGTATGATATCTTTTGATCAAACACACGACACGGAGAAGTCATCCTTTATGTTTAGTCGTACTAGTCTTAATCTTAAGGTAGATTGAAAAATATTCAAGTGAAATTTATCATATCAATTCATTTGGACTTAGCCACTTATCAGTTTATCATATCAAGGGATCAACTAATATCTCTCTTGTTACGAGAGGGACAAATTCTATCTCGATTACACACCTTCACACATTATTTATAGATTAATTAATCACAACTTTTATAATCATCTGGTTAAAGACAACGTTTGATTGCGTCAAATCACTTAGCTCCTAATGATGAAGTCTCTGGTAATCTCAAGTTAAATGACTAAATGATATACATATCATGAGTAACACTAATGACTTAATCCATGTGATGTTCTCATAGTGGGTTGGACCAGTATATTGTTCCCTAATAAGTACTCATAATCTTGATTTGTATCACTATACACATGACCATAAATCAAGACTCATACTAGTCTTAATTCATTATAGTTTCCAGTATAATGACCGACTTGGGACATTTAGGATATTTCAGTAAACATCCATAGATCTTATTATAATGTAAACATGCAAAGCAATAATAATAAACAACAAATAAAATCCTCTATTTTATTAACCAAAATAATAATAGAAACAATGTTTGACCTAGAGCACGTGCCCCAACATCTCCCCTTGCACTAGGACCAATTATTTATGTATCTAATACCTATTAACCTAACATGATCATCATGTTTTGCTTGTGTAAGTGCTTTCGTCAATGGATTTACAATATTGCCTTATGTAGGAACCCTACAAATCTTTGCGTCTCCCCTCTTAATGATTTCATTGATGAGATGAAAATATTTGAATATATGTTTGGATCTGTGGTGTGATCTAGGTTCCTTGGCCTGTGCTATAGCTCCCTTGTTGTCATGATACAAACAAATGGGGTTAGTAATACTTGGAACCACACCTAGTTCAAATATGAACTTTTTGATCCAAACTGTCTCCTTAGTTGAATCGGATGCTATAATGTACTCAGCTTTAGTTGTAAAATTTGCCACAGTTTCTTGCTTCGAACTTTTCCAACTCACTGCACCCCCATTCAAAGTAAACATATATCCAGACTGCAATCTAAAATCATCTATGTCAATTTGAAAACTTATATCAGTGTAACCATTTACAACAAGCTCGTTTTCTAAACCTCCATCGACTAATAACACTTCTTTAGTTTTTCTCAAGTACTTAAGAGTGTTCTTTACTGCCATCTAATGACTTACGCACAGGATCTAACTGATATCTGCTCATTATGCTTAAAGCATATGATACATTGGGTCGAGTACATAACATGGCATACATGATAGATCCAATAGTTGATGCATATGTAATCTTATTCATGCGATCTCGCTCATCATTTGCCTTAGGACATTGAACCTTGGTAAGACTTATGCCATGAGACATGAATTAATACTCTTTTAGAGTCTTGCAAATTGAACCTATTGAGTACCTTATCTATGTAAGCACTCTGACTTAGACCACTTAGCCATTTAGATTTATCTTTATAGATCTTTATCCCTATGATATAGGTTGCATCTTCTGAGTCCTTCATTGCGAAACACTTCCCTAACCAAGATATTGGAATATATAGTCCCACATTCAAAATATAATAAGAGTTAGTGTGGTACATAAGTGGTGTAGATTGGATCTTAGCACAAACCAATTGGTTTTGTGCAAAGATGGGCTCCAACCCCATTTACTTACCCATATTTGCACGTGTGACCCAACACTCTCCGAGCACATGGATTTCTATGTGGTATCAGAACGGAATGATTCTGAGCTTGTATTTGATGACCTGGTTAGGCTAGCAATACATTCTAGACCCATTTTTGAACCTAGAGCCTCTAAGAGTAGACCTAGACATGTTTATATGGACCTCTAAGAGTAGATCTGTGTTTGGCAAGTGACAACTGGTCCAGGCCCAGTTGCACTTGAGGGGAGTGTTGGAATATATAATCCCACATTGGAAATATAATAAAAATTAGTGTGACAAATAATTGGTGTAGCACAAGCCAATTGATTTTGTACAAAGATGAGCTCCAACCATATTTATTTACCCACATGTGCGCATGTGGCCCAACACTCTCCGGGCCCATAGATTTATATATAAGACTTGACATTCTGCAAGGTTGGGATGTCGTTTACAATGAGCAGTATATCTGACGCTTGCCGAACGCGTCAATAAAATAATAACCTAAACCAACTATTTGAAAATTTGTGGCAAATTCTATCCTAACTTATACCTTCTATTTTTAATCAAAACTTACCAAATAAACCAAGAGAAAAACTTCCTATTCTCTATGTTGCCTTGAACACACACACCACATGGAACGTAATTTCCAAGATCTTCATCGTGGTGTACCAATGTGCATCTCGAGGATGATCTAAAGGTGATTCTTCGTGCAACCTCCTCAATCTCCATATACCGCACTACATTAGATCAACTCCTGCATCAATGCATGAACGCCTTCCCTATATGCCCTCCATCTCCACTTGAGTCTGCCACGTCTCTTAACACATTTTTCACATGTGGGCCCCACCGAGGCTGCCTCGGAATGTGTGCCAACATGATTTTCGACGTAAAACATATATGACGCACACTCCATTAAACCTGAAAACTGACAAATAAATACTTTAGGCAAATATTTTGGAGACTACCATAAAATATATAAATAGACCTAATAAATACTACACAAACTATGATTTATCAAACACCCCCAAACTTAGGACTTTGCACGTCCCGAACAAAGAAGTAAATGAAGACACAACATGCTACTAATATCTAGACTCTTAATACTACAATGACTAATTCTAATAATCCTATACCCGTTACAAAGTTAAGTGGAGTTCACTTTTGGTTTAAATGCTACTAAATCAACCATTCCTTTAAGGAAGTTCAGAGTTAAGATTTGTCTAGAAACGAAGTCCAAACATTAATAGAAACTACACTTTTAAGAACTAGACTCAGTAAAGACAAAAGCCTTCAACTACTCAATATTTTTTTAGGGTTATTATACTCAAGCACGTAAGTTTACGATTTCTATAAAAACAATGCATCAATACTCAAAAGGGTACCTTATGCAAGAAATGCAACCATACACTCCACTATTGTAGACTTAACACCAAAGAGAAACAATCAAACTTTAAGTGGGACATTATTAGATCTCATAACATTTGAGTAACTCACTTATTCTAGCTATAAACACTCGAGCTAAATCTTTTTATTTATGGAGTTTTCATAAACTTACTCCTTTATTCATTTCATATATATATATATATGTTCTCTTTTTTTTCTCTTTTTTTAAGTAGTACGGTCCTTGCTCCATTTCTTGTGAAACCTGTGGGACTTTCTATTTTTTAAGAAAACTCTTGTTGATCCTTCTCACTTTTACTATGATTAAGCAAGTTATCCAATGTGTCCTAATCATTCCCTAAAAGTGGTTGAGTCATATGAATTTTCACCTCAAGTGGGCTACACTCTTGTTCTAGTACTTTAAAAATCTGATTACTTACAAAATAAGATTGTCTGCCCTCTTTGGTATCTAGCATAAAGCCTAAACATCATACTTGTTCCCTAATAAGAAATCTGAACTATGTTGGGCAATGCTCTAGATTGAGTGTATCTCCTAATATTCAAAGAAATTCAAGTCTCAAAAGTGGCTTAGGATAATTCATCCACAACCAAAGGCACTCAACAAAATTTTGGGCAACTCTAAATGTGACATATGATAATATGTAAGTTCTAATGCAAGACGCAAGCATAGATAAAAATATGTTGACTCAACAAGTAATAAATAACAATCTAAATACATGCATGAATGTGTATCAACTCCTAATAACATGGGAAAATAGAAGCATGAATGGAATTGTGACGGCCCCTTTTCTAATCTAGAGCACCATTCGGCTAAATCCTGTAATTAAGCCCTAATTCCCTCCACGTATGACTTAATTATGTATTAGTCAGTCTTTCTTACCCATTTACCAACTTACAAGCGTTCAGGATAAATGATATACTTGTCACATTATTACAAATTTCGGAGTTAATTAAAACTTCTGACAATTTACTTAATTTAGCAGAAGTCTTAACAATTTATGTATGGCCTCAAAATCTAAAGCCCGCCACATCACGCGTCGCGGGTCCACAACTCTACCTAAACCGGCTTAGCTATGTCCTACGAGCACCAAATCATTTGTCAATCTATTTTCATCTGTTAGCTTAGGGACTCATTTTCATCTGTTAACATTAACTTGATTAGCGGAAGACTTAAATAAATAAATCAATTAGAAGAGCATATGTCCTAGTGTGGAAAACTCGTTAAAGTAATCATCAATAATATATATTAGTCATGTCCAGTCAAAACACTAAAAGTACCTCAACAGGTTATATACATGTCCAAAACACTTATGTCTCATAACCCAATAGAGAAAGAAATAAGGTAAACAAACGAACGAGTAGGGAAACAATAGATCAATCACAGGAAGTCCTCTAGCTTACCCTTCCCTCTGCTCGTACTGGGGTCTACACTCAGCCATCACGACAAAACAGATGACAAGTCCAGAGTGAGTAATCTCAAGAAAATTCATCGAGTAAATAATATAAATAAATGATGGAATCAAAAGACTATTAAATAAACATGCGGAAGAAAATAATCAGCAACTGGGAAGGACCCTCGCATGTATATCTAATAGCAGTGAATAATCCAAGTCCGTGCACGATCTAGGTCAGACTAGCACCATACTTCGGACTATCACCCAAGCACTACTAGTGAATAAACTCAAACTGACTGAAATCTCTGTTGTCCGCTCGTTAGCCGGCGTAGACCAAGGCGCACCGACATGAGTATAGAAAAAAATAACAGTCGGATCGACAATCCACCGACATACCCCTATAACACATGCTATGACCTAGTGTGCCACAATACCAATGAAATAGAATAAACCCGACGGGAGTAAACTTAACCGACCGTAAATAAATACTGGAAATCATAGTAAATGAAACAAGTGGACACAAACTCAAATAATCCAAACAATAAATACTCAAAACGAATTTCATTTGGGATACTACACACCTCGAATCGCACTCCACTAACGTTAATCTCCAAATATACGCTCAAAACGCATGTCACTACTCATTAATTCAACCTAAAACCTGAATTCTCGATAAATATAATCAATTTCCTAAACCTTGGAATGAACTCTAGATTCTAAAACTATTTTCATTATGAAATAAGACTTGGGCTTATATTTCTTATATCAAAGCTAAGTGCTATGCAAAACACTCTATTATCGAGTACAAGTCCACCATACATGATCAAAATGTCTACCTAATTCCATGCTATTTATGAAGCAATCATCAATAAGACAATAAGGCAAGACAAAGGGTGCATGAAGGAATTTAACGAATGCAAGTAAATGAAATATCATGACAACAAATCTCAACAATTAAGGAATAGTAATGACAAGTCATGATAAGGATTACAGACATAATAAAGTCTAATCAAACCAGCAAAGATTGATAAGATAGAATGAAATGCAATGACAATTCTCAATGGGGTTACTTACCTTTCACTGAAATTCCTAGCCAAATTCAACCTGCCGACACCCTAAACTCTTGCACCCGGACTCCCGGAACACTTCCCTATGTCCCTAGTGAGCTTAGATTTGTATTAGAATGGTTTAGGTTGGTTGGTGTAGGTTTAGGCTAGGGTTATGGTGTTTAGAGAGTTGCAGGAAAAATCAGACTTGCAAGAAATTTCTTGCTGTTCAGAACACCTAGCGCACTGGAGAAATTCCCTAATGCACTGGCTGGATTGCCCAGCGTGATAAGTGCGGAAACTCAAAAATCTGCAATCGATTTTCTAGGTTCCCAACTCAGGAATCACTCCTCCATCGCCCCTAGACCTTGTTCCCTTCCACCAATGTCTAGTACATCTTCCTCTAACAAAAACATACACTAGAAACTTCATATTTCTCATTAAAACATCAAATTAAACATGCATTTTGATAAGAACAGTGAAGAACACCAAAAACATATGAAAAATTGAAAATCCATCACTTGATTTCAAAATAGATTTCAGAGTGGTTGGACACTGTCTCAAGTGTTTTTCGTCAAGGAATTCAAAAACAACATTAGATTTTGCAAACAAACATGATTTACATATCGAAAATCAAAATTCCAGAATTATTCAAAAAACCCCCAAATGTGCACAAAATCCTTTAAATTCAAAAACTGAGGCTTGGACATTCAAATTGGGAATTCATAGTGCATATATGCAACATTAAAATGTAATAAAACTGATCAAAACAAAAGCCTTTTGAATGAACACAAAATCCATGAGATTGGATTCATTAAAGTGGTGAGAAGAGGCATACCTAGGTTGATGCTTAATCCACCCTAGCTCTCCAATCTTTGATAGCTTGTTAAATTAGGATTGTTTCATCCACCAACTTGAGTAAAACCAGCCCCAAGATCACTCCAGCCTCGATTTTCTTGTTTGAAACCATGCATAATGAAGCATTTGTTCTTAAGTTTCTTATATATAGTTATGCATTTTCATCTTGATGCATGGACATATCTCTATGATATCTTGTGGACATTATTCACTCCTAACCCACTAAATTTTCAGCTTACTAACTTACAAGTATGACACTAGCTACATGGGAGTTTGTGCTAGCATGTATCCCGAGGTAAGTTTTGTGTGTATTGATTTTTATTCAAACTATATGACTTTTCAAATTTGATCTACTTAATGTACATACCAGAGGCTATGTAATAACTTACTCAAATCACATAAAATGAAATGTGACTACGATATGACTAGCTACCTGGTCCCCCGGCTCCCACGTAACTCGAGGCGTGCCCCCCGCTATCGTCTTGACGATTACAACTGCATGAACTGACTTAATTGGTCTACACATTTACATAACACTAGGCATACACCACAACAAATATAAAATATACATCGGTCACGTGCCTCGGTCGGTGTGCATGTCTCACGTGGGGTCCTACGTCACTAGTTGGTGATCGTAATTAAAGAAATTAATCAAAGGTTAGATATTCAGGTCGTGACAAATATTCTCAACAAAATAGAAATTTTGTCCTCGAAATAAAACTCAAGTTAGGGTTATACCTGACTCGAAAAGGTACGAGAAACGGTCTCGCATGTAGTCTTCCCGCTCCTAAGTGAGTTTCGAATTGCTATGGAACTATCACTTGACGAGTACTTTCGAGATAGAATTGTTCCTCAACTGTTGTAACTTTTGATCTAAGATCTGGATAGGCTACTCCTTGTATGATATATCCTCGCTTAAGTCGATCTGACTCAAGTCAACCATCGGTCGTGCACTTGCTTTCGACTTAGCCAGTTGAAGCATCGAAATATGAAAGACCGGATGAACGTCTAGCATCTGCGGAGGAAGCCCTAACTCGTATGCAACCTTTCTAACCTGTTTCCTAATCTTGAAAGGCCTGATGAACCTCGGTGCAAGCTTGCTTTTCACACCAAACCTTTTAAGACCCTTTCGAAGGGACACCTTAAGATAGACATAAACTCCCTCAGGGTATGTGAGATCGTTGTGGTACTTGTCTGCATACTTCTTTGTCGTTTGGGATAACTTGAGTCTCAAACGAATCTATCGTACTTTCTTCATGAGGTCAACAACAATCTCAGGCCCCACTAGCTCCATGTCCTCTAGCTCAGCCCAACACGATGGTGAGCAACACGGTCTACCATATAAAGCCTCAAACGATGCCATCTCGATACTAGCCTGATAACTGTTGTTGTATGCAAACTCACACAACGATAAATACTCCTCCTAAGATCCGCGAAGCTCTAACACATAAGCTCGCAACATGTCCTTAAGGACCTAAATCAGTCTCATAGTCTGCCCGTTAGTTTGAGGATGAAATGTTGTACTGAACTGAAGGTGCATACCATATTGCTCTTGCATACTCTGCTACATCTGGGACGTATATACATCATATCTATCTGATGTGATTGTCAATGGTAACCCATGCAGCATGATAATCTCTCTTTCAAACAATGCACTCAACTGATCAAATGCATAATGTGAAGCAACTGGTAGAAAATGAGCAGACTTAGTCAATTTTTCAATTATAACCCATATCGAATCGTGCTTCCTGGTAGTCCTTGAAAATCTTCTAACAAATTCTATAGAGATGTGTTCCCACTTCCATAGTGGAATGGGAAGCGGTTGTAGCAATCCTCCAGGTCTAGGATGTTCAGCCTTCACCTACTGACAAATCCCACAGTTCGTGATATACTCAAATATGTCCACTTTCATCCCAGGCCACCAGAAGTGTCTATGCATGTCGTGGTACATCTTGTTCCTGCTAGGATGAACGGTGAAATGGGAACAGTGTGAATCCTGAAGAATCTCATCTTTCAGCTCTGTTACCTCGAATATCTACAATCTGCCTTTGTACCTCCAACACTGATCTGACATCTCTGCTCAGTTAACACAATCTGAACTTTGTGTTAACTCGTTGAATTGGTGGTAAGACCTGTCGGTCCTTTGACACCCTTTGACACTCTTTGTGTAGATACGATCTGTACTCTAATCAGCGCATAAATCATGACTTATGTGTCGGTAGGAACATCTGATTGACTCGTTATGGCCGCTACCTCGAGTAACTCATACTCATGCTTCATGTGACATCTGACAACCTCAGTATCTCTAGTCAGTCTCTTACTTAACACGTCTGTAACTACGTTCGTTTTTCTTGGGTGATACTCCAGGGAAAAGTCGTAGTCCTTTAAGAACTTTAACCATCTATACTATCTTATATTTAGTTCCTTCTGTATGAAAAGATATTTCAGACTCTTGTGGTTAGTGAAGAGTGTGAATCTCTCTCCATACAAATGGTGTCTCCACTCCTTCAGTGCAAATATGATTGCTGCTAACTCAGATCGTGTGTAGGACAATACTTCTCATGTATCTTCAGTTGTCTTAAAGCATAAGAAACAACTCCTCTGCCCTGCATCAGTACGCAACCAAGACCCGTATGAGAAATATATGTGTATACTAAGAATCCCTATCCAGACTTTGGTAGTATCAACATTGGTGCGGTAGTCAACAATTTCTTCAATTGCTCAAATGCGCTCTCGCATTTCTCAGTCCACTCAAACGCGACGTCTGTCTGTATCAGCCTAGTAATCGATGAAGCGATCTTCGAGAAATCCTTCACGAACCTACGGTAATAACCTGCTAACCCCAAAAAATAACTGATCTTTTTCACTGACGTTGGTGTTGGCCAATTCATAATCATCTGAATCTAGGCCGGATCCACTGCAATCCTTGTTGCCCCAACAATGTGACCAAGAAACTTGACCTCTGCAAGCTAAAATTCTCACTTGCTGAACTTGGTGTATAGTCGGTGCTTCCTTAAAGTCTGCAACGTCTCCCTAAGCTGCTGCTCGTAATCCTCTCATGTCCTCGGATAGATCAAACTATCATCGATGAAGACTATAACGTAGTGGTCAAGGAACGGTCTAAATACTCAGTGCATCAAATTCATAAACATGGCGAGGGCGTTGGTCAGCCCGAACGACATGACTGTGAACTGATAATGTCCATATCTTAGACCTATCCTCATCCCTGATCGTAAGCTAATGATACCCTTATCTCAGGTCTATCATAGAGAATAATTGCTCTCCTCTTAGCTGCTCAAATAAGTCATTAATCCTTGGTAGTAGGTACTTGTTCTTGACAGTGGCCCTTTTCAGTTACTTGTAGTCGATGCACAATTGTAGACTACCATCCTTTTTCTTCACAAAGAGAACTCGCACTCTCCATGGCGACATAAAAGGTGTGATGGACTTATCTCCCAAACCCTGATGCCGACTCCTCAACTCCTTCAACTCTCTCAGGGCTATGCGGGGTCGCAAAAACCCCGGTATTTACATTATGTTTAGGGTGCCACTAGTGGCATCGTGAGGTACAATACCTCACAATGCATGTCACGGCGCCCACGTGATAGGCGCCATGAGGGGTCACACCCCACGGCGTGACACCGTTCACTAACCCAATATTTGAAAAAATTTTAAAACTTCGAGACTTCTCTCAAGTATTCCAATGGGCTCAAATGCGACCCAATACCCGAGAAATTGACCCAAAACAGTGGAAATGCATAATATTTTAGAAAATGGGGAAATTAATGAGTATTTAAATTAAATAGAAATAAGACTCTAACGCGACCAAATAAGATCTAAAATGATTAACATGTGCTTAGTGGACTGGTGACAAGTGTACGAGATTGATTTCGTGACGTGTGAGAGCCGCGAGCATGGAGTTTCATGTTGTATAGTGAGTAAAGCCATTTTGGTCTTTAATATGATTTCAATTGTGCAATTACTTGGCTTGAGCAGTATTTCTTTGTGAAATATGATTCTTGAATTCCATTTGTGATATCTATCCTTGGTGCATTATCGACTTTTTTTTCCTTGAATTTCGTAATGAGTGGTTTTTTGGGGTATAAGTGGATGAAATGGTGGTCACGAGTGCGGTGAGACTACTATGTGATCTCTCTCACCACCGTGGATGTTAGGACGTGCCTAAACCCGTAGTTTAGGGTTGGTAGTCTAACTGGGAGTTCGATTGTGTGTTTGCTACAGTAAGGTGACCATCCGAAGATGTCTGAAGTGGTTTGTTTAGGTCCAACATCTGTCTAGGAAGTCAGGTTGTGTAGTATGTGTGGCAACCTGTTGGAGTTAAGATACTTAAACGTTCTTTTGCTTTGTACACTCAACACTTATTTATCGTTGATATCTCAGTGATTTAGTTATCATGTAGTCTTTTATTATCTTTGTGATATCCATACATAATAGTTGATTAGATGTTTATATGACATTTGAAATTATGTTGAAACTTCACTTGGTTATTATGTAACAACTCATTCTCCCCAAATGGTTGCCACTGTGCCAATGCAAGCCCATAACGTGGCCTACCAGCGCTAGTTGTGTCCTACACGCAATTATCACACTCAATCATCATCAATAAACCAATAATAAAATCATAAATATAAATTATTACTGAACTCGAACCATCTGCTAAATATTGTTTAAAACCTCAATTCACAGTGGAAAGCTCAAACCTGATAAATTAACTTGAAAACATCATTTACCTAGTGTGGAAAACCATGCATCACCATTAACAATAATAAACCTCAACAAAGCCATAAAATAAATTTTACATATCAAAATGTGTAACTCTCAATCCCAACCCAGTATAAAAATAGATAGATAGATATACAAACGTACAAGTCTGACTTTCTATTTTAAGAGATCACAAATAGTCAGCTAACTTCTCCTTGCTGCGACTAGTACCTGAACCTGCACTCAATCCATCACAAGAGGCAGATGGCAAGCCCAGAGTGAGTATTCCCAAGAAAATTCAGTGAGCAATTACATAAAGTAAATACTGGAATTTCAATAAACTATTAAATAAATATGAGAAAATAAATAAACAGGCAAGTGTGCTCATCGCATAGTTTAAATAATAGGAGAGACTCAATAATGTGTTCCTAGCACCTAGGGTCAGACTACACCATACTTCGGACTCTTCCACAAAGCACTGCCGGCGAGTAGCACTCCAGCAAGGCCAGTCTCTAGATTCGCTCGATGGCCGGCGTAAACCCATGACGCATCAACATGTGCTCCGACGTGACTCTCGAGTAGCGCATCATCGGAGATCCCTGACAACACATGCTATGGTGTAGTGAACATACACATGAATGGCACAGGGCAAGATCCTCAGCTAGCCATCCATATAATAACCACAACCAGGAATGGAATAATGAAACAAAGCACTAAATTCAAATGCCAAAGGTAAATGCACAAAAAATTTCAATTGAGATACTACACACCTCAATCCGCACTCCGCGTCCTAAAAACCAAATCTCTATCTACTCTAATAAACACCCAACAATCTTAATGTCATCCCAAGTCACCTAATACCATATATCATTGAATTAGCTTCAATTGAGAATATTATGTCAATTATTACACTTTACGAGGTAAAATCCCCCAACATAACATCTTGCCAAAATCCCTAATACCTCACTTTCATAGAAACTCATAAATTTCTATTTATTTTGTCAAAATATAATTTTTCTAAAATTTTCCTATTTTTTCTGAATTTTCTATTAATTTTTCATTTTTTTAAATTGTTTTTTTTTTCAATTTGGCCCTAAACCAGACCGAATCGGGTTCAGCTCAACCGAGTTGATCTGACCTGGTTTAAAGGTTGTCTTCCCCAATAGAACTGTTAAGATTTGTTTTCGAACTCCAATATTATTTTTAAAAACATTGCGCACGGCAGGAACTTATCCCTATATTTTAGGAACTTTCAATTTTCTAATGCTTTGTTTAGATAAGGTAGAATTAGATAAAGATAAGGAATCATAGTTAGCTTAGGATTCAGTTTTTATTCTCTATATATGTGTAAGCAGAATTAAGTTTTTTTTAAGCAATTAAAATTTGATTTCATTTTAGTATGGGTGTACTGAAAATTCATACATTAAAAGAAATAATTTATTCTTTCTCTCTTCCTTCCTTTTTCTTAAACTATTTTTAAACCTATAATTGGTATTAGAGTTGATTTCTTAAGGGATCCGTGGATGAAATCTGAAAAGAGTTTAGACAAGATTACTTCTCCAATCTTTGATGGAGAAAACTACCAACTTTTGGCGGTAAAGATGGAGACTTACTTGGATGTTTTGGATTTGTGGGAAGCAGTAGAAGAGGATTACGAAATTCCTCAGTTGCAAAACAACCCAACGGTTGCCCAAATAAAAAATCACAAAGAAAGAAAAACCATAAAGTCAAAGGCCAAAGCGTATTTGTTCGCTTCTGTCTCAACATACAAGAATTATGTCATTCAAGTCCGCGAAAGAGACTTGAAGAAAGAGTATGAAGGAGATGAAAGGATTAGAGGTATGAAAGTCTTAAATCTAATTAGAGAATTTCAATTGGAAAAGATGAAAGATTATGAGACTGTTAAAGAATACTCAGATAGATTACTTTTTATTGTCAGCAAGGTGCGAATACTTGGTACTGAATTTAATGATTCAAGAATTGTAGAAAAGATTCTTGTTATTGTGCCAGATAGATATGAAGCTTCGATCACTACTTTGGAGAACACTAAAGAAGTTTCTCATATCACGTTGGTGGAGTTGTTAAATGCCATGCAAACACTAGATCAACGGAGGATCATGAGAAATGATCATGTTGTTGAAGGTGCTTTACAAGCAAAGCATCAAGATGAAGGAAATAATAAGAAGAAAATTTTCAAAAAAGGTTCAACAACAAGTAGAGGGAACACTACAAATTGTCAAGACCAAAGCAAAGTTAGAAATCAAAAGAAAAATTATCCACCATGTCAGCACTGTGGTAGAAAAGGTCATGCACCATATAAATGTTGGAAGAGACCGGATGCTAAATGTAGAAAGTGCAATCAACTTGTACATGAAGCTGTGATTTGTAAAAACACATCTCAAAAGAACAATGCAGAAGCCCTAGCTATTGAAACAGATGATGAAAACCAGATTTTTGTGGTAACTTGCGATTCAACTAGAACCTCATCTGAATGTTGGTTGATAGATAGTGGTTGTACAAACCACATATCTAACGATAAAATTTTGTTCAAGGACTTCAAGACAACTGAAATTCAGAAGGTTAGAATTGGAAATGGAGGCTACATCACGACAAAAGGAAAAGAAGCTGTTGCACTAACAACAAGTTCAGGTACCAAAACAATTTTAGATGTGCTTTATGTTCCTGACATTGACCAAAACTTGCTTAGTGTTGGTCAATTAATTGAAAAAGGATATAAAGTATCCTTTGAAGACAATCATTGCGTCATTTTCGATGCTACTGGTCATGAGATTGTGAGGGTTAAAATAAGAGGAAAAAGCTTCTCATTTGATCCAACAGAGAAGGTGCATAAATCTTACAACAATAAAGTGAGTACTACAGAAATTTGGCACAAAAGACTTGGTCATTGCCACATTAAAAGAATGTTGAAAATGAAGAAGAAATCCTTGATTACAGGACTACATATGCTTGATGATCATTTACTAAATTGTAATGCTTGTCAATTTGGTAAACAAAATAGGATCTCATTTCCAAAATCAACTTGGAGAGCCTCCCAAAAGCTACAATTAATTCATACAGATGTGGTTGGACCTCAAAGAACTCCATCATTACAAGGTAGCCTCTATTACATTCTATTCATTGATGATCATACAAGAATGTGCTGGATTTTTTTATTAAAATTCAAATCAAAAGTGGCTGAAGTGTTTTGGAAATTTAAGAAACTGGTGGAAAATCAAAGTGACTGCAAGATTCAAAGTTTGAGGTATGATAACGGCAAGGAGTATACTTCAGCAAAATTTAATTTATTTTGTGAAGACTCTGGCATTAAACATCAGCTCACAACTCCATACTCTCCTCAACAAAATGGAGTTAGTGAAAGACGAAGTAGATCAGTTATGCAGATGGCTAGATGCATGTTGCATGAGGAGTTGCCAAAACAATTTTGGGCAGAAGCAGCTAACACAACTGTTTTTCTTCAAAATAGACTTCCTACCAAGGCATTGGAAGATAGAACACCATTTGAAGCTTGGTTTGGGTATAAACCTTCACTTGGATTCCTTAAAGTTTTTGGTTATGTATGTTTTGTTCACATTTGCAAGTCAAGCGTGACAAACTTAACAAGAAAGCAATTCCAAGCATCTTTGTGGGTTACAGTTCAATCTCAAAAGCTTATAAAGTGTATCATCCTCAAACTAAAAAAATGACCATCACTAGAGATATACATTTTAATGAGGATGAGCAATAGGATTGGAAGAATCTACGAGGAACTATTGAATTCTCTCAAGATTTAAAAGAGAAGATTTCAGAAGAACAAGCAACAAGTGGATGTTTGAATGATTCAATAAATGATCCTCCAGTCCGAGGTACAAGGCTACTTTCAGATATTTATGAAAGATGTAATGTAGCAATATGTGAACCTGTTGATCCTAAAGCACTTACAGATGCAAAATGGAAGAAAGCAATGGAGGAGGATATGTCAATGATTCACAAAAATAAAACTTGGGAGTTGGTTGAGAGGCCTGAAGATAGAAAAGTTATTGGAGTAAAATGGGTGTTTAGAACAAAGTTGAATGCATATAGCTCCATCAACAAGTACAAAGCTAGGCTTGTTGTTAAAGGATATGCACAAATTTTGTGTTGATTATTCTGGCACGTTTGCTCCAGTTGCAAGATTAGACACTATAAGGCTACTACTAGCAGTAGCAGTGCAAAAAGACTGGAAAGTGTTCCAGTTAGATGTTAAATCAGTTTTTTTAAATGGTGTTCTAGAAGAAGAAATATATGTTGAGCAGCCTGAGGGATTTGTGAAGCAAGGTGAAGAACATAAAGTCTACTTGCTTAAGAAAGCTCTTTATGGCTTGAAACAGGCACCAAGAGTTGGTACAGGATATATGAGCACTTGATCAACCTTGGCTTTATTAAAAGCCTATCAGAGTCCACTCTTTATGTGAAATATGTGGAAAATTACATTCTCATAGTATCCCTCTATGTTGATGATATTTTGGTGACTGGGAATGACTCAAGGAATATTGAGAAGTTCAAGCAAGAAATGATGCGAGTCTTTGAAATGAGCGATCTTGATCTTATGACCTATTTTCTTGACACAGAAATTAGACAAAGCAAATTGGAAGTATTTATCAGCCAGATAAGTATGTAAAAGAAATATTGAAGAAGTTTCGGATGGACGAGTGCAAACCAATAAGCACCCTAATGAATCAAAAAGAAAAGCTGAGCAAGGAAAATGGTATAAATAAAGTTGATGAAGGAAACTATAGAAGCTTGATTGGATACTTAATGTATCTTACTGCAACAAGACCCGATATTCAATTCACTATGAGTTTTTTTATCTCAATTTCATGCATTGTGCTAGTTTAATGCATTTAACAACACCAAAGAGAATATTGAGGTATGTCAAAGGCACTATTGACTATGGTGTTAAGTTTGAAAAATGTCAAAGCTTCAAGTTGTGTGGATTTTCAGACAGTGACTGGGTTAAATCAATTGATGACATGAAGAGTACTTTAAGGTATTGTTTCAGTTTAGGTTCAGGCTCTTTCTCATGGTGTTTAAAGAAGCAAGAGATAATAGCACAATCCACAGCAGATGTAGAGTTCATTGCAGAAATTGCAGCAATAAATCAAGCATTGTGGTTGAAGAAATTCCTATGTGATCTACATACAAAGCAAAAAGAAGGCACAAAGGTTTTTGTAGACAATCAAGCAACCATTGCAATATCTAATAATTCAGTATTCTATGGAAAGACTAAGCATTTCAACATTAAGCTTTGTTTTTTAAGGGAGGAGCAGAAAAATGGTGAAGTGACATTAGTTTATTGCAAGACTGAAGATCAACTAACAAACCTTTTTACAAAACCACTTCCGGTCAGCAAGTTTGAGTTTCTAAGGCTGAAGATTGGAATTTGCAGTTCTCAAAACAAGGAGGAGTGTTAAGATCTCTTTTCGAACTTCAATCTTATTTTTAGAAACATTGCGCACATCAGGAACTTATCACTATATTTTAGGAACTTTGTATTTTCTAATGCTTTGTTTAGATAAGGTAGAATTAGATTAGGATAAGGAATCATAGTGTAACAACCCCGAATTTTTTTTAACTGACTTGTGTTATACGTGTCAGGATTGTGACCCGGCTACGTGGATACTGGATAGCATTTCAAACTTCGGTAGTCGACGCCGAGGTAATTTTATGATTCTTTGACTTGGTGTATTAGTATTATAGTATTCTACGGGTCTCGAGCCGTTTGGGCTATGTTTTAATTGAGTGAGATATCGCCTAGTTATACGAGGTTTTCGGGAACCATTTTAGTGGATTTTTATTAATAAACAAAGCCAAATGAAAAATATGACCTAAGTTGAGGAAATAAAACTCTAACAATAAAGTATAACATAAGCATGAGGGAATTTATTCGAATCCCAAGAGTGGGACCGCCTCGAGAAGCATGTCGAACGCGGGGCACGGTGCACCGAGTAGGCGAGAATTTGTGTAACCTTATTGGTAATTTAATAAAAATTAATGGGGTTGATTTAATAGGTTAATATGGATAGGATTGTTAAAGTGACACACTTGGGTGAGGAGAGCCATTGGATGGTCATAGAGATGAGGATGTGTGGTAGATTAAGAGGATAAGCCAAATGACCCATAAGGGTAGCTGGCCAAGGGTTGGACAAGTAAGAGTTTAAGGGCAAATGGGTCATTTCACCTATGATACATGAATATAAAAGAAGTGAAAACCCTAAACACCACTATTCATCTTCTTCTCTCACTAGCCGACACTGTTCACTCCTCCTTCCTCTCGCCATCGCCGCCGCCTCTCCCACCGGCGTCACGGACCCCGACGAGGTGAGTCTCCCTCTCCTTCTCTCCGATCTCGTTCACTCTCGTTCTCTCACTCACTCACTCTCGGTTTCCTCCTCTCCTCTCCACGCTCACGCTCTCGGTTTGTCCACGCCACAGCCCTCCCAACCTTGGCTGAACAACCACCACCGCCACCGTCGCCGAGCCTGACGTCTCTCCACCACCACCGACGACGTGGGTAAGCTCCTCTCTTCCCTCTCTTCCTACTCTTCTTTCTCTCGACAGTTTCACACGTTCTCTCTCACCTCAACTGTTTTCCTCTCCCGTTTTCCAGTCACCCTCACGGCATTGGACCTCGGCCACCCACCGGAGACACCAAGGTGAGCTCGACCGTCCCTTTCTCTCTCTCTCCACTTTGCTCACTGTTTTCATGTTCTTCTTCCTTTGGATGGATTTTGGGACTACTATTGTGGCGGCCCCAAATTTTCACATTGGTCCGCCACGGGAGGCCACGCAGGCTCACAACTGGCCACGTAACTGCCAGCTGTGTCCCATGCCCAACTAAACATCATTATCAATTAATTTGGCCTAAGTTAGTCAGTAATTAACATTTTAATATTTGTAAACAGCGGAAGCTTTAAAATATGTAAATTCCTCAAATTAGAGAGCATTAATCCTATGTGGAAAACCCGGTAAAGTACACTGTATATAACATAACAAAATGTGATACATACATGTACTGGTATCTCAGATAGTCCCCATAAACCCAAAAATAAGTCAATACAGCAAAATAAAAACATACAAGTTAAACTCCGTCAGTGACAAGGTCATAAGTAGTCTGCGAGAGTCTCCTTGCCCCTAGTCTAGTAGATCCCGCACTCAATCATCACAAGAAGTAGATGACGAGTCCAAGTGAGTAAAACCAGAAGTACACAAACCAAAGCATTTATAATAATGGAAGCCAATAAGCTGTTAAATAAACATGCGCAAGAAAAACAGCAATCGTAATTAAGACGCATGCATACATAACATCGATAAACACCAATAATGGATGTGTGCCGTGTAGCAGATCGAACCCTAATCTAGACATCGGCATTCCCCGTGGCTTCTCCAACCCCCTCACCTGGTCCGAACCCTTATTCTCGTCCCTATTGTCCACCTACCCAAGTCCGCCCACATCAGAGTAAACCGAGAAGATCGGTGGTGAATGACAAAACCAACCGTGCAACATATGTATGAACATGGAAATAGAGTAAACAACGATAAACAATAATATTTGGAATCAAATGAAATCAAATAAATAAACACTCGAGTGTGTTTCTTAAGGGTTTTACTTACCTCAATCGCACTCCAATTACTCGATATTTGTCCAGATATGATCCCACTCTCGCCTCGAGATGCGCACCGACACCTGACTATGGTCTCCTAAGTCCCTGGTGTCCGAATAAGTCATTTTATATGATTTAGTATCAAACTAATTGATTTTATATCGTGACAATAAAAATTAGAATTTTATTCCAATTTTTAGTTCAGAAGCACGTTTTTCGAGTTACATCGGGGTGCCAACCGCCCGAAAAGTCTCGAAACTCACTTTTCAACTCTTTTTCTAATTTCTCGTATTTTTTGGATTTTTCTGATTTTTTCCATAATTTTTAGCTATTTTTTTCCATATTTTTCAGAATTTATTTAATTTTAAACTTTTTTTTTTTACTAGTTGGGCTGAACCGGGTCCGGTTCGGTCGGACCCTGTTCGACCCAACCGGACCGACCGGGTCCAGGCCGGCTCGGCCCGACCCGTTGGGCCGGGGCCGGGTCGGACCCGACCCGACCCGGTCCCTCCTTCTTCCCAACGAACCAGGGGCTTCCCCTGGTTCTTTTTTTTTTTTTTTTTTTTTTTTTTTTTCAATTGGTTGGGGTTGGCTCTCAACCCCAACCCCTCATCTTCTATTGGCATGGGAGACATCTCCCATGCCATATACATCCTCGGACGAACCGCCATGGCAGTTCGTCCGAGCCTTGCCCCCCCCACCGAACACCACACAACATCAAACAACAACACACAACAACACCACAATAACAACTCCTCACCTTTGCCAACGCTGCTTCCACAAGCTCCCGACCTCGACCTCTTGATCTCACTTCTCCTTTCTTCTTCCTCGGTCTCCCTTGATCGATCAAAAAATGGGGAAAATGGGTGTCGGTGGTGGTTATCAACAATTTTGGGGTGAAATGACCATTTTGCCCCTACATTCTTATCCTCATTATTCACAATCACACACCCTTTTTGGTCATTTCACATTTAATTATTTATTTTCTGATTTTAATATATTTATATATATATATATATTAAATTACATATATACATATATATATAAATATATATATTCGCCTATATTTTCGCGCCTACAATTTCGTCGTGCGCGCCGACGAGCGTACTCGGGCGTGCACACTACACTACCACCCACGCGTGTCGACCACGACCCCGCGTGTCACTAGGCGCCCACCAATTTACTATTTTTGTCAAATTTATTTTATTTTTATCGAACTAAACGCATTCCCGGCCTAGTGTTCCCGTCGCTCGCCCTTCCGGTTCCCGCGTCCGCACGCATCTTTAGGCGAATACCCGACACTAAATCTCACCCGATCTAAACAATATTAAAGCACACCTGCGATGTAATGAGTCATAGTCTAGTCATTATCATCACAGTTAGTCAAACAATCAGTCAAAAATAATACTTTCCGCCCAACCAGGCGTATCTTCGCCGGTCCGTGGCGTCTCCGTAGACCTGAGCTAGCGTCCACGTCTGAAAATACGTAAATAACGGCCTTAATAAAATTTGGGCCGTTACAACTATGATGATAATGAACACCACGGTTTGGATGGTGCTGACCGGACGTCAACCTCCGGCGACGCTGCTGGCCGGAGGTGACCCCATGTGAGTGGTGTTGGAGTGTGTGGGTGTGGTTATTTGGGGGTGTATGTGGGACGTTTTGACAAAAAAAAAGAGAAAACGTGAACAGTTGGGATGTTTTATGTGTGTGTGATGGAGTGGGGTGCGTACAATGTGTGTGTGTGTACACACCCCAGTTGGGGTGTGGGTGTGTGCACTATAGTGAGACTTTATGAGATGTATGTGTGTGAGTTTCGATTAGCATAACAATGTGTATAGGTGGCTGTTTTGGGATGGATTTTGTGCAAGGGGTGTACACTGTGTGTACACCACAATGGGGCGTACACAACAGTGGGTGTGTACACCACAGTGGGGTGTACACAACACTGTATGTGTACACCACATTGGGGTGTACACAACAGTTGTATATGTTTGGAATAGTGAAAATTTGTATATAACATAGTTTTAAATAATAAAGTAAGGTACTAATGAATGTGAACATGGTAAATCACCGCGGGGTGTGTGTGCACGAGACAGTGGGGTGTGTGAAGTGTTAGTGTGCACATCAGTGGGTGTACACATCAATTGTGTGTGTGTGACCATAATATATATTATTGTAGGTTTAAGAATAAGTAAACAAGATTATAAGCATAGACATTTGTATTAAATGAATATGGACTTGTAAAAAGGCCCAACAAGGGCCTAATCCACTCATTTTTTATATAAGTCCATAACAAGTCTCAATTGGTGTGTGTAGGGGTTGTGCAAAACCCGATAAGAGTTTAATATGATAAGCACAACTTAGGGCCCAAAACAAATACATAAAATGTAATAATGAGCCTATATGTCTAGGCCTAATAATAATTATCCACATATCGAGCCTACTTAGGTGGATATACGCTTAATGCATGGACCCACCAAGAGCCTAACCAGTGTATGAAAGACATCAACGATAATATAGGTTCCATTAATCGAATGAATTGAAACAAAGTTTATGAGAATTATCCTAAAACTAAATACTAATCCTAAACCTATATTCGGGACTTAAATCGTTGTCAGGCAGTCGAGAAACACGGGAAGCGCGTTAAAGTTTCGGAGTGAGTACCGGGTCACGTTAGATCAGGTAAGTACATGCATGCCTCGTATGTATGTACGTTAGTAGACCAGTAAGAAAATAACATGTGATTTATACATCCTCTATTTATTACTATTGTTGTATTGATCCTTTGCTTGATATTCCATTCCGTTTCCTTGGTTATATGTTCTTGGCATGAGTGTGTGTCTTGAAGGTATCATGTGGTCCCGCACTAGCTGGGACAACGAGGATGCCCTCTGCAGGGGTAACTGACCACCCCTAGTGATGTGTGTACTGGGTACTGGATTCGAGAGGTGTTGCGATGCCTCTCGATTTCGCGCTGCGCTAGTGTTGCGACATTGCCTGGGGAGATCTTGCGAGATCTTTGTCGTATTGTTGTGAAATAGACCACTCATGGGGCTCTTTTGAATCTTAAAACATGCAAAATATCGATTGTTTATCTTTCAGTCTCTTTATCATGCATTTGATTTATTTACTTTCCAGTTATTCCCTTTCCGCATGATACTTAGACTGCTTTTCTTGTTATAATCATAAATTACTGTTACATTCTTCTGGTACTACTAGAAATTTTATTCAGTTACTCACCGTCTAGTTTGTGACGGTGGGTGCAGATAGAGTGGAGAGCAGCAAGGGCAAGGGGCTCTGCCTAGGTGATATACTTTGAGGAGTTGCAGGACATCTGAGAGACTTTATAGTAGGTGATTATATTTTGTTTGCTGATGTGTATATCGTTTTATACTTATTTTGTTGGGATTATTGAACTTGGTATATCTTTTATGAGACTGGTATCATGTATATATGACTATCGAATTGTACATGAATACCCGGGGTTTTCCACACTTATAGAATTCCTAATTTCCCTTTGATTGAGTTATTTCCCTTTATTATTAATTGTTTTAGTCTTCCGCTGTGTATAAATGCAATAACTCTTTCATAAATTACTGAATTGATTACATCGAAGGCTGACTAGGCTTGTCAGGTTACCGAGTGATGACTCGGGGCCTGCACGAGCTTAGGCCGGGCATACCCAATTGCATGGGGAAATTGGGGTCGTCACACATAGTTGGCTCAGGATTAAGTTTTTATTCTCAATATACGTGTAAGCAGAATTAAGTTTTTTTAAGCAATTAAAATCTGATTTCAGTTTAGTGTGGGTGTACTGAAAATTCAGACATTAAAAGAAATAATTTATTCCTTCTTTCTTCCTTCCTTTTTCTTAAATTGTTTTTAAACCTACAAGAACATTGTGCGTTCAGTTTAAATTTTTTTTTCTTCTCGGCTGACTCGATTGGAATGGGAGATGACTTTCCTAGGTCATCTCCCTTATCGGATGAACTGCTCTTGCAGTTCCTCTTAGCTCCTAGACCGCCTTTCCACCACCATCACTGAACCACCAAACAACAACAACTCAACAACCTACAACAATGACCACAAGAACAATGAGAACGATGACTCACCTCAACTTTTCAACGCGAGCTCTCCTCCTCAATCCCTCGCTCTTTCCCAATTTCTTCTCTCTCGATTGACTCTCTAGATTTCTTTTTCTCTTTTGATTTCAATTTAAAGAATACAGAGGCAGTGATGAATCGATTACTTTGGGGTGGTCAATGACCATTTTGCCCCTCAATAATAATCCTTTCCTTTATAACTATACTACCCTTCTTGGTCATTTACCCTTTTAATAATAATCCTTCACCAATGACACCAATTTGTGATACACTTGTCACACACTCTTATACGAAACTCATAAAATCGCTCCCCGGTGTTCCGATGCCCAGTTTCACACCACAACGGCCGACATACACCAACTAATTTACCACAAACCTCAAGTTTACATTACGTATTGATTATTTTATTCATTTCATGTGTGTATTAACTACATCGACCTAGTATTATATCATTTTTCTACCAAGTACCCGCATCGACATGCATATCGAGACACATACATTTCATACTGTCTCATACATTAATGAAAATATACTTACACACATCATGAATTAACACAATAATTACATAAAATGGTCTATTTACCTAACTCCAGGTGCGACCAGCCCTATCTGTGGGGTCCACGATTATCTGAGCTACCAACCACGTCTGCAATTACGGCATTATTAACGGCTAATTAAAATTGGGTCGTTATAATTACTATTATACTTTTGTACTCACCGTCCTTTTTATGACGGTAGATGCAACCTCGTCGACCTGCAGGATAGACAAAGGTAAAGGACCGGCGATAGACGGCTTTTACCTACATTCACCTACTGAGTAGGTTGGTTGTACTATTTATGTATATGTTTTTATTACACTAGGTTTATAGGCTTGTGAGAGATTTAGGGACATGTATATTATACATTTGACTCTTCTTTGACTTAATATGTGATGACGGTATACATATGCGGGGTTTACACACTCTAGGTTGTCCTAACGTGTGTCCTAGAGTTTATTCTATTAGTTTGAGCTTTAATTGCTTCTGCTATACTTTAATAACTCACTAATTTGAATAATTCATCTAAAATATTATAATAATGCTTAAATTGATGGATAATGGTAAAGAAGGCTGACTAGGCTTACGTTGACTTCGCAAGGTTGGTTTGGGGTTCCACGTAAGTCTAGGCCAGACGGGGTCCAGTTTAGGGTTGTGGAACTTGGGCTGTCACACATTAAGTTAGCCTTTATCCAATTAGATTATTCAATTTAAGGGTTTTGTGTATTCTACCAAAGATTAAAGTGTTAAATAGTTATTTAAAGCGAAATACTTAATAGACATGAAAAACATAACTATTATAATAAAGTTCATGTCATAATAGAGCATTAGTTCTATGGTAGAAAACACAGAAAAGAGTACATTGTATATAAGGTGACAAGATAACTCAAAATTAGTATGTACAATGTCTCTCACAAAGTCCCTTGATACGTAATGTAAAGAAAAATATCAAAATAAACACACACTAGTAGGTCCCGGACAACAAGTAATCAGAGATATATAGTCATTTAGGATCCCCTTGCCTCTACTAGTACTAGGATCTGCACTCGGTCATCACAACAAAATAGATGACGAAACCAGTGAGTAAATCCCTAGAAGAAAATCACAAAGCATTTATAAAGAAAGCCAATAAAAATGTTAAATAAACATGCAGAATAAGCATACAACTGTAAATAGGTAAATACATGTATAAATAACACCAAGAAATAAAAAATGTGTAATCATCATAAATAAACTAGACCATATTTTGGTTTATTATACGTTCTGAGTGGTAGTGCATCACTGGACCACGACTTCAGCCCTCACGGTGGTCAATCTGTACCATGACTGTAACGGCCCCAATTCCACAACCCTGAATTGGGCTCCGCCAGGCCTAAACTTACGTAAACCTAGAGTCCCCACTTGTGCAATCTACGTAAACCAAGTCAACCTTCCTTACCCATTACCATCTATTACGTTAATTAAGTTGAGTCATTCATTATTAGTGAGTTAATTTAGAATATAGCGGAAGCAAACTAAATCTCCAACTAATAAAAATAACTCTAAGACACCAGTCAGGATAACCTAGAATTATGAAAACCCCGCATATGTATACCAACATCAAGTCTGAGGAAATTAAATCATAGTATACATGTCCAAGATCTCTCATAAACCCGTATCCTAAAGTTAATAAAACATATACATATAGTACATAGGACCTATCCAATAAGCGAGCTTTGTTCCTTTAATAACCCTTCACTTCAATCGCCTACTGTTGGTACTTTGCCTTTCTCAGTCCTGCAATATGATGAGTCTGCACACACTGTCATAAAAAAGACGGTGAGTACAAAAGTAAAACAGTAATAACCAAATGGATATCCAATATTAATTCAAATGTCAAATAAATGACTAATCAAGTATCATGCTTAGATATCACAAGGATAATAAACAACATCATGATAATGAATTACTGAGATACCAACAATAAATGCGTGTCAAGCGCATAAACTCACCAAACCCATATCCACCATATTACCCACTTAGACCTAAAGGACCAATCATTTGAAATCCAAGAAATACCAACCGATAATCCAACAAGGATAGATAGAACAAACAGAATACAAGAAACCATATTCCATCAAGAAATACTGCTTAAGAATGATAACAGCCAAGTAATTGCACAAATGAAATAATATCAAACACTCAAATAGTTTTACTCACAGTACACATGGTATCCCATGTTCATAACTCTCAACAATCCCTAAACCGACTCGTAGGTTTATCACCAGTCTCCTAGACACCTGGTAATCATTTCATTTTAGTGTAGTTACATTAAATTTCTATTCGATATTGTTATATTTTTCCCATTTTCATTATTCTAGGTCAATTTTTCATATATTGGGTCATATTCGAACTTATTTATATACCAAAGAGATCCTTGAAGTTTTTAGGAATTTTAAGAATTTTATTGTTGTAAACAGTGTCATGACGTAGGTCACGTCATGACCAAAACATCCGGTGACGTTGATCAAAACATGAAATTACCACTGGCACTATTCCAGACGTTGTGACTTACGTCGTGGCCAATCTTGCTGGCGGCGTCACATAAAGCGTGAGTTTTCCAAAATCTTCGGGATGTCATTACCAATCTAACACCACCAAAAACTCATAAAACCGAGTTATACCAAAATCCCATCTCGAACAAAACCAGTCAAAACAAAGAGAACGAAGTGATGAGTTGAGATCTTACCTCCACTTATGTGTTTGTCGTGTCTTCATGTCGTCGCGAGCTCAAACTCCCGTTGGAACCCCTGTTCAATGAGAGAGAATGAGAAATAAGAGAGATACGAGAGAGAGAGAGAGAGAGTGATAAAAAATGTTGAAAGAGAAGAATTTATATAAATCCTTTTCATCTACATGTGAATGCGTATCTTGAGGCTCATCCAACTACTCCTCCTCACTCCAGTCGTCAACATTGCTTCAACCTCTCTAACCGACTAACACTCATGTGTGACTTTGGTAGGTGACACGCGACGCTTCTCGGCCACGTTTTGTGTAACGACCTATTTTTCAATAGATCGCCATTGGGGCTAATGCGGGCCCACAGTCTGGCTTACCAGCACCAGTTGTGTCTCACATTGCTTCACATTTACCATTTTAACATTATCATCCTCATTAAGCCACCATTTTCTGTTTAAGTTGTTATTGAATTCAATTCATCAATTAAAAATCATTTCCAAACCTCAAATAAATCAGCGGAAGTCTTAAAACATATTATCTCATATAATAAACATTCAAATTATGTGATACAAACCATAAACCTAATGTGAAAAACCCATGAAAACCATTATATATCAAGCAAAACTCCTTAGAGTCTCAAAATATTATAATATACAGGGTTCTATCAATGTATCTCACAATCCCAAACCCCTAAATAAAAATAAATACATATAATTTAAATGTACAATTTGGGCTCATGGTCTCTGAATCAATGGTACTATAGTCCCCGAGTCCCCTGGGATCCATTACAAGTGTTTTAGATTGATTTAAGGTGTTTTATAAGGTATAAGTCAAAACTCCAAAATAACCCCTTAACAATTTGCTGTCAAACTATCCGTAACGGGTTATGTCTAGGAAGCACACTAGGGAGCCACCTAGCGTGCTACTATTCTTTGTCATTAAGAATAGCATAGTGCCCAACACAAGTAGTGTTACGACCCTTCCCTGACCTAGGGTCAAGTAGTCCGGCCCAAACCGTTACCTAAACCCGATACCTGAACCAGGCCCAAGTAACGGCTTGGCACGCCTAAATAAACCTGCAGAATAATTATTCTAAACAATATATATAATAATAATAAGTGTGTGAAAAATAATCACAACAAAACCATATAAACCTATATATCATAATAAAATCTATCATCTTTAATACTTAAATGTCTCATACAACTTCATAATAATATTATAAAGGTTCAAAACTATCCATTAACTAATTCTCAAGCTATAACCCCACGTACGAGGTTTACAAAACGATTAATATTAATAATAAACTAGTATTATACGAGTCTCACATATGAAGGCACTTCAAGATAAATCCTTTCCCTTGCCTTTCTTGTCTATCGCGCCGGTAGAGGGACCTGTGGGGTAGAGTGGGGTGAGCTAAAGAACCAACGATGCTCAATAAGAGGAAAGACTCGCTCAAACATTAAATATGCAAGTACTACCTAGTACTCATGCAAATTCTACATGACATCAAATCCATACGCATAACACAACATGTAATAACCGAATAAATGTAAATCATAACAAAATTATAAGCATATTAATTGAATACATAATTCGATACAATTAAAGACATGATTTATGTTCATCGTAGTTACGAAAATGGATTCATATTCCAAGAAGAATGAATAAATAATATTTCCATTTCCAAATTAGACATACAATAATCTTCGTATCAATATTTCATGTCTTATTCCATTCCCATTACTATACATAAAAACATAACAGTTTTACAACATATTTGATAAACATTCATTTATGTCATGCATAATAATATTCATCATTTTTCATTTATACAATCTACACATGACATACATATAAAGTCAAATGAAAGATTTAAATGAAATGCGATAGATATAAATATTAATATAAGCCGTATGCGAACTAGATATTGGTAAGGATCCGGTGACCGAATCATCTATTTTCGAATTGGTACAATAACTAGTGGAAACGCAATGACCGTTACGCCCTCTAAATAATTGCACCAAAATAAAAATAGATTCATCGAAGCCGTCACCGCTACACGTCTCAAAGAATCATCAAGTAGCAAAGGATGGAACTCCAAACCCTTACCCTCGAATAATTCACCTTATGCATTCAATTAGTCAAGTAAACCCTCAGTGGTTAACTACCACAACATTCTGGGGCGTCCAAGATATAAACTACTTGTTAATTTGGCCCGCGGTGGAACTCCACACATTCTGGAGCACCGAATAACATAAAAGGCAAAACAATGTATTCACCATTCCATAGATAATAGAGATCCAAACCAATATCATGACGCAACCCATTCCCAAGTCGTTACATTCAAAACATGCATTCCTAATTATCTAATAATCAAGCCATATTTAATGCATGAGCGAAGCTCCCCACTTACCTGGACCCGTCGCGATGCCTATACTGACTCCTCGCGTGTTTGGGGTCACACGTGAACCGCCTCGCGAATCTAAACAATTCACATAATACCTTATAAGCATTTTACTCATTTAAAGTTGAGTATTTTAATTTTTAATTCATATTTGGGGACCCAAATGGTGTGGGTCCCACGTGTTGTGCCGTTTAAGGGCTTTGTCGAGGGTGTCGACGCTCCTCGTAGGTTTATCCTATTTTTATTTTATTTTATTAAAAAAAAATTAATTTTATTTGGCCAGGGACCAATTTGGTCCCTGTTTGGTGGTACAGGGACCAAATTGGTCCCTGTTTAGTTGGCCAGGGGCATCCCAGCCCCTGGTCAACGACCACCCAGCCCCTCCCAGGGGTCGACTGGCCCCTGGAAAGGTCCAGGGGCCTGTCTGCCACTAGAACCAAACCAGGGGCAGACGCCCCTGGTGACTCGGCCCCCCACGGGTGGGGGTTTCCCCCAACCCCCAACCCTTGGATCTAGGTCCGAGGGTGATCCCCAGTGCTCGCCGGCACTGGGGACCCCTCTACCGCGGCTCACCAACCGCGGTAGCGGTGGTGGTGGCGGTGATGGAGGAAGTGGGGTGGCTATTGCCACCCCCTTCTTCCTCACCATTATAGGGTGGCTAAAGCCACCCCCCCCCATAATAAAGGCGCGCGCGCCATCGCTCCTCGGCGCATTGCTTCTCCAGCGGCGCTCGGTGGCGCGCCCAAAACCAAGTGGCTCCCCCCAGAGAGCCGCCACCCCTATGTCCTTCTTCTTCAAAAACAAAACAAACCAAAGAAGAAGAAAAGAAGAAAAAGAAGAAAGAAAAGAAAAAAGAAAATCACCACCAAAAGATTACCTCTCCTTGATTGTTCAATGCTTCCTCTTCTTCTTCTCTCTCTCAAACTTGTTGAAACAACAAAAAGCGGTGACTAGGGTTTGCAACATATCCTTATATAGTTAGGGTTTCTCACAAATTCAACCCTAATGACATAAATACCCCTATGGACCCAATTTCCTCGTTAAGCCCATTCAAACTATTTTCACTTAGTCCAAATCCAAATCTTGTTAATATTAATTTTTTTTTGTAACAATTTCATTTGTTCACATACTTTAATATAAAATCAATAAAATATCTTTAAAATGGGTCGGAGAATATTTGGGTCGTTACAAGTAGTGCGCTAGCTACCTTAGGTAGCGCGCTAACAATGTCAAATGGCAGAATTCCAAATTCTGGAAATCTACCATTCTACCCCATAGCCTCCTCCATCGTCGTCGACCTACTTTCTCCTCGTAAGGAAACCCAAAAACTCCATCAAAATGCCAAAGGCAACAACAAATATATCAAATTTTTGGATTCACACGTTCATCATATAGCAAAAGTTCCACAATTTTCCACAAATCAGTGCAATATACTCAATTAATTGACGAAATTAACTTAAATACTACAAATTCACCAGTAAAATAATAAGTTAGTGTGTTAAACTCGTTTTGCACCAATTCACATAATTGAGTCCATTTTTCATGAATTTTAATAAAATATTGATGTGAATTGATTACCTTTGTGAGGTAATCTCAAATTTAGCTCCCAATCTCTTTGAATTCTTACAAATTTGATCCTTTAATGCACCAGAAATCAGATTTTTTTAATGTAAAAATTGATGAGTTTTTCCACTAACTCTTGCTTATATACTTATGGCTATGATCAATTGTGTATGCGCATCCCGAGGATAATCTAAGGTCCTTATTTGGTTCAGCTATACACATTGGTGACTCCAAATGGACACTAATTAGCCTCGTTTTACACAACCTAGACTCGTCTTGATGCCCATCTATAGTTCCCAATTTTTCAATTCAAACCATGGGCATCTATTTGATTTGATTAATTAAAATCATATTAATACATTTAGGTAGTCAAATTGGGTTACAAAATTATTTTACAAGGTTACACTAAACTTCGACTACCCGACACCCAATGCCCCGCCTCGACATACATCCCAAGGCGTGCCATCACTTGCACATAACTATTAATTGACTTAGGCTATGGTTTAATAAATTCATTTAATTGAATTGTCACATTACCTTACTTATACCTTAATTATTGATATCAAACATTTTATAAACTTAGTGTTCTTGTATTTCGCCTACTCGATACCAGCGTCATTACATTTTTCGAGGTGAACAACCATCATACAGTCTCACACAATATAGCAAGATAAATACACACATGTGATGAATGCGATAAATAAATAAATACACCGCAATTAGGTAATTCAACAAACAAATATAACTATTTTCCTAGTCAAGCTTGTCCTAGCCTATCTGCAGCATCCACGAGGGTTCGAGCTTGCATCCTCATCTAGAAATGAATAATAATAACGACGTTAATAAAATCCGACCGTTACAAATGTCTTGCACAAAAAGTAAGGTTTGTGACTTTGTTTTCTTTCAATTTTTTTGCATAATAGTCATAGATGGTTTCGATCAATAGAATACCTATTTGGGTTGTTTTTGATATTATGGATGCCTATTTATGCATTGGAAACTAAGGGGATTGACCCTTATGAATTTTAGAATATTTTTAGGTGAATTTTTAGGTTTTTGAAGGCTGAAATCGAGCCCAACTATTCACAGAAAATCTCATTTGAACTGGAATCGTTGAAAAAATCGATAGCAGAAAATGCAGAAATTATGCAACCAACAAATCACCAACGAATCAGGTTCTTACCCAGATTTTTTGGAAAAATTCATGGTTTAGTGAATTGGGTATTTCATAGAAACAATCATAACTTCTTCATTTTAATTTCGATTTTGATGTTTTTTATACTGTTGGAAAGCTAAGAGAGAGTTTTTACAACATAAAATCAATAAACCTTCATTTTCTAGTGATTTATTATTTTAAAAATAGGTTTAAATGTCAAAGACTAAAAATTGAAAGAATAACTTACTTCAAAGTTTAACAAAATCTAAAATAATATAGATACTCAAGGAGGACGCATTGGACTTCTTGAGGTTAAGGAGTTTGATAGTAAAGCGACGCTAGACTTAAGTGGGGTTTGTTCTATTATCAATCTTGCCATGCTAGTAGATATGTTAGGATTCATTTCAGAATTTGTTGATGCCTTACTTGTCCACTTGTCTCTACATTGAAATTACTTCATATTATCTCCTTTTTTGTTATCTCATCTCTTGAATGTCTGTGAAACTGATTAGGGTTTGCATGTTACAAATTAATACCTCGGACCGGAGGGTTGGTGGTCATCGGTGACCTCCCTTTGCTTTGACTCTAAGGAGCTTCCTACTTAGACTTACGAACTCCAAGCTGCCTTAATCACAGTATTAGGGGAGGAACTAGTTAAGGAAAATAGGTACTTAGACTTGTGAACCTCATGTTGTTTAACGCGCAACATTTGGGACTGGATAAGATAAAAGACTACTGCCTGGTTGATATATCAATTGCCACTCCTCTTGACTCTAATGACATTCACTTTCATCACTTAATTATCCTTGTTGAATTATCAAGTTGGGCATTGTTATTTTTATCTTGCTATTTTATTGTGTTTGTTTATGCTAATCTTGAATACCCGAAAAATGATAATGGGTCTCATGACCTGAACCGTTGAAATCTAGTTTTGGAATATACTAGACATTACTTGGATGACTGAAGGTAGAGTAGACTGCCATTTTACTTAGCCCATTGATATTTTGCTCACCTCACTTATCCCTCCCTAAGTGCCTCAACTGTTGTTTAGGATAAAGGAAATGGCAAAGTCATATTATAAAAGTTCTTTTCTTGTTTGTGAAGTTGCTACATTACTATCTATTATGTCTTGAACTTATTATGTATTCAAAACATGGATTTTGAATAGGTAGACTTTTGGAGGAATCCATAGTTTTATTCAGGTTAATAATGTAAGACTTTCTACATTAATTCCTCATTATATAGACTTGGAAGGTTTTTATTTCCACACCTCAAACCTTAGTTTTCTATTAATAGATTGTCTTGATGAAATTCTGCAGGTTAAGGCTTACTAGATCATCGTCTGACTCGTTGGGTCATTTTGAGGGATTTGGTGATGGTTTAGGTCAAGCGACCGTAGTTGTGGAGATTTTCGTCACAGTTCCTTGACAAGTACTCATGATCTTGATTTGTATCACTATACATATGATCATCACATGACCATCAATCAAGACCCATACAAGTATTCATTATAGTTCCTAGTATAATAATCGACTAAGGACATTTACGATATTTCAATAAACGTCTATGGATCTTATTATAATGTAAACATGCAAACCAATTTTAATAAACAACAAATGAAATCTTTTATTTTATTAACCAAAATAATAATAGAAACAATGTTAGAACTAGAGCATATGCCCCAACAGTTATCTCCCACGAGTTGTTGACACAATTCCCCTCATTAATGACCCTTATTACCCATATTTCTCTCTTGTTTGAAGGCTATTTATGTCAATTCATATCTTTAATTGTTTAAAAATTTGCAAGTTTGAAGTTGAACCAAATATGAAAATATTAACTCTAAGGAGATAACTTTGAATTACATTGTAAGATGGTAAAAACGAACCAAACGAGGTCTAAATGCACAACTAGATGCATGTGAGTGTGACTCTTGGGTAAGTAATTAAGTACACCCTATGTTCCATGTTATCTATCACATTTTGACTTGTGCACAAGAATTAAGGTGATAATTAATTACCGTTAAGATTTTATAACAAGACTAAATTACCCTCCCATAAATGACTTCATTTGTTATATGTATTGTAAAAAAATTGATTGATTGTGTCATTAACTAAATAAAATGGGGTTAGAATGTAACATTTAATGCTTTCTTGATTTCCTAATGTGACACATATTGTGGAACAAAAAAATCCAAAATGTGATAGATAATATGGAACCGAGGAATATTGCACTATCAATAAATCTATCTTGACTCGAGAGACATCAAGAGTCCTGCTAATCTAACTCCAATTTCACATGTCATTTTCACACGCATTTGTTGGCATTTATAGGAGTTGTTCAATAGATGCACATTAATTTTTGTGCACATACACATCAATGTGAAAAAATCAATCGTCGCAACTCGCAATCAACTGCGTATGAAATTATGGTCACACTACAAAAAAAAGAAAAAATATGGTCGCAGACATTTTTCATTTTCTTATAATATTGTGGTGAAGTGGTCCCGGCAATACATTGGAGGGAGTCTAGGAAGGTAGTTGTGCCCAAATTAAGAAAGGGAGTGAACCTGCTAAAGATACAATTATGGAAATGTGAGATCTAAGAAATTCAATATTTAAACGAAACGTCCGTTGGTTTAAAAAAAAAAAAAAAAACGAAACGTCCGTTATACATGCTAATGTTAATGATGAAACCATGTAACCTTCCATTTGCCCGAAGGCCCCGAACAAAGGAACAATTATATCAACATGAGATGTCTCTGGCTTAATTAAGTGATGATCCAAATAGTAGTTGAGTTCGTGTAAACATTTTCGAATTTAGAGTTTTGTTTGGTAAAGTTTTTTTTTTTTTTACACGGAAACCAGAACTTTTTTTTTTTATAGTTTTGAGCAGTTTTAGCCTTTTATTAGGTGCCCCAATAATATACGAAAGGCACTCGACGAGTGTGGTTTAGTGGCATCGAGTGAGCATTAAGACTGACTAAGGTAGAGACTTGGGTTCGATTCTGGTAGATGCAAAACTCATTCAGACCTACTTGGCTATGGAGATTGGTGCATCTATTCAGCCTCTGCTGGCTACTAGTAGAATATGAGCACCACAGTAATATACGAAAGGCACTCGACGAGTGTGGCTTAGTGGCATCGAGTGAGCATTAAGACTTACTAAGGTAGAGACTTGGGTTCGATTCTGGTAGATGCAAAACTCATTCAGACCTACTTAGCTATGGAGATTGGTGTATCTATTCAGCCTCCACTGGCTACTAGTAGAATATGAGCACCACAGTTATCAAATAAATAAATAAATAAATAAAAACAAAGAACACTCACAAAAGATGATTATTTTTTTTTGGTAGAACAAAAGATGATTCTCTGGTGCAACATTAGTAATATCACAAGAAAAAAGGCCTTTTAATCTGACACGAAATACCATTAAATCATCATGATGCGTGGCTCTTCCTTAGTTCAGTGAGATAAATTGGATCGTAATTAAGATCAAATTTAGAATCGTGGTATTTTATAAGAATCAACATATATGTACTTTTGAGTTAAATCGAGATTTCACTTTAAAAAATATTGGAATATATAATCTCACATTAGAAATATAATAAGAGTTGGTGTGGTATATAAGTGATATAGATTATATCTTAGTACAAGCCAATTGGTTTTGTGAAAGATGGGCTCCAACCCCATTTATATACCCACATGTGCGTGTGCGGCCCAACACTTTTCGAGCCCATGGATTTCTATATAATGTTGGAATATATAATCCCACATTAGAAATATATAATAAGAGTTGGTGTAGTATGTAAGTAGTGTAGATTGGATCTTAGCACAAGCCAATTGGCTTTGTGCAAGATTGGCTTCAACCCCATTTATATACCCATATGTGCGTGTGCAGCCCAACACTCTCCGAGCCTATGTATTTTTATATGGTATTAGAGCGGAACGATCTTGGGCTCGTATTGATAACCTAGTTAGGCTAGCAGTGGAGTCTAGACCAGTTTGTAAACCTAGAAGCCTATAAGAGTAGGCCTAGGTATGTTTGTCCAGACCTCTAAAAGTAGGTCTGTGTTTGGCAAGTGACAACTAGTCCAGGCCTAGTTGCACTTGAGGGGGAGTGTTGAAGTATATAATCCCACATAGGAAATATAATAAGAGTTGGTGTGGTATATAAGTGATGTAGATTGGATCTTAGCACAAGCTAATTGGTTTTGTGCAAAAATGGGCTCCAACCCTATTTGTATACCCACATGTGTGTGCATGTGTGGTCCAACACTTTCTGGACCCTTGAATTTCTATATGGTATCAGAGCGGAATGATCTTGGGCTCATATTTAAAGACATGATTGGGCTAGCAGTGGAGTTTAGACTCGTTTAAAGACCTAGAGCCTATAAAAGAGGCCTGGGCATATTTACGGACCTCTAAAGAGCAGATCTATGTTTAACAAGTGACAGCTAGTTCAGGCGTAGTTGCACTTGAGGGGGTGCCCATTGATTTTATGCAAGTAAGCTTCAACCCCATTTATATACCCACATGTGTATATGCGGCTCAACGCTCTCCGAACCCATGAATTTTTATAAAAAAATTACTCACGCATTTGCCTTTTGATCGAAGTGAAAATTGTGACGATATAAAATAACTAGTTAAGATTTTTTTTAATAAGAAAGAAACTTGCTTCTGATGGGAATCAAACCCCCAACCTCTTACATCTATAGCCAAACACCTAACCGTTGGGTCACCCCCACATGGTTAAGTAGTTAAGATTCAACACCAAGAGTTTGGTCATTATTATGTTTTCAAATTTATCATAGGACTTCCTTGCTCTAAACAAAATTGAAGCATTTGTAAAGTTATTTAGATATGTTTGATGACAGTGCCATGAGATTGACTATTGTTGTTGTTATTCAACTTTAAATATATTGGTTTTTGAATCATGAGTTTGGAGTACCGGATTAACTCTTGTAACAATAATTAAACATAAGCGGGGAGGGTGAATAAAAGGTTCTAATAATAATACTACCTTCTTCAATCATGAGGATTGCTTACCTCCAATAGAGATTCATTTGAAACCAACACAATATCAATACAGAACACCACCAAAAGAAGAGCACAGAATTATAGAATATAAATAGGGCAATATATTGTACATTCGAAAAAATACAATAAACTTATTTTATTCTAAAATTATCATGGTATCAGAGCTTGGTTTCTAATCTAAGGTCAGTCGACTTTTGAGTCTACGACTGATCCTTGATACATCTTAGTGCTTGTTCATGTGTTCAATTATGCTCTTGTTTTAATTTCCTCTTGTTTCTCTTATGCGTCTTCACACATGTTTGTTAGTTGTACGAGTCTGTTTGCTTCTTCCGCATCGCTTAGTCAGCCCATCCGCCTATCATGTTCGCAAAAATTTGATGCCTTCCAACTCACATAACCATATGCCTATCTCAAGATCCCCACTTCTTGTCCTGCCTACCGTCGACTCTGGTGTCGATCTATTGTCGACTCTGTCAACTCTGCCGTCCGTCTACTCCGTTGTCCTGTCTAGTCGACTCCATTGTCCGTTAGTTGTTGCGCTGACTCTGCTCCGATAGTCGCTTCGCCGACTCAGCTCAGTTAGTCGTTCTGTCGACTCAGCTCCATTAGTCGTTCCGCCGACTATGTTGTTTCGTTAGTCGTTCCGTCAACTCAGCTCTGTTAGTCGTTCCGTCAACTCAGCTCTGTTAGTCGTTCCGTCGACTCAGCTCCATTAGTCGTTCCGTCGACTATGTTGTTCTGTTAGTCGTTCCACCGACTATGTTGTTCCGTTAGTCGTTCCATTGACTCAGCCCCGATAGTCGTTCCATCGACTTCGTTGTTTCGTTGTTCAGTTATTCTGTTGTCCCATCTGTGCACTGTCCGCTAATTTGAGCGCAGTTCGTGATGCCTATCACGCCTGTTATTCGCGTACTGTGCGTTGTCGAGCGCAGTTCGCGATGTCTGCCTGTCTCATGTACCCGTTTCAAATCTGCCTATTTTGTCGGCACGTTTGTCAATTCTGTCCGTTATCACTTGCATCTGTTCGTCACGATCCGGTGTCCCCACGCAGAATTGTCGCCGATTTTATTTATCTTCATCTTATTCGTTTGCAAACTCAAGTGGTTTCGTTGCCACCATCTTGAGTTTGAGGGGGGATGTTAGGAAACTAATATTATGTAACGTCTACATTGATTATGTAACGTCTACACTAATTGTGTAACGTCTACATTAATCGTGTAACGCCTCCATTGATTATATAACGTCTACACTGATTCAGTTCTGTACCATTCTATAAATAGGGCACTATATTATACATTCGAAAAAATACAATAAACTTATTCTATTCCGAAACTATCAATAGAAGGGTGCACACGTTAAAGTACACATGTTCTCTAAACTTTAACAATTAAAAATGCCTTCTGAAAAAATAATAATAAAATAAATAATTAAAAATGCCACTTAGTAGTACAGTGCATAATGAGGCACAAGACTTTAACAAAGATATTTTTGTTGCAAAGAATATAAAATGTTTGGCCAATTGATACCTCCAACTCATTACGGGGATGCTGCCTGCACTTTATGCCTTGATTTTTGAAGCCA
The DNA here is from genome assembly GCA_039657345.1 of Stephania japonica. Taxonomy (NCBI): domain Eukaryota; kingdom Viridiplantae; phylum Streptophyta; class Magnoliopsida; order Ranunculales; family Menispermaceae; genus Stephania; species Stephania japonica. Next base: position 36,407,258 of record CM077564.1, on the reverse strand, counting down.
ATCTTGTTTTCCAGGCACTAAATATAAGCTCAACGGAATCCACCCACATGGAGGCATGCCGGGTTTCAGACTTTTAGTGCCTCACAGTTTGGTAGCATTTCAAATGCCTAGTCTTCGAATGCTCGCACAAGAAAGACGGAAAAGGTTCTAGCTAGTTCGTACAAGTTAGTAGTATATATAACTATATATTTATCTTATATATGTACAGAATTCATTTCCAACTGCCTCAATGTTATATGATGCATAATTGATGAATGCTGTAATTTGAACATTATTTAACTAAAAGAAATAGAACATTGTAATTGCTTTCGTTAAATTCTATGTTTGGGCGAAGTCCAAATTAATCCAAGGAGTGTGGAGAGAGTGTTGATATTTTAATAAATACGCAACCCATTCCAACAATTAGATTCATGTCAAATCATCAAGAATAAAATTAAAGCAAATAGCGGAAGCGCACCTGAATCATCCATGGTGGAAGAACACTGAGTTAGTCTTTCAAATCAATATGCGGTCTCCTTTTAGTTTTCTCTCTAACGATGGGATATCAAAAAGAGTATAACGGCACATCTAATTTGGGAATCATAACCCTATATTTATAATTAGGTCAACTAGAGTTAACCTAATGTTATTTCCAATTTTGCCCATCATAATATTAGAAATAACAATCTAGTCTCTACACATATATAAGCTCACACTTTAATTAGATGCTTAAAGCTCAATACCGTATTTGACCACTTTGATTGAGTTTTACTTTACATAATAGCCCGTATCACAATTATTAACACATAAGCCCATATGTTTAATTATTAAACCCAACAATCTCCCACTTGGGCTATGTGTGTAACTTTATAATTGTACGAAAACCTTATGAGTACTCAAAATTTTGCTATCATTACCGAATGCATCTCCAAACAATCTGGTCCATCAATTATAGCTTTCGTTACATTTATCATTACTAAACCCATCAATGATCACAAACACTAATATAACCAAATGACATGGATCAAGCATGGATGTGTAGCATGGAAATTACATGTAATGTGATCAAACATGTCTATTTTCAATTGGTCCAACCTTAAACTTTAGTGAGATCGATTTACCAATATATTATTAAGTTTAGAGATATGAAAATCAAATTTTACTTTAACCTTAACTATAAACTGTAACCATAAACTTTAACCATAACTGAAATTTGTATCTAAAACCTTAACACAAAATGTCTAAAAGGAAAAGCATAAAACAAAATACAAACTCCCACTGAAACTATATATCCTGAAGGAAAATAACACCCATATGAGCAATGTGCTCATGATAGACCTAGGGTAGTAATCCTTTAGTAAGCGGATCCGCAACCATGGAGTTTGTCCCAATATGCTCTATAGACATTTGTCCACTCTGAATTCTTTCTTTCACAATTAGGAACTTGATGTCTATATGTTTAGACTTTGTCGAGCTCCTATTGTTGTTGGAATATAACACTGTTGATTTATTGTCACAGAATAACCTTAGTGGTCTATCTATATTATCCACAATACGCAACCTAGTGACAAAATTCCTTAGCCACATTCCATGATTGGATGCCTCATAACATGCTATAAACTCCGCCGCCATGGTAGAAGAAGCTATGAGTGTCTACTTAGCACTCTTCCAAGAAATAGCTCCTCCAACAAGCAGGTATATATAGCCGAAGTAGATCTTCGACTATCTTGACGTCCAGCAAAATCAAAATAACCAATGATCTCCAACTGATTTGATTTCCTATATGTGAGCATGTAATCCTTTGTTTTCTGTAAATACCTCATAACCCGATTGACTGCTTTCCAATGATCCATTACTGGGTTACTTAAATATCTCCCTACCATCCCAACAATGTACGCAATATCCAGACGCGTACAAACCTGAGCATACATAAGACTCCCTACAACCAAAGCATAAGGGATCTTTTACATTTCTTTAGCCTCAATATCATTCTTGGGACATTGATCATGATTGAACTTATCTCCTTTAGAAATAGGGGTATCCCCTGGTTTACAACCATGCATGTCAAACCTCTTAAGTACCTTTTTGTTATAGCTCTTTTGTGATAATCCAAGAACACCTTGAGAGCGATCTCGATGTATTTGGATTCCTAATACAAAAAAGGTGTCACTAAGATCTTTCATCTCAAAATTCTTTGATAGAAATTTCTTGGTTTTGTGCAATAAGCCTATATCATTGGTGGCAAGCAGTATGTCATCGACATATAAAACCAGAAAAATATACTTACTCCCACTAAACTTATGATATACACAGTCCTCAACAATATTTATCTCAAAACCGAACGAGATAATTACTTGATGAAATTTGTGATACCATTGTCGAGACGCCTGTTTAAGTCCATAAATGGATTTCTTTAATTTGCATACCATATTCTTTGAATCTCCCGAAACAAAGTTTTCTAGTTGCACCATATAAATCGTTTCATCAATGCCACCATTAAGAAATGCAGTCTTTACATCCATTTGATGTAACTCAAGATTAAAATGAGCTACCAATGCCATTATAGTCCTGAAAGAGTCTTTCGATGAAACCGGAGAGAAAGTTTCTTTATAGTCAATGCCTTCTTTCTGTGTAAAGCCCTTTACAACAAGACGTGTCTTGTACCTCTTAATGTTGCCTTCTGAATCCCTCTTGGTTTTAAATATCTATTTACAACCAATGGGTTTCACACTTTCAGGCAAGGGAACAAGGTCCCAGATGTCATTGTCACTCATGAACTTAATCTCTTCATTCATGGCATCTATCCACTTTTGAGAGTTAGAACTTTCCATGGCTTGACAGAAGTTGATTGGATCATCTTCCATCAGTCCAATGTCAACTTCATGTTCTTGAAGATATACGACGTATTCATCTGAAATCGTACTTCTCTCTCTTGTGGATCTTCTTAATGGCGCAAGTTCTTAAGGTTGTAGAGTTTGTTCTTGTGGAATGGTTTCTTGAATAGGAGGTTCAGTGACATTGTCTAAATCTGAATTTGCTTCTTGAATAATGTCAAGTATGATAGTCTGATTCTAATCATTATCAATAGCAATTGAAGGAATGTGAACATATTCCTCTTCAAAAACAAAATCCTTAACACTTTCTCCTCCCTCAAACTCAACATCCTCAAGGAATCGAGCATTTATCGTCTCAAAAATTGCCTTAGTCGTGGGATCATAGAACTTGTAACCCCCAGATCTTTCAAAATATCCAATAAAATAGCAACTAATGGTCTTTGAGTTCAGTTTCTTTTCATTTGGCTTGTAAGGTCTTGCCTCAGTTGGACATCCCCAAATGTGTAGGTGCTTTAAGCTTGACTTATTGCCTATCCAAAGTTCATAAGGGGTCTTATTTGTTACTTTTATTGGAACTCTATTGAGTAAATAAACTGCAGTTTTTAATGCTTCTCCCCAGAGTGATTCTAGTAAAGTAGAATGACTAATCATACTCCTCACCATGTCTTTAAGCGTTCTATTTCGTCTTTCAGTAACACCATTCATGCTAGGTGATCCTGGCATGGTGTACTGTGGAACGATACCGCATTCATCTAGGAATTTAGCAAATGGTCCTGGACGTTATTCACCTGATCCATCATATCTGCCATAGTATTCACCACCACGGTCAGATCGAATGGTCTTTATCCTTTTGCCAAGTTGATTTTCAACTTCAGCCTTGTAACTTTTGAACATGTCCAATGACTGAGATTTTTCATGAATGAAATATAGGTAACCATATCGTGAATAATCGCCTATGAACGTTATAAAAGAATGTTGACCATTCCAAGAAGGTGTAGGAAATGGTCCACAAATGTTCGTGTGTATAAGTTCTAAGACTTCCAAAGCCCTGTTGGCACCAAATCTCTTCACATTTGTTTGAATCCCTTTTATACAATCAACACATAGATCATAATCTGAAAAATTAAGGGGATCGAGAATACCCTTAGACACAAGTCTCTCGATTCTCTTTTTAGAGATATGACCTAATCGTTTGTGCCATAGAGATGTTGAATTCTCATTGGTTAATTTGCGTTTTAAATTTCTTGTATTAACATGCAAGGTTTCATTATAAGAGGCAATATTGTCAAGCAAATGTAGATTATCATAACCTAACAAAGAACCAGTACCAACCAATTTTGAATCATTAAAGAGACAAAACTTAAAACTCCAAATGAATAAGAATATCCATTTTTTTCCAAAGTAGAAATAGAAACCAAATTCTGTATAAATGACGGTACAACAAAAGTCTCATTTAAATCCAAATAGAATCCAGTTCTTAACAATAATCTAAATTTTCCTATTGCCTCCACCTCAACTGATTTGCCATCACCAACATAGATGTATCTTTCACCATCACTGGGTTTTCGGCAACTCAGGCAATCCTGCATAGACACACTAATGTGAGTTGTTGTACAAGAATCTATCCACCATATGTGTCTAGCAACTGAAGTCAAATTAACCTCAGAACAAACAAAATTAAGAAGCATACCTTTATTTATACACCAAGCGTGATAATTAGTACAATTCTTTTTCTTGTGGCCTTTAGCTCCACAAAAGTAACAACCATCCTCATTTTGTTCTTTTTTCGCTTGTTGTTTCTTTTATGGTGCTTTTCCCGCAGTTTCCTGATTTTTCTTTCTTTTCTTGATCCTTTTGTCTTTTGAAGTACTAGCTAAATGAACACTTTCTATCTTATCTTGATCCTTTTGTCTTTTGAAGTACTAGCTAAATAAGCACTTTCTATCTTATCTTACTTAAACCTTTCCTCTTCTTGATCATAGTGTGATATGAGCTCATTAAGAACCAAGATTCCTTTTGACAATTATAGCTCACCTTGAAATGATTAAACTGTGATGGAAGAGATATCAGAACTAAGTGCACCAATAAGTCCTCAGGTAACACTAGTTCGAGTGCCATAAGTTTTGAAGCAAGATGAGACATTTCCAAAATGTACTCCCTTATGTTTCCTTTCCCTTAGTATTTCATTGAGATAAGTTTTGCCAAGAGTGTACTAGTTTCAGCCTTTTCATTCATGGAAAACCTTTTCTCAATATCCTCAAGGAAACCCTTAGCTGTACCAATCTCATCAGACATAGTATCCCGGAATGCCTCTGGAATAGCACGTTTCATGACCATAAGACTGATGCGATTTGATCGCTCCCAATTTTTCATCTCCCTCTTTTCATTAGAGGTACTCTTGTTAGTAATAACAGGAGGTTGATCGGTCCTTATTGCAAGGTCTAAGTCCATGACTCTAAGAACAATTAAAACATTCTCTTTCCATGACTTAAAGTTTGCACCATTAACCATAGGAATGGAATTAACACTAGCAGAGATATTTGCAGCAGAACCTTTAACTGAACAGATAATGATAGAATAAATAAATAATGTTCACATAAGTACCAAAATTTTACAATAAAAAATTCAAATAAAGGTATAACCCATCACAAGATACCTAACACAACATTAATATTGTCTTTGGATAGAATTATTAACTTGTAAGTAGTACTTTTGGTGTAGTGATCAAATGTTGATAATAAAATTTATGTCAAATAATTAGCCTTTCTTTGGACCGACTAATTAATTACATAGAAAACCTAATAATTACCACATATTTATCACCACAAGCATACATGTAAATAAGCCAAATATTAGCCTTCCTTTGGGCCGGATAATATCTGCATGACTTACATAAATACAACTATTCCAATATTTTAAAATAAATGACTTTTGTAAAAGAGGTTACTTTGGCAACATATTACTTCAATCATTTAATTCAAAATATTAGATACCCAAAATAATTACCGAAATTTGAATTTAAATTGCCCGAATTTAATGGGTAAAATGTTCAAAATTATAATATATTCCTTTATTATGTTCATATATATATGAGATCTTTTGAACATAATTATATATATGTATATACCCATATATTTGTAAGAAAAGAAAATATCATTATTATAGTTATGCCCATATATAAAACCTTTTAGGCATAAAAAAATCAATGAACCAAACTAAAAACATATAAATATTCTCAATGATCCAACAAGTTATGCCCATATATAGAACCTTTTAGGCATAAAAAAATATATCAATGAATCAAACTAAGAACATATAAATATTCTCAATGATCTAACAAGAAGAGGCTCTGATACCATTTGTTGGTATTTTAATAAATACGCAAAACCCATTCCAATAATTAGATTCATGTCAAATCATCAAGAATAAAATTAAACCAAATAGTGGAAGCGTACCTGAATCATCCATGGTGGAAGAACACTAGGTTAGTCTTCCAAATCAATATGCGGTCTCCTTTTAGTTTTCTCTCTAACGATGAGATATCAGAAAGAGTATGACAGCGCATTTGATTTGGGGACTATAACCCTATATTTATAATTAGGTCAACTAGGGTTCACCTAATGTTATTTCCAATTTTGCCCATCATAATATTAGAAATAACAATCTGGTCTCTACACATATATAAGCCCACACTTTAATTAGATGCTTAAAGCCCAATACCGTATTTTGCCACTTTAATTGGGTTTTACTTTATATAATAGCCCTTAACACAATTATTAACACATAAGCCCATATGTTTAATTATTAAACCCAACAGAGAGTAGTTATATACTTGTATGCATGCATGGTCAGGCTTTTCCTTCTTTTTTTTGGGTGATTTGAGCTTTTTCCTTTCCCAGAGTGAATGTGTTTCTCTAGTTTTTTTTTTTTTTTAGGGTGATTTAAGCTTTTCCCTTCCCCAGAACGAATGTGTTTCTCTAAAAAAATTTTTCATTTACTTTAGAGTGTACATTTCAAACTTATAGAGCCCTTTATCCTTTTTCTCTACCGATCAATATTAAAATGCTGCATGTATAAATTTTTATCTGTATTTTATATTTTATTTAGGGTCGCGTTGTATACACCCCACTCATTACTCAGGGCACCCCATTTATAAGGGCACCCAACGTTTTTCTCAAGCCACCCCTAAAATGGATGAAATTGCCCTTGTCCCTCAACATAACGCACCCCACTACCAAATCGAATCAAACTCTCCTTTCCCTTCTTCCGCTCTTGCCCCCATTACGAATCAAGCCCTCAATCCACCAAATCCATCATTTTCATAAAAATGTACCAATAACTGGGCCTTAACCACAACTTGTAGTATTCGGCCACACAGGGCCATGAATATTTGAGTTTTGGTCTCGGTTGTCCATTGCCGCAACCATTGAGTAAGTGTTGGTTGAGCTCAACCGAGTGTCGTAATAAGGTATGTTTGGGATTAGTCTTGGTTGGTCATCACCGAGAACTTTGGCATCTTTCGATTGTACCATACTGAGACTTTGATTGAAATATCGGTCGTTTCATAAACCAAGACAACATTATATGTCTTAATCTTGTGTGACTGAGACATTCGTGTACGTGATAGACATTCAAAAATGGAGAAAAACTTAAAAAAAAACATCAAAACTCACCTCCCCGTGTGTCATGTCCGTCCCCCTTGCGTTCTCTTCATCCATTAGACCCTAAAAATACCCAACGAGGCACCGATGGGGTAGGGTGCATGGGAATTGGAAGAAAGAGTTATTGTTCGTTTAGGTCGGGAGGGGCATTTGAGTCTTTTCACATTGAAAACAAATTAAATAAGGTGCCCTAAGTAATGAGTGGGTACACATAGCACGACTTTTTATTTATTTTTATCTCCAATAACATATATATCATTTTCGTTTAATTTCAAGAAAAAAACATGTTATTTCTAGAGCCAGGCTATACACACCCCACTCATCTATAAGGACAACTCGATTTTGAATGCACCCCAAGTTCAAATTTCGATTCATGAAGGAACCCATTTTACCAAAATACCCATTCGTCCCAATCGAAGCACCAAACTCTAAAACCTTGGTTAAGACATATATTTTAGGTTTGGCAAACACATGACCAAGACTTGTCTTTTAGGTTCTATTTTTCCGATGCAGACTTCTTTGGTGAAACTTGATTGACAACTGTCAACCTAAAGGTTTAATGGTTCCAACATACTCTCCAATTAAAGGTTTGGTGGGTTCAAATCGACTCTCTAACTAGATATTTGGTAAGTTATGACCAACTCTTCAACTATAGAGATTTAGATCTGCGAGGTCGAGCCTAGCCACTCAACGATGCTTTACAAATCACAACGAAGGAGTGTATGGATGGATGAAGGTGGGGGTGCACAAAATGATAGGAAAGGGAGGCGGAGTGCACAAAATGCAGAGAGGGGCACAAGGGTCATTTTGCATTAGAAATGATATTTTTTAAAGTTTGACTTTAGTCGTTAGGTTGCCCTTATGAAAATTTAGGGTACGTATAGTGTAGCGGCCCCAAATCCAAGGCCGCCACGTCATGCGTGACGGGCCATAACCTTGTCATGTCCCAACCCATCTATGTCCCACGCACACCATAAACCATTCAACCTCAAATTTACAGCTAACTTATATATATATATCATTTCATTTTCAATTTAGATTTGCCAAGTTAGCTAACAGACTCATTTCATCCGTTAAAATCATAATTTAAACCACACCTTCAACGGAAGAATTGTCAGACATGATTAATAGACAAAGTAAATAACTTCATGTCATTTAGAGCATTTACCTAATGTGGAAAACCCCACCAATATATATATATGTGTGTGTGTGTGTGTGTGTGTACGTGTGTGTATCATATGTATCAAGTGATCCAAAAACATCATATACAAGTCAAGGCAGTATGTCCCATCCCAACTAAAAAACATGAAAATAAACAAACGTACGAGTCCATGTCCAATGGTAGGCAATCACAAGTAATCATTAAGCTTCCCCTTACCTCGACTCGTATTAAGGTATGCACTCAAGCCATCACAACAAAACAAATGACGAGTCTAGATTGAGTAATCTCAAGGAAATTCAATGAGTAATTACAAAAACAAATAAAGAAATCCATAAATACTATAAATAAACATGCAGAATAGTAAACATGCAACTATAAATGGATCATCGCATGAATATAAATAGAAAAGAATCAAATGTACGTGCATGATCTTGGTCATACTAGAACCACACTTTGGACTATCCCTAGGCACTGCCAGTGAGTAAAATCAAACATGACTGAACTCCCCGAATCCACTCAGTAACCGGCGTAGACCATGGCGCATTAACATATGTATAGTAACTGCAATTGGGTCAACTATTCACCGACATACCTCTGATACATATACCATGGTCTAGTGTGCCATAAGCACGCAATAGAATAAACCCTGGTGGGAGTAAACTTAACCAACTGTATAAACAAATATCCGAAAATGCGAATACTGAATAAATGAAAATAAAGCAATAAAGAAGCAAGTAAATACTCAAGAGAGTTTCAATTGGGTTACTACACACCTCAAACCGCACTTTGTATCTCGAAAATTATCCCTAGTCCGAATTTGTTAAACTCCCGACTATTGTACTATTGCCTTAAGTTTCCTAATGTCATTAACCACTGAATTAGTTTGTATTTATGTTAATTAATTAGGTATTAAGTTCAATTTTCTCAAAACAACCCTTAAGAATTACCCAAGTCCAGCACTCAACGTGTTGAAGGCCTGGCTAACGCGCTGGCCAGGGGCCATTGCGCTCTACCTAAGTCGATACCCAGAATTTGAGAATAGCAAAACATTGAAAATCGACACCCGTGGCCACTTCCAAATGTCGTCAACCCCATTCTCCACTTGTGGGGGACACACAACACCCCAAACAAGCAAAAGTAATCATCAAAACACATATATAAAAAATTAAAATCCAAATAATTCACAACTTTTGAAACCAAAACTTGAATAAACTTTTCTCAAAACTTAAAACCAATATAAACCACATTGCCAACCTTATTACATAACCAAAATACACCAAAAACCAATGAGCATAAAATGAAATCTCAGATCCAACCCAACACCCCAAAATTTAGCTCAAATTATAAAGGAAGATGAGGGGAACATGGATCTAACCTTGATTTTTTAACTCCTTAAGCCAATCACCTCCAAATCGACACCAAAGATCACAAAAACCTAATACTTATGCTCTAATTTTCAAAATTTGACAATGTAACGACTCAAATTTTCCACAACCCAACCTATGGATATTTTGGTAATTTCATGATAAAAATATGTTGGGTGTTTGATGTAGAAATACAATTCTAAACTTGTCAAATTAAATATGAATTAGGGAGTAAGTAAAGTTTTATTTTAAATAATAAAGCCCAATTGAGATTATGACCCAAAAGGGCATTTTAGACAAGTTGTAAATAGTCACAACCCTAATCCTTAACCCTAATGCTATTTAAGCAAATCAAAGAAAACCCTATCCCCAAACACCCACGTGGAGAGGAGGAGAACAAGAGAAGAGTTCAAGCTCAAGAGAGGTACAACCTCACTTCCCTCCTTGATTTCTTTATTATTTATTGAAGATTTGGAGACCAAAAAGTCGATGGCGTCGACAGTGGCAAGAACGCGAGGAAAATAGAAAAGAAAATAAGAAAGAAAATATTTGATCTATGTTAGAATGAGATTTTGGAAAGGATTTTGAGTCAAAGACTCCATTGAAGGCATGGCGAGACTCTAATACTCCCTAGATTTATTGTCTTAGTGTTGATATTGACAATGAGAGTTGATGATTCTCAAAGTTTATTCAATTTTTCTTAGATCTAGTCTTGAAATGGGTTATACAAATTTTTAAGCTTTATGATAACAAGTATTATGGATGAATCAATCTTGTTTGCCATGGTTTGACAGTACATGAAAGGGTTTCCCATGATTTTAGCAAATTGATCGCGGTTGAAGTTTATTGATATGGATTTGGCATTTAAGGTTGAGTTGAGATTTAAAAAGGGATTTTGAATATTTTCTTTGAGAAATAAACTTATTCGATAAATTTGTGAACTTTGACTGAATATTGTCATTTGGGAATTTAAAGTCTAAATTGAGTCTTGTATGGTGATTTGAATCTTTTTAATTATAATTAATCGAACGTCTTCGATTTATGTTGGAAAAACCAAGTCTTAGCGGATTTTCCTTGTTTTACATCACCGCATTCCTATTTTACTCGAATCATCGATTTTAATTTTAAGTGTCAATTTTAGAGTCATGAATGACCTTTAACGAAGACAGCTATAAAATAGGGTGAATCTCTAAGGCCTAGACAATTGATGTTAAACTTGTATGGTTGTAGATACATAAAGTAATTATTCTTTTAAATTTGTCTAGATTCGCGAGACGGTTCACATCGAGCCCAAACGCGAGAGGATCGAGATTAGGATTTGCGGTGAGTGCAGGTAAGTGGGAAGCTTGCTCAATTATCAAATATGACATGATTATTAGTTATGCTTATGATTCATAATTTGAATTAAAGACTTGGGATTTATGGGTTGCGTCATGGTATTAGCTCGAACCTACGTATATATGGAATGTGAATGCACTGTTTTTCTCATCTATGTTATTCATGGCCCCAGAATGTGTGGAGTTCCACCGAGGGTCTTATTAGCAAGTAAATCTATAAGAATACCTCAGAATGTTGTGGTACCACCGAGGGTCGTTAACACCCCAGGATGTGTGGAGTTTACCACCGAGGGCTTTACTTGACTAATTGAATTCATAAGTATGCCACGTAAGGACATGAGTTGGAGTTACCCTCTCTTGTACTCTTGAGACATAGGGATGTGCATCGGTGATAACTTGGACGATCCTACTGTTGATTTGATGGGACAAACGAGAGGGCATACAAGGCCTGTGTGCTAGCTGGTTGTTTCCATCACTTTGAGAGTAGGAGAATCGGTCACCGGATTCTTGCCAATATCTAGTATGCATTGAATGGAACATCGACTTATCGTATTATTATATTTTATAGTACATAATCTCGCGAAACCCCCTCATTTGTATGAAAGCTTGAAATTATGAAATGATTTGTCAATCTCTTTAATGTTATTTATGATTATTGTTGTTACAATTTGTGACTTGCGAATCTTATGTCTATGATAGTACTTGATGGTTCATTATAAGTCTATTTTTTTTATGAAATCCTGCTACCATGCTACTATTTAATGAATCATTGTTTGTTTTCAAATACATGCTAGACTTTGCATGCTTATTAGGTATTACTTGCATATTTGATGGTTGAGCGGGTTTTCCGCATTACTGAGCTCCGTTGGTTCTTTTAGCTCACCCCACTTACATCTCAGGTATCCAGGATAGCGCTAGGTTGAGGCAAGGGAGAGACGAGCTTGAAGTCTCTTCTTGATGTGAGCCTTTGTATATATATATATATATTATGTATATTTGACTTTGAAACTATCAACTTGGGGTTAAAATTAAAATAGGTCTTTGGGTAGCTTGAATCCTAGTTATCTTTAGTTGATCCATTTCGGAGATTATAATAAACTTGTTTAGTTTAAAGGAGCATGAACAGATGTATAATTTTTATAAATGTTCTATGAACTTAAATCTATTGGCTTAGGATATTTTTTTTATATTCTTTCCGCAATTATTATCCTTTGTTTAGCCAATGTGTATTCCGCAGGTTTATTTGTTTAGGCATGACAGACCGTTATTTGGGCCTGGTTCAGGTATTGGGTCCAAGTGGCGATCTGGGCCGGGCGACCCGACCCTAGGTTGGGGGCGGGTCGTTACAGACAATGTGACAAAGTCTTATAAAAAAGTCTATGTATATCCAAAATCTCAATCTTATGTGTCACACATATCATAAGGCACCTTCTATGGCTTATATTAAGTCAATAAGTCCACCTTTGGTCACTCGTAATGGTGACTTGTCTCTTTTGGTCTTATGCTTGCTAGCTACAATTATTGGTTTCTCGGGCGTCTTGATCCCCAACACCCGCACCGCGACTCGCGTCGTCACGCACGTTCGTGCCACTAAACGTCAAATCGACAATTTATATTAATTATTTAATGCATTTTATTAATTTACTATGCGTGTACTATTCCCCGACCTGTGTACCCGAAATTCACTAACCCGGTACCCGCATTGACACGCTTTTAGAGGCAAATACCCGTCACACTATCTCGCTTGACAATAATAATATAAATACACACATTGCGATGCAAACTAACATAATTAAATATACACATCGCAAATTAGGCAAAACAACATACAAAATGAACTATTACCTAGTCAAGCGTGCCTCAGGCCTAGCTGAGGTGTCCACGCAGTGATGAGTTGTAGTCTATTTTTGAAAATGCGCAATATTAATGGCATAATTAAAATTGGGCAGCTACATATAGTTTGGCTCGACATACATGTAGAGCTCGTTTGGTTGGCTTTCGCTAACTTACGGTGCAAGTAGAGTTAACTTACAATGAAATACTATATTTTCATGTTTGGTTAACTTTAAACTTGCAGGGAAGTTATAAATTTTTAAACAATAAAAGATATGATTTAACATAAATACCCTTCAAGCAAGAGTAATGGAGGTGACCCATGTGGGTATTAAAAAGGTAATTAATTACGAGTAATCGTGTCCACAAACTCCTAGAAGATAACTCTCTTAAGGGTTAGGGGAGATATCTCTCACCATTGGATGTGAGTTAGGAGATAACTTGCAGCAAAGTTGGGCAACCACAAGATTAGTTCTAACTTTCCTGAAACTTATATTGTAAAGGCCCAAATCTAATTTGTTGTTATTCAATACGTGTTTAGAGACATAGACGTCTCGGATGCTTGTGGACCTCGTAGCTAGATCAGGGCATGCGCGGATTAGGTATACAATCCATTTTTGTGTGTTGTTTGTTTATTTTGAGATGTGTGTATTTAATTATGTAACGACTTGAAGTTAATTTGTCGTTATTAATGACTTGTTTGCAGACGTGGCTGACAGCTCAGTCGCTCGTGGGACCCGCAAATAGGTTAGGGTGCGCCTAGAGTTATGTATATAGTAATTTTGTGTGTTGATTTGTCTAATTTGTGATGTTTTATGTTGAATTATATTAAAAGCCATCGCGATGTGTGTATTTACATTATTATTTACGTATGAGACTATGTGTTAAGTATTCGCTATGATATGTGTGTCAACGCGAGTAGCGGATAGATTAAAAGACGAAATATAAGGTAAGGGGAAATAATACGTACATGAAATGAATAAAATGAATTAAATAATTAATATGTAATACCTATTTGGTGGTTAGGGTCGCGGTAGTGCATGTATATCACAAGTTGTGGTGCGAAACCAAGCGTCGGAACGCTTGAAATGGGGCTTTATGTGATGAGAACAAAAGAGAGTGACATAATGTGTCATGAAATGAGTCATTTGGGCTGTAAAAAGGATCAATTATTGGTCATTTGTGAGCAATAGGATGTGCCTATGGATTGGTGGTTGTGTGGAGATCAAGTAAAGTTTAAAAAGGGTGGTTTAACTTCTCTAACACACTTTTCTCTCACTTTTCTCTCTCAAATCCAAAATTGGGAATCAAAGAACAAGGGTTTTGTGATTAATTGGTGGGGATTTGAAGGTCTTGTGGTGTGGAAAGCATCAAAGTGAGGTTAGATCTCTCATTCCCTCCACTTACTCTTCATTTTGGTGGCGTTTTTGGGCATGTTGGTTGTGATTCGAGATGGGAAATTTGATTACTGTTTTTGTTGGGTTTTTGGTGAGGTTTTGGTGTTGTTGTTGTTGAGGAGCAAGAAAGAAAAATAATGAAGAAAAAAAAAAAACAGAGACGAACGTGCGTGCACCCCTTGGGCTGGGCCAAGCCTAGGTGGGCTTGACCGAGCCCGACCCGATAGGGTCGGGTCAGACCCGGTTCAGGGCCCGCCCCCATATTTTTTAAATAATATTTTTTAAAATAAACTAAAATAGTTTTTAAATAAATTAAATTACAGAAAATATGAAAAATAGCTAGAAAATTATGAAAAAATTCAAAAAAATTAGAAAAATTAGAAAAATTAGAAAAAGGATTTGAAAATGGGTTTCGAGGTTTTTTGGGCGTTTGACACCCTGATGTAACTCGAAAAATGTGTCACAACAAAAAATTAGAATAAAATTCTAATTTTTGTTGCCAAAATGTAAAATCAATTAATTTGACACTAAATCACTTAAAATGGTTTATTCGGACACCAGGGACTTATGAGACTATAGTCGTGTATCAGGCGCGCATCCTGAGGCATGAACGGGATTGGATCGGGGTTTAGTTTTTGGGACACGAAGCGCAGTTTGAGGTGTGTAGTATCCCAACTGAAATTACTTGAGTATTTACTTCTTTTGGCATTTGAATTTAATTTATGTTATTTTAATATTCTATTACTGGTTGTGGTTTTAAATGGATGGACGTTTAGCGAGGCTCCCTCTATGCCATTCTAATGTGTATGCCCACTAGGCGATAGCACGTGTTGCCAGATCGATCTCGGTGAATAGAATAACCTGAGGATCATGTCGTGGCACGTGTCGATGCGTCATAGGTGTAATGCCGGCCACCGAGTGGATCTAGTTAATGGCCTTCCTTGAGTAAGACTCGTCGGCAGTACTCTGTGGAAGAGTCTGAATTATGGTGCTAGTCTGGTCCTAGGCGTTAGGAACACACTTTGAGCTTTAACTATTATATATCCATGTGATGATCACATTTTCCTATATTTATTTTCATATGTTTATTAAATATCTTTATTTAAATTTCAATATTTACTTTCAGTATTTCTCACTTAATTTTCTTAAGAATACTCACTCTAGACTCGTCATTTGCTTTTTGTGATGGCTTGAGTGCAGATCCTAATACGAGTCGAGGCAAAGGCAAGATGCCAAAGTACCGTTGATTTAGAGACTGTAAGCCTGACTTGTACATTTGTATTATATATTTTTTGTTTTCATTTTGGGGTTTGGGATTCTAAGATACCTTGTATTTTTGGTATTTTGAGACCTTTGAGGTATTTATGGATATATGGTTATCATATAGGTTTTTCACACTAGGTTTATGATTTATATCATATGATTCGATATTTATTAACTAATGTTAATATGATTTTAAGACTTCCATTGATATTTTAAGGTTTTGAAAATAATTTAACTGATAACATGAGTATATTAACAATTTAAACAACTTATGGCATATGGTGGTTAATAATAATTAAATGGTAGATATTATTCAATGTGAGACACAGCTGGCGCTGGTAAGCCAGACTGTGGGCCTACATTGGCCCTCGTGACGGTCTATTGAAAAATGAGCCATTACAAATTACTTTAAATTACATCGCAATGTGTGTATTTATGTTAGTTATTACCGAGCAAGACAGTGTGATGGGTATTCGCCGCGAGTAGCGTGTATATGCGGATACCGGGTAGGCGAATTATAGTACACTAGGCCAAGGGATAATAGGCACATGATAAATAATTAAAATGAATTAAATAATTAATATTGAATATCATTTAGTCATTAATGACACGAGTGTGCATGATTGGCATGCGGTGCAGTGCGAGACCGAGTACTAGAACACCCGAGGATTCATTTGGTTTTGTTGAGCAAGGATAAGAATAAGGAACCAAGTCTCCATTCAAGTCACAATAAGCTGGACTTATTGACCTAATTTAGGCCACAAGATGGTCCTTAGGATGGCCATTACCCATGAGATGGATATTGACTATAAATAGTCAAGTTTCTTCTCATCCACTACCTTTTCTCTCTCCCCTTTCTCTTTTGGACGAAAATTTGATGATAAAGCTCGGGTTTTGTGAACTTTGGGAAGTCATTTGGAGTTTCAAACGACTTGGAACTCGATAAACGAGGTTAGATCTGAACTCTCCTCTTCGTTCTCTATCTATCGGGTGCATTTTTGTTGGTTTTGACGTGAGTTTTGGAGACTTGGGATGAACACTCTGATTTGCAAAGTGTTGCTATGTTTTTTGGGTTTAGATTTGAAGCAACAATGGAGGAATGGTTGGTGTTGTTGTTGTATCCATTTTTTTGGATTTTCAGTGTTTTTGATGGACTTATCGAGGTTTTCTTCTCGGACGCGTTTTGTTGATGGTGTATGATGTCTCATGGTTGATATGGAGTTCCATGAGGGGCTGGGATGAGTTCAGACCGCGGTGATAAGTCGAGGTGCCCGAAAACACAAGGAGTGCGTTTCTGGTTTAGACGTCGTGGATAACAAACTCCCAAGGCATCACCCACGACGTCTAAACCAGGGAGACACCCTAACTTCACGTTTTAGGTCACGCCATGGACACCAACCCATGGCAGCGTAAGTCACGAGACATTGTCTCACTGTCCTGTACGTCGTGAGGCTCCCCATGAGCATTTGCTCACAATGACGCCAACCACGAGGTCCAAACTAAAAGTTGAAAAAAAAATTAAAACATGGTTGGCCGATTGGGGGTCTAACTTGGGCATTTATATAACTATTAATGAGGTATAGAATGGTAGAATTGACATGGTAAATGTGGAATTGAGGATTTTCAAGGTTTGAGGATTTAATTAGATTTTCGGGAATGAGATATATAGACTTCGTTGGCGGGTAGTTGACACATAATTGGAGGCGTACAAAGATTATATCGTACTAGTTGGAACACGCTTTGAAGTGTGAAGTAACCTAATTGAAATTCACCTTAAGTATATACCTGCTTGAATTATTGAATTCATGTCATGTTATTCATTTACTCTTACTTCCATATTAATTTATTTATAGTTGGTTAAGTTTACTCCCGCCTGTTTATTCAGTTGTGTTGGCATCACTAGACCATAGCATATGTTTTATAAGTATGTCGGTGGATAGTTGACCCAATTGTTGTTTCTTATGCATATGTTGGTGCATCGTGGTTTACGCCGGTTATCGAGCGGATTCAGGGATTTCATTCAGTTCGAGTTTACTCATTGGCGGTGCCTGGGAATAGTTCGAAGTATGGTTCTAGTCTGATCAGGATCTTGCACGCACATTTGTTTCACTACTATTTGATATTCATGCGAGGGTTCTTTATAGTTGCCTGTTTACTTTTCTTCCGCATGTTTATTTAATAGTCTTTTAAATTCATGTATTTATTTATATATTTCCTCCATGAAGTTCCTTGGGATTACTCACTCTGGACTCGTCATTTGTTTTGTTTTGATTATGGAGTGCAAACCCCAGTACGAGCAGGGGGAAGGGAAAGCTAGAGAATTTTCTGTGACAAATTGTTAGACTCAGACTCGTATGTATGTTTGCTATTTATTTCTCGTATTTATGTTGGGATGGGACTTTTGAGAGATACCAGACTATGACATGACCTACTTTGATGTTTATTTTGATATTTTGAGATTCATGGATCACTGTATATATAATTAGCATTTTGGTTGGGTTTTCCACACTAGGGCATGCTCGATGACATGATTTCATGATATTTACTGCTCCATTTTGATGAATCATGCTTATAAGTCTTTCACTGATAAATAATTGATGATAATCATGATGACATGACAGATGAAATTAAGTCATGGATAACTTGACAAATTGAATTTAAAAATGAAATAATAGTTAGCAGTAAAAAGGTTGTTAAATGGTGCACGATGCGTGTGGGACACGACTGGTCCGTGACGTGGCAGGGTCATGAGCCTGCGACGCATGACGTGGCAGCCTCAGATTTTGGGGCCATCACATATCTCTAGAGAGTTAATTCTACCGCTAACAAAAATAAGGCCATTATATATCCTTGCACAGTTGCACTGACATGCTAGGATGCACCAGCCTGGGCACCCACGTGTGAGGCGCCATTGATACGCCTTGAGACACACATTCAAGGCATATCGGACAAGTGCGGTCATGGTGGCGCCCAGGTGTATTCTAGCATTTTCCTTTGTAGATATCGTTGTGTGTGATCCCAAAAATTATTCTTTTATCTAAAGGAAACCACAAGTGTGTCTCAAATGTGTCTTAAAAGTAGTCACCCTTACATCTACCACTCAAGAGGATAGAAGGTAGTGGAGAAGCAGGTGGGGCGACGGGGAACAAATAAAGCTCGGCTGTCTATCCATAAGAGAGACAACGTGGACTTCACTGATTGGCTACTCATCCTCCCCTCGTCTCTCATTGGTCCTGCGGCTGCCCCTCAGCCACTTTGTAAAACAACACCCGAATCCACACCATCAACGTTCTTATTATAAAAATCTACATCAACAAATGTGGTTGTTTTGGGTACAGGTGTCGGCGAGAGTGAAAGAAAGAAACCCGAAAAATCAACACGTCTGTCATCGGCCATGGCCGAGATCACTCTCTTCGCTCTTTCTTCCTCGTCTTCTTCGCCGACTCATCAACACTCTCTTCGACAGTTTCGAAGGAGATCGCGCTCTCAGCCGATAAGAATTCGAGCTTCTTCGTCCTCTTCGTCGTCGTCTGAGAGGGCGAAGGTCGTGGTCACTCGCGAGCGAGGCAAGAACGGGAAGCTCATCAATGCTCTTGTAAGTCACTCTTTCTCTCTCTATCTGTCTTTGTTTCTGTTGTTCAGTTTGTGAATTGGAGTTGTTAGTGTGATTTTGATGCAAATTTGATCTGAAAAGAGGGGAAAGAGGTAGTGTTCATTGAAAACTATTAAAAGAGACGAAAAAATAGTAATGTTGGGTCGCGGTTCTTAGATTTTAAGAGATGTGTATTTGCTAGGGTTTGCTTTGATGTATGAGGTGTTTGACGAAATTCTAGTTAGGTTTCCGTATTTATCATCTCGTATTGATGTAGTGATGGGTGGATGGTTTGAGTAGCATTGTTGTTTAACATCTGAGATTAGTGTGATAGAATGAGTTTTTGTTACGGCGAAATGGAGAAACTGACAACTATGACTCACAGTTGGGAAAACGTAAAATCCTCACTTGAAGAAAGTTGCATGAGCTGAAATGTTTTATTTTTTTATTCGAAAGCGGTGTTTTGGTGCATCAGAACTTGGAAACAGTGCGGGACGCCTACTTGCGCGTTTCTGTCCTTGTTACCTATGCTTTATTGCTTTGTCATCGCCTTGGGAGCATCATCCACTTGAATCTTTTAATCTGCTTAGGTTCTGTTATGCAATGTATAATCGCCCCGTTCCAATGCATTTCTTATTCCAAGGTCAATGCGCAAGTGGAATTAATCTGCTGCACATTTACACACAAGTGTTGATTGGATTTTATGTTCTTTCTTAGGGTTTTCCGTTTTTGTATTTCGAGCTATATTTTATATAATTTTTATTGAGTCTGAGGTGTTTGGATATATATTTTAAGGCATTAGATGGCAGTTGTTATCTTTTCTAAATCAATTATACTATAAAAATGTTGATGAAGATTGACAATGCCATTTGATAGAAGCTCAAATCATTATTAGAATTATGATTTTTAGAAATTTGTTTATTTATCAGGCCAAGCATGGGATTAATTGCTTGGAGCTTCCTTTAATTCAACATACAGAAGGACCGGATTTGGAAAAGCTCTCCTCTGTGCTCAATGGTAGTTCCTCAAAACTAATAAAAAAATGTCATATGTTCCCTTTTTGCCTCGATTGGGTTACTTCTTTCTGAAGTCTTTTCTTTTTTTTTTTTTTTTTCACATTTCAGATTTTCAGTTTATTATTGGATAATAGATAATGTTGTAAAGGTTGCTAATCTTGCTAGAGAATAGAGATCATACTTGATAAAGCTGTAGAGCTAGGTGCGGATGTACCTATCAACAAAAATTCTCAATTTTTATAGGTTATCCTAAGCTTTTGGGTTACTTTTTCTTGGTTTTGTTTTACCTAGATCCATTTATGATGATGAATCACAAATCTAGTCGAATCGTTTGGCATATTTTCCATCTCTTTGAGGGTAAATGATTTGAAAAACGAAAATCGAAAAAAAGATCCCCATTTTTGACAAATTGTTATTTCCGTAATCTGTTCTTTCAAATTTTGAATTTTCTTCAAGTATTCTGCAACAATTCGCAATGGGAAATAAAATGAAATAAATATTGAAGTGTAAGCATGATATACTACCTTTTTTCCATTCTCTCCTTTTTTTTTTCTTGTTTGTATACAAACAAATTGTCCTTTTTTGGTGATATTCATGTGATTCAGGAGTCCTCACAAATCGTGAAACATTACCAAAACAAATTACCTAATCCCTCAGACAATAAGTCTAGGAATAATGTGTGCCCCATTTGTTATTGGCTGCGCAAAAGAAAGTTACGTACTTAAATGAATTCCACACCCTAGTTGAAGGACATTCCTTCCAACATTCTTGTGTTTCTTTCTAATCACAAGGCCCACAATAACAGAGAATTTCAATAGAAAAGAAGTTGATTCCTCGTAGAGGAATTGAATCATGGAAGAGTTTTCAATCCTTGGATTGATGGTTTGAAGAACTGTCTGCCTATGATAGTCTTCCATTCATTCCAGAGCTAACCAAGAAAGCTGCAGGTCAAGAAAATGTGACCAATACTTGAGCATTTGTTTTTCTATAGCAAAAGGTTCAACATTTGAGGAGAGAGATTCCAAAGAGACTTCTCCTTTTGCTTTCTATCTTGTGTATTGAGATTCTTTGAGGTTTTTAACCTTCAAAAGCTTTAATTGTGATGGCACTAAAGCTTTCTGAATAAATTCAGATTTGGTAGACGAAGTAAAGGATGGATTATCATAAGTACATGATCTTAAATTACTTCATCCAATAGTAATAATAAGGCATATTGTATGTTACTCTAGTACTTTGAAGTTATTATTTGTAGATATGTCGATTCCATATTTGGTGATACTTTCTTTAGGACATATGTAGTAGGCCAATGGCATACTCAGAACTTTAAATTATGTATGTTTATTAATTTTTTAATTGTGTGCAAATGCAATACCCTGACAGTAGGCATCGTTTCATCTAAAAGCAAACTATTTTATTGATAAGATTATGTTGAGGGCAGCTGGTGCCTTTCTTCGCACTTCTAATTCTAGTGAATGTAGACCTTTTTTTTGCACATTGTGGTGCATCCTTTTGTCTTTCTCTCATATGGCCGAACTAACCCAATCAACTTTGTTTTCTAATCATTCTTGCCTTCGTTGCTCTTTTTTGAAGAACACATGGTAGAGATAAGAATCTTTGGTATAAAAATAAGAGTTTACCGATTCGAGCTCTTTGTTGTGTTTGTGGTTGGGGATGTAAAGTTAAATATGGTTGTCTTGAACTGTGATTCTCTTTACTGTAATTTATTACTATTGCCATTGGTGCTAGTTTTTGGCTTTTGTGTACATGAGAACTAATTTATATATTCTCTTATTGTTTTCTAGTACACTACACATGGCATCACTATAAAATTATTTACTGAACTATACAATATTGTGCAATACAGCTACAATTTCCTATGCATAGTTTTTGCAATATATATTTTTAGATTAACACAAAGTTGATTTTAATATATTTTCTGATGTAGGCAATAAATTTGATTGGGTTGTCATAACTTCTCCGGAAGCTGGTTCTGTGTTTCTCAATGCTTGGAGGTGAGCACTACGAGTTGTTTGTACAATTCCTGAAAATACATATCTATATTCTCTTGCTTATGTATGAATCTCTTATGGCTGTATGTGCTTATGTGGCATTTCGATAGTACAATTACTGATTATATATACCCTGGTTAGTTTGTTTCTTTTTATAAGTAAATACGTTGTGTTGGCATATAGTGCTTGGAAGCTTGCAAAATAATGAAGTGAACATAGCAATCGGTGAAAACCCATTTATGGGTCCATGGAAAATCTGATATTGCTTATGATTGATTTGTAAGCATTAAGGTCTATGTCCAAACTTTTCATTTGTATGTTAATATTCATGAAGTTGTGTAGCATTGGCCTTTTCGCACGTTTTTGTATCCCTTTGTTATGTATGTGACAAGGGACATCATGTTGGGAATGATCAGAAAAGGAAGAAGTGAGGGAAGGAGCGGGGGTGATGAGTTGGATGGAGACATGGAATGTGTTACCTCTGACACAGAACGGAACTGAATGTACTTTTGTTTCGGGTGCTTTACTGTATGAGCATAAACTGTTAAAAGCCTTGTCCTTTCTTTTGGAGTGGAAAATAGTAAACATGAGGAAGGAAAGAGAAATCGAATTGTCTAGGTATGGAGTTTTGGGTGAAGAACTATCGAACCACATTATTTTGTTTATTTGAAAAGAAAACCTAGTCTAGCAAAGTTTGAAATTAGATTGTGAAATCTGCTCTTGAAAATTGTCTATTTCATAGTGGAATGTGAAGCATAGTATCTGATATCCACTAAGTATTTGTATATGAATTAAATACTAATTTTGATGCTATGCAACAAGAATATCGAATAATTTGTTTGCTTGATTCACCTGTTGGATACCCATGCCCAATATTATGTTGTTAAGCAAATCAAAATGCATTTACACTTTTTTCCTGGCTTGCTATTATGTGATCAAATGACGTAAAATAAAATGTAGCTCCATTGACTTATTTCTCTATTGCTTTTTTGTTTGTTCTGCTGCTTAGGGTTACATACTGTGGTTATCCCTTTATTTTCATCAGCGGGCTAGATTTAATGGTGTAACCTATTGTGAATTTACTGATTCATGAAATTGGAATCTGTTAGTATGTAGTACTATGGGAGCAATAAATATAAGTCTGATAGGTTGGAAAACTCATCCTTACATTCTTTTGCTATGTTGGGTTAGTTGTTAGGTTTTTGTTCTGTGGGTAAGTTAACTGAATTAGGAATTAGTAGTAACATGCACGCAGTATGCACTTATGATTTTCAAGTTGGTAACTTGATATATTGTCAATGCTGGATAGGAGAAAAGATCCCAATGTGTTCCTGATTGAGGGAGGAGGACAATATTTTATTCATCATCAAAATTGTGTTTGTTATTACTTCTTATAACTTAATTTCATATAAAAAGTCTAACCAGTCTCATAGTAGGACAGTTTATATATTGCAACCATTGGTCCCTGAGGTTCACTATAATATGCATTTTAGTTCCTGTGGTTTCAAAAATATGTACTTTGGTCCCTGTAGTTTACTTCTAGTTAGTCAAAAACATCCTTGGGTTAGTGTCAAATTAAAATATTTCTATTATATTACCTTTTGATGATGTGGCATATTTGTTTTACCAACAATACCCTTTAAGTTTTTCCAAATTCTCTCATTCCTAATCAACACTATTTAAAGTATTATCATCTTAGTCCCTTAAGTATATGTACAATTTTTTTTTTTTTTTTTTTTTTTGGTATCAACTATATGTACATAAGTATATTTATTTATGAAGTAAAAAAAATATATTTATTTATTTGTTCAATAATTATTCATATATTTTCAATTAATAAAAATCATGTTGAGCAAGAAATAAATAATAATAAATGTAAGTATGTTTATTATTTAATAATAATAATAAATTGATAATCTATATTTTGTGAAAGGAACTTGGTGCTTAACAGTCAAAATTGTAAAGCCATGTTGATTTTCACATAAAAATAAAAAAAATGTGCAAAAAGGTGTATAAGTTTATGTATACCCAAAAATAAAAAATTATTAATTAAATTGTCGCATTGTTTTTCAATTTACACCATTCTATAATTTATAAAAATAAACACACAAGATATTATTAAAGGCTATAAAAGGAGTAAATCAACACTAAAACCAAATGCTGCTCCATTAATAATAATATACATAAATACATACAAAAAGTTTATCAAGAAAATTATTTAAAAATAAATTTGTAAAAAAGTCATGATTTATTTGAAAATATTGGATTCTTGTTCTTTGTGTGTTTCTCTTTTGTGGTGGTAAATTAATCATTTCACATTAACTCAACAATGGTTTAGAAAAAAGTTAGTAGGAGGGACTAAAGTGCATATTTTTGAAACCTCAGAGACTAAAGTGCATATTATCGTAAACCTTAGGGACTAATTTGTATTTTACCCTATTCCAATCTAGGCAATATGTACATAGTAATGCAGTGGAGATCTTTTAAATCGGATGCTCGAACACCACGAACAAACAACCTAGGGCTAGAGAGAATTAACACCAAATTCTCAAGAAAAGAAATAAAATTCTTTATTAATATAATAAAAAATCACTCTACATGAACGTTTTAAGCCTTCATATAGGCTTTAATGAAATAAAACTAATAACAATCCTATGAGAACTATACTATTCATCACCAATCACAATTATAAAGATACTTAAACACCTATCAAAATAAAACTAACCTACTAATAATGTGCATAGCTACGTATGTTCACACCCACATGTAAACAACTTCCTATTTGACTATAACTAAAACACCTAATATATGCTTTTCAAAAAAAAAGACACCTAGTTAATTAAACTTTCTAAAATCTATGCTAATTTATAAAAAAAAAAAAAACAAATTTATGTCACACATTGGACTTGTGCGCACATCATACGTGCACACCAATAGACAACCCCACACCATGTAGCTACCCGACCACTCTCTCGTGATATGTATTCCTAGTTCGACCCATGCCTGCATCATACTCCCTTTGTTGACAAATATTCGTTCTCGAATTTTGATCTTTTCATGGAGGTGACAAACTTTCATGAAATCTTCAAAAACAGACAAGTCTTGCTCGAATTCACCCTCAACAAAACCATCTACAACGGGTGAAACATATATTCAAGGAGTAATTTCTTCAACTTCACCCCGAAAACCACGTATTTTCGTTGATGTCGCCTCATCACACAACACCACCACTAACACTTGTGGTATTGAATTCAACTGTGTAACCTCAAGTACATGACCATCATCTCCAAATACCACATTTTCTTCAACAATGGCGTCACCATTGTCATCAAAAATTGGCGGCTTGTTAATTTTGAAGATGTGACCGTCATTGTATTCGATTAGATCAATGCATTCTTCTGATCGGCAATCTTCGTCGTTGTACTCATCGCCCTTGTCAGAAGAAGAATCTCCTTTTGTTTCTTTAAAAACAATAGGGTTTCTTTGACAGTCTGGGATAGGGATCCTATGAATCCTTAACTCTGCCATTACTACAGATAACTCATTAAGTTGTACACGCATTTGTTTCTGCGACTGCTCGGTTCGGACTTGGTTCTCATTGATAAACATCTTCGACTCGTTAGTTCTGGTTCTTCTTCAACGTCATGATTATCTCCAAATTACTATTTATGAAGGCTCTGATACCAATTAACGCAGTGGAGATCTTCTAAATCGGATGCTCGAACACCACGAACAAACAACCTAGGGCTAGAGAGAATTAACACCACATTCTCAAGAAAAGAAATACAATTCTTTATTAATATAATAAAAATCACTCTACATGAACGTTTTAAGCCTTTATATAGGCTTTAATAAAATAAAACTAATAACAATCCTATGAGAACTATACTATTAATCACCAATCACAATTATAAAGATACTTAAACACCTATCAAAATAAAACTAACCTACTAATAATGTGCATAGCTGCGTACGTTCACACCCACATGTAAAAAACTTCCTATTTGACTATAACTAAAACACATGATACTTGCTTTTAAAAAAAAGACACCTAGTTAAACCCATCATATGTGCGCACATCATATGTGTGAGCCAATAGACGGCCCCACACCATGTAGCTATCCGACCACTCTCTTGTGATATGTATTCCTGGTTCAACCCATACCTGCATCACATAACATCTATAAATAAGTGAAAGAAACATTTACCAAAGGAACGGAAATGTTTTAAAACTACAGGATCTAATAAAATAAAGCCTCTTTAAGATACTTAGTTAAACTTTCTACACTTATTTGCATTATTTTTCCCCACTTAAGGAACTTGACCCCGGTGAGTCTAAAGCTTCCAACTAAAACTGAAAACGTTTTCCTTCCTTTGGATGATACATATGTTAAAACCACTAATTATTGAATGGAAAATGATTGCTTGACACACTTTTGTTATGTAGTTGTTGATGTCCCTCGATTTGTGTTTGTGTGTGCACATTAGAAAGTGCGTTCTATCCTTGGTTGGTAATGAATAATAATGACAATCATATAATGCTTGTGTGAAGCACATCATTGATTGTAGAATGTTCCAGGATATAGGCTCCGATGTCTTTAATACAATGGGAGCAACAAAGCTAGGAGGACCTCTGAAATGGAGATTAGAATGGTGGGGAAGACAAGGAAATAAAGATTGAGAAACCAGCTTTCTGAATATTCTACTATGTTAGTGTCCGTAGTTAGTTTATAGCTAGGGAGGAGAGCGAGTATTGTTTTGCAAAGACTGATCCTAATTTTATATGTACAACTATCTTAAGGAAATAAGTAATTAAAACTACTACTAATCTTAGCAATTTCTTGTCGAAGAGAAAAAATCAATCTAAAACTAAAAGAGACGAGATTAAATATAGGAAAGAGGCAACAAAAAAACCTAGGGTATCTTGACTTCATTGATCAGAATCTATCTTAATCTATTGTACTCCCATTCCTACATAGAGTTCTAGTTGGAAAGTCAAGACTCCTATGTTCGCCATCCTCTCTTAAGGTCAACCAAACATTTCCTACATGCAAATTGGTATTAGATTTGTATGCCAATTTCAACATGCGTGGACTCCTTAAGTTATGTTCTATGGCGACTGAACAAACCATATGCATATATCAATCCTGTTTGCAAATGAACACCTAAGACAGAGACACATCTTTTCTTCTAGATGCATTGTGATTAAATCAGCATATATGTGGCCAATCAAGTTGAAGCATTAAGAACAATACAGAAATATCAACGAGATACAGAAATCTAGTTGATGAAGTTTTTCCTTTTTCTTTTTCTTTTTTTTTCAATCCCTCTTTCTCTGTATTTGAAAAGTGAGTTATAGCATGATGCATGTGATCAATTTTATTAGGTCCATCCCACGGAATAATTGCTTTAGCAGAAAAATCTAATGAAGTGTTGCTACTTCCAGGACAGCTGGGACCCCTAAAGTTAGAGTGGGTGTGGTTGGTTCTGGTACAGCAAGCATCTTTAAGGAGGTGATGCAGTCACACCAGCAAGCTCTCAGTGTTGCATTTTCACCTACGAAGGGTAAGCTGTCTTGCTCAGAAGTGTTTCTTTGTGGGTTGACTTCCAAATGCAACTTGTGTGATGGCTTGGCCCATCTCTTTTATTTTAAGAATTAATAGTGTGCTTGTTTTGTTAGGGCATCACCCCAAATTGTCTATTTATTTTTTAGGCAAGTCTGTGTGCTTTTTTCGGTAATTCGTAAGATCAATACAACTTGTCAATATCATCTCAATGTTTAAACAGATACAAAAATTGTTCTTTTCCTCCATTTTATATATTTTTCTTGTTTTACCCATAAATAAATGAAAACTAGAAGTACTTTTCTCTTATCTTTGCAATATATATTGCTAAGTTGAGAAAACTTGAAATGAGTTGATATTATTTACAAAATGACCATGTGTATTCATTGTTTGTTTCAGCTTAGTTCATCTCCTATGCCATGTATGGGCTATTATCCTATGCTTATGCGGCAGCTTGACTAGTCAATTATTATCCATCACAAAAACCTTACTTAGTATCTTCTAAAGTTTGCAATTTTATCTGTTTATTGAACTCAGCAGCCTTTTATTTTCTTTACTTCCTATTCATGTTTATATACTATTTTAAGTATTTATTTACTACAATATACTGGAACGTTTGATTCATTCTGATTTATAATGAATCCATTATCTATTCGTGTAAGACTTTGTTGTATGATTTCAGCTACAGGCAAGGTGCTGGCTTCAGAGCTACCAAAATTTAATTCTAGGTGCACTGTTTTGTATCCTGCTTCTATGAAAGCTGGTAGTGAGATCGGTAAGTTGCTTCCTTTCAGTTCTAGGGTTGTGTCTCAGTTAGATAGTATGCACCAGGTATTGTAAATAAGATTGTTTTCTTGATTGAGCTTGACTGCTTTGATATCGATTTGTTAGAAGTTAGTCATGTATTGCAAGAGCTTTCATGATTTTGGCTTGAATTCTACTTTAAATGCAATTTATTACTATCATTAATATTTTTGGTTTTATGTGCGTAAGACTCCTGATCATCTGTCGTTAGTGTTGTCAAAACTTGCTTCAACGATGAAAATAGTGCAAGGGCCAATATTTTACTATGTGCATTTGCAATAAGTTTATAAGCATAAACAATCAGAATCTACAAAAAGATTTAAATCTAGAAGTAGAGATAGTGAAAATCTGTCAGTTTTTCCATCCTGGAAAGACATGTAGTTGTGAGTTTTTGTAATCTCAGGATCTTATATCTTTTCTTGTATGTAAAAAACACTAAATATTCGTTATTAATTCCCAAAATGAACTAAATCTAAGCATTCTATGCCAAAACAGAGAAGCCGATAACACTAGAAATATGGATAGTTTTTTTTTTTTTTTTTTTTTTTTTTTTAATTTTTGAGGAAGAAATGCGGATAGTTGAAGCATCTTTGGAGTCATGATATTTAAAAGGTCATCAGATCAAAATTAAGCAAGATTAGGAAGAAAGTTCTCTTTTTGATGATGTTAGACTGGTTAGTCGTGACTTTCAAAGGTAGTTTATTGATAGATTTTGGGGAGTTGGCATTACCTTTTAGTAATACTTTGCTTTACGTTTTTTTATCGAAATTGACTGTATTGTCATATATTTTTGTCAAAGGTCCACTTGGACTCCATTCTAGTTGAAGCAAGAAGAATCTCTTGTATTCAAGTTGACTACAACTACTTAGAGCAACCACAATGGTGCTCTTACGCCGTGTAGTGGAGTCTCACTACATGGCATCGCTCCACGCTCCCATGGAGTGAGCATTCTGCGTTCGTCTGCGGTCAAATGCAAAGGAAGCTGGTCCCATGCATAACTTTTTGCGCATGAGTCCTGCAAATGCTTATTTTAATTAACAAGTTGACTTTTTCAACACATTCAAGTATTTTGACCCTTTTTCTTTTATTTTTAACTTTTATTTTTTGGTTTTTTTTTAATGTAATTTGAGTTTCAAAAAAATTATATAATTTAGAAAATAAATATTTTTCGACTTAAATGGGAGTCGAACTCACGACCTCCCTAAACCTTGCCTTTTGACAAGTAATGTCTCTACCATCTCACCAAAGATGCTTTGGCAGAAAATAAATGTTATATACATAAAAATAATAGTTATGAAATAGTTGTAAAATGTGTTATATGACTTGTGTAATAAATGTTTTTAAAATGAAAGGTGTGATATGATTGTAGGTCCCATGAAAGTGTGTAGTGAAGTGTTTAATTGTAGTAAAAGAAAAGTGTAGTTGAGAGTTTAGTGGATTGGTGAGGTGACACTTCACTACACTCGATACGGGTATAACTATTATCATGGCATCAAAAAAATTATAGAATGTGTGATGTTGGGCATACACTCAAAAGGAGTGGAGTGTCATTTTACCAATCCACTAAACTCTCATCTACTACACTTCTCTCTCACTATGGTTAAACATTTCACTACGCACTTTAATGAGACCCACAATCACATCACATCTTTCATTTTAAAAACAACATTTATTATACAAGTCACATCACACATTTTACAATTATTTCATAATAATTATTTTAACATATATAATTTCTATTTTCTAAATTATATAATTTTTTTGAAACCCAAATTACATAAAAAAACAGAAAAAAGTCAAGAACAAGGAAAAAAAAGGTAAAAGTCAGAATATTTGGTTGAGTTGAAAAAGTTAATTTTTTTAATTTAAATTAAAATAAGTATTTGCAGGAAAGCTGCGCGGGGACCTCTCACTCTGCGTTCGTCACTCCATGCACCCGTATGGGGCGCGTGGAGCATTGTTATTGAAGGCGAGAGGCGCCTTTGAGACGACGGTTGCCTAAAATACTTGAGGCGCAAGGCGAGACGCACACTTGAGTGAAACCAATTGTACTTAATTATTAATATATAATAGAAACAAATTATGCATGTATTTTATATAATATTGCATCTTATAAAAGTTATGAACTGCTAAAAATTTATAAGAGAAAAAGAAGACCAACAAACTGAAAGCAACCCAACCTATGACCCAAAAGCTTCCAAGTCCAATAAGGGGTCTATCACTCAAGTGTACTTAAGGCGCAGGCGTACCGGTACAATTCAGAAGCAGGACCTAGTTGGCTCGTCTGTGGACCTATAGTAGAGTCTAGAGAGTTCTCACAGAGTGTGGGGAGGTACGTATGAGGACACGTAGTGTGTGCGTGAGTAATGATAGGTATTAAGAGATATTCTGGTCTCGGTGGGAACAAGAGAGTCTCTCGGTGTCCCTGGTTAGGGTGTCCTCTGCATTGTAATTCCTTGTTCTTTCTCTTTTTCTATCAATAAAGCTTCTGAGGCGACCCCCGTTCAGTCAATTGACAAGGAGTTTATCATTTGGTATCAGAGCTGTGAGTTACCATGGCACTGAAGGCAGATTCAAAGATCGACGCGATGAAGGCAGAATTGAAGAAAACAGAGATCTCGATGGAGGAGTTGAGATCGGTGGAGTCACAACGATCCACGATGGAGATGCAATTCCAGTCCCTGTCCCAAAAATTTGAGTCCTTGTTGATCCAATAGAAGCCGCCTTGGGGTGGATCTACTGAGATCGGAGAGACAAGTGGCACTAGGAAGCCAGATCCACCAGATTCGACATCATATATGGAGTCTGCGATGGAGGGGAGTCAAGATCAGGCGACCGTTCCCAATAGATCTTGTTCGGAGGTTCGGATGATCAAGATGCCTACGTGTGATGGTGAGGACTTGCTTTTCTGGTTGAACCAGGCAGAGAGTTATTTCGCTCTGCATGAGATGCCGGAGGTCTCGAAGTTGCGAGCAGCGCAGATCTGTTTTGTGGGGGCAGCCCAGATATGGTTGCAGACGGAGGAGATGGTCAAGCCCTTTGAGAGTTGGTAGGAGTTGCGCGCTTAGTTAGCAGAGCGATTCACGGATGCGAAACCCAACCATCTGTATCAACAATTTTTCTCCATCAAACAGGAGTCGTCGATCGTCGATTATCGGAAGCGCTATGAGCTCCTGTCGCTGCATGTTCCTAGGCTGCAGGAATCCTACAAGATAGTTGTGTTTGTTAACGGCTTGATGGATCGCACCCGCCTGGAATTGATGGTTGATACGCTGACGACTCTACGGGGGGTGATGGAAAGGGCAGCGAGTTTGGAGAAGTTCGAGGAGGGAGATAGGCTTGGGTTGGTTAACTCTGCAGCCACAAAGGGACCCACATCATTCGGCCCAACTAGCAAGACTAAGGCTCGCTCTCCTGGCTGGGTTTCTCAAAACTATTCCTAGCCGAACTCGGTCAAACCCACCAAGTTTAGCCAAGTCCAATTTCTATACAGGCCCAACACCGAAGTCTAGTTCAGCCTCGTCAAATACATCGAACCCAAATTCGTTCGCGGCGGCTACCCCCAATGTGTCTCCACCAAAGTTCAAGAGACTGACGGAGTCCGAAGCCTAAGCCCGTTCTGTGTTATCGTTGTGATGAGAAATATTTCGTTTCCATTGTTGTAGCCCCAAAACATTGAGTGTGATGTTGGTTCGTGATGATCATGACTAGGAGTCGTTGGATTCACCTAATGACAATTCTGAAAACCAACGGAGCATACTTCCTTAGAGTTGTCCATGCATGCTCTTCAAGGGGTACCCGTTCTGCGAACTATTAAGGTCATGGGAGAGGTTCAAGTTATGCCTGTTGTGATTCTGATCGACTGTAGTGCTTCACATAATTTCATATCTCCAGCGTTGGTGTCGGCCTTATCTATTCCACTGTGCCCTACGACGGACTATGGGGTTTCGGTAGGGGGAGGGAAATGATTGGCTGGTTCTGGGGTGTGCAGAGAAGTGTCGGTGGCTTTTCAGGGGCTCAATTTCACAGTGGATTGTTATCCTATTGGTATGCGAAACTCCGATTTGATATTGGGATGGCTTGGTTGAATACTCTGGGAATGACGATGAATGATTGGCCCAACCTCACAATGTATTTCCAATTTGGACGTCGAGGGGTGATGGTACAAGGTGACCCGTCTCTGCATAAGGTAATTGTGTCGTGTAAGTCGGTCCAACGTTCCTTTGATGATGTGTTGGGCTATTTTCTGGTGGAATGTCTTAATGTGACAGTGGACTCTCCTCCCGTACAGTTGGATGGTGTGGAGCCATGTATCCAGTCGATTTTAGACTCCTTTTCTGGGTTGTTTGTTGTTCCGACAGAGCTTCCTCCTCCCCGTGACTGTGACCATGCCATTCTTCTTAAGGAAGGCATCGAACCAATGCGGGTGCGTCCTTACCGATATCCCCTGATTCAGAAGTCCGAGATTAAAAGAATGGTGATTGAAATGTTGGTTGCGGGCTTAATCCAGCCTAGTAATAGTTTGCTTTCAAGCCCGATCCTTCTTGTCAAGAAACTAGATGGGAGTTGGCATTTCTGTGTCGACTATAAGGCCCTAAATAAGTCGACCATTTCGGATAGGTTTCCTATTCCCAACATTGATGAGTTGTTGGACGAGTTACATGGCGCTTGCTTCTTTTCGAAGCTGAACCTTCGCTCCGGGTACCACTAGATCCGAGTTCGTAAGGAGGACATACACAAGATAGCTTTCCACACACACGAAGGGCATTATGAATTTTTGGTTATGCTTTTCAGTCTCTCCAACGCTCCGGCTACCTTTCAGTCCCTGATGAATTCGATTTTCAAGGGTTTGCTTCGCCGCTCAGTGCTAGTTTTTTTTTATGACATCCTCGTCTTCAGCAAAACGTTAAGTGACCATTGTTCACATCTCTCTCACGTCCTTTCTATCCTTCAAGCCAATTCTCTCTTTGTTAATCTTAAGAAATGTTGTTTTGCTAGGACTCGCCTGGAGTATTTGGGCCACATCATCTCTAAAGACAGGGTGTCCGCTGATCCAGAAAAGGTGGTTGCCATGGAGCGTTGGCCATTGCCCGAGTCTACGAAGGAGTTGCGGGGTTTCTTGGGCCTTACAGGGTATTTTACTGATTTGTTCGGGATTATAGGAAAATTGTCGCGCCTTTTATGCAACTGCTGCATAAAGATTTGTTCGTTTGGTCTGATTCGACCTCCTTTTCCTTCGCCAAGCTCAAGCAGGCCCTTGCATAGGTTCCAATTCTAGCTCTCCCTAATTTCGATGATCTCCTTGTACTGGAAACTGATGCTTCAGGAGTGGGCATAGGTGTTGTATTGTCTCAGCATGAGCGACCCATTGCGTTTTTTAGCCAAGCCTTATCGGAGTGGGCTTGGTATGCGGTTAGTTGCGACTTAAGGATCGGGTTTTCTTATTGTCTTCTTCATCCCTCAAACAACATATTTTGGCGGAGTTTCATGCTAGTCCAGTCGGGGGTCACGAGGGGTTTTTGAAGACTTATAAAAGGATCTCCTCTGAGTTATATTGGCTCGGGATGGAGCAGGATATCAAGTCGTTTGTAATGGCTTGCAATGTGTATCAACGGAGCAAGTACGAGACATTGGCTCCTGGTGGACTTCTCCAACCCCTTCCCATTCCCGCCGCAATTTGGGAAGATATCTCACTTGATTTTGTGGAAGGTCTACCGTTGTTTAGAGGTTTTAATTCGATACTTGTAGTTGTGGTCAGCAAAGCAGCCCATTTCCTGGCCCTAAAGCATCCCTACACAACCAAAATTAGTGGTCAATCAGTTCATCCAGGGCATTGTGAAGTTACATGGCTTTCCCAAAAGCAGCATTGTCTAGGATCGCGACAAGGTATTTTTGAGTCACTTTTGGCGTGAACTCTTCCATCTCCAACAAACCCAGTTGAATGGGAGCACAGCGTACCATCCGCAAAGTGACGATCAAACAGAGGTCGTTAATCGCTGCCTCGAAACATACCTTTGTTGCTTTATCTCCCAAAATGGCCCAAACAATGGTCGAACTGGTTGCATTGGGCAGAATACCGCTATAATACATCCTTCCACTCATCTCTAAATTGTTCCCCATTCAAGGTAGTCCATGGACGTGACCCGCCGGCCTTGATTCGCCACAACCCGGTGTCCTCAGCCTCCCTCTCCGATTTGGATGCCTTGTTGTAGGCTTGTGATCATGTTCTCATTGAACTTCGAGATCAACTCCTTTCAGCCCAGACTAGAATGAAGCAACAGGCCGACTCCCAACGCCAAAATGTCCAGTTTGCAGTAGGAGAGTCGATTTTCCTCAAGTTGTGGCCGTATCAGCAGCTCTCTCTGACGCGGGGTTTATATTCGAAGCTCAGTCCGTGGTTTTTTGGGCCTTACAAAGTTCTGTCTCCGGTAGGTGCGGTCGCTTATAAGTTGGCCTTACCTCCCTCTTTTTCCCTTCATCCAGTTTTTCATGTGTCTCAACTCAATAAGGTGATTAGGTCTGCACTAGTCTTGGCTAATCTCCCTCATCTTCTTCCGAATTCATTGGTGTCAACTGTTGAACTGAAATTGGTCCTCTCATATCGATGTCTAACGACTGGTCCTGAGGTCCTGATCAAGTGGACCACGCTACCGACGTCCGACTCTTCTTGGGAACTGGTTAAACACATCAAGAAGAGTTTTCCAGCCTTCCACTTTGAGGACAAGGTGGTTGTTCAAAGAGGGAGTATTAATAGCAACCCAGCCCATGACCCAAGAGCTTCCAAGTCCAATAAGGGGTCTATCACTCAGGTGTACCAAAGGCGCAGGCGTACCGATACATTTTAGAAGAAGCAGGACCAAGTTGACTCGTCTATGGGCCTATAGTAGAGTCTAGAAAGTTCTTACACGAGTGTGGGGAGGTACGTATGAGGACACGTAGCGGGTGCGTGTGTGTGTGAGTATGGCAAGTACTTATGCGGTACAGTTCACCAGTGATAGGTATTGAGAGAGTTATTGTAATTGGGAGATCTTCTAGTCTCGGTGAGAACGAGAGAGTCTCTCGGTATCCTTAGTTAGGGTGTCCTCTGCGTTGTAATTCCTTGTTCTTTCCTTTTTTCCATCAATAAAGTTTTCGAGGCGACCCCTACGTTCAGTCACTTGACAAGGAGTTTATCACAAACATGAAAAATCAAAGTCAAACATTACGTAAAAATCAAATTATAAGAACATTATGATAGGAAAAGAGAATCATGGCAATCATTGTGATTAGTAATTTTCTTTTATCGTTCTTCCTTTTTTCTTTGGGATTGAAACTTTGTTGTTTTTTCTTTCTTCTTTACACAAACTAGAAATCCTTATCTTTTTTTTCCTTCTTTATGCAAAATCTTCTCTTTAAGTAGTTTTTTTATGGAAATTGTCAAATCAACTTTCTCCTTCCTTTTTTTTCTAGTTTCTTTTTCTTTTAAATTTTTACCCAATAAGGTAAATTCATAGTTTCCAAAACTGAATTTGCATAAAAAAAACAAATAAACAAATAAATGTGATTTAATGGGTCAGGCGAGTGTCTCAGTGCTCCTTGAAGCTACCTCCCATGCGCAATGAGGCATGCGCTTCAATTAGGGTTGCAAGTTAGGAGGGGCTGGGCTGGGCTGGGCGAGGCGGGGATTGAAATTACCGTCCCCATCCTCGTGGGGCGTCGGGCAGGGATTTATTTGTAGAAATTCCTTGCGAGGCAAACTTTGTCACCCCACGCCCCGCGCCGCCCCGCGGGGATCCTTGCGGGGCTGGGAATCCCTTGCCCCATCAATTTTGTAAAAAAGTTTTTATTTTGATCTTCACTCCTTGGTCGTTTTGGCACTTAACTACTTTCTCAATTTTTTTGAGAAATTATTTTTCTCAAATTGAAGGATTAATATGATTTATTTTGTTTTTGATATGGTTATGTTGATTGAGTCAGAAGTTATCATACTTATCTAAATCAGATTTTTATAACTAGTGTGGCAAATATATTTCAATGATGTTCGAAATATAATCTTATATATCCTTATGATACAACATATATATAAGATTATATATATATATAATTCTACAATGTAGACTAAATATATATCCATGCTATGAGAATCTCTCAAAATGTGTTATGCATTAAATGCACAATGCATTTATGTCACCTCGATTAATGTGTTAGATTTAAATCCAATGATTCTAAATAGTGTACCCATGACATGAGCATATATTTGATTCTCATGGTAGAAGTACCCTATATATATAAGAGACTTAGTTTAATGGCAAAAATAGATTTTATCGTTGGAGATCCTGGGTTCCATCCCATGCATTACATGTGTCTTTAGTAAAAACAATTATACAATTTTTAGTAAAAACGTAAAAAAAAATGGAGAATTTTATGCAAGGGATGCGATGTGGGGAATCCCCGCGGGGCAAGAACAATCCTTGTCCCCGCCTTGCCCTGTATGGCGGGCCAAGATTTTGCCCCGTGACCTGCCCTGCGAGGAGCAAAATGCGGGGAATCCTTGCCCCATCGCAGGGAACAGCTGCCCCCTACTTGCAACCCTAGCTTCGGTGGACCTTGTTGAAGTCTCATCACCTTAGTGTTGTTAAGGCGCATAGATTGCATCTCGCCTCAAGGCGCGCCTCAGGCATGCGCCTCGATAACACAGGCGTGGAGTGACATCGTCTAGTGGGTGTGGAACTCCTCTGCACAGTGTAATGCCACCATTGTGGTTCCCCTTAGTAATCTGACTCGATTATATCTATGAGTGCATTATCGTTAATTTTTTTTTTTATTTTTTGTAACTGGAATACATTCATGGAAAATCTCATTCGTGTAGGAGTACAAGCGCCAATAATTCAATGGAATTCAGTATCACCAAACATTGCTAAATGAGATTTACCGACTAAAGTCTACAATTTTGCTAGACCTCCTAACTGATTTTTTTTCCTCAGATTCTTGGATATTAACTGTTGAAAATATTTGGTAAGAGGCCAAGTGTGGAATGTCGACAACAACAAGCCTGAATGTTGACCATTTCTCAAATTATTAAATTTATCTTTTTGTTCATCTGTATAATGTGGCCTTTTTCTCATTGTGGATGAGAGGTATGGAAATGGGAATAATATGTAGCCTTTATGTACCACATTCTTGCTAATAATAATTTCTAATTTAGAGTAGTTGAAGTATGCTGGCACACTGATCAATATGAATGACATCTACCAATCTTCTTTATCTTGATCCTCTCATTTTCTTTTCTGGGTGTAATTATCAATCTTTTTTCACTCTTATTTCATTTCTTAATACCCATGGCACAATTGTTTGATATATGTCGAATTTTGGCACTGTGATAACTTGAATCCGAAAATGATAGAGCAATTATAGAGCCTTATGGCGGCCTTAACATCTTATGGTTGCTGATCTTTCTGCATGTCCTGGGCTTTGTGGAAGCCTAAACATCTGATGGTTTCTAATCTGTGTGGGTGGGTTCTGTTTGTTCGTTTTTGTTGCAGAAGAAGGCCTAACTGACCGTGGATTTGAGGTCTTGAGGTTGAATACCTACTCTACTGTAAGGCCATGCTTTCAATAACTTCACCAAGTTTTCAATGCCATTGCAAGTTTCATGCAATATTAATGATGAGAAGCCAATTTTCCTAGCTATAAGATTATGTAGATTGAGTGTGATGCTTATTTATTTAGTTTGGCGAAATAAGTGATTCCTCTCGAGCAACTAAGGTTTCACACAAAATCAAGCTCTGATTATAGATATACCACGATCTTTTCCCTTTTCATGTG
Source organism: Stephania japonica (assembly GCA_039657345.1). Lineage (NCBI taxonomy): Eukaryota > Viridiplantae > Streptophyta > Magnoliopsida > Ranunculales > Menispermaceae > Stephania > Stephania japonica. Next base: position 36,368,639 of record CM077564.1, on the reverse strand, counting down.
TATTTTCTAGTTCCCACCTTAAAACATGTATCTATTACTCTAACAGAGCTATGTACATTCTGAAATCTGATAGATACTCTTTCCTGCCGTCCTGGCCCTAACGTATCGTTTTTCCGTTTTATCTGATGAAGTGGTTGGAGTCATTATAGGAACTGTAGTAAGAGTCGAGGATTAAGCCTTTTGGATACTGGAGTACATGCATGATGTTGTAGTTTGTATAGTTGATTGTTGTATTTTTTGATGGGATGTTTTATTTGTGTGATGAGGATATCATTCTTTGGAGATATTGACGTTTAACTTGCCTCTATCTGGTAGGCGAGTTAGTGTACAAGGAAAAATTTATTGAACCATATGAAAATTCAATATTTGGTGTAAAATATTTATCTTTTGTCATGTGTAAAAGGTTAGAGAGGATATATGCTGAACTTGTGAGAAGTGGAAATCGAAATGTTTAATACCCAAGTTAACTATTTTCCTAATTAGCAGGTTCCTGTCCAAGAAATAGACCATAATGTACTGGCAGAGGCATTTTCTGCTCCAGTTGTTGCGGTGGCTTCTCCTTCTACTGTTCGGTAGGTGCTTGATTTTCTTTGGGTTCTGTTTCTTACTAAATTTCTCTCTCTGGATTATTCTGTTTTTGTGGCGATATTGTTGTCATTGATTTCTTTTCCACTCCTATCAAAAATAAATTGATCTCTTTTCCATGTGTGTGTTATTTCTGCTTGTGAACGATATCTTTGACGATTATCGAAAATTACTGTTCTCCTAAGGCTGTTGATAACTTGCTATATAATTTTCTTTTATTTTGTTAGCGCCCTTGGAATATTTTCAGCATTTGTTGTTGTGATTTTCAGTCACCTTTTTAAGTAATGCTCTTATGTTTAACAGGGCTTGGGCTAATCTTATCTCTAAGCTAGAAGAATGGGACAATTCTGTAACATGCATTGGGGAAACTACTGCTATGGCAGCTAAAAGACTTGGTTTGAAGAATGTGTACTATCCATCAAAACCTGGTCTTGAAGGGTAATTTTCATCCTTACGAAGCTTTGTGATGGAAGCTATGGAACTAGATTGAGTAACTATTACGTGAAACTACATTACAAATTCTCTGAGGCCTGCTCCTGCATTTGATGCAACCTAAAAAGTGGTGCACTTTATGTTTGATGAGCATGAAGAAGCAATTTATATGAATGTGGTTCTTGGCCTAAATAAATGTGCATGTTAGCCTTTTGGAAACTTTTAAAGCTTCACGAGTGCCTCCTTAACTGTGTGTTTCAAAGACAATTAATTATGTCATAACACTATGAAATCTAGATCTTCTTTTGAGATATTTGAAATTGTGATTAGTATGATAAAGTTGATATAGTGAAAAATTGTGCCAAACATTCCATAGTGCCTTTGCTGATTTCTAAAGTACCTTTTTTTTTATAACCGTGGGCGTTAAACCTTTTTCAGTCCCTCCATACTTTGGTTCGACTAATCCCATGAGAGTTAGTCGGGCGACCCAACGACATGACACGAGAGAAACTAAGGGAATATAATGTAGCTACCATGAATTGAACCCATGATCTTTGCCTTAGTTAGAGTTAAGGTGCTCCTTTTTTTGTCACTACACCACTTCCCTTGGGAGCGATTCCTAAAGCACTTTACTTTCAAGAATTTTTCCATATCTGTCAACTAACATTTTCTTAATGAGGCGATGGGCATTGACTTGGGCTTGCAAAACAACATAATGAAATTAGTTCGTAGATCTTTTTTATTTAATTCCATGTCGGCATACTGAAATGTTATTTTAATCTCTTTTTTACTTGGTGATGAATGATCACGGAGCATCTTTTGGATGCACCTTGTCATTTTTAAGATATATTATGGTCATGAATTTACCCTTAAGATGCAGTTTTAATAGAACAGATCTTCTGTGTCATGACAGGTGGGTCGAGAGTATCCTTGAAGCTTTGGGAGTTCGTGATCATCTCCAGGAGGTCTGTTTGTGGCCGTCTAAAAGTTTCTTTTTTAGAGTATTCTTTGCAATGGACTTCATTTTCTCAAGATTAATAGAGTTTTTCTCTTTCATTTCTTTTCCCTCTTCATTCCCCTTAGGCCATGTTTCGTTGACAAGGAGCAAACTGGTGCAGGACTAAGAGGCTATTATGTCTTGCAAGTTGAAAGCAAGGACAAAATCAAGAAAAATGGCTTTACAGATGACTGAGATTGCAATGCCGGCGGTACTTCTGCAAAGAATGGTCCACCTCGCCCTGTACATAGTGTTGTGAATGTTTATTTAGCTCTCATCTTCTGAGCATGAAAATCACCCTCACTTTGATGCTTTCTTACCCGCTTCCTATATTTTTCTCATGTAGTTTCCTTACCACGATTCTTTGGTAAAGTAAATTTTCTGTTAATTTAAATCTGTGGATATGATCCACAAGTGTTAAAATGTTCTATTAAATTGAATCCAATAATATACATAATTTTAGGGGCCTTGTGCATCATATCAAATATAGTTAATGGCTAAGATAAATTAGTAAGTTCTGCTACAGTTTGGTCTTTGAAAAATTGCATTAATGTATTTGGATTATTAATACACTAGTTTTACCATGAATCCTAGGCATTAATCTCATGCTTTTCGTAGGAATTCACGAGACTGGTCTCTACCATTTTTATAAATAACACACTTTTTTTGGCAGGTTTTATTGCCCGTGTTTGTGTCCTATATTTGGGCATGATGTTTCCCTGAATCAGTAGTGTTAGTGTGGTACTTACCTGTTCTACTCCTGCCGGTATAGGAGTGTGATTGTGGTTGGGTTTTGTATCTTCAGTGTCATTTTGAATTGCCTCTGTGATAAACTGGTCTTGTTCGAATTTTCCCCTTTATCTGTTTTGGCTCTCTGTCTTTGTTGAGTGAGAGTTTCTCTTGTGTTGAAAAATTCTCAGATTTGGTGATCATAAACTGTTCTTGCACTGAGTTCATATAATCCAGTGACTTCATCATACGGGAATCAGGTACTGGATTGACGTTTTAATATATACTTACATAGGCCTCTCAAATACCTTGATATGTCCATCTGGAGAATCTTACTTCATTTTTAACTTCTCTTCTTTCTTTTTTCACTTGTAGAAATTTTGGATTTTGGAGAGAATGTTCGTCAACCATGCGTCCTGCGCATGGGATCTGACTCGGCTAGTTTCTGGCAAACTATATAACAGGTGTTGTAACAACTTATTTTCTTTGTGATTATGCAGATTGCAGACTCTTTTCACACTGATTCGTTATACATTTTGACATTAATTGGAACATCGAGTTATTTGTTTCCTAAATCTTAATAAAGTGATTCACTTATATTTAAGCTGCTATGCTGATGCTATTGTTCCTATGCTTCAAGTTTGTGTCATATGATTACGAACTAGAAGACTGGTCATAACAGGTTACCAAAATTCTAGCGAGGCTGTTTGGATCTTGAAAAGAGCATTAGGAAAGCACTAAACTTGTAGGTTGCTCTAGTTTCAATTAAAAAAACGTAGGTCAGGATGGATCTATAAGAGCATAAGAACAGGAATCATTACTTCAAACTATATAGAGAACAAGAGTTATAATACTGATGAACCTGGAATAAAAAGTGCAGAAGTAAATACTTAAAAGTGTTTTACTCAATCCTCGATAACGGCATTTGAAGCCAGTGATGTCATTTGTCAACTTTGTCAGCAGCTTCACATATCTTCTTGAAGGCTTCTTTCAAGCAGGAAGTGAAATTCTGTGAGTCAATAAATCCTCTTTCTGATTTCACGACAATCCTTAGCTTTCCCATGTAACTCAATACAGTGAAAAGGAGGCTCTGTCACGAAGTGAAAATACTGGTCATTCACTTGATATAGTCATATTGCATTAAGAAAAGGAACAAATTATGGATACTAAATAGCCACATATATCTGCTTGGATCTACTTGGTTGTATTCGGATAAACTTTAAATGGATGGATGCATATATATTTGACTGCAATATTTTCAATCAAGTAGAATTGCTCAGATCTTGTGCGAACTTGATTATTTTTCACTTATGGTTAAGCATGCTAGATCAGTTGCCTTAACTTAGTAACTATAATAGCTTAGCATCCAGTTACTTGAAAACCATGGCATTTTCTTATTCAATTGCAAAGAAGATATTATTTTAGTAAATTCTGAACTATATGGATAGTATAAATTTCTTCAGATTTAAACCGGCCAACATACCTGAGGACTGCCTGTGACAGTGAAGTATAGATTGTTAATGGGGTGCCCTGCAATATTCATTTTCTCTGTTGGACCTACCATATTGGAAATAGCCATGCTTGTATTTTCCAGTGTTGAATAAATGTATCGAGACATTGCCTGAAAGATAGAGTTCGTCATGTTTTTTATGATCAAGAAAATGAGAAGACTTATTGTTAATACAAACAAATGACAACCTCAATTCCTTTAAGACACCCAATAAGTCGCAGTAAGCTCCCATTCAGATGAGTACCCAGGGAGTTTTTACTTCTCTTTATGGTTTTGTGTGCTCTGAAAATGAATTTCAGAGGCTCAATTTTTTCCCTATCAGCTCTGAGAGAGGGAAGGGGCAAGTGAATGAAAGAGAAGCTGTTGCCCCATAAGTCCTTCGCAAGCATCTCTTCCAGGTTCCGATAACCTTTCAACATCCTTGTGTTCAGTAAAACCAAGGCTGTCCTACGTAAGTGATTAGACGACAGGTTCAGCGCCTTGGTGTACAACTCAGTGCCATAGAAAATAGTCCCAACAACGATATCATTCACTGTCTGCTCAAAGAAATTTCCAAGTTAGATTCCATTTGATGTGAATTTAAATCATACGAAAACCCTGTTCAGATCAGATGAAAGCACATTGTTCTTATTGAAATTCTGATCTCATTTTGGATGGTTTTTGGTAATTCAGTCATCGGCGTCATCTAAGCTTGTAGATAAACTGTTATAGTCATGCATATGTTTGTTTTTTTTTTGGGTTACAAGTCATGCATATGTATTTGGATCTAGTGTTGAAGTACTTTCTGAAAACTGAGTTTATAGCCTGCAGCTTTGCCTCTAGAACTTTTTTTCTTCAATTTTCGACATTTTTCTGTGACTGCAATGTGGGGACGTCCTTGTCTTACAGTTATCTAACATGTTGGGTTTGACAATTGCAGTTTTAGAAGTGCTTTCTAGATTGCCTGTCTACAAAATATGGTCGACCGCCTACTTTGAGTTCTGATAGGAATTTTCAAGAAAAAGTTCCTGTTCTATGTACTCAGGGTTAGAAGCAGGGAAGCATTTTTAATAGGGGTGTTCTTTTTAGTTTTAGTATTTGTTCAGTCATAGCTTGTAAGGTTTGGGAACAAAGGAAGATGATGTGGGAACTTCATTTTGGTGAAATATTGCGGCATGTACACAGAGGTGTACTTTGCACTCTTAACAACAGAACCCCAAGAACCAATCTAAGTTGAGTTTAGTGGTTGGGACTGAACATTTATTAGCTATAGATTTTAAGTTTTAAGTCTTAGGCGTGGAGAAAATTATACTTGGAAACCTTATCTTCTTATGGCCTTGCAGAAGGTGGTTTAGATCATGCTTCTCGATTCAAATAACAAGCAGGGAGCACAAAACTAAAAGTGAAAAAAGACTCCGCACTATAAGGGTTATACTTCTGATTGGAAAATGGGGATGTATATTATAATGTGAAAACACAACCAAATATAGAAAAAAAGCTCTGAAAATGGAAAATGAGATCACTTCCAATCCATGGCCTTGGGCCTGAACTTTATTAGATTTTCAACTGTAAGGTTCTAGACTTCTTCACCATATTTAAGTTGGATATGAACATTTCGTTGAGGACACTATGGGTCTATTACAAGCAAGACAGGTTTGGACAAAAATGAGACATGCTAGATTTTCCTTGGTTTGTTCTCATCAAAAAAGAAATTGTGGAGTTCAGAAGGAACTTACAACATTTAGGTTGGACTTCACTCGTTTGATGTCATCCATAGAGAAGGTTACAGATGCTATGTCGCAAGGCAGGTCCTCCACTCTCGGCTTTCTCGATCGAATCACTGTTCGATCGTCTTCCAACACAGTACTCCTTAAGAAACTCATCAGAAAGTCGGTAACGCTGTTCCAACTACTGTCGATAAATCTGACCACCCTTCCCAAAACACTCCTTTCATAACATTGTTGACGAGCATTACTAGCAGAAGCGCAAGGAAAAGTGAGTGGAAGAGAAGGGTCATCAGCTCTCTTAAGGCACGAGAACACAGCACCCATTATAGAGAATCCATCTCCGAGTGCATGGTGCATCTTGAACACCAATGTACCCTCACCCTCTCTTGTAGGGTACTTGAACAAGTGCAGCTCCCACAATGGCTTCTCCATGGAGAGCTTGTCCCGATTTATCTTTGCCAGATACTCGTCGAAGTGATTGGTGTACTTCTCAGGAGTTAAGCCTGGTGGGAAACTTGGAATGATGATATGATCTTCCATGCGAACTTCTACTCGTTTCCACCATTGTCTACCCATTTGGTCTCGAACGACAATGGAGGAGAAGCAAGGATTGACGCGTAACAGATCATCACTCACTATGTCCATGATCTTTATCTCGTCGAAGGGAACCTCGGAGCAAGCTATGGCTACAATGGTGAGTGACAACACTGATGTGTTCATGCATTGTGAGTAGGGCTCCATTGGTTCTAATTGGGCTTCATTGTTGCTCTGCAGTGGCGTTTGTTTTATGAGAGGAACTTTGTTTGTGTTTGTGAACGAAGCCATTGTTGATTTCTTGTTTCGCTCTCTCATTGTTCACCTTGCCTTAGTAGTCTCTCGTAGTTTGTTTTTAGCTCATAAACAAACACGCTTATATATAGGCATTTTCGCGTTCTTTGGATATACATTCACCAGCTGTGTGAAATGAAAATTGAAGTTGCTATATAGATAATGAGTGTTCTACCAAACATTTAACACAAGAAAACATAAATTTCCTTCTTTGATTGTGCTGGTGAACTGAACATCTAGAGAAAAATATATACAATCCTGTGTGTATATCGCTGTTACGTGTGAATTCGATCATACCTGATTGTTGCAATGTCGCTGTTAAATAATTACTCTTCTTTGTATCATTCAATGCTGCTCTAACAGGTTATTTAAATTCTGTATATCGCATAGTACAAAATATGTTTAAGGTGCATCTGTACCACAGTAATTTTGTTACGAAGTTTGATCTTGTCACCAGTCAAAGTACACTCTAACAAGATTCTAAATTCAGCATAGACAGTAACTAATTTGTCTGAACACGGGCATATATTTTCGAGGTGGCATTATTGACCAAATGAAACATAAATCTTTTGAGAAACTATTGTTAATTTGTTAAATCTATTTGGACTGTTAGAGTCCAGGCTTATATGGAGGTTTTTGAAATTTTTACAAATATCAAAGGAGTGTTACAAGTTATTTCGAAGTCATTGAGGATGACTTTGAAATTTTTTTTTTTTTATTAACAAAGACCAAATCCGGTCTAGGTTACATCTGTAACTACAGGATATCCTACTCTTAACAACATGAAAATATGATTTGGAATATGTTCCCAAATTTTAAAATCAATGCCACATTGAAAAGTTTTTTTGGCCATGTGGTCTGCACAAGCATTATTCTTTCTAAATGTATGGCTGAAAATTACACTTTACTCCTTATCTATTTATATTAGAATATCATGAATTAATAGATCTCGAAATTGATTTTGTGTTGATTCCATAATAAGATCAATTGCTTCTTATGAGTCTAGCTACATAATGAGTTTTTTACATCCAAATAAAAAAATTTCAAAAACCTCCTAGGAGTTTGGACTCTAAGAGTTCAAATTGCACTACTCGTTTGTTAATTAGCATCAAGCATAAAATATCGTGAGCCCTATCTCCGTCGTTAGATGTGGTGCTAATCATATAAATTACGTGATTTTAGGTGTATCTATCATGCTTGATGTTCCGGTTGACATTAATTTAGGAGAGCGCGTTTCTTAATTAATTGGCCAAAGAATGCAATCAATAATTGATTACTATTGGGCAAAAGAAGCCTAGCACTTAAAAAGCAAAGATGTTTTGGCTGGCGCGTTTGTATATGTGGGCTTCTCTGTTTATTCCAGCGTTGGATTCTATTGATTGATTTCACAAAAGCTCTAATTCTCTTTTTTTTTGGGGAGTAAATCAAAGCTCTAATTATCTTAGTGTAAGCATTTGATCATATTTTTATTCTAGCTGTAGGCGTGACTAGTACTGGGGATATATGGGCTTTTTTTTTTTTTTTTTTTTTTTTTTTTTTTTTTTTTTTTTTTTTTTTTTTTTTTTCTAGCTTGCGTAAAAGATAACTTACATATTGAACGACTTAACAAGAAAGCTCAGAACCATATGAGCAGATTTTCATTCTATTCTAAATCAATGAATCAGTACACGCACAGTGTATTTATAGTGCTCTGTACACTCTATTGCATTCAACTAATTTTGTTAAGCCCACACACCACCCTACTCTTGTACGCCTCATATTATCTAACATACATGTAACAATGTGTCACACTTTACATACCCTTGGTGTATTGATCACTCACAATATGACAATTCTATGTCTAAATGCTTTGTCCTTTCATGAAAAATTGGATTGGCAGTCAAGTGTAGTGCAACTTGATTATCGCATAACAAAAAAATGGGCAGAGAAACATCCCCATGAAGATCTTTAACAATGTAAGAAATCGACAACAATTCACAAACTGTAGAAGAAAGGGACCTATATTCAGCTTCCATCGATGACTTAGAGAATGTGGTTTGCTTCTTAGTTTTATAAGAAATTAGTGCATCTCCCATAAAGATGCAATACCCAATGAGAGATCGTATTGAGAAGGGGCATCCAGCCCAGTCTGCATCACAGTATGCCTTAATAATGAGATTAGTGTTATGATATGGATGAACAATTGATCAAGACTTTACATGACTAATCATTGTCAAGCATGGCTCTTACATTGAGTGGTAGTATCAAGCATGGCCCTTACTTGTATCCATATCAAATGTACTCATTGCTTGTGAAGAGTTGTATGACATGTGATGTATGTGTTACTTGTAAACATTGTCTAAGTACATTTATCATCATCACCAAAGGGCCTATATAAAGGGTGTCAACCTCATTGTAAAAACACACCAAGTTGAATGAAAACTTCTCATTCCAACTATCTCATTTCTTCTCTTCTCCTTTGTAGTAGTAGTTTGTAGTAGTAGAAGTTCTTAGTCTTCTATTTCCTTATCTAGCTCTTAGCAAGTTCCAATTTATTTTACAACACGTTATCAGCACGAGCTTGCTCTAGCATTAAGGAGATCTTGAAGTTCAAGAAGGCTTGTTAAGAAGACAAAGCTAGGAAGGTATAACTTTTATGAGTTCGGTTTATTTCTATATTATCTTAGTTGCTTCACTTTTATATGCATTCTTTATTCATATATTATGCATTATAACGTCACCGATTGCGAAAGTATGCTCTGTAGTTGCGTCTTGTACGATCTTCTACATCAGAAATCAAAAGTCAATATGTGACATAACTAGTTTTCTTGCTATACTACAAACGATTAATTATGCTCCATTCTTGATTTTTTATATTGCAAATAGTGTTATGAGTTTGGGTTGATAGTGGGTAAGCCTTGTCCCCGGTAAAGCTAAACATTGAAAGGGAGACGGGTTATCTCGTTCGAGGAGGCATGGTTTTAAGTAGACTTCGTCTCGCCACCCAACCTGGAGGTTGTCCCACCAACTCATACAAGTATTACATTTTGCATTTTTATAATCAAGTTGTGATCATATATTTAATGATATATTATCTATTTTGTATAAAAAAGAAAACTATTTAGTTTATCCCTATTTTCATAAAGATTTTATTTAATTATAATTGAATTAATTACCTTAACAATATTGACAATACTAATTACTTGTTAAGGCAACGGGATGCTCAAATTATATATAAAGTATCTATGCAAGGCTATGCGTATAAATATTTATTCGTCAAATATCTCTTTAGACTCTTTAGAGATTTGAAAAGTGAATATTTCACTTTATATTATCATTTCACCTCATGGAGCTATCTATATCAAGGCCAAAATCGGTGATACTCCAAAAGGCTCAAAATGAGCTATTTGGGTCTCACGCTACAAAATTTATATCGATCAAATATCATTTATTATTCTCGCAATTTCAATTACCTCTATATTGAGGCTATGCGAAATACGATCGATGAGATAAATAAAAGCCACATGGCTCGCCTCGATGATTCTTGCAACAAATTATCGAGCGCGCACGTCAATCCATTAAATATTAATTATGGATTGAATCCTTGTCTCGTGGTAGCTGAGTAAAATAATAAGATATTATAAATATAATATCACTCATGTCCAATTGGTTTAGCTTCAAAATAAGAAGCATATGTTGCATATAATGACCATGGTCGCAATTACAAATTTATGGACGTGGAAAAGGTGAAAAGATATGGTAAAAGTCATATTGACAATTCCATTGATAGTCAAAATAAAAAGTGGTGCACCACTAGAAAGGGTAAATTAGTATTGACAAAGAGCGCTCATAATTGTGACATTTTTTGTCACGTATGAAAGGCTATGCTGCCTAAATATTGTCATATATACAATACCCAAATATTTTTGTGATATTTTACCATGCTTTTGTTGACTAATGATCCAAAAAGTTTGAGATATTCGTATTTTATTACGAAAAGGGTATTTCTTTAATACCATATTGTTTTTCAATGTAGAAATGGATCATCAAGTTATTTGTTCATATTATGGCGATATATGTCTTGTTGATTGTGCTACAACGCACACTATCCTCAAAAGAAGAAAATATTTCTCCAATTTGAACTTAGTTGAGGCTAATGTTCAAACAATATCTGGTATCTCCAATTTGATTAATGGCTCTGGAAAAGCAAATATTATGTTGCCTACGGGAACAATAATTCACGTTGACAATGCCTTATACTCTGAAAAATCCAGAAGAAATTTACTCAGCTTTAAAGATATTCGACAAAATGGATATCACATTGAAACCATGAACGAAAATAATAGAGAATTTCTCTATGTCACATTGGTTTCAAATGGGAAAAAAGAAGTGTTAGAAAAATTCCCAGCTTTATCCTCTGGATTATATTTTACTCATATAAGGCATGTCGAAACGAATGTCGTCTTAAATAAGAAAATTAATGATCCAAAGACATTCATTTTATGCCATGACCGGCTTGGTCATCCAGGATCATCAATGATGCGAAGAATAATTAATAATTCGCATGGACATCCTTTAAGGAGTCACAAAATATTTTCAGCTGGTGATTATAATTGTGCTAGTTGTTCTCAAGGTAAATTGATAGTTAAATCATCCCCAAGTAAAATTGTTATGGAATCCCCAGTTTTCTTAGAACGCATTCAGGGAGACATATGTGGACCTATTCATCCTCACAGTGGACCATTTAGATATTTCATGGTTTAGATAGATGCATCAACTAGGTGGTCACATGTTTGTTTGCTTTCGACCCGCAATGTTGCATTTGCTAGACTTTTAGCGCAAATCATTAAGTTAAGAGCACAATTCCCTGACAACCCAATCAAGACCATCCGTCTTGATAATGCCGGGGAATTTCAATCTCAAACATTTAAAAATTATTGCATGTCTATAGGAATTACCATTGAACATTCTGTTCCACATGTGCATACCCAAAATGGTTTGGCAGAATCTCTAATCAAACGCATTCAATTAATTGCCAGACCTTTAATCATGAGAACTAAGTTATCACTTCGGTTTGGGGACATGCAAATTCTTCGTGCAAAGATCTATCATTCGTTATAGGCCTATCGCATACCATGAACATTCCCCCATGCAACTCATTTTAGGTCAACAACCAAATATTTCACACTTAAGAATTTTTGGTTGTGCAGTGTATGTTCCTATACCACCTCCCAATAGAACTAAGATGGGTCCACAACGAAAACTTGGGATTTATGTTGGATTTAACTCATCGTCCATTATAAAATACCTTGAGCCCTTAACAGGGGATTTATTTCTTCGCACGTTTTGCTGATTGTCACTTTGATGAAGCAATTTTCCCACCATTAGGGGGAGATAAGAAGTCAATTCAAAAGGAATGGCGCGAAATTGCTTGGAATGCATCAACTTTATCACATTATGATCCACGAACAAATTAGTATAAACTTAAAGTTCAAAGGATCATTCATTTGCAACAAATTGCAAATCAATTACCAGATGCATTTAATGATGCAAAACAAGTGACAAAATCACATATTCCAGCTGTAAATGCTCCTGCAAGAATTGATGTCTTTGTGCAACAAAATGCACAAGAACCAACGAAACGCTTAAAGCGTGGAAGACCGGTTGGTTCAAAGGACACAATTCCTCGAAAGAGGAAAACGGGAGTAAAAATAAATACAAATCAAAATACTCCTGAGAAAGCACAAGAATCTTTTGATAAGGGTTTGTCAGAACAAGTTGATTCTGATAAGGAACAACTTCCTCTAGAAAAAGAGGAAAAAGATGAAAATAATGAGATCTCAATAAATTATTTAAACTCTGGTAAAATTTGGGATCGAAATGAAATTGTTCCTGATGATATATTTGCTTTCAATGTGTCCTTTGAAATATGTGAAAATGATGATGATCCGAACCACGATCAGTGGACGAATGTCAAAAAAGACCGATTGGCAAAAATGGCAAGATGCTATCCAAAGAGAGCTAAACTCGTTAAGGAAACGAGAGGTTTTTGGACCAATTGTCCAAACGCCAGATGGCGTAAAGCCTGTTGGATATAAATGGGTATTTGTACGAAAGAGAAATGAAAAAAATGAAGTTACAAGGTACAAAGCAAGACTTGTAGCTCAAGGTTTCTCAGAAAGACCTAGCATCGATTATGAGGAAACATATTCTCCCGTTATAGATGCAATCACATTTCTGTTCTTGATAAGCCTTGCAGTCTCTGAAGGGCTTGATATGCATTTAATGGATGTCGTTACAGCATATCTGTACGGATCTCTAGACAGTGAAATATATATGAAAATCCCTGATAGATTTGTAATATCCGATGAAATAAAATCAAAACCTCATAACATGCATTTTATAAAATTACAAAGGTCTTTGTACGGGTTGAAACAATTCGAACGAATGTGGTACAAACGTCTTAGTGATTATTTACTGAAAGAAGGATATATAAATAATCCACTTTGCCCATGTGTCTTCATTAAAAGATCATCAACAGGATTTGTGATTATTGCTGTATATGTTGATGATTTAAATATAATGGGAAACCACGACGACATCGTTAGAACATCCGAATACTTGAAAAAAGAATTCGAGATGAAAGAACTTGGAAAAACAAGACTTTGTCTTGGTTTGCAAATTAAACATTTTTCAAGTGGAGTACTTGTCCATCAATCAAATTATACTGAAAAATTATTAAAAAGATTTTATATGGACAAGGCACATCCATTGAGCTCTCCAATGGTTGTCAGATCACTTGAAGTGGATAAGGATCCATTTCGACCTCAAGAAAGTGATGAAGAGCTAATTGGTCCGGAGGTACCATATTTAAGTGCAATTGGTGCACTTATGTATCTTGCAAATTGTACAAGACCCGATATTGATTTTGCTGTCAACCTACTTGCAAGATATAGCTCTTCACCAACTCGAAGACATTGGAATGGTGTTAAACACATTTTTCGATATCTTCGAGGAACAAGTGACATGGGTTTATTTTTACTCGAGAGGGTAAAATTGAATCTCCAAGGTTATCTTGATCTTTGGATTTTTATCAGATCCCCATAAGGCCCGTTCTCAAACGGGATATGTATTCACCTGGGTAATAATGTTGTATCATGGAAGTCCAGTAAAACAAACTATGGTTGCCACTTCTTCCAATCATTCTGAAGTACTTGCAATTCATGAAGCAAGTCGTGAATGTGTTTGGTTGAGAAACATGATTGAACATATATAAGAATCATGTGGATTGCCTTCAATAAAAGATTCTCCAACCATATTATATGAAGATAATGCAGCATGTATTGCACAATTAAGTGAAGGATTCATAAAGGGGGAGAGAACAAAACATATTTCACCAAAATTCTTTTATGCACATGAGCTTCAGAAGAATGATGAAATTGATGTCAAGCAAATCCGATCGAGCGATAATCTTGCTGATTTATTCACAAAAGCCTTACCAACTACGACATTTAAAAGGCTTACATATGGTATTGGCTTGCGTAAACTTAAAGACATTGCAAGTAAAGAAAGCGAACAAGTTTTACCCATGTTCACATGAGGGGGAGTTATTGATTAGTGTATTGCACTCTTTTTCCCTTAGCTATGGTTTTATCCCATTGGGTTTTCCTAGCAAGGTTTTTTTAATGAGGCAATCCCAACAATATTATACTCATCTTAAGATTAATAAGAAATGTGTACTCTTTTTCTTTTGCTAGATTTTTTCCCACATAGTTTTTTCTAGTAGAAGTTTTAACGAGGCACATTCTCTCAACAATTGTCATCCAAGGGGGAGTGTTATGATATGGATGAACAATTGATCAAGACTTTATATGACTAATCATTGTCAAGCATGGCTCTTACATTGAGTGGTAGTATCATGCATGGCCCTTACTTGTATCCATATCAAATGTACTCATTGCTTGTGAAGAGTTGTATGACATGTGATGTATATGTTACTTGTAAACATTGTCTAAGTACATTTATCATCATCACCAAAGGGCCTATATAAAGGGTGCCAACCTCATTGTAAAAACACACCAAGTTGAATGAAAACTTCTCATTCCAACTATCTCATTTCTTCTATTCTCCTTTGTAGTAGTAGTTTGTAGTAGTAGAAGTTCTTAGTCTTCTATTTCCTTATCTAGCTCTTAGCAAGTTCCAATTTATTTTACAACAATTAGATTGAACTGGAAAAAGCAAGCTTTTTGAAGGTGTCCCATTGTTAGAGTTAACCAGTAGTGCGATAGTTAGATATTATTATGTGTTAGGAAACTAAATAATTGGAGAAATCTTACTTCTCCACTGATTGTGTAACATCTCCACTAATTATGAAAATTAGCTATGTACTATTTTATAAATAGGACATCATACTGTACGTTTCGAGGGAAGAAATAAACTTGTTTTACATAATTCAACATGGTATCAGAGCCTTTAACGGCACACGTCGGAGAAAGTTGTTATCAGTTCTACGAGATAGATTTGAGGAGTTGAATCTCAGATCCATTGGTTCTCGACTGATCTTGCAGTCTTACGACAAAGATCGAAGTATTAACGTTCTACAAGTTCATACGATTGTTTGGTGTGGTGATTGTGTAGATCTGTCACTAGAGGTGTTAGAGTAGATGATTTGAAGACCAGATATGAGTCTTTGAAAAATAGATCTGGAGAGTTGAAGACTTTGAAGACCAGATCTACGACGTTGAAGACCAGATCTGACGATTTGAAGATCAGATCTGAGGTATTCTTACCATCTATGAAGTTTTCTTGAAGATTGAAGCAAATAGCTTCAAGAAAGTCATAGATCTTGAGAGGTAAATCAGATTACTTCACAAATGTGTTATTCTAAAGTCATGGCGTCTGGATCTAGTGTGCTCGAGCATGGATCTTCATCGTCTTCATCGAATAGTTCATCTATTGGAATAGGATCTCCATTCTCTCCGTTTGGAAGTTCATTGAGTCAATTTGTAACACTCAAACTGGATATCATAAATTATCTGCTCTGGAAGGCGATTGTGGTTCTGGCAATATAAGGCTTTGATTTGGATGGTTACTTGTTTGGTACTATTCCTACACCAAATGTGGTTTTCTTTGATGGCTCACCAAATCCAGAGTAAAAGATCTGGTTTGGTAGAAACCGATTTCTTCTTGGATGGTTGACGAATGTCATGACACCAGACACGGCAACTCGTATTATAGGCAACTCACCAAAGAAGACGACAAATGAGCTATGGTTGGCAATCGAGCGATTGTGTGGTTCAAGTAACAAGGTTCAAATCCAAACATACAAAAAATCTCTTCATTCAACAAAGAAAGGTTCCACAACGATGAGCAACTCTCTTGCAAAGATGAAAAGTATTGTTGATAAGCTGGATATTGTTGGTGCTCCAATTAGTATTGATGATTTAATTTCAACAGTGTTACTTGGTTTAGATAGTGATTACTTCGCCATTGCAACTGTGATTCAGGGGAAAGATGCACTTGACTGGAAGAGTTTCAGGCGTTGTTGTTAGGATTTGAAACTATGTTGGAACAATATGATTTGGCGCAAGGTCTGAACTCTCTAACTGTTGTTGATTCCCCATTTTTACATGTTGCTAAGGTCATGAACTCAGGATCTAAGTCTACAAACTCTGGGAATACTTATTCTCAATAGTCATGGAATCATTTTGGTAATAAAGGAGGTAATAGTAATAAAGGTAGAGGTCGTTCGAGGTGCCATTGTGGTTTTCGGTCAAGCAATGGAAATAGTAAGCCTACCGGCCAAATTTATGGAAAATTTGGTCATTTTGCGATAGTATGTTACTATCGAGGAGATTTTAAGTACATGAGCACATCGAATGCTAGGAACCCACCACAGTGGAAGGCTCCACTTCCCCCATTTCCTCCTCCTAATCAGTCCTCATTATTCACTTCTTCTCAGGCTGGTTCAGATGGTTCTTGGTATATGGATAGTGGAACGCATCTTATGTGACCGGGGACTCGTCTAGCATGGTGAATAGTTCTACATACTCAGGAAATCAATCTCTTATGGTTGGCAATGGTCAATTATTGTCTATTACCAATACTAGTGTTGCACGAATTCTATCTTCTAGCTTTAGGTTATCTTTTAATAATACTCTGTGTATGCTAAGTATTAAGAAAAATCTCATTAGTGCCTCGCAATTAACACGAGATAACAATGTGTTTATTGAATTTCATCCTCATATGTGCTTTGTGAAGGATATCCAAACTAATGAGGTTCTCCTTCAAAGGTCTCTCTAGAATGGCCTATATCCCATTCCTGGTATTTCTCCTACACACTCCTCTTGACATTCTGCATTTATTGTGTCAGATAAAGGTTTTTCTACATTGTGGCATTCCCGACTGGGTCATCCAGCGCCCAAGATTCTTTGTTAGGTCTTGCATAATAACCTGAACATTCAATCTAAGATTGATTCCAATTTGTGTGCATCCTGTCCATTGGGCAAAATTCATGCATTACCATTTCATTCTTCTGTAAGAACTCCTATAAAAGCAAATGCAGAAGCAGAATAAAGAAAGGCATATGCGATTTCTTTTGTAATTGAATTCAGAATCCAAGATATTACCATACAGTCTGCTCTATTCCACCTCTCAAAAATCGAATATGAAGTTGTTGGCTTAGGAAGACGGTCATTGATGAACTGTAGCTTCATTTTTGCTCTAATGCGATCTGTATTGCTCTACTCCATGAAAGATAATTCGATCCAGTTAATAAATTTGTCACCAAAACCATTCCAGGATGATCGGAATTCTACAAGTACAGTGCTTCATCAACCTCCATACTACTCGAACTTGTCTCATGTTTTGATTGTTTGCCATGAAAAAATCAAGAACAGGAAACTCTAATTGAATCTTAGAGAAATCAAGAAGTTCAAGAGCTATATTGATTTTTTCAACCCAGTCCCCTCTCTTACAATCAAAGATTAATCTTTGATTGACACTCAAAAAAAAAAAAAAAAAAAAATTGGGCACAGATTGAACACCCACTCTGATACCATGAACGACTTAACAAGAAAGCTCATAACCATATGAGCAGATTTTCATTCTATTCTAAATCAATATATATTAGTACAAGCATAATGTATTTATAGTGCTCTGTACACTCTATTAATTACATTCAACTAATTCTATTAAGTCCACCCTCTATCCTACTCTTGTACCCCTCATATTATCTAACATGCATGTAACAATGTATCACACTTCAAATTTCAATGTCATATGCTGTACATATAGTACCTGTTTAGTTGGAGTATTAGGTTAGCTAAACCTAGGATTAGGGATAAGTTCATTATTTGGTTGGAGTGTTAAGTAAGCAACAGGCTTAAATAAACCCCTATATACCAGCTTACCAAAGTCCACCCAACTTTTGAAGTGAAATGTCGAAAATGTCCTCATTGTTTGAACAAAACCCTATACTTGAACGTGGTGAGTGGTGGTGGGTGTTGCGGCATTAAATAAAAGCATTTTAGACATTTTACGCACTTTTCCTTAGAAAAAATTACAGTCGTACAGTTATTTTTTTTTAAATTCGTAAATTACTATGATTTTCTTTTTTATTCTTTAATTAATGTATATCGTGTTTTTTAAATGCGTAATTGGGGTGACGTGGAGGTATCAACTACACATGGCGCCTCTTGGAAAGGCGCCATTCAGATGGCGCCTTTCCAAGAGGCGCCATCTCACCGTGCCACCTCATCCAACCACACCTCTCTGCCTCATCTCACCACACCTCATCTCACGTCTCCCACACCTCATCTCACCACACCTCTCCTCACCACACCTCATCTCACGTCTCCCACACCTCATCTCATCTCACCACACCTCATCTCACCACACCTCATCTCACCACACCTCTCTGTGCCTCATCTCACCACACCTCACGTCTCCCACACGTCCTCGCCACACCTCACGTCTCCCACACTTCTTCCACACGTCTCCCACGGACGCCACACATCCCACACATGTTGCTCCCCCCACATGCACACAACGCATGCATGCACTGCATGCGTGGTGGCATGCGAGACCTCGCACGCATGCATGCGAGACCACGCATGCATGCATGCGTGGATGCCACGCGTACACAACTTCACGGGTTAGATAGCAGAGATTCTCTGCTCTGTAATCACAGCCCCCTACAACCCCTATCGACGACCTAGGGTCATCAATGGGTTGAAAGTAAGTTGGTTGGGGACGGTGGGGAGATTTAAAATAGGGAGAGGGAGAGAGGCAGTGAGTTTTTCATGAGGAGAGAAGTTCGAGTAAGTGTGGAGCAGTGAGAAGAGAGAGGAAGAAAGTGTAGAGAGAGTGTGAGGGAGATCGAGAGAAGCAGTGTGAGGGAGAGGAAGAGAGTGTGTTGGAGATCGAGAGAGGATTGGTGACGGTGACGGCGACGGCGAAGGCGCGCAGTGTAAGTGGAAGTGTGTGTGGGTTGAGTTTGTAAGCGGAAAGAGAGAGAGGGAACAGTGAGAGGGAGAGAGTGTGAGAGAGAGAGAGAGAGGAGCCAGAGGTGTCGTGAGAGAGAGAGGTAGGGAGTGATGTGGAGGGTGAGAGTTTGCCGAGAAAGGAAGAGAGAAAGGTAGAGAGTGTGCGAGAGAGGGTGAAGTGTCGTGTGAGAGTGTGAGAGAGAGGGGTGAGAGGTGCCGAGAGAGAGAGAGAGGAGGGTGAGAGTGCCGTGAGAGAGAGAGGGGGAGAGTTTGTGAGAGAGAGAGTGAGAGAGTGAGAGGTGTTATGTGAGAGAGAAAGGTCGAGACAAGTGAGAGAGAGAGTGAGAGAGAGAGGACGAGATAGTGAGAGAGAGAGAGAGAGAGAGAGAGGTCGAGATAGTGAGAGAGAGAGAGAGAGAGAGAGGACGAGATAGTGAGAGAGAGTGAGAGAAGGAGAGGTCTTGTGAGAGAGAGAGAGAGAGAGAGATAGTGAGTGAGAGAGTGAGTGAGAAAGAGGGGAGAGAGAGGGGAAGAGAGTGTGTGAACAACAGAGAGAAGGAAAGAGTATGTGGTATTGGGTTTCGATTTGGGATTGTGTTGAGTGTGTTAGCTGAGAGAGAGAGGGAACAGTTGAGCGTGAGAGTGCTATATTTAGCAAATGATTCGTTGTTGGGGGAACGTTTAACCGAGATAATCGATATTTTTTAATTATTCTTTATATGAATATTTTATTGTTGTTTAGTTTTCATTTGAATAAAATAACTAATTTTTTTTTTTCACAGGGAATATTATTTTTTTTGTAGGTAAAGGAATATCAAATTGAAGAACAAACCAGAAGAAAAATAGTAAGAACAAAAATTTATTTATTTATTTATTTAATATATTTATAGTGTAATAGATTTTTTAAGAAAATGTGTTTATTGCATGGTGTGTGTAATTTAAATGTTTTATTTTTAAATAGCTAGTAAAGAATGTGAACATCATAGTTAACAAAATGTTACAAATATTAAACCCCATAGAAAAATTAATTTTTTTGTAGTAGTGGTCGTAGCTTATTGTGTGTAGTGATAAATGCTTGATAATTATTTGACATATTTTACAAGTGAGTGACAAATCGACCAAAAGATAAATATTATCTGTGTTATTTATTATCAGTGTTTGATTATTGCGACAAGATATCAATTACAAGTTAGTATTAATGGAGTGTCTGGTGTATACATTATTAGTCGCCTCACCATCTACAACAACGACAAGAAGGAAAAAATCTTTTACTTACAAATTTAATTTGTAAGTAAAAGTGTTAAAATTGTAAGTAAAAGTTTTTACTTACAAAATGTCGTTGGTAAAAACATCGTAAGAATAGAGTCGTCCGTAAAAGTTTACACTTACAAACTTAATTGTAAGTAAAGAGATCCTTTTTGACTTACGAACCCACCATCATAAGTAAAAGTGTATAATATCTGTTAATAAAATTTCTATTCATTTTCAATAATATTTATTAATATAACTAGATTTTTCATTTAAATATTATTTTGTTTAATTTTTGTGCCTTTCATTATTTTTTCATGTTAATTTAATGAGTTTCGTTTTGGTATAAAAAATTTAATGAGTTAAAGAACTTAAATAAAATACAGTTAAACTTAAAAAAATACAATTATTTATTCTTGATTATTATTCTGATCACTTTTCCATCAATTTGACAAACTTTGTCTTATTTGAAAGCCCAAAGCTAGCTAGAGTAGATCTAGCTGGGTAACCAAACAATGTATCAAAGCTCCTTCAACCAACAACTAGAAAGAGAAGAAAAAATAAAGTTAGACAGTTTAAAATTCATTTATAATTTTCTTCATTAAAAAATTAAAGAAATTAAAAAAATTGAATACAACCTTCAAAAAAGCCATAAGATGTTTGAAGCTTGTAGCGACTTTGCAATAGGCTCATGCATCTTACATGCACCCAATTAATATGAAGAAAATAAGTTGAAACGTATAGAATGCATTAGGATTAATCAACAAATGTAGGTAAAATGCAAATCAAAACCTTTGTAGAGATTGCATGTACTGACATGGTTGAACCCATGAAATTAAGAGACGATGCAGAATCGAGATGAAGTGCAAGGCGCAACAATGTTAAGAGGAACTCTTTGATGATTTGCGACGTGATGAAATAGAAATTAGTTGTGAGGTCAACGTGAGAGATACGACCGTGAGCCTAGGAGATAGGGAGAGAAATTGTTGGGTTTTTAACTTATTATCTTTTGAAACAACGTGTGTACATTGGGGGGTAGGATGTGGGGGGTTTCGGGTGTGTGTTCCACGTCCGTGTTTGAGTACGTAGCAAGATCCTTATCTTTTTTGTGCCTATCTTCTTATTTTTGATATATTTTTGTGCCTATCTTTTATTTATTTTAGATTTATCAAAAAAATATAAAAACCATTTATTTATTATTTACTTGTACAAAAGACAAAAGTCAAAATTAAATATTATATTACTGTTTCGTCCTTTTTTAGTGAAAGCTTAATTTGTTAATTAATTTTATTCTTCTTATTCATCTTTTTTTTAGTTTGGTAGTTTCCCTTTTATTGAGTATATATATTGTAAGTAAAAATACATATTTACTTACAAATCTATACATATTACTTTCCTCTAAGATTCATAAGAAAAAGTTAGTATTTTTACTTGCAAACAAAAGTAGTTTATATAAATATATTTTTGTGAGTAAAAGAAATCCTATAACTCACTAAAAACTATTGTTGAATTGGGTCGATATTCACTTAATAATTATTAGCTTTTGCTTAGAACTCATGATTCATAAGTACAAACAATACTTTTAGTTACAATTATATCAATTTTTTTACAAACTTAAGAATCATAAGCAAATATGGACTTTTACTTACACTTTTTATATTCGTAATTGAAAGTTTTGTAATTAAAAGTCGAATTTCTTGTAGTGAACATCAGTAACAAAATACGTAATCTCGCATTCACAAGTGTCCTCACTCTGCTCTCTAGTGCTGACAGTAGACTATAGGTGCTGCCCCGTTCGGATATAGTTATTTTCAATTGTTCGGTCAACTATCGTACAATGAAAAAATCATGCCACTACTCATCTTTGAATACGTCAGACCATTCTTCTCCCTCTTCTCTGGCCACGACCATGCAAGGAAGTAGCTAACTTGCTAACTGTGACCGCAATTGATCATATTCGAACTCACTATCTACCACTTGAAGCTTCGATAACCACTGATTAAGAATAATAACATTATAGACGATATATTTAGTAAAAACAATTAAGCATTAGTGTATAACATGACCCTTTTACAAACAACATCTCGTTAGAGAAGCATAAAACAAGAAGTGATTGTTGTCTATACAAGTATATAAATGATATAATGTGTGTTGGCGATCAATCATACAACACCCGTTCAAGAAGTGTTAACTCCTTCCATTATAAATTAAATCAAAGTTAAAGTGAAAAACAAACCTCCGTTTCTCCTCCTCACAACCAAACTCGAACAACAAGTTCTCAAGCAAAATTCAAACACGAATAAGACTTCTCACCGGCCAAATGCCGTAGGCACCATCTTCCCCTTTGTCAAATCGAAATCACTTGTATATGGAGTGCTCAAAGTAACTAATGTAACACGGAGAGGGAGAGAAAAGAAAACCTTCGAGAGTGCAGAGAGAGAGAAGTTGTTGAAAAATTACTACAAGATGCTCCATTTTGATATAGGAACAAGATAAATTTTTGATGAGGATTTATTGAAAAGTTCGGTCGTGCCTCAAATCCTCATTTGATCATTTCTTCGCTTGATATATATGTAATTTTTTTTACATTATCAATGCGGTAAATTATGTAGGTCATGGAAGGTAGGAACATCCCGTTTCAATTTTATGCATTTGGAGAAATTGTTAAGGTTTCGCAAGGCATCGAGTACAGCAAACCCCCATCAATGACCATGATTATTAAGTTTGGAACGAGTAAACATGAGTTGATGGATCACGTGTATAACGTGTTTGGTATTTCGTCCACTAAGACTCTCATTACGATGACGTATCGTCACGTAATAACTCATCCATCAGTTTCACAATATTTTATCCCCGTGTCGTTGCAAGACGAGACCCACTTCGAGTTGATGTAGTCAACAGTGGCGAATCTACCATTATCAGCGAAGGTAGAGATTTATTTAACCTTCGAGCCAATCGAGCCTTATCAAAATTCTACTGTACATTCACAAGTGGTAGAAGAAAATGTGGGCATGACATGCCCTGCATCAATGATGGAAAGATTACGTATGCAATCACCTATAGGTGATGTTGTGCAAGATAGATTTGTTACTTCGATTGATGATGACATTAGTGCCCCCAGTGATGACCGTAACGAGGACCACGACAACGACATTGACGAGGACGTATGTCCCCTCGAGGATGCTGCGCCATTTGTTAATTGGGAAAGTATAAATGTTGTTACAGACGACCCAACCTACGAACCTCCAGGGGCAGAAAACTTGCAAGATGATGAGCAATTTGCAATTGACGAGGAGGAGTGGATGGAAGAAGCAAGCGATGAAAAAGATTACCAACCATTGCCAGTGTATAATGAAATTGATTGGGAAATGACTAATTCTACTGCAACCCAACATTCTCATCATTCGACTGGATGGGACATGCCTAATTTTGAGTTGGAAAGAGGAATGTGCTTTGACAATAAGAAAGACTTGCAGCATGCCATAAAAGTGTGGCATGTTAACAACTATTGTCAATACCTTGTTATGGAGTCAACTACAACCTTATGGGCATTGAAGTGCAGAAGTGTGCCGGAAGCTGGGTGCATGTGGCGTCTCTGTGCTTGTTTGCGAAAGAAGAAACAATTGTGGGAGATCACTCAGTTAGACGAGCCGCACAGTTGTATAAATCCCGGCATAGAAAGCAGTCATGCCCAACTCGACGCGAACATGCTTGCACGTGAGATACAAACCGTTGTAGAAATAGATCAGGCAATTGTTATCAAGGCCTTGGTAGAAATGATTAAGCTAAAATACGCAAATGAAGTTCCCTACAAGCGAATGTGGGATGCTAAAAGGAAAGCAATTGCAAATGCATTCGAGGATTGGGACGCGTCGTATGCTACGTTACCAAGATGGTTGGCGGCTGTACATAATAAGAGCCCAGGGACGAAGATTGAGTGGTCACATAGACAATGGGCTGCAGATGAGATCAGGACAGAGCATCCTCCATTTCGTCGAGTGTTCTTCGCATTCGAAACATCAATCGAAGGGTTCAAACATTGTAGGCCTCTTCTACAGATTGACGCGACATTCTTGTATGGCAAATACAGTGGTAAGCTAATGATTGCCCTATCTGTTGATGGTAATGGACATCTACTTCCAGTTGCATTTGCAGTTGCGGAAAACGAATCAACCGACTCGTGGGGGTGGTTTTTGAGAATGTTGCGCAAACACGTGACCGATAGAGATGGTATTTGTATTATTTCTGACCGTCACTCTGGCATTCTCGAGGATGTTAACATACCAGCAAATGGTTTTTGTCCACTAAGAGGATACCATCGTTATTACCTGCGACACTTGACCAGTAATTTTAACACGCATTTCAAAAATGATTCGTTGAAGAATATCCTATCTCGAGCTGCTGGTCAACATCAAGTGAAGAAATTTTATGCATGCATGGAGCGTTTTGCTTATTTGTCATCAGGAAGTCCTCAATGTCTTCAATATGTGAATGTCATTCCCAAGGAACTCTGGACTCAATCGCATGATGGAGGCCTGCGGTACGGATGGATGAATTCTAACGGGGTTGGTATGTATTCGATAGTAGTTATGTTTGTTATCCTATATGTGTTTTCACTGTGCTGATATTACTGACACGGCATTATCTTACCATTGTAGAATGTTTTAACGGTGTATTGAAAGGGGCACGATTATTGCCAATAACAGCAATGGTTCAAATGATTTACTACAGGTTGATAACATACACCAACCGACGCAAGGAGGAAATCGATGAAGCAATATCGCACGGGCTCAATTACACGAAATATGCCATGGATAAAATTGCACATTATCAACAATCTGCAAGGAGACATTACGTGAAATTGATAAATCGCGACACTTTGGTGAGTTTGAGGTGCTCACCGGACGTCATGGCGATCGTATGCATAAAGGCAACAATACACTGATTGTTATCCTGAGGAACTGGTATTGCAGCTGTAATAAATGGCAATCGTTTGGTTTCCCTTGCTCACACGTGTTAGCTGCATGTGCCCATATTCGAATTGATTATACACAATTTATTGAGCAATACTACAGGATGGACGTGTACGTACGATACTACTCCTCTCAATTCAAAGCCATCCCCGATGAGAAGTATTGGCCGACTTTTGCGACAAAGATTTTACCAGATCCTAGGTGTAGACGTGGCCGAGGGAGACCAAAGGGAACACGAAGGCAAAATGAAATGGATCTTCCTAATGTTTCGAGGACCTTGCGATGTGGCATATGTCATCAAAAATGACATAAACGAAGAACATGTCCGAATAGAGATCGTGGTCGAGTCCCAACTAGGAGAAACCGTTGCAACGTTTGTCGTGCAGAAGGACATAACAAAAAAAATTGTCCATCCATATCTCAACCCCAACCCCCCAATCCAAACCAATGAGAGGATTTGTATTTTGTTTGTAAACGGTGTCAGTTGATAATTTCATAATGTAACGACCCGTTACTTTAAGCACGTGATTAACAGTAATCCGAATCCAAATTAATCCGAGTTAGGCTCGTGGTTAAGCCCGGGTCGTCACGATTAACGTGTGTGTGGGATTGCGTGATGTATTGTGTTTGTTTGGTGTGTATTAGTACATATACGTGAATAATCAGACTAACGAGGAAATGTCTAATACCATGTGTGGGTCATGTGGACACACATGAGACGCGAGATAGCGTTGACGCTCGAGTGTGCTCAGCGGTGAAAATTACGTAATTATAGGCGTAATTATAGGCATAAATATATATTTATATATATTATGGATATATAAATATATATTAAATGGAAAATAATAAAATAATGATAATTTGTCGGACGCAGTGTGATACGTAGGGTCACGAATGACAAGCGTCGGACATACAGTGGTGCGCACGCCCGAGATGTTCTCGTTGGCATGCCAACCGGAATTTGAGGCATAATATGTTGATAAATAAATATATTTATATATATAAATCGGTATATATATATATATAAATATATATATATAATAATAAATCTGAAAAATGGGAAATTACCATAAAGGGTAACTGATTTAAAGGAAAATGGGATAAGCATGAGGGGCATTTTGGTCATTTTCTATGCTAAACCGCCTTCTCCTTTGTTAAAACGAGAAGAGAATGAGAAAGCAGAGGGATCGAACAGTGAGGAAGAGGAAGGAGAGAGAGCCGGGACGTGGAGGCGAGATCACTGGCTCGCGTCGATGAGGAGAGCTCGAGGTGGAGAGATGAAATTGAGGTAAGCTTGTGCTGTTGTGTTGTTGTTTCAGTTGGTGTGGTGGATGTTGTTGTTGTAATTGTTGTGAGGGTGATAAGCTCGGCCATGGCGGAAAGCCGTGGCCGAGGGTGGAGACGGCAAGGGAGTAGTCTCCCTTGCCAAACCGACTGGGGTTGGGGTTGAGACCAACCCCAACGATGAATCAAAAAAAAAAAAAAAAACACAGAGCAGAAGCTTTGTTTTCACGAGGGTGGAAGACGACCCTGAACCGGGCTGGTTCGGCTCGGTTGAGCCGAACCCGATTCGGCCCAGTTCAGGGCCAAATAAATAAAAAAAAAAGAGAAAATGGAAAAGAAAATCCAGAAAAATAGAGAAAAATATGGAAAAATAGTATTTTGACCAAACAAATAGAAATTGAGGGATTTCTATGGAAAATGAGATATTCAAAAGTCAGATGAGACTTTATACCGGGGTTTTTACCTCGAAAAAACGTGAAATGGTCCAAATAGGTTGTAAACTAAGTCTAGGAATTCCGAATTAGAATGGGACCAATTTAGGGTATTAATAAATGAATATTAGACTTAAATTGATGACAATTGGTCTATGTTAGGGAATGAATCAATGTGGAAAGGATTGAGGACTCCGGAGAGTCGTACAAGTCGGTAAAACATAGAAAGCTCAGGATAGGTAAGTGGGACTCGTAGCTTTTATCAATTATGCAATGTAAAATAGTATTATTAGAGCATGTAGTGTACTGGACTAGGAATGGGGCAATGTACCGTGATTTGAGTTTGGTTTTACAAAATGTTTTGAAATGAAAATGGATTCGGAAAGAGGTTTGACGGGACGGATCGACCTGGAGTTTGGGAACTGTGGTGGAATTGCTAACCATTACTGCGCCCCAGTGGCTTGGGAATTATTTCGATCAATGCTTTCCAGTTGAGTTTAGCAGCTCATTAGTCATAAACCAATTAGATGAGCAGTGATTGGTTTAGTGATGATGAGTAAGTGCGACTCGGTGTTTTATGAGTTGGCGGCACATTGACAAGAACTGGTTAGATGCCCAGTGATTGGTTCTTCGATATGTGAGGAGGAGACTCAATGCAAATACGATTATGTGAAATACAAATCACGGGTACATTGCAATAAACCAAGGAACTTGCATCTGTTATATATATTGTTTATATTGATGCATATGCTCCTGTAGATATGCATTTGATTCATGTTGTCTTACATTTCCTTGATATTAATTGATAATTGATGGTTGGTATGAGAGTCACTTACTGAGCAAGTAGGAGCTCACCCACCTTAACATTTCCAGGTATGAATGTACGCTAGGACTTGGAACTCAGGAAAGGAGAAGACCAGGAGTTTAGTATCTTCTCTACGGTGCAGTGAGTTTCCTGTATATATATATATATATATATATATATATATATATATATATATATATATATATATATATATATATGGTATTACATTATGATTTGTAATTAAATGGGTGGGAATAAGAGCTCAATACCGATGTTGATGCCGGTATTGTATGACTTGTGTTTTATCGAAAAAGTTTTAAATTTTCCGCTGCGTTTGTTTTATGTTATTTATTTAAATTAAGATATACAGGTCGTTGTCAGGAAATGTGGTAAGGCTGCTGGCTCTAATTAGGTCCGATCTGGTTTACCGGGGCTTAATTAGGGTTTCAGGCCGGACATTCCTTAAATAGAATTAGGGGATGTCACGCATAACATTTATATTAATATAGTATAGCCTTATGTTACGTAAAGTAATAGATACGTATTTGTTAATGCTATAACTCGTAGTAATGATTTGTTGTGAGTTTTAAAACTACTCAACCAATTTGTCTTATCACACAGTTGTATCGAGTACACATGGAACCAGGACCATCTGATCCATCTCTTCTACGCCTCCAATCTAAACACAGGTCATCGCAAGTCTGGAGGGGTCAGGTATACACATTTAATATGTATGTGCATAATATTTATGCAAAAACGTTTAATACACACATATATATATCGACATATTGTTTAATTGTAAGGTACATGATACAATGCGCGTGCGAAGAAGACTGGGTGTTGTTGATCGACGGATTAATTACCATTCTCGAATGATCTCTTACCTACGATCTAGTGGCTTTTATGGTGTTTCACGCGTAGGATTTTTTAGACTTGACTGGGCTTTGATCACCGCTTTCATTGAGAGATGGCGTCCAGAGACACATACGTTCCACATGCGTTGTGGCGAGTGTACGATAACACACCAAGACGTTGAGATTCAGGTCGGGTTACCAATTAATGGTATGCCTGTGACTGAAAGCACAGATGTCGACTATCTCGCGGTGTGTGAAAGACTACTTGGTGCAAGACCTGAACCACTTCACCTTTCTGGGAATAGAGTTCGTGTTTCATGGCTCGAAGACAATGTGCCACCTATAGAGGATGACAACAATGAGGAAATGGTTCGACGTTATGTTCGTTCATACATTCTACAACTTATTGGTGGTTGTGTGTTCGCTGACAAGTCGAATCAATATGTACATTTGATGTTTCTTCCATTGCTCGAGGACCTTCAAACAGCTGGACAATATAGTTGGGGAAAAGCATGTTTGGCATATTTATACAGGGAGTTGTGTCGTGGATCTCGCTCTGGTTCGCACGAGGTCGCTGGTGCGACGATTCTTATACAACTATGGGTCTGGGATAGATTTCCATTTATAGCACCAAGGCGCAAGCCTGTTCCTAGAGGTCGACCTCGAACGTGTGATGGAGTATACATGCCCAATGACGTTCCTTTGGGATATCGGTAATAAAAATGTTTCTCATGTTATTTTTAATAATTCATTGGGTCTTTTTAATTTACGACAAATTTATTGTTTTGTATACAGATGGATAGTTGCATTTTCGGTAACTAGGACTGCCACACACGTTATATCATCATTTCGTGATGCACTTGACACGCAGAGGGAGAATGCCGTGGAGTGGCAACCATACGCTGATGTCATCGAGTCACTTCCACAATTATGTACTCAAGGTCACAGGAGCTGGCGTTCGACGTGTCCTTTAATTTGTTTCCATATAGTTGAGTGGCATAGACCGGAAAGGGTCATGAGACAGTTTGGTGCCGACACAGTCGTGCCACCTCACCGTGATTTTGACACACGTCCGCACCGCGTCCAATTGAGAGGACACCCTCAAGAAAATTGGGCAGTGTATCACAGAAGATATATAGAGTTGTGGGAAAATCGTAGTAATACGATAGCCACGATAGAACAAGAAGGGGAACATGATCACGAAGAGTACATGAGGTGGTACAGATCTATCACCGGGCGATACATTGGACATGACGGGGCTCGCGCGAATTCTCGGTAACGTTGAAACTATAATGTTGTTATCCTCATGAGTCATATTTAAAATTGTTAACCAAACACTGCATTTTTTTGTATATTAGTCTACATTTGCGCGTCAATTGGAGCGAGTGTTCACTGATGACGGGGTCGAACAAGGCATGGTTGCTCTACATGAAGGCATCAGAATCTTAGATGAGGATGAACGATAAAGGACTACTCTGTGGAATGATGAAAATGTAGTTGAGCCGGACATACATGACGAAGCATCTCAAGAAGAAGAGGAAGAACAACAAGAAGAGGATCAAAGCCTAGCAGATAGAGGGAGGAGAAGAAAAACAACAACGACTCAGACTCTGGGTGAGAGCAGTAGACGTTCTTCTCCACCACCTCCAACTCGTCCAACACCAAGAACGTCAGAGACTATTGGTGAGAGCAGCAGACGTTCTCCTTCGCCACCTCTAACCCGCCCTTCTTCTTATGGGTACTCTCCTTTGCCGGCCCCAACGCAATCGGATGCTCATATGTTTTTGCCTAGGACACCGAGCATGAGTGTTCATCCATATCATTTTGATCCATATGCTCTTGGGCCATCATCTTCGTACATGGACCATAGAATGCCTACACATTCAATGCATGGTTCATTGCCTCAATACATGCCGAGTCCATTTACACCGCCATATTATAACTACAATATTCCATATAGTGGAGATGGCTCATTCAGGCCCTTATTAGGCATGCCACCTCATGTTCCTTTCACCCTACCACATACAGGAATTCAGTATCTTGGAATGGTTCAACCCCCTATCTTTGATAGCACTGGTAGTAGAGGTCAATCGAGCCAACACGAGGAAGAAGTTCAGTCGAGTCATCGAGCTCAACAGACTCAGCCGGACGTACAAGCACGGAGAAATCCACGTCGAAATAGAGTACGACCGGTTTTCCACACGGAGGAGCAACGTCGACGTCGATAGAACTGCATCATACCTTTGTATGAGTGGGTTGATAGGAGTGTTTAGGGTCCCTTAGATGTCATGGAGATGGGGTTGTACATTTGGATGAAAGGCAAGAACTATAAATACAAACTCCTAGCCTTTTTGCTTCACATTTGCATGTTGTTTTCAATAAAAAATATGAAAAAAAAAATTCAGAGCTATTGGGGACTTTTATTTGCTGGAAATTGTAGTCCTTAGGAGGTTATTCATCATCAAGAAAGCGATCTAGTTATATACAATAAAGCATCAACCTTAAGGTATGCTCATATCCACATATTTGCATAAAAGTGTGTATATCTGATGATACTTTGAATTGCATTTCATTTCCTTTTATTACTTATTCATTGGCAGTCTTTGTGACTATATGGTGCCTTTGTACTCTAATATATTGATATTTGTTGATAATCTTCACTCTTTGAACTTGTTCATCATGATATTGTTTTGTTGATGCTTTCATTGTATCCTTTCGTGTGCTCTATGTCTTCATTTGATGTTTTTAATGGTAAATGAGCTTTAAATAGCATGCTATTAGGATTAGAGAGTTTATGAATGAGACTATGGACTTTGTACTCGACTTGATTAGTCAATTAGCTTGTCCATATGCCTTTACCATTCTATACGGAGTCATTTTTGAATAAATAAATTAGTGGTTGGTGAAAATAGTGACAACGAACCATGACATACTCATTTAAGTAGGTTTAAGAAATCAAACATAATTAGTAAATTTAGTTACACATTTGTTTGTTCATTTCGTAATAATTGATTATGACATTTACATTTGTTTCTTACTCTTGAACCTTAAAAAAGTCATGTGGGCGAAATTATGCATCGTCATCCTGGGACGGATCTAGTGGACGATCCAAATAGACGATCCGGTGGTCGCAGAGATCGTCCATCTCGCGACTTGGATCGTTCGCTACAACGATCTCCCGCTGATGATGCTGAGCCTCAGCAACGTCAAGAGCAACTCACTTCGCAACAGCTTGCTCAACAGCAATTAGCTTACTGCCAACAACTTTTTGTCCGAGAAATGCTTTCTCAGCAACACCATCAATCACAATTATATCAGTATTCTCGTCCGCCTTATGCGCAACATCCCCACCAGGCCCCTCTCATTCAGCCATCAGGCCCATCTTTATTTGGCCCCGATGATCCAACCACTCTACAGGCTTTCTCCTCTCAATTGGCGTCACAACTCTCTCCACCTATCGTTGGTCGCGTAACTTATAGAGAATCTACCCACGCATCTCCCTCCCATCAACAGTACTACCAGCATGTCCCGGTCGCTTTCTTCGACTCTAGTATGCATGCCTCCCCATCAAGGAGTCATGATCATGTCGAGCATGCATCACAGTCGTCCAATACTTCAAGCCACCCTTCGAGTGAGCCATCTATTAGTGGTGCCTCGCGTAGATCACAACAAGACGATGAGCCAACTAGGGCCCCGAGACGTAGAAGTAATGATGACCGAGGTGCGGGGCGGGTGTTTTTTGACCGTAAAAACTACGAAAGAATTGTAAGTCAATGAAATATTATTACGTATATATACTTACGTTTAATCAACTTACTATAATATTGGTCTAACTTTGTTTTGTAAAAATGTAGTGGTACTTTCTTGCATCCATCATCTGAAGTGTCAAAGCAAATGACGCGGATATATAAATTCGATTTACATAAGGATGGCTACTGTTGGGATACGGTTCCCAACCATATTAAAGAGCAATATTTTAACAAATGGGCGGTAAGAGATTTTTAAATAAGAAAATTAAGTTTTTTTTTACTTAGCATATGTTGAAGACTTTACTTTCTATTATTACAGACTCATTTCGATTGGAGACGCTCGGATGACGCTATGGTCAGACATTTGTACGACAGACAGATTGCCACTCGTTACGCTGACTTTGTTAGTAAGATGGTGAGGAAGCCGACAAAACCATCACATGTATCTCTGGAGGTTTTTTAGCATTACAAGAAGATGCGGTCTACTCCAGAATATAAAGCAAAGTCAGAACAAGCGAGCTGAAATCGGAGATCAGAGGTGGGGGGAACTGGTTCGGGTTCGTCTGTGCACGGAGGTGGAGCCATATCCATCTATGAGCATTCGTTGAGACTGGTATGTTTTGGGGCATACATACATAGATACATACATACATATGTATACATTAGATTCATATAAGTTTCAAACTTAATTTTAAGTTAAACATATTTTATAGGAGAAGAAACTCGGTAGAAAGCCGACTGCTTTGGATTTATGTTTATATCTCCATACAAGGGATCATGATGGCGTCAATTTCTCGGATCCGAGAGCAGAGGCGATTGCCGTAAGAAACTACTTGACCATAACTGTTTTTTGTTAATTATAGGTATCAATGACTTATATTACTTGTCAATGTTTAAATTCTTAATACAGGCGGCTATACACGAAAGGACCAGAGAGCTTTCACAGTTGCGGCCTGACACTCCAATTGATGAAACAGAATTATATTTGGAGATTGTGCAGCGAAATGATAAAGGCCGGAGATTTGGTCTTGGCTGGACACCGTCAGTGTCTAAGATGCGTAGACATGATGAAGCTGGATCTTCTCGTCCTATATTTGCAGATGATGAGCCATTTGACCAATTCAAGAAGGAATTCGAGGAGATGCAAGCAATGATACTAAAGATGCTTAATGACACGTCTGTAAATCGCGATCAATTGCTTGAAATGCAAGGACGGTTACAACGCATGGAACAATGGTTTCATGGAGAGATCAGCTGCAAAAAAAGGCAAGATGATGTTGATGATGATGATGCCGCTCACAATGACTCAACGACCGAGGATGATGAATGATGATTTCTTTTTCACAACATCCAAAAAGGTTAGATTTGTTTGGTTCATTTTTTACTTCATACTTATAAATTTTTTTTATTATGAACCATTATAAATCTTATGAATTTATTAGGAACCATTATAGAAACATAAATCATGTAAACAATTTAAGTCTACCTCTTTGTCCTGTATATTTTATTTGTGCTTTATCGAAAATTTTGTAGCTGTTTAAGTTTTGTTTCTATTTGTGTCTAACATGTAGGCTATTGAATGTTCCACAAATTTCTATTTCATTTTTATAACTAATTCGTTAAGATCCTTAGTATAAGTGTCCTTAGCTGTGGAATTGGTTTATCGAATTCCAAATCAAGTTAGAACTCATGTTAATCTTTAGTATATGATCAATATGCTCTGTTTTAGTATTGAAAATGTGATTCAAAGTTGTTAGTTATTTTACCGTTGCTTGTAGGACTTAGTCTAATTTAGTTACTCTATTTTTTTGTTGAATAATTATAGTTCAGCTCAAATTGTATTTCCTTAATTTTCTGATTTGTTGTTAAGTCAAAGCACGTTGGATATGTGTCCACAATTTGCACGTATTAGAGGTTTGATCAAATGCCAATATAAAGGCAATCTCAGTTTATGAATAAAACTATCTTTAGAGAGTTCTTCTACTTAAATACTTGTATTCGTTATTGCTCTGTTTTTCAGTTTTACCCAATATTTAGGAGTGGACTGATTTTCTAATGCGGTTGTTACTCTTAGGGCTGCTTTGTAGTTGTTTTATCTGATTTGGGTGGTGGGCAAGTACTTGTTCTAGATGTAGATGCAAATATGGCCATATGCTATCTGTTTTGATATAAGCTTTGGTGGGCTAACCATGAGTTCTGGTTAGTTCTGCTCAATATTGCTATGTTTTTCTATGTTTGAGAAAGGTTTGCATTGGACATGTTCTCTTAAATATATGTGTATTTCAGTCTGCAGTTCATGTTTTTATTGTTTTGTCTATAATGGTTTGGTTAAAAGCTCAACATTCATATAATGATAATGGTGTTGGTTTCATTATTTGAACTTCTTTTATGATGGCATCAAAAATATTTCAGGAAGTTCATGTAGCATGCAAGCATTCGAGTTTGGAAGGGCTCATGTAGTCAGGCCTAAAGGGAAGCACAAGTCACAATAGTTTGGCTACATGGCATTGGAGATAATGGTTCAAGGTACACCGATTTGATTATGCAATGTCATTCATCTACTTGTGTTAATATTGGAAAGGTAACTCAATTCTATTTTTAATTTCAAACACTTATATGGTTCCATATCTTTCTTTTGTAATAAATTTGGATACAACATTTGAGTATTGTCTATAAATCTCTTTATCATTTCAGATTTGAAACCATGCTTTACAGAATGTTGATGGATGGATCTTGTTTTAAAGGTGGCTAGCTAGGCTGCATACATTTTAAGGCCTGGACTTGCAAATGCTTACTACTTGTATCTAGTAGATTCTTTTTAAATATTGTGGTCAGACGAAATGGTACCCACTGAACTGAACAAAGCCATTATGCAGGCTCGAACTGAACTGTATGTTTTGAACTTGTCAAATGGTTGCCACATTGGTGTTATCCTTATACATTGCAGCTTTGTTTGTGCCATTGTTAGTTGTATGTTTGAATTGATATAATTTTCTATTTCAACGATCTATTCATTCGTGTTTTTAATAGTGTTGGATGTCTTAGATTACCCTGCCCAATGATTGCACGGTGAGGCTTAGGCGATTTGAGACAAAATTGACTAGACCCTAGTTCTTAAAAAGCTTATTAGGATCCTTAAAGTATATATCGCATCATCTTTGCCTTCTTCTCTGTGGTTTTGAGTGATAGTCTCGTTTTCTTATAAAGAGAAACAAATGAACAGAATGTATATTAGATATGATATGATATAATGATATGATATGATATAATGATTTATAATAAAGAGAAACAAATGAACATAATGTATATTTGGGTTTACAACCTTATATGGTAGGTGTGCAGGGGAGGGAACATTTCTATTAGATGCTCATAACAAATTTATAAGTATAATGAACAATTCTTTTATTATTAGAAGGTTATAGTAATGCTTTGAAATATTTTGAGAACTCTTTTAAAATATTTCAAAACACGTACTAATAATTAGAAGGTGATATGCAGATAATAGTGACTTGAAACTGAGGTTTCTGCACTTGGCATAATATGATATTCCCTCATGCGTGCTGAACAGAATCTTCCTCAGAAGTACTTCTCGTCCTTAGAGAATATATGATTTAAATTTGTTTCATCTAATATTTATGCCTTTCCTCATTATATTGGAGGATACATTGGTAGTGAAGTTATCCTTGATTTTTTCCTATTGCGCGTTAAATAGGTAATGATGTGTTCTTTCCAGCCGTGGAACTACTAATTCCTTCACAAATAAGATAAAATCATACAAATGATTAAATGGGTCCTAGGAGAAGATAATTAATCATATCAGTTTCAAACATCTAAATAATTCTAAGAATTTGAACACTTAATGTCCATTCATTTTAACTATAAGCACAAGCCATCCTAGTAACATGCATTCCTTTTCAATTGGTTAAAAAAAAGAAAAGCATCGAAAGCGATTTTGTTCGTTGATGTTTAGTAATGAAAATTTAGGATGAATCTTGGGGTACTATGTCGGTGCCCCCCATGTCACACCATTCTTGTTACTTTATAACTTTGATTGGTAAGTGTTTTATCACTTCTTAAAATGCGACGTATCTTCAGCTTGGTTGATATGCAAGACAAGTATAAGTTTGGATGAATAAATGTCTGCATGTTGCATTTATTGGGAGCTTTATCTGCTCATTCTGAGTGTTGATGATTCATTTGAAAAATTGAGGAAATTTGGATTCATGTACGTGTTTTCGTGTGTAGGTGGGCTTGCATGTACATACACAAGAACTAAGACTGGATTCATGTACGTGTTTATTGCTTCCCATTGTTTTTATGGCGAAACATTAATTTCTTCTTCGTTGGTTGATTAAGAACTGCGTGAGCCATGCATAGCGTTTTGACATCGAGAAATTCACTAGAGGATGCATCGGATTTGGGTAGTGCTTTTGGTTTGTGACACTGAGCTCTTACCTTGTTCCCATGCTAATTTGTCTAGCAATGTTAGTTAATCTTAATTATCTGCTAATCACAAACTTGGTCACATTTATTTTCTTTCAAGCGCTCCCCAACAGTTTGGCAATGTCTTTCACAAAGGCGATCGATTAAGTTTCCGAAACACAATGGAGTACCCAATTGTGGATGCTGATGTAAGTGTGAGCGCACACACA
The DNA here is from genome assembly GCA_039657345.1 of Stephania japonica. Lineage (NCBI taxonomy): Eukaryota > Viridiplantae > Streptophyta > Magnoliopsida > Ranunculales > Menispermaceae > Stephania > Stephania japonica. The sequence goes on along the minus strand of CM077564.1, from coordinate 36,331,392 downwards.
ATTGGAGGGTTTATCTGAACACGGTCATATGCCATCTCTAATCGTGTAAAGCCCTCAAACCACTTTAATGTTTGTTTTCAAATTCGTTTCTTTTGTTTGATATGTTAAATCCCGCTTATAATATTTTTTCCTTTATGGGTTGTGATGTAACAAATTAAGAACCATTAGAATTGTTTGTTTGCTCGTTTTGCAAGTAACCCTTCGAAAGAGGGATGCATAGGATTGAGAACTTAAAGTTTCAGTCATAATCCTACCAAAAAAAAAGTTTCAGTCATAGTTACTTTCTATCATTCGAAGCATTTGTAGAACTCTCTTATTGCCTAACCATTTGTAAAAGTTGATTTCTTCTGTTAACTTAATTTTAAGCATTCCGAATGTGGTTTGTAAGATTGTTTATTGTGGTCATGATTTGATGATTTTGTTTGGAATGTGAGAAACTTATCTGTTGTTGTTAGATATTTAGTTGTAACGTAGATGATGAGAAGACCAAGTTTTTGTGTTCATTAGAGTTTTTGACAAAAATTTGGTACTTTTTGGGTTGCCATTTTGGTTGAGCTCATTCGAATTATACCTATTACCTGAATTAAACCCTAAACCCTACACCCTAAATTAGCTTCAATTTGACATATTATGTCAATTTTACATTTTTCGAGGTAAAACCCCAGTATAAAGTCACCCCCGACTTTTGAATTTCTCATTTTCCATATAAAATCCTCAATTTCTATTTATTTCGTCATTTTCCATATAAAATCTCAAAAATCTCCCTTTGAGTCCGGACCCTTAGTGTCCAAATAGATTTTTTGTAATATGATATAGATCTCCTAACTATGAGTTAAGATGGTTGACGGCTTGGATAACCACCCACATATCCAAGAACAGACTTCTTACCTCGTTGAACTCCCGACAATTTTGCAAGGCATTAAGGATTGCCCAACACTCAGCCACTTCAATTGCACCACTGCAAAATCTCATCGAAGTTGGGTAACTTACCTAAGCTTGTAACCAATCTTTCCCACTTATCCAAAAAAAAAAAAAACCTTTCCTCCCACTGTTCGAATTGAGAACACCAGGGAGCTTCATACCAGAATTGTCGAGTAAATTGACAATGAAAGAAGAAATGACATGGGATTTTTACTGGCCTATTATTACAAAGAGGGTAGTATGAATCTTGAACTGCTTTCTTTTTTAACAGAAAACCCCTTTGCGGATGATCTCATTAAGGCACTTTCATGTGGAGAAGTGAAGCTTCCTGGGATGTTTAATCTTCCATAACCTACACTAAAATGCATTAGCAGAATGTCCCCTACTGGACTCGCCTTCCTCTTTTCTACTCCAAAATCCATCCCTGTCCAACTGAGATGCTAAACGGTAATCTGATTTTACTGTAAACCCCCTAAGACCTATCATAATGCCAGATGATTTGATCTTCACATCCCTCTCTACTTACCCACTCTCCACCTTAAACCTTCCTTGATTACATTCCTCCCCTCCAAAATGCTCCTCCATGCCCTTGAGGGACGAGTACCAAACCAACAGTAATGAAATCCTTTCAAGAGAAGTACTTAAGCGCAAGAAGTTCGCCACCAGCCCATTCTCTCCTCTCATAATTTTTCAAGCCTATTTTACAAGGAGGTTGAAATTGAATAACTCATAGACGGAGGGATTATATGAGTTCACCATTCACATAATCTTGACCGACTATTGTTTTGGCATTGTTGTTGAAGCCTAGTTAATTGTTCAATTGTTTCTGTTTGAGGTCACACGTTAGATCTGATTTTATTGGATATATTATAGAGTAAGGTACTATGTTGACGACTCATGTACATGTCAAATCCCTCACCTATACTCTTGGTGTCCAAAGTTGGTGTCACGTAATTTTATTTAGAAAAAATAACCTCTTTTTATTTGGTCGAAGCAGTGATTTTATATTAAGGTGTTCGTAGTCCAATCGAACAAGCATCTACTACAATAGATCTTACAACAATGAAGCACTGAACAAATTCCAGAAACACGCACACAAAGGCGCGACCTCAACCCCAACCATATGGCAGTGACAACAATTAGCCCAATGATAGGGACAACAAGCCGCACTAAGACGGACAAACACAGCTTAACCCTAAACATTTACCACTAAATACAAATATATACTACTAATTTTGCTGACAACGGACAATATAAACAGAGAGGAGAACTGCACCACCCGGAGTCATAGTCGACGTCACAAGAGACTAGGTCTAAGATATGGCAATGCTGAAAACAACCCAAAATCTTCTCCGCCATGGTTACAACCTCTGATCGGAGATACTCACACGCCATCAGATCCCATTAGAGAAAAAGAAAAGGGAAGACGAAGGCGACGTGAGAAGATGAGAGGGATGGAGAACATACCCTCTTCCTCCATCACCATACCACCTCCTTCATCCTCATACTCTTATTCAAGAAGGTGATCTAGCAAGAAAGGGCTAGATCTAACAAGAAAGGGGGAGGAACAAAAGAACAGAGATGAAACTCTTTTGAGAGAGGAAAGTTGTGGTGGTGCTACAGAGGAGGCAGTTGAGAGGGCTCGACCGGCGGTCGTGCCGCCTGCCGAACGTGGATGGCGAGAGGCTGACGACGGCTAAGGTTTTGGAGAAACGCATAGGAGAGGCAGCTTCCTTAAAACAAAATCAAGGACATCAAGAGTAGAGGCGAAGGATTCGACAGAGGTAGATGATGTTCATCGCTCAAATAGACATTAGACTTTAAAATAAGTCTCCGACGTATAATTGTAGAAGTAGGTTGCACCTCAATTGATGAGGTGACATTTCTTTTGATAATTTTATTAATTAAAATGTGAAAATAAAAATTTAAATAAAATAATTAAATATTTTAAAAAAAGCCAATTATCCAACATACGAGGCTATCAATTTTAATGTCTAGAGTAGACATTTAAAATAAATAATGACTATTCACGTCTACTAGCATTCGAAAATTGAAATACACATTACATTAGAGACTTTTTTTCATCCCAATATCACTTATTTAATTATAGATGACACACGTAGACATCCAATCCACCACATTTCATGACATACATTTATTTTTATTTTTTTTTTGGGTAGGAACATACAGTTATTTTTAGGCGAGCTGTCAACATATATATCCTAATTTTTTTTTACAACGTTTTAAATCCGAGATCAATATGTAAAAACCTGCTGAAAAGTCATATGCCACGTTTTTCATTATATAGATACTTCTCAAATATAACTATGATTCATGGTTTTCAAAAAAAAAAAAAAAAATCTATCATTCATGTTGGACAAATAATAACAATTTTCAAAAATATAAAGTTTCTATTGTTGACATTAATGCCATTATTAATAATTAGTACTTGTACTAATTGTCCTTAATTTTGAGAGTACTTGAAGCATAGAATAAAACATAGAATTCAACTAGCTGGCATAATTAAAAATATTACTTGTAACCAATAAAACTAAAAAATAAAAATATTGCTTAGGCAGAAGGTGGAAGTTGTCCAAGAAGGAAAGAAGAGATCAAAGTGAGTGCTCGCTCGGGCTGGTAACTTGGAACGGTGTGACCAGCTCCTCTAACTGTCACAAATGTCAATCCTTTATATTTAACCACATACCCTCCCACCTGCATGTATCGAAATCAATGTAATTAAATTAATTATTACTCCATATGGTAACATCCACACACACACACACATATATATACACAACTAAGCATGACGAATTCATCTCTCCCTCACTTATTAACAAATTAAATGTTTTTTTATAATAAAAATATTCAAAAAATATTTTGACCTTTCATCGAAAGATAGCATGTAATTTCCTACCAAAAAAAAAAAGATAGCATGTAATTAAATGCCCTAACTTTTTTTTCAAATAATTAAATGCCCTAACTGAAAAACTAATGACTTTCGTTAAAAAAAAAAAACTGAAAAACTAATAACCACAATACAAATTTTAAAAACTCAACGGCATAAGATAGGATTTAAATGATTTTTTTTCAAACGACTTAAATGATTTATATATATATATATATATGAGTACTTCTATTATGGGAACCAAATATATACTTATGTCATGGGTATACTATTTAGAACAATTGAATTTAAATCTAACACATTAATCGAGGCAACATAAATGCACAAAACATTTAATGCACAACACATTTTGAGGGGTTCCCATGACATGAGTATATATTTGGTCTCCGTTGTATATATATATGTTTAAGCTGAAAGAAAGTTATCAAGCTCTCTCCTCTCACCATTCCATTTTTCTATTTTTCTCATTTTTCCTATTTTTTGTTATTTATTTCTTTGTATTATTGTTTGTCTTATGATATATTCATCCCCCTAATTTCTTGGACAATGAAAAGCCTAACTAGCTTGCAAAAAATGATGAGACCATTACGATTAAGAGCGACGCATATAAATTCAGGTTTTCATTAGCTCAAACACCTAACCTTCACTCAACTCCACAATTTTTGATCTCTCTTAATTCTCCATTTGGTATGTCCAACTCTAACTTCGGTTCTTCCTTATCAAATCTAATTTCTTAGATCCAATTGGACAACAGTACTAGCACAAATCTGTTTAAGGCTTGGAATCTCAACGAACTGGTGAGGAATTGGCACAACATCTTATATTCTTTTATGTGGTTAGAGGTAACTTGGCGTGTTGATGTCTTTTGTTTTTGTTTTTTTTGTTGGGTTGTTGAGGTATCTTTGGATTTTTAGTTTTTGATGGCAAGTTTTTTCTGCAGATCATTCTCTGCATATTTTCTTTTGCCTATGTCAATTATTGTAACAATTGAATATTAATTGAGTAAGGGTTGGGGTAGATATGTGGAGGGTGACTTTTATGAGATTATTTTTGAGTGGGCTAAGATAGGTGGTCACAAGACTCACAACTGCTATCCTTCAGAACTTTGGTTTTGTTTTCTAACGAGACAGGTTTTTTTTGCATAGTATAACAAAAGAGATTTTTTGTAAGTAGATAGGTAAGATTGTTTTTGTTTCCCTGTTCTTTTTGTACATGTATTTTTTGACAGATAAATAAAATTCCTTTATATATATAAGAAAGCTATATACATGTTGACACATGTCAACTCTACATAGATTTGAAATTAATGCTTTGGTGTATTGATTAGTTTGCCTAATTAATATCCTAATTAATAGGTTAAGTACATTATTTTCATTTTTTTTTGTTTTTTCTACATAATAGATATAGATTCATAGTATTCCGAACAATGTTCATGTCTAAAACTAGTAATTAATTAAAGCACACCATCAAATGCATTAAGTTAACCGAGTGGCTTGAGAAATTGTTGATTAATATATTTGAGCCAAACTAATATTTGAAAGAGTAGTGCTGCAAATTGTTGTTGTTATTGTTTGAACCTTAATTCCCCAGTGTTTAGGTTTAGGGTACGTGCTCAATTGCACATGTATGCATGTTTATGTGATCTAACAAATTAATCTTTCAAAATTTGTCTTAGCTAATTATTATTTTATTTTATACTTGACGGTATTGGAGTCACTATCGCTGACTGATGGTGGACCCAACTAGTATCTCGAGGGTAATTAGTTGTCATCCACCAGTGAACCCAAGAAAGAAATTGAAGGGAAGAGAGGGAGGAAAGGAATCAAACCTCACAAACGCTAATTGATTAATTGAAGCGTTAATTACCTCTTGGTTGGTGTACCAAGGCCGCCATGGTTTCTCAATGGGAAGTTGGAAGGTATTTATGGAGTACCTAGACGATGTAACTGGCACTCGCCCATCAATGTCTCCACTGCAACACAAACGTTAATTAATTAATTAATCAAAATATCTGCTAATACTCAGTTCAGACTCATAGAGAGGTTTTTAAAATTTTTACAAATATCAAATGAGTTTTACAAGTTGTTATTTCGAAGCCATTTATTGCTTGAAGATTACTTTGAAATAAAAAAATTTCAAAAAACCCCTAGCTAGGAGTCTAGACTCATTAGTCCAAGTAGCACTACTCTTATGATCTCTAATTAAGTACTCCCTTCGTTCTATATTATATGTCACATTTTGATTTGAGTACAACAATTAAGGTGATAATTAATTACTATTAAGATTTTATAACAAGACTATATTACCCTCCCATAAATGACTTTATTTATTATATGTATTGTATAAAAAAAAGTGATTGGTAGTGTCATTAACTAAATAGAATGGGTTATAATCAAAAATAAAGCATTTAATGTTTTTTTTTTAATTTTCTAATGTGACACATATTGTGCAACAAAAATAAAGAATCCCTAATGTGACAGATAATATGAAACGGAGGAAGTATATAGTATGTGACTTCAGTGTGTAGTCAGTGTCTCATTTATTAATTTGTATGTTTATAATTAGGAGCAAAATTTGAAAGTTATTACCTGTATATCCATACTCTAATGCCGCTTGACACCAATTGTTGAACTGTAGGCAAAACAGTAACTGGTCTATCGCTCCAGGGGAAGAACCTACTCAAATAGTATAATCCAAGAAAAATAAATAAATTATATTAGTACTCAGCTATTTAATTAGACAAAATAATTCAAATGTGCTGCCAAATGGAGTATATGCCACAATTTAATCTTAGCACAAGAATTGAGAAAAAAATTAATTTATTAAAAATAATTGAAGGCATTAATAAAAATTTTCACAATGAGACATAATTGTCTTCTCATAAATAACTTATAAAATACCAAAAAAATAACGTATACTCTTTTTATTCCCAAATACTTATCACGATTACAACCACAACAACAACATAGCCTTAATCTCAAATTAATTGGGGTCGGCTAACGATATAACCTTTACATGAAAGAAAAAACTTCATCCACTATAACAGATTTTTTGTTTTTTGAAAGCCCACTGTAACAAATTTCACCATGAGATTGAATTATCTTTTCAAAAATGATAGGTATTGTGGGAAAAAAATTATCACTACCGTAATTAATTAAATAAATTGGTTGGGTTTAGAATTGAAAATGAAACAATCAATATATGTTTCTTTGATTTTTTTAATATGATACATTTATTGAAAAAAAGTCTCAATTTTTAATCAATTTGAGGGGCCCAATGGTTTGGTTCTGGTTTGAGAGTTAGAGGTAATGAATTCAAAGTTCAAACCGTGGGACAAGTTTATTCTTTTTTATAAAAAAAATAAAAAAAAGTCCTAAAATATATATGACAAATATTTAATTTTGGAATGAAGAAAATTAAAAATTAAGAATCAATGCAAGTAAGAGCATCTACAGCGAGATGTAGTGCAACCAATTCATGCCCCCATTGTGGGGACGTGAATCGGTTGCTTGCACAGTGGCAGAAATTTCTGCCACTGAGCGAGCTTGGGTGGGCCCCACACGCATCAATTCTCGTGTGACCCACCAACTTTTGATTTTTTTAAAAAAAATTTAGTTTTTGGGTTGTAGAATGTGTGATGTGGTTTTTTTTAAAATGTGTTAATTTTTTAAAAAGGATAGTGTGATGTGATTGTGGGTCTCATAAAGTGTGTAGTGAAAAATTTTAATGATTGTAGATGTGAAGTGCAGTAGATGAAAGTGTAATGAAATGATATGAAACAATCTATTACACCAAAAACTAGTCAAACCATCATGGATGCTCTAATACCTGCAGCTAAACCATTTGGTGGGTATTACATGCAGGGCAGCTTGCACCTCAGCCAAATTAAGATAATTGAATACATAATCATCGGTGCATGGATCAAAATCATGTATCTGTACCAAATGCACCACGTTAGCACAAGAATTCGGTCGCAAATACAATTATGTAATTAGGTATATATAAGTTTTCAAAAAGAAAAAAAAAAGTAATTAGGTATGAAAGGCATCCTTTGGTTTAATTTAATTTTCGAGCAATACACTTCTTCAAAGATAATTTTCCATATGAAATACACTTCTAGGGAAGTTGGTAGTGTTTGGTTAAATTTGGATTAAATTTTTTACTTTCTTTTTTTTTTTTGAAGAATAAAAAGAAATATGAAGTTAGACATTTAAAATTTTAAATTGTAAGCTTAATTGTATTAAAAAAACTAATTCAAATGGGGAATATAGTAATTGTCTAAAAGCTACTCTATCCGTTCTATAATATTTGTCACATTTTAGACACCTCTTTTGTTCAAGAATTTGTCATATTAGAAAATCAATAAAACAGTAAATGCTTCATTTTCAATTCTAACCCATTTTTTTTTCTTACAAAATACATATAATAAATAAATTCATTTATGTGAGGGTAATTTAGTCTTGTTATAAAATCTTAATGGTGAATTAATCATCACCATAATTCTTGTTTACAAGTCAAATTGTAATTAGATTCTTAGTTCAAATTAATGTTCTCATTAATAGTATCATTATTGTTTTTTTTTATTTAATAGTCTATTGTAAAACCTTAAAATTATTTTTCAATTTTAGGAAAAGGTTTAATTAGGCCTCATTTGACAATTAGCTTAAAATTATTTTCTCCTAGTATACTGGAAAGGATTTTTTTTTTTACTTTATTTATGGGAAATATATTGTTCCTTGCCTTTGTAATTACCACAATTATTTGCAATTTAACTATAATATGTGTTTGCCAAGGAAACAAGGCCGTAGAGTGGATGAAGCTCACCGAGCCAGTTTTGCCGTTTTGTGGGTTACTGCGAGTGTTGTGGCAGAGGGGAGCATAGATGTTGTAGATATCGAGATGCCCAATTTCATTGGAGGCCTGGTCCAAAGCGTCGTAACATTCTTTAGTAGAATTGTCACTGCTAAAGTTACAGTACTTGTGAATGGCGGCATTGGTCTCGTCAGAGCTCAACCCATGAGTCCAGAAGTAATCGTACTGCCCTTGTACTCCCGTAACATCATCGATCCAAGCATTTCCTATCTGATGTAACAGACAAACAACCCCGTCAACATATTAATTTATGGAAAGTGCTAAAGTCACCAAGTGTTGGCACTCACTAATAGCATACACCTTGATTTTAATATATTCTTTTTATTTTTTTTTTATAATTTTGTGGTTGAGGATAATGTTAAGATTACTCACTACGAATACTCACTGTGACTATAAAATTGTTAAAAAAATAAATAAAAAATAAGAAAATCAAGTTGTTAGCTCATAGAAGTGTCTGTAGTGAGTCACCATAACATTCTCCTTATTTTATAATTTATTTTGGGTGTAGCTATGTGCACCCACATATTTGTAAGGGTAAACCACTAGATTTAGGTACCCTAAGTATTTATTAAGGTACCCATTTATAATGTTTGATTTGCTAAACTATCCTTTTGATTTATTATGGGGGCAACCACCAAAACAACACAAATGACATTTACGGTAGTTGAAAGAATTTATGGGCTTCAAAATTGTAAGATTACGTCACTGGTGGTCGAAGGAGGTCATCGGAGGTATAGATGAGTTGGAGTGGGATGTATAACGAAAGAGAGCATGTGAGGCATATTTTGGTTTCTAAGGGGTAAGTGGGTAATTTTTTATGGGGCATAATTGAAATTGTAAGGCTAAAAAAATCATTGCTTGCCCTTACAAATACGTGAGGTGTACGTAGCAGCACCCATTTCTTTTTTTCTTTAACACGTGCTTATCTGAAAACCATGCAATATTTTCATCGTAAAAGTGCATCGCCTAATGTACGCCAATCATTAGTCCATTCGTTGCAAAATATTTGTCACAATTCGACCTAAAAACTCACAACAAAATTCGACATGAGACATTTTTTTTATTTTTTGATATCAACATGAGACAATTGTTTTCCCATAAATGAATTCAATCATTGTAAAAAAAAAAAAAATGAATTGATTGTTAATAAACGTGAAAAAACTGATTAACATGCTCCCTTAATTTTTAATGTGACAAAATTTGTTAAAACAAAAAAAAAAAGTTTTAAAATGTGACAGATATTAGGAAATGAATAAATATATAGTATCATGTAACAAGGTGTATCTGTGAAAAATAAAATAAAATAAAAATGTAACGAGGTGTATAAAAAAAGTAATTAAATTAATTCAGATGTATACTACTTACTGCGATGCCTTTGAGGTTGATGGTGTAATTGGTGAACTTATTATAGTTGAGGATCAAGGAAGCGAGCTGAGGCACGTAATGGCCGGCATAGCTTTCACCTGTAATATAGAAATCTCTGGTCTTGTACTGAGGAAACCTTTCGAGCCAATTGAGGAGAAAGACATAGGCATCTAGAGCAGTTCTGGTGTCTCCGTTCTTGTTGTAGTCTGAAGAAGTGTTCGAGTATGAAAACCCCACTCCGGCCGGTGATTCCAAAAATATCACATTCGCCACTGCAAAAAAGGTGCAACACAAGGACTTTATTTGAGGGATTCATCCTAGTACTATTCTCTCCAAAGCATGGGATCCAATGCATTAGTGCTAGTATGATTGCCACATCAAATTTAAAATTGTCTTTGCCCGCTCAGGCATATTCTCAAGAGAAACCAACATGTTGGTTTGTTAGATGACGGCATGGCAAGATATGAAATTGGATGACGATTATTTGATTCCATGAGAAGTTTTTTGTTTTTTTGCTTGATTTTTTTTACTTAAATGGAAGTGAACCCACGATCCTCTCCAAACCTTATCTTTTGTCAAATGATGTCTTGTGTACCAAAGATGCTTTGGCAATTCCGTGACGACAGGTTAAATTATAATTAAGATATGATTATCATAATAATTTGATTTGTAGGCGTATACGTACCATTATTCCAAGCATAGTTGTTTCTGTATAGTGTCTTCCCATCACTGTTGACTCTGAAAGGTCCTAGTTCCTCCATAGCTCCGTAACCTAGAGAAGAGCATCCTGGACCTACAAAAGCCCATAGAAGAGTATTTTCAAACTTTCTTATCAATTTCAATTACTTAAGACTCCATTTTTTACTGCTTGAAACTGAGAACTTTGCTCAAGTGACCAGTGTCAAACCACTCCAATCAACTTCAATTAGTTAATGATTATATGGTTTAATTAGTTAAAAATTGTATTTAGCAAATTAGAGGGAAAAAACGGTGAAAATTAATCAGCTCATTAAGATGCATATGAGAAGCTGAAACCATACATTTTAATTAACACAAAAAGTAATAAATACTCTCTTCAAAAAAGAAGAAAGTAATAAATACTAATAAATCACTAGAAAATATTTAGTGGAATTAATATTTGACCTATTATCTATGTGTCACAATTTTGAAGTCTAGCTATAATATTATATGTACCTCCATTGAGCCACAAGACTAGTGGATCCCTTGAGGAATTCTGAGACTCGGCAAAGTAATAAAATAGAGCTCTCCCTGCCTTGGGATCAACCGTCACGTATCCCGAGTACTGATTAAAATCCACTCCATCCGATGGTTCTCCAGGCAACGCACCTATCAGGTCGTCCTGCATGGACCCCACACTCTGGCCCACATAAACAGGTGAATTCCATGATGGTCCTCGAACAGCGGAACTCCCTCCACCTGGCGGCATCCCAGACCTCTTGGACTTGATTAGCCTTTCCAAGTTGTCCATCTGATTGGCATGGCCCACGTTGATGAGACACACCGAGAGGAGCAAACACGTGATGATGATGATGGTGAAGTGGTCGTTGTTGCTCATCTTGATTGAACAACAATCCTTCACTAGAACTTTGCTCTTAATATTGTTTAGTTGATTGAGACAATGTTTACATATGTGTGAATTGGGACTGTGATGATATTTATATGTTGAATTGCAAGGCCTAGAGACGGGCAAACCAAAGCTACTTTTGAACTTTTGTGCATGTTCTCTTGTATTTTTGTACTTTTATTCTTGTTTCTCAGCTCTTGGACAACATTAATTTGCTATCTGAACACTTTTAGTAGAGTCATCATCACTTGGTTTAATTTTTTAATTTGGAGGGAAGGATTGATTAGCTGAAATGATTCAATTATAGTTAATATGTTGTCTTCTTTCAAATATAATTATCAAATTATAAATAAGAAGTGACTTCCTAGTCGCTACATATACAACGCATTCTTATATAATTTTTGTTTAAGCTCGTAAGACGTGAGGAACAGAGAAAAAACAATTATATTAGAGAAGTGCTAGATGACGATGATATGTCACACTACAAGAAATAAAGAAGAAGCAATTTATGTATTTGTTCTTATAGCCGTCCATGCAAGCTTCGGGATGCGAGCGGTTTGATATTGCGTGGACGGCTTCTGTAAGCCAATGTGAATCGTTGTTATTCTAGTATTTTTCTTTATTGTTTGCACCGGTTATGTCCTTTTGTTGCTTGATTAATTAAGCATAGATGATTAGAAGTAATTGAATTTTGAATAAAATCAGGGTGAGAGTCCTACCAAATGATAGCTATTCATAATATGTTAATTTCAAGAGTATGTTACGTAAATCATCGAGACTCAATTTTAATTGATTCCTAATTAACCTTGAAATGTTCTTTTTTTTTTTTAGGAATAACCATGAAATATTCTAAGAATATGCTATTATCTCGTATACTTAATTTGTGGTAGTTATGTTCTGTTTTGCCCCCTCCCTCATTTTTTTTGTTAGTTCTGTTTTGCCCTTTAATTGAAAGAGTTCAAGATGAAGTATGTGTTAATATTTAATATGAACATTGCCCTTTAATTAACATCTTTCTTTTCTTACCTCAAAAAAAAAAAAAAAAAAAATTTCTTTTTTTAATGATCAATATTTTTTTTTGAAACCTTTTAATGATCAAGTTTAATTACTCAAGAAAACAGGTAAAACAATGTTCTTTAAACTTCTTTTAACATAAAAGAGCTCCATTACTCCAAATTCCTTATTCATTAACTAGATGTTTATGCTTGGTAGCCTTACATATATACTAATAACTAGCTCCTACAACTTATATATATATATTTTTTTTCTATTCTTCTTTAATTCAATTCAAGATACAGGAGGGAGTTTCCCTTGTAAGAAAGAAGTGATCAACGTGAGAGCCCTCTCCGGCTGATAACTTGGAACCAAATGCCCTGCCCCCCTCACCGTCACGAAAGTCAAGTTCTTGTATCCGACCGCATACCCTCCAACCTACATACACATAAAATAAGTATGTTCAAGAAGTTAAAAGAATAAAATACAAATTGGTCCATAAAGTTTAGTGTAATATGCACTTTAATCCCTGAGGTTTCAAAAATATGCACTTTGGTCTCTCATACTAATTTTTTTTCTAAACCATGGTTGAGTTAATGTGAAAAGACTAATTTATCACTACAAATAGACAAACACACACAGAATAAGGACCCGATATTTTCAAATAAATCATGATTTTTTTTATAAATCTTCTTTAAAATAACTTTTTAGGTAAATTACAAATTGGTTTCCTGAGGTTTACTATAATATGCACTTTAGTCTTTGTGGTTTCAAAAATATGCACTTTGATCCTTATAGTTTACTTCTAGTTAGTCAAAAACATAATTGGGTTAATTAAAATATTATTATTATATTACTTTTTGATGATGTTGCATAATTATCTTACCAACAATACCCTTTAAGTTTTTTTAAATTCTCTCTTTCCTAATCAATGCTATTTAAAAAATTGTCATCTTAGTCTCTTAACTATATGTACAATTTTATTTTATTTTTTTGATATCAACTATATGTACATAATCATATTTATTTATTTGTTCAAGAATTATTCATATATTCTAAATTAATAAAAAAACATGTTTTGCAAGAAATAAATAATAATAACATGTAAGTAGGTTTATTATTTAATAATAATAATAATAAATTGATAATCTATATTTTGTGAAAGGAATTTGGTGCTTAACAATCAAAATTATAAAGCCATGTTGACTTTCACATTAAAATAAAAAAAAATATGTAAAAATGTGTATAAGTTTATGTATACTCAAAAAAGAAAAAAGCTATTAATTAAATTGTTGCATTATTTTTTAATTTACACCTTTCTATAATTTATAAAAATAAATACAAAAGATATTATTAAAAGCAATAAAAGTTGTAAATCAAAACTAAAACCAAATGCAGCTCTACTAATAATAATTAATATACATAAATACATCCTACCAAAAAAAAAAACATAAATACATACAAAAAGTTTATTAAAAATATAAATTGGTCCCTGAAGTTTACTATAATATGCACTTTAATTCATGAGGTTTCAAAAATATACATTTTGGTCCCTCCTACTAACTTTTTTCTAAACCATGGTTGAGTTAATGTGAAGAAACTAATTTATCACTATAAATAGACAAACACACAAAGAATAAGGACCCATTATTTTCAAATAAATCATGACTTTTTTTCATAAATCTTCTTTAAAATAATTTTTTTGATAAACTTTTTGTATGTATTTATGTATTTTTTTTGGTAGGATGTATTTATGTATATTAATTATTATTAAAGAATAGCATTTGGTTTTAGTCTTGATTTACAATTTTTATTGCCTTTAATAATATCTTGTGTATTTATTTTTATAAATTATAGAAAGGTGTAAATTAAAAAATAATGCGACAATTTAATTAATAGTTTTTTTTTTCTTTTTTGTGTATACATAAACTTATACACCTTTTTACATTGTTTTTTATTTTAATGTGAAAGTCAACATGGCTTTATAATTTTGATTGTTAAGCACTAAATTCCTTTCACAAAATATAGATTATCAATTTATTATTATTATTAAATAATAATCATACTTACATTTTATTATTAATTATTTCTTGCAAACATGGTTTTTATTAATTTAGAATATATGAATAATTCTTGAACAAATAAATAAATATACTTATGTACATATAGTTGATATCAAAAAAATAAAATAAAATTGTACATATAGTTAAGGGACTAAGATGATAATTTTTTAAATAGTGTTGATTAAAAAAGAGAGTATTTGAAAAAACTTAAAGGGTATTGTTGATAAGATAATTATGCTACATCATCAAAAAGTAATATAATAGTAATATTTTAATTTGACACTAACCTAATAATGCTTTTGACTAACTAAAAGTAAACTACAAGAATCAAAGTGTATATTTTTAAAATCACATAAACTAAAATGCATATTATAGTAAATCTCAGAGAACAAATTTGCAATTTACCTAAGTTCAAATTATTTTGAAAGGAAACCAACTAATGAAGTAATTGAAAAGGTTAGATTACTAAAGTGTGAGAACATATATATATACATATATTACCTCTTTGTTAGAGTACCATGGGTACCAAGGGGTCTCGATCGAGGAATTGATGCGTGCAATGGAGTACCTAGTAGATGTTACAGGTATTCTTCCATCTATGTCCCCACTGTACAACACAAGAAAAATAACAAAAACTATCTCAAATGATTTCAAGAATCTTTATCTAAAAAATCAAATGATGCTAATGTGAGTAGTTGAGAAGATGAAGCTTAAGACAATTAATTTTTCTATGTACCTATATATCGAAACACTTATGCCACTGGCCATTAGCCCTCGAATAATTGGTAGCACTGTATCGGGGGAGTCATTCCAATCGCCAATCACACGACTGTATCATATTTCAGAGAACAATTCATTCGTTTTTTTTTAAACAAGAACAATTCATTCGTTAAACACCATCAGTTGTAACAGATTAACAAAGGAGACAACTAGAAAGTTAGAAGGAACTTGGAAAGAAATCAAAGGGTTATGCCTGCATGAAGTCCATGGATGAGACAAAGCTGTGACATTGGCATGTAGGGCACTCTGCACTCGGGGATTATTGAGGTATTTTGTAACATAATTCTTCGAGCAGGGGTCGAAGATTTCATGTTCCCTTTGTAGTTTCTGTCAAGTTTAACAAGAATTATATAATGTTGTGAACTAATCGAAAAAAAAAAAAAAGAAGGATCAGAATGCAATATTTCACAGAGGAGTTAATCAATGGAAATCTTACCGAGGCAGTTTCGCAGAAGGGGGCATAGATGTTATATAGATAGATATCACCCATAGAATTCTCTGCTTTGTTTGCAGCGCTAATACATTCATCTGAAACGTTAGGCAGGTTCAAAAAATTACAGTATCTTGTAATGTCTTGATGGACTTCGTCTGATATCAATGCATGCGTCCAGAAGAAGTCAAACATTCCTTTGAAGGAGATTGCATCTTCTAGCAACGCATTTCCTACCTGAAACATAAGATCAATTCTAGTAGCATGAGCTACTAATTATAAGGACAGTTATAACAATTGAAGAAATGTCATTTGCTTAGTTTGTGGAATATGAACATTGTCAAAAGGGGAAGTGTATACTAGTACTTACGGCAATTCCTTGAAGATCGATTCGAGTTTGTTTTCCGGACTTGTTTCTTTCGAGAATCGTCTGAGCAAGTTGAGGGACATAATGCCCAGCATAACTCTCCCCAGCAATGAAGAAAGGCCTATTCTTGTACTCCGGAAACCTCTCCAACCAATTCACTAGGAAAGTGTAGGAGTCCTTGGCAGTTCTATCATCTCCACTTTTGACATAATCAGATGTAGTGTTTGAGTAAGAAAACCCAACTCCTGCTGGGATTCGAGGAAGATAACGTTCGCCACTGCCACGATTGACCAAACTCTTATGTGATTAAGCAACTTGCTATCCAATATTGAACTTCAAACAAAATGATAAAATGCATCACTTCCAATACAACGACATACCAACAATGTTGGGAACTTCAAAAAAAAAAAAAAAAAAAAAACAACTCAACTGATCATGTCATGTGGGATTCAAATGTTGATTCACCCTTCACTGATATTGATCTTTGTTTAAATTTTACATAACTTTTTCTCATTAATTAGCATTAGATGACTACAAGAGAAAAATTAAAAACCACACTTCAAGGCTGTCATAAACTATGACTTCTACACATCCTAAACCCTATTTCACGGCATTGAAAAACAAAAATGCCACACACTAGCCATGTTATACAGCGCTGGAAATGTCGCTATCTACATTGATTCTTCAGAATTCAGGCCTACAATGGCCCAATTGTCAAAAGATGACAAAAAATGTTTGGTGGAAACCGAGCCACTACCACACAAGAAGCATCTAATTTCACTAGCTAGAGAAGAACACGGGCTCTCTCGAATCCTCCACTTGAAACGTGAAGTTGCAATCGAATTTATTACTAACTTTTAAGAACTAATTGTTAGAACTTGAAAAATGTTTCAAGTGAGTTTGAATAGAAAACTTCTTTAAAAATTCCACATCAAGCTTTCACTTCAAAGAAAGACATACTCTTTATATACAAGCATCTACTCTAAAGATTTGCTTTAGAGAAACCCAATGGATAGAGTCCAAATTGGCACCTATTGGATAATAGGTGTGTGTATATATATATATATATTTATATATATTTAAAATCAAAGATAGGGCCTTGGGCTTTGGGCTTAGATTTGTTAGCCTTGTAAAATCAAATAAAATTTTATTTTATTTTTTATTTTCGAAATTAATTATTGGTAGTTAATTTAGTTATTTTGTGAATAGGTGCGACTGTTGAGAACAAGTGCAACTGTTGAGAATAGGTGTGACTGTTGAATATATTGTTTTGAACAGACACATTGGTTTTGAACCAGTGCCTCAAGTTCTATTTAAGTAGAATTGAAACACTGGAAATATATAGAATTTCGAATTTCGTTTTTACTGAGAGAGAAGGAAAATCACAGTTTGACTGACTTTTGAACTTGGTAATTTTTGGTTCGAAACAACATTCAGTTGTATCCTGGGGGCAGATCTTTGAAGAAAATTAAATCACCGAATTCAAGAAAATTTCTGTCTTAGGACATTGCTTCTGTGCAAGCCTCCGGTTAGAAATTTATTTTGTTAATTGATTCTGTTGTTAATTATTTGTAAAACATGTTTATTCATATATATATTAGTATTATTATTTATTGTTCCCAACAACAATAATTAAGCCCCCACACGCACTCACCTTTGTTCCAAGCATACTCATTTTCATAGAGTCCTTCACCATTTCTCTGCACTCTAAATGGTCCCAACTCCTGCATTGCACCGTTCCCAAACGACGAACAACCCGGCCCTGCGTACCCACATCGAGTTAGTTACACATCAATTGACAAGTAGAGCATAATGTACAATTATTTAAGTCAACCAAAATATTAGTACCTCCATTGAGCCACAGCAGTAGAGGTTTCGAGGAGGGGTCGAGAGGCGCCTCGGCGAAGTAGTAAAACAAGGCGCGCCCTGCTTTCGGATCCACCGTGACATAGCCGGAGTAGTGATTGAACAGCACGTTTGGCTGACCGGGCAAGGTTTCTATCTTATCTGACTCTTTGAGGCCTTGCTGGGTCGAAGCAATGAAAACTGGATCAGTCAAAGACCCAGTTGAGGATTCCCATTTTGTGGACTGAGTGATCCATTGCTTGGATCGCTTTGCCTTCAAGAGTTGGTACAAGGGGTCGGATTTTAAGGTATCCCCATAGGCGTGGTGGGTCAAGAGAGCAATGCAAATGAGGATTGTTGAGTGGGTTATGAGTGTGGTGTTAATGGTACTCTTCATTCTGTTTGTGTGAGCTGTGTTTGAAGTTGATTTGCAAACGAGGAGCTTGCGATGTGAGAATATATAGATGAAGCCGTTCCACGTAACGCCAAATCAATGGGCCACCTTGATTGTATTCTTTTTGAAAATAATGGGAAATGAATAACAACAGGTTGTGCATGCCGAATCCCATAGTTCGTGCAAGCCTCGGGATGTGGCTTTACGCATCTCGAAGTGCAATACTCGTTCGGATGGGGTGTATTGTGCATTCCTTTGTGCATCTGATGTTGTTATTCCAGTATTTTTCAAAACACAATTTGGTTGACAGCTTTTATATACCATTGAACTTTAGTTGTACGTGGTCTCGACGTTTGCATTAAGACGTATGCTCCCGTGTATATAGGTGACTAATATTTCCCATGAATTTATTTTTAATCAAGACGTCAATATATATGATAATTTGATCGTGAAGGTTTTTTTTATTTATTTTTATTTTTTTAGGCCTCATTTGAAGGATTAAGACCACTTTATTTAACAGAGCCGTTGAACGACCCCATTTTTTTTACTAAACGGGCAACGTTACCCCAAATTTGAGTTTTAATTATTAAACATACCCCACTTTTTTTTTTTTTTTAATCCCAAAAATACCTTTGCTCACCTTGTAACGACCCTAAAATTTAACTCGTGCCACATGTCAATTTAGGTCATATGTGGGCTCATTTGCCGTGATACAGTTGTCCAATGCTCGGTCGTCGACACCGAGGTATGTTATTTTTGTTCGGTGTTTGTATTATATTGTATTACCCAAATGTAAATTCTAATGTCCCAAACGTGCGAGGACGTTTGAGCGTAAGCGTTGGTGTTGGAAAACAGGTTCGGCTCGATGAGAACGTGAATAACGGGTTTCGGGTGAATGGTTGTCGAGTAATTAGCAGTCTGGGGGATTTAATGAATTAAAAACACTGACTAAATACAAAATAAATAATAATTAAAAGTTATGTATCGCGTTCGATACCTTGATACGTCCGGGATTATGCGACAAGCCAGTCGTGATACGGAACGGGTCCGAAAACACGAGTATTGTGCGAGAAAAGAGTGAAGTATTGATCATGATGTGAGTTACTCATTGAAGTCACCAAGTTTGTGTCAAGGTTGTTGGATGGATGGAGAGGAAGGGAACCAAGGGATGTGCCTCGAGATTCGTGTGTGGGTGTTGATGATGGGGGGTGTATATAAAGCCACTCAACACATTTTCTCTCTCATCTATCATTTCTCTCTTATCTCAACGAAACACACAACAAAAACGTGGAGGGTTCCGGGAGTTTTCGACGCCATTTGACGCCAAGGGATTGACCAATCTCGAATTCTAAGGTGAGATCTCGGTTTTTCACGTGTTTATCTATGTTTTGGTTATAGTTTTATGGATTTTCATCACGACGATTTCAAACGAATGTTTCGAAGAATATTAGGAATGAGGTTTTATGATGAATTTATGATCCAATGAATGGTTTATTGATGATTCGTGAATTGGGTTGTTGATTTGAGAAGTGGTTGAAATTTTTAGGCATTTTTAAAGGATTTTCATAATCGATGGTTTTGTCGAGGTTTTGGTGTGAACCGAAGGTGGTTTGGGGTGGTCACGGACATCACTAAGAGTTTGGGATTGGCTCGAAACGCGGTGATGCGAGCCGAGGTTTCAAAAAATCCTAGAAAGTGAGTGCAGGACTCATGTCGCAAGGGACGCCGTGGGCATTTATGCCCACGGCGCTACCCACTACGGCTGGGGCAGTGAGTGTGACGACCCAGAATATAAAATACCTGCGTCGGGGGGCAAAGCAGTAATTAACCATATTATTTGTATATTGTGTGTATATTATGTGTGTGGTATATTTTGATTTATTTTCTTTAAGAACTAATTGACTCAAAGGAAAATAATTAAAATAACAAGTTGATTTGGGCCCAAAGCCCATAAGGGCATTTTAGACTTTTTGAAAGATTTTGTACAACCCTAGTTCGTAGCCCTAAACCTATATAAAGATGTGATAAGAAAACCCTAGCCTCATTGGGTTGTACTACTCAAATTTGAGAGTGAAGAGAGGAGGCTAGGAAAATGGTAATAAAGTAAAGCAAGGCCAAGTTGAACCTATTTGAAGGTAATATTTTCTTCACCATCTTCTCCTCTACCTTTTTTTTATGCTTCTTGATGGAAAAGGGAGAAGAAAGGCCCCAAAAGAGGGGCGGCATCGGTCGCCGGCGAGGGCGGTGACTGTCCCACCGTCGCCGCCACTGGACCTAGGGATGTCCCAAAGTAAGATAAGGGAAGAGAGGGGTGGTCAAGAGCCACCCCTCCATGGTCTAACTCCACCTCCGGCGGTCGGCCGGGACTTACTGGTCCCTGGCCGGCCAACCGGAGGGCCTCCCAGAGGTGTGGGGCGGAATGGGGGAGCAACTCTCCCCCATTCCCGTGGAGTACAGGGGCTGTTGAACAACCCCTGGTTCGTACTCCATGGGGTCAAATCGACCCCTGGATTTTAATCCAGGGTCGTTTGACTCCTGGGGGTGATTGATTTGGCCCCTGGACTTAACCAGGGACAAAATCAGTCCTGCACAAGTTATTAGAGGGGTTGGAAAGTCCCAACCCCTCAACACTCAATTGAGAGTGCATTCGCACTCCCCGATGGACCCGTCAACGGGTCCCACCCTCGACAACACAACATGGGACCCCGACGAGGAACCCAAATGACACCAAATTCGCGGGACCCCACACTAGTGGGCCCCAAAGACAAAAAAATTAATGATTTGGTAACTTTATATTGAAATATGCATTGATGTGATATTTCATAAATTGTTTAGTATCGCGTGAAGGTTCACATCGAGCCTCGAGCGTGCAAGAGGAAGTTATAGGAGTTGCAGCGAGTCAAGGTAAGTGGGGAGCTTCGCTCATCTATCGAATGTGGCTTGCTATTAGTATACTTAGACTCACGACTTTAACTAAAGGACTTGAGATGGGGTTGTTGCCTACCTTGTTTGACTTCATGTAAGGCCTCTTGGGGAGTCATAGACATATGATGGAACCAAGTCACCTTACATGCTTAAGGGCCTCTTGGGGAGCCGTAATTAACGGTGGAACCAAGTCACCCATCGCAAGGGCTTCTTGGGGAGTTGTGGATGCACAATGGAACTAAGTCACCCGGGCCTCTTGAGGAGCCGTGGACACACGGTGGAATCAAGTCACCCACGCATATATATTATATTTTGGTTATTTGGCCAACAAGGGGAGGCAATGACAAATGAAACCATGGACTTGCATTTATATTCTATTACTTCATATGTATCTCTCTTGTAATCCCTTTGCATTTGCTAAACTTGATTATTTATGCTTTACAACACTTGAATTATTTATCAGTGTTTGAAATACTTTATGGAACATTAAATGCTTACTCTTTATGGAATTGCCACTCTTCTATCAATTGTTAATATTTGACTTGATTTTAAAGGCATGCTAGTATTATTTTGTTTTATAGGTATTACTTGCACGTTTGATATTTGAGTGTGGTTCTTCTTTTATTGGGCTCTGATGGTTCTTTTAGCTCACCCCACTTACAATACAGGTCTATCATCTAGTGCGGTAGACCGGGGCAAAGGGAAAGTTCTCGTTTGAAGACCTTTACTGTGTGAGCCTGACGTGTTATTAATATTAATTTGTTTTGAGAATTATTTATAGGGGTTGTAATCCAGGCAAGACTATTGGGTAGATAAACCTTCCTTAATTAGTTTAATTTATTTATGAGCGTTTGAGGGTTTTGGAGATTTTATATTTTGTCTATTTAACTAGGTGAATTAGAGATATTCAATATTTTGGTTTATGGTGACATATGATATTTATTAAATTTTGAATTTCGCATACTACTACCATATTGTCTATATATCATTCCGCAGGTTGTTTAGGCGTGATCTGATACAATAGACACCGGGACTCCATGTAATCTGACGATCGCATCTACGTATATGCCTCCCAACCTGTATGATGAATACTCCATGGAGATATGGATAAAGTGAGCTGACTTAGTCAAACGATCCACAATCTCCCAAATCGCATCATGCCTTTTTTGAGTCGTCGGTAACCCTGAAACGAAATCCATAGCTATGTGTTCCCACTTCCATTTTGGAATGGGCAACGGTTGCAACAATCCTCTCTGCTTTCGGTGGTCTGCTTTCACTTGTTGACAAATCTCACAATTTTAAATGTAAGTAGCGATGTCCACCTTCATCCCTGGCCACCAATACATCCTACGCATGTCTTGATACATCTTGTTACCTCCAAGATGCACGGTGAATCGTGATCTGTGCGCCTCTCGGAGTAAATCATCTCTTAACTGTCTATGCAATGGTATCCACAACCTGTCTCGAAATCTCAATGCCCCATCAGTCGAAAGTCTCCAATTCACGTTATCACTGCTATCTGTGAGTGACCTGTACCTCCCATACTCGGAATCAACTCTTTGACAATTAACCACTCTAAATATGGCCACTGGCTCTGCTCTCATTTGAACACATGTTTGACCCTCTGAGACATTTGTTCCAACAACTGAGCCATCTGTGGGTACCACCTGTATAGTCATTACGGTTTTGGACTTTGTCTCTAGTTGCACACGGCTTAAAGCATCTGCCACTACATTTGCCTTCCCTGGGTGGTACTCAAGTGTGAAATCATAGTCTTTCAAAAGTTCCAACCATCTCCTCTGTCGCATATTCAACTCACTCTAAGTGAATAAGTATTTCAGACTTTTGTGATCTGAGTAGACAATGAATTTCTCCCCATACAAGTAGTGCCTCCATAACTTTAAGGCAAACACAACCGCCACCAACTCTAAGTCATGCACTGGATAGTTCTTCTCATGTACTTTCAACTGTCTGGACGCATAAGCAATTGCTTTGTTATCTTGCATTAACACACCTCCCAAACCAATTCCTGAAGCATCAGTGTACACTGACAACTCCTCGTCTTAGGCCGAATCAAGATTGGTGCAGTAGTTAGACGTTTCTTTAACAACTGAAAAGCCTCTTCACATGTGTCATCCCAAATGTAGGGAACATCTTTTCGTGTCAAATTGGTGATCGGCGAAGCAATTGACGAAAATCCCTGCACAAATCGTCGATAATAACCTGCTAACCCCAGAAAACTCCATAACTCAGAAACATTAGCATAAAGCTTATTTTCCCTCAAGGTCTGCAACACTTTCCTGAGGTGTTTCCTATGATCTGACTCGGTCCTAGAGTATATCGTTATATCATCTATGAACACAATCACAAACTGATCGAGGAACGGTTTAAAGACACGGTGCATTAAGTCCATGAATATAACTGGAGCATTGGTAAGCCCAAACGACATTACTGTGAACTGGAAATGTCCGTACCGGGTACTAAAAGCTATCTTCAATGTGTCTTCTTCTCGTATACGCAGCTGATGATACCCCGATCTCAAATCTATCTTAGAAAAAAACTTTGCTCCTCTCAACTGATCAAACAAGTTTTCGATCATGGGAAGCAGATATTTGTTCCGAATAGTCACCCTATTCAACTGTCGGTAATCTATGCACATCCTCAAACTCCCATCTTTCTTCTTCACAAACAATACTGGTGCTCCCCAAGGTGATACACTCGGAGTTATGTAGCCTTTTTGAGTTAACTCCTCTAATTGCGTTTTTAATTCCTTCAACTCGGTAGCCACCATGCGGTATGGTGCCTTAGAAACTGGTCTCGTACTAGGAATAAGGTCAATCATGAAGTCAATTTCCCGATGGGGAGGGAGTCCCGGAAGGTCTGAAGGGAACACATCCGAAAAATCCCTAACCCAAGAATCTTCTCAATTAAAATTTCTTGTCCTTCTTCTCCCTTGGAGGTCAAACTTGCAATAGAATTTATCTCTGCTTATGTCGCAACTCTACCTTGGATGGTAACCCTAGCAAATGTACAGCCTCTGAACTCGAACGGTGGGATGCCTGGAATTTGAAAAGTTACAGTCTTATGGAAGCAATCTATTTTGGCGTGATACGCCTCCAACCAATCTATACCCAACAATGCATCATACTCTAGGCACTCTAAAACCCGTAGATCGTACGACATCGTGCGATCCCCAATTTTAATTTTACACCCAACACATATCATATTCGGATAAATTCGTTCACTAGAGACTGTGCTTAAAATCAAGTAAGTGTGTGCTCTAATTGGTGTCAACCCCAAAGCATGGACAACATTCCCTGATATAAATGAGATAGTAGAACCAGAATCAAATAATGTATTCATATCTCGGTCATTAATTGATACCATACCTGCAACCAAATGATGCGTAGCCTCCCTGTCTTGATCAACAATTGCATGGACTCCTCCTCGAGTAACTGGGGCTATGCTTCCCTCAGATGGTGGTGGGTTAGGGCATTGGCTCTAGTAGTGGCCCAGTGTCCCATACCGGTAACATATCACCTGTGGCCTCTGATAAGTTGGAGGTGGTTGCACGACTTTCCCTGATGCACTCGACTTTGGCCCAGTCGGCCCTCTACCCTTACTTATCTTCTGTTGAGACTGTTGATGAGGACGTGGTGGCCTGAAAGCCACACCCTGAGTAGACGAGGGTATAGAGATAAGAGAGTGTGGGGTGGTCCCTGCTTGAGAATGTAAGACCCTCGGTGTTGCATGGGTGCGCGTGAACCCGCTAGAGTATCCTCCAGTTTTGCTCCTCTTATGATAGCTTCCCTGTAAACTGCTCCCATGCCTGTTTCTATTGACATCCCGATAGTTGTCCCTAATTGTTGAACGTTGCGAGGGCATAACCTCCCTGTTTTGATCCAGCAAGTAAGCCACCTCACAATGTCGTGCACTTGCCATTGCCCGTGCATAAGTCTCTGGTAAATACGCAGCCACACTAGTTCTGTTTTGGGTGTCCAAACCATCTATGAACCTAGAAACTCTCTCCCGCATAGTAGCCACATAATCAGGTGCAAAGTCTGACAGCTCATTGTAGTCTGACTCGTACTCCCTCACTGGCCTGCCGCCTTGTACTAGGTTTAAAAACTCTCGCCTCTTGGCATCCCTAACCACCGAAGGAAAATATTGTTCATAAAATACAGTCTTAAACCTAGACCATGTGTCAATCGGTTCCTCTGTTCTCTTGACTGACTTCCACCATTTGTGTGCCTTTCCTTCTAAAAGAAATGATGCCAAGAATACCATGGTACCACTATCAATTTTCAGAACTTCTTGCCTTTTTTCCATAAAAGAAATCCATTCCTCAGCCTTTCCAGCCTCAACATCACCATAAAAGTGTGGTACATCATGTTTCATGAACTCTTTTTGAATCTTGAGCATCTTTAGTGTCTCTGCACTAACCTCAGGTATCGGTATCACCGGATCTATTTCTGCCCCCATAACTGACTGGACTGCGTCCCCTTCCTCCTGCGAAGCCTCTAGTATAGGATCCAAGTCCGCTCCTCTAATATGTGGTTGCATCTGTGGCAGTGGATCCCGCGGTGCTCTCTGACCCCTAATCGCTAACATCAACTCAGTTCTCATGCGCTCCTGCGCTGCTGTCATATCCGCAAGTGTTTTACGATGATTTTCGGTAATCTCTGTCATCTGACGCTCCATCTGGATACGCCACTGTCTATCATCCGTCTCCTATGTACCCCTGGCACTATCCCGACCATAGGAACTTCCACCTCGAGTACTCATTATGCACTGTAAGCAGTTCAAGGGAATTAGTCCGACAAGTCAAGAGGATATCTAAAATATCTAAAAGCGATAGATACCATATAACACAAAGCAAATGACATCGTATAAATGTTTTATTTTAAGATTTCAATCCCTTCCCATCTTAGAATTGGTCAGTGTGCAACTTAAGTCAACTTGAACCAATGTCCCATACCATTGATTTGTTCGACTTAAACTTAACCTTAAAAAAAAACTCTACAAACTTAGATCTCCTTAACCTAACGTTTCCCTAGGTTCTAATACCTATGCTCTGATACCAACTGAAACGACCCTTCCCCGACTTAGGGTCGGGTCGTCCGGCCCAGACTGTCATTTAAGCCCAATACCTTAACCAGACCTAAATAACGGTCTGGGCCGGAGGACCCGACCCTAGGTCGGGGAAGGGTCGTTTCAGTGAGCCTCGAATTGACGCCGTGAGGACGCCGCCATGGGTTGAAACACACAGCGCCACCGCTACGTGACACTGTTCACAGGGGCATTTTTACAAAAATTTCGGAGATCTCACGGGGATTCAAATGGGTTCGAATATGACTCAATACCTCAAAAATCAACCCAATTACACTAATAAAATCATTATGAAAAATTGGGTAAATTAGAAAGTAATTAATAGGATTTGTGATTTAATTGAATTATTAGGGTTTTAGTTGTTGGCGGGTCATGTAATGACCCTAAAATTCTAACTCGTGCTATGTGACATTTCAGGGTCATATTATGGGCATAGCTTGTCGTAGTGTACTTGTTTCAGTCTACGGGAGTCGACATCGAGGTATGTTGTTTGTTTGGTGATTTGCATTATTTATTTATTACTGAACATTAAATTCAATATCCCAAATATGTGAGGAGTTGGTAGGTGTGCGTTGGTACCATAGAAAAAGTTTGGTACGAAAGAATGCGAAAAATGGATATTTAAGAGTTCCGGGGACGAAAATGGAATAAAAACACTGACAAATACAAATGAAAATAATTAATGGGATTAAATAATAAATTATGGGCGCCGAGTGATACGCGGGGTCATGACGACACGCATGGGTAGTACAGTAGTGTGCACACTCGAGTGTGCTCGTTGGCGCGGACAACGAAATTATAGGAGTAAAAACACAATTGTATATATATCTATATATATAAAGTATATATAAGTATATATGAAATTTAAAAAGGAAATGTGAAATGACCATGAGGGGTATTAAGTTGGTGAAGTAGTGGATAAGAATTGAAGGGCAAAATAGTCATTTGACTTATCCCTAATAATATCATCAACACCACTGACACTCCATTTTCACAAAACAGAGAAATCGGAATGAGAGAGTAAGGGAGAGAAGAAATCGAAGAGAGAGTTTAATCAATTGAGGTGTGGAGATGCTGGAATCATTGAAGTGAGATCGAGGTGTGGGTTTTCGAAATCGAAGGGAGGTTGAACATCGTGTTGGTGAGCTTCATTTTCTCTCCTCTTTTGTTTCTTATTTTCAAAATTTTTGCGTTGATGATGAAGATGATGTTGTGTTGTTGATTGTTGATGAGTTGTTTGGCGTAGAAGAGAAAGAGAAAAAGAAAGAAACAAAAAAAAGAAAAAAAAGTTTGCTGGAACATTCTAGAGAAAAAGAAGAAGAAGAAGATGTGGGTCGGGTTGTGGTGACCCAGGCCCAACCCGAGTGAGTTGGCCCTGGTCTGACGCAGTTAGGGCGGACCAGGTCGAACCCGATCCGACCCAGGGACCCACCCATTATTAAAATAATAATTTATTTATTTATAATAAATAAATAAAGTATGTTTTTTTAGAAATTAATATTAGAAAAATAAGAAAAATTCCATAAAAATTATATTCTGACCTAATAAATGGAAATTTGGAGATTTTTATGAAAAGTGAAGAATTTGAGATTCGTGGGAGACTTTTTGTTGGGGGTTTTTGTCAGAAAATATTGAAAAATATTTTTTAAATTGCATGAAAATTATGGGGTTTCACTTAGGATCCTAATGGGTCTGAATACAACTTAATACCCGGGTAAGCAACCCAATTGTGCAAAGGAGCAATAATTTAGAAAATTGTAGAAAATGGGTCCAACTTGAGAAAATTGAGGAATACTTGAGATAATTAAGGAAAATTAACAGAAATTGGTCAGAATAATTGTCAAGTGACGAGCGGAGTGTTGACAACTAATTGGGGAACGTGCGGAGCTACATAAGGGCATTTTTAGCGGGATTCGAGGTTAGTAAAGGCAACAATAGAATCAACATGAATGTTTTTCTATTTCTTGACTAATTATTCTTAAAATGCGAGTCCTTTGTATTTCATTCTTGTTCAAGTGACCTAGGGTTTAGGTAGTACGACTGTGATGAGAAGTCTCAACGAGTTTAGCAGCCGGCATAGACTGTGGCTTCTCGTTAGAGCCTATCAGAAGGATTCAGCATTTGCTTGTGACTGTGGCTTTCTTTTGGTAGTGTGTTAGGAATTTAGCAGCCGAATTTGTCTGTGGCTTTTGCTAACAGAGTGTACATTCAGTGGAGGCGACCTTCGGGCCCACTGGTTCGTACAGGGTGGATTAAGTAGGGGAGGCAGTTTTGGGCTCACTGTGTCGATCACAAGTTGATGAGGTCTTGTGACCTGCAGTTTGATTTGGGACTAACTATTCGCCTATCCGATTGTTTCAGGATCACTTGATTATCGTTTTTTGAGCTTATTGAATATATTTATCATGCAATTTGCTATCTATTTCAGTTTCTTATTGGACATTGCATGATTCATAGACTTGTGATTATTGAGAATTTAGTAGTTTATGTTGAGATATCTATTGTTATTGGTTACTGTTATATTTTGTACTTACCGTCCATTTTATGATGGTGGGTGTAGATCCACAGACGAGTAGGGGCAAGGTGCCGATGCTTAGCGATATTCTTTGAGGCACGCTCAGGGCCGTTAACTTTGCTCTTACTTTGTAGGTATTTTGTTCTTTTGTTGTATATTTTGGCTATGTATCCCTTTGTTTTGATATTTTGGGGCTTTGGGGGGTTGAACCTAATAGTTGATACATATATATGGTTGATCTGTTATATACATGTTTTATATGTTGGACAAGATTTCCACATTTAGGTTAATCAAGTTGTATATTTTTAAAATTGTGGTAAGTTCGTATATTAAGTTTCCGTTGCACTCCTAACTAACTTGGAGGTTAATAAGTAATAAATAGAGTTAAGGCGAATAAAAAAGAGTGATCCAGGGTGAGTGAGTGAATAATGTACTGAGTAATTGATAAGTTAAGGCTGACTAGACCTGCGTTAACTCGCCGGAGATGAGCTCAGGGGTCCATATAGGTTTAGGCCGGGCGGGCCCCAGTTTGTGGTTGCTGGGGCCATCACAGGTCACACGGGATTTGTAGGAAGTGAGTCAGAGGTCGTGTGAGTGCGAATTAGCTTCGATACAAGTAAGTAAACCAGTGAGGAATTTTACAGTTATTTCTTGAGCATTAAATTGTTATTGTTATTGTTATATTCATGTTTTGGAAATTCCATTCCTTTGAGTTGTCCGAAGGCAAGTTAGTCAACGTGATCCTTGCAAGTTTTCCGGGCCTTCTGAGATAACATGTCAGAGGTCAACGGCTGGGGATGTACAATACTATTTTTGGTTCTATATGAGGTGAGTGTTCTTACCTGGATTACCAAGGAATCTCATCCGCGTGGACGTTAGGACGACGTGAGGTTACTGCGTCCTAAACTCCGAGTCTGGTAGGTGTTCACCTCGACTCAATGACTGATTGGTCGAGCTGTTTCCGCATCTCTATTGTTTCTGGGACACTCATTTACGATTGCTCAGTTGATTTATTTGCAGTATTGTTTATTCATGCATTCCATGTCATTTCTTTCTATCGGCATAAATATGGACTTGTTTTTTATTTATTTCGAAATGCTGTATTAATGTCCTGCTTGGCGTTACTTACCTAGGCTCATCATTCTTACGTTTGACAGAGTGCAGACTCACAGTCAAGTAAGGGAAAGACTTCATAGCTTAGAGATTTGATTTAAGGATACCGGAGCAGGTCTTTCCACTTGTCTGATATGGGTGACTTTTCGTGTATTATTGTATATATTGTTTTGAAACATTGAGACTTGGGGTTTTTGAAAGATCTTGGGCATGCATATCTATATGTTACTTTCCTCTGACTTATCATTGATGATGATAAGGTTTCCACACCTTAGGATGTTTTATTTTGAATGGTTGTGATTATTTCGATTAGTTTGGGGATTGATTGATTCCGCTTTAATAATGTTAACTCACTAATCAATGTATTCAACTTGTAAATGATTTAAAATGGTAAATGGTAAAGGAAGGTTGATTAGGTTTGCGTGACTCGGCGAGATTGACTTGGGGGTTTCACTTAAGTTTAGGCCGGGCGGGGCCCAGTTTAGGAGTGTGAAACTGGGGCCGTCACAGTTGGTATAAACGTCGAAGTTTTAAATACTTGACTCTTGATTTAAATAACAAGCCATTAAGATATAAACCAGCGGAAGTTAGGAATGGTTGAACTTAGAGTGAAACCCTATGATCTTGAATTAAGTCTTAGTTGGGAAGTGAGGAGAGTTGGAGAAATTAAAACAAGACTATGAGCTATTTGATCTGTTGTATATATTATTATCGATAGCTATGTCCTGATCGTGGAAATCACTTTCACTTTAATTAGTGATGGTCGATCAGCCTGAGGATAGCTATAGTGGTACGAGTGACATAGAGGGGCGATTAGATGACATGTCGCAGATGATTACCTCACATGATCAGCAGCTTCAAGAGATACTTAAACTGTTGAGAGCTCAGGCGACAACATCATCTATTACGTCAGTAGCTCTAGTTACTCAGGCTGGGTGTGCTTCTGTAACATCCCCTAATCTCAATTAGAAAATATTCGACTTGAAACCCTAATTAAGCCCCAGTAAACCAGATAAAACCTAATTAGAGCCAACAACCTTATATTCATTCCAGACAACAACCTGTATATCCTGATATTAAATAACAAAATAAAACAAATGCAGCGAAAAATTTAAAATTTTTTCAATAAATATAAAATATATAATTCCGATATAATCCTCGGTATTAAATTCATAATCCCACCTTAATTATTACAAAATCATAAAATAATGTAATATATATATATATACAACAGAAAACTCACTGCATCGTAGAGAAGATACTAAACTCCTGATCTTCTCATTTCCTGAGTTTCAAGTCCTATCGTACGTCCATACCTGGAAATGTTAAGGTGGGTGAGCTCCTACATACTCAGTAAGCGACTCCCATACAAACTATCAATTATCAATTACTATAAAGAAATAATATATAACAACGTGCAACAAATGTATATTTAAAGAACCATTTGAATGAATATAATCAATACATAAACAAATGCAAGTCGTTGGTTTATTGCAATGTACCCATGATTTGTACTTTCAATCTCAGTATTTGAATTGAGTCGCTCTCTCACATTCTTCAAGAACCAGTCACTGGGTACCTAACTAGTTCTTGTCAATGTGTCGCTAACTCATGAAAGTATAGAGTCACACTCCCTCATCATCACTAAACCAATCACTGCTCATCTTATTGGTTTATGATTGATGAGCCGTCAAATCAAATGGAAAACATTGTTCAGGATAATTCCCAAGTCACTGGGGGCGTGGTGATGGTTAGCAACTCTACTACAGTTCCAAACCCTAGGCCGATCCGTCCCGTCAAACCTCTTTCCAAATTCATTTTTCATTTCAAAACAATTTGTGTAAAACAAAACCAAATTATGATATACTGTCCCATTCCCAGTTTTGAACACTACGTGCTTTAATAATACTAATTTACCTTGCATAATTGATAAAAAGTACGAGTCCCACTTATCTATGTTGAGCTTTCCTAAAGTTTCTCTTGGGTTTTTTCTAGCTTTCTGGGGCTCCATCACGCTTCTCAATGCACTGATACCTATATCACACCTTTTGGTATCAATTTTGATCTCCCATGCATTAATTGAAACCTTTAAACTCACCCCAAAACTCTCTTTAACCATCCTCGTTTCCTAATAGTTTATTGTTGTTTACGCTAACCAACGCACTAGGGCCAGTGCCCAGCGCGCTGCCCAGTGTTTCATTTTTCTACACCTAGTTCGGCCAGCGTGCTAGGGTTAGTGCCCAACGCGCTGGTCGACTTCGTTCCAGAAACCAGCAGAGATCGACTTGATCAAATCTGACCTAAACGACATCCAAACGCCCTACAATTTCAAGGAAAGTCTCACATTAGCTCTCCCTACCTATGTGTGTGATCCCTTCACAACGGACCACCACACACCATCACCTGAAACGCCACAATAACAACGACTTTGACAACCATAACAGTAACCACGGAAGCTACTCACCTTGACATTGCGGCCTCACTGTCCTTGAGCTCCTCCAGTTCATGAGCTCGTTCCCGAGCTCTCCTCCTCCTTGGCTCCTTCTCACTATCGAGCTCTCTTTCTCTCCCTCTCTCTTTCTCTTGTTGTACATATATATATACACCAACAGTGAAAGAGGCGGTTATCACTGCATCGAGATGCACATCTCGTCATCTTGAGGATTTTCCAAACTTATCCCATTTACCACACTATCTAGCGCGCTGGCTATTGACCAGACATCATTTCTCAATTTTTTCCTTACTTTTCTTGCACGCCACCAAGTTCACTCTCTATGCACACGTCTTTATAACATACGTATGTTATTTCGTCACCTACACATCACGTAATACCCGTTGTTTCCATTTAATATATATATATATCAATATATATAAATATATCATTATATACCTATAATTACGTTTACACTACGTAGTTCACCCCACCGAGCACACTCGGTCATTAACACTATCATGCGTCTCATGTATGTCCTTCTTAACCCACACATGGTATTAAGTATTCCATCATTAATTCGATTATTCATTTATACATATTAATATAGTCCATACAAACACAATACATCACACCAATGTACGCACACTTTAATCAAGACAAATCGGGCTTAACCACGAGCCTAACTCGGATTAATTACTATTCTGATTAACACTAATAATCTCAAAAAGTAATAAAATTCACTTTTTCCATTATAATTCCCGTTCTTTAGCTTTCTCTTCTTTTGCTTGTCTAGTATATGTAATTGCACCATCATATTACTGGCACAAAACTTATCTTAACTTTACTTTGAAGAATAAATGTAAGCAAATTACCATTTCATTCTTCTTTCTCAATTTAATGGAATGTGAACAACACTGTTCCATTAATTTAACTTAATCCGAATATCTATAGCCCGTTCATAGGTGAGATTTAATTGCACCATCATATTACTGGCACAAAACTTATCTCAACTTTACTTTGAAGAATAAATGTAAGCAAATTACCATTTCATTCTTCTTTCTCAATTTAATGGAATGTGAACAACACTATTCCATTAATTTAACTTAATCCAAATATCTATAGCCCGTTCATAGGTAAGATTTCCCAAAAGATACCCTTTATCTTTTGATACCTCCAATAACCTATCATATTTGTCACGCTTTCTCTTTTTGTTAAGAATTATTGTAGCTCAAGCATTGATGAATTCACTCAGGATCAACAGTATCGTGTTTCCTTCCTCCGTTCATCCCATGACTTAATGGCAAGGTTGACAATCATCAAGTCTCCTACCTCTGTTCACTACAAATGAATAGTAAGGTCAACATATGTGTGTCTCCTACCTCCATCCCGCCCATCAGTGAATGGCAAGGTCAACCATACAACATTCTCATTAATCTCTTTCGATACTTTCTTGAAACTTATAGATTTCGTCAATTTATACACTACAACTTATAGTTTTTAACCTCATATTATTCATTTATTTTAGATTGTAGTTATACATTACCTAGTCTGCTCTATTTCTTCTGTGTAATTCTTTATTACTTCATTCACTCTAGTACAGTATCTCCCATTCTTATCTCTCACCCCTATAGTAGGATAAGAAAGAACATACTTCATCCTGTAACCCCTTGGATTTCTAAGATCATTAAAGAACTCACAAAAATAAATCGATTCTTTCAGTGATTATCATGATGAGACACAAGCTCAATCATATTCGTTGAACTAAGATTAATGACACAATCTCTTCGTCAACACAAAAGAAATATATTGTATCAAGATTGAGACTGGTTTTCATTTTATATCAATAACTTCTTCCCTTAGTGGAAGTAAGTCTCGGATCTCTATCCGACATATTTTAATATTATACCATCTCACATCTCCCATACAACTATTTTTCTCAATCCTTTCAAGCATAACATATGCCCTCACTGTCAAGAATCTTGCAGACTAAATTTCCTCCTCAATTATAATTCATTGTGTTGACGTCTATTTCACATTACAAAATCTACAATCGTATTTCTTTTCTTTTATCAGGACAAGAATCTACTTAACTTTTTAGGTCTCGCTACTTAATATCACTTACTGAATACGTCTTATATTTCTTTATAATCTTACTATATCATCATCTCATACAATTTTATAGTTTGTTTGTATAACCAAATATGATATGACGTTACCTATATCAATAATATAAAGAGATTTATAAGATATTCATAATGATTATTGCTTAACATTTCACCTGAATCAAATCTTCATTTCAAAATTTAATACGTCTAGTACAATTTCCATTAGAACATCTAATCTGGACACTACTCATTCATAATCAATATCTAATACATTGAGTAGTTCCAATTAGATTTCTTAATCAATCCCATCACCCATTAATTCATTTATTCATTGAGTTCAGTCTCTTTCTAACTCCAAAGAAAAGATCGGTAATTATCAATTCTAACTTCTCAATTGATGATATGCCTGCACAGGACTTCATTTATTTATCAAATATTATCTATCCCTCTGATCAGATAATACAGAGAAGTTCCTATTATAATTACACCTCATGTCTCTTTCTTTTATTACAAAGTATTGACCAACGTCAATTACGTTGTTTGGGTGGTTCCTCAAAATAAATATATCATTTCCACATTCTGGTGACTCATTTCACCTCAAATCTCTTTCATTCTGATCAACATTATACTCTTCAAACTCTCATAGTTTGAAACTTTTCTTAAATCACATTTGACCAGTTTCACTGGTTTTCCAAAATTTTCATCTATCATTTAGTGATTCCTCGAAGATCTTCTAATTTTAGGAATAACTAAACGACATTCATACCTTAACAATGATTATAGTTCATCAGACAAGATATAGTTGACCCACAACATGAATTTTTCTAAAATCCTTCAACTCTCTACTCTTGTTGTAACTATTCACTTTTAATGTAATATTACCTTCAACTCATTTCCTTATATTCCAACATTGATCTATACATCAATCAGGTATCCTCACATTTCATTTCACCATTTCTTTCTCTTTATTGCTCTATTAGTGAGTGCGGTTACCCACAACATCACTAATAAACCCTTTCTATTCTGCATTTAGTATGTGCAACTATAACCCAACTATACTGACAGGCTTCATTATTATCATACAATTAGTGCGTGCATTTATATCGCGACAACACTAATACACCTCTTTCATGCCTTACTTTCATTATATGCGGCTATCCTACAATCATACTGATAAATCTCTTTCTCACAACTTTAATATAGACTAGCACTATATCTGAAATTTTATACGTCATAATCATTCATGAAGTATGACTAATTGGTGCTTACCTAACCTCAACAAGGTTCTTATCATCATTCATCACTATTTTCCTCATTGAATAACTTTTCATCCTACTCAACTAGTCTTAACACTAGTATATTTTCTACTCAAAGTGACTCATCACTTTTGAGTTTCATTGTCAATCATTTCATATTTCGTTCACATTTTATGGTCATTTCATCTGACCTATGCCTCTAAATCCAGAGCCCACTATTCCTTCAACACTGACTATTTCTCATCAGACAATATCAGTGAGAATCAAGACCATTAAAGACTACTCAATGAAAGAGTTATTTATAACTCATCTCTTTTCCATATCTATATCATTTGGGTTCAGGGTTCCACAATCCCTAACCCTCAATATATATATATTCTCATTTCATGAGAAATAGATGGATACAAATCACCATATTATTGTTCCACTGTCTTCCTTTATCATAACATCCCTGAAGTCCATGTTCCCAAGAACCCTCACCATCAATTTCCTTTGACTTAGATGTGAGATAAGACTTTCAGATTCATTCCTAAGCAAGACAGTAGTGCTATATCTATCGCATAGATATAATATCAACTCAAATATATATTCTCAAGCTTTTATTTTCCATTACCCCCTAAAATCATCCATAAAATCATTTCTTTTAGTCCTATGTTATCCCTGACTTGCGAATCCATCTCCAAGTCAATTAACCTAAATTTTCACTTGATATACAGGTATAACTCAAGACTCCAATCCAAACAGTATCAGTATAATCACATCACTTCGAAACCCTATCGAAAGTAATCGCCTCAACCTATGATACTCCCCGTATCATAATTGTAGCAGCCCCAAATTTTCACATTGGTCCGCCACGGGAGGCCACGCAGGCCCACAGCTGGCCATATAACTGCCAGCTGTGTCCCACGCCCAACTAACCATCATTATCAATTAATTCAGCCTAAGTTAGTCAGTAATTAACATTTTAATATTTGTAAACAGCGGAAGCTTATAAATTATGTAATTTCCTCAAATTAGAGAACATTAATCCTATGTGGAAAACCCGGTAAAGTACACTGTATATAACATAACAAAATGTGATACATACATGTACTGGTATCTCAAACAGTCCCTATAAACCCAAAAATAAGTCAATACAGCAAAATAAAAACATACAAGTCAAACTTCGTCAGCAACAAGGTCATAAGTAGTCATGAGAGGGTCTCCTTGCCCCTAGTCGTAGTAGATCCTGCACTCAATCATCACAAGAAGTAGATGACGAGTCCAGTGAGTAAAACCCAGAAGTACACAAACCATCATTTATAATAATTGAAGCCAATAAACTGTTAAATAAACATGCGCAGTAAAACAGGCAACTGTAATTAAGACGCATGCATACATAACATCGATAAACACCAATAATGGATGTGTGCCGTGTAGCAGGACTGAACCCTAATCCAGACATCGGCATTCCTCCGGTGGCTTCTCCAACCCCCTCACCGGTCCGAACCCTTATTCTGTCCCTATTGTCCAGCCTACCCAAGTCCGCCCACACATCACAGAGTGAACCAGAAGATCCAGTGGTGAATGACAAAACCAACCGTGCAACATGAGTATGAACATGGAAATAGAGTAAACAACGATAAACAATAATAGCTGGAATCAAATGAAATCAAATAAATAAACACTCGAGTGTGTTACTTAAGGGTTTTACTTACCTCAATCGCACTTCAATTACTCAATATTTGTCCCGATCTGATCCCACTCTCGCCTCGAGATGCGCACCCGACACCTGACTATGGTCTCCTAAGTCCCTGGTGTTCGAATAAGTCATTTTATATGATTTAGTATCAAACTAATTGATTTTATATTGTGACAATAAAAATTAGAATTTTATTCCAATTTTTTGTTGTAACACGTTTTTCAAGTTACACCGGGGTGCCAACCGCCCGAAAAGTCTCGAAATTCACTTTTCAACTCTTTTTCTAATTTCTCCTATTTTTCTGGATTTTTTAGAATTTTTTTCATAATTTTCTAGCTGTTTTTCATATTTTTCAAAACTTTATTTAATTTAAAACTGTTTTTTTTTTTTTTTTTTTTTTTTTTTATGTTGGGCTGAACCGGGTCTGGTTCGGTCGAACCCGGTTCGACCCAACCGGACCGACCGGGTCTGGGCCGGCTCGGCCCGACCCGTTTGGGGCCAGGACCGGGTCGGGTCTTCTTAACGACGACCAGGGGCTTCCCTGGTTTTTTTTTTTTTTTTTTTTTCAATTGGTTGGGGTTGGCTCTAAACCCCAACCCCTCATCTTCTATTGGCATGGGAGACATCTCCCATGCCATATACATCCTCAGACGAACTGCCATGGCAGTTCGTCCGAGCCCCCTCCACCGTACACCACACCAACACATACAACAACATCAACACAACAACAACAAGCGAACAACCATACCTCGACGTCGTGAGTTCAATCTCTCCTCTTTCCCTCGATTTCTCTTCTCCTTCTTCTTCCTCGGTCGATCAAAATGTGGAAAATGGTGGTGTCGGTGGTGTTTATCCACATTTTTGGAGTGAAATGACCAAAATTCCCCTGCATTCTTATCCACATCATTCATAATCACATACCCTTTTTGGTCATTTCACAATCAATTATTTATTTTCTGATTTCAATATATA
This sequence comes from Stephania japonica, assembly GCA_039657345.1. Taxonomy (NCBI): domain Eukaryota; kingdom Viridiplantae; phylum Streptophyta; class Magnoliopsida; order Ranunculales; family Menispermaceae; genus Stephania; species Stephania japonica. The sequence goes on along the minus strand of CM077564.1, from coordinate 36,292,759 downwards.
TATATATATTTTAAATTACATATATACATATATATATATATATATAAATATATATATTCGCCTATATTTTCGCGCCTACAATTTCGTCGTGCGCGCCGACGAGCGTACTCGGGCGTGCACACTACACTACCACCCACGCGTGTCGACCACGACCCCGCGTGTCACTAGGCGCCTACCAATTTACTATTTTTGTCAAATTTATTCAATTTTTTTTCGAAGTAAACGCATTCCCCGGCCTAGTGTTCCTGCGCTCACTCGTCTGGTTCCCCGTCTGCACGTATTTTTAGGCAAATACCTGACACGAAATCTCACCCGATCTAGTCAATATTAAACCACACCTGCGATGTAATGAGTCATAGCCTAGTCATTATCATCACAGTTAATCAAACAATCAGTCAAAAATAATACTTTTCGGCCGACCAGGTGTATCATCACCAGTTCGTGGCGTCTCCGTGGACCTAAGTTGGCATCCACGTCTGAAAATACGCGAATAACGACCTTAATAAAATTTGGGCCGTTACAATAATCCCTCCATTAACCTTCATCAAAGAATATTAACCTCAGCTCTATAATCTGGGCCCATAACCTACAGGTCCCGGGATCAAAACTTGGCTCTGTCACCAACTGTAACATCCCCTAATCTCAATTAGAGAATATTTGACCTGAAACCCTAATTAAGCCCTGATAAACTAGATCAGACCTAATTAGAGCCAATAGCCTTATACTCATTCCAGATAACAACCTGTAATCCTGATATTAAATAAAAAAATAAAACAAACGTAGCAGAAAATTTAAAACTTTTTCAATAAATATAAAATATACAATTTCGATATAATCCTCAGTATTAAATTCATAATCCCACCTTAATTATTATAAAATCATAAAACAATGTAATATATATACAAGAGAAAACTCACTGCACCGTAGAGAAGATACTAAACTCTTGATCTTCTCATTTCCTGAGTTTCAAGTCCTAGCGTACGTCCATACCTATAAATGTTAAGGTGGGTGAGCTCCTACATGCTCAATAAGTGACTCCCATAGAGACTATCAATTATCAATTACTATCAAGAAATAATATATAACAACGTGCAACAAATGAATATTTAAAGAACCATTTGAATCAATATAATCAATACATAAACAAATGTAAGTCGTTGGTCTATTGCAATGTACCCATGATTTGTACTTTCAATCTCAGTATTTGAATTGAGTCGCCTTCTCACATTCTTCAAGAACCAGTCACTAGGCATCTAATCAGTTCTTGTCAATGTGCTGCTAACTCATAAAAGTATAGAGTCGCACTCCCTCATCATCACTAAACCAATCACAACTCATCTGATTGGTTTATGACTGATGAGCTGCCAACTCAAATGGAAAGCATTGTTCGATATAATTCCTAAGTCACTGGGGTGAGGTGATGGTTAACAACTCCACCACTGTTCCAAACCCCCGGCTGATCTGTTCCGTCAAACCTCTTTCCGAATTCATTTTTTATTTCAAAACAATTTGTGTAAAACAAAACCAAATCATGGTACATTGCCCCATTTCCAGTCCTGAACCCTACGTGCTCTAATAATATTAATTTACCTTGCATAATTAATAAAAAGTACGAGTCCCACTTACATGTCCTGAGCTTTCCTAAAGTCTCCCTTGGGTTTTTTCTAGCTTTTCGAGGTTCCATCTCGCTTCCCAATGCGCTAATACCTATATCACACATTTTGGTATCAATTTGGGTCTCCTATGCATTAATTGAAACCTTTAAACTCACCCCAAAACTCTCATCAACCATCCTTATTTCCTAATAGTTTAATGTTGTTTACACTAGCCAGCGGGCTAGGGCCAGTGTCCAGTGCGCTGCCTCGTGTTTCATTTTCCTACACCTACCTCAGCCAGCATGTTAGGGCAAGTGCCCAACGCGCTGGTCGACTTTGTTCCAAAAACCAGCAGAGATCGACTTGATCAAATCTGACCCAAACGACATCCAAATGCCCTATAATTTCAAGGAGAGTCTCACACAAGCTCTCCTTAGCTATGTGTGTGATCCCATCCACAACGGACCACCATACACCATCACCCGAAACACCACAATAGTAACCACAAAAGCTACTCACCTCGACGTCGCGACCTCAGTGTCCTTGAGCTCCTCCAGTTCATGAGCTCATTCCTGAGCTCTCCTCCTCCTTGGCTCCCTCTCACTGTCGAGCTCTCTCTCTCTCTCCCTCTCTTTTTCTCTCGCTGTACGTATATATGTACCAACAATGAAAGAGGCGGTTATCACTGCATCGAGATGCACATCTCGTCATCTCGAGGATTCTCCAAACTTATCCCATTTACTGCACTATCTAGCGCATTGGCTATTGGCCAGACATCATTTCTCAATTTTTTCCTCACTTTTCTTGTACGCCACCACGTTCACTCGCTACGCACACGTCTTTATAACATACGTGTGTTACTTTGTGACCTACACATCACGCAATACCTGTTGTTTCCATTTAGTATATATATTTATATATATCAAAAAATATATAAATATATCATTATATGCCTATAATTATGTTTACACTACGTAATTCACCCCACCGAGCACACTCGGTCGTTAACAGTATACCGCGTCTCATGTGTGTCCTTCTTAACCCACACATGGTATTAAGTATTCCCTAATTAATTCAGTTATTCATTTATACATACTAATACAGTCCATACAAGCACAATATAGCACACAGATCCACACACGCGTTAATCATGACAAATCGGGCTTAACCATGAGCCTAACTCAGATTAATTACTATTCAGATTAACACTAATTACGTGGTTAAGGTAATGGGTCATTACAACTCCTATAGTGCACGATATACCTGCAACACCGACAGTTATGGTAGGACCCGCAATAGCTGAGGAGACACTTGTACAGACAGAGGTAGTACCTCCTACACCAGAGACACTTGCTAAAGATACGCCAAGCATGCTGACTGATATGGATGTTAGGGTGACGGCTAAGGCGAGGTAGGCTCGCGAGTTTATGAGACATTAGCCGGTGAAGTTCCACGGGGCAACTAATCCTGAGGCTGCAAAGAAGTTTATGAGGAGTCACGAGAAGATACACGACGTAATGGCTACACCGACACTTATGGTGCTGAGTATATCGTCCGCTTTGCTGTTCAGTGAGGCCGGTGTATGGTGGCACACTATGGTGGTGTCGAAGGGGAAGCCCAAGGACGAGGCTGAGTTTAGAAAGAGGTTTAACAAGAAGTATATTCTTCCCACGGTCCGTAATCGGAAGATGATTAGACAGCAGATCGGAGAGTCCGTTATGCAATATATGGATCGATACTTGGGTTTGATGGAGTATGCCACTCGACACTGATGCCAACCAGGCTTACTATTTTGTACATGGTCTAATGGGTTCGATTGGTTCTGTTGTAGTGACGACGACTCCGAGTACATTACATGAGGCCTATAAGATGGTTATGGCTAGCTATAGCTTTGGGAGCACATGCACCGGAGCACCAGTGGCGTCATCAGCACCTTCACAGTCAGTTGGAGGGTCTGGAGGTAATAGCAAGAGGAAGAGACCCAGATAGTAGGGTCAGAGAGATTGAGCTCAGAGTGTAGGGTTTGTTGCGTCTCTACCTACTATCGCTATAATATCATCTACTCTAGTACGGAGTTATGCTAGTTCACCACAACAGCCAACACAGTTAGGTCCTTAGAGATAATAGTATCAGCGGGCTAAGGGCAGTGGTAGTGGTAAGGACAAAGGCAATGGTCAGGGGCAGATATTTAAACAGGGTTAGAATTCAGGTCAGTCACAAAGACAGGGACAAAGAAGCAAGTCTGGAGCGTGGTCTTATAGAGCTTACTACGAGTGTAGACAGATTGGTCATTTCATCAGTGTTTATTCACAACTGGGCCGAGGGCAGCAGGATCAGCAGAGCTGGGAGCAGGTTCACGTAGTTTCTACACCAAACTCGACTGCCAGTTGTAATCTTTTTGAGGGTATAGTTTTCATTTGCAGTCATTTTATGCATGTTTTGTTTGATTCAAGCTTTACTGTTTCGTTTATTTCAGGTTGTATGGTTGATGAGTTGGGTTTGAGACCTATTAGATTAGAGAGACCCTTGATCCTTGGCACAGCTGCTGGGGACAAGATTTACCCGAACTTGTTATGTGTTAACTGTTTGATTGAGATATAGGGTCATGTCATGCTAGCAGACCTGAGAGTGTTGGAGTTCCTTAAGTTTGATGCATTACTGGGCATGGATTGGTTGGGTGCATATCATGCACAGATCCACTACTTCAGTAAGAGAGACACACTTCAGATTCTAGGGCATCCAAAGTTTAGTTTTTAGGGGACTTCGATTAGTTTGCCTATTACTAGAGGTAGAGTTGTCACTAGCATAAATATTGAGACATTCGCTAGTGTGTTGAGCACGACGGAGTAAGTTGTGACTAGGTTGGAGGAGGTACTAGTGGTATGCAAGTTTCCTGACGCCTTTCCAGTAGAGCTACCAAGATTACCACCGCCTAGGGAGATTGACTTTATTATCGACTTGGTCCCAGGGACCAAACCTATTTCGATTTTGCCATACCAGATGGCTCCAAAAGAGTTAGGGGAGCTGAGGAGTCAGCTAGATGAGTTACTAGAGTTGGGTTTCATCTACCCGAGCATGTCACCCTAGGGAGCACCAGTTCTGTTTGTCAAGAAGAAAGACGACAGCCTGCGATTATGTATCGACTACCAGCAATTGAATAGGGTGACAGTGAAGAAAAGGTATCCACTTCCGCATATCGATAACTTGTTTGATCAACTGGCAGGAGAACAGTGGTTCTCGAAGATAGATATGAGACCTGGGTACCATCAGCTGAAGATTAGAGTGGAGGATAGGAAGAAGACCGCATTTCACACTCGATATGGGCATTATCAGTTCACAATCATGCCTGTTGGGCTGACTAATGCACCAGCGATGTTTATGGATTTAATGCATCAAGTGTTGAGATAGTACTTGGATTGGTTCGTCATCGTGTTCATCGATGACATCTTGATCTACTTCAGGATTCGTAAGGATAACGAGGAGCATCTCAGGTTGGTGTTGCAACTATTGAGAGAGCAAAGTTTGTTTGCCAAGTTTAGTAAGTGCGAGTTTTGGCTTGTAGAGGTCGAATTTCTTGGATACATCGTCAGAGCAGGCGGAGTGTCAGTGGACCCCGTTAAGGTTAGAGCAGTTATATATTTGCCGACATCGAGATTCGTATCAAATATTAACAGTTTTCTTGGTTTAGCGGGATATTATAGGTGCTTTGTACGAAACTTCTTGAAGATTGCAACACCTATGATGTAGTTGACGAAGAAAGACATTAGATTTTAGTGGACAAAGGTTTGTGAGCAAGCGTTTCAGACTTTAAAGGAAAGTTTGACTACCGTGCCAATGTTTGTATTGCCTGAGTTAGGGAAGGGTTTTAAGGTGAACATCGATGCTTTAAAGGTCGGTTTAGGCTGTGTTTGATGTAGGACGGTAGAGTGATTGCCTACGCGTCCCGACAGCTGAACGTTCATGAGAAGAGCTACCCTACACATGACTTGGAGTTGGCGGCAGTGGTGCTTTCACTGAAGATTTGTCACCACTATCTCTACGGAGAGAGATTTGTACTGTTTACTAACCACAAGAGTTTGAAGTACCTATTTACTTAGAAGGATATGAATATAAGATAGAGACAAAGGCGTAGATTGAGTTCTTAAAGGATTATGATTTCTTTTTGGAGTACCACATAGGGAAGGCCAATGTGGTTGCAGACGCGTTGAGCCGTAGAGGGTCAGACTCAAAGATTGTTACCTGCCACATGACACACGAGTATGGTTTGCTCGAGTCGGTCGAGAGGTTATATTCTGTGAATATTTTGACTAGCACCAGAGAATTGATTTGTGGCTAGTTGAGGACTCAGACAGTCTCTATTAAGAGTGTATTTGATGGTCAGTGGGTTGACGAGCAGTACGAGAGGTTTTTGAAGTTTGCACAAAGTTCAGATCATCTAGATTAGAGTTAGTTGACAGACTCATGCTTGAGATTTAGAGGGCGATTGTGGATTCCATTAGTGGCTGAGCTACGCGATGAGATACTTCATGAGGCACACCGCTCGTGTTTTATGATTCATCTAGGCAGGACCAAGATGTATGTTGATGTGTGTCATCTTTTTTGGTGGTTGGGGATGAAGACCGATGTTTCTGATTAAATTCGAGGGTGTGAGATTTGTTAGCGAGTTAAGGCTGAGCATCGCAGACCTAGCGAGCTATTACAGTCACCTCCCATTCCTCGGTGAAAGTGGGAGCATGTCACCATGGATTTCATCAGTGGTTTACCTTGATCTCAGCGCGATCATGATAACACCTGGGTGTTTGTGGACAGGTTGACGAAGTTTGTACACTTTATACCAGTTTCGACCTTATATCGAGTGGATAGGTTGGCTAGTTTGTACAAGCGTGAGATACTTCGACTGCACGGTGTACCTTTATCAATTGTGTCTGATAGAGGGCCATAGTTCACATAATAGATTTGGCAGAGTATGCAGACACAGTTCGATACGTGGTTGGATCTCAATATCACCTATCATCCACAGATTGATGGTCAGTCAGAGCATTTGATACAGATACTCGAGGATATGTTGAAGATGTGTGTGTTGGAGTACGGTTGGTCATGGGAGGAGTATCTTCACCTGTGTGAGTTTTCTTACAACAATAATTATCAGGACAGTATTGGTATGGCACCGTTTGAGGCATTATACGGGAGGCCATGCAGATCTCCATCTTGCTGGGCAGAGCCAGAGGATGTGGCAATTATTGGGCTAGAGATTGTTGTAGATCACACAAAGAAGATACGCTTGATCAAACTAAGGCTGAAAGGTGCGCAGAAGAGACAGAAGAGATATTATGACTTATATTATGGGGAGTTAGAGTACAAGGTTGGTGATTACATTTACCTGAAGGTGTCTCCGATGAAGGGTCACAAGAGGCTCAGGATCAAATGGAAGCTTGCGCAGAGATTTATTGGTCCATTCAGAGTTGGGAATCGGATAGGCAGATTCGCATATGAGCTAGAGTTGCCACCTTAGTTATCTGGAGTTCACCATGTGTTTTACATCTCTATGCTAAGACTGGAAAGGTCAAAAGAGGGCAGACGAACGATGGTGGATTTGAGCCAGAAAGATTTGAGGGAAGACATCACCTATGACGAGCAGCCTATTCAAATATTAGACTGGAAGGTGAAGATTCTGAGGAACAAGGAGATCCCGTCAGTCCTTGTTAAATGGCAGCATCACGGTGAAAAAGAGCTGACGTGGGAGCTTGAGTCCTATATGCAAGAGTATTTTCCATACCTCTTCTGATTTGGTAAGTTTTCCTTAAAGTTTTGTTCTAATTTCAAGGACGAAATTTCATTTAGTTGGGAAGACTGTAACGACCCAAAAATCTAACTCGTGCCACTTGTCAATTTAGGTCGTACGTGGGCCCATTTGTTATGATATAGTTGTCTAATGCTCGATCATCGACGTCGAGGTATGTTATTTTTGTTTGGTGTTTGTATTATATTGTATTACTCGAATGTAAATTTCAATGTCCCAAATGTGCAAGGACGTTTGAGTGTGAGCGTTGGCATCGAAAAAGGGGTTCGGCTCGATGAGAACGTGAATAACGGGTTTCGAGTGAACAGTTGTTGCGTAATTAGCAGTTTGAGGATTTAATGAATTAAAAACAATGACTAAATACAAAATAAATAATAATTAAAAGCTGTATATCGCGTTCGATACGTCGATACATCCAGGATTATGCTGTAACAACCCTCAAATTTTAACTCAACTTGTGTCGAACTTGTTAGGACTGTGAACCGACTACGTGATACTAGACAGTATTTCGAGCCTCGGGAGTCGACACTGAGGTGATTTTATGTTTCCATGATGTGTGTATTAGTATTATAGTCCCTTACGTGTCTCGAGCCATTTGGGCAATTACTAGTCTGAGTGAGGCTTCGTGTAGTTAAACATGGGAGTAAAACACCGTCAAAATACAAATAAATGAAATTTTGTATAATTTAAATAATTATTTGGCGAGACGAGTCAAGACTACGCGCACAACGGAGAAATACGGATCGAGGAGTACAAGATTTATGCGGGAGTTGGTTAACTAAGTGACTAATGAGTCAACATTTAGAACACACATAAGAAATTGTTAAAGTGACACATCCCTAACTTAAGGAGCTTTGGGATTGGCCCCGAGATGCGTGTGTGTTTGGAGATGAAACATAGTGGGAAATATAACAAAGATCAAGGGGTATAATAGTCATTTTGAATAAAGTGATGTATATATATAAACATTCATAAGGAAACTCTACACTAACTCTCGCCGCCCTCTCTCCTTTCCTCCTTCATCTCTCTCGGCGGTCTCCTACTTCACCATCCTCCACAACTGTGCCACGAGCTTGCCGAAGCTCACTCACCGGAGGTCGTCTCTCTCTCTCTCTCGGTTGTTGTTCACTGGTGTGGCTGACCGACAATGGCAGTGGTGGGTGGCATGAACGGGACGTTGGTTGGAGATGCCTTATCGACGTCTTTACAGTCCCGGAGCCCTAAATCACGGCAGACATGGAGTTCTGTCGTTGAAACTATTTTGGTGATTCTTTAGGATGTGTCGGTCTCCATGCGACTGTTGGTGGTGCCGCGGCTGGGCTTCGACTAGAGACGGCTCATAGCGGTCTCGCTGTCCATGTAGCCCGGAGCACCCCCTTCGCTGCACACGTTATTTACTAGTCAAGTTACGTGATGATGTCTACTGTTTTATTCTAAGGTTTCTCCTTCGTTGAGTCTGCCCACTGCTGCCACTTCTGGCCATTGCTCCGTTGGGTTCGGTGGTCGGGGATGGTCCCTAGAGGTCCACCCGAGTCCCGTTGCCCTTGGAGCACTCTTGGTTCGCTGCGTAGGTGTTGTTGTTGTCCGTGTGCTTGGTGTTATCAAAGTTGTTTGTTGTTGAGTCTCACCAGAAAATGCCCTGACTAGCGGCGCCACCGTCGGACCACCATGACGGGGACGCTGTTGGGAACCCCATCAAACTCCCACTTGGGTCCCACAGCCCTCCGGAGTGGTCGAACCAGTCTAGACAAAGTGCAAAATGTCGTCATTTCATGTGATATGTGTAGTGGAGCCTCGCCGAAAACTGCCTCTACTGGCAGTGCTACCGGCCGGACCACCACAAGTGGAGGTTGTCGGGGATCTCACCTAGTATTTGTTGAGGTCTTGCAACCTTTGATTATGTTCAAAACAGCGTTGTCAATGTATATTGTCGTGATTTCATGTAGTGTCGACGTCGAGTCCTTATCTGCGTGTGTTGACGTAATTTCGAACTAGTGGAGGGTTTTTCGGCGTTCCCATGCCGTGATAACCTTTCCCCAACGTCAGACTACACCAGCGAGGTTCCATGTTCATTGGTACATGTCGGTTCAGCTTTCATGATGAGTTATGGTTGAGTGTTGGTTTGTATTGAAACATAGCGTGGCGATGAATGGTTATGATGTCGTAGTCACGTTGCAGGCTCATCAAGGCCATGGCATGACCCATATACGACTGAGTTGAGCCTATGATTCGTGATGAGGCTTATACATGTTGTGATTTCAAAACCTGAGGGAATTGTTGTGTCTTCATTGGATTTCTAATCGTTTTTATCGATTGATTTATCGAGTTATTGAGTCGTTAAAACACTGGGAAAATACTAGGGATTCAACCTAGGTTTAGTTAATGACTTGACCTATTAATACGAGTTCCCGACCTTGTTAGGTAGCGGGAAACTCGGGGATATGCGTTAGGATTTGCGGCAGAGTTTATTACGCGGGTTGCGATAGTTCAGGTAAGTGCACTCACCCTCAAGCTTGTGTAAGTTAGTAAGCCAGTAAGAACATTGCGTGTAATTCATTTTCATTCATTGTTGCTTGTTGATTTCCATTGTTGGCATTCCTATCTTGTTAATTCCTTGGTATGTGTGTTCTTGGCGTGAGCATTTCGATGTGATTCTTATGGCCTGTGTCCCTCATTTATAAAGCTGTGCTAGTGTTGTAACATTGCTCGAGAAGAGCCAACATCCTCTTTCTATATGCTTGGAGGCCTGTGTCCCTTTGATGTTGCGCTAGTGTTGCGACATTGCCCGGGGAGAGCCAGTGTCCTCTTTCTGTATGTTGTGATTTTGATCGCTCACTGCCTTGTTTGTTTTCTTAGAACACGCATGATTTTGATTGATATCTGATAGTCTGTTTATCATGCACCCTGAACGTGTTATATTGCATGTCTTTAAATTTTCGTATGACATATAGACTGCTTCATTTGATGTTCATGAATTACTGTTATTTTCTTCTGGTATTACTTTCAATTTTCTCTCAGTTGCTCACTGTCTAGTTTGTGACGGTGGGTTCAGATTTACCAGAGCATTCGAAGGGTAAGGAACCCTGATTAGGAGACTTTTTGTGAGGATTTGCAGCTGGATTCTATCACCTTAGCCTAGGTTATGTTTGACTTTTACTTGTATGTTGATTTCTTTATATATTTACATCATGTTGGTTTAAACTTGGGATCATAGGTTATTTGATATCATGTACAACTTTACTTGGTTTCCATTTGAGGTACATGAATATTTGGGGTTTCCACATATATAGATTTCTTGATTTTCATTTGAGTGAGTTATTTTCCAATACTTGTTTAGTTTTTCACTGCGTATAATTGCAATAACTATTTCATAAACTGTTAAATTAATTAATCGGGGGCTGACTAGGCTCGTCAGGCTTGCCGAGTACTGACTCAGGACTGCATGGGTCTAGGTCGGGCGTTCCCAAATGCATTAGGAATTTGGGGCTGTCACATATGCGACGAGCGAGTCGTGGTATGGAACGTCCGAAAACACGAGTATTGTGCGAGAAAATGGTGAAGTATTGATGTGAGTTACTCATTGAAGTCACCAAGTTTTTGTCAAGGTGGTTGGATGGAGTGGAAAGGAACCAAGGGATGTGCCTCGAGATTTGTATGTAGGTGTTGATGATGGGGTGTATATAAAGCCACTCATCCCTCTTCTCGCTCATATCTCATTTCTCTCCCATCTTAACGAAACACAACAAAAATGTAGAAGGTTTCGAGAGTTTTCGATGCCGTTTGACGCCAAGGGATAGGCTAATCTTGAATTCTAAGGTGAGATCTCGGTTCTCCACGTGTTTATCTACGTTTTAGTTATAGTTTTGTGGATTTTCGTTAGGACGATTTCGGACGAATTTTTCGAGAAACGTTGGGAATGAGGGTTTATGATGAATTTATGATCCAATGGATTGTTTATTAATGATTTGTGAATTGGGTTTTTGATTTGAGAAGTGGTTGAAATTTTTGGAAATTTTTGAATGATTTCCTAAATTGATGGTTTTGTTGAGGTTTTGACGCGAACCAAAGGTGGTTTGGGGTGGTCATGGACGTCCCTAAGAGTTTGGGATAGGCTCAAAACGCGGTGATGCGAGACGGGTTTCAGAAAACCCTAAAAAGTGAGTGCAGAACTCACGCTGTGAGGGATGCGGTGGGCATTTATGCCCACGATGCCAGCTACGGCGGCTAGGGCAGTGATCCTCGAATCCACGCCGTGAGGACGCTGCAATGGGTTGAACCCCACGTCGCCACCGTGGCGTGGCACTGTTCACATGGGCATTTTTACAAAAAATTCAAAAATTTCGGAGATTTCTCAGGAATCCAAATGGGTTGGAATATGACCCAATACCTCGGGAACCAACCCAATTACACTAATAAAATAATTATGAAAAATTGGGTGAATTAGAAAGTAATTAATATGATTTGTGATTTAATTGAGTTATCAAGGTTTTAGTTGTTCACGGGTCATACGGGATTCATAGGAGGCAAGTCAGAGGTCGTGTGAGTGCGAATTAGCTTGGATACAGGTAAGTAAACCAGTGAGGAATTTTATAGTTATTTTTTGAGCTTTAAATTGTTATTGTTATTGCTTTATTCCTGTTTTGAAAATTTCATTCCGTTGAGTTGTCCGAAGGTAAGTGAGTCAATGTGATCCTTGCAAGTTTTACAGGCCTTCTTAGGTAACATTATTATGGCCCAATTTCCTAATCTTGATTAACTCGCTTAATTAGGATCACCAACTTGTGATGTGGGGACCGCATGAGATGCACACACCAACCGAGGCACATGGCCGAGGTGAATTTTATATTTGTACTAGTGTATGGCTATTGTTGTTTATGTGTGTAGACTAACTAAGTCAGTACTTGCAGCCATTGACGTTGAGACGCGAGCGGGGATGCGCCTCGAGTTATGCGCTAGCTGGGGTACCGGGTAGCGAGACTTGTGGTAAATCTAAATTTAGTTAAATACAATTTAGAATAAATTAGTACACAACCTTGGTAATTAAATTAATGCACATTAGTTGATTTGGCCTATAATTTATTAATTAAGAAATCACATTTTTATGTCCTATAGTTTGTTTTGAATTAAACTATACTTAGGAAAGACCTCGGGATCCGTGTTGCCACACACTCCCATGTTATGAGTCATTCATGTTGTGTCACATGAGAAGCTGGACTGCCTAGTTAAGTGACCACTGGATTTACCTCGAGATACACAATGCACACTTGATCCTACCAAACCATATATATACCAACTTGATGAGTGGATTGTTCACTATTTACATGCAAAATCCATCCGAACTGGAGAGAGGAGAGAATTTCTGGGGGGATTTGAGAGAGAATTTTTGAGCTGGGAGTGAAGATCAACTAGATCTAACTAAGGTAACCATCACAACTTCTCTATTTCCATTAAAATGGATCAAATGGGGTTTTTGTGTTTAAATCAGATTTGAACTAGGATTTTGATTTATAAAGTGTTATTCTTCCATCTAATGATTGTTTCAACTGTTATCTAATGTTTTGATTAGAGTTTTTGAAGAAATTTTGGGTGTTGAGTGGAAGTTTTGTAAAAAGTTCATGCATGAATCGATCCGAGTTAAACAAGTTTTTCTTGTGTTTCTAGGTGGTTTTTGAAACTTTATGCGTAAATAATAATGATAATACATACACCAACAATAAATATCTATGATATGCAAATAAATGGGGTAGAAGAAATGGAAATGAGACAAGCGATATATAGTGGTTTGATCCAATCGATCTATATCCACTACCTAACCTCCTCGGTTAGGATTTTTAACCCCCACTTACATTATCAACAAGTGTTTCACCCTAAGCCTACTAGCCTAGTGAAAGCCTAGCCTCAACTAGGTCTTTTACACGATGCCTTGTCACAATAAGATCTTATACAACCACCTAGTTGCAACTAGGATTTCCCCACCTAGACCCACCTAGGATTTATGCCAAGCCTCAACTAGGTCTTTCCTTTCGACTTAGATCCCACTAAGTCTTACAATCAAGATTTGAAGAATACAACAAAATACACTTTACAAAGTAAAGTGGCACCAAGTTCAAATATAAGCAAGCCTCCTAGAGCCTAACCACTCTAATGCATGCAAGTATGGAAGACAATTGAGAAATGCAAGTATATAGCTGATTTTATGCAAAACTCAAATATGAAACCGTTTCAAATAAATTGATAAGAACAAATCTTGTTTCAAATTCAAAGAACAAGAAGTTTGATAAAAATCAAGTTTAAGTGCAAACTCTTGTCCAAATCAGTCATAGAGTTTAATAAATCAAGTTTAAGTGCAAAACCCAAGGTAAATGTGTTCAACAACACAACAAGTGATTTCCCAAGTCAATCACACAAGAATATATAATTTAAGCACAAGAAAAGCTAGGAAATTAGGACTTTCTTATAACTCCAAGAAGATGACTTGAAAATCAGTTTTGGAGAGGTTGTTGTACTCTTTAGAATGCCTTAAGAGTGCTGGTTTTGATATTGAATCAACAGCTTCACACTATGACTTAAGTTCTTCACAAAACTTTAAGCTCCTACTCTTGAAAACATTGAGCACTTGTGTTTTTCTTTGTTTTCAAAACCAAATTTTTGTGCTTATGTGTTTGAAAGTGTTCTATATATTTATAAACCAATTTATGACCGTTTTAGAGATCCAAGGGCCCAGAATTCATCAAGAATTCAAATTAAAGTGAAATTTTCATTTTTATAAAAAATCTGTCAGGAATGCAATTAACGCGCTAATACTCAAACATAGCGCGCTAACTGCAAGGACTCGAAAATAAATATTTTTGTCCCTTTGGTTAGCGACACATCGCGTCCGGGACCCAACCAACCTTTATATAATATGTTACATATGTTTGTTATGGGTCATTAAACCTATTTGGATGGTCCGAATATTTTCACAAATTTCAAAAACGAAAAATCTCGGTTTCATGACTTGCGAGGGACTTTTCTACAAATATGCAGTTTTCTTTTCAAAAACCTTTCAAAAATAAGTTTTTCTTTTTCGAAAACTGCCACAATGATTTTCAAAGTACGATATGAACATACACATATAGTTCACCATTGTTCAAACTTATACACCGAGATATGTGTTAATTCTCACTTAAAACTTTAAGTAATCACTTGGCATTTGAAAATCCATTTGAAAAGCTCGATGTGCATGAACTAATGCAATAGGCTTGCGTAAATGAGGTTGAATACCTTACATAAATTTTACAACTCGTGGTTCTATCTTTCATATTCTTTTCCTTATATTTGCCGAATCTTGAACTTGTATGACTTGAATACTTGACTACTTGATATTGTGATGTTTTGCAACCTTTGACAAAACTGAAATAAACTTGGTAAAGTTATTAGTATATTTTTACCTTGTTTGTTTCCATCAAAATCTCGGTTGGAGTTAGAGTGACTAACCACTTAGTCCAACAATTTTGAGTCTAATCTGTTATACTATGATCTTGCATGTTGTTTTGACTGAGTTGGTGGTGCCCAGGATGCCCAGAAAACCAGAATTTCCCTCACGTTGTTCAGCGCGCTAGGCACAATGCCTAGCGCGCTGCCTATTCTGGGGAAGATGAAGTACTGTTCACCCCAAGAACAGTAGCGCGGTAGGCAACTGGCCAGCACACTGGGTGCTACACTGTTCACCCAGGAATAGTAGCGCGCTGGGCACATGGCCAGCGTGCTGGTCACTGTTGACACTTTTAAATGAAAATATTAAAAGACTAAATTAACCAATCAATTGTACGACCTATAAAACTGACACACATCGACCCTAAGTATTATCTAAACACACCAGGACTTAGGAGAGCGTACCAGGAGTATAGGGACGCGGGTGTCAGGTGTCGGGAGGGCGGATAACTAGGACTACTGCGTTGACTTGTAAGTGAAATTGTGGGAACTCTTTATTTTATTTCATTCTTGTCATTTATCATTTTTCAATCTATTTGCAGACTTACTGATTTAAATTCCCATATCATGCTTCCCTTATTTCTATTCATTATGAATTGTTGATATAGCATGATGCCTAGCATTATTATCATTGACTCTATTTTCCTGAATGCTTGATGATTGGCTATGGAAAGGAATTATGAATTATTAGTAAATGCATGCTATAGGGTTATCTGTTATGTTTGGACTTGAATTCTATTCCCTTGGGGCTTTGTGGCCTAACTTGTGTTGAAATCATAGTATTGTAGGATATAAATTCTTAGAATCTAAGTAGGGATTATCTAGTGTCCATTGCATACGAGATGCGCGGATTCAAGAGGATTTTAGTCTTTCGGGGTCTCCAGCACTCGCCACTACACTAGGGTGGCATACGTGGTATGGGCCACGGGGTTGTTGGTAAGTATAAATGATTTATACGCGTAAAGCACAACTGCGCCACTTGAGGTTATTAGAATATAGAAAAAAAAGAGATTATTATTATTATATGTTGAGCACAACTCTATACAGTAGTGGAAAAGGCTAGGTGATAGTTCTTACCGCCGACCGGACGTAAATCATCTCGACTTAGCCCGTGTCTGTCTAAGTATTTCTATTAACTATGGTATTTACTTGCATTATTTATTCAGCGTACTTCTGCTACTTTATGTTTTTAAATACCTTTTTGTCTAAATTGGAAATGTAGTATTAGAATTCCCTAGTTATGACTTAAATATTACTGTACTCACCGTCTAGTTTGTGACGGTGGATGTAGGTCCGTCAAGCAGCACCAGGCCGGGCAAGGAGAAGATGGGTGACTACCTCTGAGCGCGTAGCTGCCCTTACATGTAGGGTACTTTTGTATTACGTTACTTATGTCTTTATACTTCTGGGATGTTATTGGGATGAGTGTTAGACTACCCGACTTTTGGCTTTCACTTTGTTTATATGTTCACCGTTTACTTGCATATATATATATATATATATATATATATATATATATATATATATATATATATATATATATGGTGATCGTTATTTCCTGATTTCAACACTTAGGGTTATAAAATTTGCTTCCGCTAACATATTTAAGACTTCCATTATAAATTGTAAAGACTTCCGCTAACAAAATTAATTGTTTAAATTAGAGAATAAAGGTAGTAAAGGCTGACTAATACGTAATTGGGTCCAACGTGTCGTGGTTATGGCTTAATTACGGGATTAGGACAGGCGGTGCCCTAGATTAGGAGAGGGGCCCTCACGAACATACGAGAGGTCAATGGCAGGGATACACAATATTGTTTCTGGTTCTATACTGGGTGAGTGGTCTTACCTGGATACAAGGGAATGTCATTCGCGTGGACATTAGGACGACGTGAGTTTACTGTGTCCTAAACTTCAAGTCTGGTAGGTATTTACCTTGACTCAACGATTGTTTGGTCGGGACTACTTGTGCCTCTCTATTATTTCCGGGACACTTATTTTCGATTGTTCAGTTGATTTATTTACAGTCATGTTTATTCATGCATTCCCTGTCCTTTCTTTCTATTGACATGAATATGAACTGGTCTTTTATTTATTTCGTAATGTTATATTTATGTGTTGCTTGGCGTTACTTAGCTGGGCTCGTCATTCTTGTGTTTGACAGAGTGCAGATCCACAGACCAGCAAGGGAAAGATTCTACAACTTGGAGATTTGATTTGAAGATACCGTAGCAGGTCTTTTCACTTGTTTGATATAGGTGACTTTTCGTGTATTATTGTATATCTATATGTTACTTTCCTCTGACTGATCATTGATGATGATATACATATGCAGGGTTTCCACACCTTAGGATGTCTTATTTTGAATGGTTGTGATTATTTCGATTAGTTTGAGGATTGATTGCTTCCGCTTTAATAATGTTAACTCACTAATTGATATTTACAACTTGTAAATGATTTAAAAGGGTAAATAGTAAATGAAGGTTGACTAGGCTTGCGTGACTCGGCGAGATTGGCTCAGTGGTTCACGTAAGTTTTGGCTGGGCGTGGCCCAATTTAGGAGTGTGAAACTGGGGCTGTCACACACTTGATCACCTTCAACCTCACTCCATTACCCCGTAATCCTCTCCATTAGCTACATTTCAAGACAAACATTGAGCATATAGGAAAACATGGAGTCAATGATATATCAAACAAGACATCATGCTATATCAATATTCATAGTGAATAGAAACAAGGGAAGCATGATATGGGAATTAAATCAGCAAGTCTACAAATAGACTGAAAAAATGATAAATGACTGGAATGAAATAAAGTAAAGAGTTCCCACAGTTTCACTTACAAGTCAACGCAATAGTCCTAGCTATCCGATTTCCTCACACCCGACACTAGCGTCCCTAGACTCCCGGTACGCTCTCCTAAGTCCTAGTGTGTTTAGATAATACTTAGGGTCGATGTGTGTCGGTTGTATAAGTCGTAAACTTGATTGGTTAATTTAGTCTTTTAATATTTTCATTTAAAAGTGGGTTGTGAACAGTGACCAACTGGGTGAACAATGTAGCACCCAGCGCGATTGCCAGTTGCATAGCGCGCTACTGTTCTTGGGGTGAACAGTGCTTCATCTTCCCCAGAATAGGCATCGCACTAGGCACTGTGCCTAGCGCGCTAGACAACACGAAACCTAGAATTTTCAGAGAGAAATTCTGGTTTTTTGGGCGTCCTGAGTACCACCAACTCAACAAAAACAACATGCATGATAATAATATACCATATTAGACTCAAAAACTACCCAAAACACAAGAGAACCTTGGTCAGACCAGATCGATTCATGCATGGACTATTTACAAAGTTTTCACCCAAAAACCCAAATTTCTTCAAACATTCGAATCAAAACCATAGATAACAGTTGAAACAACCAAAATATGGAAGAATAACACTTTAGAAACTAAAATCCCAGTTCAAATATGATTCAAACACAAACCCCCCCCATTTGACCCATTTTAATGGAAATAAAGAGGTGGTGGCGATTACCTTAGTTAGATCTAGTTGATTTTCACTCCCAGCTCGAAAATTTTCTCTCAAATCCCCCCTAAAATCCTCTCCTCTTTAGTTTGGATCTATTTTGCATGTAAATAGTGAACAATTCAATCATCAAGTGCTATTTATATGTGTTATCATAATCTTGTGTACATTGTGTATCTTGAGGTAAATCCGGTGGTCACTAACTAGGCAGTCCAGCTTCTAATGTGACATAACATGAGTGACTCTCAACATGGGAGTGTGTGGCAGCACAGATCCCGAGGTGTGTCATAAGGTAAGTTTAATTCAAACAAACTATAGGATATTAAAATATGATTTCTTAAATAAATAGACTATAGGCCATCTCAACTAATGTGCATTAATTTAATTACCAAGGTTGCGTATTAATTTATTTTAATTTGTATTTAACTAAGTTTAGACTCACCATAAGTCTCGCTACCTGATTCCCCAGCCCACACGCAACTCGAAGCGCATCCCCGCTTGCGTCTCGACGTCGATAGCTGCAAGTACTGACTAGCTAGTCTACACATACACAACACTAGGCATACACCAGTACAAATATAAAATTCACGTCGGCCATGTGCTTCGGTCGGTGTGCGCATCTCATACGGGCCCCATATCACGAGTCGGTGATCCTGATTAAGCAAGTTAATCAAGATTAGGAAATTGGGCCGTGACATATCGAGGTAGGTCACCTAGGACCGTAGACACGAGAAGTCAACATGCGACTAGTAGGGAGATGGAGACTCTGGTAGCATTGTACAGCGTGGTAGAGTCAGGAACCCAAAATTGAGGATATTTTGGTCGTTAACAAGTTTTTAGATGTTTTCCTAGTAGATTTACCTGGTTTACCGCTGCCTCGAGAGATAGATTTTAACATCAACTTAGTATTGGGCACCAAACTGATCTCAATACCGTCGTATCGCATGGTTCAGAGAGAGTTGGATGAGTTATAAAATCAGTTATAGGACTTAGGGAATAAGGGATTCATCACCCCTTCTATGTCACCATGATGAACGCTAGTTCTTTTGTGAAGAAGAATGATAACAGTATGAGATCGTGCATCGACTACAGGCAGCTAAATAGGGTCACAGTTAGGAAGAAGTATCCACTACCACGGATCGACGATTTATTTGATCAGCTGAAAGGAGCATAGTTTTTCTCCAATATTGACTTGAGGTTAGGTATCATCTGGGATGAGGATAGGTCCAAGATAGCATTCAATACTAGATACATACACTATCAATTAAAGATCATGCCATTCAGGTTGACCAACACCCTTGCCATGTTTATGGATTTGATGCACCGAGTGTTGAGATCGTTCCTTGACCGATTTGTGATAGTGTTCATCTATGACATCTTGATATATTCAAAGACTCGAGAACGTCACGAACAACACCTCTGGGAGACGTCACAGACTTTAAAGGAACACCAACTTTATGACAAGTTTGTGAATTTTAACTAGTAGAAGTCAACTTCTTGGGTCAAGTTGTTAGGGTAGCAGGGGTTAGAGTGGATCCAAGAAAGATTCAGGCAATTATGGATTGGTCGACACTAGCATCAATACCGAAGATTAGGAGTTTTCTTGGTTTAGCAAGTTATTACCATAGATTCGTGAAGGATTTCTCAAAGATCGTTTCACCTATTACCAGACTGACACAAAATACGTTGATTTTTAGTGGATTAAGAAGTGTCAGGGCACAATTGCTCATTTGAATAGGTTGTTGATTACCACACCAGTGTTAGTATTGCTAGAGGCTGGACTGGGCCTCTTGGTGTACATATATGTTTCTCATACGGGTCTAGGCTACGTGTTGATGCAGGGAAATGGTGTTTTTGCGTATTGCTTCAGAAAGTGGAAGGTATATGAGAAGAACTATCCCATGTACGATTTAGAATTGGCAGCGATCGTATTTGCGTTGAAAGTGTGGAGACATCATCTGTATGGAGAGATATTCACACTCTTTACTAATCACAAGAGTTTATAGTATCTCTTCACACACAAGGAGTTGAATATGAGACAACACAAATGGTTAGATTTTTTGAAGGACTACGACTTTTCTCTGGAGTATCACCCCGAAAAAGTCACTGTAGTCGCAGACGCGCTGAGTAGGAGACTGACTTGGGATGCTAAGGTTATCAGATGTCATATGATGCATGAGTATGGATTACTTGAGGCAGGGGCGATAGCACATTGGTCAGATGTTCTTATCGATACTCGAGTGATGATTTGCACACATATGAGATTACAGACTGTGTATACACGGAGAGTATCAGGGGGTTAAAAGGTCAACAGGTTGTACTAGAGGTTCAGTGAGTTAGCGCAGAGTGTGGTTTGTGTTGAGTGGACAGAGACATCCTATTAGTGTCTAAGATAAGAAGCAGACTGTGGATACTGTCACTAGCAAAGCTAAGAGATGAGATTATTCAGGATTTACACCTTCTCGGTTCACTGTACATCTAAGTAGGACCAATATGTACCATGATATGAGGAGACACTTCTGGTGGCCTGGAATGAAGGCGGAGGTGTTAAAGTTCATTAGGAACTATGGGATTTGCCAGTAGGTGAAGGCTGAACATCGTAGACGTTGAGGGTATTACAACCATTTCCTATTCCAGGATAGAAGTGGGAAGATGTCATGGACTTTGTTAGAGGACTGCCAGGTGATACAATTCTATTTGGGTGAGTGTTGATAGATTGACGAAGTCTGCTCATTTCCTACCTATCGCAACTCATTAAATATCTGGCCAGCTGAATGTATTGATCAAGAGAGATTATCAGGCTGCATGGGGTACCGTGGACTGTCACATTAGACATAGATGTTATGTATACATCCTAGATGTGGTAGAGTATGCAAGATTAGTATGGTACGGGCCTACAATTTAGCACAACGTTTTATCCTCAAACTGACGGGTGGAGTGAGAAGTTTATTCAGGTTCTCGAGTATATGCCATGTGTTTGCTTACAAGAACAGTTATTATGCTAGCATTAGAATGGTGTCTTTTGAGGGTTTATATAACAGATGGTATCACTCTCCATCGTATTGGGCTGAGCCAGAGTATCGGGAGTTAGTGGGGCCTAAGATTGTTGTTGATCACACGAAGAAGGTACGAGAGATTCGTCAGAGACTTCGAGGTGCCCAAAGAAAGATAAGAAGTATGCAGATAAGTGTAGCGACCCAAATTAATTAAGCCATATTTAGATCAAGTAATATAGATTAACGACTCCTAATTCAGTTGTAAATCTCGATGAAATCTCGTGGATGAGGACTGAGACATTTTATCTTTGTATGGTGTGTGCTATATTGGGTGAACTATTTTAAAATAAATCGCATCGCTTTGGTATTTTTATGCTTCTTTGTGTTGTTTGTGAGTTCGACGAGAGTCACGTGTTAATTTGAGATGTTAGCACGGGATATTTGACTAATCAATGGTTAAGGAGACCCAAAAAGCTTCGTTGATACATGAATGAGCCACAAATTTAAAATCTAAGCTATGTGAATAAAATTGATAATAAAGTCCCTAAATAAGACTAAGTGTAAATAATTAATGAAAAATGCGTAAGTTAATTATATCAATTAGTAGATTGATTAGCCTAAGTTGAATGTGATTATTATGACAAGGGATCAACCTTGAGATGGGTGTGAAAAAGTTAAACTAGGAAGATTTATGGCTTTATAGGATGGTGTGTTAGATGAATTATGACCATATGATGGGGGGTATGGTTGGCACATTTTAGGCCACAAAAAAATTAGATAAAACTCCATTCATTCTCCACTCACTCTCTACTCGATTCATTGTTCATCGAAATTGCAAGAGAAGGGAGAGAAAGAGAGGTAAAGAGATTTGAAGTAGTGGATACTTAGTGGTTGTTGCAGTCGGATTAGACTGTTGCAGGTTTTGTTTAAGCCTACTTAGGCTCAACCAGATTAGGGTATTACAATTTATAGTTCATCATGTATTGAAACAGTTGAATGTGGCTATTACAATCATGGTTCAACCAATGGTGGTGCAGTCAATTGAGATTATTGTAGGTTATACCTCAATCAACCAGAACAAAGCTAAATGGGACTCTTGTAGCAGATTCTTCTGACTATAAACCAATACAGTAAATATTTCTAACTAAGTTTTTCATAACTTAACTAGTGACGGTGTAGCCAAAGTCCAAATGGTTTGTCTTAGAAAAATATAGTCGACTACTAGCCATATCAGCAACCGGTCTAAGTGTAGTCAGTCAAGACCTAGCCAACTTGCTCAACCAGTCATGAATACAGTCAATGAGGCTTAAATAACATTTGAGTTTTCTAGATTGTATTAATAAAAAACTCATGGTTTCTAATACACATAAGATGAACTAAATTTAAACTAGGAGCATGGTGAATTGACGTCAGGATGGGACACACGTTCAAGGCGGGTGACGACTGGTATCGCTTGGGAATTTGTGTGAAGTGTTGTAAGTAAAACCAGATAGGGAATACATAGTAATTCAATATCTTCATATTTTTGTTGTTATAGTATTGTCCCTTCTTTTTGGAATTATATTTTTTATTATTGGGTGTTTAAGGCCTAAGTGTGTTAGTAAGGAACTCCTGGGTCTAGTACTAGATGGACAAATGCGACCTCACATTGAGTACTGGATTGTAGGTAGTACATGTGAACGAGGTATTCGTGGCACTTTTGATTCCCCCACACTACACCAAACTGAACTTGTGGACTTGTAAAGGCATAGTTTCAGGAAGTCAAGTAATGGCACCCGCTCTTGATGGATTTGGACCTCTTAGTCGTCTTCCCTTAACTCATAGCCACTCATTATCGTTGCTATTACATTCCAGTCTATTTATCATGCAATTTCCATTATTTATTTGTATTTAAAATTCTCGCATGATCCTTAGACTGCTTTAAATTATTCATGAATAATTGTTTAAATCATGTTAGCTTTTACTTTACTTTACTGTACTCACCGTCTTTTTATTGACGGTGGGTGTAAATCCACAGTCGAGGAAGGGCAAAGAGCCAATGATTGGTGACTTCCTTTGAGCTTCCCTCAAAGTTGGCTTTCTACTTTTTCTACCTGTATGTCTTTTATGTGTATTTATATTATATTGCTTTATAAAAATTGGTTAATGGCTGAGTGCACATCTAAGACATGTATATTTCCGCTCATTTATTGCCATATATGCATGAGATTATATTTACTGGGTGACTTTACCATCTTGAGTTGTTTAGCATTGATTAAGTTTGCTTCCGTCGATAAAACAATAAAACTTACACAAGCTAATAACTCAACCTTCAATAACTGGATTAACGATAATAATGGAAAAAGAGGCTGATTACGTTTGCGTCTACCTTGCAAGGGCTGACTCGAGGGTCCACGTAAGCTTAGGCCGGACGAGGCCTAGTATGTGGGGACTGGGGTCGTCACAATACGTATCTTAACGATATCATGTATGTCGAGGGAGCCTTTGTCTATTTGAAGGTTTCCCCTCGATAGGGTCTTAAGAGATTTGGGTTGAAAGACAATCTTGCACCAAGAATCATCGCGCCTTTCATGATTAAGAAAGATGTTGGAAAGTTGTGTATGAGCTTGGGTTTCATTCGCAGATGTCAGGCATCCATCCGGTCTTCCATATTTCTATGCTTCGACTAGTCGGGTCGAAAGCAGGTGTACGACTGACAGTTGACTTGAGCCTGATTGACCTGAGCAAGGACATATCATATGAGGAACAACCTATTCAGATCCTAGATCAAAAGGTACAAAAATTGAGGGGCAAGCCTATCGTGACGTCAAGTGGCAGTTTCAAGACAACTCGGTACTCACTTGGGAGTGGAAAATCTATATGCGAGAGAGATTTTTGTACCTTTTTGAATCAGGTATAACCCTAACATAAGTTTAAATTTGAGGATGAAATACTCATTAGTTGGAAAGACTTGTCATGACCTAAATTTCTAATCTCGTTTTACTCGTAAGTAGGATCACAGACCCATGATGTGGGACCCGCATCAAGATATGCGCACTGACCGAGACACTTGGCTGAGGTATATTTTAGTTGTGTAATGTATTCCTAGTAAATTGTATATGTGTAGACCTATTAAGCCACTCTACTTTTCATTTATAGGCATCAAGACGTGAGCGAGGACATACCTCGAGATGTGTGTAGGTGTGGAACTGGGTAGAGAGTGACATGGTGAGTACAAACTTTAGTTTTCTTAGTTAACGTAAAATTTTTTTTATTAAATGTATGGCCTATAGTTTTAATCAAATCAAAGCAAAGTTGTAAATGTACAAAGTTTAAATAAAAAGATCCATCCACATTTATATGCCTTGAGATTCCTATGCCAACACATTACCATGAAACTTGGTGTGAACTCTTATGTTAGAAAGTGTGAGTTAGTAGAATGGAAGGATTCATTAGAGTCATGGGATCGGCCTAGTGATATGTAGTGTACACTAAATCAAAGTATATAACCAATTGAGGTCTTAGAACTTGGTGATCAAGCCTAGAACATTAGGTAATTTAGTTTTAATTCTTTTTAGTTGTAATTGGCGAATTGAGGTAGTTGATAAAGTATTTTTATTTAAATATGAGTTTAAAGCTTGCATACACTGAACTTAAGCAAATCAAAACATCAAATGAGTTTTGAGTCCCTGTTATCAAGTTTTCAAGTTTTGCTCAAAATTGGGTTATTATTCATGGTTATGTATTTCTCAAATTTAGACTTGCAAATGAGCTTGTTTTAAAAATCTAACATATTTGATTTCCTTGTGTTCTATTGATAATTTTGCTATAAAGAACTTCTGGATTTTGTGTGATGACCTTAGTTTCAACAAACTAGGTCCTGCTTGGCCTAGACCTATGTGGACTCTCGAGTCAACCCTTGCAAGGTCAACACAGGCTTAGTTAGCCTTGAATCTCAATATTTTTTCTTAGTTTAGTATTTTAGAAGTCGAGTTATTAATTTATGCAAGTTTTAAAATAATTACAACGAAAATAAACTAAAAGCAGATATAATAACTCAAGAAAATAGACAATCATGTATATCTGGTGACAAACAATAAGAAAAGTGCAATAACACATGATACCATATCTCTCAATCCCAAAATGCCCCAAATATTATCAAAATAGTATATATATACATAATCACAAAACAAAATACGCAAAACCTACAGTATACAAGAGGAGAAGCAACTCTGAGTGTCCTCAGAAGAAGTAACCAATCACCGTCCTCTTGCATTTGCTCGATTGCGGATTTGCACCCACCAACACAAATAATACAATGAGTACAGTAAAGTACAAAGTAAAAACTGTAGGATGTAAATAGTAATTCATGAATAATTTAAAAAGCAGTTTAAGGATCATATGGGAATTTAAAAGACAGATAAATAATATAGGGTGCATGATAAATAGACTGAAAAGTAATAGCAATGATAATGAGTGTCTAGGAATCAATGAAGGCAACCAAGTGGTCCAAATCTATCAAAAGTGGGTGCCACTGCTTGACTTCCTAGAACTGCGACTTTGCAAGTCAACAGTTCAGCTCATTATAGCGTGGTGGCATAAATAGTGCCCCGAATACCTCGCCCACAGTGGCATAAATAGTGCTCCGAATACCTCGCCCATGTCTACGACGTACGATCCAGTACTCAGGATAAGGTCACATTGTCCATCTAGCACCAAACCCAGAGTATCCTTATGACACTTTTAGGCCTTACACAATCAATAATAAAGAATGAAATTTCAAAAGAAAGTACATACCGACAAGAAAAAAAAAAGATAATAAATTACTATGAATTCTCTATCTGGTTTTACTTACCTAGGATCAACGTTATAATATGCTCTCACGGCTCCGACACACCTCCAAACTCATATTCGACATCCGACACTAGTCTACTATGTCCTTGGTATCCATTTTATTTAGTTTAGGCGTGTTAGAGTCATTTAGGTTAGGTTTAAAGATATCGAGCTCAATAAATTTCATGTTAGAGACTTTTACTAAAATTTCAAGTTTAGATATCGAGCTCAATAAATTTCATATTAGAGACTTTTACTAAAATTTCAAGTTTAGATATCAAGCTCAATACATTTCATAGAGATTTTTTCCAAAATTTCAAGTTTACTCAAGTCTTTAAAAATATCTCAAAGTGGGTACCTAATCTTAAGATAACAACCATGAAGTGTAGCCGACCACACATCCTCACCCACGTCAACATCATTATATATGTATGGCTTGGTAATTGTGTTCATAATTCATCAATGTAAATGTTTTATATAAAGAAAATAAAGAATTAATATATAATTGGTAAGCAAATAAGTATACATGCAATTGATGTAGTTAAATTTTCAACATAGCTTTCATAAACTTAGATAACTTGTGATCAGCTTAAACACATACAATATTTGATGCACAATTAATTGTTGAGACCCTTGTATGTGTTTCTACTATGGTGACAAAATCACGTGGACTACTACAAGTATAGATATCTATGGGCATGTTCCCAAAATTATGTAAAAAAAAAATCAAAAGCTTAAAAGAAAACCACTAGTTCAAGTATCTGAACCCAATTACCATGACCCAAATCAATTTATTTCTAAAAAGAACCACACTACGAACTAGTAGCTAAAGTTTACCTTGTGGTATTTTAATTCTCTAGAAGCAATCAATATAACACCTTATATATATTTGGAACCAACATTATCCTAAGTAGTACGTGAATATTGATGCACACATTGTCCTCCACACATAAACACAAGTATCCCACTGGGATTTAGTATGAACTGATACTCCAAAAAATAAGTTAAACACCAATATTTTTTATCAATAAAGTTTTACTTACTCTAACTAAATATGTCTCATGCTAGGCAATATAATCAATATATGTCTAAGATTGCAAATCATGAATGGCCCATCACATAAAATCAATACATCTGTGTCTGTGCTTAGTAATCCAACGAAAACAACAACCCAAAAGACCTCACTTAACCCAATTATTGACGTAATTAAAACAAATTAGAAGTTTACGTGGCTTAATCCAACTCTAGTTATCCTAAAATCATCAATTCCTTTGGATCCTCTCGAGTTCTTGCTCTACTAATAACAATCCCCAAAAGCAAGTGAGAGTACTTCATTCTCAACGTTGTTAACGTCTCAACAATGGCACGCTCATGGAGGCTTCTATCTTTATTTATTTATTTTTTATCTCGGTTACACCATTCTCCACCACATATGCTAGTAAGAACGGGAGCCCATAATTTAATAATTTTTTTTTTTTTAATTATTATTAAAGCTTGCTTTATCTCCTCTTACTCCACCATTAAGTGACACATCCTGATCCCAATTTAGTAAATTTTGTTACTTTATTTTTGAATTCACCAAAATACCCCTCTTATCTCACAAATATCAAAGAACCCCTATTGACTTAGAGAATTGACTAACTTGGTCAAATTGCTTGAGTCTTTAGTCATTGGCCATAAATTGAGCTATCAAATATTGGCCTAAGGTCTTCGAGCGTCGCCAAACTAATCTCACCCACGCACGCGCATTTGAAGAATACTCTCCCTCGCAAAAACCATCGATCAAAATGAAATAATTAAATTGCGTGCATTTTTATATTAGATAGTTAATACACATATCACAGAAATATAAAATATACTTCAGTGTCAACTCTTGAGGCTTGATCGAGTTAGATATGAGAGTCATTACATAGCACATCACGTCACGTCAAGTCCACGTCAGGTCCTGAAATGTGACACATAGCACAAGTTAGATATGAGAGTCGTTACATTTGGTTTTGAAATCATTAACTTATCAATTTTCAAAGAATCATTATGCACTCGAGCTTGTTTAATTTGATGAAATCGATGATTATATTCGAAGTGTCGGCCTTGTTATGGATTAGGAGTATGTATCACATCCTTGGTGGTGGAGAACAAGGATTCAAAGAGATTGTAGCGACCCCAAAGATCCGAGACCGCCACGTCATGCGCCGTAGGCCCACAACCCTGCCTAGAACCGGCCCTGCTGTGTCCCACGCGCACCGTGAGCATCTATCAATCCAAATTTCGCTAACTTTTATATCATTGTTCAATTTTACATTGTGAAGTTAGCTTATGGACTCATTTTCATCTGCTTAAACCTTAAAATATTCAGTGGAAGACTTGAATAAGTAAATTAGTAAAATATGAAATGTAAATTATGTGAAGAGCATTTCTACTAGTGTGGAAAAGTATCATCAATATATATATATATATATGTTCTATCAAAATAACAAAATGGACCTCAAAAAGTCATATACATGTCCAAGTTTTCTTATGTCCCAAAACCCAGCATAGAATGATAAATAAGTAAGCAAATGTACGAGTATGGGATAAGCAGTAAATCATAGGAAGTCCTCTAGTTTGCCCTTCCAATTGCTCATACTGGGGTCTGCACTCAGCCATCACAACAAAATAGATGACGAGTCTAGAGTGAGTAATCCCAAGGAACTTCACCGAGTAAATAATATAAATAAATACTAGAATCAAAGTACTATTAAATAAACATGAGAAAGAAAAGAATCAGGCAACTGGGAAGGACCCTCGCATGTATATCTAATAGTAGTGAATCAAAGTGCGAGCACGATCTAGGTCAGACAAGCACCATACTTCGGACTATCACCTAGGCACCGCTAGTGAGTAAACTCGAACTGATTGAAATCCCTGAGTTCGTTCGGTAGCCGGCGTAGACCACGGTACCGACATGCGTATAGGAAAAATCAGCAATCGGGTCGACAATCCACCGACATACCCCTAAAATACATACAATGACCATGTGCCACAATGCCAACGCAATAGAATAAACTTGGCAGGAGTAAACTCAACTGTTTGTAAATAAATACTGGAAATGAGTTTAATTGAAACAACAAGACATGAATTCAATAAACAAGCAGTAAATACTCAAAGTGAACTTCAATTGGGATACTACACACCTCAAACCGCGCTCCACTAGCTAACTAACGCTAATGCTAATACACGCCACCAATTACGTGTCAACTACCCATCAAATCAACCTAAAAACCTGATTTTTGATAAACCTAATCAATCCCCAAACTTTGAAAATCCTCATTCCATACCAAATCATCGTAAAAAATATTCATTAAACCTTTCATATGGGTTATATAAACCCTAGATAAACCCTCAATCGACAACATTTATTTAAAATTTTATTTTTTTGTCACTTTTTGGGACGCCGTGACCAAATGTCGCCACTCTTCCATCCCCACTGCGCCATTTAAAGTGTAGGGTGGTGAATGGCCTTTGGTCTGGAGACCGTAGGTGGCGCCGTGGGCTTTAACCCCACACGATGCCCCAGGCGGCGCTGAACCAGAGACGCCTCCTGGGGTTCTCGGACCCCCTTGGATCGTCATCGCAGTCCGCGCTCATCCCAAACACTCATTAAACGTCGAAACAACCATACACCACTAAAACCCCTCGACAAAACTTGTCTGAGACAAAAACCCTGAGATTTCTTGGCCAAAACCCTAAAATCCATTCAAAACCAAAGCAACAACCAAAAACAACACCACATAAGCCTCATAGTTTCTTCACTACCACCCTTAAAACCATAGCAACACCCCACAAACTGGTGTGCTTAATTCCTTACTTCGAAACATTCGTAAAAACCCAATAAAATACGTTCGATAAATAGAGAACGAAGAAGAGAGTTCGGATCTAACCTTTATATTCGATTTTCAAGCTCTCTTGTGCTCCAAATGAGCTCCAAAACTTCAACAAACCCTTACCACCATCTCCATTTTCGTCCAAGTTGATATGAGGAGAGAGAAAAGGTGGTAAGGTGTGGGATTTTAAGATATTTATACAAAAAAATGTCATCTTGTATGTTTGTTGATCTCAAGACTTGATCTTGGGGTTCACAAAGTCTAGAAAATATGACTTAATTGGGAGCTTAAGCCCTTTCCTCATTTTACTCACCTTTTCTCACAACAATTAAGCCAATGCTCGGTGTTCCAATACCCGATCCCGAATTATTTTGCGTGCCAAACTCGTACACTCACATCACCAACGTATATATGACGTTTTATATTAATTATTTAATGCATTTTATCATTTATTATGTGTGTATGAACCCCCGACCTAATGTACTAATCATTTGCCCACCCGGTACCGACGTCTACACGCTACCTAAGATGAGTACCCGTCACACTATCTCGCTCGGCAATAATTTATATAAACACACATATAGCGATGCAATTTGACTACATTGAACATATACATCGCAAAACAAATCTAATAGCACACAAAATGGACTGTATACCTAATCCAGGCATGCTCTGACCTAGTTGCAGGGTTTACGAATTCTAAGCCTTCTTCCACGTATGTAATGATGTCATAAATAATGACGATTAATAATTGGGCCATTACTGAGATGGGGATGGCCATTTTAGGGAGAAAAAACATGAATTTAAGTGCATAATTTTTGGGTTCCAACGCACATAGTTCGTTAGAGGAAACCCCTAGTACACTACCTATTCTAGGCAACCCTTTTTCCTGTAACACTTAAACTTAAATAAACCATCTTAACTTAGTCCAACACCCTATCTAATGACCTAAACCAACTCTAAAACCTACTAAATGATACCAGAAGCTTAGGGAGGAGTCTCAGGAGTTCGGGTACGAGTTTTTAGGGTGTCAGGAGGCCGTTTAAGCTAGAATTTTGCGTGCATTTGTAAGTAAACCTAAACCTGTTAATGCACTTCTCTCCATCTCATTCCTTTTAATTGATTGTTGTCAGTCTATTTGACTATACTATTACTTGTAATCTGATATCATGCCTTGTGTGTGTCTACTCACTTATTGAGTTATAGTTTCATGATATCTTACCGTTCATTAATTCATTGACTCCATTCTTGTGCAATGTGTTTCCTTGCTGTTATAAATGATGTTTTGAGTCTTGAATAGCATACTGTTAATATAGATTGAATATGAATGAGCTTATGGACTTGTACTCTGATTATTCATTCTTCTCCAAGTAATTACTTATCCCAATGATGTAAGCCCGAGTCATTCTTGAATTATAATAGTGGAATAAATGCAAATGCAATGTAACTCACGACCGACCGGACCTAGATCATTACTATTTCGCCTAGTTTCTGTATCACATTGTTTATCTATAGTATTTTCTAGCATATTCCTGTTTCAGCTTTTCTACGCTATTTATATGTTTTAGATACTTTTATGTTATATTTGGAAATGTGGACAAGTGGCTTCAGGATTTACTTTACTTTACATATTGTACTAACCGTTTTGTTTGTGACGGCAGATGCAGATCCATCAAGTAGCAGACCGGGCAAGGAGAAGATCAATAACTATCTTTGAGCCTTCGGGGTGCTTTTACGTTGGATTTTGTAGGTTTTTATATTTTAATGTATTTATTTACTTTATGTCCTTATTGTGGCGGCCCTAAACTTCGAGGCATGCCACGGGTGCCAACATGGGCCACAACCGGCCACGTAGCTGCCAGCTGTGTCCCACATGCAACTACCATACCTTACTCTTCATTTGTCCGAGTTATTAACATTTAAAATGCATTAATTCAGTGAAAGACTTAATCCAGACTGGATGTGTATCGTATAACAGGACAACCCTAATACAGACATCAGGATTTCTCTAGGGAGCTTCTCCTCCTTCTCCGCATGTCCATCACCGCGTCTGTGTAATGACCCAATTTTAATTTGTCATTATTTATGATGTTATTACAGACGTGGACGACAGCTCGGACGCTCGTGGACCCCGCAACTAGGTTGGAACACGCCCGGATAAGGTATACAGTCCGTTTTACGTTCTATTTGACTTGCTTTGTGATGTATATGTTCAACTTAGTTAAAATGCATCGCAATTTGTGTTAACATTATTTAGTACCGAGTGAGACAGTGTGATGGGTATTCGCCGTGAGTAGCGTGTAGACGCATGTACCGGGTAGGCGAATTACTGATACACTAGGTTGGAGGTTTATACACACAATAAATGATAAAATATGTTAAATAATTAACATAAAATGTCATATATACGTTAGTGACGCGAGCGTACGCGTTTGGCACGCGACGTAGTGCAGGATTGGGTATCAGAATACCTGAGGATTGGTATGTTGTGTTGAGATAGGATAAGAACAAGTGACCAAGTCCACATTCAAGTCACAAATAGGCTGGATTATTGACCCCATCTTGGCTTTTGGTCAAGCCTAGGGATATACAAATTTTGATGTAAATATCTCAATTCTCAGTCATTCACCACCTTTTCTCTCTCATCACACTCATTTGGACGAAATTGGAGATGGAAGGCAATGGTTTGTGGATTTTGAGTGAAGATTTAGAGTAGCAATTGATGATCAATCGACTAACGAGGTTAGATCTTCACTCTTCTTTTCGTTCTTTATCTATCAGACGTATTTTCTCGTGGTTTGATGAGGGTTTCGGGGTTTTTAATTGAGCACACCGATTTGTTGGATGTTGCTATGGTTTCAAGGATTGTATCGAAGCATCAATGGATGGTTGTTGGTGTTGTGTTTGTTGTTGTTTTGGACTTTGATTGAATTTTAAGGTTTTGGCTGAGAAATCTCAGGGTTTTCATCTCGGACACGTTTTGAAGCGGTTTTTGATTTCTCATGGTTAGTTGAATGTTTAATAAGAGATTGAGACGAGTGTGGACTGCGGCGATGAGCCGAGGGGGTCCGAGTGCGAATTGCGACGACGAGCGGAGGGGGTCCGAGAACTCTAGGAGGCGTCTCTGGTTCAGACCCGGTCAAGGGGGTCGTGGGGGTTAAATTCCATTGCGTCACTCGCGGCGTCCAGACCAGAGGTCACCCTCCACCCCACGCTTTATGTCACGGCGTAGGGGTGGAAGTGTGACTGTATGAGTCACGACGCCAGGATTAGTGTTCACTGTCTTGGGCACCTTAAGGCTTACGACTTCCAAAACAGTAACTGAAATATAAATTTTAGAAACAATTGGCCTATTGGGGGTTCACGTAAGGGTTCATATAACCCATATAGAAGGAATAATGGGTATATATGATGATGATTTGGTATGGAAAAGGGATTTCTAAGGTTTGAGAATTGATTAGGTTTATTGAAAATCAGGTTTTTAAGTTCATTTGACAGGTAGTTGTGTAATGACCTCTATTTTTGTCTAGGGCACCGCCCGGCCTAATCCCATAATTAAGACCTAATTCTAACACGTAGGACCTAATTATGTATTAGTCAGCCTGTACTATCTATTTTTCTCTATATTTAACAATTAATTTATTTAGCGGAAGTCTTTACAAATTTAATGCGGAATTCTTAAATATTTTAGTGGAAGTAAATCTTATAATTATAAGTGTGGAAACCAGGAAATAACAATCACCATATATATATGCATATAACGGCGAACATATATATAACAAAGTGAAAGCCAAAAGTCGGGTGACTAACTCTCGTCCCAACAAAACAACCCAAGCAAAAGACATATATAAAACATAATACAAAAAAATATATGACCTACATGTACAGCAGCTACGCGCTACGAGCTCAGAGGTAGTCGTCGAACTTCTCCTTGCCCGGTCTAGTGCTGTTTGACGGACCTACACCCACCATCACAAACTAGACGGTGAGTATAGTGATATTTAAGTGATAACCGGGGAATTCTATACTTCATTTTCAATTTAAAGACAGATATTTAAATGCATAATAAAGCAGAAAAGGTGTTGAGAAAGTAATGCATATAAATATCACAGTTAACCAAGTTAGATAGACTGACACAGGCTAAGTCGAGATGATTTACGTCCAGTCGGCGGTGAGAAATATCAACCAGCCTTCGTCTACTATCGTATGGAGATACTCTCAACATACTTTGTAAATTTTTGAATATATATATATATATATAACTTGCCAACAACACCGTAGTTCAAGCTACGTGATGCTACCCAAGTAATAGTGGTGAGTGCCGGAAACCCCGAGGTCTAGTGACCCCGTGAATCTACCCATCTCTCGTGCAATGGGCACTAGATAATCTCCATCTTTTATTTCAAGGATTTCATTTCTAAGATTTTACGATATCAACTATAAGTTAGGCTACAAAGCCTCAAAGGAAATGGCACTACAAGAATTGGCTTGATCAGGGACGGAATTTAGGGACGGAATTTAGGCGGTTGGTAATCAGGGACGGAATAGAGACAGAAAAATGATTTTTAAGGCAGTTGACCGGTTAGAGATGGAATAAGGACCGAAAATCAACGACGGAACCTAATTCGTCCCTAATCCGTCCCTAATCCGTCCCTAAATATTTGGCGCTAAAAAATCCTGCCTAAATTTCCGTCTCTAATTCCGTTTCGGGGTTCTTGCCTAATAAATTCGTCTCTGATTCCGTCCCTAAATATCAGGAACGGAATTAGGAACGGAAACACATGCCACGCATTTAACTAGTTTCGGTCTCTAAATCCGTCCCTAATATTTAGGAATGGAATAAGGACCGAAAAATTATTTCCCTATTCTCCTCTCAACAATTCGTACTCCCAAAACAAAACTTCTCCAACCCTCCATCGATCCCGTCCCCTCTTCCTCTGCATTCGCTGCAACATCTCCTCTGCATTCGCTGCAACATCTCCATCCCGTCCCCTCTTCCTCGCCATCCCGTCTCCTCTTCCCCGCCGTCATCGTCACCGTCATCGTCGTCGTCATCGTCGTCCCCTCAACATCGCTCCATCGCTCTGTAACACAGATTTGCAGGTACTCTCTCTCTCTCTCTCGTCTTCTACTCTCAAATTGTGCTTCTCATCGTTGAACTTATGGATTTAGCTTTGAAATGCTCTTCTTTGTATGGGGCTATATTGTTGTGTGAACGGCGGCAACATTTTGTCAAAGGAATGACAACGCCTTAATTTCCTTGTTCCTTATACCCCTCTTCGGCAGGCTGAATCAATTTGGCCCCTACCAGGTGTTCACAGAAATGTCTCACAGAACATATCTTCATTGCTTCATTGCCTCTTCTACTGTTTCGCGATGCCGGTCATCACGAATCAAATCTTATGTTAATCAGGTGAGTTAAAATGAGCAATGTGGGTGAAACACATGATGATAATGCAACAAATGTTTTTAGTTCCTATTCCCCTTGAATTGTTTTGTTGATTTTTGCTATTGACTTGTCTTCTTGATTTTTCCATTTTAGCAACCATGACTCCCACTAAAATAACATAGATGTAAAAAGGTTAAAGAAAAAGCTTGGTGACAACTGACAAGTCATCTTCGTAGTCTTGGATGAGTTTCAAATGTAAGTATAGTTGTATGCACTTACAAAATGTTTTAGTCTCTGGCGCACTTCCTTGCCATGTGCCCTCTCGACCTCTGATGAGATGATGCTTAGGGTTTTGAGTATGGCTTTGATAAGACTATTTTTTGCATTTGCTGGTTTTGATCTCCTAATACAGAAATGTCTTGATTTCTTAAAATTTCTTTTACTGTTATTTGGGATGTGGAAAAAAAAAAGATTTTGTTGATATCAATCACGCACTGTTAGTATCATGGTCAATGCTAGTTCGAAAGAATGAAGAAAAATGTTTCTGTAAAGGAGTGTTAGCTTCATTGCGAAGTAGATAGAAAGCGCTTCCATCAATGTCAATGTTCGAGTCCAGGCAAGTCGTTCTCGGTGCTTTTTTCTCGCTCGAATAAATTTGACATTGCCACAAAATAAGATTGAAGTAATTTCTCTTTACTCAAACCAAACTCTCTCAAGTTGCAGTCATTGTACCACCTGCAACTCCAAAACACAAATCCATCACCACCACGCTTGTCATTGTCATAATGTGAGTTCTTTTCCTTTTCTTATTATTACTAGAGAAGTATTGGCCTTGTGTGTGTGGGTTTTTCATCGTATACTATGTTTTCTTTATTGTGATCTTGTTTGTAACTATGATTGTCTCGTATTACACCATAACGACGCTGCCTATGATTCGCTCGTAACTTTTTCAATAATTTGTTCTTTGAATGTTGGTATTATATTTTATATTATCATTGGAATGCACTAATTTTGCCTCTAAGAATCCGAAAGCAATTGAATCTTATATTTTATACTTGAGGGACATCGGTAATGCTTAATTAGTTCTTTCGCCACTTCCATTGTTAGACCGTGATTTGTTTTCATTGAGAAAATTCTCAAATCATCGAAGACTAGTGATTTGTCAAACTCTAATACTCTTTTAAAACACTAGGCAACCCAAAGATTCACAACTCAAGTTCAACTCATCAACTTAGCTCCCTCACTGGCCTGCTAGATCATACAACCCCAGGTTTGTTTTGATTTACGTAAACTTCTTTGTTTCTAGAATGATGTTCGGAATTTCTGCTCAATGTCATTGTTATTTTTTCTTGAACTTTCCCTTCCTAGACACAAGCATTTCATTGAGTTTCGTCACTTATTCGTCTTACCCTTTCGTTTTTTTTTTTTTTTTTTTTTTCATAAACAAGAAGATGGAGCTGATTGATTTAGAAACGTACGCCTAGAATAATTAGAACAATTTTTTTAGAGATGAAGTTGATTAATCATGCTTATTCTCTCTGTTAATTTATTTCTTTCATGTCGTAATCTAAGTGTTGTATTCTATTTTTATATCGTACAGAGCGCAGCTTGGTAAGTGCTTGAAAACGATAATCCACGAAGATTACCCAGAGCAGTGGCAAGGACTCCTCCACTGGTTGAAGCATAGCCTACAAGACGAACAATAAATTTATGGTGCTTTGTTTGTATTGAGAATTCTTGCCCGGAAGTATGAGTGAGTATATTTATGTCTTGGTAACTCTTGTATAAATATTTCTTTTTGCGTTGCTGATTTGTGTGATCTCCACGTGAGATGAAGAGTTTCTGCTCATCTATATGCTTCTTCATTTTGATTCTTCAGTTGTAATAGTCCTTTTAGTGCAAATAATGGAACATGATTTACTTATGTTATGGTAGGTGCCTTGTTACCCCTGTGGGCTTGTAGCTGATATCTATGTTATGCAATTGTGGTATCAGGATATGTAGGTCCTTGAGGCATTTGAGACAACAGAAAATCTAATTGGGATTTAATATGTGATGCTCAATTATTCCGTTCTCTTGTTTTGGTTTATTATTATATAAGTAGAATTTGATTTCTTTACATGTTAAAATGTTGAAGACGTTCTTTTTATACCGCATTTGGCATGTAATAGTCTCCGTAGTTTTTACAGATGGAACTGAAACTCTATTCTTCCTGTAAAAACCTGAGTCTATATTAACTTCTATCTTTTTGCTTGCGTTCTTTTTGAAGATGAATTCCCTCTTGGTGATTTGATGTCTTACGAATTATCATGTAAATTAATATTTGACATTCGTATGCGTTAGAGCTGGAAATTTCTTCAAGTAAGGTGGCTCTATGAAACAGATGTTGATCTAAAAGAAATAACATGATAGTAATTGAAGTGTAATGGATACGGTGGGGTGGGTAAACTTTGAAGGTTGAAGAAGAAATGGTCATGTTCAATAATGGGTAAAATACAAAATACATCTTGAGGTTTGATGAAATATGCACTTCAGTCCTTGTGTTTTTAAAATATGCAGTTTAGTCCCTTTAGTTTACTCTTGGCTAAGCAAAATTATCCTTATGTTAGTGTAACAGTGTTGAGTCAAAATGTTAAGAAGTTAAGTCTCAAAGGCAAGGCTAATTTGAGATTGAGGCTTTGTTGCTGCAGTATTATATCAACCTTTATCACTTGCCTTCTTTTGGATGAAGCTTCTATGAGTTGATAAAGGTTAAGGAAAAGTTATCTGCCATCTTAACATTTAAAATTCTATTACTTAATATGCCCAAATAAATTTGTCTAACTTAATAGTGTCTTTACGACAATTTTATCTTTTGGACCATACACTTCTTTTTCTCTGTTTGAGCATGTGACGATTTTCTGCAGCAGGGACCAATTTGGTTATCATAGCTGAGCATTGCGCCATTGCTATTATTTTCTTTATTTATTAAATTAGTGACATGTCAGGGACCAATTTGGTTATCATAGCTGAGCATTGCGCCATTGCTATTATTTTCTTTATTTATTAAATTAGTGACATGTTTTAGCTTTGCTTTCCTTGTACTATTCCTTTCCTTGTACTATTCCTCCGACTATGGCTTCCTATTAAAGCTAAAGCTATAGATGTTTTGATAGATACAATGCAAATAAGTAAGTTCAACTATTATGCTTGATTGGTTAATTTTCACTAATCTTCCAACTAGATTTGAAGTTGGAGATTGCATAATTGGATTGGAGCCCTACACCGTGCGATTTTGGAGACGCAAAGGTATTTTTTCTTTTGCTTTTATGCATGATAGAAGTACTTTAATTTATTTTAATCTTAAGATTTTTGTAAAACTATGCCTTTATATTCTTCTTATCTTTTTCTATTGGATTATTTGTACAGCGCAGTGTATTTTCTTTTGTCAATTAGCATATAGATTTATCTTTGAATGTCGAAACCTTTTATTTTGATGTTCGTTGAAACTTTCTTCATTATTGTAGCTGTCCCAATTGTAACTACTACACAATTAGATCTGAACTTGTAATAGAAAGCTCGTTGAATGTAGAAACCTTCTATTTTGATGTCAGTTGCAACATCCTTTCATTGTTGCAACTTGCAACTGTCTCGGTTTTAACTCTTTAATTTCTTCAGCTTCACATCCCTTCAATTGTGGTGGATTATTTTGTTACTTACCGATTGAAACTTGGGCGTCGAATGAGTCTTGTCTGCTTTCTAATATCCTTTGCCAAGAGCCCGTGATCACTTATAGTATAATCCTCTGCAATAAGAGCAATGGCATTTAGAGAGTCTGAGAAGATGGACTTGTTAATAATACAATGTTATATAGGTTTTGATTTCCATCAACTAATTAATGCTTTTTTCTTTAACAAAATAGAGACAAATGTTCTGTTCCTTTCACAAGTTAATATATTACACCAAACAATGAGCAAAAAAATACTAGCAAAAGAGAATCAAAGGACGACAAAAGTACAACCTGTCTAGGGTTCCCTCCTCACTAGAGTAAACGGTGTCGAAATGTATTGGAACTGGAACTGAAATCCAAAAAAAACATATCAAAAGCTTATTGACTAATGCCCTCCTGCAGCAAGGTAATGAAGATCAAAATTCATAAACAAGAACAGTAGGAGCCTAGGAGAAGACAAATGACAAATGACAAATGGCAAGAATATTTCTTACAATTTAGAAAGAAAATGAATTGAACTCAATATCAGACTTTTGGCATCTAATCGGTATGTGTGGGCACGTGTTTGTAGGTGTGTTTATATGGGTACTACTACCATGAGAACTAAAAATAATTATTGGGAAAAACTTTCTTGTCTTTGATTTACCCATTCTTATTAATTAATTAACAATTATATGAAGTATTAATTTACTTATTTTATAACTTTAATGATATTTTATGTGTTCTTAACAAATTATAGAATAATGTTTCACGTTTCAATTTCTCTCAAGTCCCTAGATCATGGCCACAAATCGAGATTGAATGTATAACCGTCTCGAAGACGGTCTAGTGAGATGGGATTTTGTTGAACGACTAAAAGAGTTCTTAGAGTTTGTCAAAAATAATTGTCCCACATTTCAAAGCGAGAAAAGGATTCGGTGTCCGTGCGACCATAAAAAATGTCGCAATCTTGCTTACCACGATTTGGATACAGTGGAGTACCACCTATGTCGGTGGGGTTTTATTCCTGGATATCACTGTTGGTCCGAACACGGAGAAACTCCAAATGCAGATGACCATATTGACGGTCTTGACTTTATGAGAGATGCAATCGAAGAAGACGTATATGAAGGTGAGTATTCTACATACTACAAGATAGTGTACGATGTGGCTGGGCCATCGTTTGATTGGTATAGCGATGATGAGCCACCAAATCCATTGGCACGACAATTGCATGATATGATACAAGCTGCGAACGAGAAATTGTAGCTAGGTTGTGAGGCTGTCACTAAGTTATCAGCAATGGCCCGACTATTGTCGATAAAATCCCACCATCATATTTCAGAAAAGGCGTATGATGAGATTTTGTAAGTGTTAAAGGAGTGTTTACCGGTAGACAACACCTTACTCGATAGTTTTTATAGTACGAAGCGGTTGATGCGAGGATTAGGCCTACCTGTTGAGAAGATCGATTGTTGCTCGGGTCATTGCATGATTTACTGGGGTGAAGACTCTGAGTTGACTTCATGTAAGTTTTGTGGGACGTCAAGATATGTTACTCGACAACCACATAGTGCAAACAACAAGAATTTGCAGCCGCACATGAGAATGTACTACTTCCCTTTAGCCCCTCGACTACAACGTTTATTTGCCTCGTCGTCTACCGTGAAGCAAATGAGATGGCATGCAGAGCATGTATCACGAGACGGATTGATGCAACATTGCTCCGACTCAATGGCGTGGAAGCATTTCAATGAAGTGAACTAGGAGTTTAGCGAAGAAATTCGAAATGTTCGTTTGGGATTGTGTACAGATGGATTTCAGCCATTTGGACAATCGGGGCGGCAATACTCTTCTTGGCCTGTTATTCTGACCCCTTACAATCTTCCACCGTCCATGTGCTTGAAGAAAGAGTTTATGTTCTTAACAATTATTGTTCCTGGACCGGTGAATCCTAAGCAACAAATTGACATTTTCCTTCAACCTTTGGTGAAAGAGTTACAAGATTTGTAGCATCATGGGGTCCTCACGTATGACATTTCAACACGAACGAATTTTCAAATGCGGGCTGCTTTGATGTGGACGATCAGCGACTTCCCGGCATATAGCATGTTGTCGGGGTGGAGCACGCACGGCCTAAGGGCATGCCCGCATTGCATGGATGACGCAAATGCGTTTCAGTTGAAACATGGCGGGAAGACGTCTTGGTTTGATTGTCATCGACGATTCTTACCGAAAGAAGATAGCATGAGAAAGGACAAAAGAGGTTTTCGAAAAGGGAAGATGATCACCGAGGGACACCTGTAATGAAAACAGGCGAAGAAATTTTAGAGGAGTTGGAAGAGTTGGGGCTGAAGAAGGTTACAGAAGTTGGAGCTGCAACTATTAACGGGAGAATATCTAAGACTACTGGGTGGCGTAAAAGAAGTATATTTTGGGACTTGCCATATTGGAAGACTAATCTAATCAGACACAACTTAGACGTCATGCACATAGAGAAGAATGTGTTTGACAACATCTTCAACACTGTGATGAGTGTGCCAGGGAAAACTAAAGACAACGCTAAATCGAGGCTTGACATAGCTGAAATTTGTCGTCGACCTTCGCTCAACTTTGACCCGCTTACAAATTCTTATCCTAGAGGTTGCTACTCGCTAGAGAAAAGGAAGAAAGAATTGCTATGTAATTGGATTAGAGATTTAAAATTCCCGGATGGTTATGCATCAAACTTCGACCGTTGTATTGATTCTCGTAGGCTTCAGATGTTTGGGATGAAAAGTCATGATTGTCATGTTTTTATGCAATGATTACTTCCTATCGCATTTCGACAGCTACTAGATGAAAATGTATGGCTCACTATAAGTGAGTTGAGTCTGTTTTTTCGAGAATTAACTACACGAAGTATAGAGAAAGAGGATATGAACTTCCTCAACTCAAACATACCTCAGATATTGTGCAAGTTAGAAAAGATTTTTCCACCAAGCTTCTTTGATTCAATGGAACATCTTACCGTGCACTTGGCGTACGAGGCTTCCATTGCTGGCCCAGTTCAATATCGTTGGATGTATCCATTTGAGAGGTATATATATTGATATATATAACAGAACATAAAATTTCAACGATGATTCGAATTTTAATTTTTTAAATGTTGTAATTAACTTTATCTCGTATAATTAGGTTGCTCAAATATTTGAAACACAATGTAAAAAATAAAGCGAAGGTCGAAGGATCAATTTGCAATGCATATTTGGTTAAGGAGGCAACTTCATTTTGCTCCTACTACTTTGAAGACCATGTCAGTACCTCCCGACGGCAAGTCCAGCGCAATGATGATGGTGGAGTCGGACCTAGCGCGAACTTTGTTGGAAATTTCTCTATTTGTACTTATCCTGGCCGTACATTCGGCAAATCAAAGAAACGATACTTAACTGAGTTGGAGTACAATGCTGGACATGCCTATGTCCTACTAAATTGTCCCGAAATCTCGCCTTACATTGAGTAAGTTTGCAATGTTAAAATTAAGGTGATTTCATGAATGTCTTTGTCGCTTCTCATTAACAAAACATAGTTCAATCCAATTATTTTCTAATGTACGCACATGATTTAGGCTTTTCATCGTTGAACTTCGACAATGTGTGCCTGACATCATCGACGCAGATGTAGACGCCAGGCTTGAGCTTGAATTTGCGAGTTGGTTTCATGAATATGTAATTCTCATCAATTAATATTTTGTTAGGTAATGACTTTCCCCATATACGGATAACAAAATAAGACTAATTTTTTGTTCTTGTGTTATGTGTTAGGCACGTAGTCATGTTAGTGATGAAACAATTCGTCATATTTCTTATGGTCCAGCTCGTCTTTGCACCGTGTATCATTCGTACCTTGTTAACGAGTACAAGGTTCAAACTCTGACGTATGGTGCGAACAGGGGAAGACAAAATAGTGGTGTGTGCGTGAAGGGTTCCAACTATGCTCATAACTCATATGACTTCTATGGCCAAGTCCTTGAGGTTATAGAATTGGACTATAGTGGGAATAAATATACAATGTTGTTCAAATGTGAATGGTTTGACCCTACTCTAGGTATCGGAACAAGGATTCATCCATCATTGAAGGTAGTTGAAGTCCAGCGAAATCGTCGATTCAACAAGTACGAGCCATTCATATTAGCAATGCAAGCATGTCAAGTATATTATTTGCCTTACCCCTCTTTGAGGAGGGAGCGAAATGAATGGTTGGCGGTTTGTAGGCTTCAACCAAAATATGCCGAGGAGTTAAATGTTACTGACCAAACAGACAGGGTGTCTGTTGGAGATGCAGCATATCAGGAGGATGAACCTAGCCCTTTTACCATTGAGGTTGGCAACAAAGGGTTACATGTTTCGCTAGCTGACCCGACCGGTTCACACATGACTGAGGAAGAGGAAGTTAATGAAGATGACGATGAATTGTCTTCGTCGTCCGAAAGTCAAACTTCAGTTGAAACAAGTGAAAGTGATTGAGACGTTTATAAATGTAACATTTAGTCTATTTTATTTTTATTACGTGAGGAACTTTTTTTCACTCTATTAAATTTACTTATTTATTTTTGTAGATCATCAAGATGACAGACCGTCGATCAGGATCTGGATCGGGTGTGGCCCTCCATTAGATATCGGGCAAGGCAGTCGTGTTCAGACTTCGATTGGTCGTGGCCGTGGTCAAGGGCGTTTCCAGAGCATGCAACACCAGCCTCGTCAAGAGGACCACATTCCTCCAGCACCCCATGAACGTGGATTGACTCTTAGTCGATCACCCCCACCATCAGTTATCCGACGTCCAGCTATTCGACCGGCTCCATTTGAACCACCATCTCGCCCTGCATCACAACCTCGGTTGATTGAGGGTACACTTGATCTTCAGAGGGATGCCTTATCTCCCCCCACTGAGCAACTCATCTCTACTGGGCTAGCAGAGTTGGCATCGATGACTAGACAGTCCCAGAACTCTACCCCATCCTCTAGCACTCATCACTCTATACCTTCCTCGTATGCAAGTGGTACGTCTGCAGGCGCTACTCATGATTCACCATCGTCTTCCACACACCCTAGTACCTCATCGTCCGCGTCGAGACAGCTCCCACATGTCGAGATGCCTCATGATCCAGGTTCTCCACCCGAACTTACAGGAGAGAGGGATGAGCCTCGGATTTACATTACTATCAACAATGAAAGGTATGTGGTTGTATTTCATTTTTCAAATAATTTGCGTTATCTCTAATATGACTTAAGCATCTGATTTTTCTCTTTACTGACTTACATCCTTCTGACATTTGTGCCCGGAAGATGACCGATACATTTAAGAAAGGCATGATTCCGGAGGGGTGCCGATGGAAATGTGTATCGCAATATCAGAGAGACATATATTGGGAGAGATGGAGGGTGAGTAATTCAGACTTTACGTTCATATTTGAATATATTTGGATGATTTTTTGTTCTAAACAATCACTTATTCTTTTTTAGAGTTACTTTGACTGGGACCCTCGAATTACTGCAAAAATTATGGCGGCCTATGAACGTCATGCGAAAGTGAGATATAAGGC
Organism: Stephania japonica; assembly: GCA_039657345.1. Lineage (NCBI taxonomy): Eukaryota > Viridiplantae > Streptophyta > Magnoliopsida > Ranunculales > Menispermaceae > Stephania > Stephania japonica. The sequence goes on along the minus strand of CM077564.1, from coordinate 36,248,037 downwards.
ATTGATGAACAAGCTGCTTAGCAAAGGTGAGCGCCCAATTTATGTGACCGAGGAGGCATGACGTAGATATGTGGAGTATTAGGAGAGTAACGACTTCAAGGCGAGGTCTAAAATAGCGTCATCAAATCGGCGGACTGAGAAAGGAGGGCCGGGCACAGGTGTGTCCAAACACACTGGTGGATCGATACCTTTTTTAGTTCATGAGGAACGATTAGTAAGTAATTAAATGAATTAGAATTTAGTTAAGTTGCTAACTTTCTAACTGTTTAACTTGTTAACTTTCTAACTTTTTAACATGTTGATGGATAATATGTTGTGTTTGCAGAGCAAGAAACTGGGGAGGGACTGTACGCCACTAGAGTTGTACCTTCATGTGCACACGAAGAAACACGATGGCCAGACCTTCATTGACGCACGGTCAGAAAGAGTTAATGTAAGTATTGTCTTTATTTTATTGAAATGCCAAGTTTACAACTGACATTAAGAGATGCATTATTTCAGCATTATATTTAAAACATATCCATTAACTTACAATCTCTTCCCTATTACTTGTAATCTCTTCCCTATGAAATAAAGATCCTTTGACAGGTAGAAATATCTTGATCTGCTAGAACTAGTGAGACAAATTATCAATTAGAAAGAATATCTTGATCTGCAAGAACTAGCGAGAGGAAGAGAAATTCAATAATTTTCCTTTCAAAGAAATAAAATTAGGAATGTACAATCAAATATCTAGAGAAAACCTTAACTTTGTGAGGGACATGAGATTTCCATATAACGGATAAATGAAGAAAAGAATTAGAACTAGGAAGTGAACTAGAAAGAATATTGTGATGTGAATGCCTGTTCCTTTAATGTTATACATCTCTAATACTAAAAGAAAAACCAATAATTCCCGCTGAAGCTCATGTTCGCAGCTCTTACGCCTTCCAACATAGTCTTTTTTACTTCTTGTTGCTAAACACATTTATTAAAGTGCAGAAAACACAAGTACATGGGATATCAAACAAAAACCAACATTAATAACAAACTGTTGTGGTATAAAATACACAATATTAACTTAGTCAACTGAGCGCTTCATAATCTTGAAACCTGCCGATTAAGATTTTGAACAAATGAAGAGACTTGGTGGAGAGATTATATACAACATCTCGCAATGTGGTCCTTACCGAACAAGTACACAATTTGGATAACCAAGAAGCCATCTCGAAATGTTTTCATTATTCTCTTTTAGTGTTTTTGGTAAACATGAGCAAACATTAAAAATGACACTGGAAAATTTATAGCCAGTACCAGAAGAAAACAAAACTTGTGCATGTCAAATTAAGGCGTATAGGTTTCAAAGCATCCATTATTGTATGAATTTTAGAAGAAATGAACTCCCGTAGCATTATGAAAATGTAAATCATGTCATCTATGACCATTACTCTTAAAGGCTCCAAGATAGCCGACTCCTGCAAGCAGAAACATATTGAGAATTTAACAAAATTATGAACAATTAAGTTTGAGACACGATTATCAAAGAAACACCGGTCAACTGTAATACAAACAAATACATATAAAACCAAAATTAAGGTGTTGCAAAGTAAGAACCAATAAAGTGCAATATATTAGGTAATAGCTATAGCATAACAATTCGGTAGTAGCACAGATCAACTGAATCAAGTTTGAAATCAAGTGAGCTAAGCAATACTCTTATATCCATTATATTGATAAGAAGAAACAAAAATTCAGAAAGTTCACCTTTTGACTAAGTTTTACAACCGAGCATAGATGTTCCTGCAGTTCCGGCATCTTTCCACCATAGTCCACCATCACCAAAGGCCTTAGCCCTGTGCATAGGGCAAGGATATCTGCAAAAGTATGACATACGCAAGTTGATATCAACATTTGACCAAAAAAGTTTCTTAAAGAACAAATTCTGTATAATAGCATAAAAAACTCCTCATTTGGAAAAAAACAATACGACTTCTTTCAATTTCTGGCCAATCCAAAGTCCAAATATATGAGTATCATCATGTAAAACCAGCGAGCAATATAGCCCCACTCACTCCAATGACAAATCATCAAGTGAGACTTCATCTCTTTTTCAATTCATCCAAAGATTCTCATGCTACCAAATATATGGAAAAACAACAACAACAACAACAACATAGCTTCAATTTCAAATTAGTTGAGTCTGCTAAATGGATCAAACTCCATCTACGTAGAACATTACATGCACCACATAACGTTCTCAAGTCCATATAAAGGAGAAGGACTCCGAAGCCCATTTCCGTATCCAAAAAATGGAGAGGGAGGTCCCAACCCTTTTTTCCATTCCTGAAAAATGGGGGAGGGTAACTTTTGTCATTCTTTATGAATGTATCAAACAAATGAGATAAACTAGATAAATAGGCCACTAGACAATTATGTGAATAGAAACATAATTTCTTTGGATAGCTCCTAACTCAATACATCACTACAACTCACAAGAATCACAAGCTCTATTTTTTTTTGGTTTCCCACATGGTGTTCGGCGCCAACGGCACCAACTAATCCGCGCTCTGGCATTGTCGGTTTTTGTTATACTCCATTGTAATGTATATACAATTGCAAGCTTAATCATGTAATTTGACCATGGAACCCTACCCAGTGAAACTAACACAAAATCCTAAATAAGAACTGAATTCAACCAAAAATCACAAAATCTCAACGACCCATTTCTTGAATCGACAAAATCTATAGAGGGTCGCAATCAAATCATCCCAAATTCTCATTAACATATAGAAACATAAAAATCAGTTCCAATCGCCAAAAAACGTGAACAAAAACAAATTCAAGAATGAATGAACAAGTGAAGACCTATCTCCAAACGACGCTTTGATGTGAGTTTCAACCTCCATTTGATTCGAGAAATGGAAGAACTGATCACTCTCAGTGCCTCCTCTAGTTGCTCCACCTTCATTTCCAGACCCAATTTAGGAAACACAATGTTTTTTTTATTGAGACAGTCAAGGGTTCACCCAATGACTTTGGTTGCATCGTCCTTATTCCTTAACCGGAGGCCCCAATTCGATCGTTAGGTGAAAAGTCGATTGAAAATTTTAAAGGGAGAACTTTGTCGTCACTAACTAAGTGGTGTTATCCATCTCAAACCCAAATTAGATGGGCTTATTGAGGTTTAGATACCAAATGGCTTAGCTCATATTTAATAAATTCATAATTATAATTTACATGGCTCTCTCTCCTTTGGTTTAGATACACAATATTAACTTATTTAATGCTTTTCATAGATCAATTCCATGGCACTTTCTCCTTTGGTTGAAAGTAATGTTCTGTTAATGTAGAAACTTACATGCATGGTGCTTTTGAATTTCACTATGTGCTTGGTACTGTTATCTCTTGAAATCAATCTAAGAGTTAGTTAGCTAATTAATGCCTCTGTATTTGCTATTGTTATCTGTTAATATTATACTACTACGAGTGGTTGGACAATGTAAGTTAATTTTTTTTAGCTTCTCAGGTTAAGTTCATTTTCTTTATCTTCTCGTTGAACTTTTATATGATCATGTCAAAGACCACTTGTGAAATTTGCAGGTCTATTTTGTTTTTTACTTGTATATGTTTGAATTACAATTATAGGCTGAGATTCAGAGGATGCGCGAGGAGATGTCACAGTCAGTAGAAGAGGCAGGAGATGATCCACATGTGGACGAGACAGATTTATATTACAAAGTCGTCGGTGTTGATCACAAGGGACGAGTGTACGGGTTAGGATCTACGGGAAGGAGGTACAATGATCCAGGAGCCAGCTCATCTCAGGGCCCGTCGAGCCAGGACTTTGCGACTCTTCAATCTAATGTCTCACGTCTCACTTCAATCGTTGAGGATCAACAAAATCAAATACAGACGTAGCATGAACAGATAGCTTTACTGCAGTCCATGTTGATGCAGAGTATGAGAGGTGGACATCCTGGAGCGAGCTCATCTCATCCTCCACCTCTACCTCCACCTCCACCTCCACCTACACGTCCACGTTCACGTCTACGTCCACCTCCACCTCCACGCCCATCTCACCAGGAGACTCTTACTCCACCGACGGCGGTGCCTACTCCAGCTTTGGATGCTAACGATGTTTATCACCCGAGAATGTACGAGCCTGAAGATGAAGAGGAAACGAACTGGCCATTGCAGCAGGAGTGGATCGATGCATTGTCCGACACACATCCCCTACCACAACCTGACAGAGACAATTGATATGATACACTTGATATACATTTGATATGATACACTTGATATTTTGATATATTTTGATCTTTTGGTATTTTTTGATATTTTGATATATTTTGATATTTTGGTGGAAACTTTTACACACATGTATATATGATGTCTATTTTGATATTTTTTAGAACTGTTTTGGTTTCATTAGCATGTTATATGTGAAACTTCTATTGTACAATGAGTTCCCCACAGGTATTTGTGTTGTATGATATGTTTTCCACAGCTTTGAATGTATAAACAAAATTGTTGCGGGTTATTTGTGTTTTAATGCAGGTTGTTGCGGGTTATTTGTTTTCAGCAGGTTATTACGGGTTATTTATTGCAGGTTATTTGTTTCCATAGGTTGTTGTAGGTTATTTGTTGCGGGATGTGTGATGAAATGTGTTGTGTTGCGGGATGTGTGCTGAAATGTGTTGTGTATTGCAGGATATGTACTGAAATGTGAAATGTGTTGCAGGATGTGTGCTGAAATGTATTGCAGGATGTGTGCTGAAATGTTTTGCAGGATGTGTGCATGATGTGTGCTGAAATGTATTGCAGGATGTGTGCTGAAATGTGAAATGTGTTGATGTGTGCTGAAATGTATTGCAGGATGTGTGCAGGATGTGAAATGTGTTGTAGGATGTGTGCTGAAATGTAAAAATGTTTTTGTTTGCTGGAATGATGAATTCCATCCCTAATTCAGTTTCTAATCAGGGACGGAATCAGGGACGGAATGCATAATAAGCGCTAGTTAAAACTATGAGTTCGGTTTCTAAACCGTCCCAGTTTAGAGACGGATTTAGGAACGGAATTTATAAATTCGGTCTCTAATCCGTTGTTAATTAGAGACCGTTTTAAGAACGGAATTTTCAGTTTCTAAATTAAGAACGGAATTTTTGGTTTCTAATTAACAACGGATTTCAAATTCCGTCCCTAATCAGTTTAGCGACCACGATTTTGGCAACCGACTTATTCCGTTCCTAATTCGGTTTCTGACCATTTAGCAACCGAATATCAAGCTATTAGGAACGAAATTTTTGTCCCTATCTGGGCTGATTCTTGTAGTGTGGAATACAAATCAATTACCACAGTAACCCTAATGTATGCATTTCTAACATTAATTATAACATTATTCATAATCAAATATGACACATTAGGAAAGGAGTCAATGAAATCATCACAAGGCATCATGCTATTTCAACATTCAACTTGAATAGAGCAAGGAAAGCATGATGGTAGATTACTAATAACAAGTCATCAAATTGACTGAAAGAGAATTTAATATGAATAAAATAAAGTAGGGAGTTCCTACAGTTTCACTTACAAGTCAAAGGATAGCTCTAACTATCCGGCCTCGCGACACTCCGACTAGCGTTCCCGAACTCCCGTGACACCCCTAGGTCCCTGAAAAGTTATTTCATATCCTTTATTTATTAATTAATATTTTGTTACATAGATATATTTTATGTATATATACATATATGTGTATGTGTATATGTATATATATACATATGTGTATTTGTATATATATATATATATATGTATGTATGTATATGTGTATTTGTATTTGTATATATATATATGTATATGTATGTATACATATATGTATATATATGTATATGTATTTATCATTATTAATTGTTTTATTATTTTATTTTATTTTTTTGTATATATACATGTGTATGTGTATATATAAATATACATACATGTATATATTATGTATACGTATCCATATATGCATGTATGTATATGTATTACATATATATATAGTATTTATTATTATTATTATTTTTATTTTTTTTATTTTATTTTTGGGGCTGGACCGGGTCTGACTCGGTCCAACCGGTTTGACCGGTCGACTGGGTCCCCCCTTCTTTTTTTTTTTCCTTCCTTTCTTTACTTCTTCAATCCACACAACAACTCCAACACCAACATCAACATCATAGCATCACAATCCACCATTAACACATTGATTTTTAAAAAATCAACTTCATTCAACCTCACCAACACCACCATTAACGTCTACCACAACAGTCAACAACAAAAAGGAAAAACTCACCTCGTCTTGACGACGACCCGATCCCTTCGATCTTCTCCTTCTCCCTCTCTCTCGGACTCCTCTTCTTCTTCTTCTTCTTCTTCTTCTCCCCTTTTTTGTGTGGTGGTGGCGGTGGGGTTTTTGTTGGTGCTTTGGGGGGGGGGTCAAATGACCATTTGACCCCTGCAACCCTATTCTTTTCTATATAAACCAATGCCCTTTTTTGTCATTTCTCAAATCATTTTTTTTATTTAAAATGTATATAAATTTAAATATATATATATTTAAATATATATATATGTATGTCTAATCCAATTTAATTAATTTAAGGCTATAGCTATGATCTAATGTACATTAATTTAATTACATTATATTTTACTAAGTTTAGACTTACCGCAAGTCTCACTATTCGATACCCTGGCTTGCACGCAACTCAAGGCAAGTCCCTGATCGCGTCTGGACTCGATAGCTACAAATATTGACTTAGTCAACCTACACACATACAAAACACTAGGAATACATCAATACAAATATAAAATTTACCTCGGCCACATGCCTCGGTTTGTGTGTGCATCTCATGCGGGTCCCACGTCACGGGTCGGTAATCCTGATTAAGCAGTTAATCAAGATTAGCAAAATTAGGCCGTGACAAATATTCCGAACAAAATGGAAATTTCGTCCTCAAAATTAAATTCAGGTTAGAGTTCTAACTGACTCGAAAAGGTACGAAAACGATCTCGCATATAGTCTCCCTGCTCCCAAGGGAGTTTTGAGTCGTCGTAAAACTGCCACTTGACGAGTACTTTCGAGATAGGATTGTTCCTCAGCTACTATACCTTTTGGTATAGGATCTGGATAGGCTGCTCCCCATGGCGATATAGATGATGTGATGAATCTCTTATTTCCCAAATCTTGAAGCTGACTCCTCGACTCCTCCAACTCTCTCAGAGCCATGCGATAGGGTGGTATTGAGATCGGCTTGATACCTGGTACGAGATCAATTACGAAGTCTACCTCTCAAGGTGATGGTAGAACCGGCAAGTCCTCCAGAAAGACATCAGGAAAGTCTCTGACTACTGGTATGTCTTCAAGTCGAGGTTCCTGACTCTCCGATACGGCGTACAAATCTACTAGAGTCTCCATCTCCTCACTAGACGCTAATCGACGTGTCATGGTACAAGCACTCGGTGTGTTACCTCGATGAACAAAAATCGTACGCCTTGGGATCTTGGATATCACGAATTTATTGAAACAATTGCAATTCATCCCTAAAGTGTAGTCACTCGTGAATTGACTTTTAGTTTCTCGTCATTTAATCATTACCCTAGCCAAGATTTAAATGATACTAGCCCTAAAGTCTGCACGTCACAACATTATTAGTGGGCGAGTCACGCTCCGCGACCACATGCTCATCATACATACGTACGACACTTTGGTCATAATACTCAAGAAAAATCTTGCTAGGCGTAATTTTCTATACAAATACGAAACTAAGTCGTCTTACCATCGACTGGCCTAACCAGGTTATGTATTAGAAATAGATCAGGACTTTCCCTCAACTCGGTCTCGCATCGCAGTTAGGTCTGTCCTACAAGAATGTGGGCTCTCTCTCGATCTTGTGGTTGTGATGTCTCCTGCCAATAACTCACTGGTTGCTTACACTTTTGCACGATGTGTTCTACCTGATGATCTATTACATGTCGGTTGTCTCTTCTGATCACCATGTGTAATCTTAGTCTGACCATGCCTTGGAGCATCTCGGTCTCTGCCTCTTGGCACCTACTGTGTCTGCTGAGATAGTATTGCTGGCATAGATGAAGTTGGCAAGATGGGTGGAGTCGCGTGAGATATAGTCTGGTGGCTGGTCTCATGATACTTGAGCTCTGAAATTTCCCACTTGTGATCCTCACTCCCTTGCCTTTTTGTCTCCGCCTCTCAAAATCAAATCCTTGTTCAAACCTAGCAGAAGATTCCTCAAACGCAGTGGACGTGGGCATATCCTTGCCTGATACAACTATCGGTGCAGCAACAATTGGCAACTCTGGCAGACGATGTACTGCAAGCTATGTCGATACAATCGGAGTCTCTGAAGTCAGGGGCGTTGTATTATTAACTGCAACCACGTTGGGGATGGCCGGTATCAACGTCATCATTTGCGCCGTAATGTGCTAAACTTCGCAAGTTGTTGTCCCTGAGCCGCTACTTGATAAGATAACCTCTGAATGTCCTCCACCAATGCAACAAATTTCTGATTGCTGTTAGCTCCTCCATCTCTATCTTCGTGAGAATTCGACATCAGCTTCTATACGTTGGCGACGTACTCTTCATCGACCACTACGTATATAGCGCGTATATACACACATAATTATACTTGTACATATAACAATCCCTAACTAACTTTCACTCGATTCCCAACAAAATAGTTCCTAGGAAATGTTCATCTGGTTTCCACTTCTAAAGTTTGTGTTTTATTTATTGAGAACAAGTCTCTGTATTATATCCCTAAGATTCTAACCCCTAGTCTCTGATACCAACTGTAACGTTGGTATCACAATTTTAGACAACTCTATACTATGTCCCTAAGGTTCTAATCCCTAAACTCTGATATCAATTGTAACGGCCCCTATTTTTGTTTAGGGTACCGCCCGGCCTAATCCCATAATTAAGCCCTAATTCCAACACGTAGGACCTAATTATGTATTATTCAGCCTGTACTACCTATTTTTCTCTATATTTAACAATTAATTTATTTAGCGGAAGTCTTTACAAATTTAATGCGGAATTCTTAAATATTTTAGTGGAAGTAAATCTTATAATTATAAGTGTGGAAACCAGGAAATAACAATCACCATATATATATATGCATATAACGACGAACATATATATAACAAAGTGAAAGCCAAAAGTCGGGTGACTAACTCTCGTCCCAACAAAACAACCCAAGCAAAAGACGTATATAAAACATAATACAAAAAAATATATGACCTACATGTACAGCAGCTACGCGCTACGAGCTCAGAGGTAGTCGTCGATCTTCTCCTTGCCCGGTCTAGTGCTGTTTGACGGACCTACACCCACCGTCACAAACTAGACGGTGAGTATAGTGATATTTAAGTGATAACCGGGGAATTCTATACTTCATTTCCAATTTAAAGAGAGATATTTAAATGCATAATAAAGCAGAAAATGTGCTGAGAAAGTAATGCATATAAATATCACGATTAACAAGTTAGATAGATAGACTGACACAGGCTAAGTCGAGATGATCTACGTCCAGTCGGCGGTGAGAAATATCAACCAGCCTTTGTCCACTATCGTATGGAGATACTCTCAACATACTTTGTAAATTTTTGAATGTATATATATAGAACTTGCCAACAACCCCGTAGTTCAAGCTACGTGATGCCACCCAAGTAATAGCGGTGAGTGCCGGAAACCCTGAGGTCTAGTGACCCCGTGAATCCACCCATCTCTCGTGCAATGGACACTAGATAATCTCCAACTTTTATTTCAAGGATTTCATTTCTAAGATTCTACGATATCAACTATAAGTTAGGCTACAAAGCCTCAAAGGAAATGGAATACATATCAATTACCACAGTAAACCTAATGCATGCATTTCTAACATCAATTATAACATTATTCATAATCAAATATGGCACATTAGGAAAGGAGTCAATGAAATCATCACAAGGCATCATGCTATTTCAACATTCAACTTGAATAGAGCAAGGAAAACATGATGGTAGATTACTAATAACAAGTCATCAAATTGACTGAAAGAGAATTTAATATGAATAAAATAAAGTAGGGAGTTCCCACAGTTTCACTTACAAGTCACAGGATAGCTCTAACTATCCGGCCTCGCGACACTCCGACTAGCGTTCCCGAACTCCCGTGACACCCCTAGGTCCCTGAAAAGTTATTTCATATCCTTTATTTATTTATTAATATTTTGTTACATAGATATATTTTATGTATATATACATATATGTGTATGTGTATATGTATATATATATATACATATGTGTATTTGTATATATATATATATGTATGTATGTATATGTGTATTTGTATTTGTATATATATATATGTATATGTATGTATACATATATGTATATATATGTATATGTATTTATCATTATTATTTGTTTTATAATTTTATTTTATTTTTTTGTATATATACATGTGTATATGTATATATAAATATACATACATGTATATATTATGTATACATATCCATATATGCATGTATGTATATGTATTACATATATATATATAGTATTTATTATTATTATTATTATTTTTATTTTTATTTTTATTTTTTATTTTTGGGGCTGGACCGGGTCTGACCCGGTCCGACCCGGTCCTACCGGGTCCCCCCTTCTCCTTCAACAGAGATTGCTGCTTTTTTTTTTTTTTTTTTTCCTTCTTTTCTTTACTTCTTCAATCCACACAACAACTCCAACACCAACATCAACATCATAGCATCACAATCCACCATTAACATATTGATTTTTAAAAAATCAACTTCATTCAGCCTCACCAGCACCACCATTAACGTCTACCACAACAGTCAACAACAAAAAGGAAAAACTCACCTCGTCTTGACGACAACCCTCGATCCCTTCGATCTCCTCCTTCTCCCTCTCTCTCGGACTCTTCTTCTTCTTCTTCTTCTTCTTCTTCTTCTTCTCCCCTTTTTATGTGTGGTGGTGGCGGTGGGGTTTTTGTTGGTGCTTTGGGGGGGTCAAATGACCATTTTACCCCTGCAACCCTATTCTTTTCTATATAAACCAATGCCCTTTTTTGTCATTTCTCAAATCATTTTTTTTATTTAAAATGTATATAAATTTATATGTATATACATATATATATTTAAATATATATATGTATGTCTAATCCAATTTAATTAATTTAGGGCTATAGCTATGATCTAATGTACATTAATTTAATTACATTATATTTTACTAAGTTTAGACTTACCGCAAGTCTCACTATTCGATACCCCGGCTTGCACGCAACTCGAGGCAAGTCCCTGATCGCGTCTCGACTCGATAGCTACAAATATTGACTTAGTCAGCCTACACACATACAAAACACTAGGAATACATCAATACAAATGTAAAATTTACCTCGGCCACATGCCTCGGTTTGTGTGCGCATCTCATGCAGGCCCCACGTCATGGGTCGGTAATCCTGATTAAGCAGTTAATCAAGATTAGCAAAATTGGGCCGTGACAAGTTGACACGTAGTTGGTGGCATGCATTGGCGTTCGTGAAATAGTGGTGCGCAGTTTGAGGGGTGTGGTATCCCAACTGAAATTCACTTTGAGTTTTTACCGCTTGTTTATTTGATATCATGTCCTATTGTTCAATCAATCTCATTTTCAGTATTTGTTTATGGTTGGTTGAGTTTACTTCTGTCGGGTTTAATCTATTGCGTTGATATAGTGTTACACTAGACCATATCATGTATTTTAGAGGTATGTCGGTGGATTGTCGACCCTACTGCTGAGTTTTTTATGCACATGTCGGTGCATCGTGGTCTACGACGGCCACCGAGCAGAGTTAGGGATTTCAGTCAATTCAAGTTTACTCACTGATGGTACCTGGGTGATAGTTTAAAATATGGTGGTTGTCTAACCTAGATCGTGCACGCACTTTGATTCACTATTATTCGATATTCATGCGAGGGTCCTTCCCAGTTACCTAATTATTTTCTTCCTCATGTTTATTTAATAGTATTTTGATTCTAACATTTATTTATATTATTCACTCGGTAAAGTTCCTTGTGGTTATTCACTCTAGAATCATCATTTGTTTTGTCGTGATGATGGAGTGCAAACCTTAATACGAGCAGGGGGAAGGGCAAGCTTGAGGACTTCTTTTGATCGACTTCTGCACTTGACTTGTATGTGTGTTTACTTTTCCTTGTTTTATGTTGGATTTGGGACACGAGTGACACTTGGACTAGTATAAGACATAATTTGAGGTGTATTTTGATATTTTAGAAATATTTGGATCTTGCTATATATTGTTGATCTTTTGGTTGGGTTTCCACACTAAAAAAATGTTCTTTTACATGATTTACTATCTTATTTTGATAATAAACGTTATTTAAGTCTTCCGCTCAGAATAATCTGAAAATTTAACAGATGATATGGAGTCCAATAGCTAACTTGATAATTTAATATAGAAAATGATATAAAAATTAGCGGTAAATGAGGTTGCATTTGAGACAAGGTGCATGTGGGACACGATTGGGCCGGTTGTGGCAGGGTTGTGGGCCCGTGATGCATGACATGGTAGCCTCAGATTTTGGGGTCGCTACAGTCTGTGCCTATTATCCAGCCTACTCAAGTTCGCCCACACTTCTCAGAATAAACTAGAATTTGGCAGCGAAGTAAACAACCAATTGTACAACATAAGTAAGCATATGGAAAGAATATACAATGATAAACAATAATAGCGGGAACAATTGAAAAACCAACAAATAAATACTTTAATGTGTTCTTTAAGGGGTGTACGCAACTCAATACGCTATAATTCCCAGAACCAATAACCTTAGAATGCGTGCTCAATACCCAAACTACGATCCCCTAAGGCCCTAAAGTCCATTTTATTGTATTTAGTGCATTTCCCTGTTGTTTATGTGTATTAAATCAAAATTTCCAAAATAGCACGAAAACTTACAAACAACATTCTTTACAACCCTTGAACTCTGACCCATTTTTCGCTAAATAATATGACTTAAAATGAGGGAGATATGACCATTTTACTAAAACCACTAAAATAGAGGTTGTTCAGGAGATGGAGTGCACTCCCACATTTGATGGAGCATGCTCCATGCTCGAGTTCTGCACCCCCCAAATCACCACAAATCATCCCCAAATACTCTCATATCATTGTAAAGCCTCAGAACTCGGCCAAATAACATTAACCATCATCTAAATACATCAAAGAGTCAAGAGGGATAAGATTCATGGATTATTTGATCAAATTGCTTGCATTTCATTCCATCAAAAACCTTAACTTTCCAACAACACTTAACCAAACTTGAGCAAACTTAAAGACCAACAACAACAACATAACTGCGACTAACATATCATCAAAAAGAGCCCAAAACCAATGAGCTCACCACCAAATTCATATTCGGCCCAACACCCCCAAAATTAACACCAAAAGATAAAGAAAGATGAGGGAAACATGGATCTAACCTTGATTTATTTGATCTCCTAGCCAAATCCTCTCCAAATCATCAAGGAAATGATCACCAAACCCTCCTCACCACCACAAATTTGTAGATTTATCCAAAAAGGAGAGAGAAAAGGTGGTGGTGGTGACCAAAATGGACTATTTACAGTCCCTACTTCATCTCATGTGTTTGTCCATCCCTAGACCATTTGACTAGACCTATCAAATGGTCTCAAATTGGTCGATAAATCCACTTAAAGTGACAAACATGTGGACTTGGTCTTATCCTTGTTTGTTTACAATTATTGATTCTCGGGCATTTCGATACCCAACACTCGGCATTTCAACTTGCCATTCTCAACTTCAATGACATATCCGACCTACGTTGTGTTCCCTTATCAATCATTTGTGACATTTTATTATATTAGTCTATGTGAACCCTTTCTTAGCCTAGTGTTCCTGTCATACGCCCGTCCGGTTCCTGCGCCAACACATATTTCTAATCGAATACCCGACACACTACCTCACCCGGCTTAATAATATAAATCACACCTGCGATGTAATGATTCATAACATATTCATTATCAACACAATTACTCAGATAATCAGTCAAAAATAACATTTTTGCCAAACCAAGCATACTGCGGCCTATCTGTGGCATCTCTGTAGACCTGAGCTGGCGTCCACGTCAGAAAATACGTCAATAACGACCTTAATGAAATTTGGGTTGTTACACTTATTATACTTTTGGGTTGTATATATTTGGATTGAACGATAGTTCTCTGACCTGCACATGTTTATCACATTGTTTATTTGCCATCTTTATTATATATTCATGTGATCATTGCTTTCTTGGTTTCCACACTTAGGATTTGTATTAATTTCTTTTGTTAAACCTCTTACGACTTCTGTTGAATTTAATAAACTATTAGCAAGTTTTAATTAACTCTGAAAATTCTGAATAACGATGAATTGAGTAATACTTATTCTGAACACAAATAATGAGGTTAATAAGACAAAAAGGCTGACTAATACGTTGTTAAGTCATACGTGGCTGAGATTAGGACTTAATGATAGGATTAAGCCGGGCGGTGCCCTAGATTAAGGGAGGGGTCGTCACAATATTTGTAGTAATAGTGTGATCAATAAAGGTTGATTACAGATATCGTCCTTAGGGAAAGGTATATATGGATACTCTTACTTAGTTAAGTTTACTAATTTGTTAAGAAAACTCTTTTATTATGATTTTCTAAAACTAAATTAAAAGCTATCTACCAAAACAATGTAACTTTAGGTTAACTTCTTATTTAAGAGAACTCTTATTTCACAACTTTTCTTAGGTAATGATAAACTATGCTTACATAACTCAATTTTCTTTTCTATCATGTGTGTGTATGCAATGCAATTTAGAATAGACGAATTTCTTCCTAATTCACTTCAACCTACTATCATGGTGAAAAAGACCTTAATGCTTCACTAGAATTCTACCTATCGTTGTGAATAGCGTTAATTTCACAAATTTTTAAGTTCAAAATTCTTAAATTAATAAACACTTAAGCTTACTATTTGTGCCTCCTAAATCAATAGCCATCTATCGATGTGTTACGTCTCTTATAATTGTGTTTTTCATATCAGGATTAAAAGCTCCACAGTCATGGTTACTCCTAACTCCACTAATCAATAAACATGTGATCTTGATGCTTATAGCATTAAGCTCAAAACTAACAAAAATTCTAAAATATGCACAACTATTTTATTACAATTCCATCATACTTGCATAGTTATCATACCATGAAGCCATTGATCTCTAAGATAAAGTAAACTACTTCATATTAAACATTAAAAATATGCAATTCATTGTATTCGGTAATTAAATCAAAGAATTACCTTAAATTGAATCAAAGAAACAACTATGAATTGTAATATTGGAGTTTTCAGTGTATTCTCCTTCAATATCTCTCTAAAAACAATCTTAAACTCTAAAAAACTCAATAACTACTCTCTTATATGTTCTTGTGACCTTTTTTTAACATAAAAATGTCTTAAAGTACTTATAGCAACCCTAAATTACAATCCCAATTGAATTAGAAGCTTAAGACTTTATACATTCTATTATGTCCCTGAGTCTCAAGTCGTCCCACATTGTACATTATAAGCCATAACGCCAGGCAGCTTCAAACTTTCTATTTATTTTCCATCCTTCAGACTTGACGATGTACGTTCATCATCTTGATGTCGTACGTTGTATGTCACAGCGTCGTCAGAGCATCGACTTATGTTCTCCTACATTATCTGTCTTGTCTTCATGCCATCTGGTTTATGCTTACGTCGTTATTCCTTTTGTTCACGACGTGAACTCTATTTTTGTGTTTTTCTTCACTTTTTCTCCTAGATTTCTTACTTTATCTCTTTTCTTCATTTTAAACCTGAGAATGAACAAATACCACAATTCAGTGGCTATTTTGGGATGTTTAGACTATTTATTTTGCTAAGATACTGTAGTGGTCCAAATTCCTAAAAATAGCATCGCCCTGCCTAATTCTGTAATTAAGCCCTAATCCTATCCACGTATGACTTAACTATGTATTAGTCAGCCTTTTTAACCTATTCTCCTCTTTCTGTATTCAGGATGAGTAATACACGTGATATACTATTATTAAATTTAGAGTTAATTAAAACTTTTTAACCAACTATTAAATACGAAGAAAGTCTTAACAGTTTAGGCGGAAGCAATCAAATTTAAACCATAAGTGTGGAAACCAGGAAAATATTATCGATCACATGCGATATAGTCAGATGGCGATAACAGTATCATAGTTTGTCAAGTCAGGGAACTAATCATTCAGCCCAATATACAACTCGAAATGTATATAAAAGGACGTAAGCAAGTAGATACATCAAAATGCCAACACCTACGTGAATCAAGTAGTGGTACATCAAAGTTTCGGAGATAGTCGTCAATTTTCTCCTTGACTGGCCTGCTAGTTGATGGATCTGCACATACCGTCATAAAAAGAGCAGTGAGGACAGTAAAATAATAATAAACCAAAATAGGCATTTATCCACATTTCCAAATACAAGAAAATAGGTATTTAAAAGCATAAAGCAACGAAAGATTGTTTGAAATTAGAAACATGTTTGTAAATACACCATCGTTCTAATGACCTCATGTAATAGGTCAGTACACGAGTACTTCGTACTACCCTAATTGACCACACATGGGCCTCATGTAATAGGTTAATACTCGTGCACTTCGGTATTACCCTATATGGTCATGGATTTTGTCAAACAACCTTATGTAGAAGGTCTGTATCACTAATTGAATAGATCGCGATGCCGCGGGTTCCATACCCCGTGAGCCGTGCATATCTATGTAAATTTTCTTGTAGTGTACATCGGTACTACCCTTATTGGTTGAGGACTATCGTCCTAAATACCTCATGTAATAGGTTACCACACGAGCACTTCATACTACCCTAATTGGCCACACATGGACCTCATGTAATAGGTCAGTACCCATGCAATTCGATATTACCCTAATTGGTCGTGGATTTCATCAAACAACCTCATGTAGTAGGTCTTTATCACTAAATGAATAGATCCTGACACCTTGGGTCCCATACCTCATGAGCCACACACATCTATGTAAATATTTAAGGAAGCATATCAACACAGAATAAACAAGAAATTTCAAAGGAATGGCATAACAAAATACTCCATAAAAGAGAAGATTATACAACAAACATGGCATTTCGAGTACAAGAATTTACACACATGAAACAAATGAAAATTCAAAAATTTACGCGGAAATGAAATGAAAATAAGTGACTAGTCTGTCTACTCACTTTTCACATAAGATTCCTAGTTCAACCGGCCTCCTGACACCTTAAACTCGCATGCCCGGACTCACGGAATGCTTCCCTAAGCTCTTGATATGTTTAGATGTGATTTAAAGTGTTTATGAGTCGTTTTGGTAGGTTTTTATAATCACTTAGTCAAACTAGCCCATTTAGTTAAATATTTAAAAATGTGGATGAACAGTGCCTAGCGCAATGGGGAAAATTTCCCGAGCGCGCTACCTGCGTCGAAACCCATAATTCCCTACAAGAATTCTGGCGTTTTCGACGGCTGCGACCACCTCCTTCACCTTTGCCGACCCCATCCTCAAGTCGTAAGGGAGTAACACTACAAAGAAGCCAGAGTCACATGCATTCAACCATTTACTCATCAATTTCAAGACACCCACATGCATGCAACATTTTCACACAAATCTAACACCAAATCAGTTTAAAACTTCATTTGAGTGCTAGTATAGAATCAAATACACCCAAAAATCTAATAAAATCAGTGACAAACCCCGAAAATCGTTTTAAATGGAAAACCTCCAAATTTCAACTCATTTTCTTTAGGTTTTGGAACATAGAGAGATGATGAAGATGATTACCTTTTTCTTAAGCTCTCAACCTTCGAAAACCTCTAATTTCCAGCTTTAAAATCCTTCCTTTGGCTGTCCAGAATTTGCATGCAAAATGGTGGTTTTGATGAGAAAACCCATCAAGTTGATATTTATACTCTTGTTGTAATCTAGTGTGTGTTGCACATCTCGAGGTCTGTCCTATGGCTTCTAGATGGCTGTCCCAACTCTTGGTGACACACAACTTGACTCATTTTGCCTTAGATGCCTCAATTTATGCTCATCTCTACATAAATATATGGCTCCTAACTAATTGTCCGAAACTATAGGATAAAATTTTTTATTTGATTTAATCAACTCAACTTATGCACATAATTCGATTTGGTTAGTGTATTTAGTCACATACTTGACATATTAATGGTCCACTAACCTTCGACTACTCGGCACCCAGTGCCCCGCATCCCGATATGAATATTAAGGTGTGTCCCCGCTTGCACGTCGAATAATGAATAAACAAATTAACACTAATGATCCGAGTATAGTGTACACACATACATCACACTAAGCATCCATCACACCAAAAATAATATATTTCTCGGTCTTTGTGCCGAGTGTTAGTTCGTGTACCCGCTTACGGGCCACGTCACGGATCGGTGACCCCGATTATGACCAAAATCTAGAATTAAAAATTAGGGTCGTGGCAGATACTACATAGATATAAGTCTAACTAAAGACTTGTCAAATAAACCTAAACTTAAGATTTCGCATGCCCTAAGCAAATGTGCAATTTAACATGTTATAAACTAACTACCATAATTAACTATTATGCTTATAAACCTATACCCACAATTTACAAATTTCATGGAGCCTCCTTCAATTTAACTGGTTATCGAGTCATCAATTCATAAAAGAAATTTTAAAGTTATGATTTGTATAGACAAGTAGCCTAAAAAACAGCTATAGCTCACTTTCAAAACTCAAAGTTGTTCATAACTAAGACCTTCAACTACTCACAAATTTACTTAACCTCGACACTCAAGCAACAAGTTTAAAATATCATGATTTATCATTAATCTCAATAATTGACAAACAAGTATACACAACACTTTTCATTATTGTATACTTACTACTTCAAGAGTCCATAGGGTGATGCAGCGTTGGGGATTGCAAGGATGGTTTGAGCATGAATGTCTCTCCATTCAAGTTGTATGCTTTTATGTGTGGCTGGGAACTCGGCTCCTATCAGTGCTTCTTATGACATCTGGTCCTTCAATTGCCTTTGGCATAGGCTTTTAGCCTTGTAGCGGCATGACTGCCTATTCCGAGCTTGTGCTCTGTGGGGTTTCGATCCATGCTTCTTAGCTCCTCTCTAAAGGAGATTGGACTCCAGCCCACGTTATGGATGGCAGGTAGAGCTTGAAGGTTGAAAGCTTTGGCTTTAGTTTGGCTTCAGCGTCCCATGATGGTCCTTGCTTGTTGTGGGTCATCTTTGTTGTTTGGGATGGATCACCATCCTGTGTATGTACATAGTATTCATTCTCATTTGTCTAGTACGTATGTTAAGGGTACACAGTCCCTTTGTATATTTACTTTGAGTGATAATACTTCTTTCATGAGTAAGTCTCCTATTACCTCAAAAACTACATCAAGAGTTCATAAAACTTTGTTTTTGAGGTTCTTTTTTGCCCATGTATGGTATCAATAAATAGTATATATATTCATAGTATTCAAATGTTGAAAAAGGAACTTTACTTCTTTTTTTTGAAAAAGAAACTTTACTTAAGTTAGCTACTTGCACTCGAGCTAAATCTTTTATTTGAGAAGTCTTATAAACTTCTTTTTATTTTCTTTTTATTTCTTTCTCTTTTTTTACATCTCCTTTTTCGAACAATACGATTCCTTGCTCCATTTCCTGTGGATACTGCTTTATGTGGGATTTTTTTCTCTCATTACCTCTTATTTTGAGGTTTTAACTCATGTTTGCACTTTTCACTTTTACATCAAGTTCTTTTCCAACTAGATAAAGCTTAACTTATTGGTTTTAGGTTTAAGTACCAAAGAAATTCCATGTTTGTATGGCTCAAAATGTTTAACTAGAAAATAACTTTAAATTACAATATGTGTGTGTGTGTGTATCCTCATATAGAACACATAGAGACAACCCTTAGCAACCAATCAACATAAGTGCAAAATTCTTACTTTATCAGTTACATATGAAAAAATTCTCAATCCAACATGTCAATCAAACCTAATCCAACAAAATCGACGCCACCATTATAAGATCAATCCACAAAACAAAAAACATAAAGAAAAAAGAGCTCTAAATCCAACCTACTTATTTTTTCTCCATCTTCATTTCGTTGCACTGCGACGTCAAAGTCCACAGGCCCTAACGAAATCAAAGTTCACATGATCTGGATGAAGAGGACGAGAAAGCTTGATATTCCAGCGTAGACAGTTTGTTGGATCAATCAATGAGGAAAAAAATGCGAGAATGAGAAAAAAATGTGAAAGGTAAAAGGAAATATGAACGAACGGAAAGAAAATTCACGTGGAGATAGTGGGCGAAGCAGTTGGAGTATATAATCCTACATCGAAAATATAATAAGAGTTGGTGTAGTATATAAGTGGTGTAGATTGGATCCTAGTACAAACTAATTGGTTTTGTGCAAGATAAGCTCCAACCCCATTTGTATACTCACGTTTGTGTATGGCCCAACACTCTTCAGCCATAGATTTCTATATGGTATCAAAGCAGAACAATCTTTGGCTTGTATTTGATGACTTGGTGGGATAGTAGTGGATTCTAGACCCGTTTGTGGACCTAGAAACCTATAAGAGTAGGTCTAGGTATGTTTGTGCAGACCTTTAAAGGTAGGTCTGTGTTTGGCAACAGACAACTAGTCTAGACGTACTTGCACTTGAGGAGGAGTGTTGGAGTATTTAATCCCATGTCGAAAATATAATAAGAGTTGGTATGTAACGGCCCAATTTTTAAATAACGTTGTGTCGAGTATTTTCGGACGTGGACGCCAGCTCAGGTCCATGGAGACACCACGGACAGGCGAGGTTACGCCTGGTCAGTGGAAAATGTTATTTTTGGCTAATTGATTATGTAACTGCGATGATAATAACTATTTCATGACTTATTACATCGCATGTGTATATTATATTGATAGGCCAAACAAGAAAATGTGATAGATATTCACCCCAAAAAGCTCGTATACGCAAGTACCAGACGGGCGAATTACGAGTACACTAAGTCGGGGTATGGATTCAAACAATTAAATGCAACAATAAATCGATTTAGGAACGCGGCGTAAGTCAATGGTATCGTCAAAGTTGTACATGGCAGGTCGAAGTGTCGGGTATTAGAATGCTCGGGGAAACAAAGAATTGGTGTGTTGAGAGGATAGGACCAAGCCACCAAATGAGTCACCAAAGTTGGACTTTTTTACCACATCAAGGTAACAAGATAGGCCTTGAGATCACCACGACCCATGAAATGAAGATTCGGGTACAAATTGGAGGTTTTGATACATTTTCACTACATTTTCTCTCTCCTAATTAATTTGGACGAAAGTTGGAGAGAAGTTGGAGGTCTTGGTGGAGCTTTGCTTGATGATTTGAAGAGGTTTGAACAAGGAGATCCAACATCTAAGGTAAGATCCGTAATCTCCTCGTCATTCTCTATCTTTCAGCTATGATTTCACGAGTTTTGTCAAAGGTTTCGAAGAGTGAGATGAGCTCACTGGTTTTGGTGTAGTTTGTATAGTTTTTATTGTAGTTTTTGAGTTAAGTTGATGGAGATGTAGTGGTTGTTGTTGTTATCGAAGAAAAATGAGATTTTATTGGCGTTTTGATAGGAAATTGTGGAGTCCACCATTTCGGCCGAGCTCGGTCGAGGTTTGACGTGATTTGAAAGGATCTTATGGTTGGTTTGGAGAACTATAAGAAGTTGGAACGAATTCAAATCCCGAAAACGGGGCCGAGGTTCCAAAGGCTGGCACCGTAGGAGGCGCCTTGGGGAGATTACTCGCCATGCCGCCACCTACGATAACCAATTAAAAAAAAATTGGTCTAATTATCTCGGCCTATTGGGGGTTGTGAATGGTAACCAATTAAAGGTGGCACCATGAACGATAACTAATTAAAAAATCAATTAGACATTTGGTCTAATTCGGCCTATTGGGGGCCTACCTTAGGGATCACTACCGTGTATTAAATGGGTTAAAAATTGATGAATTCACATATAAAAATTGAATCAGGATTCCCATGTTTCGGGGGATTAATATACTATTTGAAAACCAAGAATTTAAGGCATCAAGGACTTGGGATACCATAGTCGTGTATCGACCACGCATCTTGAGGCAAGAACAGGATAGGACCAAGGATTGTTTTCGGGGCATTTGAGCGTATTGATATGTGTAAAACCCTTGAGAATGCTTCACTTTATGCATGGCATGGTTTTAATCAAATATTGTATCATATTTTTGTGTCTGCTAGTGGGCACACATGAGTTTCGCTCAATGATCTTCGGTTGTGGGTGGCGACTAAATTCCATGCTTAAGTCGTCTTGGGACCGGGCTGTCGACGGTAGTATGATATACTTGCGTCCATCGAGAAGGATTAAGGTGGTTCCTGATAGGTTACACCGTCGAAAGGATCATGTCGTTTACTGAAGTTGGGGTTTAGTCACTAGATTCTTGAATAGTATATATACGTGCTTCCTATCTTGTTTTATTGATGTTCCGACTGGGTAAGTCGAGGAATTTATTGTTGTTAATCAGTTGTTGATTTATTTACTACTTAACGTCGAGCTAGTTTACTTAATTACTGCTGTTTTTGAAGTATTTTATGATGCTTTATATTTCTTGCTGCTATTTTAGTATGATGTATGTTACCTACAACCATGGGAATGTGATTGTCTGTTGTCAGAGGTCATATTTTCATGTCTCGTAGATTTATCAGTTTTCTTTCATGAATATGTTATGGACTTCTCTTGGGAATTTACTCACTGGACTCGTCACTGTATTTGTCGGGTGATTGAGTGTAGATCCTTCGTCGGGCAAGAGCAAGAGCAAAAGCAAGGAAGTATTAGGCGACTATTTATGAGTTTGTTGTTATTTCAGCTCGTGTTTTTGGACTACAGTATGTATTCATATATCGTGTTGTTGGGTTTTAGGAACTGTAGAACACCGAATCCATTTATATGAATTTCTATTTATATTCATCTAAGTTATATGCATGGTATTTTTCGAATTTTCCACATTAGGTTAATGCTCTAAATCACATGAATTTAAAATTTATTTCATGCTATTAAGGCTTTCATTAAATTATTGTATATTGAATTTTAAACTCTAATGATTAAGGAAAAAGGAACGACAATTACGCGTGGAACACAGAAGGGCGGTGACATGGCAAGGCTATTGGTCCGCAAGGCATGACATGGCGAACCTCAGGATTTGGGGCGGCCACATGGTGTGCTATATAAATTGTGTAGATTAGATTCTAGCACAAGCCAATTAGTTTTATACTAGATAGGCTCCAACCTCATTTGTATAACCATGTGCAAGTGTGGCCAAACACTTTTCCGGCCCATAGATTTATATAGAAGCAAGAGAGTAACTGACAAGATGATAATACGAAAAGACGACAGATGCACACAACGGAAAAGAGAGAAATCAACCAAGTCGATAGAGCAGTGCAATACAACAGTAGAGAAAAACATTTTAATTAACACGTGACTTTTAAGTGAGCGACGTAAACTTTGAAAGATAAATAAGGAGTGCGAATAAGGCTATCGCTACCTGTCTCCCCACCTCCCTTAGTGTAAGAGAGAATCACTAAGTCAGTTGTATTAATCAGTGTTATGTGTTTTGTTAGAGAGAATCACTAGGTTGATCTATGTGGTGTATGTAAGTGATCTGTGTACTTAGTGTATTATTGTTGTTTGTGAAATCATATGCTAGTCACGTGTAGGGTGTGTTAGTTGTGGTGATCATGCCATGTTGGCAATCTGTGTCTAACCCATCTAACGATGTATAGTGTGATAGCTCATGTAATCCAATGGCTTGTAATTCATTTCATTTGATATAAATAAAATTACACAGACTGAGAGGGAGCAAGCTATCAGATCTATTTTTCCCTTTCTCTCTCAAATCGATCTAGGGTTTCATCTTGTCATCTGATATGGTATCAGAGCTCTTCAATGGCTAACGCCGTTGAGAGAGAAAACTCTGGATCTGCAATGGCCAGCACAAACCGTTCGCATGTTGATAAAGATGGTCGTGGCCCACTACTTCCCTTGCCCATGCACCGGAAGCACCTGCCACGTCACTAATCTATCCATTTTTTTGACAACTTTGAGTTTCGTGCCAATTAATTTAGTAGTTTACATAGTCTTAGATTGAACAATTAAGTTGCAAATAGATAATCAACATTTATAATAGATAAAAGCAGAAGTCTTAATAACAAAAGAGCATATTAAGTTAACTTGTTCAACCTATAGTGGAAATCTCGGCAGTACTATGCATATAGGTGATCAAACAATAACAATAATATATACAAGTACAAGTGTGATTATAGTCTCCCAACCCAAAAGGTAATACAAAATATCAATAGTAATATCTACCAACAAACGTACTAGTAGGCCTCGGCTCAGGTAAGTCAGATGTAATCGCCAATAATCCGCTTACCCCTACTGGTACTAGGATCTGCGCTTAACCATCACAAAAATTAGATGACGAGCCCAGTAAGTAAAATCCCAAGGAAAACCACCGTGCATCATAATTTAAGAATATAAATGACAGAGCCAATAAATAATATTAAATAAACATGCGGGAAGAAGGAAAAATGCAGACAACTGTTCAAAGCTCATCGCATGAGTATAAACACACAGATATACAAATGGGTGTGAACACAGCTGACTAAGGTATGTACTTAGGACCAGGAGCCCTGGTCGTGGCCTACGCCATCAACCATACGACTGTGTCCTAGCGGCATTAGCCCTAGTGGGATATATCAAACACGTGAACTGGTATTCTACTAAGGATATAATCTACCGAGGCAGAGAACACGCGCTATACACTTAGCAAGCTACCACAACAATCCTCGGATACACAGACAAGAAAACTCAACCGTCCCAGTAAGAATGAACTTACAAATTATCAAAGATTAACAACTCAAATGAATGAACAATAAGTAAATGCAGTAGTGGTGTTTAGTTGGGTTTTACGTACCTCAAACCGCGCTCAATAACCCCAAAAACACCCCCTGTCTGACCCCCGACTAGTCCCCAACTCCAAATACTGTCCCGTGATTCCTGAGATCGATTTTCGGTGTTTTATTGGTTAATTAAGTGGGTTTGCTATCAATTATGCTCGATTTCCTATTTAATATTTTAAGGGTTCTGGTCCCAAGCGCGTTAGGCCTGGTGGCCAACATGTTGGGTAATTTGGTTACTATTCTTGGGCATTGGGTACCAGGCTCGCTGGGCGATTCTTCGCCTAGGAAGGAGACTTGTCTTCTCCAGCGTGCCCAACGCGCTAATGTTCATCACCCAGCGCGCTCGGTACGCCCTTACCCAGAATTCCAGCAACGAATTTTGGGTTTTTGGGATTTTTACAACTCCCAAACATGATTATTCCCAACAACAACTCAATCGCACCGAAACATGTCCAAAACACAGATTTTAACACAATTAAACCAAAAACCAATGGATCAAACATGCATGTCCAAAAACCCAAACTTTATCCAAATCACTCGAATTTCCCACAAATTTGATCCAAATAAAAAAAATTCGCCAAAACAAACCTCATGAACACTAAATCCTTCAAAAACAGTTGTAAATTCCCCAAAAAATCTGAATTTACTTCAAACTCATTAAAACCTATATGTCCATAGAAATTCAAAGATTTGGTGAGTAGATTACCTTGGATTTTGTTGTTGGACGCCCAAACCTAGTCTCCAACCGTTGAATTCACCTCTCTAACACTGAATTTCCTCTCCTAGAGCTCAGATTTGGGTTAGAAAATGTTCAGTTTGCATTTCTCGCTCATCACGTGCTATTTATAGTTGTTACTCTAATCTCACGTGCACACGCTTCTTGAGGCTGATTGGGCGGTCCCTTATCAGATTATGTCACTCAAATCATGGACAACTCATCCTAACACAGATTGTCTTGTATCTCCGCGTGTATTTTGAGGACAATCCTAGGTGTGCTGATTTATTTACTTACAACTATAGGATTTGTATATATTAATTTGATTCAACTTATATAACCTATCTAAGCCATCAAATAACTTCCATTAAATGGTAAATAGGGTCACACTAACTTCCCGACTACCCGACACCCCGTGCCCCGCATCTGGCATGCACCCCGAGGCGGTCCCACACTTAGTGTACCTAATTGTTTTGGCCTAGCTTAGCCGAAGGTTATTTTTAAATCTCATTAATTTAAATCCTCTACCATTGTCATATTGTTATCATTTAAATTCAGTCTAACCCCAACGTGTGGCCTAGCAACTACCGAACCCTCGCATTGGTGCGTTCTACGAAACGGAACCCTAGCGCTCAATCTCGCCCGAAAAGATAATATAGATTCACACTTGTGATGAATAATAAAGAAATGATAATAATAATACATCACAGAACTGAAATACAGTAGTACACAGTCAATACCCTAGGTCAGTATCATGCGTAGCCTATCTGCGACGTCCACGTGTCGTCCGAGCTGGTATCCTAATCTAAAATAATTAAATAACGATGTTAATAAATAACAGGCCGTTACACCATGGAGATTGATCATGGTTCCAGTGATCAGAGGATGCGATTTCGATGGTTTCTTGTTCGGTATGAAATCGTATCCAGATCAAGTTGTTGAAGGAATTGATGAATCCAATCCAGAGTATGAGGATTGGATTGACAAAGACTAGATGTTGCTGGGTTAGTTACTTGGAACAATCATCCCATCCATAGCAAACCAGGGCGTCGGTCCTCTGGTTCGTACTGCAAATGATGCTTGGTTTAAGATTGAACCCCTATGTGGTGCACAGACTCAGGCACAAGTGCAGTGATTCAATATCACACTTCATACAACTCGAAAAAGATTGATGAAGATGAATCGCTATCTCTGCAAGATGAAGGAACTTGCAGATAGTCTCGCTACTGCATGAGCACCAGTACCAGAAAATGATCTAATAGTGTCTACGATCACTGGACTCGACATGGAGTACATGCCGATCATGAAATCCTTGTAATGAGATGCAAATTTGACCTGGTAGGATGTGCATGAATCACTTTTGACTTTTGATGAAAGGATGTCTCAGATCCAGTCTCTGTAAGGTATTTATGCATTGAGTCTTGGCTCATCTCCTTCGACTAACATTGTGGAGGTGCGATCTACATCTAGTGGTGGTAATTCGTTTTCGAATCAAAGCAATGCTCAAAATCACAATTCCAATCAGGCTGCTCAGACTTCTGGTACTATTCAAGGCTTACTTAGAGGGAATAATCGTGGATCTAATAACCGTAACAGATGGAATCGTGGTCGTAATAGAGGTGGTTTCAAATTTCAAACTCAGAATAAGCCGACTTGTCAAATCTGTAGCAAGTTCAGTCACTCCGCTACACATTGTTACTATTGCGCTGATATGAAGTTCATGGGGAGTCAACCCTGTCTTTCTCAGTCTTCATCTCCAATGTAGTTTAATTCTGGCAATTCTCCGCCTTATAACACATTCTTTGATGCATCTACACCTGTACTTGATAGTTCCCAATATGCTAACAGTGGAGCTATTGCACATGTCGCTTCGAATCCATCTATGGTCACAAACTGTGTGCCATATATAGGTAACAAGTCATTGATGGTTGGTAATGGTCTATATTTACCTATTTCTGGCATCGGTTATGTTATTATACCATCCGCTAGTCCCAAATTATCATTATTAGATACTTTGTGTGTCCCTAGTATTAAGAAAAACTTGTTAAGTGTGTCTCAATTAACTAGGGAGAATGATGTGCTGATTGAATTTCATGTTGATTCTTGCTAAGTGAAGGATTCCAGAGCTAAATTAGTTCTACTCGTGGAAAGTTGGTTAATGGTCTGTATCAATTGTCTGGGCCATCTAGTTCTTCTTCTGTTCATTCTTCTTTTCTTGCATCTCATAATGTGTTGTCTTCTTTGTGGCATTCGCGTTTCGGACACCCTGCTCAAAATACTGTCTCCCAGGTGTTGAAGTCGTACTTACACATTCATCCTGGTTCTGGTAATATGTTCTACTCATCTTGTGCTTTGGGAAAAATTCTTGCCTTACCTTTTACTGTTTTGCATAATTGTGTTTCTTCTGTTCTGGAATTAATACATTATGATGTTTGAGGTCCTACTCCATGTACCTCTCCTCATGATTATAACTACTACATTCATTTCCTTGATGATTGTACTCGTTTCACATGGATTTATCCTCTGAAAGTTAGATCTGATGCTGTGAAAGCTTTTATGCATTTTAAGTCCATGGTTCAAAATCAATTTAATTCTCGTATTAAACGTATTCAGTCTGATTGGGGAGGTGAGTTTAGGGTGTTCAAACCGATTTTAGATTCATATGGTATTATTTTTCAACATTCGTGTCCATATGTACATGAACAAAATGGAAGGGCAGAGAGTAAACATCGACATATAGTTGAAATGAGTCTTACTTTACTTGCTCATAGTCAATTACCTAGCAAATTTTGGAGGGATGCATGTGAAACCTCATTCTTTCTCATTAATAGGTTACCCACTCGATTATAGAATGGTTTTTCTCCGTATGATAAACTGTTTAAATGACCTCCAAATTTTTCCATACTTTGTGTGTTTGGATGTGCATGTTTTCCGTATCTTCGAGCTTAAAATCGTCATAAATATCAATTTCAATTAGAGAAATGTTTTTTTCTAGGGTACAGTTCGTCACATAAGGGTTATAAATGTATGAATAAACATTAGAGAATTTTCATTACAAGACATGTCTTGTTTAATGAATAGGAGTTTCCTTATTTCTCTTGGTTTCCTTCTACTGAGACTGCTGCTCATTCCTCAAGTCGACAGGTCAATATACTAATACCAACTACCATTACTTCACCTGTTCTTACTTCTAACTCCTTCTCAGTTCTTAAATGAGTCTTTGGGGTTTGTTACTAAGTATCATGTTCTGAATTATTCTAATCCTGGTGTTGTTTCTTCTTCTTCTAATTCTTTATCTAGTATTGAGACACCTGTTGATACTTTTCGTAATACTAGTAGGACACAAAACAGTCACCCAATGATAACTAGGGCTAAAGATGGTATTCGTAAACAAAAGATATTTCTTGCTGACTCTTCTTCAGAAGAAGATATACCAGCTACGACTAAGTTGGCTTTCAAGGATCCTCGATGTAGGGATGCCATGAATAAGGAATATCAGGCATTAATGTCTAATGGAACATGGTCATTAGTTCCTGCTACTTCTGATCATAATGTGGTTGGGAACAAATGGATAATTCCTATCAAACGTAATTCTGATGGCACCGTCAATCGATACAAGGCTAGACTAGTGGCTAAAGGGTTTAAACAAGTCCCTGGTATTGATTTTGATGAGACATATAGTCCTGTTGTGAAATCACCAACTGTGAGGATTATATTGTGTGTTACTTTACATTTTGGGTGGTCTTTAAGGCAGTTGGATATAAATAATGCATTTTTGAATGGTCATTTGGGGAAAAAGTGTTTACTAATTAACCT
This sequence comes from Stephania japonica, assembly GCA_039657345.1. Lineage (NCBI taxonomy): Eukaryota > Viridiplantae > Streptophyta > Magnoliopsida > Ranunculales > Menispermaceae > Stephania > Stephania japonica. Next base: position 36,218,385 of record CM077564.1, on the reverse strand, counting down.
GTTATTTTTGTAGACTCTTCTAATCCTAGTGTTGTACGTCGTCTTCATCGTGCTTTGTATGGTTTTCATCAGGCTCCTCGTGCTTAGTTTAATCATTTGAAAAACACACTTCTATCTTAGGGTTTGTACAATTCTAAATTTGATAATTCTTTGTTTGTTTTTCGTGATTGGTGTGTGGTTCTTTATATTCTTGTTTAGGTTGATGACATTATTGTTACTGGTTCTTAAGTGTCTGTGATTCAAAATTTCATTTCCAAATTGCATAATAGTTTTGTTTTGAAAGATATTGGTGAGTTGTTTTTGTTTTTGGGAATGGAGGCCAAACGTGATACTACTGGTCTCTTTCTTACCCAGTCTGCCTATATTAAGCACCTTCTGCAAAAAAGTGGCATGGTATCAACTAAGGCAATTGATACTTCTACTGCTATGGGTAAACATTTATCTACAGATACATCTTCATCTTTCCATGATCCTAAGTTGTATAGAAGTTTGTTGGTAGGTCTTCAATACTTAGTTCATACAAGGTCAGATATTGTTTATATTGTTTATAGACTAAGTCAATACCAACAAACTCCTACAACTGATCATTGGCAAACTTTAAAACAAGTACTTCGATACTTAAAGGGTACTATGGATTTTGGTTTGTGGTTTCGGCCTGGTGCTTTTTTTTTATTTGACAGGATATTTGGGTGCGGATTGGGCAATTTCATCTGATGATTGACATTCTATAGCTGGAATTTTGATGTTATCCAATCTTGTCAGCTGGCAGAGAAATAAACATGTTGTGGCTCAATCGAGTACTGAATCTGAGTATCGCGCCTTAGCTCATGTTGCAGCTGAGTTAACTTGGGTTCAATCACTATAATTAGAGTTAGGTATACCCCTTTCCTCTATTCCTATGGTATGGTGTGATAATAAGTCGACTCAGGCTCTTGCTCATAATCCTGTCTACCATGCTCGGACGAAGCACATCAAACTCGACATTCATTAGGTTCGTGATCAAGTTCTTGTTGGTAAGTTGGCTGTTCATCATGTACCTTCTACTGATCAGTTGGCTGACTTCTTTACTAAGGCATTACCAGCTCCATGGTTTGAGTATCTTCGTGGCAAACTTGGTGTTGCTTCTCTGCCCCTTCGTTTGAGGGGGATGTAATAGAGAATCACTAAGTCAGTTGTATTAATCAGAGTTATGTGTTTTGTTAGAGAGAATCACTAGGTTGATCTATGTGGTGTATGTAAGTGGTTTGTGTACTTAGTGTATTATTGTTGTTTATGAAATCCTGTGCTAGTCACGTGTAGGGTATGTTAGTTGTGGTGATCATGCCATGTTGGCAATCTGTGTGTTACCCATCTAACAATGTATAGTGTGACAGCTCATGTAATCCAACAGCTTGTAATTCATTTCATTTGATATAAATAAAATTACACAAACTGAGAGGGAGCAAGCTCTCAGATCTGTTTTTCCCTTTCTCTCTCAAATCGATTGATAAGTGTTCATTTATGCATAATTTAGTATAGGTTATTAAGTATAATTGGACTATATTTATCTTGTTTTAAAGTGATAAATGTGTGTGTTATGTATTTCAGAGATTTTATATGAGTTGGGTGTTTTTGAGACCGAATGTGTGTATTGAGCTTAATTGATAGTTGTTCAGTTCAGAAAGAATAACTTTCACATCCGAAGTCGGAACTACTCGCCGTTGGTCTTGTTGGAAAGAAGACTTCAAGGCGAACATTTTCCTCTCTCACAAGCATCACGAAATTCGTACTCGAAGGGGCTCAAAATCGCAGTACAAGTCACGGCCAGATCTTTAGTTCGAAAATCATCTCCACCATTCTGCTTGCGACACGTGTCCGGTCAAACCTTCTCCTGCTCCGCACAAACGCACGCTCGCGTCTCCCGCTGCTGCCATGTGTCAACCGCTTAAGCCATCACTGCGTCACAGCTCTCCTTCTCAGCCAATCCTAGCGCGACACGTCAAAGCACGTTACGTGAAATTCCACCAATCCAAGGCTGCCAAGTGTCCTGAATATGAAAAAACGCCCAAAACACTCCCAGATGCGAAAATCACTCTTCCAACTACGAAAATTGAGTTTTCTCACCTCCAGAGACCAAGTTTTAGGAATATATATATTAAGACTTGGGAATAGAGAAATGGGAGGAGGTTCTATTATTTATTTTTAGTTTAGTTTAATCATGTCTAGCTAGTTCCTCCATCTAGGTGGAAGGTGGATCACTCAAGCCTACAACTTGGGATTCCTTTATCAGGTTTATTTATTTTTAATTATTATTGATTATTTTTATGATTTATTTTCTTTAGTATTATTTGAACAATTGAGGTTAAACACTAGTTTAAGCCTTAATTTACATGTCAGTGAGTTGTAAGCACCCATGCTTGTGCGATAAGACCACACTAGTGGCAATTGACTTTACCAATTGATTAAACCCTATTGGGACCGGTCAAATACCTTAGGGATCTAGGCTAAATCGGGAGCACTAGCGATCCGGTTGTCTAGGTGTAGTGCATTCACGAATCGAAGTAATGCGACCAATGCGTTAAATCTGGAGCACTAGCGATCAGGTTGCGTGTTTGGTCAGGGAAGTAGTCAACGGTCGTACGTTGCCTATCGAGATTAGGAAGTGTGAGGAACCGAGTGCTTTACCGATTTTATAGCTGCACTAAATCATAGACTAGTTCCTACTTTTTATAAACCGACAATCAATAAATTCAAACCCAAGTTGTATGGCGAGACTGTGAAACTGAATACCTAGACTTCTATCCTCTCATTAGATTTCTTTATTTTTGCAATATTTATATTTCCTTATTTTTTGTATTTTTCTTACCTAAGAAAGAAACCAATCTCTGTGGGATCGACCCTTTACCGCTATCTACAAAATAGTTGGTTTAGGTTTATATATTTTATTGACGCGTTCGGCGCGCGTCAATTTTTGGCGCCGTTGCCGGAGATTGGTTTTTCTTTCTTTGGTTATTTTTGTTGTATTTTTATTTATTATTTTTTATTTATTTATTTATTTTTGTATATAGTCCCTTGTTTCTAATATTTTTGCAGGAAATTTCTCAATGGCCTCCTACTACCATAATTATGATCGATTCGAAGACTCATACTATCATGGTATGAATGGGGTAGGTATGTCATATAATGGACATCAATTTTCTAACTCGCAATCTTTTATGCAACAGGTCGAGGCTTGTGATTTTTGTGGAGAGTCCTTTATCCCACGTATGCTTGTCCTTACCATCCGAGGTATGGAAATCATCACAGTTCTAGCTATGCATCGTCACAACCCGACTTTTGTATGTCTAGACCAAGTCCACGGAGTCCTCAACAAGAACGGAGAACCATCGAAGACATGGAGAAAGATATGATCTCCGACTGGCTTTCTCTAAGCACCAAAAAATACCCCTTTGACGACTAGAGTAATTCATCATATCAGCAGGACACATATAGTTCCATGCGGAATCATCCTTCAAGGGATATAATAAGGTTTCTTCTAGAGACTGAGCAAGACATGAACCTCACCGAGCAAGAATTGGACCAATGGATTGAACAAAGGGATCAAGAAGCTGAAGAAGAAATAAAGTCAATTCTCCAGAAAATATCAGCTGAGACCATGAGTGCAATCCCATTGGAGAGTGTTGAGGTAAATGAGGTTACCCCAATTGAGGACTATTGAAGTGAACCAGAGGAAATAATAGAAGTTTCCTTACATGAGCCGGACATTAGCATTGCGCAGAATGAAGCGGATGAAGTCGAGAAAGAAATTGATGTCATTTTAGAAAGGCCGAAGGAACCGCAAAAAGAGAGCAAAGAAGACCAACCTCTGGTGTTGGTGAAGCCACCCACCCTCCCATGCATATTTGTTAGACCTTACAAAGGGGTGTTCGCAGATCTTCTACACGGCTGGCGCCTTTGTGTCAGCTGACCATAATTTGATAGATTCATATGTGTTAGAGGTCCCGGATGAGCTCCTACATCTGAAGGAGGGCATGTATGATGAATTGCCCAAAGCTATAGATGCGCCATTCGTTGTCGACATCTCGAAAGGAGAGGGCATCACGTGATCATTCACGACAAGTCGAGCTAACGACTTTAACTAAAAGCGCTATTGGGAGGCAGCCCAAGTTTATTTATTTATTTATTTATTTATTTATTTTTTATGTTTTTTTTAGCTTGCTTATTTTTATATTTGTTTAGTGCACTCACCATTATCCCGTTTTTGACTATTTACAGGTGTTTGATACTCGTTTGTTGAAGCACCGGAGTTGAGAGCCCGATATCACTGTTGCGGTTCTCTAGTATACATGGTTAGTCTTATCGGGATCTGGTAAGTTCTAGGTTTTAGATTATTAGGTTAGTTTTTGAGCCTGCTGGAGGTAATTAGATGTATATTCCCTATGTTTCCTGAGTTGAGCATTTTTATCACCATGCTTCATATTTCATGAGATATTATAGTCCATTAGGTTTTGCATATTCATTTTAGCATGTTATTTCCCCTTACTTGTTTCTTTCACTTCCATGTTCTTTTCACCTCTTTTCTCTTCATTTTGTAATTTGATATTCTCATTCTTGTTTTAAACCTTGAGGACAAGGTTTGGGATAAGTTTGGGGGTGTTTAAGGCATAGTGGAGTGTTGAATGAATGGAATTAGCGCATGACAGGTATGATCGTTTTATTATTTTTATGCGTATTTCATGGGTTTGGTAAGTTATGGTGGTGTTTTTCTATTCTTTTCTCATCATTTTCTTGTTATAACATGCTATGCATTACATCATTTAGGTTAGTAGTAGTTTATAGTAGTTCATGCATTTTTTTATTTTATTTTTTATTCTTTCTTTTTTTTGTAGCATTATAGATTCTAGGCATGTTTAGAGTTATTTAGTTGCATGTAGAGTCGCTTAAAACCTTGTTGAGTGTTTTTGATTGTGGATATGAGTTCAAATTACGCTACTTTTGAGACTTGAACCCTTTTGATTATTAGGAGTTGTACTTAATTTAAAGTGTTGTCCAACATCTTTGAGGTTGCTTATAAGAGAGCTAGTATGAAGTTTAGGCATTGTGCTAGATACCAAAGAGACAGGCGGTCATATTTTTGCAAGTTTTCAGATTTCTAGGGTGCTAGAACGAGAATGTAGCTCATTTGAGACATCAATTCATATGACTTGACCACTTTTTGGGAATGATTGGACTTGAACATGCATTGGATGACTCGCTTGATTATAGTGAAAGTGAGAAGGGTCAACAAGAGTTTTCTAAAAAATTTTAAAGAGTCCCACAGATTCCACAGGAAAAGAAGCAGGGAATCTTGTGGTGGGAAAAAGTGAGAAAAATGGTTTCCATAGGAAATGGATCAAGGACCGTACTACTTTTAAAATTTTTTGAAGAAAATAAAGTGATAAAAATGAAAAAGGCGGAAGTTTATGAGAACTCTTTAAATTAAAAGATTTGACCGAGTGCTTATAGCTAGATCAATTGAGTCATTCCAATGTATTGTTCCACATTTTCATATTTAAGGCTGATTATCTCTCTGGTGTGTTTCGTCTACATTTTATGGATAGTGAGTTGTATTTTTCGTTCATAGTCCTTTTTTCGGTGTTGATGCACTATTCATAAGAAATTCTGGACTTGTGTTCTTTGATATAATGACTCTGTAAAATCTTGAGTAGTTGAAGGCTCTTGTCTGGACTGATTCTAGTTTTTGAAATGGTGATTCTCATTGATATTTGGACTCCGTTTTCACACTATTTGACTCTGAACTTCTTTTGGATGATGGTTTCTTGAGCGGCATATTTAAATAAAAAAGAAACTCAAACTTGACTTGGTAATGGGCATAGGTTTGTAGGATTAGTCATTGTAGTATAGGAATAGAGTATAGGTTTTCATTCACACCTTTGCTCGGGACGAGCAAGGTCTAAGTTTGGGGGTGTTTGATAAGTGTTCATTTATGCAAAATTTAGTATAGGTTATTAAGTATAATTGGACTATATTTATCTTGTTTTAAAGTGATAAATGTGTGTTTTATGTATTTCAGAGATTTTATATGAGTTGGGTGTTTTTGAGACCGAATGTGTGTATTGAGCCTAATTGATAGTTGTTCAGTTCAGAGAGAATAACTTTCACATCCAAAGTCGGAATTACTCGCCGTTGGCCTTGTTGGAAAGAAGACTTCAAGGCGAACATTTTCTTCTCTCACAAGCATCACCAAATTTGGACTCGAAGGGCTCAAAATCGTAGTACAAGTCACGGCTAGATCTTTAGTTCGAAAATCATCTCCACCATTCTGCTTGCGACACGTGTCCGGTCTAACCTTCTCCCGCTCCGCACAAACGCACGCTCGCTCTCTCGCCGCGCTGCCATGTGTCAACCGCTTAAGCCATCATGCGCGTCACAGCTCTCCTTCTCAGCCAATCCTAGCGCGACACGTCAGCACGCACAGAAATTCCACCAATCCAGCGTTGCCAAGTGTCCTGAATATGAAAAAATGCCCAAAACACTCCCAAATGCGAAAATACTCTTCCAGCTACGAAAATTGAGTTTTCTCACCTCCAGAGACCAAGTTTTAGGAATATATATATTAAGACTTGGGAATAGAGAAAAGGGAGGAGATTCTATTATTTATTTTTAGTTTAGTTTAATCATGTCTAGCTAGTTCCTCCATCTAGGTGGAAGGTGGGTCACTCAAGCCTACAACTTGGGATTCCTTTATCAGGTTTATTTATTTTTAATTATTATTGATTATTTTTTATGATTTATTTTCTTTGGTATTATTTGAACAATTGAGGTTAAACACTAGTTTAAGCCTTAATTTACATGTCAGTGAGTTGTAAGCACCCATGCTTGTGCGATAAGACCACACTAGTGGCAATTGACTTTACCAATTGATTAAACCCTTTTGGGACCGGTCAAATACCTTAGGGATCTAGGCTAAATCGGGAGCACTAGCGATCCGGTTGTCTAGGTGTAGTGCATTCACGAATCGAAGTAATGTGACCAATGCGTTAAATCTGGAGCACTAGCGATCAGGTTGCGTGTTTGGTCAGGGAAGTAGTCAACGGTCGTACCTTGCCTATCGAGATTAGGAAGTGCGAGGAACCGAGTGCTTTACCGATTTTATAGCTGCACTAAATCATAGACTAGTTCCTACTTTTTATAAACCGACAATCAATAAATTCAAACCCAAGTTGTATGGCGAGACTGTGAAACTGAATACCTAGACTTCTATCCTCTCATTAGATTTCTTTATTTTTGCAATATTTATATTTCCTTATTTTTTGTATTTTTCTTACCTAAGAAAGAAACCAATCTCTGTGGGATCGACCATTTACCGCTATCTACAAAATAGTTGGTTTAGGTTTATATATTTTATTGACGCGTTCGGCGCGCGTCATCGATCTAGGGTTTCATCATGTCATTTGATACTTAGAACCCCATATAATAATAATAATAATAATAATAATAATAATAATAATAATAATAATAATAATAATAATACATTGTTGTGCCGTGGCCTTTTGCTCAAAAGTGCTTGGGGAGGGCCTAAGATGTGGCTAGGCCTTGCTCAAATTGTTGATAAATATGTGAGCACAAAGATGACAAAGAGGGGGTGCGAATAGGTCTAGCCTTACTAGTCTCCCTCCCTTATGACCCATAATTTAAATAATAATAATTAAACATGTTCATAGGCTGGGCTCGAGCCCACCACCTATGTTTGGACCTATATCTTGGCTCAAGCGCTGTCCATCAAATCTATATATATTATTTATAAAAAAAATAATTATATTTTATAAAATAATAAGAATTTTTTAAAATGTTTCTTCCATAAAATTAAAATAATTAAAGTGTAGTATTTTGTAGAAATTTTATATATTTATATTTGCATACAAATAAAATAGAAAAGATGGATGTAGTACGTTGGTAAAGAACAATCATCAATGTAAAGAGCCTTTAGTTTAAGTCTTGGCTCCAACATATTTTCTTGAAAATATAGACATTAATTTAGTAGCAGGCCGGGCCTAGCTTGAACTCTACAACTAAGCCTAGGGGTGGGCAGCGGTTTTCAAAAAACCGCCCAAACCGCTCAAACCGACCAAACCGCACGGTTTGGTTTGGTTTTTGAAGCTCGCGGTTTGGAAAACGACCAAACCGCAGATTCGCGGTTTGGTCGCGGTTTTCATTTTAAGAAAACTGCGGTTTAACTAAGCCGAGGGCATTTTGGTAAATACAAACCAAAAACCCTAAAAATTAAAAAAAAAACCACAAATCTCACATCTTCCTCTTGCTGATTTATTTTTTTTGCTTGCTGTTTTTTCATTTTGGCTTGCTGTTTTTTCATTTTTGCTTGCTGTTTTTTCATTTTGGCTTGCTGTTTTTTCATTTTTGCTTGCTTGTTTTTTTTTTTTGGCTTGCTGTTTTTTTTTTCCAGAAAATAAATTGCATGAAAACCGCGAAACCAAACCGACCAAACCGCGCAAACCGCGGTTCGGTTTGGTGCGGTTTTGGTGATCTGCGGTTTGGTTGCGGTTTGGAAAATCACCAAACCGTAGACCCTCGGTTTGGTCGCGGTTTGGTGGTTTTCCAAACCAAACCGCGGTTTGCCCACCCCTATCTAAGCCTAATCCGTACATAAATTAAATCGTAAATCGGGCTTAGATGGGCTCGGGACTAGGCGGGCTTGGGCCTAAAAAACTTATCCAAACCCTACCCATTGGTCACGGGCTTAGGCGAGCAGAGTGGGTACCTAAGCTCGTGAGCATATCTATTAATAATAATAAAAATGTTATAGTAATAATAATAATAAGCCTTGTTGTCGTGTCTTGGCCTTTTGCTTAACGCGTGCCTGGGGAGGGCTTAAGATGTGGCTAGGCCTATCAGTCTCCCTCCTCCATTATGACCCATATTATTATTATTATTATTATTATTATTATTATTATTATTATAAGAACAACAATTAATAACAAAAACAATGAATCTCGCCTCTCTTATACCCTACATTCCCTTAACCCTAAAACTTAAACATCGACCTTGAACCCTGAACCCATAACTCATTTTTACTCAAGTGATAATCGAACTCATAACATTCTTAAACCTTTTCTTTTGGTAAATAATGCATCTTCCATCTCAAATGAGATGCTTTGACAACCCATAATTTTATCTTAAATTATGATATATAAAATATTAATACTTTTATAATATTAAAATAAATAACTATTTATTTAGAAAAAGTAAAAAGAAATTGACTTGTGAGCATTAGACTAGAGCCCCCAACCTCTTACAAAAATGAGTTAAGTTGTCCTTGAGTTACGAATTGGGCAACCACCTCAAACCCCACCTCCACATGACTTATAATAATAATTATTATTTTTAATGATTTTTTAAAAAAATTAATTATTTTTAATAGTAATATTAAAAAAGAGTACTGATCTTGATTTCTAAGGAATCAAGGTGACAATTGACAAATACAAGAGCACAAGGCCCCTGCCTCCCTTAAACCTTCCACTATATACCCTAAACCCTAAACCCATAATTTTCTTAAATGATGATACACAGAAAGTATTTCTTTTTTTCAAATATTAAAATAAATAACTATTTATTTTTTTTAAAAAAAAGGAAAAAGGAATTGACTAGCACCATTGAGACTGAAAACCCTACTATGTTTCTCAAAAAAAAAAAAACCTAACATGGTACATAATAAGTGACAAGGAAAAAAAACTAAGGCGCCTCTATGTGCAACCCACATATTTGTAAGGGCAAGCTACAATTTTTTTTTTTGCCCCACAATTCTAATTATGCTCCATAAAAATTACCCACTTACCCCTTAGAAACCAAACAATGTCTCATATGTCTTCTCTCTCATTGTGTGCCCAACCCAACCCATCTACACCTTCGTCTTTGATAACCTCCTTCGATCACTGGCTACGCAACGTTACAATTTTTGAGCCCATAAATCTTTTTAACCACCGTAAGTGTCATTTGTGCTGTTTTGGTGGAGTGCCCTTGTAAACCATATGAGTAGTTTAAGACATTAAATACTACAAAGGGGTGCCCAAATAAATACTTGGGGTACCCAAATCCAGTGGCTTGCGCTTACAAATATATGGGATGCACATAGCGGCACCCAAAAAATTATATAACCATTTTTTATTAATTTTCTCGGTACAAGAAAAATCACTTTCAGTGAAAAATATTTACTTAAAGCTATAAAATCAGCACAAAAAAGTAGGTAAAGTAGGTTTTTTTTTTAATCGCAAAATGTAGTGATTTCATTGAAGTTAAAATCTAAGATTACATCAGTTATAACAAGGCTTGAACATAATCCGGTAAAGCACTCCAATGTAGTACTCCCTCATAACTTCGCGATGATTTTGTCATTTGGTGGGCAACTTGATTAGCTTGTCTCTTTACATGACAAATCTTCCAATTGATATGCATCCTTAACAACTCTTTGCAATCTTTAAAAACCAAACAAACCTCAAGAAGATTAACAACACTTTTTGTTATACCCGCAACTGATTGTAGAGAATCTGTTTCGAATATCATCTTTCATGTCCTAACTCATCTTTTTAGAATATAAGTAGCCTGTTTTTGTTTTCAAAAAAAAGGTTAGCCTCTTTTTTCTTAAAGTTAACCTCTTTTTATTGTCTTGAAAAAATATTTAAGGCTTCAAAAAAAAGAATTAAAAGGGCTAGTATGATTAACTAGTTAACCTCTTTTTATTGTCTTGAACAATGGTTAACCTCTTTTTTCTTAATGGTTAGCCTCTTTTTTCTATCAGAACTAGGGTTTTTGTTCGGTTATCATGGCTGAGTTATGGGCATATTGACCGGGTTAAGGATGGCTTGGCAAATGGAGGTACCTCGAATTCAGTTGGAGACAAACTCAGCAGAAGCATTTCAGCTAGTTTGTAACAGAGGAGCAGGTTTTAACCATTGTTATATTCTCAGTCACATTGGAGAGATGCTGCGGAGAGATTGGGTGGTGGATATTCAATGGATTCCGAGGCTATCAAACGTCTCCATGGCCAATATTGACCTATCGTCGCCAATGGACACTACAATACTATGGGAACCCCCTGATAGTATCATTTTACTTTTAGTTAATGATTGTAATAATGCTGTTCTAAGCAGTTAAACTTATCTATTGGCCGGAAGGCCTTTTCCTACCAAAAAAAAAGGGCTAGTATGGGTTATTCACTTTTTCAACGATAATGCGTCTGTAGTGAGGTAGGAATAGGCGTTTCACTTTCTCAACTACAAGTTAATTGAAAACTAGCATATATATCACTTCACGTTTTTCCTAAGTCATTTTATTTTTATTTTTTTGAAGAGAAAAAAATAATTTGAGGACTTAAAGTAGTTCATTCCGACTTTTTTAATTCTCTCACTAATTAGGGAGTATTTGTAAGCCTATTTATTCAGGGCATCCACAAATTATGAACCTTACATCTAGATACACTTGAATCAATCTTAACCATCGGTTAGTAACAACATCAAGGACCTTGACAACTAGCATGCAAATTAATTGTGCATTTGCCTTAGTTGTGATAAGAAAACTAACTTCAACTAACAACTTTAACAGATCTAACTGTTAGATCTGATTCCAACTGAATCATGAGCACGTTATCAAATTTATTGTAATTGATTCAGTTGTTGTACCAATCTCCTATTTGTTCTCTCTCCCATACAATTTTGTAATCTAGAACCAAATATATACTCATGCCATGGGTATAGTATTTATAACCATTGGATTTAAATCCAACACATTAATCGATGTGACATAAATGCATAAAACATTTAATGCACAAAACATTTTGAGGGATTCATGACATGAGTATATATTTAGTCTCCATTGTAGAATTTCCCATATATATAGGAAATTTCACATGTGGCAAATTTCATGTGTGTGTAATACAAACATATTCAAGTGTGGCAAATTTCATTCTGTTTCATGGTCTCAGAGCCTATGGTTTGAATGGGAAATGAGAGAAAGAGAAAAAAAAAAAGATTCCCCAGGATTTTTGTGGTTTTTGGTTCATGGGGGAGTGTTGAAGATGTGTGGATCAAAAGTTAGTCCCACATCAATTAAATGAAACTTCAAAATGAAGTATATAAATGATTAACTCCTCCCAACTAGTACCAAGTCCTTTTGAGATAAAACCCCATACTTATGAGTTGAAGGTGGTTAAGTTGGGGGCAATTAATATCGGTGCTAGCAGTGGCGAATCTAGGATGGGGGCAGGGTGGGTGGTCGCCCTTACCCCCCAGACCCCCTTATAGTGCCCATGTATTTTTATGTCACCTCCAATCCTCGCCCCCGCCCCTCGCCCCCTGCGTCTACTGTCGACACTCATTTTTGATAGTCAATAAATATAGTATGTGAAGTTGTTAATATGATGTATTTAGAGTATCTTGAGTGTATATTTTATTATGCCAATTATGTATTGTTAGTGCAATTTTAAAAATAAGTTTTTGCATGTATATAGTTAAGTAATAACTTGCAAAAATTGTATAAAAAGAATTATAACTCTAAATGGGTTATATAAATACTTGTTAGAAAGGTCTCAAAGTCTAATTTCACCAAAATTTTATAGATCTCGATTCCGAGTTGCGGTTAAAAAGTTATGGGCAAAAAACTCAATTAAGGGCAAAATTTACACTTAATTAAAAAATTTATGGGTTGATTGCAACTGTAAAAGATCTTTTGCAAGACTTAAGAAAAAATAGACAGGGTTCATTGTTTGAGGAGGTTGATGCATTTGGTGTTATCATGTTAAGATTTTTATTGTTGTAGTTGGTTTTCTTATTGTTGAGATGAATAATTGATTCACTGAAGCTTCTACAAATTTATTGAGACGCATTATTGGTTGTTTTAATCCAAAAAATTCATTTTCTAGATTTGATCATGATATGTTTTTTTGACTGTCTAAGATTTATGGTAATGATTTCTCTACACATGACTATATAATCTTGGAACACCAACTTCAAATATACATTCATGATGTGAGAAGACATTCTCTACATTTTGGTTTTAATTAATAATCATGTAAATCTTGTCGTGAAGATGATTTAGACTCAAAAGCATTTGATTTATCCATTAGTTTACTGTTTTATCTAGTTAGCATTGATCTTACCAGTAACAAATGCAACAGTTGAAAGAGTTTTCTCGGCAATGAACATTATCAAGACAAGATTATGAAATAAGATAGGTGATGAATGATTGAACAATTTAGTGGTGTGTTATATTGAGTGGACATATTTATAGATGTAGATGAAGAAAGATAATGCAGCATGTTAACGTGTAAAATTGCAGGATTCTACTCCCTTCACGCAAGATTTAGCAGTATATTAATTTACATTGCAAATTACTATGATTATTAGTTTATTATACTAATTTTTTTACTAGTATAATTATTTGTTTGAAAAAAAAAGGATTAGGTAAAAGTTTGCCCCCACTAACAAGATTTTCTAATTTGCCCCTGGGTGCTAGAGGAGATCAAGCATTATCTCACTTATTTTCTACTAATATCTTATGTAAAAAGATAGCTTCCCCTTTCGTTTGTCAAGCATGTCAATTGGGACGACAAGTTCGACAACTCTTTTATTCATCAACTAATGTAACCTTAAATCCTTTTGGACAATGTATGGACATCCCCTATCGCTAGCACATATGGTTTTCATTATCTAATCATACTTGATTTCACCCATTTTATATGGATTTTTCCATTATATCCAAAATTAGAAGTTTTCTCTCATTTAATCTTTTCATGCCTACGTTAAGGCTCAATTTAACACTTCTTTAAAATCCATACAATTTGATAATGATCAAGAATTTGATAATTCCGCATCACGACATTTCTTTCAAGCAAATGGCATTCAACTACGTCTCTCTTGCCCATACACAACCTAACAAAATGGCAAGGCCGAGCGTGCTATATGAACTGTCAACAACATTGCTCGATCACTATTGTTTCAGGCCTCAATGCCACCAAGTTTTTGGGCCGAAGCACTACATACTGCTACATATTTAATTAACATACTACCTACTACAGCTCTACAATTTTGTACACCCCATAAAATTCTTCTTGGCTCTCACCCTCAATACTCTCACTTGCACACCTTTTTGGTTGTCTCTGCTTCCCAAACTTGTACGCTTCTTCTCCACATAAATTAGCACCACGGTGTTGTGAAATGTGCCTTAGGTCAATCCATTAATAGTCTTTATAAATACATTTTAGTTAATAAAATAGAGGATTTCATTTGTTGTTTATTATAATTAATTTGCATGTTTACATTATAATAAGATCCATGGGTATTTACAGAAATATCCTAAATGTCCCTGGTCGATTATTATACTGAAAACTATAATGAATTAAGACTATTGTGAGTCTTGATTGATGATCATTCGATGATCATACGTATAGGAATACGAATCAAGATCATGAGTACTTGTTAGGGAACAAAGTACTGGACCGACCCACTATAAGAACATCACATGGATTAAGTCATACTTGTTTCTCATAATATGTATATTATTCAGTCCTCTAACTTGAGATTACCAGAGATCTAAACATTAGGAATACAGTGATTTGAGGCAATCGAACATTGTCTTTAACTGAACAATTATAAAGGTTGTGATTGGTTACTGTGTGAATAACGTGGTGAAGTTGTGTAATTGAGATAGAATTTGTCCCTCTCATATAGAGAGAGATATCCAATGGATCCCTCGATGTGTTAGACTGTTAAAAGGCCTAGTCTAAGTGAACTGATATTGATCAATGTCACTTGGATGTTTTCAGTCTACCTAGAGATCGAGACTAGTACGATTGAACATGTTGGATGACAATTCCATGCCTTATGTTTGATCAAAATGATATCGTGTGACAAAAGGATGTTATATACACTATTGATTAGGTTGTATCGATTTGATATTCGTACAACTTGGGTAGTCATATTGTCTTGCTAGAGGCCGCTTATGACTTGTATACCAAAATATGTTTTTGTACACTGCCAACGTTGTATAAGCCTATTGGGTTGCACACTAAGAATGGTTTTGCGAGATTTTAAAATGATTTGGAAGAATGAATTTTATATGATAAAATTTATGACAAAAACGTCCTTGTAGTGTATTACACTTATACCGCTTTAAGTAAGGGTATATGTGTAATTTATTTAACCGTCTATATACAAGGGTTGTATAAATAGACGCTTTGAATTAGAATACAAGTACAAGAAAGATTAAAAAGGGCCGAAACTCTATTTTTGTTTTAAGAAACGACTTAGGGTTTTGGTATGCTCTGGATCGTTTTGGAGAGTAACTAAAAAGTTTGGTATTCTCTCAAAGCTAGCACTTTAAATCTTGGTCGTCGTTCGTGTGTGGACTACTGATAGAGGGCGTTCGTCGTTGGCAGCGCCTTAGAGATCGATTAACCTTCAGAAAGGTACATTGTGACTGAGGTATGATTAAGTTTTTATAGTCTAAACGTGTTTTAATGGAATCAGATTCGGATCCTGTTGGGGTTTTTCTCAAAATAGTTTTGAAATCTCCACTGCGCATGAACCCCAAAACCCAAAAGTGGTATCAGAGCCTTCGAGTTTGATTCCAATAAACTAATTGCATGTTTTTTATGATATATGATTGAAAGCACGTTAATAGTTGATGTATATGTGATATACATAAGTTTTCTGTGAGATTTATTATCATGTTTGTGTATATAATACATGTATTCATGATTTAATTGAAATTAGTTTCGTACATGCTAGTAACCATGTTAGGTTAATTTGAATAATTTTAATGAATTGAGTTTCGTGTTCTATGATCCATGACACTATTTGGTTCGATTGGGATAATAGTTCATGATTCAATTACATGTTTGTGATTATTTGGATGAAGATCGAAATTGCAAATAATTAATTTTCGAAATTATTTATTTATCTTGTTATATCTATTTTGTTATGAAGTTTCTATTTGATAAAGATAAATAACAATTAGATTAGGAGATATATGCAAAATTGGTTTCATTATCCCTATTGGATAGGAGATAAATATGGAGAAGTTGGTTATTGGAGATATGCTAGGATTCAAATATCTAAAGTCCTAATTGGATTAGGATAAGATGATTAGTTAGACGTGGGCCCGGGTTAATTAAAAATGTTTTAATTGACTTAATTTTGGATAAATTAAGGGGTAAATTTAGTATAGTAAAATCAAGGAAAAATATGATTTTCTATAGCGAATTTCAATTTTCGGAATTGAGATTCGTCTTCTAAAAAAAAAGGGGGCATCGCCCTCGTATTTACCCGTCCATTGACCGGTCAACGGAACCACGCATCTTATCGATCGGCCAATGGATCGCTGTCTAACTAATCCTAGCGCACGAAAATTCTTCTATTAGTGAATAGCATAAAAATTTCCTAAATTGTTTAGTGGTTCTACAAATCAATATAATATATGATATTTCATTGTTTACTTAAAAATCACTAAAACTGAATAAAATCCCTCTATTAAATATTAAGTCTTGTGCCATCCAATTTTAAACACTTATCAAGGCCTCGATCGCACTAATATAGTTTCAGCGATAGTTGGGTGTATTGTGTTATCTTGGTGAGATAAGTTGAGTAAGAGTTACCTAAATGTTTAAATTGGTCCGACTTAATAAAGTTATCAAAATAGTTTTGGACGTTAGGCATATGATGAGATAAAAACATGCTAAGACATAAGATGTGTTGTATCTCATAAAAGTATCTAAAATTACATAAGATGTAATTGGTAACTATTACCTACCTAAATAATCTAGTTATGTGTTTCATACCATAGCTGTCATAGAATTAGGTGAAATATGGATTTAGTCCCTTAAATAAACAGTATGTTTTAGGAGGGTTGTTAATTTAGTGGGAGTCTATTCATCTATACTAAAATAAACTCTGCATAATCTTTATTGTAGATCAATGGCCTCTTCAAGTAACAATAATCCCCTGTTACTGCGATCTTTCCTTGAGAAGGATAAGCTATCTGGGACTAACTTTCTTGATTGGTTCAAAAACTTGAGAATCGTTCTTAAGCATGAACGCAAGTTGTATGTTTTGGATGCTCCGATCGCTGAGGACCCACCAGCCAATGCTACAAAAGCTGTGAAGGATGCGCATAATAAGCATGTCAACGATTCTACTAATGTTGCATGCATTATGTTGGCAACTATGGTTCCTGAACTTTAGAAGGACATGGAACTAATGGAAGCCTACGACATGGCTGTAACGCTGAAGGAAATGTTCCAACCAGCAAGCTAGGCAAGAAAGGTTCGAGACAGTCAAGAACCTGCATTCTTGTAAGATGACTGAGGGTGCGTCAGTTAGTCCTCAAGTTCTGAATATGAAGGGCTATGTTGACCAACTTGATAGACTTGGATTTCCAATAAGCCAAGAGTTGGCTACGGATTTGATCCTAAATTCATTACCGGAGAGTTGCTCACAATTTGTGATGAACTATAATATGAATAATATGGAGAAATCAATTTCAGAGTTGCATTTGATGCTCAAAATTGCTGAACAAAATATCAAGAAACCCTCTACTAATGTGTTGATGGTCCAAAAGGGAAAAGAAATGAAGAAGAAAGGCAAAGGCAAGGCTAAAGTTGCCAAGGCTGCTGCTGCACCTGTCGCAAAGCCTGTGGAACAAGTCAAGCCCCAGCCTGTTCCTGCTTCAAAGCACCAAAAAGAAAAGGAAGGAAATTGTCATTTCTGCCATGCACCTGGACATTGGTTCAGAAATTGCAAACTTTATCTGGAAGATCTAAAGAAGAAAAAGGGTAGTGCGACTACCACCACAGGTATTTATGTTATTGAAATTAATTTATCCACTAGTGATTCCTGGGTATTGGATACCGGATGTGGATCTCACATTTGTATAAATGTGCAGGAACTCACCGTAAGTAGGAAGTTCTGAAAAAGGAGAAGTCATCCTCCGCGTAGGGAATGGAGCAAGAGTTGTCGCCCGGCTATTGGATCATATGACTTAGTCTTACCTAGTGGACTTATCTTAACTTTAAATAATTGTTATTTTGTGCTTTGTGAGCGTAGAAACATCATTTCTGTTTCATGCTTGGATATGGATGGTTTTGATTTTATTATTGCGAATAATAGATGTTCCATTTCTCGTAAAGGAATATTTTATGCAAATGCTGATTTGTGTGATGGTCTTTATATTCTAAGCATGAAAAGTCCACTGATACTCCAGTCTTTAACATAAATACAAAGAGATTTAAGTCAAATGATTTGAATCAAACCTATCTTTGGCATTGTCGTTTTGGGCACATAAATGAGAACCGCATAAAGAAGCTCCATAAAGATGGACTTCTAGATTCATTTGATTTAGAAACATATGAAACGTGCGTATCTTATTTACGAGGCAAGATGACTAAAAGTCCCTTTACTGGACACAGTGAAAGGGCAAGTGATTTATTGGGTCTAATACATACTGATGTATGTGGTCCTATAAACACAATGGCTAGAGGAGGTTATCAGTACTTCATTACATTTACTGATGATTTCAGCAGATATGGTTATGTATATCTTATGAAACATAAAGCTGAATCATTTGAGATGTTTCGAACTTTTCAAAATGAAGTGCAGAATCAACTTGGTAAAACTATCAAAACACGTCGATCAGATCAAGGTGGTGAGTATTTAAGCCAAGAATTTGATGATCATCTTAGAAATTGTAGGATTGTCTCCCAATTGACTCCACCAGCAACTCCACAATGGAATGGAGTTTCTGAAAGGAGAAATCGAACCTTATTAGATATGATTCGATCTATGATGAGTCATGCGGATCTTCCATTATCCTTTTGGGGTTATGCATTACAAACTGCAGCTTTCACTCTAAATCGAGTTCCTTCTAAAGCGGTTGATAAAACACCATATGAGATATGGTTCGGGAAGAGACCTAGTTTGACTTTTCTTAAGATTTGGGGTTGTGAGGCTTACGTAAAACGACAAGTCTCAGAAAAACTAGCACCTAAATCTGATAAGTGTTTATTTGTGGGGTATCCTAAGGAAACAAAAGGATATTACTTTTATAATCCCGCTGAGAACAAAGTGTTTGTTGCTTGGTATGGTACCTTTATGGAAAAACAGTTTATTTCAAAAGACACTAGTGGGAGAGAAATAAATCTTGAAGAAGTTCAAGAATCACAAATAAACACTAAACCGCTACTGGAAGTTCAATAACGTTCTGAACCTGTTGAACCTCCACAAGTGACACAAGGCCCACGTAAATATGGTAGGGTAAGACATGAGCCAAAGAGATTCGAATTTCTCATTACTGATAGTCGTGATGTGTTGCTTATGGATCAAAATAAGCCCACCACTTATCAGGAGGCTATGTCTGGACCAGACTCAGATAAATGGCTAAGTGCCATGAACTCTGAGATGCAATCCATGTATGATAACCAAGTTTGGAACTTGGTTGATTTACCTGAAGGTGGTAAGGTCATTGGATGTAAATGGGTTTTCAAGAAGAAAACTGACATGGATAGCAAAGTACATACTTTCAAAGCAAGACTTTTAGCAAAAGGCTTCAGGCAGACTCAAGGTGTTGATTATGATGAAACTTTTTCGCCAGTAGCCATGCTTAAATCTATAAGAATTTTAATTGTCATTGCTGCATATTATGACTATAAGATATGACAAATGGATGTAAAAACAACATTTCTTAATGGAAAGTTGCTTGAGGACGTGTATATGACACAACCTGAAGGTTTTGTACAGCCTGAGAATTCTAGGAAGGTATGCAAGCTCCAAAGATCCATTTATGAATTAAAGCAAGCTTCTCGGAGTTGGAATCTTCGTTTTGATGAAGCAACTAAGGATTTTGGTTTTATTAAGAACGAAGATGAGCCTTGTGTATACAAGAAGGTCAGTGGGAGTGTAGTTGTTTTTCTGGTACTATATGTTGATGATATATTACTCATTGGAAGCATTTCTTAGGGATAAGCATCTATAGGGATAGATGCAGCCTATATCTTAGGGATAAGCATCTATAGGGAAGTGTTTCTCAATGAAGGACTTAGGAGATGCAGCCTATATCTTAGGGGATAAGCATCTATAGGGATAGATCTAAAAGGCTAATTGGTCTAAGTCAAAGTGCTTACATAGATAAAGTACTAAATAGGTTCAGTTTGCAAGACTCTAAAAGAGGATTGCTGCCAATGTCTCATGGCATAAGTCTCAGTAAGAATCAATGTCTTAGGACAAATGATGAGCGAGTTCGTATGAATAAGATTCCATATGCATCAGCTATTGGATCTATCATGTATGCTATGTTATGCACTCGACCTGATGTATCATATGCTTTGAGCACTACAAGCAGATATCAGTCAGATCCAGGTGAGAGTCACTGGATAGCAGTAAAGAACATCCTTAAGTACTTAAGAAGGACTAAGGAAGTGTTCTTGTTCTATGGAGGTTTTGAAAATGATCTAGTTATAAATGGTTACACAGATACAAGTTTTCAAACTGATATAGATGATTTTAGATTGCAGTCTGGATATGTGTTTACTTTGAATAGGGGTGCAGTAAGTTGGAAAAGTTCGAAGCAAGAAATTGTGGCAGATTCTACAACAGAAGCTGAGTATATTGCAGCGTTCGATACAACAAAGGAGGCAGTTTGGATCAAAAAGTTCATTTATGAACTAGGTGTGGTTCCAAGTATTGCTAACCCTATTTGTTTGTATTGTGACAATAACAGGGCAATAGCACAGGCCAAGGAGCCTAGATCACACCATAGATCCAAGCATATACTCAGGCGTTTTCATCTCATCAGAGAAATCATTGAGAGGGGAGACGTGAAGATTTGCAGAAGAGTACCTACTGAAGACAACATTGCGGATCCATTGACAAAGGCTCTTCCACAAGCGAAACATGATGGTCATGTTAGATCATTAGGCATTAGATGCATGAATGATTGGCCCTAGAGCAAGTGGGAGATGTTGGGAAATGTGCCATAGGTCAATCCATTAATAGTTTTTATAAATACATTTTAGTTAATAAAATAGAGGATTTCATTTGCCGTTTATTATAATTGATTTGCATGTTTACATTATAATAAGATCCATGGGTATTTATAGAAATATCCTAAATGTCCCTGGTCGATTATTATACTGGAAACTATAATGAATTAAGACTATTATGAGTCTTGATTGATGATCATTCGATGATCATACATATAGGAATATGAATCAAGATCATGAGTACTTGTTAGGGAACAAAGTACTGGACCGACCCGCTATGAGAACATTACATGGATTAAGTCATACTTGTTTCTCATAATATGTATATTATTTAGTACTCTGACTTGAGATTACTAGAGACTTCAACATTAGGAATACAGTGATTTGACGCAATCAAACATTGTCTTTAACCGGACGATTATAAAGGTTGCGATTGATTATTATGTGAATAATGTGGTGAAGTTGTGTAATCGAGATAGAATTTGTTCCTCTCATATAGAGAGATATCCAGTGGATCCCTCGATGTGTTAGACTGTTAAAAGGCCTAGTCTAAGTGAATTGATATTGATCAATGTCACTTGGATGTTTTCAGTCAACGTAGAGATCGAGACTAGTACGATTGAACATGTTGGATGATAATTTCATGTCTTATGTTTGATCAAAATGATATCGTGTGACAAAAGGATGTTATATACACTATTGATTAGGTTGTATCGATTTGATATTCGTACAACTTGGGTAGTCATAATGTCTTGCTAGAGACCGCTTATTACTTGTATACCAAAATGTGTTTTGGTACACCGACAACGTTGTATGAGCCTATTGGGTCGCACACTAAGAATGGTTTTGCGAAATTTTAAAATGATTCGGAAGAATGAATTTTTTATATGATAAAATTCATGACAGAAACGTCCTTATAGTGTATTACACTTATACCTCTTTAAGTAAGGGTATATGTGTAATTTACTTAACCGTGTATATACAAGAGTTGTATAAATAGATGCTTTGAGTTAGAATACAAGTACAAGAAAGATTAAAAAGGGTCGAAACTCTATTTTCATTTTTCGAAACGACTTAGGGTTTTGGTATGCTCTGGATCGTTTTAGAGAGAAACTAAAAAGTTTGGCATTCTCCCGAAGCTAGCACTTCAAATCTCGGTCGCAGTTCGTGTGTGGACTGCTAATAGAGGGCGTTCGTCGTTGGCAGCGCTTTAGAGATCGATTAACCTTCAGAAAGGTACATTGCGACTGAGGTATTATAAAGTTTTCATAGTCTAAACGTGTTTTAATGGAATCAGATTCGGATCCAGTGGAGGTTTTCTCAAAATAGTTTTGAAATCTCCGCTGTGCATGAACCCCAAAACCCAACACACGGTTCATGCCTTGCATATATCTAGGCTATCCAACTGATCATAAGGGATATAGGTGTTTGGATATTCACACACCACATATTATCAACTCTCGACATGTGTTGTTTGATGAATTTGTTTTTCCTTTTGCCTTTACCCCCTCACCATCAACCTCCATCTCTCTGACTTACTAACTGATCTAGCTGCCACTACCATACCTATTCCCATCTCAAATAACTGCCATAATACTTTCTACATCACCTTGTACCGCAATTTCCACAACACTTTCTCCACCACCTAGTAGCAGTTTTAGGGATGCAAATGGGTAGGGTAGGGTAGGGTAGGGGATGGCACTATAAGAATGGGCTTGATCAGGGATGGAATTTAGGGACGAAATATAGGCAGTTGGTAATCAAGGACGGTACAGAGACGGAAAATGATTTGGAGGCAATTGACCAATTAGAGACTGAACAATGACGGAATAGGGACCAAAAATTAGCGACGGAACCTACTCCGTCCCTAAGTAATTGGCGCACAAATATCCCACATAAATTTTCATCCCTGATTCCGTTTCTGAGGTTCTTGCCTAATAAATCCGTCTTTGATTCCATCCCTAAATATCAGGGACGGAATTAGGAACGCAAATACATGCCATGTGTCTAAGTAGTTTTGGTCTCTAAATCCATCCCTGATCTATAGGGACAGAATAAAGACGGAAAGTTTATTTCCCCCTCAAAATTTAGTCCCGACCCCTAGCTAGCTGCCCCGACCCCGACCCCTCTTCCCCACCATCCGATCCCCTCTTCCCCGCCATCCCGTCCCCTCTTCCCTGCCATCGTCCCCACTGGTGGCTGCTCCGTCGTCGTCACCTATGGTCTGCCGTCTTCCCCTCCTCTCCGCCATCAATCACCACTCTGCCACGGTCGCTCCGATCCACTCTACCATCATTGCTTCTGCCCGGCATCATCGCCTCTGCTCCACCATCATTGTCTCTGCACCGATCGGATCCTCCCTCATGTCTGCTCCGGCATTGTCACCTCTGCTCCGCAACGCTCCGCCATTGACGATGCCTCTGCATTGGTGAGAATTTCATAGGTACGCGATTCCGAATTCCATAAATTTTGCTCTATTATTCGATTCTCTCGTATTAGGGTTTTGGATGATGCCATTGGTAATGAGAGAATTGGATGGTTGAAATGGGAACACATCTAGAGCATTTTGCATAGATGAAGATTAATGGAATTTCTTTTTCAAATGGAGTGACGATTTGTGACTTCTGTGACTCTGCTAACTCTGCTAACCATATACAATAGTAGCATTGCCATTTTGCATTGTAGAGACAACAGCAATGGTTGCCAATGTGGGATTAGCCTTTGCACGACATCACCGACAAAATCTTTTGCTTATTTATCTAGACTAAATTTGAGTCATATGTCGATTAGCCGATATAAATAATGACCAATACTTGTTTTTAGTATAACCACCTATTGAATTGCCTTCATTGTTTGTGTTCACTTCATGAATTTGCATCTTCATTTATTTCAGTTTTGAGTCCTCTCAGTCAGGCCTTTGGCAAATGACTTATTTTTATTGCAGAATGTGCATCAAGGATATCCGCCCCAAACTTTGGTGCACTTTCTCAAGACTAGAGAGTGGAACGTTCCTAAAGCACATAAAATGGTTCAGTGCTACTTCTTTTCTTCTGTAATATTTTTCTTTTCCATTACGTTAACTTTTATTGATCCTTGTTTTTATCCATTTGCTACTCAGTTAATGGATTGCTTAAACTGGAGGATACAAAACGGAATTGACAATATATTATTAGTAAGTTCTTCAAATATGGATTTAGACAATGATTGATATTTCTTTTCAACTCAAAAAATGTTTTATTTTTACTTTAGTCGATGGTTGGCAGTATGAGTAGGTTGTATGTGGTTTGACTGGATTTAATGGCTTTCCTGATGATTTTTGTATTTGTAGAAGCCCATAATCCCAACTAATTTATACTGAGCTGTGCGGGATTAACAACTTCTTAGCTTGTCAGGTTTCTCAAAAGAGGTATGTCCACCTATTTTGTTTTGTAATTCTTTCCCTTTCCAAGCAAGGGGTATGAATTTATGATCATTCTATTGTATGGAAAACCTGGGTGTTGGTGTCATTCATTGGATGTACTATTCTGCATTCTAAAGTTATCTCTATCTATCAAACATATTAAAGTTTTACGCACAATATGAAAACTCTTCTTTAGACGGGCCTATTTTAATTTTTATCTGTGTGGCTTATAGGAACCTTTTCTTGAGTTCACACCCTTTCTTTTGAATTTCTTGTGATTAATTTGATGGTTGTCTTTGTTGTTTGAATAGTTGCAGCTTGTGTTCTCTTTCTCTATTTTGAAGTATGTCTCTAAGGTATCATGGTTCTCTTGATGTTATTCATTTTGTTGGTTGAAGAATGAGTTCTTTGAGCTTCGAAAACAAGAAGTCAGTGCTCACATAAGTATTATGAGCAAGTCGTGCCTATAAGCAGCTTCTCCACACAATTTTGAAGAAACTTGCCTCATGGTGATACATGAGAGTACCATGAAATATCAAGGCTTTTCTCTTCTTTCCTTTTATAGCTCTACCCCACATTAAAACTTTTAATGGGATAGATTTGAAAATAATGCAATAATTTCCTCGTGGTAAAAGAATTTCAAAATAACCATTCCTAGTTGAAAATTTAGCCAAATGTAAGGAGTTGTTTGCTTGTTTTCAAGATTTTTCCACATTCAAAGACAGCCTGCAAAAGGTTCAGTTAGAAAACTTGACACATTAGAAACTAAAGAAATTCGACGTATATGAAAAGACCTAAGACAACTTTAAAAGCACTATTTAAGAAAGATTTAAATGATCTGGAAAGCATGCAATTAGGGGCATTAAATTGGGCAAAATAGAAGAATTTGATCGATGTAGTCGATCCTAACTAATTCAGGATTGAGGTCCTCCATGATCATTACAACCCCTTGTCTACTTTGATTGCACCCAAAAAGAATTCATTTTTGTCAGGTGTGAATAAGATTTTGCCCTGATAGTTTTCTAGTCTCCAATTACAAATAGACAAGTCAAACTCAAAGTCCCATTAAACAATACAACTCCAAGTTCTAGCCAAGATCAGATATCAAATCTAGTCCACAACTTAACTTTGTCAGTTGGTTATGTTTCCATTAATAATAAAATATTGAAGAAAGGAACATAATATCTACTCATGGGTAATGTGGTCTATCATCACTCCCAGAAAAACAAAATAGAAAAATGGATCTTCTAGTTCTCAAACTCATCTTACACCACTTGCTCTGGAACTCCGTGTTGCTTCGTGTAGCATTCGTGAGCAGAAGCCACATGTTCCCTCTTTTGCCCATGCTTAAAAAATTAAGAAAAAGCCTTGAATTATTTGTCCTTAAAAGTTTCTCTAATTACAAGCTAGTTAATTTTAAAACTATGCTTGCCTCTGTCCTCTTATATACATAATTTTTCGTGTTAAGCCTCTAATATTTAATTTTAACCATCAAACTTTATTTGAGGTTGTGTTTATGTGAAAAATAATGTCTTAAGGTATCTTGTATCTTGTAGGCTGTGTTTCGTGTTCCGCCTCATCTAGTGAAACAACTTCCCTGATTGTTTATTGATTTTATTATGTTTGCCTTGGTCTTCAAAATAACTACACAACTTTTGGTTACTATTGGTGATATATAAGTGGAGCATTTCATTATGTTGTAAGGAATATATAATTGGATTTCATATTGTGATTTATTCCTCTTAGATGTTCTAGGTGATCTTGAATTGGTCAATAGTCTATCTAAAGTTATAAAAGCAGCTGCAGTTCTAGAACTTTTGCAACTATATCTTTCTTACTATGATACTTTAGAGCCACACATTCGTTGCCTTTGTGATGTGAAGGTGATCTTGACGTACTGTCTGGTTTCAGCTTCCTTGAACCAGATTTTCAATCAATTCTGATGCCCATGTAATCTTTAATTCTAAATGGTATACTTGCCTGTATACTTGAGTTTTACTCTGGTGTGTTACATATCAGAGACCAAGCACCTTAATATTATAGGGAATGGACCTTGTGCTATTAATATTGCTGGGAATGGACCATGTGCAATTGATTTTGCAGGGAACAACTTCATAAATGAATTATTGTTAGTTTTTTATGCTCGTTCCATACTCAAAGTTTAATTTATACAAATAAGAATATATTGACCGACTTTTGGCATCTAATCGGTATGTATGGGCACGTGTTTGTAGGTGTGTTTATATGGGTACTACTACCATGAGAACTAAAAATAATTATTGGGACAAACTTTCTTGTCTTTGATTTACCCATTCTTATTAATTAATTAACAATTATATGAAGTGTTAATTTACTTATTTTATAACTTTAATGATATTTTATGTGTTCTTAACAAATTATAGAATAGTATTTCACGTTTCAATTTCTCTTAAGTCCTTAGATCATGGCCACAAATCGTGATTGGATGTATAACTGTCTCGAAGACGGTCTAGTGAGATGGGAGTTTGCTGAACGACTAAAAGAGTTCTTAGAGTTTGCCAAAAATAATTGTCCCACATTCCAAAGAGAGAAAAGGATTCGGTGTCCGTACGACCATAGAAAATGGCGCAATCTTGCTTACTACGATTTGGATACGGTGGAGTACCACCTATGTCGGTGGGGTTTTATTCCCGGATATCAACGTTGGTCCGAACACGGAGAAACTCCAAATGCAGATGAATATACTGACGGTGATGACTTTATGAGAGATGTAATCGAAGAAGACGCATATGAAGGTGAGTATTCTACATACCACAAGATGATATACGACGTGGTTGGGCCATCGTTTGATTGGTATAGCAACGATGAGCCACCAAATCCATTGGCACGACAATTGTATGATATGATACAAGCTGCGAACGAGAAATTGTGGCCGGGTTGTGAGACTATCACTAAGTTATCAGCAATGGCCCGACTATTGTCGATAAAATCCCACCATCATATTTCAGAAAAGGCGTATGATGAGATTTTGCAAGTGTTAAAGGAGTGTTTACCGGCAAACAACACTTTGCTCGATAGTTTTTATAATACGAAGCGATTGATGCGAGGATTAGGCTTACCTATTGAGCAAATCGATTGTTGCTCAAGTCATTGCATGATTTACTGGGGTGAAGACCATGAGTTGACTTCATGTAAGTTTTGTGGGAAGTCAAGATATGTTACTCCACAACCACATAGTGCAAACAACAAGAATTTGCAGACGTGCATGAGAATGTACTACTTCCCTTTAGCCCCTCGACTACAACGTTTATTTGCCTCAGCGTCTACCGCGAAGCATATGAGATGGCATGCAGAGCATGTATCACGAGACGGATTGATGCAACATTGCTCCGACTCAATGGCGTGGAAGCATTTCAATGAAGTGAACCAAGAGTTTAGCAAAGAAATTCGAAATGTTTGTTTGGGATTGTATACAGATGGATTTCAGCCATTTGGACAATCGGCGCAACAATACTCTTCTTGGCCTGTTATTCTGACCCCTTACAACCTTCCACTATCCATGTGCTTGAAGAAAGAGTTTATGTTCTTAACAATCATTGCTCCTGGACCGGTAAATCCTAAGCAACAAATTGACGTTTTCCTTCAACCTTTGGTGAAAGAGTTACAAGATTTGTGGCATCACGGAGTCCTCACGTATAACATTTCAACACGAATGAATTTTCAAATGCGGGCTGCTTTGATGTGGATGATCAGTGACTTCCCCGCATATAGAATGTTGTCGGGGTGGAGCACACACGGCCCAAGGGCATGCCCGCATTGCATGGATGACACAAATACGTTTCAATTGAAACATGGCGGGAAGATGTCTTGGTTTGGTTGTCATCGACGATTCTTACCGAAAGAAGATAGCATGAGAAAGGACAAAAGAGGTTTTCGAAAAGGGAAGATGATCACCGAGGAACCACCTGTAATGAAAACAGGCGAAGAAATTTTAGAGGAGTCGGAAGAGTTAGGGCTGAAGAAGGTTACAGAAGTTAGAGCTGCAACTATTAACGGGAGAATATCTAAGACTACAAGGTGACGCAAAAGAAGTATATTTTGGGACTTGCCATATTAGAAGACTAATCTAATCTTCAACACTATGATGAGTGTGCCAGGAAAAACTAAAGACAACGCTAAATCGAGGCTTGACATAGCTGAAATTTTTCGTCAACTTTCGTTGAACTTTGACCCGCTTACAAATTCTTATCCTAGAGGTTACTATTCACTAGATAAAAGGAAGAAAGAATTGCTATGTAATCAGGTTTTCCCAGATGGTTATGCATCAAACTTCGGTCGTTGTATTGATTCTCGTAGGCTTCGGATATTTTGGAAGAAAAGTCATGATTGTCATGTTTTTATGCAACGATTACTTCCTATCGCATTTCAAGAGCTACTAGATGAAAATGTGTGGCTCACTATAAGTGAGTTGAGTCTGTTTTTTGAGAATTAACTGCACGAAGTATAGAGAAAGAGGATATGAACTTCCTCAACTCAAACATACCTTAGATATTGTGCAAGTTGGAAAAGATTTTTCCACTAAGCTTCTTTGATTCAATGGAACATCTTACCGTGCACTTGGTGTACGAGGCTTCCATTCTTGGCCCAATTCAATATCGTTGGATGTATCCATTTGAGAGGTATATATATTGATATATATAACAGAACATAAAATTTCAACGATGATTCAAATTTAAATTTTTTAAATGTTGTAATTAACTTTATCTTTTATAATTAGATTGCTCAAATATTTGAAACACAATGTAAAAAATAAAGCGAAGGTCGAAGGATCAATTTGCAATGCATATTTGGTTGAGGAGGCAACTTCATTTTGCTCCTACTACTATGAAGACCATGTCAATTCCTCCAGGCGGCAAGTCCAGCGCAATGATGATAGTGGAGTCAGACCTAGCGCAAACTTTGTTAGAAATTTCTCTATTTTCACTTATCCTGGCCGTACATTCGGCAAATCAAAGAAACGCTACTTAACTGAGTTAGAGTACAATGCAGCACATGCCTATGTCCTACTAAATTGTCCCGAAATCTCGCCTTACATTAAGTAAGTTTGCAATGTTAAAATTAAGGTGATTTCATGAATTTCTTTGTCGCTTCTCATTAACAAAACATAGTTCAATCTAATTGTTTTCTAATGTACGCACGTGATTTAGGCTTTTCATCGTTGAACTTCGACAATGTGTGCCTGACATCACTGACGCAGATGTAGACGCCGGCTTGAGCTTGAATTTATGAGTTGGTTTCATGAATATGTAATTCTCATCAATTAATATTTTGTTAGGTAATGACTTTCCCCATATACGGATAACAAAATAAGACTAATTTTCGTTCTTGTGTTATATGTTAGGCACGTAGTCATGTTAGTGATGAAACAATTCGTCATATTTCACATGGTCTAGCTCGTCTTTGCACCGTATATCATTCGTACCTTGTTAACGGGTACAAGTTTTAAACTCTGACATATGATGCGAACAGGGGAAAGCAAAATAGTGGTGTGTGCGTGAAGGGTTCCAAATATGCTCATGACTCATATGACTTCTATGGCCAAGTCCTTGAGGTTATAGAATTGGACTATAGTGGAAATAAGCATACAATGTTGTTCAAATGTGAATGGTTTGACCCTACTCTAGGTATCGGAACAAGGATTCATCCATCGTTGAAGGTAGTTGAAGTCCAGCAAAATCATCGATATAACAAGTACGAGCCATTTATATTAGCAATCAAGCATGTCAAGTATATTATTTGCCTTACCCCTCTTTGAGGAGGGAGCGAAATAAATGGTTGGCGATTTGTAGGCTTCAACCAAAATATGCTGAGGAGTTAAATGTTACTGACCAAATAGACACGGTGTCTGTTGGAGATGCAGCATATCAGGAGGATGAACCTACCCCTTTTACCATTGAGGTTGGCAACGAAGGGTTACACGTTTCGCTAGCTGACCTAACCGGTTCACACATGACGGAGGAAGAGAAAGTTAATGAACATGACGACGAATTGTCTTCGTCGTCCGAAAGTCAAACTTCAATTGAAACAAGTGAACGTGATTGAGACATTTATAAATGTAACATTTAGTCTATTTTATTTTTATTACATGAAGAACTTTTTTTCACTCTATTAAATTTACTTATTTATTTTTGTAGATCATCAAGATGACAGAACATCGATCAGGATCTGGATCAGGGCGTGGCCCTCCATCAGGTATCTGGCAAGGGAGTCGTGTACAGACTTCGATTGGTCGTGGTCGCGGTCGAGGGCGTGTCCAGAACCTGCAGCACCAGCCTCGTCAAGAGGACCATATTCCTCCAGCACCCCCTGAACATGGATTGGCTCTTAGTCGGCCACCCCCACCATCAGTTATCCGACGTCCTGCTATTCGACCGGCTCCATTTGGACCACCATCTTGCCCTGCATCACGACCTCGATTAATTGAGGGTACACTTGATCTTCGGAGGGATGTCTGTCTCCCCCCACTGAGCAACTTATCTCTACTGGGCTAGCAGAGTTGGCATCGATGACTAAACCGTCCCAAAACTCTACCCCATCCTCTAGCGCTCATCACTCTACACCTTCCTCGTAGCAGGTGGTATGTCTGCAGGCGCTACTCATTATTCACCATCGTCATCCACACACCCTAGTACCCCATCGTCCGTGCCACGACCTCCCAAATGTCGAGATGCCACATGCTCCAGCTTCTCCACCCAAACTTATAAGAGAGAGGAATGGGCCTCGAATTCGCATTACTGTTAAGAATAAAAGGTATGTGGTTGTATTTCATTTTTTCAAATAATTTGTGTTATCTCTAATATGACTTAAGCATCTTGACCCAGATGCTTAAGTCATATTAGAGATACATTTATGCCCAGATGCTTACATCCTTCTGACGTTTGTGCCTGGAAGATGACCGATACGTTTAAGAAAGGCATGATTCCGAAGGGATGCCAATGGAAATCTATACCGCAATATCAGAGAGACATATATTGGGAGAGATGGAGGGTGAGTAATTCAGACTTTATGTTCATATTTGAATATATTTGAATGATTTTTTGTTCTAAAATTTCACTTATTCTTTTTTAGAGTTACTTTGACTGGGACCCTCGAATTACTGCACACATTATGGCGGCCTACGAAAGTAAGGCGAAAGTGAGATATAAGGCACTGATGAATAAGTTGCTTACCGAAGGCGAGCGCCAAATTTATGTGACTGAGGAGGCATGGCGTAGATATATGGAGTATTGGGAAAGTGACAACTTCAAAGGGACGTCTACAATAGCGTCATCAAATCAGTGGACTGAGAAAGGAAGCCTGGGCACAGGCATGTCCAAACACACTAGTGGATCGATACCTTTTTTGGTTCATGAGGAACGATTGGTAAGTAATCAAATGACTTGGAATTTAATTAAGTTGTTAACTTGTTAACTTTCTTACTCTTTAACTTGTTAATGGATAATATGTTGTGTTTATAGAGTAAGGAGCTAGGGAGCCACTGCACGTCACTAGAGTTGTACCTTCATGTGTACATAAAGAAACACGATGGTCAAACCTTCATTGACTCACAGTCAGAAAGAGTTAATGTAAGTATTGCCTTTGTTTTATTGAAATGCCAAGTTTACAGCTAACATTAAGAGGTGCACTATTTCAGCATTATATTTAAAGCATGTGATATAATTTAAAACAAATAAACTCTTATGTGATTGAGAGTTAGAAATCAAAAAAGTAAACAGATAAGTTGAAATCAAGGTGATGAACTGAACTAAAAGACATAGAGAGCAGTGTACCGAATATTAAGTCCAAATAGGTTCTTGCGCTCTTGTGTCGTCGGAACAGATGGGCAGGGAAATGTTAATTATATGCTCTTTCTTTGTAGCTTTTCTGTATGTGTACCTATTATTTGCACGTCCTTTTTTCGTCTCTCACTTAATTGCACCTCTTTTGATGTTATTTTCTGTTGTCTACTCCATGAAACAATCAAAGACAGTGGCAAGTTGCATAAAAATAAAACTGGCAGTTGAAACATTTGCAGAATAGACACAAAATGATGAAAGTATAAAAGTGAAATGCAAGTACAAGAGACCAGTTAAGATTAGGATCTAGATGAAAAGATCATTTAGGATTGGCATTCTAGACCGTCTCATTAATCCACTATACCCTAGAAGCTAGGCAGCAAATGTAGGTCCAATCACACAAAATAGACCAAGTACAAACACTTCTAGAATCTAAACGAGTTAAGAAGGGAAACGGATTAGGTACACAATGGTCTAAAATCTGTTAACATACACAAATGACATTTCTTGATTCATGTTTTATATTTATTTATACAATGTTTCAATTTTTATGCCTTTTTATTATTCTTGTTGTATGATGTGTGGACTTTGATTTGCAAAGAGGCAGAGGAAGTTCTTTTATTCCACCTAATGTCTTCATGCATTGAATCAATATTTTAGTTTGCTCTAACTTTGTCATAGGACACTTTTGTTCCTTGATTAGGACTTCAAGTTATACCTAATTTCATGAGAATTCAAAGAAACTTAGAGAATTGTCAGATCACATGTACATCACAGGTTTTAAGTTCCCCCTGCTAATGAGGCTTGATAAGGAATACTGGAAACAGAAAATTTAAATCATAGGCATAATGATGCAATGATTACTTGCATGATTTAACAGAAAAATTTATATAAGAAAAGCACCATAGCATCTGGCAATAAATTTTAATTAACAGTAACCCAAAGCATGCACAAGATGCAGTTCTTATCCCATGCAAGTGACTAAGTTTATGACTAATGTTCTTTTAATTAGATGAGTACGAGCCAGTTCAGTTACAGGAGAGGTCATAATTGGCAATTTGGCATTTTGCAGAAACAATCAGGAGCCTAGAACTTAAACAAGCATACTTGAAAGGAACAATAAAATGGTTTCACAGTAAGCATAAAAGTTAGGTCAAACAATTAATTATTGGAGTTGAACTTTTTGCAGAAAGTCTATTTTAAGCCTAGAAATGTTAGTCGACGGTGTTATTTTTTGGGCTTTTGCTTTCCTGTTTCTTTCAAGAGTCTCCTACTATTTCATGTGTTGTTTATAACTGTTTCAACATTACTTGCCATTTCTTCATGCCCATGATGTACGTTCGTTTCATTTGGTGGTTTTGAATGAGACTAGGATGTGAAAGCTAGGTACATCATCTCCCTTGGTTCTTGATTGCTTCTTTTCTTTTGATAAGAAAGAGACAACTTGCCCACTGTGAGGCTCGAACACGCAAATAACCCCAAACCAAATCAATGACCTATCAACTCAGTTGGTGAACTTAATTGCTTCTTGTGCTTATATATATACAAGTATAAGTTCTTGTTTGTTTCTTTACTATGTTTTCTAGCGACACATCTTTGTCAAAAAAAGTTTGGCTTTTATTTAGCCTGTTGCGGAAGTAGCATTTTTTGTTTGGCTTGCAACTGCATGTCACATGAGTTGTGTGCATTTTCATTCTTGTCAAAGGGTGGTTGTGACTTGCTGTTGCCAACTGCAATCGTAGATATACTTACTATTGTTGTTACCTTCACCGTGCAGCTAATCAATGGCAGCTAAGATTGGTGGTGCTATATTGGCATCTGTCATTGTTGCATATCTCGTTGTGATCCAATTGTGGAATTTAATCCACACAAGACCTTCATTTATACTAACTGTGATCCCAATGTAACCAAACTTGACATGCTTTGCATGAAATTACCGAATTTTGAAGGTCATTATTCACTTGGAACTTGAGACGATGGACCTAAATATGAAGCCCAATAAAGTAATTCAATGGGTGTTAAACTGATCAACAACTAAAAACTAGTTTGTATTTCCCATTCCAATGAGTACTGTGTTATTTTAATATCTAAATAATATAGAATCCAACCAACATTAATATTTTTTGCATGAAAGAACCTACAAAATTTAAGTCTTGAAATGTATTTAAGATTTTCAAAATGAAGAAGACCGACCAATCTTGGACGAGGCATGAAAGAACCTACAGCTCATTTTCTTTTTCTTGGACGAGGCATGTACCAAAAAAAAACAAAATGGATCAAAAGCCCTCTAAAACTTTTAGATCATAATCAAAATGAAATGATACAACTTTTTTTTTCTTGTTCTAGAATAAGTTCGTTTCTTACTTTCTTCATAATTCTTTATGTATCCACTTTGATTTGTTGTGCTCCAATCTCTCATTTAAAGTTTGCAGCTTTGATGATCTCATGCTAGTTCTGAATACAAAATAGAATGCTGAAGTAATTAATGCATAATAGAATGCAAGATAGAATGCTAAAGTAATTAATGCATATTTGCAGTCTTTATTTCATGTTGCTTCATGTTTTGGTGCACCTGTAGGAGAACCATCAGCAAATGCTCGTTGAACTTTTATATGATCATGTCAAAGACCACTTATGAAATTTGCAGGTCTATTTTATTTTTTACTTGTATATGTTTGAATTACATCTATAGGCTGAGATTTAGAGGATGCGCAAGGAGATGTCACAGTCAGCAGAAGAGGCAGGAGATGATCCACATATGGACGAGACAGATTTATATTACAAAGTCGTCGATGTTGATCACAAGGGACGAGTGTACGGGTTAGGGTCTACAGGAAGGAGGTACAATGATCTAGGTGCCAGCTCATCTCAGGGCCCGTCGAGCCAGGACTTTGCAACTCTTCAATCTAATGTCTCACGTCTGACTTCTATCGTTGAGGATCAACAAAATCAAATACAGACGTAGCACGACCAGATAGCTTTACTACAGTCCATGTTGTTGCAGAGTATGAGAGCTGGACATCCTGAAGCGAGCTCATCTCATCCTCCACCTCCACCTCCACCTCCACGTCCACCTCCACGCCCATCTCACCAGGCGACTCTTACTCCACCGACGGTGGTGCCTACTCTAGTTTTGGATGCTAACGATGTTTATCACTCGAGGATGTACGAGCCTAAAGATGAAGAGCAAACGAACTTGCCATTGCAGCAAGAGTGGATCGATGCATTTTTCGACACACATCCCCTGCCACGACGTGACAGAGACATTTGATATGATACACTTGATATACATTCCTTTTGATATTTTGGTATATTTTGATATTTTGGTATACATATATAAATGATGTATTTTAGGAACTAGTTAGGGAAACTTTTACACACATGTATATATGATGTCTATTTTGATTTCTTTTTTAATAACTGTTTTGGTTTCATTAGCATGTTATAAGTGAAACTTCTATTGTATAATGTGTTCCCAGCAGGTTATTTGTGTTGTATGATATGTTTTCAGCAGCTTTAAATGTATAAACAAAATTGTTACAGGTTATTTGTATTTTCAGCATGTTGTTGCAGGTTATTTGTTTTCAGCAGGTTGTTGCAAGTTATTCGTTTTCAGCAGGATGTTGCAAGTTATTTGTTGCAGGTTATTTGTTTCAGCAGGTTGTTGCAGGTTGTTGTATATATGTTTCAACCTGCTAAAACGTATATATAATATTTTTGTTTTCTGGGATGTTGAATTTCGTATCTGATTCAGTTTCTAATCAGGGACCAAATCAGGGAAGGAACGTATATTAAACGCTATTGAGATCTATGAGTTCGGTCTCTAAACCGTCCCAGTTTAGAGACTGATTTAGGAACGGAATGTATACATTCGGTCTCTAATCCATCGTTAATTAGAGACCATTTTAAGGACGGAGCGCATAATTTATTCCGTCGATATATACTGGATCCTACAATGGATTTGTAGTAGCAGTAAAGACGGGGTCGAACCACAAGAACCAAGTTATTCCTTTAGGAGGTGCGAAAAGGGAAAATCGAGAGTTTTAAGAATGAACTAGATTAAGAGAAGATAAGAAAGTTATCAAGCAAGGATAATCAAGTAGAGAATTCAGTAAGAAAAATGATCCAAACCATCAACTTCACACGATTATCCTATGACAAATATATTGATCATTGACCTAAACAAAGATAGATTGAATGTTGTGATCTAGTGTAGCTATAGAATCCCGTAAGACGTGAATTCCTCGTTCTCCTATTACCGATAGTTAGGGTAAGACCTCTAACTATTACCCTAGTCAATTCATATAACCCTAGGCACGTACCTTGGGTTCAACATAATGACCGCTCTAATTCATGATTCATGAGAACACTACACCTAGATAACCGGTACAACAAGTGTGTCCGATTCAACCTATGTTTCTAAGA
Organism: Stephania japonica; assembly: GCA_039657345.1. Lineage (NCBI taxonomy): Eukaryota > Viridiplantae > Streptophyta > Magnoliopsida > Ranunculales > Menispermaceae > Stephania > Stephania japonica. The sequence continues at coordinate 36,181,727 of CM077564.1, read as the reverse complement.
TACATGGTCTAAAACTCTGTGAGGGGATTAACGCAACCAAAGCGACCTCTTGCCACAAATACGAGTCTTTTACACTATTACGTATGCATTCGACTCGATGGCGATAGGTCTCAAACTACAACTAATGCGAGGGTCCTTCACATCAATCAAGTAATCGACCATAATATTAAGAACAATACCAAAGAAACTATAAAACAACAATCAATCAGTGAAATTGAAGAATAAATAGATCTTACAGCGGTTAGAAAGTCATAGAATTGTCGCGATCGGTCTCCGGCTTGAATCCCCGAAGGATTAGCCGGACATAATTTAAGTAATACGCCACGCTCTTTTTATTGAAGAAAGACAAAAAGCACAAAAACCCTAAAATAATATGTTTGTCGCCTCCGTATGTTCTCCGAACAAAGGATGCCTCTACCAATCTCTCAACCCCAATTTATAGATATATCTTCGTAAAGGTTGGAGTGATTTATGCCCATTTGAATGTTTTTATGATTAATGGCATGATTTGTGCATCGGGATTGGTTTGGGCATTTTGTGCAGGTTAAAGACACTTGTCATGCTCTGATTGGTCAAAAATTGTGCTCTGCTGAAGTGTCGGAAGCTCATTGGTTGAGGAAGGTGTTGGTGATGTGCTGGCGCGACATGTGGTGCGTGATTGGTGGAAACGGCTGATTGGCGTGATTTGTGGTGCATGATTGATGGAAAAGGCTGATTGGCGTGATTTGTGGTACGTGATTGATGGAAAAGGCCTGTGAGACGCAACTTGACCAATAAAATCATAACACGTGACAGAATTAAATACTCTATTATGAGAAAACCCTGGCATCTAATTACTGCAATTAAATACTCTATTTTGAGTATTTTTCTACCCTGAATTCAACCGTGACCTCAGATTCACCTAAAAGTGAGAGATGAGTATAAATTTAGTGGTATTTTGGAGACTTTGACATAAAAACACACATAAAGCAAATGGTAAATAATGCATATTAAACGACTTATCAAATACCCCCAAACTTAAGATTTTGCACGTCCCGAGCAAGGAAGTAGATGATACACAATCCTAAACTGTAAACTAAGACTCCTAATACTACAATGACTCAATACTAACCTAGCATGATGAAAGACATGCTTAACTAATCCTATGCCCAATTCCAAGTTAAATGGAGTTACCTTTAGTTTATATCGCCACTAAATCGACTACCTTTTCAATGAAGCCTGGAGTTATGATTTGTTTAGCATTAGAGTCAGGATATTGATAGAAATCACACTTTTCAGAAAGTAGATCCCGCCTAAACCAAGACCATCAACTACTCAAAGGTTTTCTAGGTCAATTCACGAAGGCGCACAAGAATGATATCTTCATGATAGCGCATCAACGCTTTTAAGTGTACCATAGGCGAGAAATGCAATCATACTCTCCACTAGTGTGGATCTAACACCAATGAGGGTCAATAGGACTTTCATGGGATATGGCTTGGCCGGGGTGGGGTACAAAGGAAAAGATATAAGGGAATTCGAAGCATCGGAAAGCTGAAAACTTAGACTCTCAAAAGATAAGTTATAAGAGAACATGAAGGATTACAAATGCACTTAACAGATTTTTCTTTGAATTATATGCAATCCTCACCTTTTTCCAACCACCCGGCTCCCTGCTCCATTTCCTGCGGATACCGTTTTAGGTGGGACTCTCTATTCATGACCTTTTTATCATGAATAATTTTTCCTTATTTCGTGTATATAAACAACGCTTCAATCTTTTTTTTTTTTTTGTTCATGTCTCTTTTTAAGGATTTCAAGTCTAAGCCAAGCTTCCAATTGGGTAAGGATAGTATAAGGCTAAGGGTGTGGGCTTTATGTTAGGTTGAAGGAAGTTAAAGTTTGGTTGGCTCGAGGGGGTTAACTAGAGTAATCGCATTAGGTAGGCTAGAGGCTAAGGGTTATATCAAAGACGGCCTAAATTACTCCCTCAATAGTTGTTCGATCACAAGAAATACGCCTCAAGTAGGTGTCACCATCGTTCTAGTACCCTTGAAATCAAACTTGGCAAAAGTTTGACTATCTACCCTTTTTGGTATCTAGTACAAGGCCCAAACAAAGGTCCAGCCTCCTATTATGTGATCTCAACAACACCGGACACCATACCAAAGTGAAGATGTCTCCAAAACCTCAAAAAATTATTAAGTCTCGAAAGCGGCTTATGCAACTCATCCATAGCCAAAGGCATTTAACAAGGTTTTAGGCAGCTCTAAATGTCCTAAGCTAAATGATCCTAAATGCATCTAACATATGCAACATAAATAACATTAAACAGCATGATCCTAGATAACATACTACATGAGATGTCACGAAATGCATGAAGATGCAAAATAATAAGAATGTGACAAGAAAAAGAGAAATACAACCATACATACCATCCCATGGGATACACAATACTCAAAAAAAATATAACTATTACACCTGATGTCTTGCGCAAATTCCATACCAACCAACTAAAAGTAGTCCACAATCCCTAAAATCACCCCTAAACTTATTTCAAACCTTGTCCTCAAGGTTTTTAAAATAAGCGGGAAGATGACAATCCACAAAGAAATAGAATGACATGATACAAATGCAAAATATTTAAGTCTCCAATCAAAAGAACCTGATACTCTGGGCGTCCACTCATGATGGAACGACACTGTGACGACTCAAACCTACAAGAGAAGTGGTAAGGGGAAAACAAAGAGACTCAAATAAAGAGAGCTAAGAAATAAGTCAATAAAGCAAAAGAAATGAGAATTTGGTCTGCCTCCCAATATCGCCTTTGGTTAACGTTGTTGGCTTGACTTAATCTGACTTCGCCTCAGCGTTGGCTGAGGTGGTCTACAACAAGGTTCTCTGCACCACTTTTGTCTTTAATGGTGATGTCAAACTCCTAGAATAGGAGTATCCATCTGATGAGACGAGGCTTCGCATCCTTCTTCGCCATAAGATATCTCAATGTTGCGTGATTTGAGTAAACAGTCACTTTTGTGGCAAGAGGTACGACCGAAATTTCTCGAGTGCGAAAATAATGGCTAAAAGCTCTTTCTCGGTCGTAGTGTAGTTAACCTGTGCATCATCCAGAGTTTTGGAAAGCATAGTAGATGACATGAGAAGCTTTCCCAACGCATTGCCCAATCACAACACCAACAGCATAGTTGTTGGCATCGCACATAATCTCGAAAGGAAGCTCCCAATTGGGAGCCTGAATTACCGGAGTAGAGGTAAGGGAAGACTTGAGTGTTTCAAAAGCACTCATGCATGCTTTATCAAATGCAAAAGGCACGTCTTTATTAGTGGGGTACGGTAGCTTACGAATGACGTCGACCTTAACTGGATTGACTTCCACCCCCTTAGAAGAAACAATGTGTCCTAGAATCAAGCCCTGATCGACCATGAAGTGAAATTTCTCGTAATTCAAGATAAGATTCTTCTCGACACATCTGCTAAGTACCTTTATCAAATTGCTGAAACATTCATCGAATGAATCACCATAAACGGTGAAATCGTCAATGAATACCTCAATGAAATGCTCGAAAAAATCTGAGAAGATACTGATCATGCACCTTTAAAAAGTGGTTGGTGCATTGCATAACCCGAAGGGCATGCGTCGGTCGACAAAAGTGTCAAATGGACATGTGAATGTTGTCTTTTCCTGGTCCTCGGGAGCCACAGGCACCTGGTGGAACCCTGAGTAACCATCAAGACAATAGTAGTGTGATCTGCCAGCCAATCTCTCAAGAATTTGATCAATAAAGGGCAGAGGGAAGTGGTCCTTACGTGTAGAAGCGTTAAGCTTACTGTAATCAATGCATACCAGCCATCCGTTTTGGATACGGGTTGGGACTAGCTCTCCCTGAGAATTGGTGACAACAGTGATGCCTGTTTTCTTAGGTACTACTTGCACCGGGCTTACCCATTTACTATCAGAGATAGGGTATATTATGTCGGCATCAAGGAGTTTTAGGATCTCCTTCTTCACGACGTCCATCATTGGCAGATTGAGCCTCCTCTGGGCTTCTCTCGAAGGTTTGGCCCCTTCCTCCATATGTATAAGATGCTTGCATGTGGAGAGGCTTAGACCCTTGATATCCGCGATGGTCCAGACCCTTGATATCCGTGATGGTCTACCCAATTGCTTCCTTAAATTCCAGAGAACTCGAATGAGTTTCTCTTCCTCTAATGAAGATAGCTTGGCCGAGATAATTACTGGAAGTGTGTCATTCTCGCCCAAGAACATATACTTCAAGTGCTCAGGAAGTGGTTTAAGCTCCAAAGTAGGTGCTTTAACCAAAGAGGGTAGAATAGTGGAGTTAGTGTGGTGCAACTCCACATAGCAAGCAGTGGGGGATGTGAGTTGGATGGAATCCAACTCATGACAAATCTCCTCGACCCCAGTATCGAGCATGAAGATACCCTCATCTAAAGAAGTGGTGTTAAGATGATGCTCTAACACCACGTGTAACTCATCAGACTCCCTCGTAACAGATGCAGCATCAACGAGTGAGTCTACAAAATCTAGACAACAAACAACTGAGGAGACATCACTAGGGAATCGCATGGCATCATATATGTTAAATTTAATTACCTCGCCATCGAATTCCATAGTCAAAGAGCCATCATGTACGTCAATTTTTGCTCTAGCCGTTTTAAGAAATGGCCTCCCCAACAACACCAAGGATGAATGCGAGAACAATTCCTCTCTCATGTCTATGACATAGAAGTCAGCAGGAAACACAAGGTCGTTTACACGAACCAAGACATCTTCAAGAACACCCTTTGGTCTCACTACCAAATGGTCAACCAATTGTATGATGATATCAGTCTCGTGGAGTGGGCCTGCCTTTAGATTCTCGTAGATAGACAAAGGCATAATATTAATTGAAGCGCCCAGGTCACACATGGCCTTCTCTATGCTCACGTTCCCAATTATGCAAGGTACCGAGAACATCCCGGGGTCTTTTCATTTTGGGAGGCAACTTTTTCTGTAGGATAGCAGTGACTGATTCCCCCCATTTGGACTTTCTCATTGCCTTTAAGCTTTCCTTTGTTAGTGCACAGTTCTTTAAGGAATTTCGCGTAACGCAGTACTTGCTCCAAAGCATCCAAAAGCGGAATATTGATTTCCACTTTTCGAAAGGTTTCTAAGATTTCATTCTCTTCCTCCTTTTTCTTATTCAAGATTAAGCGTTGAGGGAAATGAGGTCTTACAGTGAAGGAATGTGGTACTTCTTTTTTAGGCTTTTTCGTTTGCTTAGAACGAGACGGAAGTACTTCAAGCTCATGTTCTTCCTTATTGGCTTTTGAGGTTTGACTCCTGGGTCGAGGCTCTTCTAACTCTCTTCCATTCCTAAGAATGATCGCACTAGCGTTAGCATTTGGGTTGGGATGCGGTTACGAGGTCAACAGTCCAGACTCGTTCTGTCTTGCCAATTGTTGTGCCATTTGACTCAATTGAGTCTCAAGATTTTTAATCTGGCGATCAGTGTCCTGCTTTTGACGATCTATCTCTTGTTTATGCTGAGCAAAGAGATTTTTCATCAAATCCTTGAGAGAAGAGGCGTTAGAAGATTCTGGCAATGGTTGCTCCCTCGGCATGAAACTCTGGTAATTTTGTTGTGTGGGTTGTAGCTGAGGTTTGGGTGGTTCCGTGTGTCCTAATTGTACATGTTAGTGTTTCCATGGAACTGATTACTCAAAGCATTAACCTATGGCGAGTTCTCGACGAGTGTAGGACACGCATCCGTAGTATGTGCAGTAGCTAAACAAACGCCGCAAGCCTTAACATGCTGCGACGACCAGTGGGTAATAAGACATTCCACCAAGTTCGTCAATTTCTCAATGGCAAAGTTAGAACTTCCTCCATCATAACTACTCTGACTAGACTTGCCCCGCTTTGCCCCATAATGTCGAGATTGATTGGCCATAATCTCGTAAAGCTCCATCATCTGACAAGCTGTTCTATTCATGATGTGACCCCCACACACATTATCAACATTTCTCCGTTCCTCGTAAGTCAAACCATCATAGTAGTAATGGGAAATGCTAATGTTAGTCTGGTTATGTTGGGGGCAACTAGCGAGTAATCGTTGGTAGTGCTCCCAATACTGGTAGAGTGGCTCATCATCATCCATTGAAATGCCAACAATCTACCGAATAATTTGTGAAGCTCGTGAACTGGAGAAGTAGTAATCTGTGAAGACAGGCACCATATCGACCCAAGTGTGGATAGATCCGGGAGGGAAATAGTAAAGCCAATCCTTGGCTTTATCCTTAAGAACAAAAGGAAATGCTCTAAGCATGACAGTTTCCCTGTTAGCATTTGAAGGTTTCAACGAATCGCAGTTCTGTTGAAACTCCTTGATGAAGGATATGGGGTCTTCACCAGGTTTTCCGTAGAAGGTCGACATAAGGTTAATGAAGCTAGACCGCAACTTAAAGGTCCCCGTATCCAGAGGATAGGTAATGCACAACGGATGTTGCGCAAGAAGGTGTTGCACATTCAGAGAGGCTTCCCCAAGTGTGAGGGCCCGATCTGCTCGTGCATCAGGAACTGTGGCAGGTGCATGAACAAGACGATAGGCACCTCGAGGTGGGTCGTTTAAAGGTGGATTATTGCCATGAGGGTGTTCAGTAAGTAGACGATCGTCGCGAAGACGATCATCAGGGGGTGGATCTCTATTATCCATTGCTGGGAAAGGATTAGACGAGCTCGAGGCTTGTTGACTCCTAAACTCTCGTTAAAGGCGCTTGCGAGTTTGCTCGATCTCCGGATCGAAAGGTAGAAGTGGTCCTGTAGGGTTAGACCGAGTCGAACTCCGATGCATAAAAAATATAAAAAAAATCCTAAAGGAAAGGGACTTGGTCCGCGGCAATAGTGCCAAAATTTGGTCATGCGTCGAACGTGCCAAATATATATCCTGTTGATATATACCGGATCCTACAATGGATTTGTAGTAGCAGTAAAAACGGGGTCGAACCACAAGAACTAAGTTATTCCTTTAATAGGTGCGAAAAGGGAAAATCGAAAATTTTAAGAATGAATTAGATTAAGAGAAGATAAGAAAGTTAGCAAGCAAGGATAATCAAGTAGAGAATTCAGTAAGAAAAATGATCCAAACCATCAACTTCACACGACTATCCTATGACAAATACACTGATCATTGACCTAAACAAAAATAGATTAAATGTCGTGATCTAGTGTAGCTATAGAATCCCGTAAGACGTGAATTCCTCGTTCTCCTATTACCGATAGTTAGGGTAAGACCTCTAACTATTACCCTAGTCAATTCATATAACCCTAGGCACGTACCTTGGGTTCAACATGATGACCGCTTTAATTCATGATTCATGAGAACACTACACCTAGATAACCGGTACAACAAGCGTGTTCGATTCAACCTATGTTTCTAAGATAAATGGTCTAAAACTCTGTGAGGTGATTAACGCAACCAGAGCGACCACTTGCCACAAATAGGAGTCTTTTGCACGATTACGTATGCATTCGACTCGATGGCGATAGGTCTCAAACTACAACTAATGCGAGAGTCCTTTACATCAATTAAGTAATTGACCATAATATTAAGAGCAATACCAAAGAAACTATAAAACAACAATCAATCAGTGAAATTGAAGAATAAATAGATCTTAGAGCGGTTAGAAAGTCATAGAATAGCCGCGATCGGTCTCTGACTTGAATCCCAGAAGGATTAGCCGGACATAATTGAAGTAATACACCACGCTCTTTTTATTGAAGAAAGACAAAAAGCACAAAGGATGCCTCTACCAATCTCTTAACCCCAATTTATAGATGTATGTTTGTAACGGTTGGAGTGATTTATGCCCATTTGAATGTTTTTATGATTAATGGCACGATTTGTGCATCGGGATTGATTTGGGCATTTTGTGCAGGTTCAAGACACTTGTCATGCTCTGATTAGTCAAAAATTGTGCTCTGCTAATGTGTCAAAAGCTCATTGGTTGAGGAAGGTGTTGGTGACGTGTTGCGCGACACGTGGTGCGTGATTGGTGGAAACGGGTGATTGGCGTGATTTGTGGTGCATGATTGATGGAAAAGGCTGATTGGCGTGATTTGTGGCACGTGATTGATGGAAAACGCCTGTGAGACGCAGCTTAATCAATAAAATCATAACACGTGGCAGAATTAAATACTCTATTACGAGAAAACCCCGGCACCCAATTACTGCAAGTGAATACTCTATTTTGAGTATTTTTCTACCCTGAATTCAACCGTGACCTCGGATTCACCTAAAAGTGAAAGATGAGTATAAATTTAGTGGTATTTTGGAGACTTTGACATAAAAACACACATAAACAAATGGTAAATAATGCATATTAAACGACTTATCAACTTCATCAGTCCAAGTCCTCTTAAATGATTGCATATTCAGACGCGGATTGGGCCGACTATCCGGACACCCGACGCTCCACATCTAAGTATTGCGTTTTTCTTGGCAACAACCTCATCTCTTGGTCATCCAAACGTCAAATGATAGTCTAGCGTTCCAATGCGGAAGCCGAATATTGAAGAGTTACAAACGCAGTAGCTGAGACATGTTGGCTTCACCAATTACTTGAGGAGCTGCATCGACCTATTACCACTGCCACTATTATGTATTGTGACAATGTTAGCGTTGTTTCTCTCAACAAATCCAGTTCGCCGTCGACGCACCAAGCATATCGAGATCAATGTTCATTATGTTCGTGAGAAGGTGGCTCTAGGTTATGTTCGAGTTCTTCATGTGCCTTCAACATCCCAATTTGCAGACATCTTTATAAAGGGTCTTCCAAATACTATGTTCATGGAGTTCAGAGACAGTCTTAGCATCACGAATGCTAAAACTGCGGCGGGATGTTAAACCAAGTCTTCTGGACCACATTTACTCTAACTGATTCCAACTGAATCATGAGCACGTTATCACATTTATTGTAAGTTTATAAGTGATTCAGTTGTTGTACCAATCTTCTATTTGTTCTCTCTCACATACAATTTTGTAACATAAATACTCATAAAAAGAGTTTTTAAAATCAATGTTTTAATGTACTTACTAGTTGATTGGTAAATGTAGCGTGATTAATTTAAATTTACGATGTAAAGCTAATTAGCTAGCTAGCTAGAATTATACTTCTAGATTATTTATTTCATTGAAGCCTGAAACTGCAGGCAAGAGTTAAATAAAGAGTAGTGCTATTTGGACTCTTAGAGTCTGGACTCTTATGGGGTTTTTAAAGTTTTTTTATTTCAAAATCCTCCTCAAGCAATAAATTACTTCGGAATAGCAACTTGTAAAAGTCCTTTGATATTTGTAAATATCTCAAAAACCACCCCTAAGAGTCCAGACTCTAAGAGTTCAAACGAATTTTTTGTTAAATAAATAGAAACGCTCGAGGTCCTCATTATCCAAAAAAAAAAAAAAAAAACAAGAGCTGAAAGCACAAGAACCAAGGAATCTAGAATTGCTAATTATATCAACATAATACTTCAAGACAGAGAAATGAAGCCCTAAAACCCTTGAGCCATTCCTTCATACTACTGATTCATTTAGAATTTAATGAGGTTTTAATTTGAACGTCGTACATAGTACTCTACAGTTAGTATATTAAGGACGGTTAATGTCCTTGTAGACTAATATGGAATAGAATATCTCATACATCGAGATGCCCAAAATTTGCGGATTAACAGATAAGTAATCGAATTTATCAAAGACTTATCTAGTTGAAGCACATATCAAGATTGACTCAAATCGAGTGACACCTGTCAATCCTATGAGCTGGAGACTCCTAGTTGGAGATGGACTCAAATCATAGGAAACATGCCAATCTTAATGGAGACTCCTAGTTGGAGATGGACTCAAATCGGGGATGGTTACACATCCTAACAGATTATTTGATGTCAAGTATATATAGAGGGGTTGGTTAAGATATGAGGTACGCACAATTTTCATCTCGACTACGAGCTTCTTGACCTACCATCTGACTTGAGCATTGGAGTGCTTCCCCCGAAGACCAACCTCCAGGGACTTTATTTTGCAAGTCTTGCCTACAAACGTGGTTAGGGTTCAGACAACGCGCAAAGGTTCGAGCAACGTACATCTATCATAGTCCCAAGATTCGAGGTATCCCTTTCTTGTTTACACAACATAGTCTATTTAATAGGACGTTCACTTTTAAACGTCTTGAATAAAAAATCCTCAAAGACTCATTTTCTTGTAGTGGGAACATCCATCCAAAGTGTAGGGTTTGGTGAACTAAATAATTCCAAATCAAACGTAAAAAGCTTACTTATATAAGCATTGATCTAACCATTACCATTGGAGAACCACCCTCCACCAGGTCCAATTTATTGGTAGAAAGAGTGCTATAGATATGGCCATTTGTAAAATGACATAGCTACATATTTAAGTTCTTAATGAGTAAGAATATATCATCATTAGTGAACTATATTTGATCATCCATATTAGTGGTCACTCAGAGCTTCTAGCAAAAGGCTAGGGGAAGAGGGAAAAAAACACAATAAAGCAGAGAACATTTTAAGAGTGTTTATGTTGGTCTAACTAAGCGCATAATGTAATGAGAATTTTCAATCAAAAAACTACAGAACAGCCAAAATATAATGAATGGATACATCAATAACTTCTGAAATACTCTCCAAGTAAGCACGCCATCAAGTGCATTAAATCAAGTGGAGTGAAAACGTTTGATCCACAACCCAAAACCCAACTAATTTGGGATTGAGGCTTTCTTCTTCCTATTGCCATTTCTCTCACCAATGAATTTCTAGCTAAACTTCACAGTTGATTGTTTTTACATGTAACCAATTTAATAATTAATCAGACCTCACACAAGAAAACAGTATATATATATATATATATATATATATATATATATATATATATATATAACCAACACAGTTGGAAGCTCCTTTATGTCAATACAAGGTCTGCACCATGAACAAAGTGGAATAACATTTATTGAACTGTACCATGTCCAAATCTAAAATTCATTTAACTGTTAGGACTACTCAGGTAATCCATGAAATTTTTTGGCATTAGTTGGGGGAAGGACAAACTACCATTTATAGCGCCAACAGATCCTCACCAATATTTAAGACCTTGTAGAAAGTAATAAAGCCACATAAACTCAGATAATAACAGCTATCCAACTTTCTCCTTTTTCGTTACAAGTCTAGTTCATTCACATTAATTAGATCTTAAAATTAGGATTTTGAATTTGAGTTCTGTTCTTAAAGTCGTACATAAAAAATAAGGTTGGTGCGCAACTGTGAGTGGACCATAAGTTCACTAGTTTTGCCGCACATTGTTACAGACAGTTTCTCCGATTACAGTTAGTTTTCCAATCCTACTTAAAGTAACGCCATCGCTTTTCAGTACTAATTTCAAATCTTATGATGTCAGGTCTACATGGAGGTTGGTAGAATTACAGAAACAAATTGACAGAACAATGTGAAATGCATAGTTCCGGAAATTCAAGAAGATCCTGAATTCCTGAATCGTAGCCAAAATATAAGGCGCGGAACCATTCAAAACGATGTGAGCAACAAAACAACGGTCAGTAGAGATAAGAGTATCAGAACCTTTAGAAAGAACTCCATTGAGTTGGAATTTCTGATACTCCTATTCCTGAGACGCTCCTTGATCAATTGTGCCTTTAGATCTGCAACCGATCTGGACAGAATCTTGCGTTCCTGAAATTAGAACCAATAAGAAGAAGAAGAAGAAGAAGATTGAATTCATCAACATCGGTTTCTGAAATTCCTAAAACTCGGTTTGTGCATCTTTTCAAAGCGATTTCAACATCAAAAACGAAGAAGATGAAGATGCAATCAATTACATCACACAACGAGGCATTAATTGGAATCCAAATTAATTAACATTCACCTCGTTTTCTCCAACGATCTCGTTTTCTCCGTGATTCGAAACAGATCTGAGTGAAGAGAGGATGAGCAATGCCTTCACGCATCGAATCAATCTCTGCAATTGCAACTCCGCTTCTTTCTTCGCTGCTTCTCTCTCCATCTCTCTCTCTCTCTCTCTCTCTCTCTCTCTCTCTCTTGAGCGGAATTTGGGATCGCTCACTCGTTTGAGAGGGAAATGGAGACTTTAAATTTTAATATTTACCGCCGCTTTTATATCAGAAGACACGTGGCGGATAAGAGAAGGTTACACACTCTTTTAAACAACTCACGGAAGCACATGATACTTTTTGTTTAACGATAATTATTTATTTATTTATTAAAGCGAAACTACCAAAAAAACAATTAAGAGAAAGATATTTGTAGTTAATTTTTTTTTTTTAAAAAACGATATTTGTAGTTAATTAGTTTTGTCAAAGATACTGTATTATAAAATTGACAAAACTAAAGTTTTTTTAAAATTTACTTATATCCCAATTTCATTGAGTAGAAGTAACTTGTGTTTGCAATGGACTCCAAACTTATTATTTGCATTTAAAATTAATTAAATAAAATTCTAATTTTCGAACATTATGAATAAAAAGCATTTAAATTTTTAGTCAGAGACATCATCCTTATGGTCATAAGGACGCGTTAGTATATTGCAGGACACGCGAGATTTGTGTCTATTGATTTGACGGATTTTGTTCTTTTTTATTTTGTTCTTTAAAAACTAATTACAAACCAATACTCCTATTCATCTCATACGAATATGCTCGAAGTTCATGGAGTCTAAGATTATTCAAGGCAAAACCCTAGATTCGATCCTCGACAATATAATCTTAAAAAAAAAGAAGTATCCACCAAAAAAAATGAAGTAATAAACTAATAATGTGTAAGCTTAATTGATTTTCACAAATAAACACAGTTCATTAATTACTAGCAGTATACATATATATCTTTTTTACATTAGAGTTGATCAGGATCCCAGTTTTTTCCTATTTTCTCACTTCAGTTATTTTATTTCCGTGCTACTACTGACACTAGAAAAAACAGGACTAAGCTTTGTCACCCAATTAACATGAAAATAAAAATATATACTTTGTTGTAGTGAATGTAAGATTTTAGTACTGCACTTGAAACTACTTCACCTACTAATTATCCAACCATCCCACTTGACTTCAATTCATTCCTTGCAGGGCAAAAGAGGTTTGCAGTTTACAGGGCTTTTCTGCTGTGGAGGGTGCATGAACTTGCAATTGGGACATGAAGGAGAGGCCCTGCACAGAATAACCAACATGTGACAACGCATACAAACCGCTGCGACCATATCTTCTTGGTCTTCCTCGAACGAAAGCCATGACGAACATCGCTTTATAGAACATGAATTCTTCATTTCTCTGTTCAAATTCTTAGAGGTATTATTAATGGAAGTGGCAGTCGTGGTAGTTGTAGCAGCAGTAATGTTTGAATTAAGAGAGAAGCTACGTTTGGAATTGTAAATCTTTGTTGAATTGTCGTCGACGCGAGTACTCCTTGGTGATTGGCAAGGGAGGTTGAGCTCTAATTCTAAGCTCATAGGACCAAGAGTACTACCAAACAACCCTGGAGTAGTACTCCTTTGTTGCCTCGGATCCTCGCACCCTCTTTTGTTGTAAAGATTTCTGTGTCCAAACTGCAATTGAGATTTTAATTATACAATCTTGATCAGTACTAATCTTGTAGTTTCAAAAATTATATACATAGTTCAACAGTACTAATCTTGTAGTTTTGTAACATGTTATGCCTATAGACTATAGTCCTCCCCTAGGAACTAAAATTATATATCTATATTTTCAGAGATTTGGACTGCTAATTAAGGTTACACAATTAGATTCTCTCTATAGCCTATATGAAAAGAAATTAAGAAGAGTCGCCATTTATCAAAGGTGCAGAAGAAAATTATAAAAAGAGTGATAAAATTAGCTACCTAGGCAAGATCAAAAGCTTCGACATATGAGGAAATTAGTGAATTGTAGTAAGTGCAATGGTTTTAAATAGATTAAAAGATGACCATACAATTGCTCTTAGTAATTGTACTTTTACTCAACTATAACCAGATATTTTGTTACTAACTTTGAATAACAAAAACAATACAAACAAAAGAAAACTCTTTACAATAACTTTAAACATTTATTGACTAATGCAAAGCTAATTTTGAATCAACCTTCGTTAGTGATCATCATGGCAAGTATATATGCTAATTTCTTAGAGAACTTACATTCATATCAAGACATTTTTTCCACTCCAATGGATCCGATGCCTTCTTGTCGCGATGATCATCCCCGCCGAAACTCCCACGGCTATCTTCTCTGTCAGCCCACTTTCTCTTGTTTGATGAGTTCTCTACCATGATCACCTTATGATCAAATGCAATTGGCTTCCTCTTTGGGGATGAGAGAGATTCTTGTTGAATTGAAACCATGGATGTGATGAAGTTCAAATCAAAATCCCAATTTGTCTATGTCTCTCGCTCTGCTTGTAATGTGTGATATGGTGATGAATTAAGTGTGAACTTTGGGGGTTATATAGGCTATATTCTGCCGTATTTGGGGGCAAGTGAGAATCTAATGCACCAACTATAAAACCTCATCACCAGGGCCCATCTCACCGTGACGTGCTCTTCCAAGCTATCTCCCCTTATTTAATTTTAGGGGCCCGCTGCAATTGTCCAAATTTTAACCACTATTTGGCACCGACCTCATCGGGAGCCGTTGGTTCTGCCTTGAGTTATGTCTGCACGCATTGCGAGGCAAAAACGGATGGCTCTCAATGTGGTCAGTGCCAAATATGGGTTAAAATCTGGGGAACTTTAGCATTTATGTTAATTTTATCATTTTTTTAAAGCTCCAAGTCACCAGGAGTAACATAATTCTACTTAGTACAGAAATTCAAGGAAAAAGAAAATACATCTACTTTGCTATACTTGGTACCTATTGATGAGATCGTATGTCTTTTTCAAAAATCCTTATTTGAACTCTTAAAGTCCACACGCTTATGAAGGTTTTTGAAATTTTCACAAATATCAAAAGACTTTTACAGGTTGTTATTTAGAAGTAATTTATTGCTTGAGAATGATTTTGAAATAAAAAAAAACTTCAAAAACCCCCCTAAGAGTCCAGATTCTAAGAATCCAAATAGTACTACTCTTTCTTTTCTTTTTTCTTTTTTGAAAACTTCGATGAGATCATGTTGATTGTACTAAAAATCAAGATATATAAACATTTCAAGCTAAAAAATCAAGTCAAAGACCGAACTTTTAACTATAAAATGTGTCAGTTGTTAAGAGAGTGACGTAAAATGAGGGGGAAGAGTTGTGCGTCTTTTGGCTCCACCTATGTATGCAATTAATATATGTTTTTATTACTCCCCCGTTCCATATTATCTATCACATTTTGGACATTTTTTTTGCTCTACAATATGTGTCATATATTAGAAAATCAAGAAAGCATTAAATGTTTCATTTCAAATAGCAATACTCTTTAGTTAATGACACCATCAATAATTTTTTTTTATACAATACATATAATAAATGAAGTTATTTATGAGAGAGTAATTTAGTCTTGTTATAAAATCTTAATGGTAATTAATTATCATCACCTTAATTATTGTGCACAACTCAAAATGTGAAAGATAATATGGAACAGTAGGAGTATCAACCACTAATCGTTGTGGGCCAACGGTTAATTGGGCGTACTAATTGTTTACCTCCTTGAGGTTATGGTTTAATTTTTTATAACTTTTTGAGGCATATTTCTTATAGGAGGAGACGCGTCTCACGAGGAATTAATAGTTAGAGTAATCCTACACACCACAATATTAGAAGAAAAAAAAAACCTAATATGTTCACACTGGTCTAATTAAAAACATAAGTACCACATGACTATATATATCCCTAGATTAATACTCCTTTCATTCTATATTATCTGTCACATTTTGACTTGTGCACAAGAATTAAGGTGATGATTAATTACTATTAAGATTTTATAACAAGACTATATTACCCTCTAATAATGACTTCATTTATTATATGTATTGTATAAAAAATTGATTGGTGGTTTCATTAACTAAATAGAATAGGGTTAGAATTAGAAATAAAACATTAATTAATGTTTTTTTGATTTCCTAATGTGACACATATTGTGGAACAAAAAAAAGAGCCCCTATGATGTGAGTAATAATATGGAACGGAGTTACAGAGGGAGTATATACTAGTCCAATACTAGTATTATTCCATATGAGTAGTGCTATTTGAACTCTTAAAGTCTGAACTTTTAGAGTCTGGACTCTTAGAGGGTTTTGAGATTTTTTATTTCAAAATCATCCTCAAATAATAAATGACTTCGAAATAACAACTTGTAACACTCATTTGATATTTGTAAAATTTCAAAAACCTCCCTATAATACAAGGATCATGGTCTTTAGCTGCGAAACGATTTGTAGCTAAAACTCGATATTTCATAGCCAAAAACTATTTGCTACAAAAAAAAAATTCGTAGCGCACTCATACCCCTAAGCCTCTAAGAGGCCAAACAAATTTTTTGATTCCATATTTCAGTAACAGCTTGGATTAGTAATTGATTAAGAGTACGTAATGATATTTAGAATGGAGGCCTAGCCTTATCGGGTATTTAATACAAGCGGTGTACAGAGAGAGCATTGAAGAGGACCATATGACCATGAGATTAATGTGGTAGCTTTAATTAATAAGTTCAGATTGAAGGGTGTTGAGAGCTTTTAAAGTTGGGAGTAGTTCTTTAGGTGACCAGTGACCTAATTGCAGAAGTCGTAGTTATTGAAGAGCTAAAAGCATTCAACCTTCCTTCAACTGTATGCATATACTATCATTAAATGTTCATTCAGTCCCCTCTTTAATAAAGGAGTAGTGCTATTTTGATTCATGAGTCTGGACTCTTAGGGGGGTTGAAATTTTTTTATTTTAAAGTCATCCTCAAACAATAAATGACTTTGAAATAATAACTTGTAAAACTCCTTTGATACTTGTAAAAATTCAAAAATCACCCCTATGAGTCCAAACTCTAAGAGTCCAAATAGATTTTTTGATAACGAATTCAACCTTATAAGCTTCTATAGCTATGTTCATACAATTCAAGTATCTCTCTTTAACTAAAAGTCATGGCGTTAAGTTGTTACTTTACTTCGTAGCTCTTCAAACAAAATAAAATTAAATATTCAATTCAATACTATAGTCTAGTCAATAAATGTTTTTCATGCCAGTTTTTCTACGAACTTAGACTACCAAACACTACTCTTTTCCTATCCTAAGAATCTCTACAGTTCTTGTGCATAATTAATTAATCACTATGTGTATGAATGTCAATGTCTTCAAAACAAGTTTAATGTTGCCCAACATGCCTGGGACCATTACCTTACCGGTGAGGAATACCATCATGTGGCGCAACTGTTGTGCATGTATAAACTTGGCAGTTGACACCAAAATCTTCTTTTGATTAATTGTGCGCAAGTGTATGTACGTACGTACGTGTAAATATATATGTATGGATAATTTTACAATATAACCGAAAAAAATGTGTGTATACTACGAAATTATGAGTACTTCAATTAATTCTTTCAAAATTACATAATATTATATAAAAAAAAATTGGTAGGAAATATTATATAAATTAATTTACCTTTATTGTGTTCATAATTTGTATATCAAAATACAAGTTTTGTCAAAAACAATTATATATCAAAATAACATAAGAGGTTTATTTGTTGGATCTTAATTCAACAAATTAACATGAATAGAACGTACCATTGATGAATATTAATTTTCATCGGCGCTATTGTAGAATTATCAAATATATATGCGGGTGTATTACGATTACTGTTGCAGAGTCATCCATCAAAACAGTATAATAGACGATCGAGAAAGCGAGAGATCGTTAATGTGATAACTATTGTAGAGAAGGAGAAGAAAGGAAATTGAAAATGAAGACGTTCAACCCTATACCTGCCTTCATTAAATCAAATTAAATTGAATTGAATGCAGAATTGAATTATGATGCATGGATGATGAGTATGTATATGTTGACAGTACTGCTACTAATACTACCACCTTGCTTTCAACAACACTAGTAATATTTCGTGCTCATTCCCACCACCGGTTTCTGTTAAATGCCCCCAACCACGCCCTCTTTATTAATCCTACGCTTCCTAGAAACTCTCATTTAATCTCTTCCTATCTAATTCCAATGTATAACATTAATTGCCAACCGGCCTTTTTGTTTTCATTAATTAATTTACTGATCTTTTTCGATCATTTATTTCAATTATGTGTATTTATTGGTAGTTGTATTTGTATTTTATGTTGGGTAGTGCTATTTGGACTCGTGAGTCCGGACTCAAAACTTTTTTTAATTTCAAATACACCCTCGAGCAATTAATGAAACAACCATAATCACTTGTAAAATTCTTATTATACCCCTTTAATATGTACAAAAAATTTAAAAACCTCCCTATGAGTCCGGACTCATGAGTCCAAGTAGATTTATTGTTTTATGTTTTTGTTTGGTTCATTTTTGCTAACTTACAGTGTTGGTTCGGAGTTATTATTTTCATGTTTGGTTTAACTTTACTTGCAAGGAAATTATAAATTTTTAAACAATAAAAGATATGAATTGACATATATAACCTTCAAATAATAGAGAGATGGGTAATAAAAGAGTCATTAATTAGAAGTAATTGTGTCCATAGCTCATGAGAGATAACTCCATGTAGGGGTGGGGGAGATATCCCACCGTAGGGTGTAAGTTAGGAGATATCTCTCTATGGGGCAAGGGGGAAATATCTCTCACCTTAGGGTGTAAGTTGAGAGATAACTTGCAGAGTAGTTGGGTAACCAAACAAGATTAGTTCCCAACTCCCTGCAAGTTATCTTCTCTAACCAAACAAGGCCTATGTATAGGAATTACTAATCCCTTCTGTGCATACTCCATCCTTCCATTTATATAGGTCGTTTTAGATCAATTTCACTTTCCAAAATTACAAGTCGTTTTGCTATGTTAACACCCTAAAAATCCATTTCACCCCTCTTTTTACATCTAATATTTAATGTCCTTAAATGCACTTCCTTCTTTGTGTCAAAAGATAAAAATAGAAAGTAAACACAACATTACTATCACCTTAATTAATGTACTAAACCCAAAACGACCTATATAAATGGATGGAGGAAGTATATGTAAGTCGTTTAAGGATAAAGCACGAAATTTAAGAAGTCCTTTAATTACTTATTTTTTTGAAGAAATAGAAATTTTATTAATCATCAATGACTCTTAATACATTCAATAGAACAAGATGAGACATAGAATCAATCAACGTAACAAACTGATTCACTGCCATGAAATTGATTTTCAAGAACTGCAACTATAACCATAGAACAGTTTGACAATCTATGATTATTTTCTTGACAAATGTTTAGAACGTGACAATACACAGATACATCACTCGATCAATAACAAAAAATAAAACTTTCGACAAGAGAAGTAAACACAAAACTTCCAATGAGGAAAGACATCTAAACCTTTCAACAAGCGAAGGAAACAACTACGTATAAAATAAAGCATAATAGTGACGAGTTCCAACTCCATAAACGCAAATCCATTCATAATCTTCGAAAAGGTTGCAGACGTAGAGAAGTGATTGTTGCAAATGGTGAATTTGATGGCCGTAACGAGGATGAAAACTAATCATCTCAATGATCAGGATTTATTTGATTAGCAAGATGTTAATAAAGTGGTCATTAGAACCTCCCCTGATCAAAAGAGAGGATCGATGATGGTTCAAGAGGAAGAATCAAGAAGAAAATCAGAGAAGAAAAATTATGGTTTTGAGCCACCACTAGTGGATGTTGATTTTTAATTACATGTTAATATTACTATATTACTCCTCATATTGCATTAATTATAAGATTGGATTATAAGACCAAGTATTAAGTCTCTTATTGCAAGGGAAAAATAGATAAAATGAACATAGAAAATAGTGAACGACTGTCACAGCCCAAATTTTGTTAATCTTGATTAATTTTTTAATCAGGATCACCAACCCGTGACGTAGGGCTTGCATGAGATGCGCACACAGACCGAGGCATGTGGTTGAGGTAAATTTTATATTTGTATTGATGTATTCCTAGTGCTTTGTATGTGTGTAGGCTGACTAAGTCAGTACTTGCAGCTATCGACGTCGAGACGTGGTCGGGGACACGCCTCAAGTCACCCGCGAATCAAGGTACCGGGTAGAGAGATTTTCGGTAAGTCTAAATTTAGTAAAATGCAATGTAATTAAATTAATGCACATTAGATCATAGCCTATGGTTATAAATTAATTAAATTGAATTGGACACATATATATATATGATATAAATATATACATTTTAAAAATAAGAAGAGATTTGAAGAATGACAATAAAGGGCATTGGCTTATATGAAAAAGGATAGGGTTGAAGGGGTAAACTGGTCATTTAACCCCAAAAACACCAACAAAAACCACCACCGCCACACACAAGGAAGGAGAAGGAGAGAATTCGGGAGAGGGAGAGAGAGCTCAACGGAGGAGGGAGATCGGAGGAGATTGAGACGACGACGTCATTGGCGAGGTGAGTCTTTTGTTGTTGATATTGGCATTATTGTTGTAGACGTTAATGGTGATGTTGATGAAGTTGATTGATTTTGAAATCAATGTATTAATGGTGGATTGTTGATGCTATGGTGTTGATGTGGTGTTGTTGTTGTGTTGATGGATTGAATAAGTGAAGGAAGAAAGAAAGAAATCAAAAAAAAAAAAAGTTAAGGCAGAGACGTTGCAACAACAACATCTCTGCAACAACAAAATGAGGGGGGAGGGAGACGCATGCACGTGTGTGCGTGCGTGCGTCCCCAACCGGGTCGGACCCGGTCTAGGGGTTCAAACCCCTCCAAAATTAAATAAAAAATAAAAAAATAAAAAAAATATATATTTATATATATATGTATACATATATATATATATATACACAAATACACATGTATGTATATATATACACATACACATATATGTATATATACATAAGATATATCTATGAAATAAAATATTAATAAATAAATAAATAAATGATATGAAATAATCTTTCAGGGACCTAGGGGCGTTACGGGAGTTCGGAAGAGCTAGTCGGAGTGTCGCGAGGCCAGATAGCCATAGCTATTCTGTGACTTGTAAGTGAAACTGTGGGAACTCTCTACTTTATTTCATTCATATTAATTCTCTTTTTAGTCAATTTGATGACTTACTGTTAGTAATCTACCCTCATGCTTTCCTTGCTCTATTCAAGTTGAATGTTGTAATAGCATGATGCCTTGTGATGGTTTCATTGACTCGTTTCCTGATATGCCATATTTTGTTGTGAATTATGTTATAATTGATGTTAGAGATGCATGCACTAGGGTTATTGTGGTAATTGGTTTGTATTCCATTTTCTTTGGGGCTTTGCAGCCTAACTTATCGTTGATATTGTAGAATCTTAGAAATGAAAACCCTTGAAACAAAAGTTGGAGATTATCTAGTGTCCATTGCACGAGAGATGGGTGGATTCACAGGGTCACTAGACCTCGGGGTTTCCGGCACTCACCACTATTACTTGGGTGGCATCACATAGCTTGAACTACGAGGTTTTCGGCAAGTTTTATATATATATATTCAAAATTTACAAAGTATGTTAAGAGTATCTCTATATGATAGTGGAAAAGGCTGGTTGATATTTCTCACCACCGACCGGACGTAGATCATCTCGACTTATCCTGTGTCAGTCTATCTAATTCGGTTAACTGTGATATTTATATGCATTACTTTCTTAGCACCTTTTTTCTGCAATATTATGCATTTAAATACATGTCTTTACTTTGGAAAGGTAGTATAGAATTCCCCTGTTATCACTTAAATATCACTATACTCACTGTCTAGTTTGTGACGGTGGGTGTAGGTTCGTTGAGCAGTACCAGACCAGGCAAGGAGAAGATCGGCGACTACCTCTGAGCTCTTAGCGCGTAATTACCGTGCATGTTGGTCATATTTTTGTATTATGTTTATATACGCCTTTTGCTTGGGTTGTTTTGTTGGGACGAAAATTAGTTCACCCGACTTTTGACTTTCACTTTGTCTATATGATCGCCGTTTATTGCATATTGATATTGTGATTGTTATTTCCTGGTTTCCACATTTAGGATTTATATAAAATACTTTTGCTAATGCGTTAAAGACTTCCGCTAATTTGATCATTCTTATAAAATGATAGGGGATTTTCTTATCCCTAAACCCAATTCACGAGATAATAGGTAGTACAGGCTGACTAATACGTAATTAGGTCCTACGTATTGTAATTAGGGCTTAATTATGGGATTAGGCCAGGCGGTGCCCTAGATGAAAATAGGGGCCGTTACAGTTGGTATCAGAGTCTAGGCTTCAAAACCTTAGGGACAAATAAGGGAAAAAACACGAATTCACATAAAACACAAACCTTAGAAGTGGAAACCAGATGAACATCGCCTAGGAACTATTTTGTTGGAAATCGAGTGAAGGTGAGCTAGGGATTTTCAAAGTATATGTGTTAATTTCATTATGTATATTATATATATATATGCGATACACTTCGTAGTGGCTGATGCAAAGTCACTATCAACATGCAGATGACGATGACAGACGCACGTGATACAGGTGATTCGGATGCTAGCGACAGTCAGGCTCCTACCACATCTGATGACAACCAGCAGAGGCTGTCTGACCGGGTGACTGCTCAGGGGTAGCAGTTGGTGGACTTCATGGCATACGTCACTGCACTCACACAAAGGCAGTCGCCAGTACACACACAGTTATTACGCCTCTGATGACGAGCCTACTATACCACAGGGCACCATTCCAGCGGCTACGACCGCCGCCACTTTGGTTGTCGTACCAGCCACCATTCCTGTGGCCACATCCGTAGCTGATACGCCTACTATTCAGACTACGACTGCGATTCCTATGTCACAAGCTCCTCCAGCCGCCACAGTTTCGACGACAGATATAGTAGTGGTGACGACCACTCGCACCTCCACATCATCAGACTCAACAGTGGGGATCAAGCTGATTAAGGAATGTTGACTTTTGGGGTTCATACGCAGCGTATATTACAAAATAATTTCGAAAAAAACCCCAACAGGATTCAAATAAGATTTCATTAAAATGTTTAAACTATGAAAACTTAATCATACCTCAGTCGTAATGTACCTTTTTGAAGGTTAATCGATCTCTAAGGCGTTGCCAACGACGAATGCCCTCTATCAGTAGTCCACACACGAACGGCGGCCGAGATTTGAAGTGTTAGCTTCGAGAGAATACCAAACCTTTTTGTTTCTCTCTAAAACGATCCAGAGCATACCAAAAACCCTAAGTCGTTTCTAAAACGAAAATAGAGTTTCAGCCTTTTAATCTTTCGTACATGTATTGTAACTTAAAATGTCTATTTATACAACGCTTCTATATAGACGGTTAAGTAAATTACATATATACCCTTACTCAAGAAGTATAAGTGTAATACACCACAGGGACGTTTCTGTCATGAATTTTATCATATAAAATTCATTCTTCCGAACCATTTTAAAATCTCGCAAAACCATTCTTAGTGTGCGACCCAATAAGCTCATACAACATTGGCAGTGTACCAAAACACATTTTGGTATACAAGTCATAAGCGGTCTCTAGCAAGACATTATGACTACCCAAATTGTACAAAGATCAAATCGATACAACCTAATCAATAATGTTTATAACATCCTTTTGTCACACGATATCCTTTTGATCAAACATAAGGCATGGAATTGTCATCCAACATGTTCAATCGCACTAGTCTCGATCTCCAAGTAGACTAAAAACATCAAAGTGACATTGATCAATATCAATTCACTTAGACTAGGCCTTTTAACAGTCTAACACATCGAGGGATCCACTGGATATCTCTCTCTATATGAGAGGAACAAATTCTATCTCGATTACACAACTTCACCACATTATTCACACAGTAACCAATCACAACCTTTATAATCGTCTGGTTAAAGACAACGTTTGATTGCGTCAAATCACTATATTCCTAATGTACAAGTCTCTGGTAATCTCAAGTCAGAGGACTGAATAATATGCATATCATGAGACACAACTATGACTTAATCCATGTGGTGTTCTCATAGCGGGTCGGTCCAGTACTTTGTTCCCTAACAAGTACTCATGATCTTGATTCGTATTCCTATACGTATGATCATCGTATGATCATCAATCAAGACTCACACTAGTCTTAATTCATTATAGTTCCCAGTATAATAATCGAATAGGGACATTTATGATATTTTTGTAAATACCCATAGATCTTATTATAATATAAACATGCAAATCAATTATAATAAACAACAAATGAAATCCTCTATTTTATTAACTAAAATGTATTCATAAAAACTATTAATGAATTGACCTATGGCACATTTCCCAACATCTCCCACTTGCTCTAGGGCCAATCATTCATGCATCTAATGCCTAATGATCTAACATGATCATCATGTTTCACTTGTGGAAGAGCCTTTGTCAATGGATCCACAATGTTATCTTCAGTAGGTACTCTGCAAATCTTCACGTCTCCCCTCTCAATGGTTTCTCTGATGAGATGAAAACGCATGAGTATATGTTTGGATCTGTAGTGTGATCTAGGTTCCTTGGCCTATGCTATTGCCCCGTTATTGTCACAATACAAACAAACAGGGTTAGCAATACTTGGAACCACACCTAGTTCAGAAATGAACTTTTTGATCCAAACAACCTCCTTTGCTGCATCAGATGCTGCAATATACTCAGCTTCTGTTGTAGAATCTGCCACAGTCTCTTGCTTCAAACTTTTCCAGGTTACTGCACCCCCATTCAAAGTAAACACATATCCAGACTACGATCTGAAATCATCTATATCAGTTTGAAAACTTGCATCTGTGTAACCATTTACAACGAGATCATTTTCAAAACTTCCATAGACCAAGAACAATTCTTTAGTCCTTCTTAAGTATTTAAGAATGTTATTTACTGCTATCCAGTGACTCTCACCTGGATCTAACTGATATTTGCTTGTAGTGCTCAAAGTATATGATACATCAGGCCGAGTGCATAGCATGGCGTACATGATAGATCCAATAGCAGATGCATATGGAATCTTATTCATACGGTCTCGCTCATCATTTGTCTTAGGACATTGAGTCTTGCTGAGACTTATGCCATGAGACATTGGCAACAATCCTCTTTTAGAGTCTAGCAAACTGAACTTATTCAGCACCTTGTCTATGTAAGCACTCTGACTTAGACCGATTAGCCTTTTAGATCGATCCCTATAGATCCTTATCCCTAGGATATAGCTGCATCTCCTAAGTCTTTCATTGAAAAACACTTCCCTAACCAAGACTTGACACTCTGCAATGTTGGGATGTCATTTCCAATGAGTAATATATCATCAACATACAGTACCAGAAAAACAACTACACTCCCACTGACCTTCTTGTATACACAAGGCTCATCTTCGTTCTTAATAAAACCAAAATCCTTGATTGCTTCATCAAAACGCAAATTTCAACTCCAAGAAGCTTGCTTTAATCCATAAATGGATCTTTGAAGCTTGCATACCTTCCTAAAATTCTCAGGATATACAAAACCTTTAGGTTGTGTCATATATACATCCTCAAGCAGCTTTCCATTAAGAAATGTTGTTTTTACATCCATTTGCCATATCTCAAAGTCATAATATGCAGCAATGACAATTAAAATTCTTATGGATTTAAGCATGGCTACTAGCGAAAAAGTTTCATCATAATCAACACCTTGAGTCTGCCTGAAACCTTTTGCTACAAATCTTGCTTTAAAATTATGCACATTGCCATCCATGTCAGTTTTCTTCTTGAAAACCCATTTACATCCAATGGTCTTACCACCTTCAGGTAAATCAACCAAGTACCAAACTTGGTTATCATACATGGATTGCATCTCAGAATTCATGACACTTAGCCATTTATCTGAGTCTGGTCCAGACATAGCCTCCTGATAAGTGGTGGGCTCATTTTGATCCATAAGCAACACATCACAACTATCAATAATGAGAAATCTGAATCTCTCTAGCTCATGTCTTACCCTACCAGATTTATGTGGGCCTTGTGTCACTTGCAGAGGTTTAACTGGTTCAGAACGTTGTTGAACTTCCAGTAGCGATTCAGTGTTTATCTGTGATTCTTGAACTTCTTCAAGATTTATTTCTCTCCCACTAGTGTCTTTTGAAATAAACTGTATTTCCATAAAGGCACAATACTGAGCAACAAACACTTTGTTCTCAGCGGGATTATAAAAGTAATATCCTTTTGTTTCCTTAGGATACCCCACAAATAAACACTTATCAAATTTAGGTGCTAGTTTTTCTGAGACTTGTCGCTTTACATAAGCCTCACAACCCTAAATCTTAAGAAAAGACAAACTAGGTCTCTTCCAATACCATATCTCATATTGTGTTTTATCAACCGCTTTAGAAGGAACTCGATTTAGAGTGAAAGCTCCAGTTTGTAATGTATAACCTCAAAAGGATAATGGAAGATTCGCATGACTCATTATAGATCGAACCATATCTAATAAGGTTTGATTTCTCCTTTCAGAAACTCCATTCCATTGTGGAGTTGCTGTGGAGTTAATTGTGAGACAATCCCATAATTTCTAAGATGATCATCAAATTCTTGGCTCAAATATTCACCACCTCGATCTGATCGAAGTGCTTTGATAGTTTTACCAAGTTGATTCTGCACTTCATTTTAAAATGTCCGAAACGTCTCAAATGATTCAGTTTTATGTTTCATAAAATATACATAACCATATCTGCTGAAATCATCAGTAAATGTAATGAAGTACTGATAACCTCCTCTAGCCATTGTATTTATAGGACCGCATACATCAATATGTATTAGACCTACTAAATCACTTGCCCTTTCACTATGTCCAGTAAAGGGACTTTTTGTCATCTTGCCTAGTAAACAAGATACACACGTTTCATATGATTCCAAATCAAATGAATCTAGAAGTCCATCTTTATGGAGCTTCGTTATGCGTTTTTCATTTATGTGGCCGAGACGACAATGCCAAAGATAGGTTTGATTCAAATCATTTGACTTGAATCTCTTTGTATTTATGTTAAAGGCTGGAGTATCAGTGGACCTTTTCATGCTTAGAATATAAAGACCATCACACAAATTAGCATTTGCATAAAAAATGCCTTTACGAAAAATTGAACATCTATTATTCGCAATAATAAAATCAAAACCATCCATATCCAAACATGAAACATAAATGATGTTTCTGCTCAAGGCAGGTACATAATAACAATTATTTAAAGTTAAAATAAGTCTACTAGGTAAGACTAAGTCATATGATCCAACAGCCAGGGCAGCAACTCTTGCTCCATTCCCTACGCACAGGATGACTTCTCCTTTTTTTAGCTTCCTACTTTTGGTGAGTTCCTGCACATTGATACAAATGTGAGATCCACATCCGGTATCCAATACCCAGGAATCTTTAGTAGATAAATTAATTTCAATAACATAAATACCTGAGGTGGTAGTCGTACTACCCTTTTTCTTCTTTAGATCTTCCAGATAGAGTTTGCAATTTCTGAACCAATGTCCAGGTGCATGGCAGAAATGACAATTTTCTTCCTTTTCCTTTTGGTGCTTTGAAGCAGGAACAGGCTGGGGCTTGACTTGTTCTACAGGCTTTGCGACAAGTGCAGCAGCAACCTTAGCAACTTTAGCCTTGCCTTTGCCTTTGCCTTTTTTCTTTTTTTCCTTTCCCTTTTGGACCATCAGCACATTACTAGAGGTTTCTTGATATTTTGTTCAGCAGTTTTGAGCATAAAATGCAACTCTGAAATTGATTTCTCCATATTATTCATATTGTAGCTCATCACAAATTGTGAGTAACTCTTCGGTAATGAATTTAGGATCAAATCCGTAGCCGACTCTTGGATTATGGGAAATCCAAGTCTATCAAGTTTGTTAACATAGCCCTTCATCTTCAGAACATGAGGACTAACTGACGCACCTCAATCACCTTACAAGAATGCAGGTTCTTGACTGTCTCGAACCTTTCTTGCCTAGCTTGCTGTTGGAACATTTCCTTCAGCGTTATAGCCATGTCGTAGGCTTCCATGAGTTCCATGTCCTTCTAAAGTTTAGGAACCATAGTTGCCAACATAATGCATCCAACAGCAGTAGAATCGTTGACATGCTTATTATACGTATCCTTCACAGCTTTCGTAGCATTGGCTGGTGGGTCCTCAGGGATCGGAGCATCCAGAACATACAACTTGCGTTCATGCTTGAGAACGATTCTCAAGTTTCTGAACCAGTCAAGAAAGTTAGTCCTAGATAGCTTATCATTCTCAAGGATAGATCGCAGTGACAAGGGATTATTGTTACTTGAAGAGGCTATTGATCTACAATAAAGATTATGCAGAGTTTATTTTAGTATAGAGGAATAGACTCCCACTAAATTAACAACCCTCCTAAAACACACTGTTTATTTAGGGGACTAAAATCCATATTTCACTTAATTCTATGACAGCTATGGCATGAAACACAGGACTAGATTATTTAAGTAGGTAACAGTTACCAATTAAATCTTATGTAATTTTTAGATCCTTTTATGAGATAAGGAACATCTTATGTCTTAGCATGTTTTTATCTCATCATTTGCCTAAAGCTCAAAACTATTTAGATGGCTTTATTAAGTCGGACCATTTTAATCATTTAGGTAACTCTTACCCAACTTATCTCACCAAGATAACACAATACACCTAGCTATGGCTGAAACTGTATTAGTGTGATCGAGGCTTTGACAAGTGTTTAAAATGGATGGCGTGAGACTTAAAATTTAATAGAGGGGTTTTATTCAGTTTTAGTGATTTTATGTAAACAGTGAAATATCATATATTTTATTGATTTGTTAAATCACTAAACAATTTGGAGATTTTTACACTGTTTGCTAATAAAAGAATTTCCGTGTGCTAGGATTAGTTAGAGGCATGGTCCCCCGTGGCTGATCAATGGGAGGTGGTTCCATTGACTGTCACGGACGGGGATTGGAAGTACAGGGGGCAGCGCCCTTTTTTTTTAGAAGACGAATCTCAATTCCGAAAATTGAAATTCGCTATAGAAAATCATATTTTTTGCTGATTTTACTATACTAAATTTACCTATTAATTTATCCAAAATTAAGTCAATTAAAACATTTTTAATTAACTCGGGTCCACATCTAACTAATCATCTTATCCTAATCCAATTAGGACTTTAGATATTTGAATCCTAGCATATCACCAATAACAAATTTCTCCATATTTATCTCCTATCCAATAGGGATAATGAAACCGATTTTGCATATATCTCCTAATCTAATTTGTTATCTATCTTTATCAAATAGAAACTTCATAACAAAATAGATATAACAAGATAAATAAATAATTTTGAAAATTAATTATTTATTTTGGATTTAAGATATTTGAATCCTAGTATATCACCAATATCAAGATTCTTGATATTTATCTCCTATTCTAATTTGTTATCTATCTTTATCAAATAGAAACTTCATAACAAAATAGATATAACAAGATAAATAAATAATTTTGAAAATTAATTATTTATTTTGGATTTAAGATATTTGAATCCTAGTATATCACCAATATCAAGATTCTTGATATTTATCTCTTATTCTAATTTGTTATCTATCTTTATCAAATAGAAACTTCATAACAAAATAGATATAACAAGATATATAAATAATTTCTAAAATTAATTATTTATAAATAAATAATTTCAAAAATTAATTATTTGCAATTTCAATCTTCATCCAAATAATCACAAACATGTAATTGAATCATGAACTACTATCCCAATTGAACCTAATGGTGTCATGGATCATAGAACACGAAACTCAATTCATTAAAATTATTCAAATTAACCTAACATGGTTACTAGCATGTACGAAACTGATTTCAATTAAATCACGAATATATGTATTATATACACAAAACATGATAATAAATCTCACAGAAAACTTATGTATATCACATATACATCAACTATTAACATGCTTTCAATCATATATCATAACAAACATGTAATGGGTTTAATGGAATCAAACTCGAAGGCTCTGATACCACTGTTAGCTTTTGGGGTTCATACGCAGCGAAGATTATAAAACAATTTTGCTCCAACAGGATCCGAATCCGATTCCATTAAAACGTTTAAACTATGAAAACTTAATCATACCTCAGTCGTAATGTACCTTTCTGAAGGTTAATCGATCTCTAAGGTGCTGCCAACGATGAACGCCCTCTATCAGTAGTCCACACACGAACGGCGGTCGAGATTTGAAGTGTTAGCTTCGAGAGAATACCAAACCTTTTTGTTTCTCTCCAAAATGATCCAGAGTATACCAAAAACCCTAAGTCGTTTCTACAATGAAAATAGAGTTTCAGCCTTTTAATCTTTCGTACATGTATTGTAACTTAAAACGTCTATTTATACAACGCTTGTATATAGACGGTTAAGTAAATTACACATATACCCCTACTCAAGAAGTATAAGTGTAATACACCACAGGGACGTTTCTGTCATGAATTTTATCATATAAAATTCATTCTTCCGAACCATTTTAAAATCTCGCAAAACCATTCTTAGTGTGCGACCCAATAGGCTCATAGAACGTTGACAGTGTACTAAAACACATTTTGGTATACAAGTCATAAGCGGTCTCTAGCAAAACATTATGACTACCCAAATTGTATAAAGATCAAATCGATACAACCTAATCAATAATGTATATATCCTTTTGTCACACGATATCCTTTTGATCAAACATAAGGCATGGAATTGTCATCCAACATGTTCAATCATACTAGTCTCGATCTCCAAGTAAACTGAAAACATCCAAATGACATTGATCAATATCAATTCACTTAGACTAGGCCTTTTAACAGCCTAACACATCGAGGGATCCACTTGATATCTCTCTTTATATGAGAGGGACAAATTCTATCTCGATTACACAATTTCACCACATTATTCGCACAGTAACCAATCATAACCTTTATAATCGTCCGGTTAAAGACAACGTTTGATTGTGTCAAATCACTGTATTCCTAATGTTGAAGTTTCTGGTAATCTCAAGTCAGAGGACTGAATAATATACATATCATGAGAAACAACTATGACTTAATCCATGTGGTGTTCTCATAGCGGGTCGGTCCAGTACTTTGTTCCCTAACAAGTACTCATGATCTTGATTCGTATTCCTATACGTATGATCATCGTATGATCATCAATCAAGGCTCACACTAGTCTTAATTCATTATAGTTCCCAGTGTAATAATCGAATGGGGACATTTAGGATATTTCTGTAAATATCCATGGATCTTATTATAATGTAAACATGCAAATCAATTATAATAAACAACAAATGAAATCCTTTATTTTATTAACTAAAATGTATTCATAAAGATTATTAATGGATTGACCTAGGGCACATTTCCCAACAAGGACTTCATCAAGCTTCAGCCAGAGTACTTTGACGGGACTCGAGACTTTCAGATGATCAAGAAGTGGGTGCTATCTCAGGAGAAGCTCCATAGGATATTGGGCATTGAGGATAGACTACACCCCGAGTTATCGTCATATACACTGTAGAGGGACGCCGATGTTTGGTGGCGCATGACGATAGCAATAGATGGGGATTTCACATCATGGAAGATATTCAAAGACAAGTTTTATCAGCAGTACTTCTCGCCGGCAGTTAGGATGAGACTGAGGCGAACTTCATGAGTTTGAGACAGGGACCGGATGAGACAGTTATGCAGTATCGAGACAAATACGGCTACCTGCGACAGTTTGCTAGGGATTTGGTTAGAGAGGAGCTAGAGGATGTGCACTACTTTGGGGTTGGCTTAAGAGCTGATATTAGAGAGCATGTGGTCAGCACGGGAGCCCAGACTCTTGGTGACATTTACGAGCGCGCCCTTGCCCATGAGACTTACCATCTGAGTAGAGTAGCTGACAGGGCAGCTCCAGGTCGACTTGGTTATCTGAGCAGATAGCAGAGTATGAGAGGAGGCGATAGAGGGGTAAGGCACCTAGGGGTGGTACCGAGGGGCATCGAGATCGAGGACGACCTCACATTACTCGGTCGTGCCCCAGGTATCATATGCCACCTCCGTGCAGAGTTCAACAACATAGATCTTGCCCCCACCATAGTCCAGACCCGCACTACCAGCACCAGAGAGATTGGCACTTCCGACACTACTAGAGAAACGCCACTATTAGCAGCAAGGTGGCAGAGGCAGAGGCTGAGAGGGACCTCGTTAGGGATAGAGACAGATGCAAGGTCAGAGTTATCAGCGGCAACTCGGTTAGCCTAGACATGTTACATGTTTCAGATGTGGGCAGGCAGGACATGTAGTCAGGGAGTGTTCGCAGCTAGCCGCAGTACATCCACCATAGGCTCGGGAGGCAGTACATATGGTGGCGCAACCAGCTCAGCCAGACGCCAGAGCCACACGGAGTCTCATTGAGGGTACGATTTCTATCGCTGGTAGAGACTTACGTTTTATTTGATTCTGGCTCTACCATACCTTTTATTTCAGGTCGCATGATAGACATCTTAGGACTGATTTCGGTGAGGCTTAGTGTACATTTGATGTTGAGTACCGCAACTGCGGATAAGCTTTATCCTAATAGTCTAGATGAGAGAGTCCTAGTAGAGATTAGTGAGGTTGAGTTACTTGCCGATTTTAGAGTCCTTGAGGCGTTAGAGTTCGATGCACTTTTTGGGATGGACTGATTATCAGCATACCATGCCCACATTGACTGTTACAATAAGTCAGTGGTATTTGAGATTCCTGGACATCCATCATTTATACATCGAGGTAGTACACCGAGAATTAGCACTACGAGAGGTCGATTAGCGTCTAGTGAGGAGATGGAGACTATAGTAGCTTTGTATGCCAAAAGCGGAGAGTCAAGGACCCCCCACTTGAGGACATACCAGTAGTTCAAGACTTTCCTGATGTTTTTCCGGAGGACTTACCTGGACTACCACCACCTCGAGAGATAGACTTTGTCATTGATCTTGTGCCAGGCACCAAACTGATCTCGATACCACCCTACTGCATGGCACCGAGAGAGTTAGAAGAGTTGATGGATCAACTTCAGGATTTGGGAAATAAAGGATTCATTACACTATCTATGTCGCCATGGGGAGCACCAGTTTTATTTGTAAAGAAGAAAGATGGTAGTCTACGACTATGTATCGACTACAGATAACTGAATAAGGCCACCGTCAGGAACCAGTATCTGTTGCCGAGGATTTACGACTTATTTGAGCAGTTGAGAGGAGTACAATTTTTCTCTAAGATAGACCTGAGATCGGGGCATCATCAACTTAGGATTAGGGACGAGGATAGGTCTAAGACAGCGTTTCGCACTTGATATGGACACTATCAGTTCATGGTCATGCTTTTCGACCTGACCAATGCCCCTGCTGTGTTTATGGATCTTATGCATCGAGTTTTGAGATCATATCTTGACCGTTTCGTGATAGTCTTCATCGACAACATTCTCATTTATTTGAAGACACGAGAGGACCACGAACAACACCTCAAGGATATGTTGCAGACTTTGAGGGAGAACAAGCTATTCGCCAAGTTCAGCAAGTGTGAATTCTGGTTTGCAGAGGTCAAGTTCTTAGGTCATGTGGTTGGGGCGGCAGGGATTACAGTAGATCCAACCAAGATTCAGACAGTCATGGATTAGCTGGCACCAAAGTCCGTGACAGAGATCAAGAGTTTTCTAGGGTTGGCAGGCTATTACCAAAGATTTGTGAAGGATTTTTCTAAAATTGCTTCACCGATGACTAGGCAGACACAGAAGGATGTCATATTTAATTGGACTGAGGAGTGTGAGAGCGCATTCGCTCAGTTGAAGAGATTATTGACTATTGCCCCAATGTTGGTGTTGCCAGAAGCTGGACAGGGATTCTTAGTGTACACTGATGCTTCACACATGGGACTTGGATGTGTATTGATGCAGGGTAGTGGAGTTGTGGCATATGCTTCGAGATAACTGAAGATAAATAAGAAGAATTACCCTACACATGATCTAGAGTTAGCAGCGGTAGTATTTGCTCTAAAGATATGGAGACATCATCTGTATGGAGAGAGATTCACACTCTAAACTGATCATAAGAGTCAGAAATATCTCTTCACACAGAAAGAGCTGAACATGAGGCAACACAGATGGTTAGAGTTTTTGAAGGACTATGACTTTTCTCTGGAATATCACCCAGGAAAAGCTAACATAGTTGCAGATGCGCTAAGTAGGAAATCGACTGGAGATGATGAGATGGCCAATTGTCATATGACACGTGAATATGAGTCGTTCGAGGCAGCAGCGACATCAAGTTACTAGAGTTGAGATTTGCACGCAGTTGAGAGTACAGCCCGTGTTTACACAGAGAGTGGCAGAGGGTTAGAGGATCGACAGGTCGTATACGAGATTCAGTGAGTTAGCGCAAAGTTTAGATTGTGTTGACTAGGCAGAGACATCAGATCAATGTCTAAGGTTTAGGGGCAGATTGTGGATACCTGAAGTGCCAGAGTTGAGAGACGAGATCCTTCAGGAGTCACATCGTTCTCAATTTACCATTCATCCAGGCAGGACTAAGATATACCATGATATGAAGAGACATTTCTGGTGGCCTGGGATGAAGGCGAACGTGTCATAGTTTATCAGGAACTATGGGATATGCCAGCAAGTAAAAGCTGAGCATCGTAGGCTCAGGGGACTCTTACAACCACTTCCCATTCCGAAATGGAAATGGGAAGACATAGCTATGGACTTTATCAGAGGTTTACCGAGAACTGCCAGGAGACACGACTTGATATGGGTTATAGTCGATAGACTAACTAAGTCAGCTCATTTCCTACCAGTGGCATCACATTACACCTTTGATCAATAGAGCGTGTTGTTTGAGAGAGAGATAATCAGACTGCATGGGGTACCGTTGACTATTGTATCAAACAGAGATGCTAACTTTACATCTAGGATGTGGCAGAGTATGCAAGAGCAGTGCGGTATACGCCTACATTTCAGCACGGCCTTTCACCCTCAGACTGACGGACAGATGAAAGACTCAATTAGGTCCTAGAGGATATGTTACGAGCTTGTGTGCTAGAGTTTGACAGATCATGGGCGGAATACCTACCGTTGTGTGATTTTGCATACAACAACAATTATCAGGGTAGCATTGAAATGGCGCCATTTGAGGCTTTATATGGCAGACCTTGTTGTTCGCTATCGTATTGGGCTAAACCAGAGGACAGATTGTCAGTAGGACCTGAGATTGTTGTTGATCATACAGAGAAGGTACGACAGATTCAACTAAAGCTTAAGGGAGCCCAAGAAAAGACAAAAGAAGTATGGAGACAAGTATCACAGTGATCTCATTTATCCTGAGGGAGCCTATGTCTACCTTAAGGTTTCTCCTCGGAGAGGTCTGCAGAGATTTGGTGTAAAAGGTAAGCTTGCACCGCGTTTCATCGGGCCATTCAGAGTTAGGAAATGAGTTGGAAAGGTTGCGTACGAGTTAGAACTTCCTCCGCAGATGTCAGGTATTCATTCAGTCTTCCATATATCGATGCTTCGACTGACTGAGTCGAAGGCAGGCGCGCGGCCGACGGTTGACTTGAGTCAGATCGACCTGAGCGAGGATTGTTCATATAAAGAGCAACCTATCCAGATCCTACACTGAAAGGTACAACAGCTGAGGAACAAGTCTATCCCGAAAGTACTTGTCAAGTGGCAGTTCCACAACGACTCAGAACTCACTTGGGAATGGGAAGATTTTATGCGATACCATTTTTCGTACCTTTTTGAGTCAGGTATACCCTAACCTGAGCTCGTAGCGTGTAATTGTCGTATATGTAGGTCATATTTTTTGTATTATGTTTATATGCGTCTTTTGCTTGAGTTATTTTGTTGGGACGTGAATTAGTTCACCCGTCTTTTGACTTTCACTTTGTCTATATGATCGCTGTTTATTGCATATTGATATTGTGATTATTATTTCCTGGTTTCCCTATTTATGATTTATATAAAATACTTCCGCTAATACGTTAAAGACTTCCGCTAATTTGATAATTCTTATAAAATGATAGAGGATTCTCTTATCCCTGAACCCAATTCACGAGATAATAGGTATTTACACGATGACTAATACGTAATTAGGTCCTACGTATTGTAATTAGGGCTTAATTATGGGATTAGGCTGGGCAGTGCTCTAGATGAAAATAGGGGTCATTACAACGACTTACATTTCTTAACAAGTGAACTATACTAACGCAACTTACATATGTGACAGGAGGGAGTATGTTGTGCGAGTAGTTGTCGAGTCTTGTAGAAAATAAATTCACATGCATGCTTAACCTTAATTATGTCGTACTATTTCAAGATCATAGAAATAAGTCTTTAATTAGTCTAATGAAAAGTTCTTACAAATAAAACTTCATTAAATTAAGTTTATATTTTTCTCATCAAACAACTTGACAAACTCATTTCTTATAATGCCTGCACCGATTTCTATACATAATATTACTCCCTCCATCCCTTCCATGTGTGACATGGCACTTTTTTGTTCCATAATGTCTGTCATATTAGGAAATCAAGGAAGCATTAAATTCTTCATTTCCAATTCTAACTTCATTCTATTTAATCAATGACACCCATCATTTTTTTGTACACAATAACTATAATAAATGTAGTCATTTATGAAAAGGTAATTAATCTAATCATAATTTGCTGCTCTCCTTGATTTTGGTTGTAATCAGGGTCACCGACTCATGACGTGACCCAAAAATATCGAGTACACAGTCTAACACATAGCACAAAGGCCGAGAATTACGATATTTTTTAGCGATGGATACCTAGTGCATTATATGTGTACTGTATTCCCAAAAATTTTATCTAGTTCGATTATTTTATTAATTCGATACGTGTGCGGAGAGACACACCTCAAGATGCGTGCAGACATGGGGCACTGGGTGCTGGGTAGTCGGGGAATAGTATGGGTTAAATGTACTAAAAATAAACCACTAATGGACTACCAAAAGGTTTCAATATGCCTAAGTTAGTAAATCAAATAGATAAGTTATGGTTTGGACAAATAAATTTTGGAACACAGGTTTTTCTAGTGATGATGAAAATGTGTACGAATCCTAGACTAAATAGTAACTAGTGAATGGAGACATGCATGCTTTATGTGGGACAAATGGCATTGAGAGAGGAGATATGTCCTAGTAATTAACTTAGTCAAATAAAAGATTTGCTTAAGTTATAATCCACTTACTAATCTAAGTATGTAAATGAGTTTCATTTCCTATAACATACAAAACAAAGCAAATTGAGGAAAGAAAAATTCAAAGCTATACCTTGCTGGTTTTTCTAAGAATTCAAGGTGGGTTTAGGAGTGCAATCATCATCAATAGCGGCATCAACTACTACTCTTGAGGAACCAAGCCTAGGTATCGAGTCTTTACTATTTATGTTCAATTTAATGTTCTTGAGCTAGAGAATCATGGGGTTTTATTTAAATATGATATGAGAGTCTCTTAAGGTTTATTTCAATCAAATTAAGGCTTTATTTGAGTCTCCAAGTTCAAAATTTAAGTTATTAAAGTTTTGGCAAAATTTGAGTTGTTTTTCATGAAATTGAAATTTAGACTTCTGATCTATTTTTTGGAAATAAATGACATATTTGGATTCCTTGTATTTCTTCACTCAATTTTCTATAAAAAAGTTCTTAATTTGGTTCAGTTTTGAGCAAGTTATGATTTTTCAAAGTTTGCACGTGTTCTTGAAACAAAAGCAGAAATTCTACATGTTATTTTTCCGAACCATAATTTGGCCATAACTTCCACATTTTATATTGAAATGGACTCATTTTAGTAACATTTGAAAGCTAGCTCAAAGGGGAACAACTTTTGCCAAATGATTTTAAAATTCGATCATTTTCTTGACCAAAAATCCTTTGCATCTTACATGTTGAATATGAAATTTCTGGGCTCAGCAGTTTGAAAATATCCTAATGTTTTGAAAATAGGTCACACATTTCTTATTGGATTCAGCTTATATTTTATTATGATGCTCTTGAGTATGTTTTTAGTCTTCGATAAGAAAATCATAATTTTTGGAGCTATGATTTATGAGTAATAAATTGTACAAATTTATTGATCGAACTTGAAAACAGTTTTAAGTGATTGTCGTAGAAGTTTCATATCTCTCTCATTTTTAATAGGAATTGTGCATTCCTTATAGTTTCAAAAATTTAAGACGTATCCCTAAAAACTTCTTCTTGTACCATAATTATGAGTTCAAACATTTTAGTGATTGAAATCAAATTACAAGTTAATGTATCAAAACTATCATTGTTCTAACAAATTAAAATTTAACATAAACAAATTTTTAGGGAGAATTTAAGAGGAACAGGATGTGAGTCATGGAGTTTTGAGATTTGGTTTTGTTAGGATCTTTGCGTGGTTTAAGGTGAGTAAACCTGATGAACATTCATTTTCATTTCTTTATTTGAGTTGCAGTCTTTATTTATATTCAGTTATTCAATTTCTATACTTGGTTGAAAAGTCAAATTTCGGGCTTGTCTTTCTTGAATGTTTTGGTACTAGTGTGACTTTATGTAATTAACTTGACTCTGTATGTATCCATATTTTGAAGTGGTGAATAGAGTTGTGTGTATTGACATTGACTTTTGTAGGTCACTCTTTCGGAGTTGAGATATCAAACTGTGTGCCTTGACTCTATGTGAGTCTGTATTTTGATGTGGTGAATAGAGTTGTGTGCAATGACATTCAATTATACCGAGTTTTTATTTACCGAACTTTTTCTTATTTCTTTGTTGTTCTTCGAACTAGCTTTGTAAGTTGTCCGCATGCTTTCCTTTCGGCTTTCTTTGTTGGATAGTCATCATATGCTTTCAATTACCGTGTTTTGTATATTTTGGAAAAATGTGAATAAATGGCCTTTAGGGATTACTATTATTTTTACTGTGCTCACTGTCCTTTTTATGACGGTGGGTGCAGATCCTTCAAGTAGCAAAGCAGGGAAAGAGAAGATCAACGACTACTTATGATCCCTCGGCGAGTGGTTTATGCTACTTTTGTAGGTGACCATCTTATGTATTTATTATTTATGTCTTTCATATACTTTTAGGTTGTATATTTGGGTTGAAAGACTGGACTACCTGACTGATGCATGTATTACTGTATTTGTTATCATGTGATCGACTATTATCTGGTTTCTACATATAGGTGAATTATTTAATGCTTCCGCAATTAGTTTAAGTATTTCGCTGAAAACATTAAACTGTAAAAAATTTTAATTAACTTTGAAAATCACAAACAAAAATAATTGAATAATATTTATCTAGAATACGAGTAACAAGGAGAATAAGACAAAGAGGCTACCTAATACGTTGTTAATTCCTACGTGGTTCTGATGGGTGGCATCGTTTTTAGAAAATCGGGTCATCACAGTTAGTATCAGAGCCAATTTTCTCGATAAGTACAGAACAAAACTTAAATCACACAAAATTTAGATGTGAAACTGTGACGGCCCCAATTCTACAAACCCAAACTGGGCCCTACCCGGTCTAAACTTACGAAGACCCCTAGTCAACCCTCGCGTAGTCAACACAAGCCTAGTCAGCCTTCCTCACCATTATCCATTAATTTAATCATTTTAAATGTGAGTTATTCAAGTTAATGAGTTATCAGAGTAGAGCGAAAACATTAAAATCACAAACTAACTGAACAACCCTAATGCACATGTTAGGACAACTTAGAGTGTGGAAACCCACATATGTATACATCATCACATATTAAGTCAAAGAAGAGTAATATCCTAATATACAGGTTACAAGATCTCACAAACCCATATCCCAATGTGTTTCAAAACAATATACATATAATACAATGACCTATCCAATAAGCGAGAGAAGATCACCTAGTTGTCCTCAACATCAATCGCTTATTGTTGGTCCTTTACCCTTGTCAATCCTACAGTATGACGGGGTTGCACCCACCGTCATAAAAATGACGGTGAGTACATAAGATAACAGTAACAACCAAGGAGTCTCAACATAATTTCAAATGTCACATAAATGGCTAAACGAGTATCATGCATGGATATCACAAAGATAATAAAGAAATTGTATGATAAATAAATCACTGAGATATCAATGATAAATAAGTGTCGAGAGCACAAAAAAAAGGCATCTAAGTGTTTCAAGTCCATCAAGTTGCCACACAGAGTGCACAACCTGATATCCCAGACAGATTATGAACCTAAACAAACCACCAGATAGTTTAGGATGAATCGCTCTATCGGAGCCCACACACAGTTCAACTCATGATCAGACTAAGAATCTCTAAACTGCGGGTTTAGGCAGTCCAAAATCCGTATAGTCACAGTGGTGAAAGAGATCACAAAGTAGTCTCACCGCACTCGTGACCACCATATCGCTCACTTATACCCAAAACCACTCATTACAAAATTCAAGGAAAACAAAGCCAATAATCTACCAAGGATAGATATAACAAACATAATTCAGGAATCATTTATCACAAAGTACTGCTCAACACGGATAACAACCCATTTAAATGCACAAATGATATAATAGTAAAGTCTCAATTGGTTTTACTCACAGTACAACGCGAAACTCCATGCTCGCAACTCTCATGCGTCAGCAAATTGATCTCGTACGCTAGTCACCAGTCCACTAAGCACCTGGTATTATTTCGGATCCAATTTGATCGCGTTGGACTCTTATTTTGCATTTAATTGTAATTTTCGGTTAATTTTCCTCATTTTTCAAATATTATCCATTTCCACTATTTTGGGTCAATTCCCCATATATTAGGTCACATTTGAACCCATTGGAGTACCCAAGAGAAGTCCCGAAGTTTTCAAAAATTTTCAAAAAATTGGGTCTGTGAATAGTGTCACACCGTAGGGTGTAACCCCTCGTGGCGCCCAATCCAGATGTCTCTGCTCTGGACGTCGAGATTGACGCCATGAGGTATTACACCTAACGGCGCCACGAGCGGCGCCCTGTGCAGAATGTGAAATCTGGTGTTTTCGCGACCTCGGCTTGTGTCGACATGTTTCAAGCCTATCCCAACCTTGTAGGGACCTCGATACCCACTCAAAACCACTATAAAACCATAGAAAACCGACCACCCACTGACTCAAAACTCGAATGAAAATACACAAAATCAATGCCAAAATGATGAGAATTGAATGTGGAGTCAGGACCTCACTCTGTTTGCGTCGTTGTGCGCTCCCTTGATGTCGATCCATGCTCGAAATCGCCAAAACCCTCTCCTCCAATCCGTATTCTCGTGAAAAGAGAGAGAGAGAGAGAGAGAGAGAGAGAGAGAAGAAGAAGAAGAAGAAGAAGAAGAAGAAGAAGAAGAAGAAGAAGAAGAAGAAGATGAAGAAGAAGAAATGAGATAGAGAGAGATCGAGTTAACCAAACCTTTATATAGGTTGATCTTCATTTTGGCCACGCATACGTATCTCGAGGCACATCCCAAAGCCCTCATTCACATAAGCCAACAACTTTGGTAACACCAATAGGTAACTTTCCCCTATGTTCTTATCTCATTTGACCAATAATTGGCCTATCTCGGTCATTTGTGTTTGGCATACACCACGACTCACATCGTCGTGCGCAAATGGAATTACTAACGACTCAAACATATTCCCATATTATTTAATTATCATATTTTATTTCTGGTCGTCCACAAAAAATCTTTTTTCAGACCCATGTACCCGTATTTCATTCACCTGATACCTGTTTGACACATTTTCCAAGGCAAACCCTACTCGTAACTGGATGTCACTGTCCTGTCATATATACATGAGTATAAATAGGTAATACAAGTCATCACATAGACATAACATATTTTTTGAGTTGTTACAGAAACCAGGTGATCCTGGCTTAGAAACTATTAGTTGGGAAGTGAGGGAAGGTGAATTCAGAATTTATATATGTGCATGATATATTTTATATGTATATATGTGATATACGTGCAGAAGTTGATTCTCGATCCCGATCAACTTATGGAGTAAGATGAGATATCAGCCTGAAGGCAAAGATGGTTGCACCAACAGCGGTCAACATTTCAAACCGCATACAACGTTGGACTGACATAGTCACCGCTCACGGATAAAAAAATTGGTTAAGCTCCTCGCTATGATATGAGCACACTTGGTTACATCAGCTCTGACTAAAAATAAGAGGATGAAAAAGAAGTTCATGAACTTGTGACGAGCTAAGAGAGAGATGGTGATGAGTTATCGAGACTACTATGGTTACCTATAATAGTACATTGGACATATTATCAAGTAGAACTGACTTAGGTACCCTGTCTTTGAATGGAATATGCACGACACGTGGGGTATGCGACCCAAGGTAATTGACCTTCCTACCAACTAGTGACACTGAACTACTGCATCAAGTTGAAGTGACATAGTTCATGACCAATAGGGTAATATCAAAATGCGCTAGTTCCACCCATCGATTACAAAAGAGACTAGGTGACCAATAGGGTAATCTTCGGTGCGCTAATGATATTGAACTATTACATGAGGTTGATGTTACATAACTCACAACCAACAGGGTGTTACTTGAGTGCACTGCTAGATCATTGTTATTTCGTCTTGACTAAAGATGTGTGCAAAGACTCTGTGTGAGTTCGTCCTTCAATATGGGAATAATAAGCTATGTGCGATCTCCTGTGTGGGTTCCTCTTTTAAAGTTGGGATACAAACTGTATGTCTTAACTCTATGTGAGTCCATACTTCGAAGTCGTGCATTGAAATTTGGTGAGATTAACTCTGAGTGAGTATGATATCGAACAAGTGATTCTTTGTTGTGTACCCCTGATAAGAATTCGCCCTAGTTAAAACTAATTTCGAGGACGAAATTCCTATTAGTTAGGAAGATTTGTCATGATCCAAATTGCTAATCATTGATTTTGGCCATAATCAGGGTCACCGACTTGTGACGGGACCAAAAACATCGAGTACACAGTCTAACACTCGGTACAGAGGCTGATTATTTTGTTTATACGACACGCGCACCAAGAGACACACCTCGAGATGTGTGCAGACATGGGGCACCAGGTGCTAGGTAGTCGGGGACTAGTATGGGTTAAATGTACCAAAACCAAACCATTAATGAACTTCCTAAATGTGTCAATATGCCTAAGTTAGTAAATCAAATAGATAAGCCTATTGTTAGGACAACTAAATTGTGGAACATAGATTTTTCTAGTGATAATGAAAATGTGTAAGAATTCTAGACTAAATAGTAAGTAGTGAGTGGAGACATAAATTCTTCATGTGGGACAAGTGGCATTGAGAGAGGACACATGTCATAGTAATTAACTTAGTTAAATTAAATATTCGCTTAAGTTAATCCACTTACTAATCTAAGTATATAAATGAGTTTTATTTCCTAGAACATGCAAAACAAAGCAAATTGTGCAAAGAAAAATTCAGAGCTATAACTTGCTGGTTTTTCTAAGAATTCAAGGGGGTTTTGGGAGTACAATCATAATCAATTGCTACATCAACTACTACTCATGAGGCACTAAGCTTAGGTATCCAATCTTCA
The DNA here is from genome assembly GCA_039657345.1 of Stephania japonica. NCBI lineage: Eukaryota > Viridiplantae > Streptophyta > Magnoliopsida > Ranunculales > Menispermaceae > Stephania > Stephania japonica. The sequence goes on along the minus strand of CM077564.1, from coordinate 36,137,905 downwards.
TTATTTATGTTCAATTTAATGTTCTTGAGCTGGAAATCATGGAGTTTTGTTTAAATCTGATATGAGAGTCTTTTTAAGGTTTCTTTCAATCAAATTAAGGCTTCATTTGAGTCTCTAAGTTCAGAATTCAAGTTATTAAGGTTTTGACCAAATTTGGGTTGTTTTTCATGAAATTGAAATTTAGAATTTTGATCTTTTTTTTGGAAACAAATGAAATATTTGGATTTCTTTTGTTTTTTCACTCAATTTGCTATAAAGAAACTCTTAATTTGGTTCAGTTTTGAGCAAGTTATGATTTTTCAAAGTTTGCATGTGTTTTGAAATAAAAGCAGAAATTCTGCATGTTATCATTCCGAACAATCCTCTATAATTTGGCCATAACGTCCTCATTTTAAATTGAAATGAACTCTTTCTAGTGGCATTAAAAAGCTATCTCAAAAAGGAATAACGTTTGCTTACTAAATTTTTTGAAATTTAAACATTTTCATGTCCAAAAATCCTCTGCAACTTACGTGTTGAATCTTAAATTTTTAGGCTCCGCAGTTTAAAAATACCCTAATGTTTTGAAAATACCTCACTCATTTCTTATTGGATTGAGCTCATATTAATCACCACGGATGTTTATAAGAGATTCGCCTAAAAATTTTTTTTTAGAGTATAATACGGATAATTAACCCGGGAAAAGGGTAATTAGTGAATTATCAGAAAATAATAAATAATTAAATAAAATGTGAAAGTGAGGTTGTGTCCTGGAACGCATGCGGTGCGAGTCAAGAGTTGAAACGGGTTCATGAACGTGCATTGTGAGTGAGAAATGGAGTGGTTTTAAGCTTTAAGTCACCTATTGGAGTCTTATATATGTGTTAAAGTTGTTAAATGGAGTGAAAGGGGGACACGAGATGTGCCTCGAGATTCATGCGTGACAAGAGATGAGTGAGAAATATATAAACCAACTTTTCTCTCTCATCTCAATCCATTTCATTTTTCCAAACGAGAGAACGAGGAGAGGAAATAGGTTTCAGATGTTCACGAGCTCGTTGCAACACCAGGGATCGATCAATCACCCGTAAAAAAGTAGGATTTCTACTCCTCTCATATTTGTGTACAGTTTGGTGTCACTTTTGCAGGTTTTTGTCATGACGATTTCGAACGAGATTTTGGAAAAATATTGAAATTGATTTGGAATGATGTTTTTAGGATCAAATTGTTGATTTGTTGACGAATTGGGGAATGATTTGAGTATTTGACGCTAATTGGAATTTTTGGGATTTTTGAAAAATTTTGGGTGATTTAAGAATCGGGGTGTTTGTCAAGGTTTCGACGCAAAGTGAGTTGCATTTTATGTTGTCATGGACATTTCTAAGAGTTAGGGATAGACTTGGAATGCGGCGACACGAGCTGGGGTTCCGAAAAACCCCAGATATGGTGTTCTGTTGGACACGCCGCGAGGGACGCCGTGAGGATATTCTCTGACGACGTCTCGGGCAGTCAGCCACGAATTCACGCGGTTGGGACGCCACCTAGTAATAAACACCATGGCGTCCAAGCGGCGTAACACTACTCACAGGTTCAATTTTCTAAAAATCTGAAAAAATTCGAGGATCTCTCAAGTATCCAAATGCATCCAAATATGAGCCAATAACCTGAAAATCAACCTAATTAAACTAATTAAATAATTATGGAAAATTGGGATAAATTAGAAAGTTTTTAATTTATTTACAGACTTTGAGAACTCGAGTGGAATAGCTTAGAGTTACGCGAGGATCGGAGTTTTGCGATTGATTGAGGTACGTTATCGTACGATTATAAGCCAGTTAGAAAGTATACACTAATTCATTTTCCATTATTGCCATTTCTATTTGAATTAAGCTATTGTTGAAAATCTGTTCTATACTTCTTTGGTTGACTGTATTGGCGTAAGTGTGTTAGGAAAGTACTCCTAGGTCCATATTAGTGGGTAAGCGCGAGCACTCCTGCTGGGGTGTTGTCCTACCCCACTGATAGCGGGTTATACCTTGAGTACTGGATTGTTGGGCACTGTTGTGTCCATGGATTTTTAATCACTATTGTGACTATAAATGTGGTACTGTTGTACTGCATATGAATTGACCACTTATGGGCCTCTCTTGACTCTTTGGACACTTAAATTTTGCTGCTTTGATTACCAGTCTGTTTATCATACTATTTGTTACATTTTCTGTCTTTCAATACCGCATGATATTTAGACTATTTATTTGGTAAATCTTTAATTATTATTTAGTTTCTTGCATTACGTTCATATTTTTCACGCATTCACGGTCTAGTTTGTGACAGTGGTGCAGATAGAGCTGAGATGAGCAAGGGGAAGGAATTGATGCTAGGTGATATCCTTTGAGGACTTTCGGAACGATCCTTTCCTTTACTCACTGTAGGTTTTTTGTTCTTTTGGTTGTTATTATTGTATTATATGTTTTGTTAAACACTGGGACATGTATCGAAGATTGAGAGATTAGGGATATCATGTATGATCACTTTGTTTAGCTTTGATCACTAGACATGCATGTATTTATCCACTTTTTAGGGTTTCCACATGATAAGTTATCTATTTTTCTTGATTTCCATTTACAAGTTATAGTTGATTATAGTAATTTCCGCTGAGAATTTTCTGATAACTGTATAATCTTATAACTCATACAACTAAAAGGTAAACTAATGACGTATATGAGGATTTGAGGTTGACTAGGATGCGTAGACTTCGCAATTAAGGGCTCGGGGGGTCCACGTAGGTCTAGGCCGAGTGGGACCCAGTTTTTATTGGGAACTGGGACCGTCACAGTTGGTATTAGAGCGTACTAAGGTTTTAGTACCTGACTCTTAACTTACCTTACATCCAGCACAAAATACAAACTAGCAGAAATAGGAAATAGTTGGAACCTAGAGTGGAGCCCTATGATCCTGAATTGAGGTTTAGTTGGGAAGTGTGGTGAGTTGGGGAAAAGTAAAACTTGATTATACATGTTATATCTGTTGTGATGTATTATACTATATCGGTAGCTATTGACTGATTCTGTTATTCGCTTTCGATTTCAGATCGTGATGAGGGATCAAACAAAGCCCAGTGATGATAGTGAGGATGTTCGTCCTCGTGTGACCATTGTTAAGGATTTTCAGGCCTTGATACAAAGAGTTGCTACCCAGGATAAGAGGTTAGAGGATATCCTGAGGATTTTGAGGACACCAGTTGCTGCTACACCATCACCACCATCTACCTCAAGAGTTCCTGCTACTCAGGAGATGGATACACCGACTGTTGCTATATCCACTATTCCCACTACGATTGTAGCAATACTGGAACTATAGGCTAAGGCAGTACCTCCAGTACCTCTTGCTCAAACTGACATAGTGCTTGCTCCAGTAGCAGAGAAAGGCATTTGAGCCAAAATGGAAAGTTGAGGGAGTTCAAGAGGCATAACTCGAAGGAGTTCTTTGGGGGTCTAGTGGATGCAGAGATGTTTTTGAAGAGCCACGAGAAGGTGCACAGTATCATTGCGACTGAAGAGCACATGCGAGCCTCTATTTCATCTTCGATGTTGTTTGGGGAGGCTGATGATTGGTGGACTACGATAGTGCTACCAGAGGGGTGCCTAAGGACTTAATAGAGTTCAAGACCCAATTTAACTTGAAGTACTTTCCTCCTACAGTTCTGAGAGAGAAGAGGAATGAGTTCTCCACCATTAGACAACTCACAGATGAGTCTGTCATAGATTATATAGGACGGTATGTGCACTTGCTACCCTATGTTGGGGGTTCAACAGACAGTAAGACCGACAGAGTCTATTACTTCACGGAGGGGTTACTACTTGAGATCAGAGGTGTCAAAGTCTCCGCTGAGCCAAAGAAACTACAATGAGTTTATGAAATGAGCTTGGCTAGGGAGGGTTATCTATGTTGGGTTTTGGGGCTCATGCACATCGGAGATTTCAAAACTATTTCCAGAAAAACCCCAACAGGATCCGAATCTGATTCCATTAAAACACATTTATACTATGAAAACTTAATCATACCTCACTCGCATTGTACCTTTTCTGAAGGTTAATCGATCTCTAAGGCGCTGCCAACAACGAACGCCCTCTATCAGCAGTCCACACACGAACGGCGGTCGAGATTTGAAGTGCTAGATTCGAGAGAATACCAAACATTTTTGTTTCTCTCCAAAACAATCCAAAGCATACCAAAAAACCCTAAGTCGTTTCTTAAAACGAAAATAGAGTTTCAGCCATTTTTTAAATCTTTCGTACTTGTATTCTAACTCAAAGTGTCTATTTATACAACCCTTGTATATAGACGGTTAAGTAAATTACACATATACCCTACTTAAAGAAGTATAAGTGTAATACACTACAAGGACGTTTCTGTCATGAATTTTATCATATAAAATTCTTTTTTCTGAACCATCTTAAAATCTCGCAAAACCATTCTCAGTGTGCGACCCAATAGGCTCATACAACATTGGCAGTATACCAAAACACATTTTGGTATACAAGTCATAAGTGGCCTCTAGCACAACATTATGACTACCCAAGTTGTACAAATATCAAATCGTTACTACCTAATCAATAATGTTTATAACATCCTTTTGTCACACGATATCCTTTTGATCAAACATAAGGCATGGAATTCTCATCCAACATGTTCAATCGTACTAGTCTCGATTTCTAGGTAGACTGAAAACATCTAAGTAACATTGATCAATATCAATTCACTTAGACTAGGCCTTTTAACAGTCTAACACATCGAGAGATCCATTGGATATCTCTCTTTATATGAGAGGGGACAAATTCTATCTCGATTACACAACTTCACCACATTATTCATACAGTAACCAATCACAACCTTTATAATCGTCTGGTTAAAGACAACGTTTAATTGCGTCAAATCACTGTATTCTTAATGTTGAAGTCTCTGGTAATCTCAAGTCAGATGACTGAAAAATATACCTATCATGAGAAACAACTATGACTTAATCTATGTGATGTTCTCATAGCGGGTCGGTCCAGTAATTTGTTCCCTAACAAGTACTCATGATCTTGATTTGTATTCCTATATGTATGATCATCGTATGATCATCAATCAAAACTCACACTAGTGTTAATTCATTATAGTTCCCAGTATAATAATCGACTAGGGACATTTAGGATATTTCTGTAAATACCCATGGATCTTATTATAATGTAAACATGCAAAACAATTATAATAAACAACAAATGAAATCCTCTATTTTATTAACTAAAATGTATTCATAAAGACTGTTAATGGATTGACCTAGGGCACATTTCCCAACATCTCCCACTTGCTCTAGGGCCAATCATTCATGCATCTAATGCCTAATGATCTAACATGACCATCATGTTTCGCTTGTGGAAGAGCCTTTGTCAATGGATCCGCAACGTTGTCTTCAGTAGGTACTCTGCAAATCTTTACGTCTCCCCTCTCAATAATTTCTCTGATGAGATGAAAACGCCTGAGTATATGTTTGGATCTGTGGTGTGATCTAGGTTCCTTGGCCTGTGCTATTGCTCCGTTATTGTCACAATACAAACAAATAGGGTTAGCAATACTTGGAACCACACCTAGTTAAGAAATGAACTTTTTGATCTAAACTGCCTCCTTTGCTGCATTGGACGTTGCAATATACTCAGCTTCTGTTGTAGAATCTGCCACAGTCTCTTGCTTCGAACCTTTCCAGCTTACTGCACCCCCATTCAAAGTAAACACATATCCAGACTGCAATCTAAAATCATCTATATCAGTTTGAAAACTTGCATCTGTGTAACCATTTACAACAAGATCATTTTCAAAACCTCCATAGACCAAGAACACTTCCTTAGTCCTTCTTAAGTACTTAAGGATGTTCTTTACTGCTATCCAGTGACTTTCACCAGGATCTGACTGATATCTGCTTGTAGTGCTCAAAGCATATGATACATCAGGTTGAGTGCATAGCATAGCATACATGATAGATCCAATAGCTGATGTATATGGAATCTTATTCATACGATCTCGCTCATCATTTGTCCTAGGACACTGCTTCTTGTTGAGGCTTATGCCATGAGACATTGGTAGCAATCCTCTTTTAGAGTCTTGCAAACTGAACCTATTCAGTACCTTGTCTATGTAAGCACTCTGACTTAGACCGATTAGCCTCTTAGATCTATCCCTATAGATCCTTATCGCTAGGATATAGGCTGCATCTCCTAACTCTTTCATTGAGAAATACTTCCCTAACCAAGACTTGACACTCTGCAATGTTGGGATGTCATTTCCAATGAGTAATATATCATCAACATACAGTACCAGAAAAACAACTACACTCCCACTCACCTTCTTGTATACAGAAGGCTCATCTTCGTTCTTAATAAAACCAAAATCCTTAATTGCTTCCTCAAAATGAAGATTCCAACTCCGAGAAGCTTGCTTTAATTCATAAATGCATATTTGAAGCTTGCATACCTTCCTAGAATTCTCAGGATGTACAAAACCTTCAGGTTGTGTCATATACACATCCTCAAGCAACTTTCCATTAAGAAATGTTGTTTTTACATCCATTTGTCATATCTCATAGTCATAATATGCAGCAATGGCAATTAAAATTCTTATGGATTTAAGCATGGCTACTGGCGAAAAAGTTTCATCATAATCAACACCTTGAGTCTGGCTGAAACCTTTTGCTACAAGTCTTGCTTTGAAAGTATGTATTTTGCCATCCATGTCAGTTTTCTTCTTGAAAACCCACTTACATCCAATGGTTTTACCACCTTCAGGTAAATCAACCAAGTTCCAAACTTGGTTATCATACATGGATTGCTTCTCAGTGTTCATGGCACTTAGCCATTTATCTGAGTCTGGTCCAGACATAGCCTCCTGATAAGTGGTGGGCTCATTTTGATCCATAAGCAACACATCACGACTATCAGTAATGAGAAATCCGAATCTCTCTGGCTCATGTCTTACCCTACCAGATTTACGTGGGCCTTGTGTCACTTGCGGAGGTTCAACTGGTTCAGAACGTTGTTGAACTTCCAGTAGCGGTTCAGTGTTTCTTTGTGATTCTTGAACTTCTTCAAGATTTATTTCTCTCCCACTTGTGTCTTTTGAAATAAACTGTTTTTCCATAAAGGCACTATACCGAGCAACAAACACTTTGTTCTCAGCGGGATTATAAAAGTAATATCCTTTTGTATCCTTAGGATACCCCACAAATAAACACTTATCAGATTTAGGTGCTAGTTTTTCTGAGACTTGTCGCTTTATGTAAGCCTCACAACCCCAAATCTTAAGAAAAGACAAACTAGGTTTCTTCCCGTACCATATCTCATATGGTGTTTTATCAACCGCTTTAGAAGGAACTCGATTTAGAATGAAAGCTGCAGTTTGTAATGCATAACCCCAAAAGGATAATGGAAGATCCGCATAACTCATCATAAATCGAACCATATCTAATAAGGTTCGATTTCTCCTTTCAGAAACTCCATTCCATTGTGGAGTTGCTGGTGGAGTCAATTGGGAGACAATCCCACAATTTATAAGATGATCATCAAATTCTTGGCTTAAAAACTCACCACCTCGATCTAATCGAAGTGTTTTGATAGTTTTACTAAGCTGATTCTGCACTTCATTTTAAAACGTTCGAAACATCTCAAATGATTCAACTTTATGTTTCATAAGATATACATAACCATATCTGCTGAAATCATCAGTAAATGTAATGAAGTACTGATAACCTCCTCTAGCCATTGTGTTTATAGGACCGCATACATCAGTATTTATTAGACCCAATAAATCACTTGCCCTTTCACTGTGTCCAGTAAAGGGACTTTTAGTCATCTTGCCTTGTAAACAAGATACACACATTTCATATGTTTCTAAATCAAATGAATCTAGAAGTCCATCTTTATGGAGCTTCTTTATGCGTTTCTCATTTATGTGCCCGAGACGACAATGCCAAAGATAGGTTTGATTCAAATCATTTGACTTAAATCTCTTTGTATTTATGTTAAAGACTGGAGTATCAGTGGATTTTTTCATGCTTAGAATATAAAGACCATTACACAAATCAGCATTTGCATAAAATATTCCTTTACAAGAAATGGAACATCTATTATTCGCAATAATAAAATCAAAACCATCCATATCCAAGCATGAAACAGAAATGATGTTTCTGCTCAAGGAAGGCACAAAATAACAATTATTTAAAGTTAAGATAAGTCCACTAGGTAAGACTAAGTCATATGATCCAACAGCCAAGGCAACAACTCTTGCTCCATTTCCTACGCGGAGGATGACTTCTCCTTTTTCATCTTCCTACTTCTGGTGAGTTCCTGCAAATTTATACAAATGTGAGATCCACATCCGGTATTCAATACCCAGGAATCACTGGTGGATAAATTAATTTCAATAACATAAATACCAGAGGTGGTAGTCGCACTACCCTTTTTCTTCTTTAGATCTTCCAGATAAAGTTTACAATTTCTGAACCAATGTCCAGGTGCATGGCAGAAATGACAATTTCCTTCCTTTTCCTTTTGGTGCTTTGAAGCAGGAACAGGCTGGGGCTTGACTTGTTCCATAGGCTTTGCGACAGTGCGTGCAGTTGCAGCCTTGGCAACTTTAGCCTTGCCTTTGCCTTTTCTTCTTCATTCCCTTTCCCTTTTGGACCATCAGCACATTACTAGAGGGTTTCTTGATATTTTGTTCAGTAGTTTTGAGCATCAAATGCAACTCTGAAATTGATTTCTCCATATTATTCATATTGTAGTTCATCACAAATTGTGAGTAACTTTTCGGTAATGAATTTAGGATCAAATTCGTAGCCAACTCTTGGCTTATGGGAAATCCAAGCCTATCAAGTTGGTCAACATAGCCATTCATCTTCAGAACATGAGGACTAACTGACGCACCCTCAGTCATCTTACAAGAATGCAGGTTCTTGACTGTCTCGAACCTTTCTTGCCTAGCTTGCTGTTGGAACATTTCCTTCAGCGTTACAGCCATGTCGTAGGCTTCCATTAGTTCCATGTCCTTCTGAAGTTCAGGAACCATAGTTGCCAATATAATGCATGCAACATCAGTAGAATCGTTGACATGCTTATTATGCGCATCCTTCACAGCTTTCGTAGCATTGGCTCGTGGGTCCTCAGGGATCAGAGCATCCAGAACATACAACTTGCGTTTATGCTTGAGAACGATTCTCAAGTTTCTGAACCAATCAAGAAAGTTAATCCTAAATATCTTATCCTTCTCAAGGATAGATCGCAGTGACAGGGGATTATTATTACTTGAAGAGGCCATTGATCTACAATAAAGATTATGCAGAGTTTATTTTAGTATAGAGGAATAGACTCCCACTAAATTAACAACCCTCCTAAAACATACTGCTTATTTAGGGGACTAAATCCATATTTCACCTAATTCTATGACAGCTATGGCATGAAACACAAAACTAGATTATTTAGGTAGGTAACAATTACCAATTACATCTTATGTAATTTTAGATACTTTTATGAGATATAGGACATCTTATGTCTTAGCATGTTTTTATCTCATCATATGCCTAAAGTCTAAAACTATTTTAATAGCTTTATTAAGTCGGACCAATTTAAACATTTAGGTAACTCTTACCCAACTTATCTCACCAAGATAACATAATACACCCAACTATAGCTGAAACTATATTAGTGCGATCGAGGCCTTGATAAGTGTTTAAAATTGGATGGCACAAGACTTAAGATTTAATAGAGGGATTTTATTCAGTTTTAGTGATTTTTAAGTAAACAATGAAATATCATATATTTTATTGATTTGTAGAACCACTAAACAATTTAGGAAATTTTTATGTTATTCACTAATAGAAGAATTTCCGTGCGCTAGGATTAGTTAGAGTACATCCACGTCGTCAGTCAATAACGAGGGAACAAGGGACACCCCATTTTTTTTTTTTAGAAGACAAATATCAATTCCGAAAATTGAAATTCGCTATAGAAAATCATATTTTTCGCTGATTTTACTATACTAAATTTACCCCTTAATTTATCCAAAATTAAGTTAATTAAAACGTTTTTAATTAACTCGGGCCCACATCTAACTAATCATCTTATCCTAATCCAATTCGGACTTTAGATATTTGAATCATAGCATATCACCAATAACAAACTTCTCCATATTTATCTCCTATCCAATAGGGATAATGAAACGGATTTTGCATATATCTCCTAATCTAATTGTTATCTATCTTTATCAAATAGAAACTTTATAACAAAATAGATATAACAAGATAAATAAATAATTTCAAAAATTAATTATTTGCAATTTTGATCTTCATCCAAATAATCACAAACATGTAATTGAATCATGAACTACTATCCCAATCGAACCTAATGGTGTCATGGATCATAGAACACGAAACTCAATTCATTAAAATTATTCAAATTAACCTAACATGGTTACTAGCATGTACGAAACTAATTTCAATTAAAGTACGAATATATGTATCATATACACAAAACATGATAATAAATCTCATAGAAAACTTATGTATATCATATATACATCAACTATTAACAAGCTTTCAATCATATATCATAAGAGAATATGCAATGAGTTTAATGGAATCAAACTCGAAGGCTCTGATACTACTGTTGGGTTTTGGGGTTCATAGCGGAGATTTCAAAACTATTTTTAGAAAAACCCCAACAGGATCCGAATCTGATTCCATTAAAACACGTTTATACTATGAAAACTTAATCATACCTCACTCGCAATGTACCTTTTCTGAAGGTTAATCGATCTCTAAGGTGCCGCCAACAACAAACGCCCTCTATCAGCAGTCCACACACGAACGGCGGTCGAGATTTGAAGTGCTAGCTTCGAGAGAATATCAAACCTTTTTGTTTCTCTCCAAAACAATCCAGAGCATACCAAAAAACCTTAAGTCATTTCTTAAAACGAAAATAGAGTTTCAACCCTTTTTTAAATCTTTTGTACTTATATTCTAACTCAAAGCGTCTATTTATACAACCCTTGTATATAGACGGTTAAGTAAATTACACATATACCCCTACTTAAAGAAGTATAAGTGTAATACACTACAAGGACGTTTCTGTCATGAATTTTATCATATAAAATTCATTTTTCTAAACCATCTTAAAATCTCGCAAAACCATTCTCAATGTGTAACCCAATAGGCTCATACAACGTTGGCAGTGTACCAAAACACATTTTGGTATACAAGTCATAAGTGGCCTCTAGCAAAACATTATGACTACCCAAGTTGTACGAATATCAAATCGATACAACCTAATCAATAGTGTATATAACATCCTTTTGTCACACGATATCCTTTTGATCAAACATAAGGCATGGAATTGTCATCCAACATGTTCAATCGTACTAGTCTCGATTTCTAGGTAGACTGAAAACATATAAGTAACATTGATCAATATCAATTCACTTAAACTAGGCCTTTTAACAGTCTAACACATCGAGGGATCCACTGGATATCTCTCTTTATATGAGAGGGATAAATTCTATCTCGATTACACAACTTCACCACATTATTCACACAGTAACCAATCACAACCTTTATAATCGTCTGGTTAAAGACAACATTTAATTGCGTCAAATCACTGTATTCCTAATGTTGAAGTCTCTGGTAATCTCAAGTCAGAGGACTGAAAAATATACCTATCATGAGAAACAACTATGACTTAATCCATATGATGTTCTCATAGCGAGTCAGTCCAGTACTTTGTTCCCTAACAAGTACTCATGATCTTGATTCGTATTCTTATACGTATGATCATCGTATGATCATCAATCAAGACTCACACTAGTCTTAATTCATTATAGTTCCCAGTATAATAATCGACTAGGGACATTTAGGATATTTCGTAAATACCCATGGATCTTATTATAATGTAAACATGCAAATCATTTATAATAAACAGCAAATGAAATCCTCTATTTTATTAACTAAAATGTATTCATAAAGGCTGTTAATGGATTGACCTAGGGCACATTTCCCAACAATCTACGCATACACCCGGAGGAGATTAGACCTGTTATGTATGAGACACATTTAGAGGGTCGAAAGGATTGGAAGAGAAGGAAGAACAGGCAGGGTTTCAGGTACAGCAGAGCCTAGAGTAGTGGTTCAGTTGCTCCACCACCACAACCAGCATAGACTATAGTGGTTGCACCTGTACCTGCACAGAGTTTCATGGGTTGACCACTACAGTCTACTCGACCTGCATAGCAGCAAAGGCAGTTTTATGAGAGTAAGGATACTAGTAGAGGAGGTGGACAGACACAAACATAAAGACCTGGATAGTCACAGACTCAAAGGTCTGGTCAGACTTAGAGACCTCCATAGGGATGTGGGCAGGGTCAGACACAGGGGCAGGTATCATCTGGATCACAGGAAACATGTACTTGTTGCAAGTGTGGTCATATCAGTCACCTACAACTTCAGTGTCCGTTGTTGACGAGAGCTCAGCCACAACATCACTAGCAGCAGCGAGAGAGAGTCCAGGTTGTTGTTGAGCCAAACCAGAGAGCGTCTCGTAACCTCGAGGGTATGTCTTTGATTTGCAGTACTTTAATGCATACCATATTTGATTCAGGTTATATAGTTTCATTTATTTCTAGACCCATGGTAGATGCATTAGGGTTGAGACCCATTAGGCTTAGTAGACCCTTGATCCTTAGCACAACAGCTGGGGATAAGATATACCTGAACTTGTTGTGTGTTAATTGTTCGGCAGTTATAGAGGGTCACGATTTGCCTGCTAATTTGAGATTACTAGGGTTCCTAGAGTTTGATGCGTTGTAAGGCATAGACTGATTAGGAGCTTATCATGCCTATATTAATTGTTATGGGAAGATTATCACGATTCCATTGGCAGATGGTACAAAGGTTAGATTTCAGGGTACATCAGCTTTATTACCGATCACCAGGGGTGGAAAGGCTATTAGTGGTGAGATTGAGACATTTGCGAGTGTCATGAGCACTACTGATATACTAAAGGTCAGTATTATTGATGTACCAGTAATGTGCAAGTTTATCGATGTATTTCCTCAAGATCTACCAGGACTACCACCACTAAGAGAGAGATTTCATCATAGACTTAGTACCTAAGACTAAACCCATTTCTTTACCGCCGTATAGGATGGCACCTCGAGAGTTGGAGGAGCTCAGGGCTTAGTTCGATGAGTTGCTAGAGTTGGGATTCATTAATCCTAGCATGTCACCGTGGGGTGCATCGGTGTTGTTTGTGAATAAGAAATACGGTAGCCTAAGGTTGTGCAATGACTATAGACAGCTGAACTGGGTAACGGTGAAGAATAAGTATCCACTTCCTCGTATAGATGATTTGTTTGATCAGTTGATGGGAGTGAAGAGGTTTCGGAAGATAGACCTGAGGTCAGGTTATCACCAGCTCAGGATTAGGGCTGAAGACAAGGAGAATACCGCATTTAGTACGAGATACAACCATTATCAATTCACGGTCATGCCATTTAGTTTGACTAACGCACCAGCTATGTTTATGGATCTCATGCACAGAGTACTGAGGATTTATCTGGATAGATTTGTGATTGTGTTTATTAATGATATCCTTATCTATTCCAGGACTCGTGAGGAGCACGAGGGACATCTCCGAATAGTTCTATAGACTTTGAGGGACCACCGGTTGTATGCCAAGTTCAGTAAATGTGAGTTTTGGCTACTAAATGTCTGATTTCTTGGTCATGTTGTTGGAGTTAGCGATGTTTTTATGGATTTCGTGAAGATTAGAGTTATAGTTGAATGGCCTACTCTGACTACAGTGACAGAGATCTACCATTTTCTAGATTTAGCTGGGTATTGTCGTCGTTTTGTGCAGGATTTTTCCAAGATTGCTACACCAATGGCTAGACTGACTCAGAAGAATGTGAAGTTTGATGGGGATGAGAGGTTTGAGGCAGCATTCTCTACTCTGAAAAAGAAGATGACGATTGCACCAGTTCTTGCATTACTTGAGACAGGAAAACACTTGGTGGTTTACACTAATGCGCAAATATTGGGCTTGGTTGTTTTGATGCAGGAAGGCAAGGTGATTGTGTATGCATCTCGACATCTCAAAGTGCATGAGAAGACTTATCTGACACATGATTTGGGGTTAGCTGTTGTGGTATTTTCGTTGAAGATTTGAAGGCATTACCTGTATGGTGTGAGGTTTGATCTTTTCACTGATCACAAGAGCCTGAAGTATTTATTCTCTCAGAAGGAGCTGAATCTGAGACAGAGATGTTGGTTAGAATTCCTGAAGGATTATGATTTTTCGCTTGAGTATCATCCTGGGAAGGCCAACGTAGTTGTTGATGCTTTGAGTGGGAGAGGATCTGATAGTGAGGTAGTTATGTGCCACATGACACACGAGTATGCATTACTAGAGGTGGCTGAGATGATAAGTTTAGTTGATGTGCCAGCTATTACCAGAACACAGATTTGTGGTCAGTTGAGGATGCAGACTGTTTCACTTCAGGTAGTTCGTGAAGGACAACAGACTGATGAGTTATATCAGATGTTCAATGAGATAGTTGATAGTTCATATTATCCAAACTGGAGTCAATTGACAGACGAATGTTTGAGATATCGAGGGCGATTGTGGATTCCATTAGTGGTTGATTTGCGCATTGAGATACTTCAAGAGGCTCACCATTTGCATTTTTTTGTTCATTCAGGTAGGACCACGATGTATGCTGATATACGATGTCTTTTCTAGTGGTTGGGGATGAAAGCCGATGTTTCGGAGTTTATACGAACTTGTGAGATATGCCAGCGTATGAAAGCTGAGCATAAGTGACCTAGAGGATTGCTACAGCCTCTTCCCATTCCACAGTGGAAGTGAGAACACATTGCTATGGATTTTGTCAGTGTTTTACCTCAATCATCTTGCGGACATGATAGTATCTGGGTAATTGTGGACAGACTGACGAAATCTGCACATTTCATTCTGGTATCTACTACACACAGGATTGATAGATTGAGTATTCTCTATGAATGTGAGATAGTCAGATTGCACGGAGTTTTATTGTCTATTGTGTCAGACAGAGGACCGTAGTTCACGTCATTGCTATAGCAGAGTATGCAGGCTCAGTTCGGCACCAGACTTGATTTGAGTACGGCATACCATCCACAGACTTACGGACAGTCTGAGAGACTGATTCAGGTGTTAGAGGATATGCTCAAGATGTGTGTACTGGAGTACGGAGGATCTTGGGAAGAGTATATTCATTTGTGCGAGTTTGCATACAACAATAGTTTTCAGGCTAGTATTGACATGGCACCGTTTGAGGCATTGTATGGCAGACCTTGTAGATCACCATCTTGTTGGGCAGAGCCTGAATATACAATGACAGTTGGGCTTGAGATTGTTGTTATTCATACTGAGAAGGTACGATAGGTTCGTCAAAGACTGAAGGGTGCTCAAGAGAGACAGAAAAAGTATTATAACAAGTATCATGACTAGTTATAATATGATGAGGGAACCTATGTTTATTTGAAGGTTCAGAATCAAGGGAAAACTCTGCTAGGTTCAGAATCGAGGGAAAACTTGCACCTAGGTTTATTGGTCCTTTCAGGATTGTGAAGAGAGTCGGCAAGGTTGCTTATGAGTTGGATTTGCTGCCTCAGCTCGACGGAGCTCATCCAGTTTTCCATATTTCTATGCTTCGACTAGACAAGTCAAGCGGAAGACGATGACCAACGGTAGATTTGAGTTAGATTCAGATTGTGGACAGAAAGGTTAAGATAATGAGGAATAAGGAGATACCTTTAGTACTCGTCAGGTGGTGGTATTACGGAGACGAGGAGTTGACCTGGGAATTAGAGTCCTATATGCGCGAGTATTTTCCTCATTTATTTGATTTCGGTAAGTCATTATTTTGAGTAATTATTAAATTAATTTCGGGGACGAAATTCTAATAAGTTGGGAAAATTGTAATGACCCTAAAATTTAATTGGTGACACGTGTCGTATTTTTATGACCGTGACCTACCCATCGTGATTGTCATATTATTCAAGTCTCGGGGTCGACACTGAGGTATATTTTATTTTTCTATGATGTTTATATTATTATTTATACCTGAATGAACATTGTATATCCTAGTGTGTGGTTATTGTTGTATTAATCACTACAGATTTCTGTGTGAGATTCACCTAGGAAAATGAGAATTTTATGGTATAATACGGATAATTAAACACCGAGAAAATGGTAATTAGTGAATTATCAAAAAATAATAAATAATTAAATAAAATGTAAGAGCGAGGTTATGTCCAGGAACGCAAGCGGTGCAAGTTGAGAGTTGAAACAGGTTCAAGAACGAGCGTTGTGAGTGAGAAATAGAGTGGTTTTGAGCTTTAAGTCACCTATTGGAGTCTTGTATATGTGTTAGAGTTGTTGGATGAAGTGAAAGGGGGACACAAAATATGCCTCGAGATTTGTGCATGACAAGAGATGAGTGAGAAGTATATAAACCAACTTTTCTCTATTCTCTCAATCCATTTTCATTTTTCCAAACGAGAGAAAGAGGAGAGAACGTGGGTTTCGGACGTTCACGAGCTCGTTGCGACACCGGGGATTGACCAATCACGCGTAAAAAGTAGGATTTCTACTCCTGTCATGTTTGTGCATAGTTTGGCATCAATTTTTTGGGTTTTCGTCTTCACGATTTTCGGACGAGATTTTGGAAAAATATTGGAATTGATTTGGAATGATGTTTTCAGGATCAAATGGTTGGTTTGTTAGTGAATTATGGATTGGTTTAAGTATTTGAAGCTAATTGGAATTTTTTGGGATTTTAAAGAAATTTCGGGTGATTTACGAATCAGGGTGTTTGTTGGGGTTTCGACGCAAAGTGAGTTAGGTATTATGTTGTCATGGACGTCTTTAAGGATTTGGGATAGACTCGGAATTCGGCAACACGAGTTGGGGTTTCGAAAAACCCCGGATATGGTGTTCTGTTAGACACTTCGTGAAAGACGCCTTGTGGATATTCTCTCACAGCGTCTCGGGCAGTCAGCCACGAATTCACGTCGTGGGGACGCTACCCAGTGTTAAACACCACGGCGTCCAGGTGGCGTGACACTGTTCACAGGTGTAATTTTCTAAAAATTTCAAAAAAATTCGAGGATCTCTTGGGTATTCAAATGGGTCCAAATACGACCCAATTACACTAATTAAATAATAATGGAAAATTAGGACAAATTAGAAAGTTTTTAATTTATTTACAGACTTTGAGAATTCGAGTGGAATAGCTTAGAGGTACGCGAGGATCGGAGTTTTGCGATTGATTGAGGTACATTGTCATACGATTGTAAGCCAGTTAGAAAGTATACACTAATTCATTTTTCATTATTGCCATTTCTATTTGAATTGAGCTATTGTTGGAACTCCGTTCTATACTTCTTTGGTTGACTGTCTTGGAGTAAGTATGTTACGAAGGTACTCCTGGGTCCATATTAATGGGTAAGCGTGAGCACTCTTACTGGGGTGTTGTCCCACCCTCTGATAGCGAGTTATACCCCGAGTACTGGATTGTTGGGCATTGTTGGTCATTGTTGTGACTATAAATGTGGTATTGTTGTACTGCATATGAATTGACCACTTATAGGCATCTCTTGACTCTTTGGACACCCAAATTTCGCTATTTTGATTACCAGTCTGTCTATCATGCTATTTGTTACATTTTCTGTCTTTCAATACCGCATGATATTTGGACTATTTATTTGGTAAATCTTGAACTACTATTTGTTTCTTTTAGCATTACTTTCATATTTTTCACGCACTCACCGTCTAGTTTGTGACAGTGGTGCAAATAGTGCTGAGATGAGCAAGGGGAAGGAGTTGATGCTAGGTGATATCCTCTGAGGACTCTCGGAGCGATCCTTTCCTTTACTCACTATAGATTTGTGTTCTTTTGGTTGTGATTACTCTATTATATGTTTTGTTAAACACTGGGACATGTATCGAGGATTAAGAGCTTAGGGATATCATGTATGATCGCTTTGTTTAGCTTTGATTACTAGACATACATGTATTTATCCACTTTTCATGGTTTCCAAATGATAGGTTATCTATTTTTCCTTATTTCCATTTACAAGTTATAGTTGATTATAGTAATTTTCGCTACGAATTTCCTAATAACTTTATAATCCTATAACTCACACATCTAAATGATAAACTTACGACGTATATGAGGATTTAAGGCTGACTAGGATGCTTAGACTTCGCGAGTAAGGGCTCGGGGGTTTACATAGGTTTAGGCCGAGCAGGGCCCATTTTTATGGGGAACTGGGGCCGTCATAGTGGACTTGAAAATTATTTTAAGTGATTGTCGTAGAAGATTCATATCTCTATCGTTTTTAATCAGAATTATACGTTCCTTATAGTTTCGAAAATCTAAGACATACCTAAAAACTTTTTCTTCTACTATAATTCTTAATTCAAATATTTTTGTGATTGAAATCAACTCATAAGTTGATATATAAAAACTATCATTGTTCTAACAAATTAAAGTTTAACAAAAAAAAATTTTTAGGGAGAATTTACGAGGAATAGGACACGAGTCGTGGAGTTTCGAGATTTGGCTTAGTTAGTATATTTGTGTGGGTTGAGGTCAGTAAACCTGTTGAGCATTCATTTTCATTTCTTTATTTGAATTGCAGTCTTTATTTATATTCAATTGTTCAAATTCTATACTTGGCTAAAAAGTCGAATTTCGGGCTTGTCTTTCTTGAATGTTTTGGTATGAGTGTGACTTCGTGTAATTAACTTGACTCTGTGTGAGTCCATATTTCAAAGTGTTAAATAGAGCCGTGTGCATTGACATTGATTTTTCATGGGTTAAGTCTTTCGGAGTTGAGATATCAAGTTATGTGCCTTGACTCTGTGTGAGTCCATGTTATGAAGTGGTGAATAGAGCTGTGTGCATTGACATTTAGTTATACCGAGTTTTTATTTACCGCACTCTTTTATTTCTTTGTTATTCTTCGAACTAGCTTGGAAAGTTGTCTGCATTCTTTCCTTTCGGCTTACTTTATGGGTAGTTATCATATGCTTTCAATTACCGTGTTTTGTATGTTTTGGAAAAATGTGAATGAATAGCTTTCAGGGATTATTGTTATTTTTACTGTGCTTACTGTCCTTTTTATGACGGTAGGTGCAAATCCTTCAAGTAGCAAACTAGGGAAGGAGGAGATCGATGACTACTTTTGAGCCCCCGACAAGTGGTTTATGCTACTTTTGTAGGTGACCATCTTGTATATTTATTATTTATGTCTTTCATATACTTTTGGGTCGTATATTTAAGTTGAGAGACTAGACTACCTGACTGATGCATGTATTACTGTGTTTGTTATCATGTGATCATCTATCACCTTATTTCCATATATAGGTGAATTATTTGATGCTTCTGCAATTAGATTAAGTCTTATGCTGAAAACATTAAACTGTAAAAAGTTTTAATTAACTATGAAATCACTAACAAAGATAATTGAATAATACTTATCTATAACATGAGTAACGAGAAGAATAAGACAAAAAGGCTAACTAATAAGTTGTTAAGTCTTACGTGGCTGGGATTGGGACTTAGTGACAAGATTAGGCCTGGCGGTGTCGTGATTAGAAAATCGGGCCATCCCAACATGTACTCCCAAATTTTGGCTTTTGGCATGCTTTTTTTATCGGGATTAGATTCCCTTTTATGTAGGGGAGAGAGCTTGATGGATGAGAGTTTTGACTATATCTTGGCTACGGTGTTCCCCTTTTAAGTTCGTCTACTTGTTGGCCTTTTTGAGTCGTGGCCTTTTGCTTTTGATTGTGTGCTATGTTTGTTGGACCTGAAATTTGTGCAAATCATTTTTGTAATTAGACCCATGTTTTGTGTTTGGCTTGGAGGGTATACAACCACTCTTACGTATATAAGTTTGAGAGTAATTGTAACAGCCCAATATTTATTGACGTGTTTTATTCAGTATTTTTGAATTAGGACGCCAACTCAAACCCATATGAATTTTGCACATAGGCTAGGGCACTATTTACTAGATGTCAATAACTATTTGTGTTCGTTGTTTGACTTAATGGCCATGTTTAAATTGTTTAATGATTGTATTGCATTGCATGTGTGTGATACATTTCGTATCGCATGAGTTATTGTGACTAGTATTTGCCTCGTAAAACATGTCGACGTGGGTATCCGGTAGGTGATGTATGGGAACACTAGTATAGTCTAATTCACACAAATAAATCTAATCATTCTAAGTATGTTTCGTTAATGTAAATAGAACCATAACTGAGTCTAATTTATCAAAAACATAAGCTATGACGCGTCTCAATAAGCATATGTAGGCGCGGGGCGCCGGGTGCCCGGTAGTCGACTACTAGAGTGGTCTATGAGTACATTAATAAAAGACTTTAAGTGTACCAATGTGATAATGTCAGATGACCCTCCCTCGACCTAGGTCGGGTCGTCCGGCCCTAACCGCCACTCAGGCCCAATACCTAAATCAGGCCCAAGTAAACAGTCTGAATCGCCTAAACAACTTGTGGAATAATCATAACGACAATATGGAAATAAAATGTGGAATAAAATATAGAACAAATCCATATGTCTACCAAAGAATTATAGTTGGGTTCTCATTTTGTAAACCATATAAGGTCGTTCGAAGGCTCCCAAATGAATCGACTAAAAACGGATGTAGGGTTCAACTACCCAAAAGACCTATTTACATTATAACCCAAGTTTAATAGTTCCAAAAAAAATAATATATGGATAATACAATACAAGGCTAACATTAAGAGAGAAGGCTTCAATCTATTGCCTCTCCCTTATCTCGATCTAGCGTCGAAGTGGATACCTAAGATGTAAGTGGAGTGAGCTAAAAGAACCAACGGAGCTCAATAAGAGGAAAACCTCGATCAACTATCACACATGCAAATATTACCTATAAAGCAAAACAATTCTACACAAGAAGTTGTAAATCAAATTATAAAACATTTAATAAAAATTAATGGAGACATGGTTCTTGTTCGTAAAGGGGGTGTAAACAAGTTTCAAGTCAAGTAAAATATGAAGGTAGGATTCATAATTTAATAAGCAAGGAAGTAAGCATTCTTTTGAAGCCATATAATGTCTTAGGTGAATTGTGTTCTAAGTTATTTATTATTGCGGCGTTTTCGATAAAATTAGCTTAGTAGTAAGAGTTTTGATATTGCGTAATGTTGTTTTGTTATTCTTAGTTATTTTGAGCTTTTGATAGACTAAGTTTGATAAGATTAGAATATGACTTATTTCCATTGATAAAAAGAAAACTAATAGTTTGCTAAAGACTATTATTCTTATTTATGATTTAGGTTTGATGATCTAATGATTTCATGATATGACTATGACTATTATGCTATGTTAAATTTGAAAGTTTGGATACGATTCGGTTTATGTTTCATTGTTTAGGATTTGTTTAGATCTATGTTTGTCTTATATTGATTTCAATTTAGAATAGTTGGTTTAATTGTTTTGAATTAGTTTAATTGATTGCCATAATTTAATTAGATAATTTTTAATTCTCGTTTTAATTTAATTAATTAAATTAAAATAAATTAAACAAAAATAATAAAAACTCTATTTCCTAAGAAGTTTACAAAATCCTTGTGGAGACAATATCCCACTTATCACTACTACAAGTTATAAATATAAGAAAATTTTATTATGCACGTTCGACACGTGTCAGGGACTGAGGTATGTAAAGGTACACCTGGGGTTATATATATACCATCCTTTCATTCCCAGTAGCCAGAGTTTACAAGTGTTGGCATTCTCCATTTAGATTTGGTAAGATAATCACTCTTTAATCAACCAGTAGAATAACACGTAGTGCAACGTGTGGCTTCTGGGGTTGCATTCTTGAGTGATGTGCGAGTACGACTCTTTTTTGAGACTCAAACTACAAGTCACTAGTACGATTGCAATTTACATTAAACTGCATTTTGTTATTTATTGTTTATATTGTTCCTTATTCTTGAATAGATATGTTTTGGATTCATATTGTTATTCATTAACTCTTTTATAAAAGTTAATTATTGATGCGTCTATGAATATCAATTACAGAGCAAGTTGGAGCGCTCACCCATTTTAACATTTTAGGTTCTCAGCTGAGCGCATAGGATAAGGGAAATGAGAAGGCTTAAGGGTTTTATTGTCTCCACTTAATGTACTGAAACCTTTGTGTAACTTATACTGTTTGAGATACAGTTTTGTAATATATTGGGCTGAGATATGTTTTTATAACCGATGGTTATTCTGGTTTCAATTGTTTTGTATATCGTGTATATATTTTGAAAAAGTTTTAGTTTTTTGTTGTTTTTACTTTGTACTTTATTTCAAAAAAAGTTATACAGGTTGTATTATTAGGTGTGGTGAAGGATAGGTTGTTGGCTCTAGTTAGGCTTGAACTGGTTTATCAGGGCTTAATTAGGATTTCAGGTCGGGTATCACCTAATCAGGATAAAAGATGCTACATAGTGGATTTCAGGTGGGTAGATGTTTTTGAACCCATAGCATTTGGTTTAGTTTTTGTTTCAGTTGGTTTGTAAGACTTCTATTTTATTTCTTACAACATTATTAGATGATAAAGGTTTCTTATTTCCTCACCTTTTATTCTTATTTAGTATTATATAATGTCTAGGTTTATTTTTGCAGGTTAGCTTACTAGATTATCGTCTGACTCATTGAAGGTCACCCAAGAGGGGGGTGAATTGGGTGTATCGAGAGGTTATCATCTTTTTAAAATTTTTTGATAAATAACAATGATAACACACATACCAACAATAAATATCTATGCAATGCAATCAAGAAGGGTGTAAAAGATATGGAAATGAGACACGATTTATAGTGGTTCGATCCAACCGATCTACACCCACTACCTAACTGCTCTAGTTATGATTTTAACCCCCACTTATATTCTAATAAGTGATTACAACACAAGCCCTCAAGCCTAGAATGCCTAAGTACAATTAGGACTTTCCACCTAGCCTCAACTAGCGTGTATGCCTAGACTCACTAGGTCTTTATAACCACCTAGCCGCAACTAGGTTTTTTACACTTGTCTTACCGCAATAAGGGCTAATATAATCACATAGCCACAACTACAATTTTTTCCTCGACTTAAATCCCACTAAGTCTTACAATCAACAACGTTTGATAAATACAACAAAAGTGTGCCTTACAAAATAAAGCGGTAATAAGTCCAATTCTTACAAGCCATCAAGATTCTAACTACTTTAATCAATGCAAGTATGAACACCGACTAAGATATAAATGAAGACAATGTTTAAGAAAAAAATCTTAGTTTAGAAACCGAGCAATCAAAATCAAATCAAAACTCCTTAAGATTCTAATCAGATAAACTATGCACCATATGGAAATTAAAGATTAAGCCCGAACTAGTGCAAATCAAATCTAAGGTTTATAAAAATCAATTTTAAGCACAAAACCCTTTCAAATGTGTTGATAGCACAATAGAAAATTGAAACAACTAAAACAAGTTTAGATTAAGCATGATATGGTTTCAAGCCAATTTCATGTATTTTGTAAATCAAAGTTTAAGCCCAATAAGTGCAAATTAGTCCTAGGATTTATGACATCAAGTTTAAGCGCAAAACCCAAGACAAGTATGTTCAAGAACACCACAAATATTTTCAATCAATACTCCAATCAAAAAGTATAGATTAAGCCAAAAAAGAGTATGAAATCAAGAAATCTTACAACCCTAAATGTGATATCCAAAAATTAGTTTTGGAGAGTGTGAGTTGTAAGACTTAGACACGTCTCTAAGTGTCGCCTTGACCAACGAATTAATAGCTTCGAGAATCACCAAATGTATGTGATAAAAAATCTAGCACAAATGTGTATAAAACATGAATTTTTTAAAATGTAGGCACATGAGTTGTAGCTTTGGTGTTCTAAATTATTTAGGTATGTGATGTCTATACCCTTATGACCGTTACATATGATCTAAGAGACCAAAATGATCCCCAAATTCAAATTAAAGGTGTAGATCAAAACTTTAAAAAACCTATCAGATTACTACATAGCGCGCTAGGTAATTTTTTATTTAAGAATTATCAATTTCTTGCACAATGAGCTGGGTAGACTGGATAGTGCGCTGGGTAGATTTTTTAAAAAAATTATCAGTTTACTGCACAACACGCTGGGTCTAAGAGGTTGAAAATAAATAGTTTTCTCGTTATATAAAATGAGCCCCTAACGACCCTACGACTCTACTAAACCTCTTAAATCACTTCATACATGTTTAATAGGGTCCATAAAATATGTCTAGACATCCCAAATAATTTCACAAACCTCGAAAATCAAAAATTCCAATTTCATGAAAAACATAGGGGTTTTTCTATAAATATTTTTTTAATGTCAATCCAAAAGCCATCTAAACATATACAAGTGCATTCAAAATCAATTCCAACAATTTATAAACCTCAAATACTTGCTATAAAACATGTTTGCATGATTTAAGCTATTTTAAAACTCATGGAATTGAAAATCATAAAATTTATGATTTTAAGTTCTTTAAAAACAAAAATTCATGGAATGTATGATTATAATGTAATTGGCTTGTAGAATGGAACTTATATACCTTACAAATGATGTACATGACTTCATACAAGTTTTACGGTGTCTTTCCTTGTCTCGATTACTTCCAGAGCTTTTTTTGTCTCATTTGTTCCAATTCGTTTGAACTTGTAAAGTTTGTCATTCTTTGAACTTCTAACAAAGTTTGATGCACTAAAAAACTTGACAAACTTGTTAGTATTATTTCACAATGTTTGTTGACATCAAAATTTCGAGTAGAGTGTAAGTAATGAAACACTTAGTTCAACACTCGTTGGGTCAACTCAAGGGGTTCGATGATGGTCTAAGGTCGCGCGGTGATGGTTTACCGAGGTTTAGGTCATCACAATAAAGCTTTTTCTTAGTGTTAAGGAATCCTTCCCACCTACCACTTCTTTCTTGGTGTATATTTGTGTGCATTTAGTGGTCAGTGGATGTATTAAAAATAGTTGAAGCTTCAAGATCTGAGGCCACATCTTCTCGATGAATAGTGGTTATGGTTCGAGGACGAATCATCATTAAAAATGGGGAATGATGCAATCTAATTTGAAGTCATGAAGAAGAAAATACCTATTTTTGATGAAATTTGATATTTAAGCAGGTTTTGAATTCGGTTTGTTTCTAAATAAGTTTAGGAAGAAATTAGGAATTTTCTTCAGTATTTTTATTCTTATTTTAGGATATCTCTAGATAATTGGAAGTTTTTTTAAGTTATTTGTTTCTATTCAAAAATAAAAAGTTATTAGAATTTAAGTATTTTATTGTTTATTTAGTTTCTATTTTTGAGCCTTAATGCATCCTATATAAAGGTCATTCTACTAAGAAATAAAGAACAGCTAATTTTTAAGTTATTGAGGTTTTCTCTATGAGAAAATTTTGTGGTGAGAACTTATTAATCCTTTTGTTGGGTTGTGGCGTTCGAGATCTTATCAAGCAACTTTGCTTATGGCAATCTTTTCAACAAGCTTATCGAACATCCTTGTTCGTGAAGCTCAAATTTATCCTTCTATCTTTTTCTATTCTTTTTGTTTTTGATTCTTGAACTTGGCACTCTGATACCACTTGATATAGAATGGAATGCGAATTACCTAGACTCCAAGTTCAAGAATCAAAAAGGAAACAAGAAAAAGGGATAGAAGGATAAATTGAAACGCCACAAACAAAGATCCTCGATAAGCTCGTTGAAACGATCGCCACAAGCAATGAATTGCTTGATAAGATCACAAACATCATAAACTATATAAGGATTGGTAAGTTCTTACATACATTGGTATAAACTCTCTCACAGAGATTTCACTACTCACCAAAAACATCTACGGGCTCGAATTGATCATGTAATCCTTTGGGCGTGATGACTTATGATTCTTGACCACATCTATAAAAAGACTGATCTCTTTTCCACAACGAAGATAAAAAAAAATCTTGCTTCAAAGTAGATAATTTTTGTAACAACCCGTTACCTTAAGCAGATAATTTTTGTTAAACCGAATCCTAATTAACTCGAGTTAGGCTCATGGTTAAGCCCAATTAGCTACGATTAGTATGTGTGTGAATTTGTGTGTCGGATTGTGTTTGTATGAATTGTAATATTAATTATAAATTAATAATTAGACAAATGAGGGAACGCCTAATACCATGTGTGACTCAAGGAAGACACATATGAGACAGGAGATAGTGTTTATGCCTGAGGGTACTCGCTGGTGTGAATTACGTAGTGGTGAACGTAATGATAGGCGTAGGTATATTTATATACGTTGTGGTACATATAAATATATATTAAAATGAAAATAATTGATAAATGACTGGGGCGTCGAGTGACACGTAGGGTTATGGGTGACATGCGTGAGTTGTACGGTAGTGTACACACCTGAGGGTGCTTATCGACGCACACAACGAAATCATAGACGTGAAGATATTGATATATATATTTATATATAAATTTATGTATATATAATTAAAATTAGAAAAATGTGAAATTACCTTTAAGGGCATCTGAATAGAAATGGAAAAGAGATGAACATGGGGGCATTTTAATAATTTGGCTAGTAAGAAATATAAAAAAACTGATAAACCGCCTCTCGTCCTCGTTAAAAAACGAGAAAAATGAACAGAGAAGAAGAGATCAGTGAGCGGAGGAAAGGAGAAGCGAGCTCGAGGGGTCGAGGCGATGGAGATGAGGTAGTGTGGTGATGTTGTTGTTCTTGTCGTCGTTGATGTTATGTTGTTGTTGTGGTGTTTTGTTGTTGTTGGTGGTAAGTGAGGAGTTTGGCCATAGTGTTAGCCATGGCCGAGGGTGGAGATGGCAGGGGAGACTACTCCCCTGCCCAAATCAACCTGGGGTTAGGATGGGAGCCTAACATAGTGAAGAAAGAAATTAAAATCGATCAAAACAGAGCCTCTTCTCTATTTCAATCGAAGAAATGGTTCGGCCCGGTTCAGGTTCAAACAAATAAAAAATATATATTTTGAAAAATTGCTGGAAAATCTAAAAAAATATAGGAAATAATATTTTGACTAAAAAAATAGAAATTGAGGGATTTCTATGAAAAATAGAGAAATTAAGATTCTCTCGAGACTTGATACCGGGGTTTTTACCTCGTAAAACGTGAAAGGGTAAAAATAAATTGGAAACTAGGTCCCGAGATTCTGTATTCGAATGAAACTAGTTTAGGAATGTTGATAAATGAGTATTGAATTTAAATCAATAACAATTTGTCTATTTTAGGTAATGGGCTGACAGAAAAAGGTTTGAGGACTTCGGGAGTCGTGTAAGTCGGTAAAATTTAGGAAAGCTCAGCACAAGTAAGTGAGACTCATATCTTTTATTAATTATGCAATGTAAAATAGTATTATTAGAGCACGTAGTGTTCTGGACTGAGAATGGGGCAATGTACCATGATTTGAATTTGTTTTACAAAAATGTTATAAATGAAAAATGAATTCGGAAAGAGGTTTGGCGAAATGAATCAGCCTAGGGTTTAGAACTGTGTTGGGGCAGCCTCCCATCACTTCACCCCTAGTGATCTGGGAATATCCCGATCAATGTTTTCCTATTGAGTTAGCAGCACATCGGTCATATACCATTCAAATGGTCAGTGATTGGTTTAGTGACGATGTGGGAGTACGACTTTATTTATTTGAGTTGGCAGCACCTCGATGGGATCTGGTTAGATGATCAGTGAGCGGTTCCTGACGATGTGGGAGTGCGACTCTGTTCAAATACCAAAATTGAAAATATAAATCACGGGTACATTGCAATGGACCAATGAACTTGCATCTGTTTGTATATTGTTTATATTGATTCAAATGCTCCTTTAGATATGCATTGGATTCATGTTGTTATACATTACCTTGGTATTAGTTGATAATTGATGGTTGGTATGGGAGTCACTTACTAAGCATGTAGGAGCTCACCTGTAACGGCCCAAACCTAACTTGTCATTATTTGACATATGGTTGCAGACATGGACGCCAGCTTGGATGCGCGTGGACCCCACCGTTATGTCAGAGCATGCCGATATAGGTACGCAATCCGTTTTGTATGCTTTTTGATGTATTTGTGATGTATTTATTCGAATTAGCTTATTTACATCGCAATGTTGTGGGTTATGTTGTATATGTCGAACGAGGTAGTGTGATGGAAATTCGCCTCAGGTAGCTTATAGACGTAGAAACTGAGGAGGCGAATGGTTAGTACACTAGGCCGGGGGCTAATATACACACAATAAATGATTAAATACGCTAAATAATCAATACGAAATGTTATATATACATGAGTGTACGTGTTGGACAATCGAAACGGTTCAGGACCGGATGTCAGAACGCCCAAGAGTTGGCTTGGTGGTTGTGAGAACAAGTGAGAGGTGTGAGCACAAGTCACGCATTCAAGTCATTAAAAAAGTCATTAAATAGAAACTATTTGACCACATCTTGGCTATCAAATAGCGCCTTGAGATAAGGGTTTTGTTTGGATGACAAATTTTGGTATATAAAGTCAAAAATCCAACTCACATCACATTTCCTCTCTGTTCTATTGGTGTTGGACAAAAATTGTGTGAGAGGCTAGGGTTTGTTGAGTTTTTAGAGTTCATTGGGAGCACTATAAAGCTTGGGAATTGACTCCGATCTCCATCTTCTTCTCTACATATCGGACTAAATTTCTCGGGTTTTGATGAGGTTTTCAGGGGTGTGAGTTGAGCACACCAGCCTATATGGTGCTGCTATGATTTCAAATGATGGGTTTGAAGCAAAAAGAGTGTTTTGGTGATGTTTGTAGTGGTTGCTATGGTTATTGAATGGATTTTCCAGTTTTGTCGAGAAAACCTGGAGTTTACGTCTCGGACAGTTTTCTTAAGGTATTTTGGAGGTTTTGTGAGCGGTTTGGACGAGCGTCGACTGTGACGACGAGCCTAGGGGGTCTGAAAACCCCAGTAAATGTTCTCTGGCTTAGATGCCACCAGGCATGTTGTGGGCATTTAAGACCACGGTGCCAACTGTGGCATCCAAACCAGTAACAAAATACCAACCCACACTTTATATGACGTTGTGGGGGGCATGACGACGTCTGTCACGGTGCCCTAGACGTCGTGAGGCAACGTCATGGAAGCCTTGCTCACAGCGGCGCCTCTGACAGCGTCCAGAACAGTGCCATACAATAAATTTTAAATGAAATTGAGAAAATTTGTAGGTATACCTAGGGATTCGTATAACCCATTTAAATGGTTTAATGGATGTTTTATCAAAAATTTGGAATTTGATTATGAATTTCGAGGCTTAGGAAATTGATTAGAATTTTCAGGAATTCAGATTTTAGGTTGAATTGATGGGCAGTGACACGCGTTTTAAGCGTGTATTTGGACATTGACGTTAATGGAGCGCGGAATTGAGGTGTGTAGTAACCCAACTGAAATTCATTAGAGTATTTATAGCTTGGATTATTTAAATTCTTGTCCAGTTGTTTCATTGACTCTACTTTCTGGTATTTATTTACGGTCGGTTGAGTTTACTCCCGCCGGGTTTATTCTATTGCGTTGGCATTGTGGCACACTAGGCCATAGCATATGTTATAAAGGTATGTCAGTGGATTGTCGACTCGACTACTGATTTTTTCTATTCATATGTCAGTGCGTCGTGGTCTACGCTGACTAGCGAGTGGACAACAGGGATTTCAGTCAGTTAGAGTTTACTTACTAGCGGTGCCTGGGTGATAGTCTGAAGTATGGTGCTAGTCTGACTTAAATCGTGCACGCACTTTGTTTATCACTGCTATTGGATATACATGCGAGGGTCCTTCCCAGTTACTTATTTTTTCTTCCACATGTTTATTTAATAATCTTTTGATTTCAGCATTTATTTATATTATTTACTCTTTGAATTTCCTTAGGATTACTCACTCTGGACTCGTCGTCTATTTTGTTATGATGGCTGAGTGCAGACTCCAGTACGAGCAGAGGGAAGGGCAAGCTTGAGGATTTCTTCTGATTGACCAGTTATTCCCTACTCGTATGTGTGTTAATTATATTTGTTTTATGTTAGGTTTTGGGACTTGAGCGACATTTGGATTTGTATGACTTATTTAGGTCTTTTTGATGTTATGATTGAACATGACTGATGTTATATATGATGATGATTATATGGATGGGTTCCCCACATCATGAATAATGCTCTTCACATGATTTATAGTTCATTTTTATAATGATTTACTGCTTAAGTCTTCTGCTGAATTATTTAAGGTTTAACAGATGATTTGAAGTCCATAAGCTAACTGATATAATATAATCTGAGTGTAGTTAGCGATAAAATGATTGACAGATAATTTGGTACACATGGAACATGACTAGACTAGCATAGATAGGGTTGTAGGTTCACGGCATACGACGTGGCGGGCTTCGTATTTTGTGGTTGCTACATCACCCACCTTTACATTTCCAGGTAATGGGTTTGCGTTTGGACTTAGAACTCAGGAAAGAAGAAGATTATGAGTTTATTATCTTTTCTACGATGTAATGATGATGCCCTATTATTAGCATATATTATATTTTATTATGCTTTTGTAATAATAAAGGTGGGGATTTGGGTTTAATATCGAGGTTTATATCGGTTTTGTATATCTTGTCTATTATCAAAAAATTTTTAATTTTCGTTGCATTTTGTTTTAATTTTCTTATCAATTATCAAGATATACACGTTATTGTCAGGAACATGTACATGGTTGCTGGCTCTAATTAGGTCCAATCTGGTTTACCGAGGCTTAATTGGGGTTTTAGGCCAAATATTGCCCTAATGGAAATAGGGGATGCTACAATTTTTGATTGAACAAAACTTCTTTCTTTTGGTACTCATTACTTCTTTTGTAATCCTCGTTAGCAAAATCCCTCTTTGTGATTCTCCTTGATGACTAGTTTGATTGATAATCTTCATATTTCCAATCACTTTCACGCTTAAAATCATATGAAGAATACCCATGAACACCTCTATACATCTTTCTTGAACATGAACAACGAAGCTCTGATACCATTTGATACGGAACGGAATGCAAATTGCCTAAACTGTAACATCAAGAATATAAAATAATAAGAAAAGAAAAGGATAGAAGGATAAATTTGAGCGCTACGACTAAGGATTGCTTGATAAGATCTCGAACGCCACAACCCAACATGAGGATTGATAAGTTCTCACCATAGAATTCTCTCACAGAGAAAAACTCAATAACTCAAAAATCAACTCTCCTTTATTCATTAGTAGAATGGTCTTTATATAGGCTACGTTGGTACTCAAAAATAGAAACTAAATAAACAATAAACTTCTTAAATTCTAATAACCTTCCATTTCCCAAATAGAAGTAAATAACTTAAAAAGAAACTTTTAATTATCTAGAAGTATCCTAAAATATAAATATAAATACTATAGATAGTTCTTAATTTCTTCCTAAACTTATTTAGAAATAAACCAAATTCAAAACCTACTAAATATCAAACTTCATCAAAAAAGTAGGAATTTCCTTCTTCATGACTTTAAATTGGATCGTATCATAGTTATCCCTATTTTTTAGAATGAGTATATCAACATTTTAAATAATAGGTGAGTGAAGTTATAATAGGAGTTGTTACAACATGGATAGGAATTTGTTTTGACCAGACTTTTTTTATAACTATGGGTGTCCGAACCATGCATTTTTTAACCTCTCCTTACTTTAGTTCGACTATCCCATAGAAGTTGGTCGAGTGTCCCAACCCCATAACTCGAGAGAAACCAAAGAAATATAATGTCACTGCCAAAAATCGAACCCGTGACCTCTACCTCAGTCAGAGTTAAATACTTTTTTTTATCACTACACCACACCCTTTGGGTGCCCGAACTCTTTTTTTTTTTTTTTTGGTAGGACTGAACTCTATTTTGATCTAATTAATTAAGATTTGTTTTTCTTAATTTGCAAGTTTATCATGCCAAATACTCACCTATGCTCCCAAGCTCTTATCGACTATTCCTTATCTATCTTTTTTTTTCTTTTTTTTCTATATTATGTGTATTCTTAATTTCATTTTTGAAATGTTCATAAGAAAAAATTTATTTTCAAAATAAGTAATTAAATTAAATTTACCACCAAAAAAAGTAAATTAAAAAACATTTTATTTTTGCTTCAACTCTTAGCAAAAATGACATTTTCATCTGTTTGAAGAGAAAATTGTTTGTTGATTCATGGTGTTCTTAAACAAAGACAAATAGATCAAGAAAAAGATGAGCAGCACATGATTATAAGGTCTTGTATAGATATTCAATTTTTTTGATGAAAGTATAGATATTCAATTAACAGACCCCAAAGAATACATTTGTTCAAAGCTATATAAGAATCTTAATAACATGAATCATTAATTAGTCAATTGAAACTTAAGCAGCACCCCCCAAAAAATAAGAGAATCAATGAAACATACAATGATACAAATCAATTTAATCAGTCCCAGTTCATTCTCTGCTCTGAATCCTTGACATAACAGTACTCCGACCGATCTTTCTTCGACGAAGAAACCAACAAACAAGCGAGACTCGAAGAGCGCTTGATTGGGTAAGACACAATCTTCTTACCCTTCTGAGTGCACCACCCTTGTCTGTGAAGCGCGCAACCGCAATTGCGATGGTAAGGCCTCCTCTCGACATCCATGTCCTGCATAGAAATGCACCCCTCGTACACACTTTGAAGGCACAGCTCTGCCACTCCCCCAACTTGGCCCATGACTTATCACTGTTGAATTGTTGAGGCACTAGTAGTAGTAGTAGTAGTAGTAATCTAGTACTAAACTACTTGTACTCACAATTCAATCACAGTTAAAACTACACCATATTTATACATTGTTGATCGATTGGAGCTAGCTTCATTAGAGGGAAAGACAAAGTTGGTTTCAGGTGGAAAGTTGGGAGTTGCTTGGATTGGCTGCTACGAAGTTGAGAGTTGGGATTCGTTTGGGTTATTTTATTTTTGGGGTTTTGGCGCTTTTAGGGTGGTTTTTTGGTGTTAGCTGGAAACAACGCATATGGACCAATTAATTGGACGTTATGGGTAGTGTGTGGGGCACATGTTGTGGTGTGGCAAAGGTCACATGGGGCGGCTTTCAAATTTGGATTATAATTGTGTTTTGTTGTTGCTAATTGGTCTCACAGGGGTCTCTTCTGGAACAAAAAAGTGGGTGTTCTTTGACTGGTCATAATGGCCTATAAGAGTTGTTGGATTCACCTAGGTCGGCATGCTATGCATATCTCGAGGTGCATAACACCGTGGCCATGGTGTATTGCGTTTCTGTCTGTTGTGTGTTGCGATTGTCGTTTTTCTGGTATTGTCCTTTTTGACTTATTTTAGTTTCATTGCCGTGGCTTAGGGATAGACGGAATTTGTTAACTTGTAAATTTGACTAAAAATGTTACAAGGAAAATCTTTTGATGAAAACAAAACAAACAATGCATTGGTCGCTGTTTGGGCAAAATTTCTTGATAGCCCAAGGTATCCAAACCACCGACGCTAACATCAGAATGATGGTGAACCAAACTAATTCTTTGGGTCTGTAGTTTTCCCTATCGAGGAACTCAAGGAAAAAATCGAAAGGAGAAAAATGAGTTAATAAGTTTCAAACTCAACGCATATACCTTGATCAAGTTGTCAGAAAATGAACACTAAAATGCAGTAATAATTTGAGTCAATCTCAAAATGGAAGTTTTGTACAAAAAAAACTTCTCAAAATACAAGTTCATAAAATATTGAAAACAAAACAAACAGATTGGGCACTTCGATTTTTTTAATTTCTTTTTTTTATAAGAAATCAACTTAATTACAACATCCTTGACTTCAAGATAAATTGAACCTCCAACTTAGCCTTTGACAAGTGACGCCTTATCGATCTTCTTTCTTCTTTTTTTTTTTTTTTTTTTCTTTTTTTTTTTTTTTGAGTAATTGAATGGCACCATGTTGGAATCATTAAGTTTGACATATTCTAAGACCTAACAAACTATAGTGGAATCACTAAGGCCTTGTTTGGTTGGGGGTGGAGTTGAGGATATGAGATAACTTGGAAGGGAGTTGGAACTAATCTTGTTTAGTTAGTTTTATAAACCCAACTCCCCTCCAAGTTATCTCTAGGGAGTTATCTCCACTAGTAAGATAAATCGCTCGTAAGTTAGCAAAAACGAACCAAATCAGGCCTAAGTTTAACATATTCTTAATCCTAACAAACCATAATTGTTCTGAAAAAAAAATAATAAACCATAAGAAGTACAAACTAAACCAAACATGTCTTGTCTCCTGGTTGATGGTTCAGTCTTGCTCAACAACTTGGCATGAGCGATATGCACACATCAATAAGGAAAATGATCTTGTTAATTAACTGTCTACTCATGGCTAAGCATATCGACATCAATTTGTCATGGTCCTTAGTTGTTTTAGTTATGTCATTAGCAAATCCCATTCCATTTCAACAAATTATCTGAGCTAAGAAAACAATTTACTTGTTTTAGTTAACCCAACCATCGAGTGATTAAATTAATTGATGCAACTTAATTTGGCAATTCGCTTACATATATACAATTTTTCTATTTTAAAGTTGAATTTCCTGCAGTTTTTTTTTTTTTTTTTTTGAGGTCAGTATTTCCTGCAGTTAATCATATGCTTTTTTCAACCTTCAACCGAAACAAACACAATCTCTAACAAACCTCCAAAAAAAAAAAAAAAAAAAAAAACACAATCTCTAACAATGCAAACAATTAAAATCATTAGACGTATGAAATTGTTAGTGGAGAAAAAGAAGTTTCCCTAACATTTCCAATTTCTAATCCTCATGAAATAATACACATAAAAGTCTTCTCACAAGCAATATGTGCGTGATCCGTGAACTTAGCCACGCAGAAAGCAAGGTTGTATATTTTTTGGTAAGTTCACGGACCGTATTACAAGTCTACAAAAGCCTACAATTGTTTTTGAATAAATCTTATAGATTGCCAAAAAGAAAAAAAGAGTTCCAACAAAGAGACCAACACATCAAACCAAAAGAAAACAAGAACAATGTCTACGAAGATTCTAAGAAGATAAATAAAAGAATTTGTAACCTGCACCTATGATAAAGAGTTCCTAGCAGGCACAGCCTCCTTGTGGGTCGATCTGAGATGAGTGACTGGTGGGCTTCTGGTTCACATCTACCATATCTTCCTGTTTTGTTGATGAGAGGGTCTCCATTCCGGGCAAAGCAGCAGCTATCTTACGGAACAATGGCTGCATAATTTTGTTTCCGTCATTAGAGATCAAACAAAGAAAAAAGAGACGACGCCATATGCAATAAGCTGAGAATGTTATTTTTTGCAACCCTTGCATCTAAATATAGCAAAGGACACCTCATAAGCCTAAACAACGATATCCTTTCACATTTTCATCAAACATTCTTTTTAACACCAAAATGCACTCTGCTGTGTATCAATTAGAAAATCCAATTGCATGAAGCCTTTTCCAACTTATATTGCCTCATTGATTTACCATAGATTGATCCAAAGAA
The DNA here is from genome assembly GCA_039657345.1 of Stephania japonica. Lineage (NCBI taxonomy): Eukaryota > Viridiplantae > Streptophyta > Magnoliopsida > Ranunculales > Menispermaceae > Stephania > Stephania japonica. The sequence goes on along the minus strand of CM077564.1, from coordinate 36,102,182 downwards.
CTAAATCACAACTCTGCTCCTGCACTTATCTTTCACTTGATTTAGTCAGAAGTGTTCAAGTTTCATAAAATTCTTCACAGAATCACAGTTGAACATGTGACAACTACAACATAGCCTCAACCCTAGATTCCCAATTAGTTGGGGTCGGCTAGATGGATCAAACAGTTGAGTACATGACAAGAGAATAAACTTAATAAAGCAAGAAATATGCTTTTACTCTGAATAATTCAAAATTTGAACCTCGATCTCTTTTTTTTTTTATAACTTTTGGCTGGCTCTTTGCTTCTGACTTCTTGTAGCTTGTAAACTATTACTGAACACATAAAATGGTTTGTTTCATATCCAAAAGAACAATGAAGTTTTATTCTAATGTTTTCCAGGAAATAGGGAAATGCATGTACACCACACAAGCACCAACATTAAAAGAAATGATACAAGAAAAATGTGAAAATCGTTTACCTTGATATTGAATCCTGCTTTAGCACTGGTTTCTATGAATATAACACCATCCTCACGGGACTTGGCATCTCCTTCTTCTATTGAAACTTGCCTGTTTGATCAGCCAAAGTAGCATGTTAACTTCTCTAATCAACGGAGTGCACTTTGTTTTCCATAGATTAAAAAGAAAGATAGAAATCTTGGTGTCCTTAATTTTATTTTATTTTTATGGTATTTCGTAAGCATCAATAGATTCATTCAATGCATAGCGTCAAAGGAGAGAAAAACTCCAACAAGTTTGTACCAATTTGTCATTCACAATGAAAGTTAACATAATTTTTCAAGTTTTGCACGATACCTGAAACATTTCTCAAGGAAATGAAGTCTACTATCAGTTAAATCTAGCATAACTAAATGGTAGGTAGTGTCCCTTCTCAAAGTTTTGAAAGCACTACAAGCTAGGTTTGGTGTTGCAAGGGAGTAGCTACAAAACGAATTACTACTCTGAGCTATGATGGAGAACAGGAAACACTGTCATTTCCATGCACATGAAGAATCTCATCTTTCAAGCTTCGCTATTTCTGAATAGGGACCTCCCTTTGGATAACAGATTATATGCTTAGCTAATCTCATACGAGTTCCCATCATGCTTTTAGTTAGGCAATCAACCACGATGACATATAATTAAAGGTGTCAAGGTTCTATGTACTGATGAAGCACTGATGATGCGGTCAATAAGTAAGAAAACTGAACTGAAAGCATGCACATAAAAAAAGTAACTAGCCAATTTATAAGCCGTTCGTTGCTCAAACATTTCCATTTTCATTACTCATCAGGAATAAACAATACATTGATAAACACAAGCTTGTTGATGTTGATGGTCGGGACTAAAAGTGATTGTACGAAACAAAAGCATATTAAAGAATTTAGCTTTAATCATTCAAAGAATTAAAGAACCTAAGTCGGTTACTGACCTTTTATCAACAAGATCTGTTTTGTTTCCAACCAGAACAATAATGACATCACTTCCTCGTTCTGTGCGTACCTCCTCAATCCATTTGGAAGTGTTTATAAATGATTGCCTATCTACACCATGTAAGAAACTGTAAGAGAAGTTTATCTTTGTTTTTATTTCTTCTTCTTTTCTTCTCACGTGGCTAAATCAAGAATATAAAAAAATTAACAATCCAAGAAAATGCTAGAAGGAGGAGATCTAAAATAACACTACCTAACTAATCCACTGCTTGAATATCAACCTTAGAATCATATTTAACTTCTTTATGCAGACCTCTAGTTGAATCCAAATTATAACTATATAATAATTAGTAAGTAAGAGTATAAAAATGAATTATAGTATGTCCGCATCCAGTGAAGGTCAAAAATCAAACATCTCCAGAGTCTAGAATTACTCACTTGCTACGTCATACACAATCACTGCAACTGAAGAATCTCTGATATAGCTTGGAATGAGACTCCTAAACCTCTCTTGTCCAGCAGTGTCCCTATTATTTAAATTACCAAATATCAAAAACAGGTGATCGAATGCCAATATATGTAAAAATGAAAAGATACACATCACTTCGATAATCCTCAAAGATACAAAATGGGGTCTCACAACAGAAACTTTCGAAGGTAAAAAAATCTCTGAATAAAAAAGATATTTAAGTTTAGAAGAAACTAGCATCCAAACAGAGCCTACACTCAAAGAACATTAGGAAATTTAGATTATATATTCCCTCTAGTCAAAAATATATGAGGTTTTGAGATTTTTTGGCTTCAAAAAATATAAGATGTCTTCGGAATAGAGAACTTTGTATCTCTTATATTTTACCCCTCTTTTAGCTCAAAATTTAATTATAATTAAACACTTGTCTTTCTTTTATTGGATGAAATAAATAATTAAATGTGGGTAAAAATGTAATTTAAACTCACAATTAATGTTTTCTTAATATGAATGTTTTGAGCAAAAAGTCTTATATTTTTTTATCCGATGGAGTATATACTATTAACTAATAGGAAAATACAAAGTTCAGCAATACATCAAATGAAATAATGAAGTAGATTATAAATATTAACTAACCAGGAAAGAAAGGCTCCTACGGAGCTGCAAACGAATTGTTCGATCTTCAAGATACATCGTTTTTGAAAGAAAATCAATGCCAATGGTAGCCTGTTCATGTCAAAAATAGATGTTTAAATCTGAATCATTCTTTTGAATAAATAAATATAGAAAAAAAAGCCATGTTGGGAAGTCTTTGATTTGTCTTCTCCTTATTGGAAAGTTTTAGGTCTTCTCCTTGTTATGAAGTTTTGTTATTCATTTTGTGGTTATAGTACTTTTATGTATTTTCATGAGTTTCAACGTAGTAAAGAGAAGTCCCAGATTGTCAAACTGTTTTAATTTTGAAAGAAAGCCAAATTAATGATTGTTTGCACAAATAGAATTAGCGAATCAATATACTTGATTCTATGTCTGGAGCCATGAATGATTAATGAAATTTCGATTTCTCCTAAAAAAAAATAGAATACAGAAAGGAGAGTAATCACAAATTCAAGCCATCATTGGGAAACACGTACAATGAAATCGCAACACAAAACTATAGAAGCAGCAAAACGGGAAATTAAAAGAGAAAATATTGTTGATCGTTAAACCTGATAAGTGGTGTCGAACTTGTCATACATGAAGCGAGTGATGATGCTGGTCTTGCCGACCGATTGGTCCCCCAAGAACACCAGCTTGTACTTGGCCAACGGAGACACCACCGCCATTACAAATCAAATCAAACACAGAGATAGATGTTTTAGATGTGGAGACGCAAATAGAGAGAGAGAGAGGTGATTTACCAAAAAAACAGAGAGAGAGAGAGATGGAACTGATTTTTTTTAAGCGGGAGAGGGAAGGGGTCAGTAACCGCAGCACAGCATGGCACGACGAATAAGCCGGCAAGTCAAAGGTAGGGCCCTACATTTCCACTGTCGATCTGGAAATTTGAGATTTAATCGGACGGTCCAGAACGCTTCAATAAAGAATATTCAATATTTATTCAATAAATATTTAATATTTATTCAATATTCAATAAATATTCAATAAACATTCAATATTTATTCAATATTAAATATTCAATAATCAATATTCAATATTCAATATTTATTCAATATTTAATATTCAATATTTATTCAATATTCAATATTTAATATTTAATATTTATTTAATATTCAATATTTATTCAATAAATATTCAATATTCAATATTCATTCAATATTTATTCAATAATGAATATTCAATATTCATTATTGAATAAATATTCAATATTTAAATAAATATTGAACAAATATTCATTAGTTAAATATTTATTCAATATTGAATATCCAATATTTAAATATTGAATATTTATTGAATAAATAAATATTTATTGAATATTGAATATTGAATATTGAATATTCATTATTGAATATTTATTCAATATTGAATATTAAATATTGAATATTCAATATTTATTCAATATTTATTTAATATTTATTTAATATTGAATATTCAATATTGAATAAATATTCATTATTCAATATTCAATATTAAATAAATATTTATTCAATATTCAATATTCAATATTCAATATTTATTGAATATTTATTGAATATTTATTCAACATTGAATATTGAATATTGAATATTCATTATTGAATATTCAATATTCAATATTCAATATTGAATAAATATTGAATATTTAATAATATTCAATATTCAATAATGAATTATTCATTATTGAATATTTAATGAATATTTAAAAATGAATATTCAATATTCAATATATATTCAATATTCAATATTTAACGAATATTCAATAATGAATATTCAATATTTATTAAATATTCAATATTCAATATTCAATATTGAATAAATATTCAATAATGAATATTGAATATTCATTATTTAATATTCAATATTTATTCAATATTCATTATTGAATATTCATTATTTAATATTCAATATTCAATATTCAATATTCAATATTCATTATTCGATATTCATTATTCAATATTGAATATTCAATATTTAATATTCAATATTTAATATTCAATATTCAATATTTATTGAATATTTATTCAATATTCAATATTCAATATTCAATAAAGAATATTCAATATTCAATATTCTTTATTGATATTCAATATTCAATATTCAATATTGATATTGAATATTGAATATTCACTAAAGAATAAATAATATTATGAATATTCTTTATTCTTTATTGAATATTCAATATTCAAATAGTCATTTTATTGAATATTGAATATTCTTTATTGAATATTCAATATAGAATTTGAATATTCAATCATAGATTACTCTTACCATTCAGTCAATAAAGAATATTGAATATTGAATATTGAAACGAAAGATATCTGAATTGTTTCAATATTCAATATTCTTTATTGAATATTGATATAATATTCAATAGTGAATATTCAATAAAGAATATTCAATATTCTTTATTGAATATTGAAATAAAAGAATAACCAATATTCAATAGTGAATTATTGAATATTGATACAATAGTAAATCCCTTAAAATATGTGATCAAGAAATAAAAGATTTGTTACAAAAAAAATTAATAACCCCATCTAAATCTCCATGGAGTTGTACAGCTTTTTATGTAGAAAATGCAACAGAAGTAGAACGAGGTGCTACAAGACTTGTTATAAATTATAAACCATTAAACAATATTTTAAAAACCATAAGATATCCATTACCAAATAAGAATGATTTAATAAAGAGAATAACCAATTCAGTTATCTTTTCAAAATTTGATTTAAAGTCAGGATTTTGGCAAATACAAATTACAAATAAAAATAGATATAAAACAACATTCAACACTCCATTTGGTCAGTATCAATGGAATGTTATGCCGTTCGGTCTTAAAAATGCCCCATCAGAATTTCAAAAAATGATGAATGAAGTATTTCATCCTTATTATGAATATATCTTAGTTTATATAGACGACATCCTTATATTTTCGAAATCAATAGATGAACATTGGAAACATTTGTATACATTTCAATCTATAATAATTAAAAATGGATTAGTATTACCTTAAAGGAAAATAAAACTTTTTCAAATAACTATAAACTTTTTAGGATTTCAAATACAGAATCAAACAATAACTCCAATCAATAGAATTATAGAATTTGCAAATAAATTCCAAGATCAACTAGTAGATAAAAAACAGTTACAAAGATTTTTAGGTTGTTTAAATTACTTATCCGATTTCTATAAAAATTCGGCAATAGATAAAAAATGTCTTTTAGAACTTCTTAAAAAAGATAATAAATTTATCTGGACCCCTAGTCATACAGAAGCAATACAAAAGATCAAGTTAAAAGTAAAAGCATTACCATGTTTACATTTAGCCAATTCTACTTATCCAAAAATAATTCAAACAGATGCCTCCGACATAGGTTATGGAGGTATATTACTTCAAAAAACCCCTGAAGGAAATGAACAACTTGTTTGTTATACATCAAGACTTTGGAATAATACCCAAAAGAATTACGCTACGGTCAAAAAGGAAATTCTTGCAATTGTTTTATCAGTTCAGAAATTTCAAGCAGATATTTTGAATCAAAAATTTTTGATAAGAGTTGATTGTAAATCAGCAAAAGAAATACTTTTGAAAGATATAAAAAATCTAGTTTCAAAACAAATATTTGCTCGTTGGCAAGCTATTTTAAGTATTTTTTATTTTGATATCGAATATATAAAAGGAGAAAATAACTCCCTTCCTGATTTCATATCCAGAGAATTCCTTGTAACCCTATAAATTCATTCTTTATTTCAAATCATCATGGATAAGGGTAAATCTCTTTACACTTATCAAAGACAAAATAAATTTTCTCCATTATTCAGCCAGTACAACAATCCAGCTTCCAATTCTGATCAAAGATCCAGTTATCAATTGAAAAGCTTTTTCTCTATTTATCCTCTTGATGGTCCTCATCATAGTCTCAGTCTAGAAAATCAAGTCAATGCCCTCATTCCTCATCCTCATAACTTCATCCCCAGACGCCCAAATGTCTCAATGAAATTCTATGAAGCTTTACTTTCACAAACAGGCTCAGTTATTTTTTATCATTTCAAAAAACCTAATTCAGAAGAGATTGCTTACTCCAAATTCAAAATTCAGAAAGTCTTATCAAGCAATGAATGGTCTAAGCAATATAGCTTAGTTACAATGCCTTGTCATAATCATTATCCTATCACTTTGAAGAATATAAAGAATTTAGAAGAACAGACAACCGTATCTGTAAGCTACAATGATTATGTTGAAGCTTGGAAAGTCATATTGTTTTATAAAAAGCCTGCAGAAAGTCATTCTTGGTACATCACGTATAAAAAACCATTAGGACATAATTTTCCTACATGGTTTTTTCATGAATGGTTACCTCGATTTGGTCCAACTGAATCAATCTTTCCTCCTGAAGTCCAGACCTTTTATAAAAAATGAGGATTAAATCTATTCATGTTTGTAACTCAATATACCATACCTTGGATATTAAAATGGAATTACAATACCACCTCAATTAAGAATACTGAAGGAAATACAGCTACTCATCTGGTTCGTGAAATTTATGTCAAATGGTGGGACAAATTTGACATTACTTCTCTTAAAGAAGAAGCTGCATACCAGCTTTCTCCATCATTCGGTATAATGCCTCCTCTAAAAACTTATAAAGAAACATCTTTAAAGATTAATGAAAATAAACCAGAATCAGCCAAGAAGGAAAATCCAGTTCAAATATCATCATCGTCAGAAGCCACAATAGACACATCAAGTCTTATTCTTCAAGAATTGAAGAAAATGCAGGAAGAATCTAGAAAAATGAATGCAAGACTTCAAAGAATTGAAGAATTTCAATCTGCCTCATCAAGAAATAATTCAGATCATGAAGGAAGCTCAGGTGCCCCTGAGTATATCATCGACCTATATTAATTCAGGTCTATGTCAATAAAACTTATTCAGGTCCATGACATTAATTCAGAATTCAGGCCCATGCCAATTAAGTTATTCAGGCCCATGCCTGCCTCAGGCCCATGCCAATTCATAATCCAGGCCCATGCCTCCAGGCCCAATACCTGCCATTATCAAAACTTATACAAATAAAATCCAGATTATGATCATCATTGTCATCATCAAAACATCAATATCATCATCAAGTCGTCCTCAAGAAAGCATCACGATGCCTATCAAGAAGCTTATCAATATCAAGACGCTTATCGAGAATAGTCAAAAGAAATTCTCCTCTTACCACAAGATCAGCATCATCTCAGATCAAGTTATCACGTCATCAAAAGAAGCCCAATAATGCAAGCCATCACGTCATCAAAAGAAGCCCAATAATGCAGATTAATAATTTCGTCAAAAGTCAAGTCGCCAGCTTTTATCTAGCTAATAAAGCCAATGTCACAGATTTTGTCTCCTTATGTAAATTATTGTGTCTTTACAGCTGTTGGTTGTAGTTTTGTCACAAGTCGTATCATCTGTAAAAGTTGTTGTAATAGTAGTGAATAGTGTCGATGAATAGTAATCGACAATAACTTCGTCACTAGTGAATAGTGATGAATAGTGTCGGTCAGTGAATAGTGTCTGTCAATAATGTTTGTTGTAACAATGAGTCTTCGTAGACTAGTTGTTGGAATAGTAACCAACAATAATGTTTGTTGTAATAGTGTCAGTTTTGTCTGTATATGCCAAGTTTTATCTATAAATAGAAAGCTCGAATGAAGTAAAATTCATTCGAAATTTTGAGCTTCAAAAATTTCTTAACCCTTTCTCTCATTTGAGTCTCTCTTTCGTTTCAATATTCAATCATAGATTACTCTTACCATTCAGTCTATAACCACAATCCGATATATTGATTCTTTGTTGAACCCAATCCTACCCTATTGGTATCAGAGCCATATTCATCAAAGAATCCAGTGCAATCCCTTAAATCAAGTTCTCTAATCTCATCTCCTGTAAGTATTTACTATCAATTTCAAGTTTGGTTTTATGTTTGATTATGATTTCGATTGTGATTTCGAAAAGGATTTGCAAAACTTATTACTATGAAGTTTCTTTTGAAAGTTAAAATTTCGTTTTCTTTCTGTTAATTTATCTTGTGTTTAACCTTCGCCTTTGGAGTTAGGAGCTTTCCTAGTCGCGTAGTAAGGCTAGCAGAAGGGAGCGTAAGTCTAGCAGTAAATCGTTGACCAAGCTAGAACTCTAAGAACCCAGGTGAGACATGAGTGAATTAATGAAGAAAATGAAATCTTCTCTTTCATTACGAAAACATAGTCCTAAGTTTGAATCATCCACCTCGACATCAAAATCTAATCATCAATCAATCATAAAGCCAAAAAAAATGAAATCAAAATTAGATTTAAGAAATATAAGTGAAATATCATATGTAGATATCGAACAATCACTGCAAAATTGGAATTTACCAACCATAGATCCCAAACAGATATATACTCATGGAACTTTCTCCAAAAATCAAGATTATATAGTAAAATTAGAAGAAAAAACTAGATCAATTGATGCAGAAGGCCAAGAAATACTGTTAATTTCTCCAGAAAAAATAAATACCTATAAAGAAAAATACAAATATTTACATATAGGATTAATACAAGTTGCAATAAAACCATTAACTGCTCTAGGACTAAATACTTCTGTATTAGCATCCATTAGAGATAAAAGACATATAAAGTTTAATGATTTGTTATTAGGAATAATTGAAGGAAGTCTGTCTGAAGGACCTATTTTCTTTAATTGTTTTCCTAATTTCACAATTAGTTTACATGATCAATTCACACATGAAGCATCAACATTAAGTTTATATACACAAGGATTTGAAATGAAAGGAATATGTTCAAATGTTGCAGTAGTTTATCGAATTTATTATAAATTAATGCATACCATAATCCCTACAGTAGCATATACAAATTTACAAAAAGGAACATCAACTTTATTTTTAACAAATTTAGCAAATAAAGTAATAACTAGAAAACAATTAAGTTGGAAAGATATAGACATACCAAAAACATGCTTAATTCAAGATACAAATAAAGAAGAGAATCTTGTAGATAAAACAAATGATCAAATACATACTATAATAGCCCATGATGACGGACTAGTTGAAATAAATTTTGTATCAAGAAAATCTTGTTCTACAATTCCATCTTCATCAAATACTGAGAATTATTATGAAACCCAACCTATTTATGCATCAACAACAAAATTAACAAGTCATATAGCTTATCATGTTACACCAACAGAAGATAATGTTTCTATAAATGATTTTAATGACTATCAAGTCAATATGGTTAAAATAGATTATGAAGAAGATTTTGAAATAGATTATCATAATTTAAAAGAACAATTTCTTAAACATCCATTGACACCAATATTCTGTAAAATTTGTTCAAAATCTCAACAAGCAACATTCAGAGAAAAATATTTTGCCTATATTAAAAATAATAAACAAAACATTTAGTTTTTTTATTATTTAACATTATCTTGTCCAAAAATAATACATAAGATAAATACCGTATGGGAAGGAACAAAAGGTGAAAAATATATTCAAACTCATCCACCATTAACTTCTGTCAAAATCAATGAAAACATTAAGGCAGTACCATTAAAAACTACTTTTGAAGAAAAAAGACCTATATCAAGAAAAGATTTAAATCACATAATTGAACAAAATAATTATACTAATATATATCTATCTTCTTTATCAAATATTTCTCATAATAATCCCTCTACTAGTAAAAATACTGAAAATTCTAAAAATGCCAAGGTAGAAAATGAATTAATACTAAAAAAGCCTATGATAAAAGAAAACTTGAGAAATTTTTCCATTATAAAACCAAATTATTCAGATGAATTACTACAGATAATAGCATCAAAAATTAGTACTTTACAAATAAATCAAAAAGATACGAAAGAAAAGATGCCTGAAATAAACATTTTAGAAGAAAATCAATCAATAACATCTTAAAGTTTATCAGAAAATTCATTAGAAATCAGTCCAATAAAAATGACAGAATCCAGCATTGAAACATCATCAGATTTAGAGATAGATAAAATCCATTATCCTACAAAACATAAAATATATAACAAATGGAATACTAAACCTTATTATTCTAGACCATCTCCTGTAGATATGATATTAGAAGAAAAAGGTGATAAAAGAATTAAGTTTGATGGAAATTCAATTTATGAATGGAATATCGATGGATTATCAGAATATAGAATTTTACAAGTAATGCAACAAATGTTAACTTATGCAGCAGCATGCAAAATTCAAAATCATCCAGAACCTAGTATAGTAGGCGCAATATCCATAGGTCTTACTGGTCAAATGAATGGCTGGTGGAATAATTCTTTATCAACTACTCAAAGATTAGAAATCATAAATTCTATATCTAGAGACGAAAACGGAAATCCAGTATTAGATAACAATGGTAAAGAACAATTTAATGGTATAAGAACCTTGCTAACCAATATAATTTGGCATTTCATAGGAACATTAAGTCATATTGAAGAAAAAATTAGAGAACAATTACAAAGTTTAAGATGCAGAACATTATCTGATTTTAGATGGTATAAAGATACATTTTTATCAAAAGTTTATACGTTAACCACAGTTGAAATTCCATTTTATAAAGAAAGATTTGTTTCAAGATTACCATACTCATTTGCAGAAAAGGTTAGACATATATTAAGCGAAAAATGTGATGGAAATTTAAATTATAACAGATTCACTTATGGTGATATAATTCAAACAATTCAGATAGTTGGAATATCAATATGTAATGATATAAAGTTAAAAAGACAATTACATAAAGATTCTAAAGATAATCGCAGAGACATAGGTGATTTTTGTTATCAATTCGGTCATGAAGTTGCTCAAACTCAAACACAGTCTAATAAACCAAAATACAGAAGAAGAAGATTACAAAGATTTAGTAATAAAAATAATCAAGATTTTTATTATAAACCTAAGAGAAAAAATTATAAGAAAAATTATAAATTTACTAAAAATAAAACTAATAAATGTTTTAAATGTGGAAAACCAGGTCATTACGCAAATAAATGTCATTTAAAAAATTATAAGAAGAAAGTAAATGAAGTAGCAAAAAGTGATAACTCTAGCTCCTTAGAAACATGTAATTGCATAGAAAATATACAGAATATATATACATCTAGCTCAGATTCAGAAAATGAAATTAATGTCTTAACAGCACATGAAAAATTAATCTTAGATATCGGTGAACAAATAGAAGATCCAATATTAAAATATAAATATTATACAGAGATTTTAAATACAGAAAAAAGAAATTGAAAATACCTCTCAGATAAATGAAAATGAAATAAAATTTCAAAGCCAAATCAATTTACATAATAACTATCATACTATGAAAGATATAATTCAAGATGTAAATAAAAGATCTAAATCTTTTACAGGACCAACTATAAATTCATTACAACATGAAATAAATCAATTAAAAGAAGAAATAAAAATTCTTAAAGAAAAAATAATCAAAATAGATGACGAAAATATAAATTCAGAAAACTTTTCAATTTATGTTAATAATGTATTCATAGAAACACTTACGTCATATACTCATCAACGATGGTTTACTCCAATAACTTTAAAAATAAAAGATTTTAAATGCTTATTACAAGCTTTAATAGATTCAGGTGCAGATCTAAATTGTATAAGAGAAGGTTTAATCCCTTTACAATACTGTGAAAAAACAAACAGTCGAATATCAACAGCAGAAGGAAATAAATCAATAATTAAGTTAAAAATTCCTATTGCTCATATATGTAAAAATAATGTTTGTATACCAACATCTTTTATAATAGTCAAAGATTTACAACATGATATGTTATTAGGAACTCCATTCTTACAAAAATTTCAACTATTTTCAGTTACATCAAGTGGTATAAAATCAAGCATAGAAAATAAAGAAGTTAAGTTCAATTTTATTAATAAACCCAAAACTAGATATTTAAATCAATTAATCAATCTGGTCGGACATAAACAAGCTTTTATAGGACAATTAAAATCAGAAATTAAGAATTTAAAAACAGAACAGACTATAAATACTTCCTCGTTCTGTGCGTACCTCCTCAATCCATTTGGAAGTGTTTATAAATGATTGCCTATCTGTACCATGTAAGAAACTGTAAGAGAAGTTTATCTTTGTTTTTATTTCTTCTTTTCTTCTCACGTGGCTAAATCAAGAATATAAAAAAAATTAACAATCCAAGAAAATGCTAGAAGGAGGAGATCTAAAATAACACTACCTAACTAATCCACTGCTTGAATATCAACCTTAGAATCATATTTAACTTCTTTATGCAGACCTCTAGTTGAATCCAAATTATAACTATATAATAATTAGTAAGTAAGAGTATAAAAATGAATTATAGTATGTCCGCATCCAGTGAAGGTCAAAAATCAAACATCTCCAGAGTCTAGAATTACTCACTTGCTACGTCATACACAATCACTGCAACTGAAGAATCTCTGATATAGCTTGGAATGAGACTCCTAAACCTCTCTTGTCCAGCAGTGTCCCTATTATTTAAATTACCAAATATCAAAAACAGGTGATCGAATGCCAATATATGTAAAAATGAAAAGATACACATCACTTCGATAATCCTCAAAGATACAAAATGGGGTCTCACAACTGAAACTTTCGAAGGTAAAAAAATCTCTGAATAAAAAAGTTATTTAAGTTTAGAAGAAACTAGCATCCAAACAGAGCCTACACTCAAAGAACATTAGGAAATTTAGATTATATATTCCCTCTAGTCAAAAATATATGAGGTTTTGAGATTTTTTGGCTTCAAAAAATATAAGATGTCTTCGGAATAGAAAACTTTGTATCTCTTATATTTTACCCCTCTTTTAGCTCAAAATTTAATTATAATTAAACACTTGTCTTTCTTTTATTGGATGAAATAAATAATTAAATGTGGGTAAAAATGTAATTTAAACTCACAATTAATGTTTTCTTAATATGAATGTTTTGAGCAAAAAGTCTTATATTTTTTTATCCGAAGGAGTATATACTATTAACTAATAGGAAAATACAAAGTTCAGCAATACATCAAATGAAATAATGAAGTAGATTATAAATATTAACTAACCAGGAAAGAAAGGCTCCTACCAGAGCTGCAAACGAATTGTTCGATCTTCAAGATACATCGTTTTTGAAAGAAAATCAATGCCAATGGTAGCCTGTTCATGTCAAAAATAGATGTTTAAATCTGAATCATTCTTTTGAATAAATAAATATAGAAAAAAAAAAGCCATATTGGGAAGTCTTTGATTTGTCTTCTCCTTGTTGGAAAGTTTTAGGTCTTCTCCTTGTTATGAAGTTTTGTTATTCATTTTGTGGTTATAGTACTTTTATGTATTTTCATGAGTTTCAACGTAGTAAAGAGAAGTCTCAGATTGTCAAACTGTTTTAATTTTGAAAGAAAGCCAAATTAATGATTGTTTGCACAAATAGAATTAGCGAATCAATATACTTGATTCTATGTCTGGAGCCATGAATAATTAATGAAATTTCGATTTCTCCTCAAAAAAAAAAAGAATACAGAAAGGAGAGTAATCACAAATTCAAGCCATCATTGGGAAACACGTACAATGAAATCGCAACACAAAACTACAGAAGCAGCAGAACGGGAAATTAAAAGAGAAAATATTGTTGATCGTTAAACCTGATAAGTGGTGTCGAACTTGTCGTACATGAAGCGAGTGATGATGCTGATCTTGCCGACCGATTGGTCCCCCAAGAACACCAGCTTGTACTTGGCCAGCAGAGACACCACCGCCATTACAAATCAAATCAAACACAGAGATAGATGTTTTAGATGTGGAGACGCAGATAGAGAGAGAGAGAGAGAGAGAGAGAGAGAGAGAGAGAGAGATGGAACTGATTTTTTTTAAGCGGGAGAGGGAAGGGGTCAGTAACCCCAGCACAGCATGGCACGACGAATAAGCCGGCAAGTCAAAGGTCGGGGCCCTACATTTCCACTGCCGATCTAGGAATTTGAGATTTAATCGGACGGTCCAAAACGCTTCATCTCGGGTAACGCAACTAGATCTGAATCGTCACGACTGAGGCCCCGAATTAATTTTGGACAATGTGGTATGCGGGTCTGGTGGCCCATTCAAGGGCAGCGGTGTTATGCATCTCGAGATGTGTTTGCACGTAACTCAAGACACATTAAGACTGCTTATAATGGACGGTATGAGTTGAGGATGCGATTGTAGACTTTGTAGTGTTGCAAAATGCTTTTTTAATTCACTTTGACACCTACTTTGGACATTTAGTGGGCCTAAGTAGGTGTCCCTCCTTGTGATGCACCTCAAGGGTATATGCACATATCTCGAAGTGTTACGTACACTTCTCAAAGTGTATCGCATAATTGGATACCCATTTAGACCCACTAGGTACCTAAAGTGAGTTTTCAAAACAGTTACTCTAGCATCTTCACAATGAATTGCGCCAACCGCAACCTAACTTAATTTTATATATATGTATATATATTTTCATTCACGAGCGTACTGAAACCTTAATGGAATCGAATTCCTTAACACTCAGACAAACTGATTATTAGTGTAGCGAAGCTCTTTTAGCAAGTAAAATATACATTTTAATTTTTATGATCTTTGAAATGCATTGATTAAGAAGAATCTAAAAGTTTATTTTAAAAGTGTGTCATAAGTGAATTAAATTAAGAAGAGCCAATCTAACTAATTTGAGATTGAGGCTTTGTTATTATTGTTGATGTAACATCTAAATCTAAACGATGTAAAGCTACAAGTTTACTAGCATATCTATATGACCAACCAATTGAATGGTCCAATGATTTGGTATGAATTATGGGAGTAAAGTCATTGGTTCAATCCTTAGTGGAGTGCAAGTTGTTTCCATCTTATCAAAAAAATATATATCTACCTATATGCAGTTTCATATAAAGATCGATCATAAAAAAAAAATGTTTCATATAAAACACCGTCCAGTCATCCTTGCTTTTTTTTTTCCTTTTATTAAATTACATTCTTCTACCGCCAATGAATCTCTGGTGAGATGGATGATGTATCACTTGTTAAAAAAAAATTGCATTCCCTTCCCAAAAGTTTTTCATCAGTTCAAAATTATGTTATTAATTAGTAGTTTTTTTTTTTTGAGAAATGTTATTAATTAGTAGTTACTTCCTTCCACTTGTAAGCATTTTTCCTCTAAAAACGTCCATTATTTGAAATCTGAGTTACAGTTACTAGCACTAGCAGTGTAAGAAAAAAGGCTGTTTTTTATTTTCAAGATGAAAAAAAGGCTTTGTTGAGCACCCAAGAAAACAAAGAAAAACTAAAAGGTTTTGAACTGAGCAAAAAGTCAAAATTGTTGTGAATTGAATTGAGACTTGCTAAGAACTAGAGAATGAAATAGAAGACTAAGAACTTCTACTACTACAAACTACTACTACAAAGGAGAAGAGAAAAAATGAGATAGTTGGAATGAGAAGTTTTCATTCAACTTGTTGTATCCATTACATAGATGTGAGCTCTTTATATAGGCCATTACAAGAATGTCAAAGATCATAAGTTACAATTACATGATGTAAATGTGTAACCACTCTCACATAGTGGTGGAATACAAATGGTTTGAATAGAAAGAGTCATCTACATCCATTTCATTTACAACACTCCCCCTTGGATGACACTTGCTAAGAGATTGTGCCTCGTTAAAACTTCTACTAAGAAAAACCCCGTGGGAAAAATATAGTAAAAGAAAAAAAGTACACTATTCTCATAAATATTAAGATGGGTATTATATTGTTAAGATTGCCTCATTAAAAACCTTGCTAGAAAAACCCAATGGGATAAAATCATAGCTAAGGGAAAAAGAGTGCAATACACTAATCAATAACTCCCCCTCATGTGAACATGGGTGAAACTTGTTCAGTTTCTTTACTTGCAATGTTTTTAAGTTTACGCAAGCCAATACTATATGTAAGCCTTTTAAATGTCGTAGTTAGTAAGGCTTTTGTGAATAAATCAGCAAGATTATCGCTCGATCGGATTTGCTTAACATCAATTTCACCATTCTTCTTAAGCTCATGCGCATAAAAGAATTTTGGTGAAATACGTTTTGTTCTGTCCCCTTTTATGAATCCTTCACTTAATTGTGCAATACATGCTGCATTATCTTCACATAATATGGTTGGAGAATCTTTTATTGAAGGCAATCCACATGATTCTTGAATATGTTCAATCATGTTTCTCAACCAAACACATTCACGACTTGCTTCATGAATTGCAAGTACTTCAGAATGATTGGAAGAAGTAGCAACCATAGTTTGTTTCACTAACTTCCATGATACAGCAATATTACCACAGGTGAATACATATCCCGTTTGAGAACGGGCCTTGTGGGGATCAGATAAAAATCCAGCATCAGCATAACCTTGGAAATTCAATTTTATCCCTCTTGAGTAAAATAAACTCATGTCACATGTTCCTTGAAGATATCGAAAAACGTGTTTAACACCATTCCAATGTCTTCGAGTTGGTGAAGAGTTATATCTTGCAAGTAGGTTGACAACAAAAGCAATATCGAGTCTTGTACAATTTGCAAGATACATAAGTGCACCAATTGCACTTAAATATGGTACTTCCGAACCAATTAGCTCTTCATCACTTTCATGAGGTCGAAATGGATCTGTATCCACTTCAAATGATCTGACAACCATTGGAGAGCTCAATAGATGTGCCTTGTCCATATAAAATCTTTTAGTTCCACAATTGATGTCCACACGAATTTTCAATATTATTCGTGCAATTAATGATCAAATCCATCATTTCATCTTATGAATGTCATTAGATCATATGACGATATTTATTTCATCAGTATGCCTTTTCAAATAAAATCTAGAAGGTAATGCAGGGAATTTAAATTCTCAGATGAAACAAATCATTCTGAATAACTTCTAGATAAGGCATTGACAACATTATAGTGTTACCATATATTGCATAAACATTAGCCTCTGCTAAGTTTAAATTCGATAAATATTTTTTATATTACAATGTACATGTAGTACAATAAGCAAGACATGCGTTATTCGCCTTTATTTAGCTCATAATTTGAATACATCTTAATGTGTCAATACTTAATTGAGCTATTTTTAATAGTAAAATTCATAATTTTGCCTTGAATTTGAAGGTATGATAAAAGATCAAAAATATTTGGGTATGTATATGACAATATTTAGGCAACATAGCCTTTCGTACGTGACGAAAAAAACGTCACAATTATGAGCGCTCATTGTCAATACTAATTTACCCTTTCTAGTGGTGCACCACTTTTTATTCTGACTATCAATGGAATTGTCAATATGATTTTCACCATATCTTTTTACCTTTTCCACTTTCATAAATTTGTAATTGCGACCATAGTCATTATATACAACATATGTTTCTTAATTTGAAGCTAAACCAATTGGACATGAGTGATATTATATTCATAATATCTTATTATTTTACTCAGCTATCACGAGATAAGGATTCAATCCATAATTAATATTTAATGGATTGACGTGCGCGCTCGATAATTTGTTGCAGTAATACATCGAGGCGAGCCACGTGGCCTTTATTTGTTTCATCAGTCATATTTCTGCATAGCCTCAACATAGAGGTAATTGAAATTGCAGAATAATAAATTATATTTGAGTGATAAATTTTGTAACGTGAGACCCAGCCACTCATTTTGAGCCTTTTGGAGCATCACCAATTTTGGCCTTGATATAGATAGCTCCATGAAGTGAAATGATAATATAAAGTGAAATATTCACTTTTCAAATCTCTAAAGAGTCTAAAGAGATATTTGACGAATAAATATTTATACGCATAGCCTTGCATAGATACTTTATATATAATTTGAGCATCCCGTTGCCTTGACAAGTAATTATTGTTGTCAATATTATTAAGGCAATTAATTCAATCAAGAATAATAAAAAATAAAGACATCATAAATAGTTCTTATTTTTATATAAAATATATGATTAAATGAATGCTCATAACTTGATTATTAATATGCAAAATGTACTACTTGTATGAGTTGGTGGGACAACCTCCAGGTTGGATGGTGAGACAAAATTTACTTAAAAACCATGCCTCCTCGAACGGGATAACCCGTCTCCCTTTCAATGTTTAGCTTTACCGGGGACAAGGCTTACCCACTATCAACCCAAACTCATAACACTATTTGCAATATAAAAAAATCAAGAATGGAGTATAATTAATCGTTTGTAGTATAGCGAGAAAACTAGTTATGTCACATATTGACTTTTGAATTCTGATGTAGAAGATCGTACAAGACGCAACTACAAAGCATACTTTCGCAATCGGTGACGTTATAATGCATAGTATATGAATAACGTATGCGTACAAAAGTGAAGCAACTAAGATAATATAGAAATAAATTGAACTCATAAAAGTTATACCTTCCTAGCTTTGTCTCCTTAACAAGCCTTCTTGAACTTCAAGATCTCCTTAATGCTAGAGCAAGATCGTGCTGATAACGTATTGTGAATTGAATTGAGACTTGCTAAGAACTAGAGAATGAAATAGAAGACTAAGAACTTCTACTACTACAAACTACAAACTACTACTACAAAGGAGAAGAGAAGAAATGAGATAGTTGGAATGAGAAGTTTTCATTCAACTTGTTGTATCCATTATATAGATGTGAGCTCTTTATATAGGCCATTACAAGAATGTCAAAGATCATAAGTTACAATTACATGATGTAAATGTGTAACCACTCTCACATAGTGGTAAAATACAAATGGTTTGAATAGGAAGAGTCATCCACATCCATTTCATTTACAACAAAAATCACTACATAACACCCAAATCACCTTTTTTTTTTAACGAAAAGTAGTATTTAATTCTTGAACAGATGAACTAAAATGCAGCTTCATCGTAAACCAATCACTGGTAGTATTAGTTAGATTTGCAATCTTTATTTTGCTTCACAAAAGTCTATATGGTCTATCAATCAAATACATTGAAAACAAACGGAGTGGCAACAATTTTCCCAAGCATTAAAAAAAAAAAAAAAAAAAAAAAAACACATTGACCACTTTCATAGAGAAGAAGTCTCTCTTTCTTTAACGAAATCCACGAAATCTTCGACATGCTCAGTCCACAACTACTTGAGGGCTGAGAACCACCATGAACTGAGAAGTAACAGCATTAAAAGAAGAATGAATCATCCACCAACCTGCTTTCACAACCACACACTCATCTTTCACATATTTATTCAGGCAGTGTCCCCACAACCACTCTCCTATATGTAATGAACTGTCTCTCTTTCAAGCGTTTGTGTATGAACTGTCTCTCTTTCAAGTGTTTGTGCATGAACTGTCTCTCTTACATGTTTTTTCTATGAAAAACACTATGAGGGAGATGCTTCAGGACACCCAACAAGAGAGGGATTATTTTCAGTCTATGTATGCCGATGAACATGTCGGCAACCATGCTGTAGTGTCTCCAACTAGGAGAATTGGGATAGCTGACAGGTTTGAGAAGAAAGATAAATCATGGTATTAGACACTACTAATTACTTTTCTCTATTTTTTTTATCTACACAAGTTTCTCTACTTTCTCTGTGTTGTTCTTATTGTCCACTCACTACAGAGGGATTGGCATTTTTGTTGGGTCATGCAGGTTTCCCAATTCAAAAGTTCCCACAGATCTCACAATCCAAGTGGAAGACATAACCTTTCATGTGCACAAGGTAGGAAAAATAATAAAAGAAAGCAACAAAACAAGCATTCATCTCAAAGCATGGAAATCATTCTGGATTTCTAAACAGGCAGAAAAAAAAAATACCCTTAATTCTCATGATTCATCTTTCTAATATATTATGTTTCAGTTCCCACTTGTGTCGAGAAGCGAGTACATAAGCCGACTCGATCCACAGTCACCAAAACCAAATTCAAGCTATGACATCAAACTAGAATACTTTCCAGGGGGATCAGATACATTTGAAACCATTGTAAAGTTCTGCTATGGTCTTGATGTTGTGTTGACACCAGCCAATGTAGCTCAACTGAGATGCGCGTCAGAATACCTCCAAATGACAGAGGAATATGAAGATGGAAATCTTATATCCAAGACAGAAGCCTTCCTCACTTTCATGGTACTCTCCTCATGGAGAGACTCACTAACAGTGCTGAAGGCATGTGAGTCGCTCTCGCCATGGGCTGAGAACCTCCAAATTGTTAGAAGGTGCAGTGACTCAATTGCATCAAAAGTTGCACTAGAGACTTCAACGAATAGTGAAGACGTCAATGGTGAGGAGTGGTGGCTCAGTGCTTTACTAATACTACGCATAGATCACTTTGTGAGGATTGTAACAGCAATAAGAGCAAAAGGGTCACAACCAGAGACAATAGGTTCATTCATCATGAAATACGCCGAGAAATGGTTGCCTGGAATGGACGCCGAGCTGGAAGGGGAAAGCGGGTTTGGTTGCGGAGAAAGTGAATTACATTTGAGTGTCATGAGTGGGCGAAGGGAAGAAGGGAGATCTGGCCAAAACAAAGAGCAAAGAATGATGATAGAAGTACTAGTAAGCATCCTGCCTCCTCAAAACGAAGCTGTCTCATGTAAGTTCTTGTTGCGGATGCTGAAGATGGCTTTGGTGTATTCAGCAACACCAGCATTAGTATCAGAACTTGAGAAAAGGATTGGAATGGTGTTGGAGGATGCCAGTGTAAATGATCTTCTGATACCAAGCTTCAGGAATGGAAATGAGGGAACTTTTGGAAGGTAAGCCTCACAGACCAACATTCTTTTCACAAACAACAGAAGACGGTACATTTTCCACTAAGTAGTTAGCACCCCTAACTGTTTCTTTGATATGGTTTTTTGACATGTCAAGAAGTCCGTCTGAAGAAGAAACAATGCATGATGTTGAAACTGTACAGCAAATCGTCGAGTACTATTTGATGTATGAGCAGCAGCAGCTACTGCAGAAGGGAGGAAACTCAAATGTTGGGAGACTTTTAGATAGTTACCTGGCAGAGATTGCAGTAGACCCTAATCTTTCCATATCCAAATTCCAATTTCTGGCTGAAAGCTTACCAGAACATGCTCGAAGTTGCCATGACGGTCTCTATAGAGCCATAGACACATACTTAAAGGTAACATACTTCAAGTACTAAAATTCTAACAATAGCAAAGACACTTCACGCTTCTAGAGCTTGTTTTTGTATCAATTTAGATGTCCAGTACATGACATTGTACTGACATTATGTCAAATGCATTCCTTTCATGCTTCAAAGACACATCCAGCTCTGACAGAACATGATAGGCGAAAACTGTGCAAAGCAATGGACTGCCAGAAGCTATCACTTGATGCATGTATGCATGCAGCACAAAATGACCGATTACCGCTACGGACTGTCATACAGGTAACGCTCAACCGTGAGGTAATTTGCTCTCTAATGGAATAAGTACCACGCCTTCATTCTGAAAGCATATTTCAGCATCCAATCAGCTTAATGAGACATTTATTTCAGAGAGAACCCACTCGCCGAGATGATAAATACCAGACATCATAAAATGATTCTACGATAACTCTCAAAGGACTCTTTCAGTCCAGTTCTAGTGTTTTATGCCTATGTCAGGCTAAGCCACGCTAACAAAAAGTTTTCCATGTTTGGCCACAGTATGATTGTCTTCCTTGTACGAAAATAATTTTAGGGAATCGACTTGCATTATAGGATCCTCAATATTTATCCCAGGCATCACATCTAAACATCAAAATGTAAACTGCCTCCTGGACCAAACCACCAGAAACAGCAGACCCCTTCTATAGGTGGCCTCAATCAATGAAGAAGATTTGCCAATTAACATTCATTGTAGCCTTTGTAAGCAATACAAGCCATGCAACACTGATATTTATATTAGAAATTCTAAACTGGGACAAATATGACGACTTGCAGGTTTTGTTCTCGGAGCAAGTAAAGATTAGAGCAGCAATGAATGAGAAGGAAAACATGTCAAGCGAAATCAAAGCTGAACAAGAAACTATTTGGTCATGTAACATGAAAGAGATTAAAATCATCAAAGAAGAACTGGAAAACGTCAAAACAAAAATGAGTGAGCTGCAGCATGAATACTCAGAGCTGCAACAGGAATTTGAAAAGCTAAAGCGGCAAAGGGGATTATTAGGCTGGAGTTCAGGGTGGAAAAAAATCAGGAAATCCACAGTATTTCAAGGGAAGATGAATAGCGTGGACATACAAGACCAACAGCTCGGTCAATCACCAACAAATAGCAAGAACAGCCACCGAAGAAGACAATCAATCTCCTGAGAGCCCAAAATCATTTATGCATACAGCACAACATAACAGAAGTAATATCTTTTCAATTTTCAAAAGATTTGGCACTCTTGCCAAAGCATCACTAGTGAGAAGGAAGAGGCATTGAGGCATCAGTTGCCAAAGGCAAGGTTGGGGGAGGTTATGGGTTCAATTCAAGTTGGAGTCAAGATGTTAGTTTCGTATCAAAAAAAAAGGCCCTCTTCATTAGGAATCATTTTCATCCTCTAAAAGAATTATCATTCAAAACTTGGTGGTTCTATGCATCAAAATGTTTATGTATCTTGAGCAAGCATATTCTAAAGTTATATTACTCTCAATATCAGTATCATAATTTTCAGACACTGTACATAATGTCATATTGTCAAATGATGAAAGGCATGGTCAACAACTTGAAAGAATTAAACTGGTTAAAAATGCAGTGGAAACATGAAACAAAATATTCTTAGCGAAAGAAAAGAAGAATCAATAGATTCTAGGGATTGAAAAAGCAAAATTAACAAAGAAAAGTAACACCAAAAGGATTAATACTATTCTGCTAAAAAGCAAGGACTCAAGAAAGCAATATAACTAAGAAAATTAAAACTTAGTTTTGATGTCTGAAATAAGCAGTGAAGCTACAAGAATTCATCAAGACCTGCAGCTTCAAAACAGAAAGTTCATGAAAATAGAAACTAACCTAAAGAAAAAACTAAAAAAATCTGGATTTTAGACTATCCCAATCTAATCTGTCTAGTTTAGACAAGAAATTCTTTTTACCAAACTTGTTGACAAAATAGTTATTGCCCATGCCAAATGATGGGTTTCCGTACCAAAGGAACAGAACTAAGATGACAAGACCATGCTCCTTCAACCTAGGAGTAAAATGGCCAATCATTTGCATAGTCAATAATGACGTAGAATGCCAAATACGTAAATATGACAAAAGAATTACTTGGATTCCTTAGGTTGAACTCAGAGACAACAACTTGCTGCATCTCAAGTTATGAGTAAAATGACAAATCACTTGCATATTCAATAATGATGCAGAATGCCAAATATATAAATATGGCAAAAGAATTACTTGGATTCCTTAGGTTTGAACTCAGAGACAGCAACTCATTGCATCTCAAGTTGTGGGTACTGTGAGTAAAAATAGCTATGGCAACCAAAGAGCGAAGAATAATATTAAATTGCATCTATAGAGTAAACTTGATGTTTACATTACAAAGGCTTACATGATGCCCCACACACCAAGCAATAATTGGTGTTACTTATTAACACATGATTATAACTATATATACATATATTCACACATGAACACACACCCATTTGACTGAAAAGAAATATAAAAAGAACACAAGATGCATAATCAACGTTGAAAGGGAAGAAAATGTCTACCTGTGAAGGATGAATCATACAAAGCAACATAATTAGCCACCTGATGTAATGCACACCTGACGGCTGGTATGAAGATTCAACGCCAGCTCATTTTGAAATAAAGCTCAGGGGTATCGAATAGTGAGATAGCTGACTATTCTAAGCAGTAAGCATGGATCAGAAAAGTTTGAATCGAAAGATGAGAGTATCCTTTCAGCTGTTAAAATGCACATGCCAAAACTATTCAGCGTGCATGCAAACGGCAAAATTGAGCTCAATACGTGAAAATTGCAAAGTTCCGGCCTTATTGAAGTTAGTAAAATTGTGACCGGAAATTTATTCAGCAACTACTTCCCCGTGAAAAAACATATGACTTGTTCAAAAGTTGATTTCTCAAGCATCGATGCCACTGACATTGTTCGAACTCTGGAACTACAAAATTTCCAAAGCCTAAGTATCTACCGATCGAAACTAAATGAAATCTCTATGGTTTTGTAAAGAAGTCTAATCCATCCACAACAACAAAAAACATCAACTTAACATGATAAAAGGTGAAAGGAATGGAAGAGAAACTGAATCTACCGGGAAGACCGCATACTGCTCCAAGGAAACTTAGCAACTTCTGCGTCACGATCACCACGCCGGCCATGACCGCCTCGCCGAGCATTGTTCTGCTTCTCAGGCTTAAACTTGCCATCTCCTTTTCCATCCAACCAATGTGATTTCACTTCGTGTTCCTCAACAACACTCGATTTCGTTTGCTTGCTCATGTTCCTCCTCTCCTCTTCGATAATCCGAAGCGGATACAAATCCGGAGAGATCGAGAGAGGCTCCCTCAGAGTCACATAAGCCTTCTTGTAATCAGGTTTAGCAATCAAAAGCCCTCCTCTCTTCTTTTTCTTCCCTTCCATGTTCAAAGTCGAGACCTTTTCGACATCAAACCCGTACAACGACTCCAGAACTCTCTTGATCTCAATCTTTGATCAAATCATACAACAAACAAGGCAACAATCAACAAACGAATGCGGAACTACGCGCGCCGAGATGAGGAAAATTGCATTACCTTTGTTGCGGAAGGGATCGTCTTGATCGCGATTTCTTTGATGTTTTGGAATGAAGTGGGAGCGAGAAGCTTGATTGGGAGATTTGCGAAATGAACGACTCGTCTTCCCAATCGACTCCCCATCGATCTCTGTAAGCGAAATTGGGCAAAAGCATTACAATCAGTGTGCGCCACAAAAACCCTAGAAAAAAACACTACACAAACACAGGATTCAATGAAGTGATGAACTAAAAGGGAGACTAAGGAGAGAAAATGTTTACCGAGAAGATGAGAGCCGCAGAGATAGGGTTTTGTGTTTCGGAGAAGAGATCGAGCTGAAGTTCGCGGGAGTGCCACGGAGAAATTTCAAGTAGGCTAACTAGAGTGGTCGAGGGCTGTGACTATACAGTATGGCCTATAATAAAATGACCACTTTTAATGCACACTTTGAACGCACACTATTATATTTTAACCATTTATAGCTTTTTTTTTATCTCTTCAAGCGTGGGCTCCACATATAAAAAATACTAAAAATGGCTGAAAGACAAGAGTGTGCGTTGAGAGTGTGTTAGATTGTCATTTTCCTTTTGGATAAAGGTCCAGTTATGTGCACCCCACAAAACACTATGGCAAGCCACCGCTAATGTTTTGCTCCAACTAATTTGAGATCCATTAACTTGCCCTTAGTGTTTTGTGGGGTGCACATGGCCGGAACCTTTGGATAAACATTCTTCTCCTCTTAGCGACTAGCTCTAACCCTAAAATCACTTTTTTGAGTTTTCTCTCTTGATTCAAGATCTTAAATCACCGTCGATCTTCTCTTATGATCAGCAGTGGTTACAATCTTCATCTATTTGTATTTTATGTGTTCAATAAAGTGAAGATCTTTTCAGATTTGTGAAGATTTGATCTATTTGTATTTTATGTTGCGGTACATCTTTCTCATCGCTCGTTTTTAGATCGGTGCAGTTATTGGGTTGATCGTTATTTTAGTTGTATTTATAAGTAGTTTGGCTTCCCTTTGTAGGAAGTATTGATTTTGTCTTCTTCTTGTCGGAAAGTTTTAACTTTTCTTCTCCTTGTTGGGAAGTTTCGTTATTCATCGTGTGGTTTTAGCGAGTATTTGTGAACTGTAATATGTTTCAACATTGTAGTGAACAGTCTTTGATTATCAAACTGTTTCAATTTCACAATCGCATTCACATCCAAAGTAATGGTCGTTCTTTTGAACAATTAAGATTAATGAATCAATGTATTTTTTTTATTCTATGTCTGGTCCTGTACAGAGCCATTAATGATTAATGAAACTTTGATTCTTCTTCTTCAAAAAAAAACTAACTTATACTTTGTCAAATCTATATTTGGTTTGGAAGAAATTTTAAAATTCAAAACACTAGTTGGATTAGCGTTTAACATTAAAACATCATATTGCAATTTTGCCCCGTTTTTATCCCTATTTATTAATTTACGCCTATTTATTCGAGGATTATATTTGGATTACACTACGTTTTTTTTGCGGTTATTTGGACCCTTTTTTGGCTTCTTTTACCCCATCCTTGTGAAATGACCCAACTACCCCTCCATATACTCACGTATACCCCAGTCACCTCACTCACACATACCCCAATCACCTCTTTCTCCAACCGCACTCTCACCACTAATTCAAATCCAACAAAATCCAAGCGAAATCCCATCGATTTGATGTCATAGGCGCATTCTTCAACTCGTTTAGTGTCAATTTTGTAATTTTTTGAGGTTTTTCTCCTTTTTAAGTCGGTATTGTTTGTGGTTTTGTTGTTTGGTTTATGGCTGCGATTTGGGGTTTGAATCTTATATTTTGGGTACAAAGTTTTGATAGAATAAAAAAATATCAAGCGATTTTGAACAAAACTCACTATTTTTTTTATCATTTTCATGTATTTTTTAGAAGTTTTGAAAAAAAAATTGTTCGTTCTTGTTGCCCACGGTGTTCAGACGCACAGGACCGACAACTCTTAAGAGGTGTCTGCCACACAAGGCCGACACCTCTAAAGAGGTCTCGGTTAGATCCCTCCGTCACCCATTGAAACTGAGTTTTTTTCACAATCTCGATCAGATTCGGCCGACACCTCGACCAAATTCTGCACGTAATACTTTTTCGTTTCTATGACATATTGCGACTACATCCGACCTTGTTCAACGAAAAAATACACCTACAACACTTGATAATCTAGTACAAGTGATCTACAATGACTAAAACCGATAAATATAGAGGATTGAGGGGTGTTGGGTTGAGGGTGATGGGGTGTGGGGTGAGCAAGGGTATTGTTGAAATTTTGAAAAAACAAATTGAGGTAAATTAAGTAAAAGGTGATGTAAACGAAGTATAAGTTTAAAAACGAGGTAAAAGAAGCAAAATGTGGAGTCGGAATAGCCCCACCCCTTTTTTTAGGTTTCGTAAAGGAAAAAAATGTTGGTGTAGTAACGCATTAGTATTAAAATGCTGACAAAAGGTTACTTTATTAATTATTACTATTATTATTTAATATTACATACATGAAGTATATACGTTATATATTTTTTGAAGTATACATATTTTTTTATTAATGTACATATAATTGTACAAGCTATAAATTTAAATTTTCTTTTTTCCAGATTTTCCACGTAGTGAATGTCTGGCAACAATCTCACCAACTAATTCATACCTGAGCATTGTTGGGTCCGTTTAACGAGTATTAATCGAACAACCTGGTAGATGGGCAAATATTATTTTTTTTAATTAATATGTTTATATATATAATATAATACTAAATAATGTTAATTGTGTGAGTATATAAGTATATTTTAGAATAAATTTATTAATAAATAATATGTCCTTTTATGCCATTTAAATATTATCAACTACTTAATCAGTTACTTTTCTAAACAGTTTTAGTGCATTAGCTAGATCATCAGCTTTCAGCTAGATTATCAGTTATCAGTTAGATTATCAACTATTATTGCCAAACAGAGCCATTGTTGTACCTATATTAGTTGTTGATGGCTTCAAAAAAAAGAAAATATTAGTTGTCGATGCCGTTAGATACACATTGTGGTGTGTTCTATACAAATATCGATGCAACAGTCGAGAGACATTAACAAATGTGTATCAAAAGGATGTCATCCAATTCAAAACATCTTTGGTAAAATGGTAAACACAAGGTTTTTCGAGGTCGTGGTTCAACTCCCATTGAAGTCAAAAAAAAAAAAAGATATCCAATATTTTTCTATAATTACTAAACCTTCCCTTTTAATCTAAGGTCACTTTTATGGGAGTTGTCAGGTTGACCAACTTTGGGCACCCACTTGGGCGCTCCTATTGAGTGGAAACCACATGACACACCTCGGGATTCGAGTCGTACTCGCATCAAAAAATATCAAAGGGTACCCACTAGTGTGCCTAAGTGGCTGCCCACAGTGGGTCAACCAATCATTTTCCTTCTTTTAAAGTAATCAACGTGAATGTCATGTTTAAAAAAATGTCAATAGCTATATATTGGCAGCTGCAAAATTTCTTTAGTGATAAGTATTGATTTTCTTGCTCGCGGGCAGGGGCAGATCTTGTAGTAAAATGCCTTAAGCTACTACAAACCCCCTATATATTTGTAATTTCTTCAAACAAAGAAAAAAATTCTCCAAGCATAGCCCATCCCATTAGAAGATTATTACACCTTAGCCCACCCCATTATAAAATTAAAAAACTCGATGAAAAGGGATAAAAAAAAAAAAAGTAAAGCTCATTTTTTCATTCAATAAAAAGTAAAGAGGCACGACAAAAAAAAACTCATTGAGGTTTAGTGTTCAATTAATTAAAATATTGTTATTATTTTTTTTTTACTATTAGCTCTTAACTTTATCGTCAATTATTTCTTCAACTAGAAATTTATTCTTCATGGTCTTCAATTAAAGCATATAAAATTTTACCCTAATAAGTTTGGTATCAATGTCTTTCCTTATTCTTTTCAATGTATTATTTTTCGTCTCTTTTTGTCATCACTTGCTTTAAGTTTTTATTTTTGGAATAAAAAAAATCTCATCTAGAACTCCAACTAATTTTAGATTGAGGATTTTGTTGTATTCTTTGTTATTGTATTAAATCCATTTTCTCAACAAAAAAAAAATGTATAAAACCAATGATACATTTAGAGTCGCGTTATGTACACCACAACATCCTCTTAGGGCACCCTGTCATTTTTAATTAAAACTAGTTTTATAACCAATTGACAAAAATGCTCTCTCAACCCAATGATTCATATACCCATTCAAATGCCCTCTCAGGGCACACCACTCTCGAAAATTCAATTTTTTTTTACCTAGTCAAGTCGATTTGTCATCGGCCGAACATTGCGCTTGTTAATCAAAAAGTGCGCACCAACCTTATTGATCGCGTTTATCGATTCGTCTCCAGTCGAAGATTTGGCGAGTTTTAAGCGTTTTTAGAGCCTGATGGTTGAAGAAATGAGTAGGAGGCGGACATCGCACACGACAAGGTTAGTTTACATGGTTTTTAGAGGGTTTTTTCTCATTTTCAAAGGTGAACCATGGATGTGAATTCATTGGTCATACAAGACCGAAACATGTTGTAGTATCTTGGTAACCTATAATCGATAACTACCAAAAGGTGTCGGTTACTACCAACCGAGTCTAATCCCAAACGTAACTTTTTATTACACCTCGGTTGGAAGTAACCGAGACATAGCTTAATTTCTCGGTAAAAGGTCACCGAGACCAAACCAGTAGTCTCGGTGAAACACAACCACGTGGTATTAGGGTCCTTCTCACTTAGGCGTCGATTGATATTAGCCAGCACTTACACAATGGTATCGACAAGGAACGTTCAAGACTAAGAGACAGATCATGGCCTTATGTGGCTGAACACTACGGGATTGAATTTAAACACTTACTCGACCATAAAAACTACAAATCTACTTTAAACGAGCAAGAAAATGAGGGGTTTTAGTATATTAAGGCTTTTATGACGTGATGGGAAGGAGAGATGAAGAGTTTTGTTCGATTTGGTAGTGGGATGCTCGTGCTTCAAATGAATGTGTATTGTGGTAAAAGTCCCAGGGTACCCTAATAAATTGTTGGGGTGCCCTGATAGGATGTGGGGGGTGCACATAGCGCGTCACTAAATTTATTGCACGACCCAAATCTCACCCTCATTTTAATCCTTAATCTGGGTCACCGACCCGTAACGTGAGACCCACATCGTGATGTGCACACCAACTGAAGTACGTGGTCGAGGTATATTTTGTAACGACCTTAAGACAGCGGAAGTTAGGAATGGTTGAACTTAGAGTGGAAAACCTTATGATCCTAATTACAACTCTAGTTTGGAGGGATGAGTTAGGATAAGTCTGATGTGATGTTTATACATATTACGATTGTTGTTTGTAATATATTGTATGCAGTAGCTATCCACTGATCCGAGAAATTCGTTTCCTTATTCAAACGACGATGGCGGATCAGACCGGTCTGAGCGACGATAGCGGCACTTCCGGCACACGATATGCTAGCGTAGATGATGTGCACGCCTTGACACAGAGAGTCGCGACGCAGGACCAGCAGCTACAGGAGATGTTACGACTATTGAGGACATTCGCACCAACTACCACTACACCATTGCCACCTACTATTATTCGGGGAGCAGAGACTCCGATTGTTGCGACATCTATGGCTCCGATTTCGTTAGCGACGATTCCCAAGGGAGCGGTTATTGCGCCAGGTACACAGACCGAGGTAGAGACACCTCAGCTACAGACTGAGATAGTACGAGCGGCGGAGGCACCGACTACGCCAGTAGCTGCTGCAGAGACTACTCAGGAGAAGAGTCCTAGGGCCACTACTGAGGTGAGGCAATAGAGAGAATTTAAAAGGCACGACCCAGTTAAGTTTTTCGGTGGTACAGACGTAGCAGCGGCAAAACTTTTCCTGAAGAATCATGAGAAGATTCATACTATCATCGTGACTGAGGAACATATGAGAACGACGATTTCCTTATCTATGCTACAAGGGGAGGCAGATGATTGGTGGACTACCATTGTCACTACCCGAGGCATTCCGCGAGACTGGATCGATTTCAAGATCCAGTTTAACCAGAAATACTTTCCACCGACAGTGTTACGAGCGAAGAGGAATAAGTTCACTTCGCTGCGACAGTCTGTAGGAGAGCCAGTGATGGACTACATGGGCAGGTTTATTCAGTTGTTACCTTCAGATTCAGAGATCGATCGTATCTACTATTTCACGGAGGCTTTGCTACCTGCCATTGGAGGTTCAATAGTCACTACCGAGCCAGAGACTCTTCAGAGAGCATACGAGCAAAGTCTGGCTAGAGAAAGTTACTTGAGTACTCACCACGAGGAGGTTGAGCCTGATCGACCCGAGTTACTGTTAGAGCACCGATCAGAGGGACATGACAGGAAACAAACGAGGAATCCGAACGATGATAGTGGTTCTCGCATGCTGCAGGTGTGTCTCCAGTGCGGACAGCCCGAACATTTTCAAAATCGATGTCATGATTTGTACGAGGTCCAGCAAGATGATGATCAGCCTTAGGCCATTGAGGACATGCACATGGCGACTGAGCCACAGCTGACGGTGGTTCGTGATCCTACCAGAGGTACAGAATTTTCCTGGTTATCATACATCATGCATGGAACCGATTAATTGAAGCTTTAGGTGTTTTAATGTGATGCTGGACGTCAGGTGACAGAGTTAGGGTCAATACTTGCTAGAGTAGCACCGTTTAAACTTAGCAAAGTTGTCTAGGATGTGGCAGACCCACTTAGACTAAAGTCCAAAAGAGATGGTAAGTTTGGGCACAATGGGTTGCCAAAACTAGCCACGAGTACACCTAAAGAGAGGCAGGATCAGATTGGTTGTGATTCATCTTATGATGCATGGACACGTAGTGTACATGGTGGTCACGGTTACAACTTTGTCGAACCTTTTACTGCCTGGGTATAGATAAACTTGCGTCGAGATGCGAGTGGGTTGGGAGGGTTTCCACACTTATAGATTCCTATATTTCCCTTGATTGGGTTATTTCCCTAATTATACTTGTTTACTCTTCTGCTGTGTATTATTGCAATAACTCTATCATAAATTGTTAAATTAATTAATCGAAGGCTGACAAGGCTCTCGAGGTTATTGAGTGATGACTCAGGGTCTGCACTGGTCTAGGCCGGGCATACCCAATTACACAGGGAAATTGGGGCCTGATGGTTGAAGAAAATGAGTAGGAGGCGTATGTCGCACACGACAAGGTTAGCTTACATGGTTTTTTGTAGGTTTTTTTTTCTCATTTTCGAAGGTGAACCACGGACGTGAATTCATTGGTCATACAAGACCAAAACATGTTGTAGTGTCTTGGTAACCTATAATCAATAACTACCAAAAGGTGTTGGTTACTACCAACCAAGTCTAATCCCAAACATAACTTTTTATTACACCTCGATTGGAAGTAACCGAGACATAGCTTAATGTCTCGGCAACAGGCCACCGAGACCAAACCAGTACTCTCGGTGATACACAACCATGTAGCTTTGGGGTGGGTCCTTCTCACTTAGGCGTTAGTTGATATTAGCCGAAACTTACACAAATCGTATCGACAATGGATGTTCGAGACCAAGAGACAGATCATGGCCCTGTGTGGCTGAACACTACGGGATTGAAGTTAAACACTAACCCGGCCATAAAAACTACAAATCTATCTTAAACGAGCAAGTAAATGAGGGGATTTGGTATATTAGAGCTTTTATGACGTGATGGGAAGGAGAGATGAAGCGTTTTGTACGATTTGGTGGTGGGGTGCTCGTGATTCATACGAAAGGATATTTTGGTAAAAGTCTTGGGGTGCCCTAATAAATTGTTGGGGTTCCCTGATAGGATGTGGGGGTGCACATAGCGTGTCACTAAATTTATTGTCACGGCCCAAATCTCACCCTCGTTTTAATCCTTAATCAGGATCACCGACCCGTGACGTGAGACCCACACCTTGATGTGCACACCAACTGAAGTATGTGGTCGAGGTATATTTTGTAACGATCTTAAATTCTAACTTATGCCACGTGTCAATTTAGGTCATACGTGGACCCTTTTGCCGTGATACAGTTGTCCAATTTTCGGTCGTCGACGCCGAGGTATGTTATTTATGTTTTGTGTTTTGTATTATATTGTATAACCCGAATGTTTAATTCCAATGTTTCAAACGTGTGAGGACGTTTGAGTGTAAGTGTTGGTACGGGGAACGGTTTAACTCGAGGGTTTTGTGAAATAACGAGTTTTCGGGTGAACGCTGGTCAGGTAATTAGTAATCCGGGAGACTTACATGAATTAGAAACACTGATAAAATAAAAAATAAATAATAATTAAAAGTTGTAAAACGTGTTCGATACGCTAGTACGTCCGAGGTGACGTGACAAACAAATTTGGTGTTCGAAACGAAGTCGGAAACGCATGTATTATGCGAGAAAAAACTTAAATAAGAGAAAAAAGTCACACATTGAAGTCATAATTTGGTGTTAGAGTTGGTGGCTGGAATGAAAGATAGTAACAAGATTGGTCTCTGGATTAGTGTGTGATAAGAGATGAAGGGAGGGGTATATAAGCCACCCCACCACCTTTTCTCTCTCTTCTCATCTTATTTTCTTCATTTCTCAACTAATCAACGTGAGAGGCAGTGGAGGTTTTGGGATTTTCGACGCGAATTGACACATTAGGAACGCGCAAATACAAAATTGAAGGTCAGATTCTTACTGTCCACGCATACATATATGTTTTGACGTCATTTTTAGGTGTTTTCATCTCAATAATGTTGGGACAATTATTTTAGAAATGGGTTTCTATGATTCCTTTTGCTAGATTTAGAGTGAATGAGATGATCAAAAAGGGAATTGTGAAGTGGTTTTGGTGTTTGGGAATTTTGCCAAAATTTTGTTTTAAAGGAATTTTGAATGATTTTTATAAATCGATGGTTTGGTCAGGTTTTGACGCGAGCCGAGGGTGGTTTGGCGTTGTATGGAATGTTTAGTCGAAGTTGGGATAGGCTCGAAGACGGTGACGCGAGCCAAGGTGTCAAAAAAACCCGTTATAGAGGCGTTTTAGGCAGGACGTCGTGGCAACGCCGTGAGCATTCCAGCTCACGGCGCCACTCACATCGTCTTGGGAAGAGGTCTCAGGGGCCTACGTCTCGAGGATGCCGCTAAGACCAATAAGGTCACGATGTCACCCACGACGTGTTGGGCAGTAAGCCTCACTTTTGACGTCGTGGAGACGCTGCCCAAGCCAATGGACGCCACATCGTCCCGGTAGCGTGAAATTGTTCATAGGAACAAATTTTTATAAAATTTTTGGAAACTCTTAGGAATCTCTCCGGTATCCCAATGGGTCCGAATACGACTTAATACTCGGGTAATCGACCTAAATGAGTGAACAAATAAAATTATGGAAAATTGGATAGGATGGGGGTAATTAATGGGAATTTCAATTTAAATGTATATTAGGGATTTTGAACATCAACGGGACACGGGAGTTCATAGGAGACGTGGCGATGGTCCGTTGAGTGTGTATTAGTTGGATTACAGGTAAGTAAACTAGTGAGAACTTTTTATAGTTATTTCTTGAGTTTTAACTTATTTTTATTGCTCTGTTTATCAACATATCTTTTGAAATCTTGGTTGGTTGAGTGGTCCACTGGCAAGGGAGTTATAGTTACTTTTACCTGCGATGTGAGCTCTTATCTAGGCATTGTTTATATCACCCAGTTGAGTATACGCTGGGGGCTCTTATCCGGGTCTATGGATATCTCATAGTCGCAAGGGTTAGGGCTGGTAGGTTGTATTTGCATCCTAAACCCGAGTCTTGTAGGTTTTACCTCGACTCAACGATTGTTGTTGGGACTCCTTGCTATTCTATTTCGTAATTCGGACACTCACTTTCCGATTGATCTATTTACAGTCTTATACGTTCATGTGTTCCTTATTTCTTTCTTTCTATTAGCATGAATGTGAACTGATGTTTATTTATTTCGAAATGTTGTATTATTGTTCTATTTGGCGTTACTTACCTGAGCTCGTCATTCTTGTGTTTGACGAATGGCAGATCCATAGTCCAGCAAGGGAAAGGCTCCGAAGCTTAGAGATTTGCTTTAAGATACTAGAGCACGTCTTTCCTCTTGACTGAGTAGGTGATTTATTTTTGTATTATTGTATTATATATATATATATATATATATATATATATATGATGTTTTGAAATATGGGTTTGGGGTTATGTAAGAGATTCTGGGCATGTATATCAATATGTTGTTCTCCTCTGACTGATCATTTATGATGATATACATATGCAGGATTTCCACACTCTAGGATGTTTTATTTTAATATGTCTGTGATTATTTGATTAGTTTGAGCTTTTGTTTCCACTATATTGATGATAACTCACTAATCAATGTTATAAACTGGTAAAGGAATTTTAATTGGTAAGAAAAGGCTGACTAGCTTTGCGTGATTCGTCGAGACGAGCTCAGAGTTTCACGTAAAACTAGGCTGGGCGAGGTTCAGTTTAAGGTTTGAAAACTGGGGCCATCACATATTTTATATTTGTTGTGGTGTATTACTAGTGTAATGTATTTGTGTAGATTAATTAAGTCGGTTTATGTAGATATGGGTGTCGAGCCGAGAGCGGGGGTGCGCCTCGAGTTGTGTGCGAGCCGTGGGACTAGGTAGAGAGTTGTAGGTAATTCAGTAAATAAATTTTACAAGTTAAAGTGATCAATTTGCATATTCATACACATATTACATTGTTGAAATCAAATAAGCCTATAGTTGAAACAAAAATCTGACACTTTTGTTACGCCTCGAGATCCGTGTGACAACACATCCTAATGCAACTTTGTGTCAAGTTTAAAGTTAGTTGGTTGATGTTAGTAGGAAGTAGGAATAATTAGTGACCATGAGATTGCATGGAAATGTGGTTGTACACATTTGATGAAACGAAAAACTATAAATACAAGTGTAGCGTTTTTCCTTAGCATGCATGAACCTTTCCACTTGAACAAAACAAATTTGGGGCTGGAGTTTCTAAGGGTTGAAAAATATTGCTTATAGTGTTTTAAGAGAAGCTAAAGTGATCGAATTATAGAAGATCATAGGGATATAAGCCACAAGCTAGATAAACTTCTAACCTTGTTATTTTTCCAATTCATATGGTTTTTTAGGCATGAATGATGGGGCTTTTCTATATAATCCATTTCAAGCCATTAAAGATGTTGTTTACAATCAATTTGAAGCATTGATTTGAAATTCAAAGTTTCATTTTCATATTTTCAACGTTGCCCAAAATTTGAGAGAGAAACTGATTTTCATAAATTCAGTAATGGAGATGACTTTGTTTTGGAAATCTAAAACCATATTTGAATTCCTTGTTCAAAACCCTTCACTCCACTGTCAAAGTTTTCCAAATTTGGTGTTGTATTTATCAAGTTATGATTTTTTTAAAGTTTCATGTGTTCTTCCCCAATTTCATATATATGCATGCTTTGATCTCAAATTTTTATGAATGTAATCTAATATATCAGAGTGCCTGCCTTGTTTGTTGTTGTGGAGGGTGTATTGGGTCTCTAGTGGAGGAGAACAGGGATGCAAGGCATTGGAAAAGGCCATTTCCATGGAAAACCCAAAATTCTGGTTGCGGAATTCTGAGTTTCCCAGATCACCTACCGCATTAGACGTAATGGATAGCGCGCTAGACATGCCAAGATCGAATAGCACGTTGGGAGCTTCTAGTGCACTAGAGAACCTCCCTAGAGCGCTAGAGCTTCTAGATAACAGAAAATTTGCAAGTCGTTAACACCTTCTAATGCCCATAACTTAAGCAAAAAAACCTTAACCAAAGTCCTAAACACATTCTAAACATGATAAATTGATACCAGGGACTTAAGGGAAGGTCTCGAGAGTTTGAAAGCGAGATTTAGGGTATCAGGAAGGCCGTTAAAGCTAGGATATTCATTGCTTAATGTGAGTAAACACGTTGATATTTTATTCTACATTTCATGTTCATGTTATGCCTTGTTTCAGTAGTCTATCTTGACTATAATTACCATTGTACTCTCGTATCACGATCCTTATTTGTTATTCCTCACTTGTTAAGTTTGACTATCATGATATTGTAATGAATTGATTTTCCTTGAATCCATTCACGTGCCATATGTCTTTCTTACTGTTTTGTGGTGATTACTTTATAAATAGTATGTTATTAAGATTATAGAGATTATGAATGGAATAATGGACTTGTGCTCTTGAATATTGTGCTTTGCAGCATAGCTATGCCTTGAAATCCTTTACCGA
This sequence comes from Stephania japonica, assembly GCA_039657345.1. Taxonomy (NCBI): domain Eukaryota; kingdom Viridiplantae; phylum Streptophyta; class Magnoliopsida; order Ranunculales; family Menispermaceae; genus Stephania; species Stephania japonica. The sequence continues at coordinate 36,064,516 of CM077564.1, read as the reverse complement.
GTCACTTTTTGTAATTATAAAGTAGTTATAGAATCTAGAGTCCCTTGCAATATATTAGAGATGCGCTGCACACGGGGTTAGGTACTTGGGATGTCGACATTTGGCACTATGACACGACACATGGGGTTAAAGTCCCTAGGGTTGTCGATACACTGGGGTTAGAGTCCCTACTGTCCATTTAGTGGCCTTAGGCTTAAATGACCTATGTCACGGCCGGTCGGATCTAGATTATAACTACTTAGCCCAGTGTCAGTTTCATTTACTTAACTGTGGTATTTTTTAGCATTTTCGTATGTTAGTCATTCTTTGTGAAATATGCTTTTAAATACCATTAGTCTTATTTGGAAATGTGAATAAACATGTCTTCAGGAATTACTATTACCATTTGTGTTCACCATCCTTTTTATGACAGTAGGTGCAGATCCGTCGACTAGCAGGCTCGACAAGGAAAATATCGGCAACTACCTCCGAGCCTGTGGCGTGTTTCTGCTTTTGACATTGTAGGTCTTTTGATATTTTGTGTATTATACTATTTGTCTTTTAGATACATTTTGGGGTTGTATATTGGGTTGAACGTTTAGTTCCCCGACTTTTGATGACTATCACACTATTTATATTTGCCATTTTTTTTATATATTCATGTGATCGTTATTTCCTGCTTTCCACATTTAAGATTTATTTAATTGCTTTTGCATAACTGTAAAGACTTCCGCTTAATTAATTAATTCAATAAAAGTTTTAATTAACTATAAAATTTAATAATCATTTGACAAGTGTATTACTTATCCTCAACATGTGTATTAATGAATGTAGGATATAAAGACTGACTAATACGTAGTTAAGTCCTACGTGGTTGAAATTAGGGCATAATTACAGGATTAGGTCGTGCGGTGCCCTAGATTAGGGAAGGGGCCGTCACAGTTGGTATTAAAGTCAAGTTCTCGAAAAGTAAAACACAAGCCTTAGAAGTGGATACTAGACGATTCTTGCCTAGAAATCATTAGTTAGGAAGTGAGCGAAAGTGAGATGGGCCATTATATGTACATGTTAATTTCCATATGTATATATGTGTATATATACGCTATATACGTAGTAGCTTATACTAGGGGTGGCAATAAGTGTCCAGACCCGTTTGTCCGTATTTGTCCATTCCCATTTTAAACGGGTCTGGACATAGTTTTCCTTAAAAAAATATGGGTCCAGACCTAAAATTTTTGTTCGTTTTAAAAACGGGGTACGGGTCCAGACAAAATTCTCAAAAAAATAGGTACCGGTTTAGTGATTAATTCATAGGGGTATTCTTGTAATTTTTCTCATATTATATAACAAAACCCAACGTTTTTAGGGTTTCTCGCTCTCATCTCTCTCACCCTTGCCCTTTCCTCCATATGCAACGAACCTCTCACCCCATCTCTGCAACGTCCCTCTCGATCTCTCTGCTTTCGATGCGCCCTTCCCGCCATTGATGAAGGTGAGATCAATGTTAGCATGTACATCTCCCGTTTCATCTACAACTGATTTTAGCTTTTAATTTTAGCCTTGCTCGTCTTGAGCATCAGCTCTGTTATGCCCTTTAATGGCCATAGCAACAAGCAAAAGAAGAAGTTATGGTCATGGGCACTGGATGGACAAGCTTAGGCATCGATCACCACCTCTAATTTATGCTTTAAGGGTTTCAATGTTAATGCTCTTAAGGTTGATGAAGTTTATGGGTTGAAGAATTGGAATGGAGATTTAGTGTGTTGGAATTCATATAGTAATGGAGGATTCTAATGGGCCTATTCTTGTAATAGTTGTTTTTCTTGAATTTTTTATCTGGGGCTGTGATGTTAAAGACATTTTTGTATATTCTTTTCTAGTCATTGTATGCATTGACAAAGATTAGAGAAGGTTTTATGTTTTTGTGATTCTCTCATAACACATCAACCAATTAATTGTAAAAAAAAATTTCAAAATATTTAAAAATGGGCTCGGACAAAAACGGGTTTCGCATCCTTTATAAAAATACGGGACCGAATAAAAAAACATGTCCGTTTTAAGAACGGGTAAGGGTCTGGACACCATTTTTAGTTGTTATTAAGGAAGGGTGTCCGAACCCGTTCCTGTCTAGACCCTTTTTTTTGCTAGCCCTAGCTGATATCATATCAACATGCAGACACCGATGGCGGGTTCACACGAGGGCGGGGACACCGAAGCTAGCGGCAGTCGGCCACTTGTTATATCTCTGGACGACTACCATGGGTTGTCTAATCGTGTAGCAGCTCAAGGACAACACCTAGCCGACTTCATCACCTTCATGACTACAGGAGTAACCACACTATTACTGGCCGATCCCACCACTACTCTGGCTACTACTACCGCAACACCCCCAACTATAGAGACTCTGACTGCACTGGCCACTACTATAGTGGAGTCATGGGCACTAGCACCACTGGTAGAGCCAGCAATACCTTGTCCACCAGAGGTACTGATCATTACAGTATAAACAACAAATCCAGCGGAAGACACACCCACTACTACACCTACTACTTATGAAACTACTGGCTTGTCAAGAGACGCCAAGTTAGTGAAGGAGTTCATCAAACTCAGTGTTAGGGCATGTGCCCTAGGTTAATCTATAAACATTGTTTATCTTACAATTTTTAGTTAATAAAATAGAGATTTTTCATTTGTTGTTTTATTATAAGTGATTGCATGTTTACCTTATAATAAGATCAATGGGTATTTATTGAAATATCCGAAATGTCCCTAGTCAGTCATTATACTGGGAACTATAATGAATTAAGACTAGTGTGGTCTTGATTGATGGTCATGTGATGATTATACATATAGGGATACGAATTGAGATCATGAGTACTTGTTAAGGAACAAGGTACTGGATCGACCCGCTATGAGAACACCACATGAATTCAGTTATAGGTGTTACTTTTGATAGGTAATCATTTAGTCCTTCGATTTGAGATTACCATAGACTTCAATATTAGGAGCATAGTAATTTGACACAATCAAACGTTATCTTTAATCAGACGATTATAAAGGTTGTGATTGGTTATCATGTGAGCAATATGTGAAGGTGTGTAATCAATAAAGAATTTGTCATTCTCGTAAAGAGAAAGATATCAGTGGGTCCCTCAATGTGTTAGATTGTTAAATGGTCAAGTCCAAGTGAATTGATATGATCAATATCACTTGGATGTTTTTAATCTATCTAAAGATCAAGACTAGTACGATTGAATATTAAGGGTGACTTTTCATGGCTTATATTTAATTAAAGGATATCGCACGACAAAAGGATATGATATACATTATTCATTAGGTTGTATCGATTTTGATATTCACGCTGCTTGGGTAGTCATAATGCCTTGCTAGAGACCGCTTATGCCTTGTGAATTTATATTATATATATATATATATATATATTTTATATAACCCATTATATATAACTATATGTATACCTCCACACTTGTTTTATTCCAACCCTCGCGCGCCAACAAGTTCACTCGGGCGTACTCGCACTCTCGCGACTCCATCGGGTGTTCATAACTTCATGAATACCCGCGTTACCCAGCTAGTTCATTTACTATTTAATTTATAAATATCATACACGTCATTCAACACACAAATACATCACAACAACGCACACATACACGCTATTCAAGGTACGCCGAACCAAATTCCAAGCTTAATCCCATTTAATTACGATTCAGGTTAACGCTAATCACTAAATTAAGTAACGAGTCATTACACGAAGTACCCAACTCCAAAACGTTGATCGAGACATTTATTTTAGGTTTGGTGACATATAGTCGAGACTTATCTTCTAGGTTCAGTGTTATCAAACCTAATCTCTTTGATGAAATTTGGTTAACAATTGTCGACCTAAAGGTTAGACAGGTGCTGATTGACTCTTTAATTAAAGATTCGACAGGCTTTGACCGACTCTTCAACTAGAGATTCGAACTTGTAAAGCCGAGCCACTCAATGATGTCCTGCAAATCACAAAAAGATAATGTGTGGAGGGATGATGGAGGGGTGCACATTCCTTATCTCGATTAGGGAAATGCCCAGCATTAAACCCTAATTAAGCCCAGTTCACTAGCCTGACTTAATTAGAGCCAACAATCTATTATCAACTGTTAACAAACCTAACTTGTATATCTTGGTAATCGATTAATAAATAAACCATAAAACAGCATAAATTAAAACTTTATTGATAATCCTCAAGATATACGAAATTGGCATAAACCTCGGTATAAAAATCATAACCAACCCTGGTTATTAAGAAACAATAATTCGTACAATATAAATACCACAGGGAAGATCAATACACCGTAAAGAAGACTATAGACTCTTCTCCATTCCTGATTTGGAAAGCACATCGACAACCTGAAATGTTAATTTGGGGGATGAATCCTTTAACTTGCTCAGTAAGTGATGCTCATAAATCAATCAACTATCAATTAATATCAATGAATCAATGAAAAACAATATGAACCTAAAAAATATCTATTTAGGCATTGAAAATGATATAAGAAACACATAATGGAATGCAAGTCAAAGGTAAATTTGCAACTGTACCTATGACTTGAAAATTTGAGTTTCAACATAGAGTCGTACACTCACGTCACTTAAGAATACAACCACAGAATCCACATTTGGCCGACATGGGATTCTGTTGGTTTATTCAAGCTTGACTGACCTACTAACTCTAATTGGACAATGTCGACTAAGGTAAAACTCCAACTGTGACGGCCCTAATTTCCCCGTGCAATTGGGTACGCCCGGCCTAGACCCGTGCAAGTCCCAAGTCATCACTTGGCAACCTGACGAACCTAGTCAGCCTTCGATGCAGTCAATTGAGTAATTTATGAAAGAGTTATTGAAATAATACACAGCGAAAAACTAAACAGTTGGCAACCTGACGAACCTAGTCAGCCTTCAATGCAGTCAATTGAGTAATTTATGAAAGAGTTATTGCAATAATACACAGAAAAAAACTAAACAGCATAACAAGGGGAAATAACTCAATCAACAGAAATATAGGAATTATATAAGTGTGGAAAACCCCGAGTATTCATGTACAATTCGATAAGCATGTATACATGATACCAGTCTCACCAAAAAATGCCAAGTTCAATAATCCCAAAAACATAAGTATGAAATGATATACAAATCAGCAAAACATAAACACATACTATAGAGTCTCTCTGATCATGCTGCTAGTCCTCAAAGTAGGTCTCCTAGGCAGGGCCCCTTGCCCTTCCTGCTCTCCACCCTATCTGCACCCATCGTCACAAACTAGACGGTGAGCAACTGAAGAAATCAAAAGTAGTGCCAGAAGAATGTAACAGTAATTTATGATTTAACAACAAAGCAGTCTAAATATCATGCGGAAATGAAATACAGGTAAGTAAATAAATCAAGTGCATGATAAACAGACTGATAGATAAACAATCGAAATTTGCATGTTCTAATATTCAAAAGAGGCCCATGAGTGGTCTAATCTCACAGCAATACGGCAAAGATCTCGCAAGATCTCCCCGGGCAATGTCGCAACACTAGCACAGCTTGAAATCGAGAGTCATCGCAACACCTCTCGAATCCAATACCCAGTACACACAACACTAGGGGTGGTCAGTTACCCCTACAGGAGGTACCCTCGTTGTCCCAGCTAATGCGAGACCACATGATACCTTTGAGACACACACCATGCTAAGAACATACAACAAAGAATATGAAATGGAATTTCAAACAAGGCTCAATTCAACATTATCAATGAATAGAGGAATGTATAAATCACATGTCATTTCCTTACTGGCCTACTAACATACACATATATAAGGTACGTATGTACCTACCTGAACTATTGCAACCCGCGAACACACTCTCGTCAATCTAACGCATTCCCCGCGAGTTCTTGACTAACTGATAAAGGTTTAATCCACGAATATTAGTTTAAGGTTAGTACCTCGTTTTAGGGTGTTTCTTATATGTTTAGTTCAAATACACTTAATTAAGGCGACTCAAACCATCGTGGATGAATCCATCTCTATGATTATTGTCCTTTTCATAAAACATATCCCTCTTTGAGCTCTTGTTGGGCCCAAACACCAACTCCATAAACATTTAAATGTTTTATTTGTTGGACTCTTGTTGGGCTTTAACATATAAGCCCATAACAAAGACCATCACATACCTATTATGGGCTTTACCATCTAATTATCTTGTTGGGCCCTTATTGAGCTCTAATACAAACCCGTTTACATTTTATTATAATTATAAACTATCCATACACATCACTTTTTATTTCAATACACACCAACACATAAAATAATACACTTTATGGTCACACACCCCAAACTGTGATGCACACACATACACTGTGTACACCCCATATCACACACATCCCACTGTTATGTGCACACAACACCCCACTTTTGTGTGCACCCTACTGTTATACACACCCACACACACACATGCACAAAACATGGTTGTTGGACATAGGGAAAGAGGTCATCTTCGGTCAACGACATCGTCGGAGAGTCCCTTCCGATTAGCCTCGACCGAGGGACGACACACTAGCCACAACGAAACTCAAAATAGTCCCAACAGTCATGAAAACTGAACTCATATAGGCTTCCCAAACACACTCTAATCGAGCTCACACAAGCATCACATGGGGGCACCACCTCCGGCCAGTGGAGTGGTCGGAGGATCACCTCCGATCAGCCGTGATCGGGGATGGTCCCACCAGCCACGGCAGCACCAAAATAGTGGCCAAAACAGTCCCAAAAATGGTGCAAAATGAGTAAAAACAGTGAACTGTTGAGAGAGAAAGTAAACTGTCGAGAGGGAAAGGAGAGAGAGAGATGGAAGAGACTCACCTAGGCATCTCCGGTGAGCGGTGGAGGCTCTAACGCCGTGATGGGTGGCGGTGGTGACGGTCCAGCCAGGGGGAAAACGAACTGCCAAAGTGGAGGCTGAGAAAGGTGAGGGAGAGTACAAGCCGAGAGAGAAGAGGGAAAGAGAGGTGAAAAAGACTCACCTAGGCGTCTCCGGTGGGTGGTGGAAATGCCATTTCCATGGTGGGTGGCGGTCCAGCAGAGAGGAGGCGACACAACCGAGAGTGAGAGAGAGAACGTGAGGCCGAGAGTCGAGGGACCGAGAGAGCAAACGAGAGAGAAAGAGAGAGAGAAGGATGTCGTCCCAGTCTCTGACCACCTCTGGCTTGGTCGGAGGTCCGGTGGTTTGGTAATGGCAGTGGAGGTGAGTAAAGAGGAGAGGTGGCGGTGGTGTTTGAAGGAGATGATGAATAGTAGGGTTTGCAAACCCACGTTTTGTATATATATCAATCAAATGACCTTTTTGCCCTTACCTTAACACTTGTTCACTTCTTGGACAATTGCCCTTATGGGTCTTTTACCACATCATCTCATCTTAACATACATACACATCACAATGCAAATCTCATGGCCCTCCTCATTATGATGTGTCACTTTAACAGTTTCTATTCCATAGTCCGCATGTTGCGAGACTATCCGAATCCCACATTGATTTTACATTTCCTCGGTTCATATTTCTCCGAAATTTGGTTCACTGCGCCCGTTTTCTCGCCACATCCCATCAACTAATTATTTAAATTATTAGAAAATTTATTTATTGGTATTCTTCATTATGTTTTTATCCCCCGTTCAACTAGACGAAACCTCACTCAACCAAAAGTCACCTGAACGGCTCGAGACCCATAAAATACTAAAATACTAATACATACATCACAAAATCATAAAATTTACCTCGGCGTCGACTCCCGAATTTTGAAATACAGTCCAGTATTCACATAGCCGGGTCACAATCCTGACAAGTGTAACACAAGTCAGTCAAGAATTTGGGGTTGTTACAGTTTCCCTCACTTATTAGAATTTCGTCCTCGAAATTTAAACTAATAAGTAAACTATTTTACAAACTTACCGGAATCAAATAGGTAGGGAAAGTGCTCGCGTATGTAGGACTCTAACTCCCAGGTCAGCTCCGCGTTTCCATGAAATTGCCATTTCACAAGCACCGAAGGAATTTCCTTGTTCCTCAACGTCTTGACTTTGTGGTCAACGATCTAGATCGGTTGCTCCTCGTACGTGGTATCGTCCTGCAACATGATCTGGCTCAAGTCGACCATCGGTTGCCGCCCTTCGGTTAACTTGTCTAGTCAAAGCATCGAAATGTAGAATACTGAATGAACACCAGCGAGCTTTGGCAGTAACTTTAACTGATATGTAACCTTACTGACCCTCTTCATAATCTGGAAGGGACCGATAAACCTCGGAGCGAGCTTCCCTTTGATTCCGAATCGTTTGTGACCCTTCAGAGGTGAGACTTTTAGGTATATATAGTCTCCCAAGTCGTACTGAAGCTCATCGTGATACTGATCGTAGTATTTCTTCTGCAGCTCTTGGGCACCCTTAAGTTTCTGACAAATCTGTTGTACCTTCTCAGTATGATCAACAACAATCTCAGGACCAACTGTCACAACATCCTCTTGCTCAGCCCAACAAGAAGGTGATCTACAAGGCCTACCATAGAGTGCCTCGAACGGTGCCATATCGATACTTGCCTGATAACTGTTGTTTTACGCAAACTCACACAAATGAAGGTACTCTTCCCATAACCCGACGTATTCCAAAACACACATCCTGAGCATGTCTTCAAACACTTGGATCAACCTCTCAGACTATCGTCTGTTTGTGGATGGAACGCTGTACTCAACTCCAGTCTAGTGCCAAACCGAGCCTGCATGCTCTGCCATAATAATGAAGTGAACTGTGCCCCTCGATCTGATACAATCGATAATGGAACTCTGTGCAATCTGACAATCTTACGCTCGTAGAGGATGCTCAGTCTGTTAACTCTATATGTAGTGGATACCAGTATGAAATGAGCAGATTTCGTCAATCGATCCACAATTACCCAGATGCTGTCGTGATCACGAGGAGATCGGGGTAAGCCACTGATGAAATCCATAGCAATGTGCTCCCAATTCCATCGAGGAATGGGTAGGGGCTGCAGCAATCCTCCAGGCCATCGATGCTCAGCCTTCACGCGCTGGCATATCTCACACGCCCAAATAAACTCCGACGCATCGAACTTCATCCCTAGCCACCACAAAAGACATCACATGTCAGCGTACATCTTGGTTCGACCCGGATGCACAGAAAAACAGGAACGATGAGCCTCTTGAAGTATCTCGGTGCGTAAGTCAGCCACCAATGAAATCCACAGTCGCTCGCGATACCTCAAGCAAGAGTCTGTCGACCGACTCCAATCTGGATACTCTGAACTGTCTACCATCTCACTATAACGTTGGTATGACTCATCGCCTTGCTGTCCCTCGAGAACAGTCTGTAGTGAAACGGTCTACAATCTCATATGACCACACATCTGTGTCCTGGTAGTCATCGGCACATCCGCTGAACTCATCATCTCTGCTGCCTCAAGTAACGCATACTCGTGATTCATACGACATACAACTACCTCTGCATCAGATCCTTTGCGGCTCAAAGTATTGGCAACAACATTGGCTTTCCCCGAATGATACTCAAGTGCGAAATCGTAGTCCTTCAAGAATTCAAACCAACGTCTCTGTCTTAGGTTGAGTTCCTTCTGAGAAAACAAGTACTTCAAGCTCTTTTGGTTTGTATACAACTCGAAGCACACACCATACAAATGGTGTCTCCAAATCTTCAGTGCAAATACGATCGCCGCCAACTCTAAATCGTGGGTTGAGTAGTTCCTCTTACGAACTTTCAGCTGTCATGATGCATAAGCGATAACTCAGCCCTCTTGCATCAGCACACCACCCAAACCAATCTTCGACACATCGGTATACACGGCTAAGTCTTTCCCGGTCTTGGGCAATGCTAAGACAAGCATGGTCATCAATTTCTCCTTTAGAGTGGAGAATGCCTGCTCACACTCTTCGTTCCAATCAAACCTCGCATTCTTCTGCATCAGTTTCGTCATCGGTGTAGCGATCTTGGAGAAATCCTGCACAATAGTAACTTGCTAACCCCAGGAAACTGCAAATCTGAGTCACGGCAGTCAGAGTAGGCCACTTGATCACGGCTCTGATCTTCTCTGGATCAACGACAACACCGTCAGCTCTAACTACATGCCCTAAAAATCTGACCTCTGGTAGTCAAAGCTCGCACTTGCTAAACTTAGCGTAGAGTCGGTGGTCCCTTAGAGTTTGCAACACTGCTCGTAGATGCCCCTTGTGCTCTTCACGAGTCTTGGAAATAGATGAGGATGTCGTCGATGAACACAATCACGAATCGGTCTAAGAAATCTCTCATCATTCGGTGCATTAGGTCCATAAACATCGCCGGCGCATTAGTCAATCCGAACGGCATGACTGTGAACTGGAAGTGACTGTATCTTGTGCTAAATGCTATCTTCTCTTGATCCTCAGCCCTGATCCTGAGCTGGTGATAGCTTGACCTCAGATCTATCTTAGAAAACCACTGCACTCCGGTCAACTGATCAAACAAATTGTTAATGTGCAGTAACGGATACTTATTCTTCATTGTAACCTTGTTCAATTGCTTGTAGTCGATACAAAGCCTCAAACTACCGTCCTTCTTCTTGATGAACAACACTGGTACTCCCCATGGCGACATACTAGGACTGATGAAGCCCAACTCTAGCAACTCATCTAGCTGACTCCTCAAGCTCTCGGGGTGCCATCCTATATGGTGGTATCGAACTCGGTCTAGTCCCTAGGACTAAGTCAACTATGAAATCGATCATCTTCTACGGTAGGCAGATCCTCGGGGAATATGTCAGTGAACTCGCACACGATCGGTACATCTTCTATGTCAACCTCTTGTATCACACTAGTACTCATGGCGCTCGCAACAATCTCGACATCGCCACTCGTGGCCTCTCTGCCTCTGGTGATCGAAAGTAATGGTGCGTTAACCTGAATGTTGATCTCTGTACCATCTGCCAACAGAATCGTGATAGTCTTCTCGTAACAACCGATGTGAGCATGGTATGCTCCCAACCAATCCATGCCCAGCAATGCATCGAACTCGAGAAACTCAAACACCCTCAAGTTAGCAAGAAGCTCGTAGCCCTCTATCTCTACTGGACCCTCAACATATTGAAAGTTCAGGTAAATCTTGTCCCCAACAGCCGTGTTAAGGATCAAGGGTCTACTAAGCCTAATGGGTCTCAACTCTAACATGTCTACCATACGTCCGAAAATAAACGAAACAGTGGAACCAGAATCAAACATGGTATGCATGAATATATTACAGATAGAAATCATACCCTCAACTAGGTTTCGGGACGCCCCCAGATCTGGCTCAACTGCCGCCTGCACCCGCTCCCTCTGGTGCGATGATGTTGTGTCTGTGTCCTCTCAGGTTAAGTGCACTGAGCCTGGATGTGGCCAATTCTGCCATATCTGTAACATGTATGCGTATCTTGTGTACCCTGAGTCTGACCCTGTCCTCGACTCTATGTAGATCTCTGAGTCTGAGTCTGCCCTAACCTCTGTGTCTGTCTCTGTCTACCTCCTTTGCCAGAATCTCTGCTCGCCATAGGTTGTCCCTGTGACTGCTATATAGGTCTCATAGGCTGTGGAGGATGACTAGCAAAGCTCGGCACTGGTGGAGTCATCCGTGCCGTTCGAGTAGGTGGTGCAATGGATCCTACACTCGGAGCTCTAGAATCTCGGTAACAAAGTTTGTTCTTCCTCCTTTTCTTGTCCTGGTGATCCTCTAATCTAGTCTCCAGTCTGACCGGTCTCGCCTCCTTTGGGTGAGAAATCAGATAACTCTCTCTAGCCAAACTTCGCTCGTATGCCCTCTTAAGAGTTTTTGTCTCGGTAGTAACAATTGAACCTCTAATAGCCGGTAGTAAACCCTTTGTGAAATAGTAGATACGATCGACCTCTGAATCTGTTGACCCTTCAGCATAAGGTAACAACAGAATAAACCTGCCCATGTAGTCTATCACTGGCTCTCCTATAGACTGTCGCAATGAAGTGAACTCATTCCTCTTCGCCCGTAACACTGTCGGTGGAAAGTATTTCTGGTTAAATTGAGTGTTAAAGTCGATCCAGTCTTGCGGAATGCCTTGAGTAGTGACAATGGTAGTCCACCAATCATCTGCATCCCCCTATAGCATAGATGAGGAAGTCGTCGCTCTCATGTGATCTTCAGTCGCGATGATAGTATGAATCTTCTCATGATTCGTTAGGAAAAGCTCTGCCGCTGTTGCGTCTGTACCACCGAAAAACTTGACTGGGTCGTGCCTCTTAAATTCTTTCCATTGCCTCGCCTTAGCAGTGGCCCTAGGACTCTTCTCTAGAGTAGTGATCGGAGTGGTCTCTGCAGCAGCTACTGGCGTAGTCGGTGTCTCCGCCGCTCGCACTGTCTCAGTCTGTAATGGAGGTGTCTCTGCCTCGGTTTGCGTACCTGTCGAGGCAACCGCTCCCTCGGGAATCACTGCTAACGGAATCAGAGCTGTAGATGTCGTAGCAATCGGAGTCTCTGCTCCTCGAATAATAGTAGGTGGCAATGGTATGGTTGGAGTCGATAGTGTAGTGGTAGCTGGCACGAATGTCCTCAGCAGTCGTAAAATCTCCTGTAGTTGCTGGTCCTGTGTTGCGACTCTCTGTGTCAAGGTATGCACATCATCTGCGTTAGCATATCTTATGCCGGAAGTGCCGCTATCGTCGCTCGAACCGGTCTGATCCGTCGTTGTCGTCTGAATAAGGAAACGACTTTCTCGGATCAGTGGATAGCTACCGTATACAATATATTACAAACAACAATCATAACATGTACAAACATCACATCCGACTTATTCCAACTCATCCCTTCAACTAAAGTTCTAATTAGGATCGTAGGGTTTTCCACTCTAAGTTCAACCATTCCTAACTCCCGCTGTCTTAATGGTTTGTGTTTTAAATCACGAGTCAGGTTTTTATAACCTTAGGCTCTGTTACCAACTGTGACGGCTCTAATTTCCTCGTGCAATTGGGTACGCTCGGCCTAGACCCGTGTAGGCCCCAAGTAATCACTTGGCAACCTGGCGAACCTAGTCAACCTTTGATGCAGTCAATTGAGTAATTTATGAAAGAGTTATTGAAATAATACACAACGGAATACTAAACAGTAATAACAAGGGGAAATAACTTAATCAACGGAAATATAGGAATTCTATAAGTGTGGAAAACCCCGAGTATTCATGTACAATTCAATAAGCATGTATACATGATACCAGTCTCACCAAAAAATGCCAAGTTCAATAATCTCAAAAACATAAGTATGAAACAATATACAAATCAGCAAAACATAAACACATACTATAGAGTCTCTCTGATCCTGCTGCTAGTCCTCAAAGTAAGTCTCCTAGGCAGGGCCCCTTGCCCTTGCTGCTCTCCACCCTATCTGCACCCACCGTCATAAATTAGACAGTGAACAACTGAAGAAATCGAAAGTAATGCCAGAAGAATGTAATAGTAATTTATGATTTAACAACAAAGAAGTCTAAATATCATGCGAAAATGAAATACAGGTAAGTAAATAAATCAAGTGCATGATAAACAGACTGATAGATAAATAATCGAAATTTGCATATTCTAATATTCAAAAGAGGCCCATGAGTGGTTTAATTTCGCAATAATACGGCAAAGATCTCACAATATCTCCACGGGCAATGTCGCAACACTAGTGCAGCTTAAAATCGAGAGGCATCGCAACACCTCTCGAATCCAGTACCCAGTACACACAACACTAGGGGTGGTCAGTTACCCCTACAAGAGGCACCCTCATTGTCCCAGCTATTGCGGGACCACATGATACCTTCGAGACACACACTCATGCCAAGAACATACAACAAAGAATACGGAATGAAATTTTAAACAAGGCTCAATTCAACATTATCAATGAATATAGGAATGTATAAATCACATGTCATTTCCTTACTGGCATACTAACATACATACATACAAGGTACGTATATACTTACCTGAACTATCGCAACCTGCGAACACACTCTCGTGAATCTAACGCATTCCCCGCGAGTTCTTAACTACCTGATAAAGGTTTAAACCCCGAATATTGGTTTAAGGTTAGTACCTCGTCTTAGGGTGTTTCTTATATGTTTAGTTCAAATACACTTAATTAAGGCGACTCAAACCATCGTGGATTAATCCATCTCTATGATTATTGTCATTTTCATAAAACATATCCCTCTTTGGGCTCTTATTGGGCCCAAACACCAACTCCATAAACATTTAAATGTTTTATTTGTTGGACTCTTGTTGGGCTTTAACATATAAGCCCATACCAAACACCATCTATGGCGGCCCCAATTTCCACATTGGTCTGCCACGGGAGGCCACGCGGACCCACAACTGACCACGTCACCGCCAGCTGTGTTCCACGCCCAATTATCCATTATCAATTAATTATCAGTTAACCTTGATGTTATGAGTTAACTTTTATTTCCTCAATATCATTCAACCATAAATTACGCAGCGGAAAATTAAATGAACAACATAAAGATTTATCTTGAATTCCATGATCAAAATGCCTAAGTGGAAACCATACCAAATATACATCATATACATGTCCCTTGAGATCCACAAAATATCAAAAGTATACAACCTATCTCTCCAATCCCAAAACCCAGCATAAAACAAGTAAATATAAACATACATACGAGTAGGGCTAGAGCTATCAATCAATGTAGTCCTCAAGCTTGCCCTTCCCTCGACTCGTACCCGGATCTGCACTCGAGCCATCATAAAAAGACAGATGACGAGTCCAGAGTGAGTAATCCCAAGGAAATTCACTAAGTAATTACGGAAGTAAAAGTACTTGGAATTTAAATACCATAAATAAACATGCGGAACAAAAGAAATACGAGACATAACCGTGAACGGATCATCGCATGTATAAATATAGTAACGAAGCAAAGTACGTGCACGGTAAAAATCGACTAAGTCATACTTCGAGCCTCTCCTTGGGCACAACCCTCAAACACACCAACGAGGTTGTCCCTGGACCCTCTAGGTGGCCGGCGTAGACCCACGACGCACCCACACGAGCCTACCATAACCAGGTAGCCTATTCACCGTATATGCATAGACAAGTGCTATGACTTAGTGGACTCTATGGCCGTAACGAATAAACACCAGGTGAGGAGTGATCTCAACACCGTAAAGGCTCCAGTGTAGGAGTAAACTCCACTACCGTAAAAACACCAAGTGAGAGGACTCAACCACCGTAAAGCGTAATGGAATGGAATAATGAATAATCGGAATGAATTCAAATAAATCAAATCGTAAATACTTAAAGTGAAGTTCAATTGGGATACTACACACCTCAAACCGCACTCCTCGCTCCACAAATCAATCCCCGGTCCAATACCTCCAAATCCCGGTATCACTCCCGGTCTGATTTCTGACTAACCCCCGACTCAAATTACTATTTCGAGACTCCGGAATTCATTTATGAGTATTAATGATCAATTAATGGGTTCATAATGTTGGTTTGACTCATTTTGTCATTTTCCAATTTTTGGGGTCCAGAGAACAATTAGCGCGCTAATTTATCTCATTAGCGCGCTAATTAATCTCAATCACTGTTCATCATCTTCATTACTCAGCGTGATTAGCGCGCTAATTTCTCCCATTAGCGCGCTAATTGCTCGCTGTCCAGAAATTTTCCAAATTACAAAGTTGAACTCCAAACCCATAAATTCAATTTCCATGTTTCCATAAAACATCTATGACCTTAATTACACCATTTAAACACTAATTACCATAATCAAACCCCAAAATCCACAAATCATGGAAATCACATTTCAAAACCCATTTTGGAAAATCCTCCAACTTCTCCCAAATTGACTTAAAAACACACCCATTTCATGCCATTCTCATTCACATTTATCCCCAACAAAACCAAGTGTTTAATCCCTCAATAAATTCGAATTTCACAAATTCAAACCCTTACCAAAAATCTCACAAAAACTCAAGTTTATTGTGTCCATACCTTGGTTCTTGTTGTAGGAAGCTACAAATCCACCTCTCCACACTTTAAATGTTGTTGTTCTTCCTCCTCTTCTTCTTCCCACCGATCTCTCTTTCAATCTCTCTCAAAACACACTTCCTCTCCTTTTGATCGGTCAACACACCAACACATATATATACTTGGCATTTGATCAAATGTGTGCACGAATCTCGAGAAGTATCCAAGGGTTCCTGATCACCCTGTGTCACTCCAACTCCATACACCTTATCTTGACACAAACGAACCT
The DNA here is from genome assembly GCA_039657345.1 of Stephania japonica. Classification (NCBI taxonomy): domain Eukaryota; kingdom Viridiplantae; phylum Streptophyta; class Magnoliopsida; order Ranunculales; family Menispermaceae; genus Stephania; species Stephania japonica. The sequence goes on along the minus strand of CM077564.1, from coordinate 36,048,187 downwards.
GTTGTGCATCTCGAGAAACATCAACTGTTATTGTTTTATTCAGCCTACTATAGGACTTATTAATTTCCAATTGATTTAGCCCATAACAATTCCTATGTTATTCAATAAATTTCCAAAATTTATGGATAAGCTCACCTTAGTTTCCTCGACTACCCGGCACCTCGTGCCTCGTGTCCCGTGTCCGCACGCACCCCGAGACAATTCCTCACCCGTCAAAAATCTACATTAACACCCATATTGTAATGAAATTTAACTACTTAAAATATTTTCATCACAATTTACCACAACAAGCATACAAAATGGACTGTATACCTAGTTCGAGTGCGTTCCAGTCTCGCTGTGGGACCCTCGACCGTCCTAGTTGGCGTCCACATCTGCCATGACGTCATAATTAACGGCAATTATAAATTGGGCCGTTACACCATCACATACCTATTATGGGCTTTACCATCTAATTATTTTGTTGGGCCCTTATTGGGCTATAATACAAACCCATTTACATTTTATTATAATTATAAACTATCCATACACATCACTTTTTATTTCAATACACACCAACACATAAAATAATACACTTTATGGTCACACACCTAAACTGTGGCGCACACACACACGCACACTGTGTACACCCCATATCACACACACCCCACTGTTATGTGCACACAATACCCCGCTGTTGTGTGCACCCCACTGTTATACACACCTACACACATGCACAAAACGTGGCTGTTGGACATAGGGAAAGGGGTTATCTCCGGTCAGCGTTGTCGTCGGAGAGTCCCCTCCGATTAGCCTCGACCGAGGGACGACACACCAGCCACGACGAAACTCAAAACAGTTCCAACAGTCATGACAACCGAACTCACATATGCTTCCCAAACACACTATAATCGAGCTCACACAAGCATCACATGGGGGCACCACCTTCGACCAGTGGAGTGGTCGGAGGACTGCCTCCGATCAGCTGTGATCGGGGATGGTCCCATTGGCCACGACAGCTTCAAAATTGTGGCCAAAACAGTCCCAAAAATGGTGTAAAGTGAGTAAAAACAGTGAACTGTTGAGAGAGAGAGAGAGAGAGTAAACTGCCGAGAGGGAAAGGAAAGAGAGATGGAAGATACTCACCTAGACATCTCCGGTGAGTGGTGGAGGCTCCAACGCTGTGGTATGTGGAAGTGGTGACGGTCCAGCCAGGGGGAAAACGAACTGCCACAGTGGAGGCCGAGCAAGGTGAGGGAGAGTACAAGCTGAGAGAGAAAAAGGAAAGAGAGGTGGAAGAGACTCACCTAGGCGTCTCCAGTGGGTGGTGGAGATGCCATTTCCATAGTGGGTGGCGGTCCAGTAGGGAGGAGGCGACACAACCGAGAGTGAGAGAGAGAACGTGTGGCCGAGAGTCGAGGGACCGAGAGAGCAAACGAGAGAGAAAGAGAGAGAGAAGGATGTCGTCCCGGTCTCCGAGCACCTCTGGCTTGGTCGAAGGTCCGATGGTTTGGTGATGGCAGTAGGGGAGAGCAAAGAGGAAAGGTGGCGGTGGTGTTTGAAGGAGATGATGAATAGTAGGGTTTGCAAACCCACGTTTTGTCTATATATCAATCAAATGACATTTTTTCCATTACCTTAACACTTGTTTACTTCATGAACAATTGCTCTTATGGGTCTTTTACCACATCATCTCATCTTAACATACATACACATCTCAATGCAAATCTCATGGCCCTCCTCATTATGATGTGTCACTTTAACAGTTTCTATTCCATAGACCGCATGTTGCAAGACTATCCGACTTCCACATTGATCTTACATTTCCTCGGTCCGTATTTCTTCGAAATTTGGTTCGTCGCGCCCATTTTCTCGCCACATCCCATCAACTAATTATGTAAATTATTAGAAAATTCATTTATTGGTATTCTTTATTGTGTTTTTATCCCTCGTTCAACTAGACGAAACCTCACTCAACCAAAAGTCGCCTGAACGGCTCGAGACCCGTAAAATACTAAAACACTAATACATACATCACAAAATCATAAAATTTACCTCGGCGTCGACTCCCGAAGTTCGAAATACAGTCTAGTATTCACGTAGCCGGGTCACAATCTTGACAAGTGTAACACAAGTCAGTCAAAAATTTGAGGTTGTTACACCGACATACTAAGAATAAAGGGCAAAATTCATTTTCCTAGGCTAAGCTTTCTTGGTTATTAAGGCAAAAGGCAGAATCCATTTTCTACGCATACCTTGCATCCCTCAGTCCCGGTCCGCCTCGTCGCACATTTTCGATCTTTTTAATATTTAAAAACAGTTAAGTCACAGAATGTTGCCCCATTTCTAGTCCATAAACTAAATGCACTAAATATTACTAATTTATGATGCATAATTGATAAGAGTACGAGTCTCACTAACCTGTGCTGAGCTTTCCTAACTTTATACTGACTTACTTTACTCCCGAAGTCCTCAATTTTTTCCTCGTTGATCGAGAACCTAATATAGACCAATAATAATTAATTTAAGTCTAATACTCATTAGTTAGAACCCCTAAACTGGTCCCTCAATTCTCATCAAACCCCGAAAACTTCTATTAAAATCCCGATAAATCTTTATTTGAAATGTCTTTATTCTCATTAACTTAGTGTTTTACAAGTCATTCGTTGACTCTAAAACCCTCGGTCCAAGTCCTATTCGAATCCGAATCTGAATCGCAATTTTTCTTTTCTTTTTCTTTTTATTTATTTTTATTTTTTGCCCTGGTGCCGTGAGTGGCGCTATGGGGTGTTGTGGGTCATAGTGCCTCCTGTCACAGGGCCAATGAAAGAGGGGTTTTTCACTAGGAAAATTTTCTCTCGATTGAACCTGCGGTGCCTAAGGGCCACCTTAGTTCAGCACGCCAACACTCAAATTAAAGGGACAGCAAGCAATAGGCAACAAGGAAATGTTTACTAGCTCTCAATTGGAATTACAACTGTAGAACTCTGTGCCTCCCCAAGCTTAGAGCCCTTGGCTTTATAGACTAGCCATTAGGTAGTTACATAACCAACCGGGACACATGTCTAGCATACATCAATCCATAGACTGGTAAATCACCACTCTCTTAGTGGTCAAGGCGATTGCCAACCGCCTTGTTCCCTTCGCCACTGGTTCCGTAACCGCCTCCATTACAGGGTCGGTTGCACATGCTCCATGTATTCGGGTCATGCTCGGACGTGGCTTGGTCATGGCCCACCATGACCAAGGTAGTTCCCCAACTACCTCGACTTGGTCTTCCACATTTCAAGGGACGTGGTTCATGCTTCTCTACGGGACGGGGGATCGCGTCTCGTGGTGCCTGGCCGTGTCCAGCACGTTGGTGCTAGCCGGGGCTCGTGGTCGAGTCCCACCGGCTCGGGGTGGGCGGACCATGGTCCGTGGGTCTTCGCCTTGGCATGGTGCCCAAGGCGTGCACGAGGGCCTTGCTTGTCACTGTTGCCCATGCCACCCCTAGGAGAGAGCCCACCTCCCCTTATAGTAGATGTTAAGCCGTTTCCTCAGCTCCAATAGGAAACATCCCAAAATGAGACCAAGCGTACTTTGACCCGGGTCAATGCCCAAGTCAAGGAAAGTCAACTGTTGTGCCAAGGCCTTGCCTTGGCCTTACCCGTGTCTTGCCTTGCCTTGCCTTGCCTTGCCTTGCCTTGGCCTAGCATCGCCTTGCCCAGCCTTGCCCGTGCCTGGCCCGTGCCTGGCCTCGCCTTGCCTTGGACTAGCCTCGTCTTGCCTTGTCTTGCCTTGGCCTGGCCTCGCCTTGGCCTGGCCTTGCCCAGCCTTGCCTTGCCCAGCTTTGCCTTGGCCAACCTTGCCTTGGCCTTGCCCGTGCCTTGGCCAACCTTGCCTTGGTCCGGCCATGCCCATCTTTGCCTTGGCCTGGCCTGGCCTTGCCTTGGCTTGGCCTGGCCTCGTCTTGCCTTGGCCTGGCCTTGCCTTGGCCTGGCCTGGCCTTGGCCTGCCTTGTCCGTGCCAAGCCAAGCCCACTTAGGCCCGAGCCATGTACTAAACCCCAATCCGACTTTGGAGTTCACTGAAACCTCCCGAGTCCACCGAGACTCGATCATCTGCTGAGTTATCATGCTGCCCAGCCCAGCATGCTCGTATCCAGCTTATTGGGGTGGTAACAAACCTCCCCCAACCGAAATGTTCGATGCCCTCATCGAACTGCTTGTTCTTGCCGCTTCTGGTAGTCTGAGATCTCCTTCTCAAACTGCCATAGGGTAGTATCCCGCTCCCAAGTAGGTTCCTCCACATCAACCCACTTGATTAGGTAGAAAATCCGCCGATTTTTCTTACTCTGACCACGCACCTCGTGGTTTAGGATCTGCTCAATCTCTCCTGCAAATTCCTTCCGTATCAAGGGTAGAGCTCGTCTGACCGCGCTCCGCTCCGGATCCTCCTGATCTGAATGGAAGGGCTTAAGGTAACTGACATGAAATGTAAGGTGTACCTTTAGCCTTTCTGGTAGCTTTAAGCGATAAGCTACCCTCCCAACTCGCTTGACCACCTCAAATGGTCCTTCATATCGCTGGACCAAACCTTTATGGGTCTCCTTCTTGTTGAATTTCTTCAAAATTTGAGGAGTGAGCTTCAACAAGACGAGGTCTCCTTCCTGAAACTCCAAGGGTCGTCTGTGCTGGTCCGCATACTTCTTCATCCTCCTGACAGCTTTGGCCAAACTATCATGAGCTGCCTCCCTCAACTCCTGCTTGTTCCTTGCAAACCGGTATGCCGCAGGGCTCGATCCCATCGACTTTGACTTGACTACTTCATGTGGAGTAGCCGGTTGTTGTCCTGTCGCCACCTCGAATGGACTCAGCTCCGTGGCTGAGCTTTTGTGCAAGTTGTAACAAAATTGGGCTGTATCAAGTAAATCCACCCAATTTGTCTGACTGGCATTCACATAATGCCTGAGATAATCCTCAAGCAAAGCATTGATTCTCTCCGTCTGCCCATCTGTTTGAGGATGGTTTGCCGTGGAAAACTTCAACTCTGATCCCATCAGGTTGAATAGGGCAACCCAAAATCGTCCAGTGAACCGAGCGTCTCGATCACTTATGATGTCTTCGGGGATGCCCCAATACTTCGCCACATGCTTTAGGAACAATTCCGCCGTCATGTCTGCATCACAATTCTTCGAAGCAGCTATGAATGTAGCATACTTCGAGAATCGATCAACCACCACCAATACGCTGGTCATTCCCTGCACATCAGGAAGACCAGTGATGAAATCCATCGAGATGCTTTGAAAGGGCCTCTCTGGTATGGGTAGAGGCTCCAGCAACCCTGGTGCCTTCCTCCTCTCCGTCTTGTCTTTTTGGCACACAAGACAAGTCCGCACATACTGATCCACGTCCTCCTCCATCTTCGGCCAAAAGTAGGAACGTGATAAGAGGGCATAGGTGCGTTCCATGCCCGGATGCCCAGCCCACCGAGCATCATGTGTTTCCTTCAAAAGTAGCCGCCTTAATCCACCTGTACTAGGGACATAAGGGCGTCCTCCTTTGGCATAGAGGACTCCATCATCACACCAGAACCTCCGAGTGACTCCCTCCGCTACTAGCTTTAGCAACTTCTTGCAAGTATGATCCTTGCCGGTCTCCTCCTTGATACGAGGCAATAATTCACCTTCCAGCCTCACTACTGCTGTCACCATTTCAGCCACCACCTTGCGACTGAGTGCATCCGGAACTGAATTGAGCCTACCAGGCTTGTGTTCAAATTGTAAATCGAACTCTGCAAGAAAATCCAACCATCTTGCCTGCTTCTGGTTGAGCTTTTTCTGGCTCATGAAGTAGGTGATTGCCGCATTGTCTGTCCGCACCACAAAACTAGTTCCCAACAAGTAATGCCTCCAAAGATGGAGAGCATGAATCACAGCTAGCATTTCCTTCTCGTGAGCCGGGTACCTCTGCTCCGCATCCTTCAATTTCCTGCTTTCAAAGGCAATGGGGTATCCCTCCTGGACAAGCACCGCCCCCAATGCCCTATCTGAAGCGTCTGTATGCACCTCGAACGGTAGTTCGAAGTTTGGTAGTCCCAGCACTGGTTCAGAGGCAATGACCTGCCTCAATTCCGCCATAGCTTGGTTGCATCGATTCGTCCATGCCCAAGCTCGATCTTTCTTTAACAAGTCTGTCAGTGGCGCCACCTTCCGTGAGTAGCCCTCCACGAACCGCCGATAGTAATTTGCCAACCCCAAGAACGATCGCAACTCCGAGACCTTCGTGGGGTTTGGTCATTCCATGATAGCCCGCACCTTCTCCGGATCCATTTGCAGTTTTCCCTGGCCTAGTCACCATGGCCGTCTTTGGAATGTCACCAGCTGCAATCCGAACTTGATAGTACCCCGACCTCAAGTCCAGCTTTGTAAAGTAAGCCGCACCAGATAATCGATCGAACAAGTCTGCCACAAGTGGAATAGGGTACTTATTCTTCACCGTCAACTTGTTTAGCGCCCTGTAGTCCACGCACATTCGAAGGGAACCATCGTGCTTGCGCTGGAACAGGACTGGTGCTTCGTAAGGGGCCTTGGATGGCTGAATGAATCCAGCATCCAACAACTCTTGCAACTGCTTCCTTAGCTCCTCCAACTCCTTTGGAGCCATTCTGTACGAGGCTTGTGCTGGGGGTTTTGAGCCAGGGATCAGCTCAATCTCATGGTCAATTTCCCTTTCTGGGGGTAATTGTTTTGGCAATTCTGCCGGCATCACGTCTCCGAAGTCCTCCAGCACCTCAGCGACTACTTCAGGGATTTTTGATGTCGTTCTTGCCTTGGTCTCCACCAAGTCTGTAAGGAATGTGGGTTCTCCCTTCCTCAGTCCATCTTTCACCTAAATGGCTGAAAGATGGGATAGCTTCGTCTTCTTCTTTCCTGCAATTGTGTTAGTCGAAGGGACAAAACAAGGGTGGGACTTGTTCATCACGAACAGTCCTTTTAAGAACGGCATCAAGGCAATGCTCCCCAAGTGCAAAAAGTCATTCCCTAGGATGACATCGAAATCATCCAAGGGAACCGCCATTAGGTTGATCTTTCCCTCCCAAGACCCAACCTTCAAATTCACATCAGTGGCCATACCTTGAATTCGCTTAGCCTCCGAATTCACTGCCTTCATTCGACTGGAGTTCTCAACGAGATCCAGTCCCAACTTTCCCACCATATGGTCTGCCACGAATGAGTGAGTAGCTCCCGAATCTACCATTGCCAAGACTCGTCTTTGGTTCACCTCAGCATCCACGTACATTAGCCCCTCCGAAGGGCTCGTCTTGGCTTGCTGAATTGCATTCAGCAGCTGCAATGGGTTCATTCGGGGCTGGCCATCATCTTCCGCGATCAAGGCCGACAATTTCTCCTTCTTTGGGCAGTCTCGTGCCCTGTGAGGACCATTGCAAATAAAACAACCCTTACCTGCAGAACTTGATGAGGGCTTCGGGTCTGCTTTAGGTGCTGGTTTCGAGCTCGCCGGCTTAGGAGGAAAGGGCTTCTTCTCGCTCTTCTTTTGGTGGTTCTTGAACGGCTTTTTCTCCTTGTTCTTCCCTTCGCTCGGGGATGAACTAGTCTTGAAGTCCACAAGACTATCGGTAGTCGCAATTGCACCAGGTAAGTCCTTCACTCCTTGCCTCCTTAGCTCGGCTTGAGCCCAAGACTGCAACCCCGTGGTGAAATTGAAGAGTTTGTCCTCCTCCGACATGTTTTTGATGTCCAGCAAGAGTGAGGAAAACTCCTTCACATAGTCACGCACCGATCCCGTCTGTTTGAGCTTGCACAAGGCCTCCCGCGCTTGCCAAGCCGCATTGGTAGGAAGGAATTGATCCTTCAATTCCCTCTTGAGCACCTCCCAATCTACAATTTTGGGCCTCCCTGCAGCCGCATCATCATCCACCCTGGTTCTCCACCAAAGTTTCGCATCACCCTCAAGGTACATCGGGGTCAAGATGACCTTCTGATTCTCCTCCGTGCCAACAGTAGCAAAGTACTGCTCCATGTCCCAAATGAAATTCTCAAGCTCCTTTGCACTCCGCTTGCCAGAGAATTTCTTTGGTTCGGCACCTTTGTTCGGGGCTTTGCCGCAACAGCACCCTCCGAGGTTCCGCCCACAGCTCGCTTGAGTAAGCTCACCTCCACAGCCATTGTCGAGGCTGTTTCGGTGGTAAGTTCTCCCACCGACCGCACATCCGCTACAAGCTCCTCAAACCTTGATTCCCACATAGCAATCATGGCCTCTTGTGACTCTCCCCTAGTCACCAAGGAAGCCACCAACATTTCCAAGGCTTTAATACGTCGGGACGTAGTTGAAGACTCCGCCAATTCCGCCGGAGTGGCCATCGTTGCTATCACATGCTCTAGGTGAGACACCCTCTCACCTAGATCGCTTGTTGCTCGGGTCGCCATTGTCTCCAAATGAGGCTCTGATACCAATTGTCACAGAGCCAATGAAAGAGGGGTTTTTCACTAGGAAAATTTTCTCTCGATTGAACCTGCGGTGCCTAAGGGCCACCTTAGTTCAGTACGCCAACACTCAAATTAAAGGGACAGCAAGCAATAGGCAACAAGGAAACGTTTACTAGCTCTCAATTGGAATTACAATTGTGGAACTCTGTGCCTCCCCAAGCTTAGAGCCCTTGGCTTTATAGACTAGCCATTAGGTAGTTACATAACCAACCGGGACACATGTCTAGCATACATCAATCCATAGACCTGGTAAATCACCACTCTCTTAGTGGTCAAGGCAGTTGCCAAACTGCCTTGTTCCCTTGCTGCCACCTGGTTCCGTAACCGCCTCCATTACAGGTCGGTTGCACATGCTCCATGTATTCGGGTCATGCTCGGACGTGGCTTGGTCATGGCCCGGCCCATGACCAAGGTAGTTCCCCAACTACCTCGACTTGGTCTTCCACATTTCAAGGGACGTGGTTCATGCTTCTCTACGGGACAGGGACTGCGTCTCGTGGTGCCTGGCCGTGTCCAGGCACGTTGGGTGCTAGCCGGGGCTTGTGGTCGAGTCCCACCGGCTCGGGGTGGGCGGACCATGGTCCGTGGGTCTTCGCCTTGGCATGGTGCCCAAGGCGTGCACGAGGGCCTTGCTTGTCACTGTTGCCCATGCCACCCCTAGGAGAGAGCCCACCTCCCCTTATAGTAGATGTTAAGCCGTTTCCTCAGCTCCAATAGGAAACATCCCAAAATGAGACCAAGCGTACTTTGACCCGGGTCAATGCCCAAGTCAAGGAAAGTCAACTGTTGTGCCAAGGCCTTGCCCGTGTCTTGCCTTGCCTTGCCTAGCCTTGCCTTACCTTGCCTTGGCCTAGCTTCGCCTTGCCCAGCCTTGCCCGTGCCTGGCCTCGCCTTGCCTTGGCCTGGCCTCGTCTTGCCTTGCCTTGCCTTGGCCTGGCCTCGCCTTGGCCTGGCCTTGCCCAGCCTTGCCTTGCCCAGCCTTGCCTTGGCCAACCTTGCCTTGGCCTTGCCCGTGCCTTGGCCAACCTTGCCTTGGCCTTACCCGTGCCTTGGCCAACCTTGCCTTGGCCTTAGCCAACCTTGCCTTGGCCTGGCCTTGCCCATCCTTGCCTTGGCCTGGCCTGGCCTTGCCTTGGCTTGGCCTGGCCTCGTCTTGCCTTGGCCTGGCCTGGCCTTGGCCTGCCTTGTCCGTGCCAAGCCAAGCCCACTTAGGCCCGAGCCATGTACTAAACCCCAATCCGACTTTGGAGTTCATCGAAACCTCCCGAGTCCACCGAGACTCGATCATCTGCTGAGTTATCATGCTGCCCAGCCCAGCATGCTCGTATCCAGCTTATTGGGGTGGTAACACCTCCCACGGCTTCGCTCGAGGTGCCCAGACCAGTAAGTCCACTCCCCAACTCGTCGCAACGTCCTTGACACCACCAACTCCTAACCAAACTTATCCAAAACATCCAAGAGTGCCCAAGAGGGTCTTACCTCGATCACAAAGATCAACAATACCAATTCCCACCAAATTCATATAAAATCATCAAAAAATTCCAAATACTACAACTTCCACCAAATCAGTGAATTTCTCGATACAATTGGGTTTTAGTGACCCCTCTTAGATCCCCAACACACTAGGGCCGATCACCACAATCCCGATAACAAAACTCACAAAAACCCAACTATTTCAAATTTGAAAATTGAAAGGAAAGAGAGGAAAATTGAAGCTTACCTCGATCTCCTCGTGCCACCATTGACGATCGCGTCGTCGATCCGGGCGTGCTCCCTTGGCCAATCATTATCTCCCTCTCTCATTCTCTTATCTCTCTCTCTCTCTCGTTCTCTCATTCTCATCAAAATGAGAAGGATGATAGGCGATGGTGATATTTATAACTGGGGGTGGTCAAATGACCATAATAACCCCCCAATCCTTATCCTCTTTTTAACCAAGTCAATGCCCCCTTGGTATTTTCACATTTTTTATGATTATATATATATATACTTTAGATATAAATATATATACACTTGTATTTTCTCGTCTATAATTCCGTTATGAGCGCTAACGGGCACACTTACACTATCGTACGACCCACGCGTGCCACCAATGACCTCTCTTTTCACTCGGCGCCCCGGTAATTTATAATTATTTATTTATTTTGTCTCTATATATATATATACACCTATAATTACGCCTATAATTACGAAATACACACTAACGAGCACACTTGGGCATATACGCTACCCCACAACTCATATGCGTCACCCTTGACCCACACATGGTATTAGGCGCCACATAAATTATCATTTAATTCCATTATGGACTAATTAATCTGATTATTTTTCATAAATAATAATGCATTCCATACAAAACACAATATGGCATGCAAATCCACACATACGCTAATCAAGACAAGTCGGGTTTAACCACAAGCCTAACTCAGGTAATTATGATTCAGATAAACACTAATTACTGTTTAAGATACGGATCGTTACAACACTAATTACAATGAGGGGCATAAAAGTCATTTTGCAATAGAATTGACCTTTTGTAAGTTAAACTTTTTCGCTAGGGTGTGATGCGTATAGTTAGACTCTTTTTTTGTTTCAATGTTTATTCCATCCTATGCGGTACAAATTTTTCTTCAATCCACATTTCCATTGCAGTATAATTTTAGAGAGACACGTTTACAATTAGTAGTTGATATTGAGGATAAATGGTGGGGTAGGGCATGGGGTAGTGGATGGGGACCTCATCCCCATACCAATACCCACTTAAAAATTCATCACCCATCCTCACACCCATATCCATTTGAGATGAATATTCTCATAACCATCCTCATCCCCATACCTATCTAATCCTCGTGAGGATGGGGAATTACCATGGAGAAATTTTTTTTCCTATTTCATTCCCAATTGGGGATCCCCACGAGATTTTTCATAGCAATTTTTATAGAGATGGGGAATCCTCGTAGAGAAATTTATTTCCTCATTCCATTCCCCATTGAGGATCCTCATGAGGATGTTTATGGGGATTTTTACGAGGACGTGGAATCACTGTGGAGAAAATATTCTTCCCACTTGATTTTCCTCAAAAAAATGATTATAAGAAAATAAGGTGTCAAAGATACATACATAACAACACAAATTGTAAAATTCCAACAAAAATCCCCCCTTAGAAAAATAAATAAATAAAAGTTTAGGAGGATTCTATAAAATAAGGTTTTACAATTTTTAGCATTTGATCCTAGAATTATAAAATATAAATATAGTTGCAAACAATTCAAAGCAAAACATATAATTAACCAAATAAATTAAAATTATAAATCTAATTAAGTTTTTTGATTATGTGTATAATGAGTGTTTCAGGGTGGCAACTATGTAATATTTTATTATATTATATTTATATATAAATATCATATGGAGTGTTTTCAAAAAAAAAAATCATATGGAGTATATAAAATAATTAAATATCAAAAGGAGTATAAATTGATATATAAGGATCCCCATGGGTAATCCTCATGGGCAGTTATCCCCATTGGGATTACCTGCGGGGATCCCTGTAGATATATTTTATTATCCATCCCCGTACATCCACGTACTCATATTCGTGTGGATATGAGATTTTATACCCATCCTCGTCCGCATACCCATTTAAAATCCTCATACTCCACTAGAATGCAAAATGTGGATTTTGGATGTGGATTTTGGATGTGGATTCATGCCACGTTATCATCGTGGAGGGAACGTTCATCCTATGTGGCTTAAATAGACATTAAAGGCCAAAATTGTTATCCAATGCACAATATGAATTGCTTCTTTCAATTGATAAATCGACAACTTAAAAAAAAAATTAACAAAAAATATTTTTTTATTCACAAGATTGATTATATTGTATATTAAGCAGGGCACATAAATAGTAGCAAAACTAATAATAAATTTAAAGAAAATAAATTATTTGAAGATTAAAAAAAGGGGAAAACATGCATGTATCCTTTTCGTCATGAATTTAATTATTTTGTACTAACAATCTAACCAAACGGCCTAAAAAACCTATATGAACATAAAGTATTTAAGGTTTTTATTATCATTTCCTTCACAATGATCTAACTCCACGGAAAAAAAATAACAATAGTCTAATTTATGTTGCTAGTGTTTTAAGTTAATTTGTATTCACTGTGAAGCAACATCCTATCCTAACCAAAACTTTGAGAATAGCAATCAATTTGCTCACGGGCCTCATGGTTATTGATGAATTCAAATATATAGACTACTATAAAAATTCATGGGCTCAAAGAGTGTTGGGTCACACACACACATGTTGGTATACAAATGAGGTTGGAGCCCATCTTGTACAAAACCAATTGGCTTTTGCTAAGATCCAACCTACACCACTTATATGCCAACAACTACAATACTACATAGACCTACAACTAAATTAGACGTTGTTGCATTCATCAATGAATATAATAACCTTTGTTAATCAAAATGCTTTATTTAATCATCAAAGAAAAATGTTCTATTTAATATAAGAATTAAATTATGACAAATCTATATAAGCATGTCAGAAGCCTACCAAATTTTACTTAAGTCAAAATCTTTAGCCTCAATTCTTTGCAAAGATATAATTGTTGATCGTTGTAGGCGGGTGATGCTGGTATTAAGTTGTTGATGAGATGGTTGTTGTCGATGATAGTGTAGGTGCCTGTCGTGGTAAACTCCAGGGGTGAGCCTGGCCATCTATTTACGCTTTTTCCACTAATCATTCATTCTTAATTGCTTTCACTTGAAGCTCTGTTGCATCCTCCTATTTCACCATCAGTACTTGTTCAGCCACTTAAAGAAATCTATCATCTTTCCAGGCTTTAAGACGTGAATTGGGGGTTGTTGCTTCGGATCATCGTCCCATATATACTAAAAAGCCTATTTAATGCACTTAGTTAATGATGATAAGAGTAAGAGAAGAGAGTAGTTCTCATTGTGAAGATCAATTAACCATTTCTCTTATTAAAAAAGTTTATGTTCCAAAAAAATAAAATTATAAAACTATAACCATGATAAGTAAAAGAAAACCAAACTACAATATCCACATGATTGTTGTAAGTCCATTCAAGTTGAGGAAGAACACAAATGGAAAATACAAATTGAGTTGATGACGTACCCACTATAGAGATCAAATGAGATTTCCATAAATTAATCTGATGCCTAAGCCCAAGACGACAGATTGAACCCAACCATCTCCAGTTTGGTGTAGGGTCCTGCAAGCCCTGCCAAAAAAAGTCAATCTACAGTCATTATCTCTATTATGATCTTTGCAGCCTAGTTGTTGCCCGACCCTACAAAAAATCAATCAGAATGTAGTTTTGACAAAACAATATTGAGAACATCTCCAACAAACTGACTTTAATATTTTCCATTTAGTAAACTCATGCACAACGACTTACGACACGTAGTTCGTGCATTACATTTGATGCGTAAATTTCAGTCGAGTGCCTTCCACCTCTACTTCCTCAACCCTCTAATGATAATTAACTCGCAACACTGTGATGGTTATCAATATGACGCCCTGGCCGCTCACTTAACAGTCACAAAGGGGAGTTTATTTCGGCCTTCCAATTCAAATTGGGTCGATGCTCTCCGTTTTATGCGGAGCTATGGGGTGTTAAGCATGATTTTCAATTAGCTTGAATTAAGGGAATTAGGAAGGTAGTTGTTGAGGTAGACTCGAGGGAAGCAGTGGAGTTGCTCGACTGCTCATTGCAAGGCCCATTACACGACCACTTGATAAGGGATATCATGAACAGTTTGAGTTGAGATTGGGAAGTGAAGTTCTTTCACACCTATAAAGACAATAATGTTTGTGCCGACTATTTGGCGAAGGAAGCCTTTCAAAATGTGGGAGAGTTTGTAATTTGAAATTTGACACCAGATTCCATTGAGTTACTCTTGGAGCAGGATACAGTGCATATGTAATAACCTAGCCAGTTCTGGTTATTTTTCTACCAACGAAAAAAATAATACGTCAAAGCATCTCAGGTGGTAGAGACATCCACTTGTCAAAAGGCAAGTCGGGAGGTCGTGAGTTTGACTCCCACTCAAGTCAAAAAATGTAGCGACCCATTTTCCAAATGAACCGCCACAGGGGCCAATGCAGGCCCACAACCTGGCCTACCAGCGCCAGCTGTAAATGAACTCAAGTCGTCTGTTAAAATATCATTATTAACCTCAATAAACAAAATTTTACTGTTTAAATTGTTAATGAACTCAAGTCATCTGTTAAAATATCATTTTAAGCTCAAAATTCACAGTAGTAGTCTTTAAACATGACAATTCAAATAATAAACATCAAAGTCATGTCATTTGCTTTAATACTTAATGTGGAAAACCTATATATATCATAAATAAGACCTCAACTCACAAAATATCAAAATTACAATCTTAATGTGCCACACAGTCCCTAATCCCATGTGACGGCCCCAAATTTCTAATGCATTTGGGTACGCCTGGCCTAGGCCCGTGCAGATCTCGAGTTGATACTCGGCGAGCCTGATGAGTTTAGTCAGCCTCCGATTAATCAATTTAACAATTTATGAAAGAGTTATTGCAAGTTATATGCAGCGGAAAAAATAAACAAACTAAACAATATGAGAAATAACTGAGTCAAAAGGAAATCAGGAATCTATTATGTGGAAACCCCGAATATTCATGTAAAAATCCTAGATGAGCAATACATGATATCAATATTAACCTAAGTTCAACAACAACTTATATATAAAGCATCATACAAGCATGAGAACATTACCTACATATAAGGTATATGCCAGTATAGTCGCTAGTCCTCAATTGTAATCCACTAAGCAAAGTCCCTTTTCCCTTAGAACACTCTGGTCTATATACACCCACCGTCACAAACTAGATGGTGAGCAACTGAGAGAAATCGAAAGTAATGCCAGAAGAATATAACAGTAATTCATGAATATCAAATAAAGCAGTCTAAATATCATGCAGTAATTGAAAGACAGGAAATATAACAAGATCAAGGTGCATGATAAACAGACTATCAGATATCAATCGAAAACATGTGTATTCTGAGAAAACAAACGAGGCAATAAGCGGTCAAAATCACAGCATACGGAAAGAGGATGTTGGCTCATCCCAGGCAATGTCGCAACACTAGCGCAACATCAGAGGGACACAGACCTCCTAGCATACGGAAAGAGGATGTTGGCTCTTCCCAGGCAATGTCACGACACTAGCGCAACTTAATAAAAGAGGGACACAGCCTCAAAACCACGTTGACACACTCACGCCAAGAACACACATACCAAGGAGTAAACAGGATAGGAATGCCAATAACAGATATTAACAAGCAACAATGAACGATAATGAATCACATGGAATGTTCTTACTGTCTTACTAACGTCACAAGCTTTAGGGCAAGTGCACTTACCTGACAATGTGACCCACGTAATAACACTCCTGCGAATCCTAACGTGTATCCCCGAGTTTCCAGCTACCTGACGAGGTCGGAAACTCTTGTTAATAGGTCAAGTCGTTATCTAAACCTAGGTTAAATACCTAGTGTTTTTCCCAATGTTTTAACGACTCAGAAACGACTCGATAAATCCATCGATAAGTCAACTGTAACAACCCCAAAAATTTTAACTGACTTGTGTCGCACTTGTCAAAATTGTGACCCGGCTAAGTGAATACTGGACAGTATTTCGAACTTCGGGAGTCGACACCGAAGTGATTTTATGATTCTTTGACTTTGTGTATTAGTATTATAGTGTGCTACGGGTCTCGAGTTGTTTGGGCTATGTTTTAATTGAGTGAGAGGTCGCCTAGTTATACGGGGTTTTCGGGAACCGTTTTAATGGATTTTATTAATAAACAAGGCCAAATGGAAAACATGACCTAAGTTGAAGAAAATAAAATTTTTACAATAAAGTATAATAAAAGCATGAGGGAATTTATTCAAATCTCAAGAGTGGGACCGCCTCGAGAAGCGTGTCGAACGCGGGGCACGGTGCACCGAGTAGGCGAGAATTTGTGTAACCTTATTGGTAATTTAATAAAATTAATGGGGTTAATCTAATAGGTTAATATGGATAGGATTGTTAAAGTGACACAAGTGAGTGATGAGAGCCATTGGATGGTCATAGAGATGGGGATATGTGTTAGATTAAAAGGATAAGCCACAAGACCCATAAGGGTAGCTGGCCAAGGGTTGGACAAGTGAGAGTTTAAGGGCAAATGGGTCATTTCACTTTAAGTCACATATATAAAAACAAACTAAACCCTAAAACCCTAACACACTATTCACTCTCTTCTCCAACTTGCCGCCACTGTTCACTCTCCCCACTCACTCCCCACTGCCGTCCACCGCCACCGGATCTCCGACCAGACCAGAGGTGGCCGGAGACCGGGACGGCGTCTCCCTCCTCTCCTCTCTCGTTTCCTCACTCACACACCCTTAGTCTTCTCCTCTCACGATCACTCACTCTCTCGGCCTCACGTCCACTCTCTCGGCCTCACTCTCGACTGCTCCTCCCTTAGCTGGACAGCCACCACCACGGCCTCTTCCCTCGTCACCGGAGCAGGTGAGTGTTGTACCTCTTCCTCTCTTGTGTTCTCTCTCTCTCTCTCTCACTCACTCTCACTCTCGGTTTTTCATGCTCACCTTCTTCTTCTCGACTTCACGCTATACCAGCCACTTCCTCTCGCCTGACTGGTCACCGCCGCCACCCTCCTCGCTGCTGCAACTACGGACGACCACCGAAGAAGGCAAAGTGAGTGTCCCTCCCATGGTTTTTCCTCCATCTCCATTATTTCGTTGCTTCACTTTTGTCACTGTTTTGGATAGTTTTGTGTGGCTGTTTTAGATGCATGGGGTGTGGCTGTGTAGGTGCACACCCCAGTTGGGTTATGGGGTACCATTTGGGGCTGTTTACATGGCTGTTTTGGTGTGTGACGATTTTGGTTTTAATGTGTGTAAGTGCAACTGTTTGGGGGAGAGTTGTGTGGGCAGTTTGGTGAGAGTGTGTGTGGGGTGGCTGTGCTATGTGTATGGGGGTGTGTGTGTGTACACACCCCAGTTGGGGTGTGGGTGTGTACACTATAGTGGATGTGTTGGACTGTTTTCATGAGATGTATAGGTGGGTTTAGGTTTGCATAGAAACTGTTTTGGGGTGTGAATGTTATGTAAGGGGGTACAATGTGTGTACACCACAATGGGGTGTACACAACAGTGGGTGTGTACACCACAGTGGGGTGTACACAACACTGTACGTGTACACCACATTGGGGTGTACACAACAGTTATATATGTTTGGAATAGTGATAATGTGTATATAACATAGTTTTAAATAATAAAGTAATGTACTAATGAATGTGAACATGGTAGATCACAGTGGGGTGCACACACCTGTGGGGTGTGTGTGCACAAGACAGCGGTGTGTGAAGTGTTAGCGTGCACACTAGTGGGGTGTACACATCAATTGTGTGTGTGTGACCATAAAGTGCATTATTGTATGTGTGTGAATAATTAAAACAAGGAAAGTGTATGGACATTTTGAATACAAATTGTGGTCTTATATTAAGGCCCAATAAGAACCATTAAGGCCCAACACACATTTTGTATATATGAGGCCCATAACAAATACAAATGATGTGTAAATGGGCGGTGTTAAGGCCCAATAAAGACCCAATAAAATAGGTACAACTTGAGGCATAAGACAAAGACATAAAATATGAAAATGGACTTATGGATTTAAACCCAATAAGGGTCCACACAAAGAGATTACTTAGGTGAGTATAGACTTGATAAATGGGCCCAACAAGAGCCTAAAGAGGGATATGTTTTGTAAAAAGGACAATAACCATAGAGATGGATTGATCCACAATGGTTTAAGTCACCTTAATTAAATATATTTGAACTAGACATGCGAGAAACACCATAAGACGAAATACTAACCTTAAAAGAACATTCGGGATTTAAACCTTATTAGGTAATCGGGAAGTCGCGGAAGACGCGTTAAGATCTCGGAGTTGTCACACGGGTCGCGATAGTTCAGGTAAGTACACTTGTCTCAAAAACTTGTGTACGTTAGTAAGCCAGTTAAGAAAATATCATGTGATTCATCTTCATTCCATTGTGTTTGCTATTACCTATTTGTTGGCATTCCATTCCATATTCCTTGTATGTGTGTTCTTAGCATAAGTGTGTGTCTCGAAGGTACATGCGGCCTGCACTAGAAGGGATAAAACGCGGGCACTCGTGCGCACGAGTGTTTGACCACCCCTAGTGATTGTGTGATACCATGTATTGGATTGTTGTGGATTGTTGTGGATATTGTTGTGGTATTGCTGTGGATTTTAGATCACTTATAGCCTCTCTTGACTCGTAGAACACGCGTGTTTCGATTGTTATTGTTTCCAGTCTGCCTATCATGCACCTTGTTTATATAATTTCCTGTCTTTCAATTCCTGCATGATATTTAGACTGCCTTGTTTGATAATTCATGAATTCTTGTTATATTCTTCGGCATTACTTTCGATTTCTCTCGGTTGCTCACCGTCTAGTTTGTGACGGTGGGTGCGATATAGCGGAGTGCAAGTAGAGGCAAAGAGCCTTGCTTAGGCGATTTTTGTGAGGATTAGCGGCTGGACTTAAGGAACCCTATAGTAGGTTATATGTTTTTGCTCATTTGTATATTGCTTTATATATGTATGTTTTTGGTTTATAGAACTTGGTATTATTGTTGAGATTAGTATCATGTATGTTGATTTATCGAATTGTACATGAACACGGGGTTTTCCACAATTATAGAATTCCTAATTTCCCTTTGATTGAGTTATTTCCCCTTGTTATTTACTGTTTAGTCTTCCATTTGTGTATTATTGCAATAACTCTTTCATAAACTGCTAAATTGAGTAAATATGAGGCTGACTAGGCTCGCCAGGTTGCCGAGTGATAACTCGGGGCTTGAACGAGTCTAGGCCGAGCGTACCCAATTGCATGGAAAAATTGGGGCCGTCACATCAACCATAAACCAAACATATAATCTCTGGTTTGAAAACTACAACCACAACCAAAACTACGACAATGATATCACAGAGTCGGTAACCATAATGCATGTAAGCCTACTTACGAATTCATAGGCTCGGGTCAGTCATAAATAGGTCACGCCATAGCCTCGAGGACTCGCGGCGTGACCACGACATCACTACCATTCAATAACGTAACACACGACATCGACATTGATCAACAATCATAACATAATAAGAACTCGAACTGAGCATGTACCAGCGAGTAGGGAACCTCATTGGTGTTGTACGACGTTAATAGAGTACCACTGCAGCATGGAAAGGCTGGAGCATGCTTTACGACACGTCGATAACTACTCGACGCGACAGAAAGAACTCACGCATGAATTCGCCATTACAATAACTCTAAACAAGAACGACGAATACAAACACAAACGTCGTTGTTTTGGGCCACTCCGAGAGTTGTGAGACACAAGTATGAACTTAGCTTGGTCCCCGAGGTCCCCGATCACGGTGGTACTGCCCACGGCAGCAAATTCCCGCGAAAAAGAGCACCACACACCACGACATGACATGAACATGAAATAACAACATTTCACGCTCGCCTCACTATTTTTGACCACTTCGGAGGGCTATGGGACCCAAGTCGAAGCTTGGTGGGGTCCCCGACAACCTCCAGTCCTGGTGGTTCGGCGGCAGCACCGCTTGTGAGGGTGTTTTCCAGTGAGGAGTGCAAAATAATCTAACAACAACATAAACAACAATACTTGCACAAAACCGCAACTCAACACATAAATACAATATACCAGCGACACTTCGGGAACATTTGGTGGGCCATGAGGGCCCATCCCTGACCGTCCCTGACTACCGGCAGCAACTCTGGAAGCCGCTCCAAAACCCAGCAATAAAATAGTATGAAAAAATTTAAAAACAAGGTACCAGTGATCTCAACCACAAACACAACGACCACGGCGATGGGGGTGCTCTAGGACAGTCAGGGATTCTGGTGAACCACCTTGACGTCTTTCTCGACTAATCCTTGGTCACGACAGTGCCCCATATGCCGACTAGATGAAAAGAAGAAGCACACACTTAAACAACTAGCCGACACCCATAACTCCACATCCACCATGCGTTGAGAGTTCTCCTCGACTCCGGTGACCACCTAGGACCACCTCCGACGATCGTGGCCACCTTCCAAGTCCGGCAGCATGTGGACAGCGACACACAACAATGAACAGGTGAGAGAGAGAGAGAGAAGCAGACCTCCGGCGAGGGTCGAAGGTCGGTCACCAGGGGAGGTGGGAGGAGGAGAGGGGAGGCTTGGTTGTGAGAGAGAGGAGGATCAATGAGAGAAAGGAAAGGGAAAGTGAATAGTGTGTTAACTGGGTTGTCCTTTTATAGACTTTTCAATTCATCACCACACATGCATACATCTCGAGGCTGATCTGGGTTATGTCACTTTAACAATCCCTATCGTATAGCACGTATGTCGTGTAATTATCCAACTCCCGGTGTTCAAATAACGCTCCTCGGTCCATCTTGATTTGTTTTGACTCCCATTGCACGTAGTTTCATTTTGTCTCGTACAAATAATTATTTAAATTATACAAAAATCATTTAATTATATTTTTATTGTGTTACATTCCTCCGTTTAACTAGGCAAAGCCTTACTTAAACTAATATTCACCCGAACTACTCGAGAATCGTATAAGACTACAATAGTAATACACACATCACATAAACATAATATTACTTCGGTGTCGACTCCCGAAGTTCGAAATACTGTCCAGTATCACGTAGCTGGGTCATGGTCCTGACAAGTGTGACACAATTCGGTTCAAATTTGAGGGTTGTTACATCCCAAAATGAAAGCGAAATACATATAATACAAACATATAAATCTGGCTCAATGTCTCTGAATCACAGGTACTCTACAAGCTTGCCCTTACCACGACTCGTACTCGGATCTGCACTCAAGCCATCACAAAATGCAGATGACGAGTTCAGAGTGAGTATTCCCAAGGAAATTAAGTGAGCAATACTAAAAGTAAATACTAGAATTTAAATAAATCTATTAAATAAATATACGGAAATAAATACAAGCAATTGTGATCATCACATAGATAAATAATAGTGAAAGCTCAAAGTGTGTTCCTAGAGCCTAGGGTCAGATTAGTGTTATACTTTGGACTCTTCCACTGAGCACTTGTGACAGCCCCTTTCCTAATCTAGGGCACCGCCCGGCCTAATCCCGTAATTAATCCCTAATCTCAATCCATAGGACTCACGTATTAGTCAGCCTTTTCAACCTAATTGCCAACTTGATCGCGTTCAGGATAAATAATACACTAACCCTACAAATTACGATATTTTAGAATTGTTATAAAACTTAACAGTTAATTAGTTAGCGGAAGTCTTAACATGATTTTAGCGGAAGTCTTAACATATCGTTAGCGGAAGTCTTTGGCAATTTAAATGGAAACAATTAAATAATCCTAAGTGTGAAAACCAGGAAATAACAATCACAATATATATATATATATATATTATATATGAAATATATAGCGTACATATAAACAATGTGAAAGTCAAAAGTCGGGGAACTAATGCTCAAACCAATATATACAACCCAACAGTATAAAATACATAATAAGTGTAACACTCAAAATATCAAAAACCTACAAGTCAGACAGTAGCACGCTCCCAAGCTTAGAGTTAGTTGACAATCTTCTCCTTGTCGGGTCTACTGCTCGACGAATCTGAACCCACCGTCATAAAAAAGATGGTGAGTACAAAAGTATAATAATAATTCCCAATTGATATATTTATCCACATTTTCAATATAAATAAACAGTATTTAAAAGCATAATAACAGCCAATAAATGCTCTAAATAAACATGCTAGAAAATATCAGAAACACAAGCGAAACTGACACAAGTTAAGCAGTATGATCTTGGTCTGGTCAGTGGTGAGAACTATCACTTAGCCTTTTCCATTATTTTATGGAGTTGTGTTCTACATATATCATCAATCTCTAATAACCTCAAATAGCGGAGTTGTGCTCTACGCGTATAAATCATCTATCTCAATTCTTGCTGAGCACCCAAGTTCATTACGCCGTAAGTCACACGAGTATAGTGGAAGATGCCGACATCCCCAAAGTCTAGTGACCCCGTGAGCCGCCCACTCTATACTGTGTAATGGATCATAAATTCTAAAACTACTTTTAGTATTAATAAAAGACTCGGGTTTAGATTTTCATGATAATACCAAGTGTTCTACAAAGCACAGTAATTCACGAGTATAATTACACAACACACACTGAGATAAGTACCTAATAGCATGCTATATCTAACTTAATATTCATCAATAACATAGTATAAGGAAGAGTTCAATGAGTAGCAATTAATTGAATACCATGACAACAAGTCTCAATAATTTGAGGAATAGCAAACACATATCATGGCACAAGAGTACAAGGTGATTAATTATCAAACCAGATCAACAAGAAACATAATTTTCAAATGAAATGTAAAGTAAAGACATCAATGGGATTACTCACACTCAAGCAATGTTCCTAGCTTTTTCCTGGCCTCCCGATGCCCAAACTCGCGTTCCCAAACTCTGAGACCTCCCCTTAGGTTCCTGAAGTTGTTTGATATGTTTTAGAGTGTAGTAGAGTTGGTTAGTTTGGGTTTAGGCTAAGCTAGATGAGTTAAGTTCAAAACATGAAAGTGCAGATTTTTTTCTAAGAAAATGTTTAGTTCAGTTGAACTATTCCAGGCCATTTTTCAGCCTCTAAATTTCAAAGTTTGGATAACACACCCTATAGAAAAGTTAAAGATATTCTACTTAGCTTTCCGAAATGGTAAAGTTTGTTCAGTTTCGATTTAAAACGAAGGATTTACGCATAGAACATCGAAGCAATTT
The DNA here is from genome assembly GCA_039657345.1 of Stephania japonica. NCBI lineage: Eukaryota > Viridiplantae > Streptophyta > Magnoliopsida > Ranunculales > Menispermaceae > Stephania > Stephania japonica. Next base: position 36,024,750 of record CM077564.1, on the reverse strand, counting down.
CAATTGACAGCTAGTTCAGGGTAACAACTTAAAAAATTCATAACTCCTAAACCATAGCTCTAAAATTATGATTTTTATACTGAAGACCAAAAACATACCCAAAGAGAACATACTAAAATATGAGCTCATATGAATATGAATTGAGGGAGTTATGCCTTTTCAAAGTTCACCTTGAATAATTCCATAATGACATTTAATCACCTATTTGCAAAGCATTTTTAAGCAAAAAAGAGTTGAAATCTCAAAAATATGGTAGTGAAAAAGTTGTTCGTCCATGAGTTAACTTTCAAATGGAATTGGAATCACCTAATTTGGAATTAAGATGAGTGAGTCATTCTCAATTTACAGAAGTTAGGTCAAAAACTTAACATGCATTCTCAAATTCATTTCAAAAACCAAATTTTTTTAGCAAAACTTGAAAATTCCAAAAATAAAAGCTTGAGACTAAAACCAATGCTCTCATTTGATCATAGACCACTCTTCAAATACTTTGAAACTGATTTCTTACAAAAGCCCTATGATCCATAGCCCAAAAACCCACAATTTGTATGCATTTGGTTGTAGAATTGTTACCTAGGTTGTAGATTGTGTTTGGTGTTTAACTCTTCACTTCTACCAAACTTCTTGATGATGAAATCCTCCTCTCCAACACCAATTTCCAGCAATAAAATTCTATGGACAGCTCTGAATTTTTGTTATGTTCTAACATACAAAGTGAAGAAATGGTTGAATATACTGAGTGTTTCCATCAACCCTCACTTCTCCATCTCCATGAAGATCCTATGACCCTTATTCACTCCTACAACCCACTAATGATCAGCCAAGTGACTCAAATTGTTGACACAACTTTTGTAGGAGTGCGTGCTAGCACACATCTTGAGGTAACTCCTATGGTTGTTGTATTTTAATTTGAAACTATAAGACTTTTATGTGATGTGTATTAATTTAAATATCATATGCTTATGAAATAAATTAATTGAATTACATTAGACTAAGTTTAGACTTACCATAAGTCTATCTACCTGGTTTCCCAGCTCGCATGCAACTCGAGGAGCATCCCCACTCGCGTCTCGATGCATATAACTGTATGAACTGACTTAGTTAATCTACACATATACATAACACTAGGCATACACCACAACAAATGTAAAATATACCTCGGCTACGTGCCTCGATCAGTGTGCGTATCTTACGCGTGTCCCACATCACGGGTTGGTGATCCTGATTAAGGAATTAATCAAGGGTTAGAAATTCGAGCCGTGACAGCACTGTCGACGAATGGCCCTCAAGCAAGGTAAGTTTTTAGATCCGCTAGGTGACCGGTATGACACCTACAGTGTACCAACACATGCCCCAATGCGACTTTCAGGTCGAACTATTCACCGAGTGTGACGGCCCCAATTTTCCCGTGCAATTGGGTACGCCCGACTTAGACCCGTGCAGGCCCCAAGTCATCACTCGACAACCTGACGAGGCTAGTCAGCCTTCGATTTAATTAATTTAACGATTTATGAAAGAGTTATTGCAATAATATACAGCGGAAGACTAAACAATTATAATAAACTAAATATCAGGGAAATAACTCAATCAAAGGGAAATTAGAAATTCTATAATGTGGAAAACCCCGAGTATTCATGTACAATTCAATAAACTAACATACATGATACCAATCTCAATAATAATACCAAGTTCTATAAACCAAAACATACATATATAAAGCGATATACAAATGAGCAAAACATAAAACCTACTAAATTGTCTCCAAGTCCAGCTGCTAATCCTCACAAAAAGTTGCCTAAGCAGGGCTCCTTGCCTCTACTGCACTCTGCTCTATCTGTACCCACTGTTACAAACTAGATGGTGAGCAACTGAAGAAATTGAATGTAATGCCAGAAGAAGATAATAGTAATTCATGATTTAGCAAGTAAAGCCGTCTAAATATCATGCGGTAATAGAAATACAGGAATTTAAATAAACAAGATGCATGATAAATAGACTAATAGATATCAATCGAAAGTCAAGTGTGTTCCAAGGAATCAAAAGAGGCCCATAAGTGGTCTAAATCATAGCATAATGGCGAAGACCTCGCGAGGTCTTCCCGGGCATCGACACAAGTGAAGGCACAGCTATGATGGGAGGGACTCAAACCCACCTACCCAGTATTCGGTGTCATATGATCACTAAGGGTGGTCACACACTCCTGTATATGAGTGCCCGAGTTTTATCCCTCTAGTGCAGGTCCTAGTACTTTTGAGACGAAACACTTACGCCGGGAAATACACAACAAGGAATGAAAGGGAATACCAATAATAGAGTATAACAAATCTGAATAAATGATAATGAATCACATAGCATTTTCTTACTGGCTTACAAATTATACACAAGCTTTTAAGGCATGTGTACATACCTGAACTATCGCGACCCGTGTAACAATACTCTCGTGTTTTCTAGCACATATCCCCGAGTTTCCCGTTACCTGAAAAGTCGAAAACTCCAATTAAATGGGTCGAGGCATTAACTAATCCTAGGTCGATACCCTTCACATTTTCCCATCGTTTTGAATGACTTGAAAACCTCGACAATTCAATCGGTAAATCATACCAAAAATACAACGAAACACAATGACTCTTGGGTGTTATAAACACACCTATATAAGCCTAATTACAAGTCTTAGGCTCAGCTCAGTAGCATATGAGTCACGCCATAACTTCGAGAGCCGGCATCGTGTTCACGACGTCATGACCATTCGTCAAACTTTAAACACTATTTTTAAAAGAACGTAATATTAGCATATATGGAAATGACACTAAAACATCCGAAGAGAACCACTCGTGTCCAACATCCACTTGCTATTGGAATCATGAATCATGTATTAAAGTGTCTCACACACACAGTGTGTTCATCAACATACAAGACCCTTTACCACTAAGATGCCAAGTTCATGTATCTTAACAAAAACTAAAACCTACAAGTAGACTCAACGACAACCACCATCAAGACCATGAACTATGGTAGTATCATATTGATGCTATTCGACATTGGGGAGGAGTCATCACAGCATTGAGTTGTCGGAAAACTCCTCAGCTAAATCTTATAACCACCTTACATCCAATTATGATTTTGACGTTAAAATCACATGAAATGATAGCCAAACATAAGTTTATCCATACCACAACTTGCCACCATATCTCATTCAAGGTTGAAACCTCATGGGTACTGTCCAATGTTAGGAGGGTTTCCTCGGCATGGATTAGCTGGAAAATACCCCGCCTAATTGGAGTTTAAGATGCACATACTCACACTTTATTGTTAATACACACCCACATGTAATGATGCACACCACACCTAAATACACCCTATACCTCAACTGTTATGTACACCCACATATTATCACGCACCCCACTGTTATGTGTGCACAACATCCCACTGTTGTGTGCACCCCACTATTTTACACACACACAAGTCGATCCACACTATACATATTTTTACTATGCACACACCCACTAGTTGATTCTCACAATGCACGTAAACACAACTGTTGTGTACACCCCATTGTGGTGTACATACACACTGTACGTACCCCACACCATCACACACCCCACACAACACACACTTTACGGTTTTCATCAACACCTCACAATAAATATTTCATGTATGCACCAAAATAGCCACACCCTACTCACACAACTGTTGCATCTTGAGGGACCACTTCCAGCCAGTGGAGTCGCTGGAGGTTTACCTCCGATCAGTCGTGATCGGGGATGGTCCCACCGGCCACGACAGCTCCAAAACAGTTGACAAAAAAGTCCTAAAAATAACTCAAAAAAGTAAAAGCAGTGAGTAATATGGAAGAACAAAACAATAGAGAGAGAGAGAGGCAACCGTAGGAAAGACGCTTACCTAGCTATCTCCGGTGATCGTCCGTGGTTCCAACACCGTGATGGGTGGCAGTGGTGAGTGGCCAGACGAGAGAGAAGACAACCGAGAGTGAGAGAGAGAACGTGAACTGCCGAGAGGGAAAAAGAAGAGAGAGAGAGAGAGAGAGAAGCTCACCTAAGCGTTTTCGGTGGTAGTGGACAGGTCAGCTGCCGTAGTGGGTGGCGGTAGTGATGGTCCAGCCGAGCGTAAGAGGGAGACAGCCAAGAAGGGAGAGAGTGAACGTGAGGCCAAGAGGGAGAGACGTGTGAGCAGAGAGAACAAACGAGAGAGGAAGAGAGAGAGAGCCTCACCTCGTCGGAGTTGGCATCTCCGGTGGATGGACATGGTGGCAGTGTGCTTGAAGAAGAAGGTGAATAGTGAGTGATGGTTTTTCTTCACCAATGTTCTTATATGACATAAATTGTGTCAAAATGACCTTTTTGCCCTTTAACATACTTCTTACACAATTTAAACCAATTGCCCTTATTGGTCTTTTTATTTTTATTTTTTTCTCTTTATTACATCTTAAAGTAGGTGTGTGTTGCCACTTGCATGGTCCTTCATCTCAACACACACGCATCTCGAGGTCAATCTCATGACTCCTCACCATTGGTTGTGTCACTTTAACAATCCTTTCATGTAGTTAGTATGTTGCGTAGTTAACCAACTCCCGCGTTCAAACGACATTCCTTGTCCCTTATTTTTTCGTCAATTGGCTCGCCGCGCCCATTTTCTCGCCACATACTATCAACTAATTTATATAAATTAATAAAAATTCATTTATTTGTATTCTTTATTGTGTTTTTATCCCCCGTTTGACTAGGCGAGACCTCACTCAACTAAACATCGCTCGAACGGGTCGAAACTCATAAAATACTAAAATATTAATACACACAATCAAAGAATCATAATATTACTTCGATGTCAACTCCCAAAGTTCGAAATATTGTCCAGTATTTGCGTAGTCAGGTCACAATCTTGACAAGTGCAACACAAGTCAGTTAAAAATTTGGGGTTGTTACAGTCTCCCCCACTTATTAGAATTTCGTTCCCAAAATTTACCTAATAAGTAAACTAAACTAACGACTTTACCGTTCCTCTTCACAACTTCTAAAGAGACCGATAAAACTCAGAGTGAGTCATCCCTTGACTCCGACTTGTTCGTGACCCTTCAGTGGAGAGACCTTCAGGTATCCATAATCTCCCCAAATCATACCAAAGCTTATCGTGATACTCGTCAAATATTTCTTTTGCCACTCCTGGGCACTCTTACGTCTCAAGCAAATCTATCCACAATTACCCAGATGCTATCATGACCACGAGGAGATAGAGGCAACCACTAACGAAATCCATATCAATATGTTCCCACTTCCATCGAGAAATGGGTAGGGGCTACAGTAGTCCTCCAGGTTGTCGATGCCCAGCTTCTACGCGCTGGCATGTCACACGCTCGAACAAATCCAATACCGTGGAATTCATCCCTAGCCACCAAAAGAGATGTCACATGTTGGTGCACATCTTAGGTCAACCCAGATATACAACAAAACGGGAATGGTGAATCTCCTGAAGTACCTTGTCACACGTATCAGCCACCAATGGAAACCCTAGTCGCCCGCGATACCTCTAGCATGAGCCCGTCGACCGACTCTAGTCTGGGCAATTTGAATTATTCACCATCTCACTGCACCGCTGGTATGACATATCGTCTTGTTGTCCCTTGCGCATAATGCCAAGTGAGATGGTCTGCAACATCGTCTGATCACGTAACTGTGTCTTAGTAATCATCGGCACGTCCACTGAACTCATCAACTCGGCTACCTCACGTAAACCACGCTAGTAGGTCCTCTGACACACGACTACCTCAGCATCAAATCCTTTGCGGCGCAACGCATCAGCAACAACGTTGGTTTTCCCGAAATGGTGTTCAAACAAGAAGTCGTAGTCTTTCAAGAACTCAAGCCAACGCCTCTGTCTCACTCCAGGACGTATGAAACTCACGAAGATCTCCCATTCGTCTTCTCGTATCAACCAATCAAAGCACGTAATGTTTATAACTAGTTCACACCAACCAAGGCTTCGAACTCTAACAACTCTAGTACTCGCATGTCTATTGGCGATTCGTAGCCCCCTAACTCTACCGAAATGTCAAGACTATGCATATTCAGGTATATCACATCCTGGCGAGCATGACTAGGATTTAGGTCTGCTACGTCTAACGAGTTTACAACCCTAACATGTCTACCAAGCGCACAACAATCAAGGATTCGACATAACTTGAATTGAACATGATATGCAATGTAAGTACCGCAAATGAAAATCATACCCTCATCAATGTGTCTAGACGCCACCTAGTCTCGCTCAACAGCAGCCTGAACACGCTCCCTCTAGTGCTGGTGATGCTATGGTGATGGTCTCGTTGGCTGAGGGCACTCCCTCTGAAACTGGCCGACCTTTCTGCATCTGTAACACATACGGGTTGTTGGGAAATGTGCCCTAAGTCAATCCATTAACAGTCTTTATGAATACATTTTAGTTAATAAAATAGAGGATTTCATTTGATGTTTATTATAATTGATTTGCATGTTTACATTATAATAAGATCCATGGGTATTTACAGAAATATCCTAAATGTCCCTAGTCAATTATTATACTGGGAACTATAATGAATTAAGACTAGTGTAAGTCTTGATTGATGATCATACGATGATCATATGTATAGGAATACGAATCAAGATCATGAGTACTTGTTAGGGAACAAAGTACTGGACCGACCCGCTATGAGAACATCACATGGATTAAGTCATAGTTATTTTTCATGATAGGTATATTTTTCATTCCTCTAACTTGAGATTACCAGAGACTTCAACATTAGGAATACAGTGATTTGACACAATCAAACGTTGTCTTTAGCTGGACGATTATAAAGGTTGTGATTGGTTACTGTGTGAATAATATAGTGAAGTTGAGTAATCGAGATAGAATTTGTCCCTCTCATATAGAGAGAGATATCCAGTGAATCCCTCGATGTGTTAGACTGTTAAAAGGCCTAGTCTAAGTGAATTGATATTGATCAATGTCACTTGGATGTTTTCAGTCTACTTGGAGATCGAGACTAGTACGATCAAATACGTTGGATGACAATTCCATACCTTATGTTTGATTAAAAGGATATCGTGTGACAAAAGGATGTTATATACACTATTGATTAGGTTGTATCGATTTGATATTTGTACAACTTGGGTAGTCATAATGTCTTGCTAGAGGCCGCTTATGACTTGTATACCAAAATGTGTTTTGGTACATTGCTAACGTTGTATGAGCTTATGGGGTCGCATACTAAGAATGGTTTTGCGAGATTTTGAGATGGTTCAGAAAAATGAATTTTATTTGATAAAATTCATGACAGAAACGTCCTTGTAGTGTATTACACTTATACTTCTTTACGTAAGGGTATATGTGTAATTTACTTAACCGTCTATATACAAGGATTGTATAAATAGACGTTTTGAGTTAGAATACAAGTACAAAAGATTAAAAGGCCAAAACTTTATTTTCGTTTTAAGAAACAACTTAGAGTTTTTGGTATGCTCTGGATCGTTTTGGAGAGAAACAAAAAGGTTTGGTAATCTCTCGAAGCTAGCACTTCAAATCTTGGCCGCCGTTCATGTGTGGACTGCTGATAGAGGGCGTTCGTCGTTGGCAGCGCCTTATAGATCGATTAACCTCTAAAAAGGTATGTGACTGATGTATGATTAAGTTTTCATAGTTTAAACATGTTTTAATGGAATCAAATTCGGATCCTGTTGGGGTTTTTCTCAAAATTGTTTTGTAATCTCCGCTGTGCATGAACCCCAAAACCCAACACGGGTATCCTGCGATCTCTGAGTCTCGCTCTGGCCTCGTCCCTGTGCAAAACCATGAGTCTGTGTCTGACTAGACCTCTGCGCCTTCCTCTGCCTGTCTCCTTGGTCAGCATCTCTGCTCTCAATAATCTGCCTCTACGACTGCTGGTCATGCCGATTAGGCTGTAGTGGATAACTGGCAAAACTTGGCACGGGTAGAACGGTCGGTACCAGACGTGTGGCCTGTTGTACAACATATCCTACACTTTGCGTCCTGTGCTCACGATTACCCCATCCGCTCCTCTTTCTCTTCCTGTCCTGCTGATAGTGACTATCTGATCGGGTCTCTGCTCTGTTCGTCCTAACCTCCTCTGGATGCGTGAGCAAGTAACACTCCCTCATTAAACTGCACTCGTATGCTCTCTGCAAGCTCTCCTGCTCAGTCATAACAACGAATCCTCCGACTACGGGTAATAGACCCTCGGTAAAGTAGTAGACTCGATCAGCCTCAGTATCTGTAGATCCTCCAGCATAAGGTAGTAGTGAAATAAACCTGCCCATATAGTCCATCACTAACTCATCGGTGCTTTGCCTCAGTGCCATGAACTCATTCCTCTTCGCCCGAAAAACAGTCGGCGGGAAGTACTTCTGGTTAAATTGAGTCTTGAAGTCGATCCAATCTTTCGGAATGCCTCATGTAGTAACGATTGTCGTCCACCAATCATCTGCTTCCCCCTATAGCATAGATGAAGAAATCATCGCCCTCATATGGGCCTCAGTCGCGATGATGGTATGAATCTTCTCATAATTCTTTAGGAATAGCTCTGTCGCGGCTATGTATGTGCCACCAAAGAACTTGACTAGGTCGTGCCTCTTGAACTCTCTCCACTGCCTCGCGGAGTAGTGACTGGAGTAGTCTCCGCAGCAACTACGGGTGTCACTGGTGTCTCCTCAATCTGGATCAGATATGTAACAACCTCCGTCTGGGCTATCTGTGCAACTCTCATCCTTGGCATCACGGTAACCAAAATCGGTGCTGTGGAAGCTGTAGACACTGGCGTCTCCGTCCCCTAAGTAGTCGAAATAGGTGGAATAGGTGTGGTCGGGGTCGATGGTGTCGTGGTAGCTGGTGCGGGTATCGTCAACGACCGCACTAAGTCCTCGAATCTCCGTGTCCAAGCGTAAAACTCCTCCAAAGTAATGAATCGAGAATCAGCCGTCCCGATATTGTCGCTCGGACCTGCCTGATTCGCCATCGTTATCTGAACCAAGAGAGCGAATACTTCGGATCAATACTTAGCTACCGTATACCATATAGTACACATAACAAGCATAATATGTACAAAATTAAATCTGACTCATCCCCAACTCCCCCATATAAGTTTCTAAAAAGATCATAGGGTTTCCACTCTAAGTTCAAACCTAACTTCTGCTGGTTTAAATGGCTTGTATTTTATGAATTTAAACCTGGTATGCTCTGATACCAACTGTGACGGCCCCAATTTCTCTGTGCAATTGGGTACGCCCGGCTTAGACCCGTGCAGGCCCCAAGTCATCACTCGGCAAGCTTACGAGCCTAGTCAGCATTCGATTTAATTAATTTAACGATTTATGAAAGAGTTATTGCAATAATATACAGCGGAAGACTAAACAATTATAATAAACTAAACATCAGGGAAATAACTCAATCAAAGGGAAGTTAGGAATTCTATAATGTGGAAAACCCCAGGTGTTCATGCACAATTCAATAAACCAACATACATGATACCAATCTCAATAATAATACCAAGTTCTATAAACCAAAACATACATATATAAAGCGTATACAAATGAGTTAAACATAAAACCTACTAAATAGTTTCCAAGTCCAGCTGCTAATCCTCACAAAAAAGTCACCTAAGCAGGGCTCCTTGCCTCTACTGCACTCTGCTCTATCTGCACCCACCGTCACAAACTAGACGATGAGCAACTGAAGAAATCGAATGTAATGCCATAAAAAGATAACAGTAATTCATGATTTAATAAGTAAAGCAGTCTAAATATCATGCGGTAATAGAAATACATGAATTTAAATAAATAAGATGCATGATAAACAGACTAATAGATATCAATCGAAAGTCAAGTGTGTTCCAAGGAATCAAAAGAGGCCCATAAGTGGTCTAAATCATAGCATAACGGCGAAGACCTCGCGAGGTCTTCCCGGGCATCGACATAAGCGAAGGCACAGCTATGATGGGAGGGACTCAAACCCACCCACCCAGTACTCGGTGTCACACGGTCACTAAGGGTGGTCACACACTCCTGTACATGAGTGCTCGCGTTTTATCCCTCTAGTGCAGGTCCTAGTACTTTTGAGACGAAACACTTACGCCGGGAAACACACAACAAGGAATGGAAGGGAATACCAACAATAGAGCATAACAAATCTGAATAAATGATAATGAATCACATGGCATTTTCTTACTGGGTTACAAATCATACACAAGCTTTTAAGGCATGTGTACTTACCTGAACTATCGCGACCTGCGTAACAACACTCTTGCGTTTCCTAGCACATATCCCCGAGTTTCCCGTTACCTGACAAGTCGGAAACTCTAATTAAATGGGTCGAGGCATTAACTAATCCTAGGTCGATACCCTTCACATTTTCCCATCGTTTTGAATGACTTGAAAACATCGACAATTCAATTGGTAAATCAAACCAAAAATACAACGAAACACAATGACTCTCTTGGGTGTTATAACCACACCTATGTAAGCCTAATTACAAGTCTTAGGCTCAGCTCAGTCGCATATGAGTCATGCCATAACTTCGAGAGCCGGCTGCGTGTTCACGACGTCATGACCATTCGTCAAACTTTAAACACTATTTTTAAAAGAATGTAATATTAGCATATATGGAAATGACACTAAAACATCTGAAGATAACCACTCGTGTCCAACATCCACTTGCTATTGGAATCATGAATCATGTATTAAAGTGTCTCACACACACAGTATGTTCATCAACACACAAGACCCTTTACCACTAAGATGCCAAGTTCATGTATCTTAACAAAAACCAAAACCTACAAGTAGACTCATCGACAACCACCATCAAGACCATGAACTATGGTAGTATCATATTGATGCTATTCAACATTGGGGAGGAGTCATCACAACATTGGGTTGTCGGAAAACTCCTCAGCCAAATCGTATAACCACCTTACATCCTATTACGATTTTGACGTTAAAATTACATGAAATGATAGCCAAACATAAGTTTATTCATACCACAACTTGCCACCATATCTCATTCAAGGTCGAAACCTCATGGGTACTGTCCAACGTTAGAAGGGTTTCCTCGACATAGATTAGCTGGAAAATACCCCGCCTAATTGGAGTTTAAGACGCACATACTCACACTTTATTGTTAATACACACCCACATGTAATGATGTCACCACACCTAAATACACCCTATACCTCAACTGTTATGTACACCCACATATTATCACATACCCCACTATTATGTGCGCACAACACCCCACTGTTGTGCGCACCCCACTATTTTACATACACACACAAGTTGATCCACACTATACACATTTTTACTATGCACACATCCACTAGTTGATTCTCACAATGCACGTAAAGACAACTGTTGTGTACACCCCACTATGGTGTACACACACACTGTACGCACCCCATACCATTACACACCCCACATAACACACACTTCACAGTTTTCTTCAACACCTCACAATAAATTGTTCACGTATGCACCAAAACAGCCACACCCTACTCATACAACTGTTGCATCTTGAGGGACCACCTCCGGCCAGTGGAGTCGCTGGAGGTTTACCTCTGATCATTCGTGATCGGGGACGGTCCTACCGGCCACGGCAGCCCCAAAACAGTAGGCAAAACAATCCCAAAAACAACTTAAAAATGTAAAAGCAGTGAGTAATATGGAAGAACAAAACAATGGAAAGAGAGAGAACCGTGGAAGAAACGCTCACCTAGCTATCTCCGGTGGTCGTCTGTGGTTCCAGCACTACGGTGGGTGGCGGTGGTGACTGGCCAGACGAGAGAGAAGACAGTCGAGAGTGAGAGAGAGAACGTGAACTGCCGAGAGGGAAAAAGAAGAGAGAGAGAAAGAGAGAGAAAAGCTCACCTAAGCGTCTCCGGTGGTATTGGGGAGGTCAGCTGTCGTGGTGGGTGGCGGTGGTGATGGTCTAGCCGAGCATAAGAGGGAGACAGACGAGAAGGGAGAGAGAGAACGTGAGGCCGAAAGGGAGAGACGTGTGAGCAGAGAGAACAAACGAGAGAGGAAGAGCGAGAGAGCCTCACCTCGTTGCAGTTGGCATCTCCGGTGGATGGACGTGGTGGCAGTGTGCTTGAAGAAGAAGGTGAATAGTGAGTGAGGGTTTTTCTTCACCAACGTTCTTATATGACATAAATTGTGTCAAAATGACCTTTTTCCTTTTAACATACTTCTTACACAATTTAAACCAATTGCCTTTATTGGTCTTTTTATTTATTTTTTTCTCTTTATTACATCTTAAAGTAGGTGTGTGTTGTCACTTGCATGGTCCTTCATCTCAACACACACACGCATCTCGAGGTCAATCTCATGACTCCTCACCATTGGCTGTGTCACTTTAACAATCCTATCATGTAGTCCGTATGTTGCGTAGTTAACCAACTCCTACGTTCAAACGACGTTCCTCGTCCCGTATTTCTCCGTCAATTGGCTCACCGCGCCTGTTTTCTCGCCATATACTATCAACTAATTTATATAAATTAATAAAAATTCATTTATTTGTATTCCTTATTATGTTTTTATCCCCCGTTTGACTAGGCGAGACCTCACTCAACTAAACATTGCCCAAACGGCTCGAAACCCTAAAATACTAAAATATTAATACATACAATCAAAGAATCATAATATTACTTCGGTGTCGACTTCTGAAGTTCGAAATACTGTCCAGTATTCACGTAGCTGGGTCATAATCCTGACAAGTGTAACACAAGTTAGTTAAAATTTTAGGATTGTTACACTGAGATCCCTGACACATGCGATATGGCCTAGTGGACATACACACAGGAATGGTACGAAGGGAGAGCCTCAATGTACATCTATTTAAACCACAACCAAGAATAGAGTATTGAAAGAAATAATTTGAATTCAAAAGCCAAAATAAGTAAATGTTCAAGAAATTTCAGTTGGGATACTACACACCTAAAACCGCACTCCTCGTCCCGAAAACTAACCCCTGGTCCGACACTGCCCAATCCCTGATATCCAAATTATCGCCCGAAATGACCTATTTCCATTTATAATTGGTTTTTATTCAATTGGATGTATTTTATGTTGATTGGTATAGACATTAGTTCCACAATACCCAAAACAGCCCAATAATACCCTACTGATGAACACTCAGCGCGCTGGAGGATGACCCAGCACGCTAGTGTTCATCTTAATCATCATCAACTACCTAGATCACCCAACACGCTGTAGTTGATTTCCAGTAGTTCAGCTCCTTATTGAACTGTGAAATCAATGAGGTTTGATTTGCAAGGTATGTATGCTCTTCTCAACTCACTTTCTACTTTTCTTTACCTATAATAGATCTTTATACATTTATTGTAGATCCAAATAAATGGCTACTTTTCTTTTTTACTTTTGATTTTTGTTGGAGGTTTCTTTTCATGTGTGTCGATTCCATGGTGGTGTTAAAGAAGGGAATTTGTTGAATGGGTTGTTCATGCGACTCTAATGTGAATGTCAAAATTTGCCTTAATCTCAAAAGCATTTGGCAAAAGGTGGGTTGTGCTTAAGAAGTCTACAACGGGGTTTGATTTGCAAGGTATATTTGCTCTTCTCAACTCACTCTATACTTTTCCTTACCTATGATAGTTCTCTATACGTTTATTGTAGGTTCAAATAAATGACTCTTCTTTTCACTTTTGATTTTTGTTGGAGGTTTCTTTTCATGTGTGTGTCAATTCCATGGTGGTGTTAAAGAAGAGAATTTGTTGAATGGTTGTTCATGCTACTTTAATGTGAATGTCAAAATTTGCCTTGACCTCAAGAGCATTTGGCAAAAGGCGGACTGTGCTTGAGAAGTCTACAACGGGCTTTGATTTGCAAGGTATATATGTTTTTCTCTACTCGCTCTCTACTTTTCTTTACCTATAATAGATCTCTATACATTTATTATAGGTGCAAATATACGACACCTCTTCTTTTTCAATTTTGATTTTTGTTAGAGGTTTCTTTTCGTGTGTGTGTCGATTCCATGGTGGCGTTAAAGAATGGAATTTGTTGAATGGGTTGTTCATGTGACTATAATGTGAATGTCAGAATATGTCTTGATCTCAAGAACGTTTAGCAAAAAGTGGACTGTGCTTAAGAAGTCTACAATGGGGTTTGATTTGCAAGGTATATATGCTCTTCTCAACTCGCTCTCTATTTTTCTTTACCTATGATAAATTTATATACATTTATTGTAGGTTCAAATAAACGGCTTCTCTTCTTTTTTACTTTTAATTTTGTTGGAGGTTTCTTTTGTGTATGTATTGATTCCATGGTGGTGTTAAAGAAGAGAGTTTGTTGAATGAGTTGTTCATGCGACTCTAATGTGAATGTCAGAATTTAACTTGATCTCAAGAGTGTTTGGCAAAAGGCGGATTGTGCTTGAAAAGTCTACAACAGGGCTTGATTTGCAAGGTATATATGCTCTTTTCATCTCGCTCTATGCTTTTCTTTACCTATGATAGATCTTTATATATTTATTGTAGGTTCAAATAAATGGCTCCTCTTCTTTTTCAATTTTGATTTTTGTTTGGAGATTTCTTTTTGTGTGTTTGTCTATTCTATGGTGGCGTTAAAGATGAGAATTTGTTGAATGGGTTATTCATGCAAAGACTGATTACTACCAGTGATGTGTTAAAAGCCTGCAAGTCATCCTCTTTGTAATGATCAAAACAATCTAGCTAGGAATGAATGAATATGTTTTTTAATTATTTTTTTTGAAGTAATGATGTCATACTCTTTTTTTTGTCAATGAGATAATACGTATTTTGTTATGCGTAAAATCTTTTGTTCTTAATTTTTGTGACGGCCCCAATCCCTTTAGGCCCGTCACGGGTGCCACCCAGACCCACAACCAGCTACGTCACTGCCAGCTGTGTCCCACGGCCATCTAACCTACCACATATCATTTAAAACTATAATTCGTATTTTTATTAGATTCAATTACTGGACTCCAATCAACTGTTAAATCATCAAATATCAGGGGAAGACTTTAAGACATGATAAAGTAAATTATAAACATTCATATCATGTTAATGGAACATATACATAATGTGGAAAACACATAATCATCATATAAAAGGGAAAGTAACCTTAAAATATATCAAAATATTAAAATGTATGTCATGAGTATCTCTCACAATCTCAAACCTAAGATAAAAGTGATAAATATATATAAATATATATATATATATATATATATCAAACGTACAAGTCCGACTTGTCAGTTCGTAATCACAGGTAATCAACAAGCTTGCCCTTGTCGCGAATTGTACCAGGATCTGCACTCAACCATCACAAAAGGCAGATGACGAGTCCAGAGTGAGTATTCCTAAGGAAATTCAGTAAGTAATTATGAAAATTAAATGTTGGAATTTAATAACCTATTAAATAAACATGCGGAAAATAAGCAAACAATTGTGCTAATCGCATGAATAAGTAATAGAAAAGCTCAAAGTGTGTGCTAAACCTAAGTCAGACTAGCACCATACTTCAGACTCTCCGTGAGCACTGCCAGCGAGTATACTCCAACATGTCCAGCCTCCAGATCCTCTCAACCGCGTAGACCCACGGTGCACCAACAAGTACCTCGTCATAATACTCGAATCAAACTATCCACCGAAACCCCTGGCAACACGTGCTATGGACTAGTGTACACACAAGAATAACACGACGAGGGACACCTTACCAGCCGTTTATATATAGCCACAACAGGAAATAGAATAATAGAATAACTGAACTGGAATTCAATTATAAATAAAACATGTAATTAGGCAAAGAATTTCATTTGGAATACTACACACCTCAAACCGTGCTCCAACTAGTACGATTACATCTAAATCATGCCTCCGAATGTATGCCCAATCACCAGTCAATAAATCCCAAATACCTTATTTTCAATAATCCATTTGATTACACAAAACCTCAAAATTTCCCTCAATTCTCATTTACCTATTAATTTGATCATTTTAATCCATATTATGTCGAATAATGATCCCCAAGTTAATCCCCCATTAAGCCAAATTGGAAAATTCATTTTTAAAATTTTAATTTAATTTCCAGTCTGGACGTCGTGAGAAGTGTCGTCGTGAACACTGGCTCACGGCGTCCAGGGCAGTGGGTCAATGCCCTTTGGCGCCATGACTTGCGCCGCCATAAGTCGACCCCCATGGCGTAACATAAAGCGTGAAGTTGGGGGTGTCTCACTGGTTCGGACGTCGTAGGTGACGCCGTGGAGATTTACTCTCCACCCTTCTTTGATGGCATCCAAGCCAGGAACGTAATATTGAGTTTGTTGAACCCCTAGCTCATCGTCGTGGTCCGAACTCGTCCCAACCTCTCATGGATAACCATACCAGCCATGATCCATCATAAAACCTCGACAAATCGCGTCTGAGATGAAAACCCCGATAATCCCGACCAAAAACACAATATCTCTTAAAAATCCATAAAAAAAAACAATTCAACCAATTCCTCAATTGGTGCTCCAAATCACACATCAAAACCGTAGCAACACCATCCATATCAGTGTGCTTAACACCCATTCCCGAAACCCACGTTAAAACCTAAAAAATAGCCCCAAAACGTAGATAACGGAGAGGAGAGCAAGAATCTAACCTTTAATCGTTGATTGGTCGGCGTTTGGTACTCCAAATGATCTCTTGAAATCCACAAACCTTCCTTCCTTAACACAATTTTTGGATTTGAAGGTGAGAAGAGAGAGAAAAGGTGGCGGTTGTTGACAAAATGTGATATTTATATCACTAATTCATCTCTCATTACATACACACCTCAAGGATTAATCCTAGGGTCATGAAGGGGGTCAAAAAGACCACTAAAATGTGACACAAATGTGGACTTGGTCCCTTGCTCTTATCCTTTGCTCAACATAACCCATCAAACCTTGAGGTTTCCCGTACCCAGTCCCGCGCGTAAACTCGTACCTCTTACATATTCTCACGTCACGCACAACTATACAACGTTTAATATTAATTGTTTAATGCATTTTAATCATTTCATGTGTGTATTACTAACCGACCTAATGTACTGTCATTCACCTACCCGATACCCACGTCTACACGCTAATCGAGGTGAATACCCATCACACTGTCTCAAACAAGCAATAACAATATAAACACACACATCGCGTGCAATCTAACGTAATTGAGTACAAACATCGCAATAAACACAAAACATCACACAAAATAACTATTTACCTAACTACGGATGCGCCCTGACCCTAGCTGCAGGGTCCACGAGGTGTTGAGCTATCATCCACGTTTGCAAACATATCATAATAACGACTTAATTAAAATTGGGCCATTACAATTCTGTTACATTTTCTTTTCTTTTTATCCAAGTAATTGGTAATGGTTATTGCTTAAACACATTATATAGAGGAATAGGCAAACGTTATACAAAAAATATTTTACATTTTGAATAACATCTTTTTGTTTGAAATAATTACTCTATTTGAATTATTATTAGAATTTGTAAGCTGAAATAACCAAGTCCAAGTTTAATAGGAGGGAGAGTGAATAAGTGAGGGCTTAAGGTTAATTTGGAGTGGAGGCTTTACCAAAATGTCAAGGCAAAATGGTGTCTCCAATCTAAACTTATAACCCATTTATTTTATAGTTATATACCCGATGTGTGATTAATCTTAACACTCCCCATCAAGTCCAACGAACGATAGCCAAGTTGAAACTTGAATTAATTAGGACAACTAGCCAACTGAGACAACTTAAATCTAACGGGGCACTGACCAACTATGGGCAACTAACCAATTGGGACGGTCCTACGGGGCATTGACTAAGACCAAGAGGATAGCCTACTTGGTAAATTGCTTGAACTGAAACATTGGGCACCACATTTTATTGCTTTGATACCATATTAGAATTTGTACGCTGAAATTTCCAAGTCCAAGTTTAATAGGAGGGAGATTGAATGAGTGAGGGCTTCACCAAAATGCCAAGTCAAGATGGTGTCTCCAATCCAAACTTATAACCTATTTATTTTATATTTATATACCCGATGCGGGATTAATCTTAACACTCTCCCTCAAGTCCAATGGGCGATAGCCAAGTTGAGACTTGAATTAATTAGGGCAACTAGCCAATTGAGACAACTCAAATCTAACATGGCACTGACTAACCATAGACAACTAGCTAACTGGGATAGTCTAACAGGGCATCGGCCAAGACCAAGAGGATAACCTACTTAGTAAATTGCTTGGACTGAAAAATTGGGCACTCACATTTTATTTCTCTGATACCATATTAGAATTTGTAGGCTGAAATTCCTAAGTTCAAGTTTAATAGGAGGGAGAGTGAATGAGTGAGGGCTTAAGGTTTGGAGTGGAAGCTTCACCAAAATGTCAAGGCAAAATGATGTCTCAAATCTAAACTTATAATCTATTTATTTTATATTTATATACCCGATGTAGGATTAATCTTAACAATTATCTTTCGTCACACTCATATATAAACTTTGATTACTTTTTCTTTAGTAAAAGACAATCAACTTTACTCCACACGTGCTTATTTTTTTTCTTAATACGATTACTTTGCAAACTCATAGTTACATTTGTAGAAAAGTTTTTTATTTCAATGTATGTTCTCTCCTATGTGACATACATATACCACAAAAAAAAAATATATATATATCTCAGTGTCAACTCCCGAGACTTGACCAAGTACGCCCGTCACGACTAGTCCAGGTCACAATACTGAAATGTGACACGTGACACAGTTTAAAAATGAAGGTCGTTACAGTACCTATCTCTACCATCATACCCATTTAAAATCTCTATAACCCTACCTGTTCCGATAAATTTTGTCACCCGTGAGATTACTCTACCCATTTGCGTCCTTGAGCAAGAAAAAGAAAGGACTTGAAGAAAAAGGTGAACAACCAAAAAAACAAGGTGAGCAACCAAAAAAACGTGTTATTTGTGAGCGGCCAACGTGGTGTGTTTTACAACGGTTAGGTGAAGGAAAGGACAGAGTTTTCAATTCTAAATTAATTGGAATCCGCACATGATGTCTCTTCATTTAATCACCAGCAACAATCAATCACCTCTTCCTATTTCATCAACACACAGTCAATCTCTCCAAATCCACTCTCATCTTCTTCCTCGTCGACCACTGAAATGGAGTCCCAAACCGTCTCAGCTGCCACTCTCTTCGCCTTATCTAAAACCCTAAATTCACGCTCCGACCCTCTCAAGTCGCTCGTCACTAGAGCCCTCCAGAAGAGATTCTCCTGTGGCCGAATCAGGTGCATCAGCAATGGCGGCAATGGCGGATTCTTCAGTGCTAGGTCGAATGAGCTCGGTCGATTGTCTTATCCAGCGAGTTCGGTTTGGAGTTTGCGTGTTAGAGCTCCGATTGCGTCTCGTTTGGGGTGTGCTCCGAGATCCGACGCTTACTTTGCTTCTGGCGGCGGCGGCGGTAATGGCGACGGCGGCGGCGGCGATTCTGGCGATGGTGGAGCTGATGGAGAAACCAAGTCTAAAGCTGTTGCGGCGGAGGTGGATCAGCTTTCGCCTGATGTGATAATTCTTGATGTTGGAGTAAGCCATATCAGATTTTTGTTTCAGAAAGTTTACCGCATTCTGTCATTTTTTGAATCGCTGTATGTTACCGTGCGCATTGACGTCGATTAGCACAGGGAATGACTTGTGGCGGATGCGCGGCGAGCGTGAAAAGAATTCTAGAGAGTCAAGTAAGCTCATACTTTGGTGTTTTGATAAATTATGTTAACAATTTTGAGCATTTGAGTATTTGAATTTCGGAAGAGTTAGTATTTGGGAGAAGAAACCTGACTTTTGTGTGTGAATTTGATCAATTTTTCTTAAAACCTACCCAGCTATGAGCTCCCAAGTAGTAATTACTCGTTTTTTTTTTAGTTCCAACTTGTATGATTAATAGTTTGATATCTACATACTTGTTATATAAATATAATTTGTAATTTTGTGTTATGTTCCAAGTTTTGTGGATTATTAACGTCGCACTTGATGCATGAACAGCCGCTTGTGTCCTCTGCCAATGTGAACCTTGCTACAGAGACAGCTATAGTGTGGCCCATGCCTGAAGCCAAAGCTACAAACAATTGGCAACAACAACTAGGAGAGGCACTTGCAAAGCAATTGAGTAGCTGTGGATTTAAGTCCAATATTCGAGGTAGATTTTTATTTTTTTTTGAATTATCACGAAATTGATTGCTTTCGTGTATTTAGTGTTGAGTTTATGTCCATATGTTTCCCAATCTCTAAGTATAATTCAAAAAGGAACTTGGCTTGAATGTTTGTATTCAGCTAAAATTCCTGTTTCTTATGCCTAAGGAACTGTTTATTTTATTTCCTTTACTTCTATCCTGACTCCTTGTATATAGATGCATATCCATCTTGATAAATTTGTTGTTATGTTACACAATTCCATTATAAATGCTATTATTCTCCTCTTGCAGTATCCCACACTTACCTTACATAATTATAGTTTTGTGACTTTAGCCCCTTCCATATTGACTTCAAATGTTGCAAACTTGCATGAATTATGTCAAGCACCTCAATGAAATGAGAATGAAGTTATTGGTAGACTTGTGGTCGATGTATACAGTGAACTTGACTGTAATGTTTCCTTTACCGTTACTTGAAAAGTGTTGATCATCAATTGCTCATAATTGTCCTTCCATATTAAGTCAAATAGTTTGAGCGATTATACTAGTGATGTAAGGGGAAACCTTAAATTAAATATCTAGGTGGTACTTGAGATGGGATGGAATTTTGCTTGTATTGATTAAACAAAGTACACATAGGTGAGGGTGGAAAGGTGTCAACTAAAGCCATATCACGGCAGAGAGTTGCTATGCTGTCTTTTAACTTCATATTTCTAGTGGCTGTGGCAGGCATAGATTATGAAGAAATGGATGCCACTTGATGGCAATTATCATAACCTCTGAATCACTTGCTTTTCCTGCGGTTTCAATGACTCCTTTCTTCAAGGGAATGCTTTTGTCATTTGAGCTGTTTTCTGCAACTATATTTATGTTTTTGAAAATGACCTCAGTCCATTAATATAGTACTTTTCATAATTGAGTAGTGCAAGTTGTGTCTACTACAAATATCATACTTGGATGTCTGGTCTTTGAGAATTACGGAACTAAAACTCAACAAATGTCATGCTTGGACATCTAATCATGTGAATTACCAAGCTATCTCAGTAAAGTGAAAATCCCTTTCTAATATATTTAGAAAATCCCTTGATATTGTTGTAAAAAAAGAAAATACTCGTGATATATTATTTTTGGAGATCAAGTAGTCTGTCTTTTCCCTTGAGAAAGAAGCCTTTTTTCAAAGAAAAGAAGCTTAATTGGATCCTGGAAATTAGAAATAGTTATTCAACAACTTTATAGCACCAATCAAATTTGATAAAAACATTATGTGAAAACATTGACGCAGCATGTGGAATATATAAATGGATAAAACACCCATTTTTTGGTTCAATGATATATTTGCTTGTGTTAGCAGGCACACAGATTTGGTGGTTAAGCTGTAACTTTCCCGAACACTCCCTGAATGGGCAACACCAACTAGGCACTTCATTATTGTCTAGTTGTCCTGTAGTGACCACCTATGAAACTAGCGCCAATCAAATGTGGTAAAAACATTATGTGAAAATCATTAACGCACGATATTTGAAATGGATAAAGCACCCATTTTGTGGTTCAGTGATATATTTGATTGTGTTAGCAGGTCCTTAGCTGGTGTTTAAGCTGTTATTTTTCCAAAGAATCCGTGACTGTGCAACACCAAATAGGCACTTCTTTGTTGTCTAGTCGTCCTAGGTGATCACCTACCAAGCTAGGACAAACTAATCCAAGTTGCAACTAGGAATGAGTACAACATGTTCTTGCCTCCTAGTCTTTTGTGTAAGCGATTATTTGTTTCCATATATGTTTATGCTGATTCTGCCGCCCTTTTGCCCATTCTGAAAGACTCCGGTCTTGCTAGATTAGCATTTGCAAGTACAGTTTTTCCTACTCCAATTATAAGAGCTACTTAAGTTATAGGGTACTTCAGTCTGTTGGGTTCACTATAGATAACATAGAGATTGTTATTGCACATTTTTGAAGTAATAGTTCCTTAGTAGATTAAAGTAAGCAAATAATACAACTTAGCTGACTAGATTAGTAACTGCGTAATGTGCAAGTGTGAGAGTGAAAAATACTGTTTATTGCCAATTGTATGATTTATGTGAAGCTTGGTGAGGAATTGGCAGGTCTGGGGACTATTGAGGGGGTCAGTCATGCACAAGGATACAAGGACGTTTAAAGAACCACTAGTCATGGGTCATGGTATGTCAATATTCAATTAGATTTCCAGTTTCAGGGTGACATTCAATTAATTGAATAATAAGTTTAATAAGTTCAACTTTTCATTAATAGGTGGGTGACCAGGTCTCTCAACAACAGCTATTGGCGGAATCGGTTGGAAAGAGGGATTTCTTATGATGAGTGTTCATTTTTCTTGTGTACTCAAACTATCAAATAATAGTACTATATTGAGATTTGACTATCCACTATCTCTTGAGAACCTTTGGATTTTGTTATATATTTTTTTCGAGAGTCAAATTTAAGATCTGTGTCATGTAACTCCTATGGATGCTGATAGATCAACTTTATCATGACCAAATTACTTTTCAAGTAGCTCTTTCAGTTTTGGATCTGATTGTCATTTTGGCATTGCTTTTATGGGTTGATTGTTGTGGTTTAGGCATTTAGCAACAAAGTTATGCTGGTGTTCGTAAGGTGTAACCTAGGCATTGCCTGACCCATTGCCTTCACATTTCCACCTCAAATCGCTTAATGGTTCTCTAGGTGCGTCATAGGGCTTTTCTATGATCCTTGAGATCCTAACCACTAACAATAAGTTTTATTTTTTTAAAATGATCTAGAAGCAATTTCGAATTTTCCTTCCGTTCGTGACTGTACTGATTTTTTGGGTCAAAGTGAAAATTTAAGTTTCAAAGACATTAACTTTGGCATATATGTAAATTTGTCATCAACTTGTATTATATTTTCCTTAAATTTTTATGGTCTAGTTCACATCTGGGTATCGCCTATGCGTTGCCTTGCCTAATAAGAGCGAATCACCTAAAGCATGGTCGTATTGCATTAACAACACCAAGATATGCTGCCAAAGCATCTATGGTGAGATGGATGAGGCATCACTGGCCAAAAGGCAAGGTTTAGGGAGATCGTGAGTTCAACTCCCGTTGAAGTCAAAAAAAAAAAAAACAACACCAAGATATGCTGGTTAATTGAGCTTTTAATATGGTTCAATTATGACTTAGTTGCCAACAACTCAAAAGCCAATGAGGGTAGGAGTGCGTATTCAATAGGAAAGTAGATATTTGTTACGGCGTCCATGTTCTCACTATTCGCTCGATAATGCAGTTTTATTTGTTGCTAGCTAGCATGGTGTGCAGCATATTTTGTCTTTTGTTATCTGAATTCTGTCCCTTCCATCTTACTTGTGTGGTTTGTCGTTCTAATATGCTAGCTCTTCTATTCTATGGGACTGTCCTCTCCTAGGTCATTCTGAAAGAGAGATTTGATGTGCCTGGCATGCATTAAGTAGGAGTTGCTTAATCAATGGCAATGTCACTCTGATCATTGATGAGTACTCTCAGATAATTTTGCACATATTAAATTGTTTGGAAAGCTCACCATCAATTGCACTAAATCGAGCAAAATGGGCCAACCCCAATTAATTTGGGA
Source organism: Stephania japonica (assembly GCA_039657345.1). NCBI lineage: Eukaryota > Viridiplantae > Streptophyta > Magnoliopsida > Ranunculales > Menispermaceae > Stephania > Stephania japonica. Next base: position 36,000,910 of record CM077564.1, on the reverse strand, counting down.
CTGAAGCTATGTTGTATTTGGAGAAATAATCTTTGGCTCGTGTTGTCATGACTCATGTTTGAGAAGTCTACTTCAATTGATATGGGGTAGAAAGTGAAGGATGAGAATTTGCTGTCTTCTTATTTGTAGTTCATCAGATTTTATTGTGGTTGGTATTTCTTTCATATTATTCTACTTGTCTCTGGCTACTGGAATCCTTTCAAGATTCTCTTATTTATATCCTCTATTTTACATGTATTATTCCCTTGCTTTTGTCTCAAGATATAGACACTTCAACTCTTGTACTAATGCATGGTCTTGATTATGTAGATTCTGCTAGAGATAGTTTCTTCAGAGTTTTTGAGGAGAAAATGGAAGTGAAGCGTAGACGGTTGAAAGAAAGTGGTACAATGTCTTGTTATTTCTGATATTCCACTGCAAAGATAAATACTTTGACCAATAGCAAGTAGTATACATGATTCTTTGTATATGCTATGATTGGCATGGTGTTGGGGGGTATATACTGGAACTAAAAATAACTGATTTCAACAGGTCGGAATCTTGCTGTCTCCTGGGCACTGTGTGCTGTGTGCCTCTTTGGTCATCTTTCTCATTTTATTGGAAGTAATGCATCTTGGATCCACACATTTCATTCAACTGGATTTCATCTGTCCTTGTCTTTGTTCACCTTGCTTGGTCCTGGACGACAGCTTATCCTTGATGGTCTCAAGAGTCTCTGGAGAGGAGTTCCAAACATGAATACATTAGTTGGTCTTGGAGCTTTATCTTCTTTTGCTGTCAGTTCTATCGCTGCTTTAATACCAAAACTGGTGAGTACAAATCATTTTTTTATTGTGTTTCTAGTTTGTGCCCGGCTTCCTGTAACCCATACTCTGCTACTGTCACGTACCTTCCTACCCTCCCCCGCCAACACCAGGCTGTTTCTAATTAATATAACGCCCATGCTTTTTCCAGATTTCTCCATCATACTGAATTTGGCTGTAACATATCATAGAATTTTCCTGCTGTACTCCTGAACCCAAAATGTACTGCTAAAATTTTCATAAAATAAATAATCAGCAAACATAAATCCCAAGATCTAAACTTGCATGATTTCACAAAACAAAATGATAATTAAGTATAATATTAAAAATTATGTTACTCCTGATATCAAAAAAAAAAAAAAAAAACTATGTTACTCCTTTTTCCCATTACAAAATGAGTGTCTCTTTATGTAACCATGTAAATGCACATAACTGGTCATGTAGGTAATATGTCGGTGATACTGGAATAGATCTTCTATCTTCAGTGTATTTCTGCAAAAATTCTTATGCTTGCTTACTGACCATCTGTGTCTTACTCTAAAAAACATTAATGGAGCCTATTTTTAGATCTGGGCTCTATATACTCAATTCATCTGAAGCTAATGCTAAAAGCAATGAATTCCATGCAAATTGCTTGTGGAAGCTACTAAGAGTGGGGATCCTCTTCTCACCAACATGATCTTCATTAGGTGATAATTTCTGTGTATGTCCTCAAGTACTCATCACTACTGACCATCAGCAGTCCCAGGAAATTAAAGTCTTGTGAAATCATTTGCATTAAAGCTTATCTCAGGTGGGAAAAATCACTAATCTTTTATCCCATTCCCAATATGATGGAGCAAGACCGTATAAAAAGATTGGTGCAGCCTCTTGGTTCAAATGTCTTTTTTCTCTTTAACGCTCATGTTCTATATTGGATAAGATTGGCATAGCCATGGAGAGTTACATGCTCTGTTAAATTTCATGATCGACCTGTTTCCCATGTAGGGCTGGAGAGCATTCTTCGAGGAACCCATTATGCTCATAGCATTTGTATTGTTAGGGAGGAACCTTGAGCAAAGGGCAAAGCTGAAAGCCACCAGTGATATGACAGGTCTTCTTAGTATTCTGCCATCTAAAGCCCGTCTTATCGTAAATGGCGATGCCGAAGATTTCCACAAAATTGTTGAAGTTCCCTCCAATAGCCTATCTGTTGGAGATCAAATTGCTGTGCTACCTGGTGTAAGTGAAAATAATGTTTTATTTCTTTTTGTTTGTAACACCTCTCCTTTTTCCTCTGTTCTGAATGGATGATACCAGATTGGCAGATGTCCTTTGTTTTCTCTGTTGGTTGCATCTCGCTCCTGCTTCTATACTTTCAATCTTTTTCATATTCCTATGAGCAGAATAAATCGTGCTATTTTGGCTATCTTAATTTAATGTTTCAACTAGGATTTTAGGTCTTTGGCGTGTGATTAAATGCTATATTCCTTTTTATTCACCTTTTGTGAAGCTACAAGTGATTTCATACGTTTCATATTCAGGACCGTGTGCCTGCAGATGGAATTGTCAGAGCTGGTAGAAGCACAATTGATGAATCCAGTTTTACAGGGGAGCCGCTGCCAGTGACAAAATTACCCGGGGTATTCACTTAAATTGCTCTTGAATCTTTCATATCTTCTATATTAGTTTTTTATACTATTTACCATTTGATCAAATTATTGGGGTCGGCTACATTGTTAGAGATGTTGGGATAGTTCCACATGGACTACTTATAAAGAAAAAATAAGGGTCATAAGTGTGGAGTGGAAACTCTATCTTGCCTTGGCATTTTGGAGTGAACCCTACTTCACACTTGTAGCCCATACATAAAACTATTCACCACACTCTCCTCACCTTGGATTGGGCCTTTATTATAAAAATTGAACATGGTATCAGAGCTGATGGTTGGCTTGATTACCCTTTGTCCAAGGGCCTTGTAGACATCCAACAAAAATGGTTGATTGATGTTCTGCGGTCAAGTCCGAGTTGGACTTGAGGGGGGAGTGTTGGAGATGTTGGGATAGTCCCACATCGACTATTTAGAAAGAAAACAAAAGGTTTATAAGTGTGGAGTGGACACTCCATATTGCCTTGGCATTTTGGAGTGAACCCCACTTTTACACTTGTTGCCCATATATAAAATTAGTCACCACCTGTGTTACCTGGACTCGGCACTTTGGGGTCAAGTACCCGTGTCGACACGACTCGACACGGACACTGACTCGGGATATGAGTCGGATCCTTCAAAATTTCTTTGGACTCGTCCATTTAGTATGGCAGAAGGAAGAAGTTCATCTAAGTAAGGTAGGACAAAATTGAGAAGAAAAACAGTCTTACAAAGAAGGGTAAGGTTGCGACGATGAAGAACAAAGTCCAACAAAGAAGCAAAAAAGTAGATCCAGTGAAGGAGAAGAGAAGAAATCCAGCGAAGATCCGAAAAAGTCCTGTGAGAACCTTGAAAGAGGGAGAAGAAGTCCAGCGAAGAAGACGCCGTCTCATACTCTCACAGATCTCAAATTTGTGAAAGTGTTTCTCACTAAATGTTGGCCAATAAAACACATTTATTACATTTATTGTACACAGATCTGTACACAATAGATATTTATAGGGGCAGTTTGGCTTTAGAGGAAAAAACAGTTTTTCTTATTAAAGATTTTTTTCAAACAAAACTATTTTTCTTAGTTGACACTTTTACAATGTATCATAAATTACAAAAAATGAAGAAAAATATTTAAAATATATAGTTTTACAGCCATGTCCAAGTACCCGTGTCCTAAATTTTGGAAACATTTAGCCGAGTCCTCGAATCCCAAAAATTAGAGAATTGTCTAGTCTGACCTCTAGACACATACCCGCACCCGAGTCCGGGTAACATAGGTCACCACACTCTCTCCTCGCCTTGGATAGGGACCTTATTATAAAAATTGAACATGGTATCAGAGCCGATGGTTGGCTTAATAGCCCATTGTCCAAGGGCCTTGTAGACATCCAACAAAAATGGTTGATTGATGTTCTACGGTCAAGTCCGAGTTGGACTTGAGGGGGGAGTGTTAGAGATGTTGGGATAGTCCCATATGGACTACTTATAAAGAAAAAATAAGGGTCATAAGTGTGGAGTAGAAACTCTATCTTGCCTTGGCATTTTGGAGTGAACCCTACTTCACACTTGTAGCCCATACATAAAACTATTCACCACACTCTCCTCACATTGGATTGGGCCTTTATTATAAAAATTGAACATACATAGATCAAACTCTTCCATTGTGCTCGATCCAGTGCAAATATTATTTTAAGCAATAATATGCTAAATTACATTAGTATCTTCGTGTATATCTAAGTTACCTGTTACTAATATATTGTTTTTTTTTTTTATTAAAGGCTGAAGTTGCAGCAGGAACCATTAATTTAAATGGCACTCTTACTGTTGAAGTTAGAAGACCCGGTGGGGAGACTGCCATGGGTGATATTGTTCGATTGGTGGAAGAAGCACAAAGTAGAGAAGCTCCTGTACAGCGCTTGGCTGACAAGGTTGTCTCTTGCTACATTTCATCCTTCATGTCATTCTAGTGAAACATGCTGTTTTGATTTAAATCTCTTAGACTTACCCATGAAATGATGCTTTGAGAATTTTTTCGAGATCAAGATCAAACCATTTATTGCGTAAGGATCAAATCCTATTTATTTTATTTAGCGTTTGGATAATTTGGAATGGTAGATGAAGACTATCATTTTCTGTTTCAATATTTTCTTTTGCAATTTTTCATAGTGATGTTCACTCTATGATTTGTTCTATTCATGCGCTTTGCAACAACGAAGCCCCAATCCCAAATTAGTTGGGATTGGCTACAAGGTTCAAAATCTTCAATTGCGCTCGATGTAGCGCAATTGATGGTGTGTTTTCAAAGTCCTTTAAATCCCTCCTATTCATGCGCTTTGCAACTGTGTAAATTAAATAATATCGTTTGATTGGACACGGCTGTTACATTCGTCTTCAAATATTGTCTATTTTGGCCTATAGTTGTACTTTTTAATACCAAATATAAAAATGGCTTTTTCTCTATCCAGTGGTTTCTTCAATAAATGGGGTTAATTTCACACATAATCATCTAGCTTTATAGTTTGTAACACTTTGGTAACTAAACTTACATTTGTATCAAATAAATCACTTGACTTTATAAACTATATCACAAAAGTCACTTTGTTCATATTTTGGTAATTAATTTTTTTATTGGACAAAACGACCCCGTTCTCTTGAAAAAGAGAGGAGAAAGTTGGGCTTGGATTTGGCGGTGGAGCTAAAGGAGGGGAGGGAGGAGATGTGGTGTCTGGTGTGCTTGAGAGAGAAAATCAAGGAGGGCAAGGAGATTGATGATTAAGACATCTTTTATGCTTCTGCTTCGACCTCAAACAGAAGTAGAAATACATGGGTTCAATGTGTCCAAGAACACATGTTTTTTTTTTTTTTTTTCTCTTTTAAAAACACAAGTTCTGGTGAATGTGTGGGCAATTAATTAGGGGAGATGGGTTAGAGAGGGAGAACCTAATTACTTTGATCATGAGAGGATTTTGGGATCTAAAATCGGGTTTAAAAGGAGAGGTTTAGAGTTGTTGTAGATGGGTGCAGAGAGGATTTGTGCAGGATTGCCATTAGCAGGCAAGATGCACGGTGAACTTGATTTTTGGTGCAGTACTTGTGCACAAACTTGATTGGGAGATTGAAGGGGAAGTGAAAGGAGAGGGCTTGAATATGGAGAAGTTTGGGCTCACTCTATAGAAGGCCTTGTCTTCTTGAGCAGTATTTGTTTCAGTCTCTTCAAGATTTTGAAGATGGGTTTCATGAGCACACCCCCTCCAAACACACCACCTCCACTCTTCCCTCCCCTCCAACTCTAGCATCCAAACCCAACTTTCTTTTCCCATATTCAACAAAAAGGGGTAGCTTTGTCCGATGAAAAGGTTAATTATCAAAATATGACTAAAGTGACTTTTGGGATACAATTTACAAAGTTTAGCGATTTATTTGATACAAATGCAAGTTTAGTTGCTAAAGTGTTACAAACTATAAAGTTGGATGACCGTGTGTGAAATTAACCCTCAATAAATGCTTTGTATAGTGTGAACCAGAGGTATGAGTAATTTAAGTAGTGCCGCACATAAGTAGAGATTGCCAACCTTTTTTCCTATGTTCTTGTCTCTGAAAATGTCCTTGTCTTCATTCCTTTAATCTTTACAATCAGAGATTGTATTTTCTCTAAGTATCTGGACTGATCTTATGAGATTAGAATTAGTGTGTATTCTTTGCTTTGTTGGTCTATTTATGTTTAAATAATTAATAGACCGGAGGTTTGGGTTGTTGAAGTCTTGTGAGTTATATTATTCAGCTAAGTGATTTAAGGAAATAACGTTCTAAGTTTTTCTCAAGTAAAAATCTTTCCTGTTGAAGCTAATATGAGACAAATCTCTATTCAAGCATGTCTTGTAAAACCTTTACACTGGATCTGCCAAGGATTGGAATGCACCAAGGCGATTCTTAGGAGGTTTAATTGCCTTAAAGTGGTACCTAAACCATAAGAATAATAATTACTCACAGGTCCCTTCACAATTAACATCTATTTGTAGGTCCTTGTAAGACTAATATATTCAATCACTTAATTGAGTAGAGTGGAAGAGTTTGATTCGTGTAGCCGACCCCAACTAATTTTATCCGTGTAACTCGATTCATTATAGTCATACATGTATATATAAATTTTAATTTATATTTCAAAAATAATAATTATACGTTACGAAAATGTCTCGATACGCTTCTGATGAATTAGTTTAATATTCCAAACAAATATTCAAATCATATTCAATGAATGGTCAATCATTACAATCTATGGACAAAAAAATCTTCGATCTCCAGTACCATCAAAATCTTACTAAAGATTCATTCAGTCATTGTCTAATTATAAAAGCTTCATTTAATCATCCAAAGCATCTGCTTTTAGAGCTTTTATTTAGCCCTTATGTTTTCGTAAGAAAATTATCTTTGAGCCCAATGAGGTGCCTGGCAAATGCCTGGGCAATCATCATATCTGATGTTTGCTGCAGTCTACATTTGTTGTTACTGTCCATGTCCCTGCTAATTCAATTTTAGAATATGAAAGGCCCTAGTTCCTCTTATTTGTGCTTTCACATTATTCGTTGTTGCAAGGACCATGCTGGATGTGGTTTGCCATTCATCACTGGTAGTTGGGAAGTTTGGTAATGGTGGCAAGATGAGCTTAAACTTGAAGTTTTGCGCAATCTGCTACTGAAGCCTCCACCAGTTTCATAATTTCCAATGATTCTTTGATTCCCTTAGCCAAAAAAATTCTAACCTGATTTTCTTACAGTTCATTTGTGGCAACCTGTGTATGTTCTAAATTTGATGCTTTATCAGGTTGCAGGGCACTTTACTTATGGGGTCATGGCGCTTTCTGCGGCTACTTTTTTGTTTTGGAGCTCCTTTGGTTCTAGAATCTTACCAGCTGCATTTCAACAAGGAAGTTCAATTTCCCTGGCTTTGCAGCTCTCCTGCAGCGTTCTGGTATATATTTTGTCTGGTGTTAGTTTACTTCCATGGTTTAATCCCCCATGATTTTTCTCCTCGGTAACGAATCTGTATCTACATCAGATAACATTCTCTTTGGAATGGAATGTGAATTTGATTTTTCAGTTTGTGGAATATGGATATAGTTTTTTTTGTTTAGATATGGATGCATTGGAAGCAAAGGAGATGGGTCTTTAAGAAATAATGAACATACTTGTATAAAATTAAACCATTGACGTTCAAGATGAGTTTATCACCTGTAATCTCTGCCCTGGTGACGGTTCTAATTTGATTTGTTGTTGAGCCTCTTTAATCATGTCAAGGCTACAATAGTTCACATTTCTGCCCATTGAAGCTTGTAAACTATTATGGTCTTTGTAGATTTCTTATGTTACGTTTGTGTACTTTCCCTCTAATTTTGCTCATTCAAATATTGTCATCTTTTCAACAGGTTATTGCATGCCCATGTGCACTTGGCCTGGCAACACCTACTGCAGTGTTGGTAATAGTTTCATATGGAACTGAACTCCTCCTTAATTTTAGTTTTATTTTTCGAAATTTTAATTGTCTTCATACTGTATCACTCTCATGTACATTCAAAATTTTAAAGGTCGGAACGTCTCTTGGGGCAAGAAGGGGATTGCTATTGCGTGGTGGGAGTATCTTGGAAAAGTTTGCGTCTGTAAACACCATTGTATTTGACAAGACAGGGACCTTGACAATTGGAAGACCAGCTGTTACCAAAGTTGCAACACTTGGAGTCGAGGATGCCAAAGATGAAAGGTTCATGGAAATACCATTTCTTTCCTTTTTAATTTGTCTATCTAATGATTGACTAATCCTAACATTTTCTGTATCTTGAAATGTATGTATGTATTTTTTTTTTTTCTTCGTTTAAATTTAGAATAGTTATGGTGATAACCTGTTGCAATCTAATTTTTTTGACTTTCATATTTTAAAAAGATTTAAGGTTTGATGAATGAACCACTTCTCTGTCTTCTTATTTGTCATTTTAATGAGTGATTTATATCCCAAATCCCAATGTCTTCTGTTTCTTTTATTTTCTATGTTAAATGTGGTAATGCTGAGTATGCTTTTTCTTCAATCCAATTTTATATGCAAAAGTCAAACAGATTTTGATGGGGAAACTTGATTCTAAAAGAAATTTTACATTCAATGCTCACTTTCCAATGCCACTTGGATGCGTTTTCTAAGTAGTCGTTTATTTTTATTATGTCTATCCCCTGCCCAAAAATATATCTGCAGATGTTAATCTTTTAGTGTAGACCTACTTTAATGCTTTTCAGTTCTGAGAGAAGAAACTAAGCAAGTAGAAGCTCTGCAAATTAAAGATTATCCAGATTTAATCATTGAAGCATATCAAGAATCTCTGTGGGACTCTATTTATTGTAAAATTCTTCATATATCTTTCTGTTCAGAAGCCTTTTATAAAATGCAAAATTGTTTAGAGATTGAGTTCTTTGCTTTTGAGTTGTATTGATGATCTTGTCTTCCTCCATGCTGTTTCCTTTTCTTCTAGTGTTTAAAATTCATTTCTTTTCTTAAATAAAATCATCAAAGAGGATATATAGCTCCGTTAAAACAACTTGTGTGCTACTAATGTATATAGCTTGTGAAGACCTATTTTTTTTAAGTCGGTGATTAGTGGTCAGTGTCATTTTTATTTTTTGTAGGGATTAAGGGTCATAACTGGGAAGATGCAAATCGGATATTATACATACTTTGAGTAGTTTTATTTCAAATAAACCTTTACGTAAGGAGTCAGACAATTTGTTGGTTGTAATATTTTGGCTCTTGTATCAATGCAGGAAAGATTCAAGTCATAAATGGTCTCAAACAGAGGTTTTGAAATTGGCTGCTGCAGTTGAATCCAATACAATACATCCAATTGGTAAAGCTATTGTTGAAGCTGCAAAAGCTTCTGGTTTGCAGCAAATAAAGGTGACTTTTCAATTTTGCTTTCTATATTGTCAGTGTGTTGTTGTTTCTGTTGGTACGCATATTGTTAGAAATTCATATTATTAATGTCTGAATTATTGACGGTTAATTTTGTCTGATACTTGTGAAAGTCTAATATATCAATTATCAAATGTTTAAAGAGATAACTATCAAACTAATATGAGGATTATGCACTCCTTTTCTGTTTACTGATAGTGTGATAGGATCCTTGCTCACCGAGAGAAAGAGGACGATGCCTCCAAGATTTTATTGATGAATCAAAGAAATAAGGTTTACAACACAGGAGCAGGACCCCTAGTTGCCCAGATAAGGAGACAGACCTCCGCTCTCAACCCAAACCTAAGTCTACCCAAGCAATTGCATGCAATTCAGATACCTTACCAAAGAAACAAAGAACACTCTTATACTCTACCCACTAATCCTCGCACACATACACACTTGACACTTGCACAACTCACTCATACCCTCTGGTCACGCTAGAAGCTTCACTTGCTACCATCCGAGGGTCCCACAACTGATCCAATGCTCCGCGTGCGCTTCTTAACGTATACCTTCTTGATTGGGATAGTGCTCACTTGGGATAGTGGTAAAGAACATGTTTGTTGCCTTTCTGGGATTGGTCAGATTTAGTAGATTTCTCCTGCACCAATAGTTTCAATTACAACCTCTCTTTTATCTGATTTTTATTGTGAAGTTGAACCTAAAAGTACATGCCTTAATATACAAACTTGAGTGGCGTTTCTCTGCATGATTTAGCAAATTGATCGTTGAAGCCAACAGTTTCGACTTCCTCTTACTTGGGATGAAACTGACATGTTGTGGATTTTTTTTGTTCCTATGGGAGAAATTGTGTCATAGAAAAGATAAATATCTTTTCCTTGATTTTTGATATAGGCTCCTTTTTCTTTCTACCTTTGAGATAGAAAACTTGTTTTGTATCGTTAAGGATCTTCTATGGTTTGACTAGGCCTTTGCCCTTGTCAAGTCAGGGGATGTTAACATTAGTGTTTTTTGGTCTTCAAAGCTGGCTCTTTGATTGTTGATTTGGTGATTCTCTGGCAACTATATGTTGCAGGTAACTGATGGAACATTCATGGAGGAGCCTGGTTCAGGTGCAGTTGCAACCATTGAGAATAAAAGAGTTTCTGTTGGAACTTTGGATTGGGTTAAAAGGTCTTATCTCTTTCTATCTTAGAATTTTTCTAAATCAAATAATGCATCCTAAGATACAACAATTATTGTCACGAAGTCATGCTCATGAGGTAGTAGGTACTTTAACTTTGACATGAAACATATTGCATGCTCTTGACCTCAAATCTTGTCTGATATAATTTTAAAATGGACAACAACCAATTGTTTTAGCCTTGGTCTTTGGAGATTGGCGTGCAAAATTGTCTGATATTTCTGTATGTCACATATTCTGCTGCGCCATGTGTTGGCTGAATTGTGTGTAAAGCAAGTGAGAAGTTGAGATTTGGATATTACAATGGTGAAGTTTGCATCTGAGGGTCTGCAAGTGCTCCTGAAGACCCGAACCTTTGATGTCAAGCTTCATAATTATCATGATTACTACTTGTTTCTCCATATATCATTGTTATCTGAATTGCTCCAGGATTCATTTTGGTGAATTATGTGACTCAACCCATTGTGTCAATCATTTATTATTTGTACATAACTTGGTCAATATTCATAAATTCAGATAATAGCTCATTATCCTAAAAACCACTTAATTAGCATTTTGCCCAGCCCAAGTTTTGTTTTGAAAGGAGCAGTCGTGCTTTGTAAAACTTCATCCATGCATTTTTTTTTTGAGAGGGAAAAAAATATTTTGCTTGGTTTAATTTTTTATGAAGGACAATCTATTTATTGTTTTAATAAACATTTGAAGTGGATACTTCATATTTGTTGAATTCTTATATCACTTTAACTAATTTGAATACAAAATTTTTACATTCATTTGACATTCCTTTTCTTACTTTAGAGGTTGTCCGCACAAGTTACAATTATGTCTAGGATTCTAAAAGAATTGCAAGCATCGGTCTTTGGAGAAAATCAAACCACTTAATTTTCAATACAAGTAATGAGCATGTGCCCATGTATAGTCTGACTGGTAGATCACTTCTTTTGCACCCCACCTTGGAGCTGTTGGTTTTATTTGTTATGAGCATCAGATTTTCTTTGATTGTTTGCCATTGTTGTGACTGGCATAGAAGGATTGTAGGAAAGGAAAGATGATTTTGATTTTCGTATCTTGTTATCAATAGGGACATAAAAGAATGAGATATACTTGTTGCGTGGCTTGTGCTTTGGAGATTCAAATTTTGTAATAGTTCATTCACATTGTTGATGACTGTGTATTGCATCTATCTGTAGAGTATATTTTAGTAGTAAGGATCCTGGGCAATTGATAGTGAAGTATTTTTGCATTTGAACTGTCAAGAATATCCTCAATGCACTACATGCCACATGTCCCATATTTTGCATACTTAACATACATAATTTTGCGATATCTGATTCTGCAGCCATGGAGTTGTGAATAATCCATCCCTGGAAGTGGAAGAGTTAAAAAATCAGTCTGTTGTATATGTGGGGGTTGGTGGTGTTCTAGCAGGTCTTATTTACTTTGAGGACAAGATTAGGGATGATGCTGGTCTTGTGGTTGATGCTCTTTCAAACCAAGGAATAAGCACATATATGCTATCTGGAGACAAAAGGCATGCTGCTGAATACGTGGCTTCGGCTGTTGGTATTGCCAAAGAAAATGTAAGTTTTTTCATGGGCATAAACTTCCCTTAGAATAAAACATTTGTTAAAAATGTTCTTTTCAAATCATGCATCAAAATTCTTGTGTGTGTACGTGCGTGTGTGGAACTTATAGATAATCAGGGCTCCTCGAAATGTTATAGTTTAAGTTTATTAAGTAGTCAACAAGTACAATTGACACAAACCTTGAATATTATCCTGGAATCTTGATGCACCCTCCAAATTTTGATATGTTATACTTTGGTTTATTATGTTGTGAACGGTCATATAGTGAATCCAGAGATCAAATGGCATATGTCTAAAATGATAGGTAAAAGATCTCAAATATCCTTTTAATTTTGTAAGAAAACGTTATGCTTGAAGTTGATTACATAGTCAACATTACATTTGACACAAACCTCAAATGCTATTCTTGGATCTTAATGCACCCTCCTTGAATTGTTGATTTATTACTCTTAGGCTTATAACTTATTACGTTGTTAACAGTCAAGTAGTGAATCCAGAGATCATATGGCATAGGTCCGAAATGAAGCTTAGCTTGAAGAAATTGTGCATACAATTGATGGTATCGTTCTTTATAATATTACCTAGATTGTATGAATTAAGGAGCGTTCTAAAATTAAAGAACTTATAATGGATGCTAATTTAACATCAATTGTTGCTAAATTGTGTAGCCGACTTCAACTAATTTGGGATTGAGGCTTTGTTGTTACTAAATTTTGTACAAAGTGATTGTGATATTGGAAGATATATTAAATGTAAAAGAGTTGATTTGGGTCGTCATTAATGAACTAACTCAAATAAAATGTCGGGCACCTAAATCTTTCAAGCCACTAAGGCCTCGTTTGGTTCATTTTACTAACTTCCAGGGAAGTTACACTTTTCACGTTTGGTTCAACTTTGAACTTCTTGGGAAGTTCCACATTTTAAAACAATAAAATAATGTAATTGACATAAATGCCCTTTACACCCCCCCCCCCTCTCGTGAGTTGTCTTCCCCTATGTGTCTTTCCCAATGTGGGGGAAGTTGGGGGTCAAACTTTCAGAGAAGTTTTTTGAAAATATCCAACCAAACAAGGTGTGTTTGAAAATATCTCACTTCCTTCAACTTCCCCCCAAACCAAACAAGGCCTAAGAAGACTCTTATACAGCCTAATTGATTTTTAAAGTTGACCCGATAGGTTGCGGTGATGGTTAGGTACTGATAACAAGAACCGAATTACCAGGTAAGAAAATGATGATATGGGGGCACTCCCCTTTGGGTCTTCTAACACATGTACTTGAAGAGATGTACATCTCAAGTTTCCCAAATGACGTAGGTAGCTGATGAGCTTGAAAACCCTTGGTTATCATAACGATTAAATATACATTTGATCTTTATATGCGGATCTTATTTTTTGCAAGAAGTAGGTAGCCTCACTGATTTCCATTCACAAAGTATTCAGTTTGACCTGCTTGTTACCTTTGTGATCGGGAATGCTTTCTGCATTTGCATAATTGCATGAGAGTTAGAGGAATGTGATGAACTGGATGCTTTATATGAAAATTTTGATGTGGGTGACAGGTTTTATCCGGAGTTAAACCCAATGAGAAGAAACGGTTTGTTAGTGAGCTTCAAAAGGATAAAAACGTTGTAGCAATGGTTGGTGATGGTATCAATGATGCTGCCGCCTTGGCATCAGCAGATGTTGGAGTTGCCATGGGTGGAGGTGTTGGAGCTGCTAGTGAGGTGTCTTCTGTTGTGCTAATGGGCGATAGGCTTTCACAGGTAATATATGAGTGCAATATAAATTTTTTCTACTTGAAATTTTCTTCTGGGGAATTCCCTTCTTTCTTAATCCTAAGCTAATCAGGTTCTCGTGTCCTTTTATAGTTACGGTTTCTCACTGCTGTTGTTTTTAATCAATCTTTGGCTGCTTGTAAATTTCTTAGAGATGCTCTTTGGTCTCACATTGTTGAATCTTAAGTAAAGAAACATTTTACATGGCATTGCAAATTGACAAACAAATGCAATGAGCGAATGTATGTGCTTTTGGGCCATAGAGTTCTTTTTTGCCCATGTAATTCCGAGTTGTAGTTCAGTATCAGAGATACCAATGTGAGGGAAGTACTTGATTCTTTTTCTTGAATACCATTAAATATATGTTGGAGCCTCACTCTGCTCTCTTGGATGTAGTTGCTGGATGCTTTGGAGCTGAGCAGATTGACAATGAAGACTGTAAAGCAAAATCTCTGGTGGGCATTTGCATATAACATTGTAAGTCTATTCTATTCGAGAAATTTTCATATAACTGAAAATTAGTTCCAAATTAGTTGGGGTTGGCTATATGGATCCATCGTTTCTACTCCGCTTGATTTAATGCAGTTCATGATGTGTTTTATTAATCTTATAATGTGATAAAATTAATGCGTTCCAAGTTATCTTTTCAATTTGTAGTGCATCAAGTTTTCTAACTAGAGCATTTTTTTCTTCATGTTTGGATTTTTCAAAATCATTGCAACTGTCTTTCTTTAATTTTTCCTTGAACTTGCAGAGTCACTGTTTTTGTTGAATCTCCATATTTCTTATTTTAACCCTTGCGTGTTTTACACCAGACATCTTTTCAATTTGTAGTGCATCAAGTTTTCTAACTAGAGCATTTTTTTCTTCATGTTTGGATTTTTCCAAATCATTGCAACTGTCTTTCTTTAATTTTTCCTTGAACTTGCAGAGTCACTGTTTTTGTTGAATCTCCATATTTCTTATTTTAACCCTTGTGTGTTTTACACCAGACATCCACCTAAGTATCCTTATTATGTACTGTTTCTTTATCGCCTAACGTTCCCTCCCACAAAGCATCGCTGATGTAATTGTTGTCTTATAGTCACACATTTGTAAAACTACAAATATATCCAAGGACTCTTGAATCAAAGCTGACCATTGTCCAAAATGTTAACTTCCACTGTAGCGAATACTTGACGGCATGCTCTGAGATTTTCAGATATTGGATAATCAGTTCTCTCTGGACCATTGAGCTTACGTAGTTCATTTGTTTACTTGGTCCAATGGCTGATCAAACCAGTGAAAGTGCCTGTTCATCCCAGTTTATGACCTTTGCCAGTACAACAACAGGGACCTCATAAGTTGGTCTGTCTAATGTCAGGGCCACATGTAACCCTGTAGATAAGTGTTCAAATTTTCAGATTGTTGACCTGCGCAGGGTCAAAATTTGTTAATCAAGTTCAGAATGGCATATGAACTCACTAATTATTGCCAGGTTATAGCCCATATCCAGGTTACTGTCTCAAGTGTGGACTCGTTTCACGTAGTTTTAGCTTGGAATTTCAATTGTAGCTTCTATTTTAGAATTCCTTGGATGCATTCCTTTTTGATAACCGATATTCTTAACTTGGGCATATATTTCAGGTTGGGATTCCAATCGCAGCTGGGCTGTTGTTGCCACTGACTGGAATTACCCTAACTCCTTCAATTGCCGGCGCTCTCATGGGGTTGAGTTCCATTGGTGTGATGACCAACTCACTACTTCTTAGATTAAGGTTTGCATCCAAAAGCAACCAAAAATACAAGCTGCCTCTTACGGCCAAGGACAGCATGTCTTCCCAACAGTTCAACAGTGAATGGAAATTGAACCAGACGTACACCGCTGCCAAATGAAGAAGAGCCTGTAGAGAATACGATGCAAAACACACTTGTTCAAGATTGAAGGGGAAATAAGTGGCCACACAATTCTTAGGCGAAATTCAATGCATCAGCTGTAAACTACATTCAAAGCTAATTATTCTTTTGATGGTTAATTTTCCTGAGCTTCTCAATCTTAAAGTTAGCAACACTGCCTGGTTCATTTATTTCCTCATACTTAGATCGGAAGCCGTCTTTGATATATATCGGTCGCTTGTTATTAGGAAACCTTTCCAGAAGGCTCAAAATGCAGAGCAATGAACTGTGGGATAGGTGAAGATTGTGAGATTTGTATTTACACATGTAATAAGTTGATTACACTGGCTTGTTGCATAAAATGATAGTTCAGGTTGACTAGTTTTTTTTTGTTTTTTTGTTTTTTTTTTTTTTGAAGAGAAATTAAAATTTCATTAATCATTCATGACTCAATAAAAACCTGACATATAATTAAGTACGTTGATTCGCTAATCTTATTTGTGCAAATAAATTGTTATCAATTTGGCTTTTTTTTTTCAAAATTGAAACAGTTAGACAATCAGGGACTGCTTTCTACAACGTTGAAACTCATGGCATAACACAAAAGTATTAGAACCACAAAGCTTTACTCCATTAGGATTATACGTTTTTGGACTAGCGGAGCAATATTTATTTGTTCAGGTTACTTTGATTGATAATAAAAATTTGACAGTCAGAAAACTTGTAATACTGTCTGAAGGATCGATCATTTGAAGCATTATGCCGTTATCTCACAAACTTCATTGCAAACTATTTGGAAATCTATGCGTGAAAAGTCTGTCACTGGATCATTTTTCTTGGTCTAATTGAACAATATTGGTAGCATAATTGGAAATATAGACTTGGATATAAAGCAGTAGTTAGAATGCACATCACTTTTATGTCGCTGATCAAAGCTTGAACTTGAAGGGTAAAACAACCCAAGCATAATTGGATATATAGACTTAGTAAATAGCATAATATATAAAACGTTTTAGATTTTTAACAAATTTATCTTAACATTTCAATTTTCACGAATGCATCCTAATGGTTTTTTTTTTAATAAATTTATCCTAAAATCTTGATTAATTGGCATTAAAAAAGTAAAAATAATTTTTGCAACAACATGGTTAAAAGTAATCCTAATATAAATCAATTCAAACTTATTCATAGGATACAATTTACACAATTTCAAAAGGTTAGGATGTATTTGTAAAAATTGAAACCTTAACATAAATTTGTAAAAAACCTTAAACATTAGGATATAGTGGCAAAACTAGAAGATTTAGACCTATTTTCACTAGCTCGGTCTACTCAATGTGAGCTGGAGTTGTAAGACTAATATAGATTTGACCCTATCTAAGAGTGCTAAATAACAAACAAGTTTAAATTTGCAATTATCAACTCAGGTTGCGCCCTCATAGAACTTATAAAATATTTTTGCATTTACTTCAAGATGAGTTAGTTGGCTTTAATAAAGTTATCAAAGACAAGGTCAAATAGATTCGCTTAAACCTAGTTTAGCTCAATCCATATCAGACTTGACGGGCCACATAGAATAATTTTGTGGTGTAAAAAAACTTTATGTATTAATAAAAATTCAAAATCAAACTGTAAACTAATAATATAATGATTTGCATTATAAATTAATATGTTGCAAGCAAAATTTTGTGAGACGAGAGTTAATTTTGTAAATTTTTGTTAAATAAAAACAATATATATATTAGGATCTCAATTATTTTCCACTTCCCAAGCTTTCACTTAATTATTTTATAATTTTTTTAGGTCTAATTATTTTATAATTTGAAACAATAAAGGACTCAAAAATTGAAACAATAAAAAATAAAGTTTAAGAGCTTTTTTTTTTGAAGAAATAGAAATTTCATTAATCATCAATGGCTCTCAATACATCGAATGGAACAAGACATTGTAGCAAATTGATTCGCTAATTCTAATTGTTTAAAAGAACATTCAACTGTCATAGGGTTGGCTTCGAATAGTTTTGCAATAAATAACTATTCTCTAGACAAACGTCTGGAATGCGACAGTACATAGATACGTTACTCGAACTATAACGAAAATAAAACTTCCGATAAGGAAAGTAAAACACAAACTTCTGACGATGGAAGACAATCTAAACCTTCCAACAAATGAAAGGAACACAACTACCTATGAATAAAATAAAACGTAATGACAATACCCCCGTAAACGCAAATCCATGCACTGCTGCCAATAATGAATCTAATGGCCGCAACATGGATGAACCTAATCATCTCATTGGATCGTAACATATCCAAAGTTTATTTGATAGAAAAAAAGCCAAAGAAGTTATTGGAACCACCACCGATCAGAAGAGATGATCGACGGTGGTTCAAAAGGTTAAATCGACAAGAGATCACTAAGGAGAAGAATTTAGGGTTAGGATGGTAAAATATACAAAATAGGGTTTTGACTGTGACATCGTGACGTTATTAAAGTATAATTTCTATTTTTGTTGCTATTTTTTAGGTTATGTTTTTAATTGTTATACAAATAGGATTTTAAGTTTTTATTTATTTTTTCGTAATTTTCTATTTATTAGATATTGCGTACATGATATATTAGATTATTTAAAAAGAAAGTGATATCTCTACAAAAACAAAAAATGATATATTTCTATAAGAAAAAATGATATATAGTGAGTGTTGTATTTTTGTTTAAGTCAAATTATAAGTACTAATTGTTACTACCTTTGGCACTTCATTCATCCTAATTGTTGTGCATTACAAATTATATCAAATTAAGTAAACAATTGTAAGGGTGACCCAATGGTATGGTATGAGATTTAGAAGTAAGTGGTCATGGGTTCAAACCCCGATAGGGCAGAATGTTTCTTTCTTATAAAAAAATCGTATCAAATTGATCGACATCTATCTAGATATTTATGCTATTTAAAAAAATTGTATCAAATTGATCTATGTGTTTTTGTACTATTTTAATTTATTTATTGTGTCAAATTGTCAAAGCATCTCTGGTGAGATGGTAGAGACATCACTTGTAAAAAGACAAAGTTTTGGGAGATCGCGGTTCGACTCACTCATGAAGTCAAAAAAAAAACTTATTTATGCTATTTTTAGTATGACGACCCTAATTCCACAATCCTAAATTGGGCACCGCTCGACCTAGGCCTACGTGAACCCCCGAGCCGATCCCGCTGAGTCACACAGGCCTAGTCAGCTTTTCCTTACTATTTTACCAATTATTAAGCAATTAAGAGTGAAGTCAGTGAGTTATCAAAGATATAGCGGAAGCAATTAAGTCTCAAACTAATCAATCAACTTCAAGAATCACAAGTCAAGACATCCTAGGGCGTGGAAACCCCGCAAATGTGTATATCAACCATAATAAGTCAAAACAGAGTATCACTAAAAGTCATACATCCCAAGATCTCTCAAAACCCAAAATTCCATGTTTCAAAACGAGATATATAAATACATAATACAAGAACCTACTCAATACGCGAGAGGAGGTCGCCTCGTGGTCCTCGACTTCAATTGCCAAATGCTGGTCCTTTGCCTCTGTCTACTCGCCGGTCTGCGCCCACCGTCACAAACTAGACGATGAGTAAAGTGAAATAGAGAGTAAAAATACCAATAGAGTTTTAACAGCATTTCAAGTGTCAAATAAATGACAAAACTAGCATCATGCATGGATATCACAAAGATAATAACAGACAACATGATAAGTAAATCACTGAGATATCAACGATGAATGAGTGTCAAGAGCACAAAGCAAAATAGGCATCTAACTGTTCCAAGTCCGTCAGGTTACCACATATAGTTCATAACTTGACTTTCAAGATAGATTCTGGACCTACATAAACCTAAAACAGTCTAGAATAAGGTACACAACCTTAGCTCACACATAGTTAACATACAGTTACAATAGCATCACACACAGTTTAACATACGGTCGTCGTAATCCCAAACTGTAGGTTTAACCACATCCAGAACCCGTGTATTCACGGTATAGACCGTGACCACCACATTGTCCGCTTAGACCCAAAAGACAACTCATTAAAGAATCTAAGCAAAACCAAGCCGATAATCCACCAAGGATATATATGACAAAGGGAATTCAATAATACATAATCTACAAGGAAATATTGTTCAACAAATATAATAGCCTAATTAAAAGCATAAATGAAATAATGTAAACACTCTAGCTGGTTTTACTCACAAATACAACGTGTAACTCCACGCTCGTGGCTCTTACACGCCACCAAAACGTTACCACATACCCGTCACCGGTCCACTAAGTACCTAGTAAGCATTTTCATTTAAATTTGGTAAGGTTTGCGCGTTGTCCCGCGTTTAATTGAAATTCCCTTTCAACCTTCCATTTTTACCCAAATTTTTCCTTGTTTATTTTCATTGTGTATTCGGGTCTATTTCCTGGTTATTGGGTTGTATTTTGACCCATTTATGTACCCGAGAGGTCCCCAAACCATTCCAAAAAGTCCGAAATTTTTTTAGGCAACATTTCAGTTTTAGGCATCGCAGTGGCGTTGTGGGGTTACTATAACGGCCCCAATTTCCCCATGCAACTGGGTACGCCCCGACCTAGACTCGTGCAGGTCCACGAGTAAGTACTCGGCGATCCTGACAAATCTAGTCAGCCTTCGTTCGATTTATTATGCGATTTATGAAAGAGTTGTTGAAAGTTTAACGCAGCGAAAAATACATAAACTAACAATATGGGAAATAACTTAGTCAAAGGGAAATCAAAAATCTATTAATGTGGAAAACCCCGTAAATAAGAAATATTCATGTACAATTAGTGCAAAATCAAGTAGAGCCAAGTACATGATATCCAACAACTTGATCCCAAGTTCAACGACAAAACATGATAATAAGAAACAACATACAAGCAAAAACAACATAAACCTACTCTAAGGTTTGCAAATCCAGTTGCTAATCCTCAAAAGAAGTCACCTAGGTAGGGCCCCTTACCCTTGCCGCACTCCACTCTATCTGCACCCACCGTCACAAACTAGACGGTAAGTAACTGAAGAAATCGAAAGTAGTGCCAAAAAATATAACAATAATTCATAATTTAACAATAAGACAATCCAAATATCATGCGGTAATTGAAAGAGATATACAATTAAACAATTAAAGGAGCATGATAAGTAGACTAATAGATGATAAAGAAAACATGCGTGTTCTAATAATCAAAAGAGGTCGTAAATTGTAACGACCCTCAATTTAATTGGTGGCACGTGTCATGTGTTTTACAGGACCATGACCTACCATCGTGATCTGTCATATTACTCAAGCCTCGGGAGTCGACAGTGAGGTATATTTTATTTTTCGATGATGTTTGTATTATTTTTTATATCCGAATGAGAATACTGTATGTCTTAACGCGTGGGTTTTGTTTATAAATCGCTACAGATTTCTATGTGAGATTCGACTAGGAAAAAATAGAAATATAGGGTATAATACAGATAATTAAACATCGAAAAATGATAATTAGTGAATTATCAAAATTAATAAATAATTAAATAAAATGTGGGAGCGAGGTTATGTCCGTGAACATACGTGGTACGAGTTGAGAGTTGAAACGGATCCGAAAACGAGTGTTTTGAGCGAGAAATTGAGCGATTTTGAAACTTAAGCCACCCATTGGAGTTACTCTTTAGTGTTAAAGTTGTTGGCTAGGATGAAGAGGAGCCACAAGATGTGCCTCAAGATCCGTGTGTGATAAGATGAGAGATTGGTATATAAGCCAACTTTTCTCTCTCCTTAATCCCATTTCCATTTTGATCGAACGTGAGAACGCAAGAAAGAGCGTGGATTTCGAATTTCGCGGACACATTGCGACGTCGTGGACCAACCCAATACGCGTAAAAAAGTGAGATATTCACTCCTCTCATGTTTGTCTACGTATTGGCGTAAATTTTGGGGGTTTTTGTCACGATGATTTTGGGTGAAATTTCGGGAAAATGTTGGGAAATAAATTTGGATGATGAATTTGGAATCATTTGATGAGTTTATTAAGAAATTGGTGGTTGGTATGTGGATTTGAAATGAATTGGAATTTTTGGATATTTTTGAAGAATTTTGAGTTATTTTCGAATCGGGGAGTTTTGTCACAAAGGGAGTTAATTTTTAAGTTGTTTTGGACGTCCCGAAGGGTTTAGGATAGACTCGAAACGCGACAACTCAAGCCGGGGTTTTAAGAAACCCCGAAATGAGTGTTTTGCAGGACACACCGCGAGGGACGCTGTGAGAAAGGTCTCCCACAGCATCACTCATGGACGTGTTGAGCAGAGTGAACACAACGAAAATCCAGGGAAGACATCGTGGGGATGCCGTCTAGTACAACTGGTCACGGTGTCACCCACATACGAGTTGGGCAGATGGGTTGTTCTCTACGCTATGGAGAAGTCGCCCAAGCAAATGGTCGCGCCTGTGCAGCGTAATACTGATCACAAAGTCTAAATTTTCTAAAAAATTTTGGAAAATTTCAGGTTGGAAAATTTCAGGGATCTCTAAGGTATCTAATTGGGCTCAAGTACGACCATATACCCCATAAATTAACCCAATTACACTAATTAAAATATTATGAAAAATTGGGCAAATTAGAAATATATTAATAGGATTTACAAACTTGGTGAATTTACAGAGTTTGGGAATTCAAGTGGATTAGTAAAGGTACGCAAGGATCGAAGATTTGCGATTAGTCAAGCTACGTTATCGTATGATTGTAAGCCAAATAGGGAGCATGCATTAATTCGTTATCCATTTATTATTATTATTTGAATTGAGCCTTTGTTTGGAATTCATTCTTTATTTGTTGGTTGAGTGTCTTGGCGTAAGTGCGTTGTGAAGTACTCTTAGGTCCATATGAGTGGGTTAGCATGAACACTTCTGCGGTTGTGTTGTTCCACCCCACTAATAGCGGGTTATACCCTGAGTACTGGATTGTTTGGACGTTGTGGTGTCTATGGTGTGTTGGCCACTATTGTGACTTAAAATGTGGTGCGACAGTACTACATTGATTTTGACCATTTATGGGCCTTCTTTAATTCTATGGACACTCAAACTTCGTTGCACAGCTTGTCAGTCTGTTTATCATGGTACTTGTTATTCTTTCTCTTTTTCAATATTGCATGATATTTGGACTGTTTATTTGAAATCTTGAATTATTGTTTAGTTTCTTCTGGCATTACTTTCTCTTTTTGAAGCATTCACCATCTAGTTTGTGACGATGGTGCAGATAGAGATAGAGATAGAGGTGAGACGAGCAAGGGGAAGGAGCTAATGCTAGGTGATCTTCTCTGAGGACTCTCGGAGTGATCATTTCCTTTACTCAGTGTAGGTTTTGTTCTTTTGGTTGTGATTACTGTATATTATGTTTTGTTAAACACTTGGACATGTATTGGGATTTGAGAGACTAGGGATATCATATATATGATCGTTTTATATAGCTTTGATCGCCAGACATGTATGTATTTATCCCTTTTTTTCAGGGGTTCCACATCATAGGTTTCTGTTATTCCTGATTTCCATTTTTTAGTTATAGTTTATTATAGTGATTTCCGTTGCGAATTTCCTGATAACTGTATAATCCTATAACTTTCACATTTGAATGATTAATTAATGATATATCTGAGGATTTGAGGTTGACTAGGGTGCGTAAACTTCGCAAGTAAGGACTCGGGGGCCTACGTAGACCTGGACCGGGCGGGATCTAATTTATAGGGAACTAGGGCTGTCACAGTTGGTATCAGAGTGTAGTAAGGTTAAAGTTTTTGTACTTGACTCTTGATTTACCTTACAACCAGCATAAAATACAAAACAACGAAAATAGGAAATAATCGGAACCTATAGTGGAACCCTATAATCCTAATTTAAGGTTTAGTTGGGAAGTGAGGTGAGTTGGGGGAAAAGTAAAACTTGAGTCTACATTTTATATTTGTTGTGATATACTATACTATATCAGTAGCTATTGACTGATTCGATAATTCGCTTTCGATTTCAAATTGCGATTATTGATCAAATAGAGCCTAGTGATGATAGTGGGGCTGCTGGTCCTCATGTTATCAGTGTTGAGGATTTCCAGGCGTTGACACAGTAAGTAGCTACTCAGGATCAGAGTTTAGAAGAGATCTTGAGGATTTTGAGGACGCTAGTTACCGCTACACCATCACTACCATCTACCTCAGGAGTTTCGGTTACTCAAGAGATGGAGACACCGATTGTTAATACATCCAATGTTCCTACTACAGTTGCAACGATACTGGAGACTATTGTGTTACCACTAGTACAGGATAAGGCAGTGCCTGTAATACCTCTTGTTCAGACTGATATAATGCCTGCTCCAGTATCAGAGAGAGGCATTAGGGCTACAGGGAAGGTTAGACAGTTGAGGGAGTTCAAGAGGCATAACTCGAAGAAGTTCTTTGGGGGTACAGATTTGGTGGTTGTATAAATGTTCCTGAAGAGCCACGAGAAGGTGCACAGTATCATAACGGCTGAGGAGCACATGCAAGCCTCGATATCATCTTCGATGTTGTTTGGGGAGGCTGATGACCGGTGGACTACGATTATGTCTACCAGATGGGTTCTGAAGGACTGGATAGAGTTTAAGACCTAGTTCAATCTGAAATACTTTCCTCCTACAGTTCTGAGAGCGTAGAGGAAAGAGTTCTCCATGATTCGGCAACTTGCAGACGAGTCTGTCATGGATTATATGGGCAGATATTTACAGTTGCTACCCTATGATGGGGGTTCAATAGACAGCGAAACCAATATAGTCTATTACTTCACTGAAGGGTTGTTGCTTGACATTAGAGGTGTTATAGTCTCCACAGAGCCATAGACTCTATAGTGAGCGTATGAAAGGAGCTTGGCTAGGGAGGGCTATCTATGCACATACCTAGAGGAGATTAGACCTGTTAGGTAGGAGAAACATTCTGAGGGCAGTCAGGATAGAAAGAGGAAGAAGAATAGGCAAGATTTTAAGGACAGTAGAGCCCATAGTAGTGGTTCAGTTGCTCCACCACCACGACCTGCACAGACTACAATGATTGCACCAGTACTTGCACAAAGTTTCACTGGTCGACCACCACAGGCTACTAGACCTGCACATCAGCAAAGGCGGTAATCTGAGAGTAGGGATACTAGTAGAGGAGGTGGACAGACACAGACACAGAGATCTGGACAAACACAAACTCAGAGTTCTGGTCAAACTCAAAAACCTCCATAGGGACGTGGGCAGGGTCAGACACAGGGGCAGGGTTCGTCTGGTCCACGAGAAACCCGTACTTGTTACAAGTGCAGTCAGATCGGGCACTTATAGTTTCAGTGTCCATCATTAACGAGAGCTCAACCACAGTAGCAGCGGGAGATAGTCCAGGTTGTCGTTGAGCCGGACCAGGGATCGTCTCGTAATCTCGTAGAGAGTTTGTCTTTGATTTGCAGTACTTTGATGCATACCATGTTTGATTCAGGTTCTACAGTTTCATTTATTTCTGGACGCATGGTAGATACATTAAGGTTGAGACCCATTACGCTTAGTAAACCCTTAATTCTTAGCACGACGGCTGGGGACAAGATATATCCGAACTTTTTGTGTGTTGATTGTTAGGTAGTTATAGAGGGTCACGATTTGCCTGCTGATTTGAGAGTACTAGAGTTCCTAGAGTTTGATGTGTCGTTAGGCATGAACTGGTTAGAAGCTTATCATGCCCATATTGATTGCTATGGGAAGATTATCATGATTCCATTGGCCGACGGTACGGAGGTTAGATTTCAGGGTACATCGGCATTATTACCTATCACCAGGGGTAGAGAGGCTACTAGTGGTGAGATAGAGACATTTGTGAGTATCTTGAGCACTGTTGAGATACAGGAGGTTAGCATTGATGATGTACCAGTAGTGTGTGAGTTTACCGATGTTTTCCCTGACGATCTACCAGGATTACCACCACCGAGAGAGATTTCATCATAGACTTAGTATCTGGGACTAGACCCATTTTTATACCACCGTATAGGATGGCACCTTGAGAGTTGGAGGAGCTCAGGACTCAGTTGGATGAGTTATTAGAGTTAAGATTTATTTGTCCTAGCATGTCACCGTGGGGAGCACTGGTGTTGTTTGTGAAAAACAAAGACGGCAACCGAAGGTTATGCATCGATTACAGACAACGGAACCAAGTAACGGTGAAGAATAAGTATTTGTTTCTTTGTATAAATGATTTATTTGATCTATTGATAGGAGCGACGTGGTTTTCGAAGATAAACGTGAGATCAGGTTATCACCAGCTCAGGATCAGGGCTGAAGACAGGGAGAATACTACATTTAGTACGAGATACGATCATTATCAGTTCACGGTCATGCCATTTGGTTTGACTAATGTGCCAGCTATGTTTATGGATCTCATGCACAGAGTACTAAGGACTTATCTGGATAGATTTATGATTGTGTTCATTAATGATATCCTTATCTACTCTAGGACTCGTGAGGATCACGAGGGACATCTCCGAATAGTTCTACAGACTTTGAGGGACTACCGGTTGTATGCCAAGTTCAGTAAGTATGAGTTTTGGCTACCAGAGGTCAGATTTTTTGGTCATGTTGTTGGAGCTAGCGGTGTTTTTATGGATTTAGCGAAGATTAAAACTATTGTTGAGTAGACTATCCGACTACAGTGACAGATATCCGCAATTTTCTGGGTTTAGTTGGGTATTATTGTCAATTTGTGCAGGATTTTTCCAAGATTGCTACACCGATGACTAAACTGACTAAGAAGAATGTGAAGTTTGACTGGGATGAAAGTTGTAAGACAACATTCTCTACTCTGAAAGAAAAGCTGACGACTGCACCAGTTCTTGCATTGCCTGAGACAAGGAAGGATTTAATGGTTTATAATGATGTGTCGAAGGTTGGGATTGGTTATGTTTTGATGTAGGAGGGCAAGGTGATTACGTATGCATCTCGACAACTCAAAGTTCATGAGAAAAATTATCCGACGCATGATTTGGAGTTAGCTGTTGTGGTATTTGAGCTGAAGATTTGGAGACATGACCTGTATAGGGTGAGGTTTGATCTTTTCACTGATCACAAGAGCTTAAAGTACTTATTCTCTCAAAAAGAGTAGAATCTGAGACAGAGACATTGGTTGGAATTCCTGAAGGATTATGATTTTTCACTTGAGTGTCATCTTGAGAAAGCCAACATAGTTGCTAATGATTTGAACATGAGAGGATCTGATAGTGAGGTAGTTGTGTGCCACATGACACATGATTATGCGTTACTCGAGGCAACTAAGATGATGACTTCAGTTGATGTGTCAACTACTACTAGGACACAGATTTGTGGACAGTTGAGGATGTAGACAGTTTCACTTCAGGTAGTCCATGAGGGACAGCAGACTGATGAGTTATACCAGAGATTCAGTGAGATGGCTGATAGTTCAGATTACCCAAAATGGAGTCGATCGACAGACGCATGCTGAGATATCAAGGGCGACTGTGGATTCCATTAGTGGCTGATTTGCGCATTAAGATACTTCAGGAGGCTCACCGTTCGCGTTTTTCTATTCATCCGGGTAAGACCAAGATGTATGTTGATATGCGACGTCTTTTCTGGTGGTCGAGGATGAAAGCCGATGCATCGGAGTTTATACGAGCGTGTGAGATATGCCAGCGGGTGAAGGCTGAGCATAGGCGACCTGGAGGATTGCTGCAGTCTCTTCCCATTCCGCAGTGGACGTAGGAGCATATTGCTATGGATTTTATTAGTGGTTTGCCACAATCATCTCGCGAACATGATAGTATCTGGGTAATTATGGACAGACTGACGAAATCTGCACATTTCATTCCAGTATCCACTACACAAAGTTGATAGATTGAATATTCTCTACGAGAGTGAGATAGTCTGACTGCACGGAGTTCCGTTGTCTATTGTGCCAGATAGAGGACCGCAGTTTAGGCCATTGTTATGGCAGAGTATGTAAGTTTAGTTTGGCATGAGGATTGATTTCAGTACGACATACCATCCACAGAAAAACAGACAGTCTGAGATACGATTCAGGTGTTAGAGGATATGCTCAGGACGTGTGTACTGCAGTACGAAGGATCTTGGGAAGAGTACCTTCATTTGTGCGAGTTTGCTTACAACAACAGCTTTCAAGCTAATATTGGCATGGCACCATTTGAGGCACTGTATGGCAGACCTTGTAGATCACCATCTTGTTGGGCGGAGCTAGAGGATGCAGTGACAGTTGGGTCTAAGATTGTTGTTAATTATACTGAGAAGGTAAGACAGATTCACCAGAGACTGAAGGGTGCTTAAGAGAGACAGAAAAAGTACTATGACAAGTATCACGATGAGTTGCAGTACAATGAGGGAGCCTATTTTTATTTGAAGGTTTTTCCTCCGAAGGGTCATAAGAGGTTCGGAATCAAGGGAAAACTTGCGCCAAGGTTTATTGGTCCTTTCAGAATTATGAAGAGAGTCAACAAGGTTGCTTATGAGTTCAATTTATCGCCTCAGCTCGACGGAGTTCATCCAATGTTCCATATTTCGATGCTTCGACTAGATAAGTCAAGTGAAGGACGGAGACCTACAGTAGATATGAGTCAAATTGATTTGCACGATGATATTACTTATGAGGAGCAGTCGATTCAAATTGTGGACAGGAAGGTCAAGATACTGAGGAATAAGGAGATACCTTCAGTACTCGTTCGGTGGTAGTACCACGGAGACGAGGAGTTGACCTAGGAGTTAGAGTCTTATATGCATGAGTATTTTCCTTATTTGTTTGATTCTGATAAGTTGTTATTTTGGGTAATTATTAGATTAATTTCGAGGACGAAATTCTAATAAGTTGGGAAGACTGTAACGACCCTCAATTTAATTGGTGACACGTGTCGTGTGTTTTACAGGACCGTGACCTACCATCGTTATCTGTCATATTACTCAAACCTCAGGAGTCGACACTGAGGTATATTTTATTTTTCTGTGATTTTTGTATTATTATTTATACCCGAATGAGAATATTGTATGTCCTAGCGCGTATTTTTGTTTATAAATCGCTACAGATTTCTATGTGAGATTCGGCTAGGAAAAAACAAAAATATAGGGTATAATACGAAAAATAATAATTAGCGAATTATATAAAATAATAAATAATTAAATAAAATGTGGGAGCGTGGTTATGTCCGGGAACGTACATGGTACGAGTTGAGAGTTGAAACGGGTCCAGGAACGTGTGTTTTGAGAGAGAAATGGAGCGGTTTTGAAACTTAAGTCACCCATTGGAGTTACTTTTAAGTGTTAGAGTTGTTGGCTAGGATGAAGAGGAACCACAAAATGTGCCTCGAGATCCGTGTGTGTGATGGGACGAGAGATTGGTATATAAGCCAACTTTTCTCTCCTCAATCCCATTTCCATTTTAATCGAACATGAGAACGCGAGAGAGAGCGTGGGTTTCAGATTTCGCGGACACGTTGTGATGTCGTGGAGCGATCGTGGAGCGACCCAATACGCATAAAAAGGTGATATCTTCACTCCTCTCATGTTTATTTACGTATTAGCGTAAATTTTGTAGGTTTTCGTCACGACGATTTTAGGTGAAATTTCGAAAAAATGTTGGGAAATGAATTTAGATGATGAATTTGGTATCAATTGATGAGTTTATTGAGGAATTGGTGGTTGGTGTGTGGATTTGAAATGAATTGAAATTTTTTGAAATTTTTGAAGAATTTTGAGTTATTTTCGAATCAGAGAGTTTTATCGGGGTTTTGTCACAGAGGGAGTTGAGTTTTAAGTTGTTTTGGACGTCCCGAAAGGTCTGGGATAGACTCGAACGCAACGACTCGAGCCGAGGTTTCAAGAAACCCCGGAATGAGTGTTCTGCTAGACACGCCGTGAGAAGGATCTCCTACGGCGTCACTCACGGACGTGTTAAGCAGAGTGAACACAACGGAAACTCAGGGAAGACGTCGTGGGGACACCGTCTAGTACAACTGGTCATAACGCCACCCACATACGAGTTAGGCAGACGGGTTTTTCTTCACGCTGTGGAGACACCGCCCAAGCAAATGATCACGGCATCTGTGATGGCGTGACACTGTTCACAGAGACCAAATTTTCTGAAAAATTTTGAAAAATTTTAGGGATCTCTCGAATATCCAATTGGGCTCAAATACGACCCAATACACCGAAAATTAACCCAATTACACTAGTTAAAATATTATGGAAAATTGGGTAAATTAGAAAAATATTAATAGGATTTACAAACTTGGTGAATTTACAAACTTTGGGAATTCGAGTGGATTAGTAGAGGTATGCGAGGATCGAAGATTTAAGGTTAGTCGAGGTACGTTATCGTACGATTGTAAGCCACTTATTGGCATTATTATTTGAATTGAGCCTTTGTTTGGAATTCATTCTTTATTTGTTGGTTGAGTGCTTGGCGTAAGTGCGTTGTGAAGTACTCTTAGGTCCATATGAGTGGGTTAGCGTGAACACTTATGCGGTTGTGTTGTTCCAGCCAACTAATAGCGAGTTATACCCTAAGTACTCGATTATTTGGGCGTTGCAGTGTCTATAGTGTGTTGGTCACACTATGACCTAAAATGTGGTGCTGCGATACTACATTAATTTTGACCACTTATGGGTCTTCTTTGATTCTATGGACACTTAAACTTCATTGCTCAGCTTGTCAGTCTGTTTATCATGCTACTTGTTATTCTTTTTGCTTTTCAATATTGCATGATATTTGGACTACTTATTTGAAATCTTGAATTACTGTTTAGTTTCTTTTGGCATTATTTTCTCTTTTTCAAGCACTCACCGTCTAGGTTGTGACAGTGGTGCAAATAGAGATAGAGATAAAGGTGAGACGAGAAAGGGGAAGGAGCTGATGCTAGGTGATCTTCTCTGAGGACTCTCGGAGTGATCCTTTCCTTTACTCAGTGTAGGTTTTGTTCTTTCTGTTGTGATTATTGTATATTATGTTTTGTTAAACACTGGGACATGTATTGGGATTTGAGAGACTAGGGATATCATGCATGATCGCTTTATATAGCTTTGATCACCAGACATGTATGTATTTATCCATTTTTTTCAAGGTTTCCACATCATAGATTGTCTATTATTCCTAATTTCCAGTTTATAGTTATAAATGATTATAGTGATTTCCGTTGCGAATTTTCTGATAATTGTATAATCCTATAACTTTCACATTTAAATGAATAATTAATGATATATCTGAGGATTTGAGGCTGACTAATATGCGTAGACTTCGCGAGTAAGGACTCGGAGGCCCACGTAGACCTAGGGCGGGTGGGATACAGTTTTATGGGGAACAGGGGCCGTCACATAAGTAGTCTAATTTCATAGCATACGGTAAAGATCTCGCAAGATCTCCCCGGGCAATGTCGTAACACTAACGCAACATGAAAATGAGAAGCATCGCAATACTTCTCAAATCCAGTACCCAGGTACACACAACACTACGGGTGGTCAGTACCCCTACAGGAGGTACTCGCGTTGTCCCAGCTTGTGCGAGTCACATGATACATTTCCGACACACTTGCGCCAAGAACACACAACCAAGGAATAGAATGGATTTCCAAGCATGAGATCAATTCAACAATAACAATCAATAGAAGATATATGTGACGGCCCCAAATTCCCAATGCATTTAGGTACGCCCGGCCTAGACCCGTGCAGGTCCCGAGTCAGTTTCTCAGCGAACCTGACGAGCCTAGTCAGCCTCAAATTATCAAAATTTCAAGATTTATGAAAGAGTTATTGCAATTATAACACAGCGGAAGCAAATTCATATTCTAATCAAATATTGGGAAATAACTCAATTAAAGGGAAATTAGATATCTATATAAATGTGGAAAACCCCAATATGTTCAATTCTAAGTCAACAAAATGGATTGATGGAATCCACCTCAAAATTTCATCCCTAGTTCCCAAAACAACCATATATATATATATGTAAAACATCAAACGAATAGAAATGAACATAAGCCTACACCTCGATTCCTCTGGTCCAGCCACTCACAAAAGGTCTCCTAGGCAAGGTCCTTTGCCCTTACTACATTCCGTCCTATCTGCACCCACCGTCACAAACTAGACGGTGAGCAATTGAGAGAAATCAAAAGTAAAACCAAAAGAATATTACAGTAATTCATGAAATAACAAACAAGGCAGTCTAAATATCATACGGGTACTGAAAGACAGGGATTTAAATAAACAAGAATGCATGATAGACAGACTAGAAATGATAGCAATCGAAACATGCGTGTTCTATGAGTCAAGAGAGGCAATAAGTAGTCTAAATTCCACAACAATTCCACAACAGTGATGTCGCAACATCGAAATCCACAGCAATATCCATAACAATTCAGTACATGGTATCACACAATCACTAGGGGTGGTCAAACACTCGTGCGCACGAGTGCCCGCGTTTTATCCCTTCTAGTGCAGGCCGCATGTACCTTCGAGACACACTTATGCCAAGAACACACATACAAGGAATAGGAAATGGAATGTCAATAATTTGATAATAACAAACACAACGAAATGAAAATGAATCACATGATATTTTCTTAGCTGGCTTACTAACGTACAAATGCTTTTTAAGACAAGTGTACTTACATAAACTATCGTATCCACTCACGCAAATTCTAACGCGTATCCCCGAGTTTCCCGCTACCTGACAAGGTCGAAAACTCGTGTTAATAGGTCAAGTCATTTACTAAATCTACGTTATATCCCAAGTGTTCTCCCAGTGTTTCGATGACTCGAACAACGCGATGAAAATTGAAAAATAAATACTCTCTCTTGGGTTTTAGAAACACTATAACACATGTAAGCTTACTTGTAAATTCGTAAGCTCGGCTCGGTCAGTGTGGGTCACGTTATAGTCTCAAGGACTGTCAGCGCGACCCAGACGTCATCACCAATAACCAAATCGAATCATTAAGACCACATAAAACAAACTTAGAATAGTTTATCAGCAAGACTCAACAAAACCTCAATAACTAAACACCAATCGATAAAGACACCGCTATGACTTCACGTTGGTATTGTCCGATGTTGGGAAAGGGTTTCCTTGGCATAAAATGGCCGGGAACACCTTAATTAGTCAGAACTTAAACACATTAACTAAACAAGAATTCAAACTTAATATCTCCATAAAAACATAACCATTTCCCCAATACATCAAAATTTCGAACACAACCAAAAATTGCAAGACCTCAACAAAGGTTAGGTGAGATCCCGATAACCTTCACGGGTGGTGGTCCGGCCGGTACCACCGCCGGCAGCAGCGGTTTCTGACGAGGTTCCACCACACCAAACACATGAAATAACAACACTTTAACTCGAAATGAAACTGTTTTCGACCACTCTCAGGGCTGTGAGACCCACGTATGAGTTTGGTGGGGTCCCCAACAACGTCCCCGTCATCGTGGTCCGGTGGTGGCATCGCCGATGAGGGCGTTTTCCGGCGAGAGGGTAAAAACCCTATAAAACCAACTTAATGTGTGTACACTAGTAGGGACTTTGCATGGGTCATGAGGGAGGGGTGCTCCGGGACGGTCTGGACTCCGGAGGTAGTCCACCACCAGTCCTCGTCACAGCAGCCACCCCAACAGCCCACGTATGTACACACATGCATGACCACCGTGAGCCAAGAGAGAGAGAAATGGAGAGGAAGAGAGAAGGAAAGGGAGGAAGAGGGAGAGAGATTTCAGGTGGGGAATGAACCCCGGCCACCACCATCTCCGGTGGAAGAGGTGGTGTCGTGAGAGAGAGAGAGAAAACAAAACCCGAGACGAGAGAGAGAACTGTGAGAGAGAGAGAGAAACGGGAAGAGGCTCACCTTAATCGACAGCGTATCTCCGGCGGGCCATGTTCGATCTCCGGTGAGAGGAGAGGGCGGTGGTGAGAAGAGGGAGAAGGAGGCCATGAGGGTTGAGTGAAAAAAAAGAGATTGAGAGAGAAGAGAAACGGTGAAGAGAGAAGAGTGAGGAGAGGTAGGGACGTGAGAGATGTGTTTAAATGAGAGTGTGAGGTGAGTGACGTGTGTGAGATGGTGAGATGGGTGTGACGTGAGTGATAGGGTGGGTGGTGAGGCGAGTGACGTGTGTGAGATGGTGAGATAAGTGTGACGTGAGTGATGGGGTGGGTGGTGAGTGATGGGAGTGGGTGGGGTGTGAGGAGATGTGAGTGATGGGAGTGGGTGGGGTGTTTGAAATTGAAATGGGTATGGTAGGAATAGTTTAATAAGTGGGGTATGTGTCCTAGTTGTGTCCACCCATATTCTTACCAACCCACACATCTCAAAGTTGAACCCAAGGATTCCCCGACCCATCTTGCCTCCTCGGCCCGTATTTCCCCGTCACATGCACATTTTTACCTTTGTCTCACACAATTGAACTATATAATTATTAAATAGTTATTTTAATTATATTTTGAGTCTCCCGTGTACCCGTAACCCAATTGTTGAATCCCACTCGTCCAAATTTTCTCTCTCGTTCACCGACTTCACTATCCGGTCACTCAAATATGAGTATAAATACATATTACACATCATCATTCACAAATGACCAAATTTTCGGGTCGTTACAATATATGAATCACATGATATTTCCTTATTAGCCTACTAACATGTACACATACATAGCACATGTGTACTTGCCTGACTAGTCGCGACACGAAACAACTCCCGCGAACCGAGTCCATTCCCTTGAATTCTCAACTACCTAAAAAATGGTTTGAACCCCAATAGATAGGGTTTATGGTCAATTTATAATCCTAATTAACCCCCCCCCCCCCAAAGTTACCCCATTGTTCTGTAAAAATAATAAGAAAATGGAAAAAATGACCCTCTGGTTGAGACGCCGCCAGGCCTAAGGGCCACAGCGTCCTCGCGGTATCTAGAAATTTTTAAACACACATAACGCCTTTGGACAACACGTCGTGGAAGACACCGTAGGGAAATTCTTCTTCACAGTGTCACGGCGGCGTGTTCACGAACACTATACTAGTATGTACATCGTATACGACGCCATGAGATATCTCTTCTCTGTGACGTCGTGGCGACGAAATTACGGAACAACAAATACATGAGATGTCGTGGTGACGCCGCCAGGTTCAAATCACGGTGTCGTCACGGTGTTCTGGGAATGCTTCTATCCTACACGTATGCGAGTGACGCCGCCAACACAGTGAACTATGCGATGTCCTCGCGACGTGTCATCGAACATAACAAATATATTATTTGGTGTTTTGGGAGACACTGCCACACACAATAAGTGTACGGTGTCTCCACGACGTCAAAGTGTTGTGTCTCCACGGCGTCAAGCCTGGTTCGAAAATCGTAGAAATTCCATAACACGAAATTAATAATACGGAGATATCGATCGTTAAAACTATTTTTCGGGCATTAAGACCGATTGAAATCTATTCCAAATCATCGTGGGATGCCCGGATTTCACCAATTTATCAAAGTAAACGAAATCCGATCAAAACACCCAATTCAAACACAATTAAACTCAAAATAGCAACACCGCCTAGATGACACGTGTTCATCACTCCGGGGGTTGCCGAGACACCGGTGGAATACCAAGATCGTCTCCGGCAAGCCACCTTTGATCATGGCAACGATGCAATAACTTAAATAACAAAACCCCAACAATAAAGAAGAGAAATCTCATCACAATAGAGAGTGAAAGAACAAAATAGTAAAGTTCTCACCTAGAGTTCAGCGAGAAATGGGGTTTCCGGCGAGGATTCCGACAGCCCAGCACCACATCTTGTGGTGGCTTGCTCACCAAGCAAGAAGAGATGAAGTGAAGGAGAAGAGAGAGAAGAGAATGAGAGAAATGAGGGAAAAAGTGATGAGATGGCTTTTATATATGACCCCTTTTTGATCAACTTACACACACTTATCTCTAGGTAGACCCTACACCCTCCCTTTTAAGTTGTCCAACATTCCTAACTCCCATGTTAACTCTACTAAGTGGCACCCGTGTCACTTAGTTATCCAATTCTCATATTGATCCTGCGCTCCTCGGCCAGCTTTGCACCTCGAATTCAAACTCGCGTGTCCGTGTTTCGTCACGTTCCGGATTTAATTAGAATCATTGCATTTATTATTTAAAAATCATTTATTAAGGTTTTTCTATGTTTTTAATTCCCTCGTTCTCTTAGGCGAAGCCTCACTTAAACTAACAAATCGTCAAACGGCTCGAGACAATTAGACTATCATACTAATACAAACATCATATAATCATAAAAGTTACCTCGGTGTCGACTCCCGAAGTCTGAAAGACCGTGAAGTATCACGCAGCCGGGTCACGGTTCTAACAAGTGTAACACAAGTCGGGTTAAATTTTTTAGGGTTGTTACAGTTTTCCCCTGGTGGCACCGTTGTCTGAAGGGTTGTCAGGGGTTTTTCCCACCCCAGCTCACGCCGCCGTGAGCCGATTTTATCCCAACATGTTCGGGAACTCAATGCCGGTCCAACCATGGCCTCAGATGGTTTCAAAAACGCTAAAAATCATCGAAAGCCAATTTGAAACCAATCAGCAACTCGAAAATCTTTAAAAACTCGTCAAAACCCCAAAAAATCGACCAAATTGAAAACCATCTTTACAAAACTCATGTTGATCGTCGTGAGGATCACTAAAACATTGAAAGTTTCGATCGAATCCAAAATCACGACGTGGCGTCCGAAATTGTCGCGACGAATGTGGACGAAACTCACACCAACGCGTAGGAAATAACGAGGTGGTTTAGGATCTCACCTCGGATCATCGTCGAAACATCATCTTCGACGCCACTCCGATCACCTCGTCCACCAGCCCCCTTCAAGTTTTCTTGGGGAAGAAGTTGAGAAGAAGAGAGAAAAAGTGAGTTGAAAAGAGAGAAAAAGAGGTATTGGGCTTTAAATAACCCTTCTGATCATCCACTTGCACGTACATGTCTCGAGGCACATCCAATGCCCCTTGCATAAGCTATCCCACTAACCCTAACACTCCATATGTGACTCCAATATGTGACTTAAGTTCCACACTTAGTTATTTCCAACTCAGCCCTAGTGTTTCCGGCAACTTGCTCTGTCGCGCGCAAATAAAATTACTAACGAGTCGAACATTTAGTGTATTATTTTATTTTAGTTTTCGTTGTTCATCAAGTTCATTTCCCTAGCCCGTGTACCTGTAATTCGTCTGTTGATACCCATTCGACACTTTTTTCCTAGGCGAACACTACTCGTTTATCGACGTCACCGGCCTGTTACACAGATACGAGTATAAATCGATAGTACATGTCATCATACAAAATATCATGAATTTTCGGGTCGCTACATTTAGCTTCTTTTTTTTTTAGAAAACATT
Source organism: Stephania japonica (assembly GCA_039657345.1). NCBI lineage: Eukaryota > Viridiplantae > Streptophyta > Magnoliopsida > Ranunculales > Menispermaceae > Stephania > Stephania japonica. Next base: position 35,963,680 of record CM077564.1, on the reverse strand, counting down.
AGTTCGATTATTTTAGTATAAAATTGTCTAAATAAAGTTTTAAAATAATTAAAATTTCATTAGTCGATGCCAAAGCATCTGTGGTATGGATTAAACTCACTTGCTAAAAAGTAAGGTTTATGAAGTCATAAGTTTAAAGTCGAAAGAGAAAAAATTTATTAGCCGATCGAATACCAAAATAGCTATTAATTAAGATTTTTGACTATTTTCTTAAAATTTATATATCAAATTTCTTGGATCCATTGCCCTTTAAAATTATGTTAAGGACTATTTCTATGCATTATTGCAAATATTTAATTGTTTTTGTGTAGATTTGTAAATATGCATAGTGTTTCTAAATATTTTTTTATTAATTGTTGAGGGACCTAAATAGAGTGACTAAGATTGCGTAATAATTCTTTTTACACTTTTTTTCAACGTTTTTTTTATATAATATATTAATACTTAGTCTTGCCCGTACATGAAATGCGGGATGCCGACTAGTATTTATACTTCTTTTTTTTAAGAGAAATCAAAATTTCATTAATTATTCATGATTCAATACAGGACCAGGCATAAAATCAAGTACATTGATTCGTTAATCCTGTAACAGCCCAGCCCACCCGCAGGTAATCCAGTGGGAACGCATCCCGTTGGAACCGCTAGTCACAGGCGCTGCAGCTCAGTGGTACTCGGTTCGTTAAATCCGCATACTTAACCCCCAAGACGCGGGTTCGAACCGAGGGGGGCGAAAAACTATGCCTCACGTGTACGCCTGCAGGAGGGCACATGAGGGGGGGACGTAGATGGGGTGTGGTGTGTTCCCACCCTGCCTGTGACTAGCAGTTCTAGCGGGATGTGTTCCCACTGGATCGCCTGCGGGTGGGCTGGGCCGTGTGCCCTCCCGCAGGCGCACACTTGAGGCGTAGTTTTTCGCCCCTCGTTTCGAACCCGCGTCCTAGGGGTTAAGTACGCGGATTTAGCGAACTGAGTACCACTGAATGTAGCGGCCCAAAATCCACATTGGTCTGCCATGGGAGGCCACGCGGGCCCACAACTGGCCACGTAGCTGCCAGTTGTGTCCCACGCCCAACCAACCACCATTATTAATGTGACGGCCCCAAATTCCCAATCCATTTGGGTACGCCCGGCCTAGACCCGTGCAGGTCCCGAGTCAGTTTCTCAGCGAACCTGACGAGCCTAATCAGCCTCAATTTATCAAAATTTCAAGATTTATGAAAGAGTTATTGCAATTATAATACAGCGGAAGCAAAATCATATTCTAATCAAATATTGGGAAATAACTCAATCAAAGGGAAATTAGGAATCTATATAAATGTGGAAAACCCCGATATAGTCATATCCAAGTCAACAAAATGGATTGATGGAATCCACCTCAAAACATATTCCCCAGTTCCAAAACAAACATATATATAAACGTCATACAAAAAGAAATAAAATGAGCCTACATCTCAGTACCTCACGTCCAGTTGCTCACAAAAAGTCTCCTAGGCAAGGTCCCTTGCCTCTACTGCTCTCCGTCCTATCTGCACCCACCGTCACAAACTAGACGGTGAGCAACTGAGAGAAATCGAAAGTAAAGCTAAAAGAATATAACAGTAATTCATGAAATAACAAACAAGACAGTCTAAACATCATGCGGGTACTGAAAGACAGGAATTTAAATAATCAAGAATGCATGATAGACAGACTGGAAATGATAGCAATCGAAACATGCGTGTTCTACGAGTCAAGAGAGGCAATAAGTGGTCTAAATTCCACAACAATACCACAACAATCCACAACAATCCAGTACATGGTATCACACAATCACTAGGGGTGGTCAAACACTCGTGCGCTCGAGTGCCCGCGTTTTATCCCTTCTAGTGCAGGCCGCATGTACCTTCGAGACACACACTTATGCCAAGAACACACATACAAGGAATATAGAATGGAAAGCCAATAATTTGATAATAACAAACACAAAGGAATGAAAATGAATCACATGATATTTTCTTAGCTGGTTTACTAACGTACAAATGCTTTTTAAGGCAAGTGTACTTACCTAAACTATCGCGACCCGTGTGACAACTCTGAGATCCTAACGCGTCTCCCGTGATTTCCGATTACCTGATAAGGTTTAAATCTTGAATATTAGTGTAAGGGTTATGATTAAATCTTAAGTTGATTTGTACGGGTTTGTATCATTTGTTAGACTCTGGTTGGACTCAAATACGTAAGCCCATTTCCACGAAATTATTTACTTGTTATGGCCCCATTTTATATTGGTTATGTTGGGCCTTTGTTGGACCCTAACACAAACCCATTTACATCATTTTATTTTGTTTATAAAGTGTCCATACTTCTCCTTTATTTTTATTTTATTTAATTTACACACCCATATTATATGACCACACAACACTAAGTAAACCCCATTTGTGAGGTGTACATAACACCCCTGTTGTTGTGTACCCCATTTGTTGTGTGCACACAACACCCCATTGTTGTGTGCACCCCATGTTATGTGCACCCCATTCACACTACACGCACATGCATTATGCACACACATGCATGCATATGCATACACACCACCCCACTACCAAACTGTCCACACCCCACTCCATATTACCTTGGTTGTCCAGTCCACCCACACCCCATCACGCACCCCAACTGTGGGGTGTACATGCATACACATGCACACCCACATGCACACACGTGTATGCATGCACATGCACACACCACACACTGCAAAACTGCCCACACCCCACCTTGACTGTCCACCCCACCAGTGGGTGTACACACACGATCACACACCACACCCCATCCATGGGGTGTACATGCATATACATGCACACCCACATGCACACACATGCATGCATGCACATACACCCACATGCATGCTCCTAAACTGTCCACACACACCACACATCAGTCCAACGCCACACCCCACTCATTTTCACCAAAACACTTATACGACACACACCTCATCACGGTTTCAACAACAAAAACAAAATAAAAACAGTGAGAGTGGAAAAACCGAGAGAAAGGGAAGGGAGATAGGGAACGACTTCGACTCCGGTGACCACCAAGGGCCATCTCCGACTGTCATGGTCACCATCCTTGTCCGGCGACATCGTGGACAACCACCACCGTGAAGAGAGGAGCCATAAATGGCCGAGGGAGAGGAAGAAACCGAGAATGAGAGAGAGACCGAGAGGGAAAGAGAAAAACGGAGAGCACATACCTCCGGTCAACAGCACCCTCCGGCAGTCCGTTTCGGTCGTCGACGACAAGCTTGGGGCGGTGGTGAGGTTGGACAGTGAGAGAGATGAAGACCGTGAGAGAGTGAGGAGAGTGAGAGAAAAGTGAGAGTTGTGTTTGCATGAGATGGGAGAGGGTAAGGTGAGTGACGTGAGTGATGAGGGTGTAAGAGAGTGATGTGAGTGATGGGGGTGTAAGAGAGTGATGTGAGTGATGGGATGGGTGTGAGTTGATTTGAGTGATGAGAGTGATGGGGGTAGGTGTGTGTTTGTATTTTTAAATGGGTATGATAGTTGTGTCCACCCATTTCTTTACTAACCCACCATCTCAAGGTTAAACCCAAGGTTTCCCCAACACCCGTGTTTTTCCAAATATTTTCCCCGACACATCTCACATCCTCGGTCCGTATTTCCCCGTCACATGCATACTTTCACCTTGTCTCGCACCAATAATTATTTAAATTATCCAATAATTTTTTTTAATTGTGTTTTTATTGTATTTTTCTCCCCCGTTTACCTAGGCGGGACCTCACTCACATTGACAATTGCCTAAACGGCCCGCGACACGCATTAATATAAAATACTATTACACGCATCAACGAATTATAAAATTACCTCGGTGTCGACTCCCAAGGTTCGAAATACAGTCCAGTATCGCGTGGCCGAGTCACGGTCCTGACACATCACACAAGTCAGGTTAAAAATCGAGGGATGTTACAATTAATTAATTCAGTCTGAGTTAATCAGTAATAAACATTTTAATACTTGTAATCAGCGGAAGACTTATAAATTATGTAATTTCCTCAAATTAGAGAGCATTAATCCTATATGAAAAACCCGGTAAAGTACACTGTATATAACATAACAAAATGTGATACATACATGTACTGGTATCTCAAACAGTCCCTATAAACCCAAAAATAAGTCAATACAGCAAAATAAAAACATACAAGACGAACTCCATCGGTGACAAGGTCACAGGTAGTCTGCGAGAGTTTCCTTGCCCTTGCTCATTTTAGATCCTGCACTCAATCATCACAAGAGGTAAATGACAAGTCCAGTAAGTAAAACCCTTAAGAAACACACTCGAGTGTTTATTTATTTGATTTCACTTTATTCCAGCTATTATTGTTTATCGTTGTTTACTCTATTTCCATGTTCATACTTATGTTGCACGGTTGGTTTTGTCATTCACCGCCGGATCTTCTGGTTTACTCTGTGATGTATGGGCAGACTTGGGTAGGCCGGACAATAGGGACGAGAATAAGGGTTCGGACCGGTGAGGGGGTTGGAGAAGCCATCGGGGGAATGCCGATGTCTGGATTAGGGTTCAGTCCTGCTACACGGCACACATCCATTATTGGTGTTTATTGGTGTTATGTATGCATGCGCCTTTTATGTAACGGCCCAACCCACCCGCAGGTGATCCAGTGAGAACGCATCCCGCTGGAACCGCTAGTCACATGCAGGGTGGGAACACACCACACCCCATCTACGTCCCCCCTCACGTGCCCTCCCGACTACAGCTCAGTGGTACTTGGTTTGCTAAATCCGCGTACTTAACCCCCAGGACGCCGGTTCGAACCCAGGGGGGCAAAAAACTACACCTCACGTATGCGCCTGCAGGAGGGCACGTGAGGGGGGAACGTAGATGGGGTATGGTGTGTTCCCACCCTGCCTGTGACTAGCGGTTCCAGCGGGATGCGTTCCCACTGGATCACCTGTGGGTGGGCTGGGCTGTTACAAATCCTATTTGTGCAAACAAATTGCCATTAATTTAATTTTTTTTTTCGAAATTGAAACAGTTTGACAATCAAAGACTGTTCTCTACAACGTTGAAATTCATGACAATACACAAAAAGTTACTAGAATCACAAAACGAATAATAAAACTTCTCAATAAAAAAAAGACAAATCAAAGACTTTCAACTAGAGAAAAAAAAAACTAACTATAAAATAAAAACTAAAATGCAACTAGTATTTATACTTTTATATATATATATATAGATATATACTAAGATTTATAGAAAAGAAAAAGAAAATCTCTTTATATATATTGAAGCCCTTGAGTTGCCAGAGCCTTCCCTCATTTTGGATTGCTCTTTCGCCCTCCTCAAAGTCTAGGGTTTCGAAGGAAAAAAAAAAAAGATGTCTCACTTCGGAAGAACAGGCCCTCCGGACATCAGAGACACCTACTCTCTTCTCGTCCTCAACATCACTTTCAGTAAGCCCTCCGTCCCCTTCTCCCTCTCTCTTCTTGTTGTGGTTTGTTTGTTTGTTTGTTTGCCCTAACTACCTAACTAAGTAACTAACTTTGTTGCTCGAGCAATTCTTCAGGAACCTCGGCAGACGATCTCTACCCCCTCTTCGACAAGTACGGCAAGGTCGTCGACATCTTCATCCCCAGAGATCGTAGGACCGGCGACTCCCGCGGCTTCGCTTTCGTTCGCTACAAGTACGCCGAGGAGGCCCAGAAAGCCGTCGAGAAGCTCGATGGTTCTCTCCCCTTCCCCTTTCACTCTCCATGGTTTGCTTTCGTTTTGATTCTCTTCTTCTGTGTCTCAGTGTTTTTTTTTTTTTTTTTCTTGTATGCTTACTTACAGGTAGAAATGTCGATGGGAGGAATATTATGGTTCAGTTTGCGAAATACGGGCCCAACGCCGAACCAATGTGACTTCATCACTTCATTGCCCTATTTTGTTTGCTTCATTTATGTTCTAATTCACTTTCCAGTCTTAACTAGTTTATTGTTCTCTTTACAATTAAGAGAGTGTTGTGGAATGAATGTTATGTGAGTTGTTTTTGTTTTCTTCGACTTTCAGCAAGAAAGGAAGAGTGCTTGAACCAGCCTCAAGGACAAGAGCCAGGTCAAGGAGCCGAAGCCCCCGGCGAAGGTACTGGAATGTGTTATATATATAAAAAAAAATTAAAAATTAAAAAGCTTTTATCTTTATTTTGCCTATTTTTATTAGTTAACTCATCTGGTGCAATGTGAATTGGAAATTACTTGTTTTTGTTATCTGCTCATTGTGCGTAAATTTTGGTAAAAAAAACTAGATCAGCGAATATAATTGGGTTAGTGCTATTTCTGTGAAAGATTCTATCATTTACATCGAATTTCCACATGCCCTTTTGATGTAATATGGCAATCCTGTCCCATGGTGGCGTGTTCATGGGATGGCATTTACGGTGTGAAACTATATCTGTTACCTTAGTGATATTCGTGATATCATTAGCTTGTTTCATTTGGTGGAGTGAGTCTGGTACTCTGGTTTTTATGTAGTATTTGTTCTGCTTTTTTTTCTTTGATAATGATTTACTTCTTCAGGCACCGAGATGACTACCGAGGAAGAGATAGAAGGAGAAGCCGCAGCAGAAGCCGTGACAGATATGATCGTGATAGGTATCATGGGAAAGACAGAGACCGATACCGTAGTAGGAGTCGTAGCTTGAGTCCTGACTATCATAGAGGCCGTGGGCGCGATAGACATGATGATCGTGCAAGGAGCCGCAGTAGGTCACTTGGCAGGTACTGCCTTGTAACTTTCATGTGTAATTGTGTCAAATTTTCCTTTCTTTTTTTTTTTTATCTTTATCTTAATTTTTTATGTTGTGGTCTTTGAATGAGTATTTCTTGCAGTGCTTCTCCTGCCCGACGCAGTCCTAGTCCTAGGAGTGCATCCCCTCGCCGATCCCCAGGTTCTCGGGGTGAAAGTCCACGGAGCCGTGATGGGCGATCACCAACTCCTAGAAGCGCTTCACCTCGTCGTCGTGGTTCTGATTCTCGAAGTCCGTCGCCTCGCAATTCGGATGCTGATGTGAGTGTTGCATAAGTTTCACTTAATTCAGTTGAAACTTGAATGCATTTAATGATAGTTGTCTATTTTCTCCTTTTGTAGGATTGAAGAGACGGGTTGAGAACATGCATGCTTTCCTGGGAATGGAGACCAGTCATTGTGCATTTCTGCTGAACTCAGTTGTTTTAGTGCTGAACTTATTTTGAAGAGCGTTATGTTGAAATTTGCGCCCATCTACTAAATCAAGCAGTTAAGAAGTTTTGTGAACTCTGTAGTTTGTGGAAGGGTAGGATTTCCGAAACTTATTATATTGTGTAGTCTTATGGAGTCATGGTTACTTTTTAGCTTATGGTATATTATGATTAATGTTTCTTCTCAATGATGGTTGCTCTGACTTGTGATGAACCATATGCTGGGTTTTTATAGTTGTGCTCGGGAATGTTGAATCTGGGTGATTCGCAGGATGATCATGTAGCAGCTGTTGATGCTGTCTGTCTAGGTGGTTGATGCTCGATGCTGATCACATTATTGAGTAGATGGTTGATGTTGTATATCTAGATGGGTTGATGCTCGATGCTTGATGCTCGATGCTGATGACAACATTGAGTAGATGGGTGCAGCCAAATGATTGGACCTGCATAAGTGTATGCTTAGGTTTCTACCTCTTAATATGCTAAATTTTTGTTGATGCAATTAATCACATGATTGTTGAGGCTATTAGTCACCACTCTTTAACAATCTTACTCCATCAGGACCTCTTACTGTGACCGTGCTCTTGGCACTAGAGGTTTTTTATGTACCTGAAAAGGAGTTCTTGAGCTGTTTTATCTCAAGGGTGATTGGAAGGGGCTCCTGCTTAACCTGTGACTCTAGCTGCCAATGTGCTGCTCCTGATGATTAAAACATGGTTGAAACTAAGGGTGTAATGTAGTAAGCTATGCTGAACATTCTTCTATGAGCTGAAGCTTCATACGGTAACAAATGCATCACTTCTTATTCTGTTTAGGTAGGGTGTCTTTAGATATAATCATTTCTAATATTGCATTATGAAGCTTCTAGGGTGATGATTCTGCTGTATCATCTACCGTTATTGGCATGAGGCCCCTGTCTAGCTGTGGTGCTGTACAATGGTGAATTGGTCGTGATTGTGGCAGTAGAGTGGTGCAGTTTTATTGGGGTCGTGATTGTAGCTGTAGATTGATGCAGCTGTTCATTGGTCGTGATGTTGTAGCTGTAGAAAGGTGCAGTTCATGGGGAATGAGAATGTAGCTGTAGAGTGGTCGCTGATTTTGTCGAATGCCCATATACATGCTGCAGACTGCCGTATAGTTTGGGTTTGGTTGTTTTTTTTGTTTTTGTTTTTTGTTTTTTTGCCTGGATTGCTTGTGTGCTTGCTTTAGAATGCTTGCTCAAGTGATTGCTCTGTCTGTGCAAGGTGGATCAGAACTTCTGTTTCTTTTTTGACTTGTTGATCCACCTAGCTAGCTGTAGATGAAAACATTTATTATTTTTTTTAGTTGACCTGATTGTTGCTTGATTGTGAAGTAGTGCTTTATTTTTCCAACTGAAATTGATATCTGATCGTACTGATAAGATTATGGTGAACATCATAAAAAATTGCTTTGGATTCTACTGCATTTGTGGGTGCTACTATACTTTTCTATAACCATATATGATAGTGTTCGCATTTACTTGTATGCATGATTTTGTTTGTCAAAGATTGAATGTGATTAAGTTCTTATGAAGGTCGCTTTATGTTGTCAAATGTTGCTCTTCCCTGAAGAGCTATAGCAGTGCAAGGCGGGTGTAAACTGCTTGAATGCATTTCTTCACTTGATTGAATTCCTACTTTTGAACGGTTTTCTTGTTTTGATACTTGATTGTATTGGTGCTATATTTTGAAAAAGATGGCCTGTTTTAAATGGTGCATTCATTGGAATTATAGCAGTCTTAATGCTTGTTTCACCCCTAGCGCAATTTATAAAGAGTCCTGCTAAAGGCACCCCCGCTACCCCAGTAATTTAGTTTTTTTTAAACTCTCCTTAAAAATGTCTCTTATAAGTTTAACTAAAATGTACAAGTTGGCGAGCCCTTATAAACAGGTGCCCAAAATGCCAAATGCAGGCGTTGATGTGTTGTAGGGAGTAAATAATTGATTTTCCTATAAGTCTTTTTTTTAAGCAAATAAAACTTTTCTTCGTTTATGTATGATGATTGTATACATAATTGTGAACTTGGTTAAAGTCATTACCAACCAAGTTCAGGGGTAAGAAGAAACTTTGAGAGAATTGTATTTAATTCACAATGAAAAGTTTAGTGATTAATCCTTGCATAAAGAGAACTGCTGCATAGACTAAAAATTTTGTTCGATATGTACTTTTTTCTGATTTTTGGGAAGCACATGAAGATATTTAGTAGCAACTGCACGATGAGAAGTTTAGTGAATCCTTACATAAAAGGTAATAGATGCGTAGGCTAAATTATTGTTCGCTCTTTTAATTGTGTTGATTTTATTTGCTCGGCACTTGCTTTATCCAAGTTCCACAGGTTGCATACGGCATGCTTCGGAGCTGTTCTGTTGGTTGTCTATTCTTCTAACGCACTGTTAATGTGTGCGCTGTGATTTTAAGGAATAGATGCAGGAGGAAGGAGAGTTGTGACATTGGGATGCAGTCATTGGCCCCAACTTCAAAGGAAGTGCGATGTGGATGATATTATGTATATCAGTACATGTCCGATTTGGAGATGTGCATGTCTTGCCAAAGATGGGCAAAAATTTGTTTCGTTGACATTTGAATCACATTCTGTACGTTAATCATGATACAATGCGCCAATGTTTTCTTTCTTTGATCCCTTTTCTTTCAAATAAGAGAGAGGAGCACCGCTTAAGCACTTTAGTCCAGAGGTTGCTTTAATTACTTCACTGCTTATTGTCATCTGCGATGGCATTAATGGTTATGAATCTCTCCATGTCCTCAGCATATTAACATGATACTCACTATATTATGAAAGCAATTAAATATGACTGCATAAACTTTAAAGTTCAACCATCCACCTATCTAAAAACACTAGACTCACTGATTGAGGAAACTAAATTTTTTTGGGTTAGCTACTGCAAATGGGAGGTAGAAATGTGACCAGTCCTCAAACTACAGCTGCACTGGTAGCGTGGGCAATGCCATCTTGCAATGTTTCAGGAAGAACGTTCACGTTATTTATCTGTCGAACTGGTTCAGCTGCTTCATAAGCAGCGGCGTGAACACCAAGTGCAGCCCGGCCTGAGGGATCAGGGTTTTTTGACCACGCCTCATCCCATTCCAATGCCTTTGCAGTACTGCACGCCACACTCGGGCCTCCAGGAACTGTTGATCTTGCAGCACTCTGTGATGTAGGTAAGAAAGGTTTTTGTAAAAGAGGCAGGTAATTTGTAGTGTTGACGACATCAAAGCAGATGCAAACAAAACAAAAATGAAAGTGAAAATACTCGAAGAAATGAGAAATCCAACCTTTGGAAAGAACTTTTCGAATATTCCTCGATAGTAGTATGCCTCCTTGGACATTGGAGTATTCTCGGGGTAAACAAAGCTTGCGTTTGCCAGCATTGCATCAGAAACCTGATCATTAGCAAGTAGTAAAGGTTATTATAGATTCATTTGAATCAACATGTAGAAAAGGAAACCGAAGCTTTTAAAAAAGAAAGTACATGTTGATTGGCATGGTCTTTCAAACCATCAATCCAGCTGTATCCAACTCCATCACTAAATTGTTCCTTTTGCCTGTACAGTATGTGCTGAGAACCGAAAGATGAAAGTTGCAACTGAGATAAATGAATCTTGACAAATAGAAAGTTGAATGCTAATGCGAAAAACATCACGAACCTTTGGCAGATACGGTTTCTCCTCAACATCAAAAGCATTCCGTAGGATCCACTTCTCTATGCGACCAATTTCTGGTTTTACCTATGATTTCATTTCAAGTCACCGCAGAAATTAGAATCTCAAAAGACAGCTTGTTATCAATTTCTCACTAATAAAAACAGCATGCAAATGACTCATCCACACTGAGGGGCAAAGGTCTGTTGCAATGTTCAAAGACCCACATATCAGAGATATCAGTGGTAAAACCATTTGCAGAGAATTGCAAGAACTATCCAGTCAAAACATTGTTCATCAAAAACTTATTAGACATAAACACTGTTGTCAAACATGTTACCTGATCATGGACAAATTGAATATCAGTGAATAACTAAGAGAGGATCTTCAAACGGGTAGATTCTAGATGGGTTTCTCATACCAAATGCAATAAGCGGTGTGATTCTCTAGTTTAGTAATCTGCTATTGAAAATGAAGAAAGAAGGTTTCCAGAATAAGCTTTGTTTCCTGTCTCCTTTTCCAGATCGACTTAAATCTGATTTGGACTTCGCTTTTCCGCTGGTTCTTTGTCCAATGCTGTCAAAGGGATCCTTATTGTTGCTTGGGCAGTTAGCAGGGCAATAACCATATCTTATTTAGTGCAGGCAACGTTGCACTTTTTTATACGTTTTAGGCAGTAATATATCATATGAATCCTTTTCAAAAGTGAAAAGCAAGCAGAATAATGAATCCTATGGATCTTTTGAAACAACAATAACAGTAACAAAGTCTCAATCCCAAATTAGTTTGGGTGATCTTTTAAATTCCAAGACAAGAAAAACTCAGAGAGAAAATTTAGAAAAAGAATAGTTGGCTTGGTTCCTAAGTTTAGTAGTCATGAATCCATATAGAGTTGAAGTTTGGTTTCTATTTTCTTCTTTCTTTGATATTATGAAATTATACTTGCATGTATAAACGTAGCTACTGCATGTAGGATTCATGAGTGTTAAATCATAAAGTTGCTTGATCAGGGGGTGGTAAATAAATAAACTTTGAGATAGCCATTGCCTAGGCAACACTTTGCCAGGAGAAGCCAGCGACATCTGCATCAGCTAGACACCTTACTAAGGCTAATTTCACATTTTAGTTCAAAGAACATGAGAAGCAAATCTACAAGATAAATTTTTCAAGATATTAAACACGATGACTAATTTGATACTAAATATCCTTTCTGTAAAAGTATAACATAAAAAGATCAGAAGACTTTCTATTTCGAAGAAATTTGGAAATATTTTTTTTCTTTATTGAACTATCAGTGATCAAAACTTACAATTAAAAGTTTTCAATTAGTCATGAAATATTACTTTTTTTCCTTTTTTTTTACTGGACTTCCTATCATTGCCAGCAATTCAAAATAGTGACCAGAAATTCAATGAAGAAAAAAACGAAACTGTGAATGACCACAGATTTTAAACAAGAGTAGCCTAGTCTCTCAAAGTACTAAATATTGAGCATGAGGCAAAAACCAAAATGCATGAGATCTATCGATTGATAATCCAACTAATAATCCAAGAGTTGCTTAAATATTCAACAGAAGCATCAAGTAAAACACACACACACACACACACACACAATTCAACAGAAGCATTTCAGTATTATTGAATTGAATTTCAAGTGAAAACCAATACTTGTGCATACAAGAGGTGCCGATAATTTTGCATTTGTAAGAAATGAGAAAAAAACGGAACATTTAATCATATACATATGCATAATGTCCGTGCAATGTGCATGTACCACACACAAAAGGAGCAAGGGACAAGCTTGAGAACATACAGTTTATTATTAATAAGACAAAGAACAATCTACATACCATCTTCCAATCTGGGTCAATATCCATCGCAACATTGATGAAATCCTTATCTAGAAAGGGTACCCGAGCTTCTACTCCCCAAGCTGATGTAGATTTGTTAGCCCTCAGGCAATCATATAGATGAAGAGCTTTTATCTAAATAAATGAATTAAGAATCACATTTTACAAGAAAAGTAACAAAGTTAAGTAATTCATAAGTGATTTTGAGAGCAGTAAATTCTTTGTAAACAATGGAAATCCCATGCAACAGCTCAAAAGAAAATTTAACACAATTTGGATGCAGTACCTTTCGACATGTTTCAAGATGGAATTCTTCCTTGCTTGGGGCCTTGTGGAAGTACAAATATCCACCAAAAATCTCATCCGAGCCCTCCCCTGAAATAACCATCTTTACACCCAAAGATTTAATCTTGCGAGACATTAGAAACATAGGGGTGCTGGCTCTGATAGTGGTGACATCATATGTCTCAATATGGTATATTACTTCCTCTATTGCATCTAAGCCTTCCTGGTATAACAGAGAGAAGGGCATGAGTCAAAATAAACAGAAGAGGAATGAGCTAGCATCATACGAGTGCAAGAGAGAGTAAAATCAAATGGCTACCTGTACTGTAAAGTGAAACTCATGGTGACGAGTGCCAAGATAATCAGCAACCTCCCTTGCTGCTTTCAAATCTGGAGAGCCCTGGCACATACAACAAGCGACTCCAACATGAGCATAAGAATAAGAAAGTGGTCACAAGTTCATTGCACAAAATCTTCCAGGATGTAGCCAAATTATTCATATTTTGATTTTAAGAAAAGATGTAATTAGCCGCATTTGCCAATAATCCCCCAAGAACTTATTCTGGAACCTTCATCAAAATTTCGATAATGTTAAAAATAGCCAGCAGAAAAATCAGTGGCACCAGTGCTAGTCAAAAGGCAAAATCTAATCGAAGTCTGCTAATATTCTTAACTTCACAGTGTAAATCTTACAGACAAAACTGCTTCTGGCATGTCAACAGAAGTACACACCAATAACCGACATAAAAACAATCAAACATTAACCTCGCAGCTTCACAAATCCACACAGCAAACATGCAAGTTAATAAAATTATTTACTGTAGTATATGCGATCCAATCATTGTTGTCCTCAGGTGATTTGCATATATGAATGGATTCATCCAGAGAAGCAATAAAACGTACGCAGAATAGCATATCATAAAAAAGATAATAATATGCAATAAGTTGGCTTTGAATATTCTTTAATAATTGCAAGGCATTTGCAATTCAATCCCACAATTTTATTTTTTTTATCACTTTAAAGAGACAAACTGATTCTTCACAAGAAACCATTTAAAGACTAAAAACTAAAGATGGAACAGCACAATCACATCAAAAAAGAGTAATATGAATAGAACCTTTAAACCAATGCAGAATGTATGCAGCTGAGATCCCCATGATCTAGCAGCTTCTGATTTTGCCAAGTACCGCGAAGCCACAGCAGCAACAAGGGATGAATCAAGTCCTCCAGATAAAAGAACACCAAATGGCACATCCGTCATAAGTCTCTTAACGACAGACTGCATAAATCAAGAGAATAACGAAAAATTATAGAAGTTTGACCACTTAGATCAACGATAAGAAATAAAAACCATTTAGAGAATTCTAGTGCATGCCTTCTCAAAAGCATCACGTAAAACTGACGGATCATAAGGAGTAGATGGTATGCTTTCTGAATACCATGGTGGATTGTACCATCTCCTCAGCCGTCCTGTTGCAGAGAATTAACATCAGATTGCCCTAGATTACACATCATGTAACTGCTGCCGTCAAACAAATAAGAAGTTAAGCAATCTTGCCGACCAGGAAAACAAAATTTCGATATTTTATGCAGTATTGGTAAGGCTGTCCCTAGGAGGGGTGCAAGGGATGCCTAGGCATGGCGCACCCCACCTGCGGATACAAAATGTTTATTTAGGGTCCTCTAAAGAATAATATAGTGTGTTTACAGGCCCTTTAACAATAAGTCACATTTCTATATTATCGCATATATAATTACTATGCATACACAGAGTTTCATCTATATATTTTTCTAAATATAGATGCAAATTATAAATGCAATGCTATATAAAGGGAGAAGAGAAGGTTGGAAGTTTAAACTCGTGCCAAAATTATCACCCGATTGGTGAGGACATAACGGTAGAAAGGAAATGTTTATTATAAGACTTAAGGTTCAAAGTTTCAACTTTATACCTACTTTCTTTTAATACTTACAAAGACCTCTTAAATTATAGTTATTTAGAAAGAGGTCCACCGCCTGACAGATTGATGCCAAGGTTGTGGGCCTCAAAACTGCCTATAAAGACAGCGCCTTGGCGAGGCTTGAAAACACTTGTTATGTACAACGTAGAAAGATTTGAGAAATCTGAGTCCTTCGTGCATGTAATGAAATACAAGCATGAACCCCAAGTGATACATGAGATTTTCTTTTGGTGCAAGGTACATGAGAATTCAATAATGTGTACTACCTTGTAATTAAACTGATTGTCTAACTCTCAATTTTAGTAGTGAAGTTACGCATGCCAAGCGGAGGTATGCAACAGAAACCGGATATATTTCGTCACTGGCATACACTATCATGGATAGCTAATTAGCTATATGCAGTATATTCCAATACTTTAAAAAGTTTGTGCGCTTCAATAAGGAACACATACCCTGTTTGCTAGAATATATATGTCCAGGAGGGAAGGAGATAAATCGTTCACAATCATCACTCAAAGCTTTCATTTCTGATGCAAACCAAATTGATCCTACATAAAACAAACAAATAACTAATTAAAGCAGCATCTTTGGTTGGAGGAGAAAAACACTTTAAAGGATAATCGCATAATTCAATCATAGCAAGAGCTCAAAATACACTACAAGTCCTTGTCTCTTTCGTTTAACCCCAATGTAAGGAAATTATCAGTTACAGCTGTCATACTTGTCAGCAGGAAAGAAACATAAAATAACAACAGGTTGCCCAAATGCAAATCCAGTTTCGAGGAGCTAAGCGAAAAGGTTGAGATTGTGTCTAACTATACCACCATCCCAAGGACATTTCAGAATCAGAACTCGCATAATGAAGCTAATCAGGCAGAAAAGTAAGAACATAGAGTACTCATTTTAGGTCGACCAAAGTTTATTTGGCTGAAAACAGGTTTTTCTGTTTACGAGTCTCCATTGGAACACGAAATAACATATCTTAGACATACCAATCACATCATCGGTCGATTTTCCATAGGGGACACATTTAATCAAGACTTTGAAATATAAAGCCTTGATATGCAAAGTAGTACTCTACTCAATTTAACGCATAGAACTCGTGTTAAGAGTGAAAACAAGAAGATATAACGTAACTAAGCGAGTTGCGCTTGTTTACCATCAAGGCCCCAACCCATATACAGTGGTGTGATACCAACTGCATCTCGAGCGGCAATAAAACTCTTGTCGCGAGTGTCGAGAAGGACAAAGGAGAACATGCCATCCAACATGTCCACAAAATCCTCCCCATATTCTTCATACTAGAACAAGATAAAGATAGAAAACAATTAGGCATGAGATGAAAATTCTAAAATGCTATTATTTTTTGGCTTATAACTAGAATGTGGAATTATCACTCACGAGATGGGCGATAACGTCACAGTCGCTTCCGGTTCGAAATTCATGAGATTTGAGCTTTGCTCTCAAGTCTTGATGGTTATAGATCTCACCGTTCACCTTGAATGAATTAAAAAAAAAACATATCATGGTCGATGTGGAAGTTCTCAAATGAAAAACGAATATCTCTAAAGAAAGAAAGAAAGAAAGAAAGAATACCGTGACGGCGACAGACTTGTCCTCATTGTAGAGAGGCTGATCTCCGGAAGCGGGATCGATGATGGCGAGTCTCTGATGGGCCAAATAGCAGTCTTGGTAGCAATGCAAACCGCTCCAATCGGGGCCTCTGTGTCTCAACCTGAAATGAAAACCAAACAATTTCTCAACCAAATCAGAACTAATGCAGTGCACTGCAGATTCATTGTTTGTTTGATTGTTGAATCAAAATCGGACCTTCTGGAGAGCTCTACGATGCGAGCGCGCTTGCTCTGAGAGTTGTCGAGGCAGCCCAGCACTGCCAGTATTCCACACATCGCGCCGCCGCCCCCCCTCTCTGTCTTCCCTCTCTCTCTCTCTCTTATTACTAACTTGGAATCTATCTCACCGATGCGATTCGAGATTCGGCTGCCGTGGATTCTCTTTTAAAAGCTGCGGCACTCAATATGCGACGGAATTTTTTTTTTTTTTTTTTGTTTTTTGACGGTCCTTAATGTCGCCAGGAAAGTCACGCCGGAACCCACACCCTTTCAATTTGCCGTCCGTGTTGGAACTCACATCTCGAGATTCAAAATAAGGTTGGATAGAGAAAGTGTCCATTCTGGCATCTATTTTAGTGTATCACTTTAGCATTTTTATTTTTTTAAGTATGGTTTAAATAAGGAAAAGAGCCCCACTATTTTTTACCCCACTTTTGAGCATGCCTCCATTTAGAGTCTATTAGATACATGCCAGACTTTTTGGGGCACACATGTAGATGCAGCAATTAGGGTCACGATGGAGACTCCAGAGTGATGTGTGATTGAAAGTTAATCCTACATTGATTAAATATAATTTCACAAAGAAGTATATAATTGATTAACTCCTCCTAACTAGTACTAAGGTCTTTTGTGATAAAACTCCACACTTAAAGTTGAAAGGTGGTTAAGTTAGAAATAGTGTCAATGCTAGCGAAAGAGATCTACGGGGTTGTATATGAAATTGACATATCTAAAGTGGGTCCAAAAAGCATTGTTCTAAAATATGCTAGTGTACCATAGCAAATGTGCTTAGGACCTGTAGGCATCGAGATGCACCCCACGCATCTTGTTCTATGTCATAGGACCCCATCAACTATAGCAGGGTCCTTCAAATAAAAATGCTTAATCAACAACATTTTGGGACAAGTGATAGGGAACTCCATTATTCCTCTTGCAAGTTCTCAATTCAAGTCATACATATAAGTGAAGCAAACTGACTTGGAAAGGCCACCTTGCATAAAGCTTGAACTTGAAAGCATCCAAACGTCAACCAATGAACATATGAACATGGTTCAACAAAAAAATGAATACTTTTTTTAGTTAAATATCTTTTGTAGGGTGGATGTATCTCTGATGAAATAAATAATTAAGAAAGTACAATGTACAAAAGAAGTGTAAAATCGAGTTTAAGTCTCCCAAATAAAAAAAATTGGATTAGAGGCTACCCTCTCAATGGAACTTGGCTATGTCCGAGCATGATTTAATAAATGCAGTTGGAGCCAGACGCTAAGTGGAAAACTAAAAAAAAAAAAAAAATTCTACCAAAGAAATGTGTATATATCAATATGAGGAAGAGGAAGGATTTTTGGCACATCTATCCTTTGGTGGCAAAAGATATACAATTTTGATCCCTTCTCAAAAGATTTGCACTTGTATGGTCAACATCATATGGATGAATTGAAGGCAAGTTTTGAAAATGTGCCTTTTCAAAATGTGTCTTCACTTCAAGCAAATCAATGAGTTGTGGTAATATTTCTTTTAAAGGCACGCTTTCAAAATGTTCTACCATAATTTGCTAATGTGATGTAAGCAAAAAATGACAGTTGACCAATTGTGTTATAAGTGCAAATTTTTTAAGTAGAGAGTCAAAAGATTAAATCTTTTGTTACAAAAGCATAGATGTGCAAAAAATCCCATTCAGGAATCATATGAATGGATCCAACAAACGGTCGACTACGACTATGAGAGCTATAAATGGCTAGGACAGAGGATGGCTTGTCTCTCGCCCTAAATGGGGTTTGAATTTGATTTATAAATTATGAGACTATGGGAATACCGGCTTCAGTAAAGTTGCCCTAATTGACCAGTCTTATGTTTAGCAGTTTTTTTTTTGTTAAACAGTCTTATGTTTAGCAGTTGCCACCGTTGAAAAGCCATGGAGCCCACCTCTTTGATTTTTCAGTGAGCCGAAAAGACCTGAAGTGGTGAACCTTTACAAAATTGTGGGCTCCGCAAAGCAATTCTTATACGGGGGATATATCAGCGCATCTCGATTCTTGAACCTAATAACGTGTCAAATCTAACCAAAAATTGAACCTATAATTTAATTAAAAAAAAATTGAACATAAAATTACATGTCATGAATTACTTTCAGTCTTTCAATTAGTTGTCGCCAACAAAGAAAAGAGACAATAGGAATCTAAGCGCAAATGAAAGAAGTTAATTAGATGGGTCACAACGAATTATAGAGTTTAAGTGAGTCTAATGAGCTCAACAACTTTGCATAACTACTATGATTCATAATAGACTTAAATTATTATATCAAAATTCATGATGGATGTAGACTAAATATCAACGAAAGAGAAATCATTTATTATGTATCCCACAACTCCTTAGTGGAAATACAGGACCTTGACCACAACATTTCCATTGTGATTACATGACTCTTTTTGTAGTTACATATCTAAAAAATTATCAAAAAGAAGATACAAAAATTAAAGCGATTTTTTTTATATAAAAAATATAACTAAAGTCTATATTGAAAACATCATAGAATAAGACCAATCAATTGTATAGCTCACTAATTTTGATATAAGAATGTTAGACGTTGGGTGTTTGAACTCAATAGGGACAAGTCAAAGTTTCATATTATTAAAAAAATGAGTTGGGAGGGCCAAACAATGTTTGGGCATGGATTAGACATGGATTAGTCGGTGTGGTTGGCGCCAGACATCAATCCACACATGGGGAAAAAAAAAAAAAATCCTTAAAATAGTTACAATTTTTGAAGTCCAATTATCATGCATATAGAGGAGGAAAATGGAGCTCGAGTAGTGGAGGATATTGTACACATAGTATTACAAATTAATACTATGGGAACTTAAAAGAAAATCACAATAAGATGAAAATCATAATAAGGAGGAAAATGGAGCTCGAGTATTGGAGGATATTGCATATGTGAAGAGGCAAATCAACAATAAGATGGGCTTACTAGATGACGAAGAACTTAGAAAAATATTTGGGTATCCTATCCTCCATTAAAGATCGAAGAAGGACACTACAAGGACATTGTTGATAAATTGAGGGCACGACCCTCAGAGTGGAAAACGAAACAACTCTTGCTAGTAGGCAAGGTGTTGCTAGCCAAGGCATGTCTTCAATATATATATATATATATATGTGTGTGTGTGTGTGTGTGTGTGTTTCAGATGCATACCACAAAACTCCCTCTGACGATATGCGATGAAGTTGATAAAATTGTACACAATTTTATCTGGAGATTGAAGTGAAAAGGAAAGTCCACCTAGTTTCGATGAAAGGTCTTGTGTTCTAATAAGTCCCTAGGAGGTTAGGGTTTAGAAAGGCAAAGGACAACAATGAAGTCTTTATATGGAAGCTCTGCTGAGACTTTTATACTAAAAAAGAGTGATTATGGGCCTAAGTCATGAGAGGGAAGTATTGTAAGTGGACAAACGAGGAACCTTCATTGAGAGCGGGGCGCCCTGCCTTGTTGGTATGGAGGATTATGTGTCAATATTGGCCTCTCTTCAAGGAAAACCTTACTAAGATTATTGGAGATGAATGGGAACTTTATTCTGGAAGGAGAAGTAGGTGGAAAACATGAACTCTCTCCTACCCTATGCTACTACTTCACTTTTCGATAAGGATGTAGAGCAGAATGTGACTCATTATACCATAACATCGGGAGTTGGGACCTCTCGAAGCTTACACATATTCTACCTAGTGAGATGTGCAACAAAATCTTGGCCAATCCTCACCCTAATAGTAGCAAAGGAATGGACAAGATCTCCTGGATGTACAACAAGTTTGGGAAGTTTTCAGTTAAGAAGGCTTATGAGCGAATCGCCAATGAAGATATCCAATCTGATGATACAGGCCGGAGGTCAGTGTGGGATTGGGAGAGTCTGCAGAGAATCAAGACTTTCCTATGGTTGGCTAGACATGATCGCCTCTCTACTATAACATATTGTGTTGTAAACGCCAAATTAATACCTCCGATGCTTGTAGGAGATGTAATGCAGAATCAGAGTCTGTTCTTCACGCCCTTAGGGACTGCCCTATAATAAGGACGGTCTGGGATAATCGTTTGATGGGAAGACAAAGTCATAACTTTTTAGTGATAGTCAAAGAGAATGGATGGACTCTAATCTGAAAGAAAGTGCCTCTTCTTGGAAGATCCAGTTTGGTGTCACATGTTGGGTTCTTTGGTTCACAAGAAACGAGTTTGTCTTCAAGGGTATCCAAGCGTCAGTTATGGAGGTGATTTATCAAGCTTGAGATAGAACATGATGAGATAATTAAATGTGACGCTCGAACACGCACCGCTAGTCTTGAAAGGCAAGTTAAGAGGGAGACACGATGGAGGAAACCGGATAAGGGTTGGGTGAAACTGAATTGTGATGGGGCAGTAACTGTAACGACCTAAATCCACATTGGACCATCACGGGAGGCCACGCGGATCCATAACAGGCCACGTGACTGCCAGCCGTGTTCCACGCACAATTCAACCATACTTTACCTCAAATTATAAAGTGAAAGTGTTGAACATCCAAATGTACAACGAAAGCTAATATTTAATACAAAATACTAATGTGGAAACCAAACTAAAATGTGACTATATCATATATACAAGTTAAGATTTTCTCAATGTGTCACAATGTAAACATGGCTCATATACAGAGTAAAGTAAGTCTCACAACTCATCCCAAACAAAAACAATATATATATATATGTAAACATGCACACATACGAATGGGGTAGTCCTTAGTCAGTCAGTCACAAATATTCCTCAAGCTTTCCTTTTCCCCATCTCGTACCTAGATCTGCACTCAAACCATCACAAGAAGCCAAATGGCGAGTCTAAAGTGAGTAATCCCAAGGAAATTCACCAAGTAATTACATAAGTAAAATGCAAGAATCCAAAATACTATAAATAAACATGCGAAACAAAAGAATACAGACGAATGTTAAAGATCATCACATGCATATGAATAGCAAAGAAACAAATTATACAGACACTCGAAATCAAACCAAACCATACTTCGAGCTATCCACCAGGCAAGACTCGAGAGTAAAATCATCTAACGGGTTGACCTGGACCCTCTAGGTGGCCGGCGTAGATCCTCGACGCACCCAAATATGCCTACCATACCTAGGTAGCATAAATTCACCGACGTATGCATAGACATATGCTATGGTTCAATGGACCTTATACCTAGCACGAATGATCACCAGGTGGGGAGTAATCGCATCACCGTAAAAACATCAGGTAGAGAATAAATACACCTTTACCGTAAAAGACACTAGGTGATGGTACGCTCAGCCACACTAAAGAAAGCACCAGATGAAAGTAAACTCCACCATTGTAAAGCAAAGAGGAATAGATTTGCGAATAAATGGACAAAATGTAAATAAATCAAGCAGTAAATACTAAAGTGAAGTTCAATTGGGATGCTACACACCTCAAACCGCACTCCAAACGTCGTTCCTAGCACAACTTAATGCTCCATGTCAGTTGTAACGACCCGAACTCTACCTGACCCGACTCGAGGGTAATTTACTGATTTTCAATACTGAATGTGTGCAAGTGTGCTTTGTGAATTGTTTAAGTGTAAAAAATATAGCTTAAGTTAAATGAATATTGGGCCTAACAAGAGTTAAGTGGATGTAAATGATTTGGAGTCCCATAAGGGCATTTTGGTAAAATAAACAAGGTTGTATACAACCGTAACTATATAAGTGTAGTTTGCAAACCCAAGTCACCCCTTTGTTGTTTTCTACAAGTTTGAGAGAGAGGAGGGGAAGAGGAAACACTAACCAAGGAGAGGAGGTAATCCCTTGTTTTTTTTTTCTTTATCTTCTTCTTCTTTTTGTTTGTTTTATTTGTTTGTAGGTTAATGGGGGTGGCAGCTCCTAGAGGAGCCACCGGACTGAGGAGGTGGCGCCACCAGGGCGCCACCGGAGAAGAACAGCGGCGCCACTGAGGAGTAGCGGCGCCGCCGTCAGCAAGGGGGGGTGGGCACTTGTGACGGCCCCAATTTCCCCATACCATTGGGTACGCCCAGCCTAGACCCGTACAAGCCCTGAGTCATCACTCGGCAACCTGACGAGACTAGTCAGCCTTCAACTTAATCAATTTAGTTATTTATGAAAGAGTTATTGCAATAATGAACAGCGGAAGACTAAACAATTCAAACAAAGGGGAAAATAACTCATTCAAGGGAAGTAAAGGAATTCTATAAGTGTGGAAACCCCATGTATTCATGTATAATTCGATACGTAAATATACATGATACCAGTCTCATCAAAATACCAAGTTCAATAATCCCAAAGCATGTATATATAAAACGATATACATAAAAGCAAAACATAAAGAAACCTATAAAATAGTCTCCAAATCCAAAGTCGCTAATCCTCACAATAGATCCCTTAAGCGGGGTCCCTTGCCCTGCTGCTCTCCGCCCTATCTGCACCCACCGTCACAAACTAGACGGTGAGTAACTGAATAAAATCGAATGTAATGCCAGCAGAAAACAACAGTAATTCATGATAATTCAAGTAAAGCAGTCTAAATATCATGCGGAAATAAAAAGACAGGGAATTAAATAGACAAGATGCATGATAAACAGACTAATAGATATCAATCGAAAGTTAAGTGTGTTCCAAGGAATCAAAAGAGGCTCATAAGTGGTCTAAATCATAGCATAACGGCGAAGACCTCGCGAGGTCCTCCCGGCATCGACACAAGCGAAGGCACACGGCTATGACGGGAGGGACTCAAACCCACACCCACCCAAGCACTCGGTGTCACACGATCACTAAGGGTGGTCACACACTCGTACGTACATGAGTGCCCGCGTTTTATCCCTCTAGTGCAGTCCTAGTACTTTCGAGACAAAACACTTACGCCAGGAAAACACACAACAAGAAATGGAATGGAATACCAATAATAGAGCATAACAAAACTGAATAAATGATAATGAATCACATGGCATTTTCTTACTGGCTTACAAACGTACAAATGCTTGTGGCAAATGTACTTACCTGAACTATCGCGACCCGTGTGACAACTCCGAGATCCTAACGCGTCTTCCGCGACTTCCCGATTGCCTATACCGCACTCCAATTATCCAAATCAAAGCTTGAATAAATACCCAACAAATCAAAATTACCACCCGAATTATACCTAAGATCATTTGTCATTAAATTAGCTTTAATTTGATATATTATATCAATTTTTAGGTTTTTTTTCGAGGTTAAAACCCCGACTATGTCTCGCCAACATTTCCGAGAAAATCCTAAAATTCCTTTATGAACCCTTTTTCCAATTTCTCATATTTTTCTGGATTTTTTTGAATTTTTCCATAATTTTCCCTATTTTTCTGGATTTTCTTTTCCATTTTTTTTTATTTTCTCTTTTTTTTTTATTTAAGGGCGGTTCGGACGAACCAGCCCTTCATCTTCTTCAATTTACAACAGAGGCGTTGTGCGCCTCTGTTTTTCTCATTTTCTTTTATTATATGGATCGATCAAGAGAGGGAGATACACACACACACTTACCCCGGTGACGCAGTAGAAGGCGGTGGTGGTGGCTGTTCCGTTCAAAATGGGGAGAGGAGGCCACCGAGAGCGTGAGAGGCGTGAGGCCGAGGAGAGTGAGAGATCGAGAGAGAACAACGAGAGTGAAAGAGAAGACCCGAGACCGAGAGATCAGTGAGGGAGGGGAGATCGTGAGTGAAGCCGAGAGAGATGGAGAGGAAGGAGAGGAGAGGTGGCGGCGGTTCAACAAAAGAGAAGATGAATAGTATAGATAGGGTTTTTTTCTCACGTTTATATATGTTATTAGGTGAAAATGACCCATTTGCCCTCCAATTTACTTCTTACACACTTCAAAACAATTGCCCTTATGAGTCTTTTGTCCCTTTATCTCATCTCAACACACACATATCTCAATACAAATCTCATGGCTCTCCTCATTTAAGTTGTGTCACTTTAACAATTTAGCTTCCATAGTCCGTATGTTACGAAACTATCTAACTCCCACGTTCAAACGACGTTCCTCGGTCAATTTTTTCCTTGTTCCGACTCCCCTAACGCTCGTAGTCTCGCATTATCTCGCCAACTAATTAATTAAATCAATTAAAAATTCATTTATTTGTATGTTTTACTTGTTTTTCTCCCCCGTTATACTAGTCGACACCTCACTCAATTAAATATCACCCGAACGGCTCGAAACCCGTAAAATATTAAAATACTAATACACACAATCAAAGAATCATAAAATCACTTCGGTGTCGACTCCCGAAGTTCGAAATACTGTCCAGTATTCACATAGCCGGGTCACAAATTTGACAAGTGCAACACAAGTCAGTTAAAAATTTTGGGGTTGTTACAGTACTTGCCACCCCTATGAAGCCGTGAGGAAGAAGGGGGTGGCAATAGCCACCCCATTTCTTCCGCCACCACCACCGCCATCGCCACCGTGGCTGGTCAGCCGCAGTGGAGGGGTCCCTAGTGCCAGCGAGCATTAGGGACCATCCTCGGACTTCGATCCGAGGGTTGGGGAGGGGGGAAGCTTTGTTTCCCCCATCCCGTAACGCCAGGGGCGTCTGCCCCTAGTTTCTCACCCCAGGGGCTGACAGGCCCCTGGACTATTCCAGGGGCCAGTCAAACCAGGGGGGGTATTGGTCTGGTTTGACAGGGGCTGGAATGTCAAACAAGGACCAATTGGTCCCTGTTCAACCAAACAGGGACCAAATTGGTCCCTAACCAAATAATAAATAAAAAAATAAAATAAAACTACGATGGGCGTCGGCATTCCGACAAAGCCCTTAAATGGCACAACCCGTGGGACCCGCACCATTGGGTCCCCAAATATAAATTAACAAGTAAAATACTCAACTTTAAATTGAGTACATTTCTTATGTAGTGTTGTATGAATTGCTTAGATTCGCGAGGAGGTTCACGTGGGACCCCAAGCACGCGAGGAGTCGGTGTAGGCATCGCGACAGGTCCAGGTAAGTGGGGAGCTTCGCTCATGCATTAAATATGGCTTGAATATTAGATAATTAGGAATTCATGTTTTGAATAGAATGACTCGGGTATGGGTTACGTCGTGATATTGGTTTGGATCTCTATTATCTATGGAATTGTGAATGCACTGTTTTGCCCTTCATGTTATTCGATGCCCCATAATGTTTGTGGAGTTCCACCGCGGGCCAAATTAGCAAGTAGTCTATATTTTGGACACCCCAGAATGTTTGTGGTAGTTCACCACCGAAGGTTTTACTTGACTAATAGAATGCATAAGGTGAACCATCAGAGGGTAAGGGTTTGGAGTTTCATCCTTTGCTACTTGATTGTTCTTTGAGATGTGTAGCGGTGACGGCTTGGATGAAACTACTTTTGTTTTGGTGCCATTATTTAGATGGAGCAACGGTCATTGCATTTCCACTAGTTATTGTACCAACCTAAAAGTAGAGGATTCGATCACCGGATCCTTACCAATATCTAGTTCGCATTGAATGAAACAACGGACTATATTAGTATATATCTAGCGCATTTCATTTAAACCTTTTATTTGACTTTCTATGTATGTCATTTGTATATTTTTATAAAATGAAGAGTGGTGAATATTATCATGCATGAAATGAATGAATGTTTATCATATATGTTGTGAAACCTTCATGCTTTTATGTAAATTATGGAGAATGAATTTACGACTTGAAATATTGATACTTAGATTATATGATGTTTAGTTTGGTAATGGAAATTCTATTTATGTGTTTCATCTTAGAAAATGAATCTATTTCCATAACTATGATGAACATAAACAATATCTATACTTGTACCTAATCGTGTGTTCATTTATATACATATGTTTAGTTATGAATTATATTTATTTGGCTTTTACAAGATGTGTTGTGAGTATGGATTTGTTGTCATGAGTACTAGGTAATACTTGCATATTTAATGTTTGAGCGAGTCTTTCCTCTTATTGAGCACCGTTAGTTCTTTAGCTCACCCCACTTTACCCCACAGGTCCATCTACCAGCGTGATAAACAAGAAAGGCAAGGGAAAAGATCTATCTTGAAGTTCCTTTACATGTGAGCCTCGTATAATATTAGTATATTGTTAATATTGATCGTTTTGCAAACATCGTACGTGGGTTGTAACTTAAGACTTAGTTAATGGGTAGTTTTGAACCTTTATAATGATTATTATGAAGTTGTGTAAGACTTTTGAATATTAAAGATGATATATCCTTATTATGTTATATAAGATAATATGGCTTTATTATGATTATCTTTCACACATTTATTACTATATATCTTGTTAGATTGAATATTTCACAAGTTTATTTAGGCGTGCCATGCCGATATTTGGGACTGGTTCAGGTATCGGGATTAGGTAACGGTTTGGGCCAGGCGACTTGACCCTAGGTCAAGGGTGGGTCATCTCATCAGCCAAATCACCAATCGTACTACCTAAGTTCACAAAAGTTCGATAAATTTCAAATATCATAAACCTCAAATATTCGATTCAAAACCCAAATTCATCGATAAAATAATTGATTAAAACCTCAAATAGTTCACTTAAACCCCTAGATTACACCCCATTTGGTAAATTTTTATTAAATTTTAGTCTCAAAACTGTCCAATACACCGCCGTGGACACCGCCACGTTCAACTCTCACGGTGTCTCCACAACGTCTTAGGCATCGTGAACACGCCATCACGTTATCTCCTCACGGCATCTTCAAAAATGTCTCCCTCACATTATGCCTCTGGCCAAGACGTCGCGGGTGGCGTCGTGGGTTCTAAATCCCACAGCGTGCTTGGCAGCATCTTCGAGATGGGGTTTTCCTAAAATTTTGAACCCTCTCGGCTCACCACCGTGATCCGTGCTCGCTCCAACAACTCATTAAACCTTCCATACTGCTCATAACATCAAAATCCCTCGATAACACATGTCCGAAACCCAAACATGACATTTCTCGACCAAAAACCATAAAAATCACTTGGAAATCCAAACACTCACAAATCAAACACCAAAACCACATCCATAACCTCAATTCCATCACTAAAACCATAGCAACACCCCTATATAGCTGGTGTGCTCAAAACCCCATCGAAAACCATGTCAAACTCCACAAAATACCCGCCAAATCGTAGAGAACGGAGAGATGGTCGAGAATCTTACCCCATTTATCAAATTCCTTACGTTCTTGAGCTCCAAATCACCAAGGGAAATCACTTAAACCATACTCTTGTCCAAGACACAATAGGAGAGAGAAAAGTTGGTGAACCAACACCAATCACATATATATACACCCATGTCATCATCTCTCAACCCCACATCTCAAGGCCAAATCAAGGAGCTGTGATTTAGTCAAAAATTCTTTCAAATAAGGCCAAAAATACTTGACTTTTTGTTTGGCCGAAACCCCATTTCCTATAGCGACAACCAATCCTCGGGAGTTCCAATACTTGGCTTTGGACAACTCGCTGTCCCGTTTCCGCAAACTAACGATCCCGAACACTCTCATATCATTTATTATGAATTATTAAGTGTGTTTTATCATTTATTTAATGTGTTTAGATCCCCGACCTAGTGTACTAATGATTCGTCTCCGGTATTCACTCCTACGCGCTAGTCGCAGCGAACACCATCACACCAACTCGCATGTCAATAAACAATATAAACAAACATATTGCGATGCAAAATAACTAAATTGGACATAAACATCGCAATTACACATCAAAAAGCACACAAGACGGACTATATACCTAATCCGTACGCTCCGAATCCTCACTGTGGGACCCGCGTTAGTCCCTGCTGGTGTCCACGTCTGCAAATGAAGTCACACATAACGACATATTAGAATTGGGTCATTACAGTAATGAATGACCTCGCATGCTCATCCGTTGTAGGGCTGTTACGAGATGATATAGGAGAGTTCATCTATGGTTTCCAAGTTAAGTTAGGACCATTGTTCACCTTTGTCAGTGAAATTTAGGTGTTATGGTATGGAGTCCACATAGCAAAGGAGAAAGGACTCACTTAGGTGGTGATCGAGGCAGACTCATTAGAAGTTGTTTCGCTCATGGATCCTCGTCATACTCTGGTTTCATGGACTATTAGATCGAAGAGATTCAATGGACTCTTCATCAGATGGAGGGTAGCTACATTAGATACATCCCATATTACTAATGCTTGTGTAGACTTCCTAGTGAAGAATGCGCTCGGATTGCAGTTTGGAGCTTATAGATTAGACATTGAGCCTCATTGTATTTCCTCTTGTTAGCACAAGATAAGTGCGATAGCACTGTGTAATTCGCGTTCCATTTTTTTGGCCCGTGTTCCTACAAAAATAAATAAAAAATCACATTCATAAAAAATTAATACATTTAGTCTGTCTAAGTTTGGTTGATACAACTACTATTCAATGTAAGAAGACTCAAATGCCCCTCCCAATCCAAACAACCAACACTTCCTTCCTATTCTTGCTCACCCCACCTCATCGGTGCCTTGTTGGGTGTTTTTAGGATCTAATGGATGAAGAAAATGCAAGGGGGTGGGCGCGACACTCGATGTTGTGAGTTTTGTTGTTTTTTATGTTTTTCCCCATTTTCGAATGTATACCACGTACACGAATGTTTTTTGATGACCCCTAAATTCCATAATCCTAGAATTCGGGCACCGCCGGCTTGGACTCGCGTGAACCCAAAAGCCGATCCCGCCAAGTCGCGTGGGGCTAGTGAGCTCCTTTACCATTCGATCATTTATCAAACATTTGAATGTGAAGTCAATTAATTAGCGAATTATCAAAGTATATAGCGGAAACAATAAGTCTCAACAAATTAATTAACTTTTAAAGCTTCAAGTTAGGACAAAACCTAGGGTGTGGGAACCCCGTATATCATATATACCATATAAAACAAGGAGAGTATCATCAATGTCATACAATCTCTCAACCATAACCTCATGTATAAAAACAATATAAGTAGATAATACACCAAAATATCACCTATATTAGCAGAGGAGGGCCACTTAAAATATATCGCCTAACTGCACGGCCTTTCCTTTGTTGGAATGCGGATCTGCACTCGGTCAAACACAAAAATGACGAGCACATGTAAGTAATGCCAATCAGGAACAACAATAAATATAACATTTCAAATTAAATGAATAAGCAGTCAATTCAAACAGATAGAAAGAAAGGACAGGGAGCACATGAATATATAAATACTATAAATAAATGAATGAGCATTCGAAATTGAGTGTCCCAGAACACAAGGAAAAGGCACAAGTGGTCCCGACCAATCAAAGTCGTTGAGCCGAGGACAAAATCTCCTTAAATGGCTAGGAGTCGAAGATAGAATCTCCTTTAAGACCCCTACACGAGTGCAGAGTCCCCAACAATCTGGTGGAGAACTCTCCCCCGTACATATCATTACAACCAATCACGTATCCCCAGACGTAAACCCAGGTATAATACACCGCGAGTCCGAAATTCTACAAGGATCACGGTTGACACACTTACCTTGGACAACTCATAAGAATGGAATGACAAGATAGCATTGAAACAATATCAATAAATAATTAAAAGCTCAAGAAATAACTATAGTGTTCATCACTGGTTTATTTACCTCAAATCTAAGCTAATTCGTGCTCACACGGACTCGACACATACCCTTACGTTCTCCATGTGTATAATAATCCTGATAATGTAATTTATATCAATTTCCTTAATTTTTTTATGATTTTTCAAATTTCTGACTATTTTTACCAATTTCACACTTTTCAAGGCAAAAACTCCGACATGACGTTTCGTAAGAACCCCGAATACTTCACTTTTCATAAAAATTCACAAATTTTTCTTTATTTGATGAAAATATAATTTTCTCTAATTTTCAAAAATTTTCCTTATTTTTCTAGAATTTATTTAAATTAAAATTCATTTTAATATATTTAATTGAAATAAATAATTATTTATTAATATAATAATAGGTGGTGGGTCATGGGTCGGGTCTAGCTTGACTCGACTAGATCGGGTCTGGTTTGACCCGACTGGGTCAAACCAGGACCCAGTTCAACCGAGTCAGGCCCGGTCTAGCCCAACCAGGTCGAGGCACCTTGACCCGACCCGTTTTCTCCATCTTCTTCACTGGGATCGAACAGAGAGAATTTCTCTCTGGTCATCCCATGTGTGCTCGTTTTTTTTTTTATAATTATAACTATATGTGTGCTATTATATACATACATGTTTTCTTTTTAAAGCCCTTTGATTTACACGTTGCTGTAATTAATGGCAACAACTTGGCTATCATATAACGGGGCTATCGAATCCTCCAAATTACCCACCTCTTATTCTATAAAGTATTACAAGAACTCACTACAATCTATAACTATATTAAGCTAAGGATTAACAAGAAGTTAAGTGGAAGATGTGTACCTAGCTTTTTAGCTTCTCTTAGTATTGTACTCGCTTCACCAAAGTCACAAAATCACCACCATTAACCAAGAACTCCAAGTTTTTCCCTCTCTCACCACCGATTTCTCTTCACAATAAAGAGATAATGTGACCACAAGAAATTTCAATACCCAAATAAATGACCCTACTCTCTCCAACTTGGCTTCACTCCAACCACTTGAACAAAACTAGACAAAAGTCAATTGGAGCTCTTTATTTTGTCCTCTTATGAAGTTAGTAAATTTATTCCAATGGATTTAAATTCAAGTATTGTATTTCTCATTACCGGATCAAGTTAGATAAGATCCAATTACTTTAATTTTAGTTATAATTATATTCCCATTAATTTAAATTTATCCCCCGAGCTATTAATTACCCGACAATTGTTCGCTCGAAACTCGTTATTCACGTTCCTCTCGAGCTGAACCCGTTTTCCAACACCAACGCTTACATTTAAACGTCCTCACACGTTTGAGACATTTGAATTTTACTAAGAAAATACAATATAATACAAATACCACACAAAAATAACATATTTCGGGGTCGACAACTGAGAACTTGATGATTGTATCACGATAGAAGGCCCGCGTACAACCTAGATTGACACGTGACTCAGGTTAGAATTTTAGGGTCGTTATATGTTTGGTCATACAAGACTGAGACATATTATGTTGTCTCAATTTTTGAAGATCGATACTTCAATCAAAATCTCGGTATGGTACAATCGAAAGATACCAAAAGGTCTCAGTGACTACCAACCAAAACTAATCTCAAACATGCTTTATTACGCCACTCGATTGAGTTTAGTCAACACTTAATCAATGGTCTCAACAATGGACCACTGAGACCAAAACATAAATCATGACCTTATGTGGTCAAATACCACGAGACTGCGGTTAAACTCAATTATGAATATATTTTTATGAAAAATAAAAGGATTTGGTGAATTGAGGTCTTGAATCGTAATTGGAGCAAAGGCGGAAGAAAGGAAAGAAAAGTTTGATTCAATTTGGTGGTGGGGGCGGTTCCGTTAAAGGACATGAGCAATTTTATCAATTTTTAGGGTGCCATAAGAGGAAAGCTGGTCTCTGGTCTCGTCAAAACCTGGTCGGTCGGTCCATACTAATCTGAACCGCAACCACTCTAAGGGTGTGTTTGATAGCAAAATAAAATTTAATAAGAAAAAATTATTTTCTTTTGCAAATTTTCTTTAGAGAATTTTCTTAATAGAAATTTCTCAATGTTGTTTGATTGCACGTGAGAAAATTTTATTATTCAATTTTCTAGTGTTTGATAAGAAATTAAAATTTTCTTTAATTTTCAATTTTTTACTAGATTTTTTCACAATCCCACGAATTTAAACATGCTTAAGAGTCACAATTCAACAAGTCCATGGGAACTTAATCTCAAAAAGGATATCTCTCGATCCCAATGTGTCCATCCACGCTTATGCCATTAAAAACCTCCATGTCGATCCCATCTCATCACACAAACATTATACCGACATGAACCTATACAAGAAACTAATAAATTGAGTTGGGAGACAAAATATTAACATACATTACCTCAATCACAAATCATCTCGTCATCTACTTCCATGAGTACATCATGGAACCATGCGATTTCATCAAAAAAAAATAATTGAAACTCATGCGAGGACTCCACAACCATCACCACTTGAACCAGAGCAATTATCCAAAAACCCCACCCATCAGAGTGTGCGCCTAAGCTCCAAAAACTCCTACCATCTACATAGCATTACCATCATAGCCCAAAAGAAAACAAATCACACATCCACCTCATTTCAGTTAGCAGAACTTTACAAGTATTGTGCTTGATGAAGTAATCAACAATATTCATCAAAATTTAATTGACAACTATCTTTGATAACCATGAATGAACTCAAAAGAATCTTAAGTGATAACTAACATAAATGAAAGAAAATAACTAATGTTTCAACGTTCTTCAAAAAAACTA
Source organism: Stephania japonica (assembly GCA_039657345.1). Classification (NCBI taxonomy): domain Eukaryota; kingdom Viridiplantae; phylum Streptophyta; class Magnoliopsida; order Ranunculales; family Menispermaceae; genus Stephania; species Stephania japonica. The sequence goes on along the minus strand of CM077564.1, from coordinate 35,930,370 downwards.
ATGTTTTCACTTTCAAAATCAATCTAAAATTTTCCTACCATCCCAAAAAAAAATCAATCTAAAATTTCCTCTGTAAATATAAGATCACCCAATCCTTCTTCAAGTCTTCGTCCAACTGAAAAAATATATTTGCATCCTTAACTTCACTTCCCAACAAAAGCATAGCCCGCATTATATCTTCTCTACTTAGTTCAGGAATACTACGAAGCTCCTTCTGAAGACGTGCACAATCTGTGTGCGCAAATGCATCTGCTAGTCGGTTAGCAGCTGCAGTTAGTCCTTGGTTAGGATCAACGTCACTACTCTTCTTCCTTTTAATCCTTTCGCCATTTGTTGCCATACGACGTCGTACGTAATCAAGTAGCAACATCATCATCATTATAGTTGCTGCTTTTTTTCTATCTTCTTCAATGAGCATCTATGTAAATGTAAATTTAATCAATGAGGATATGACAGTAAAACAATTCTTGAAACAAAATCTAAAATACAAGCTCCCTAAAAAAGTTGAAGCATCATTTTAGTATTATATGGATCTAACACAAACTGAAAAAGTTTCGATCTGAATCACTTGCACATCTAAACTTATCAACAACAATGCAAGCAACGGGGACATGATTTGGGAGTCTACAAATATGAGGTAGCTCAATGAATATCAACAACAACGCTATTTACTTTTTCCCGTTAAACTCTCTAGTTTCTTCTATTCCATAGTTTCATGTGTTTTACCAATTTCTACCAAGGAAGCTGGTTGTCATTTATCAGTTTTCACACAAGATTATTGTCGATTTCTTAGAAACTCCTTCAGCCTACTGCAATGACTGCAAGGATTTGAATTTATGTAGTGACCAAGCTCTACTTGTTTAAGAATTGCATAGCGCAGTGCCACAGTGTGGGCAACCTTATGATCGAGAGGTGATGGAGAACGTTCTTCTAGAAAGAATCATGCTAAAAACGAAGTGCACAAAACACAAAACAGTAGGAAGGAGACCTTTATCCGAAAGAACTAATGCCCTACTTAATGTATCAGCCATTTATTTTTAATTTTTTTCACAGTTCTTATTGTTTATGTATGCATAATTTATTGTAACTTTCGGTTGCTGCTTCTTTGTAGTTGTAAAGTATCAGTGAAGTGCATTTTCAATTGTGTCAAAATAAAATTTTTGGTTATCATTCTAATTCCTTTTCTGCTTGTTGAAACTTACATGTTTGGAGATGAAAGTAATTATGTCGAGATGCATGTTTTAAGGCTTGAGGTATGATTAATGCAGTTATAGTTGAACCAGGTAGTTTAAATATGCACTGATGGCTTTAGGGACACATTAACGTCATTGCAATGGTTGTTGTTAAGAAAGTGAAAATAACACTAGAGGATAACTATATGTACTTCTGCTGCCATTTTTTTTTTCTTGGGTTTTGTTTTTGCTGCATAAACTTGTTTCTCAATCTTCATTTTGTATTTTCGATTCTTTGAATCCTGCTTTGAAACCTTTGGAGACATCGTCATTGATTATCCGTAAGACTAGCATTTGAATTGGATGTGTTTCTGCAATTCTATTCTCATATGATAATCATAACGAATCTGCAGGTATTTAGAATGCTCCTCTGCAGCTATTCAGGCATTGACTTCTTTTAAGAAATTGTATCCGGCCATAGGAGAGAAGATACAAAGTTGTATTTCTAAAGCTGTGAAGTTCATAGAAAGTATCCAAAAACCATATGGGTCTTGGTCTGTGTCCATCCACATTTGCTTCCATTTAGTGCAACTGTTACTCTTTATTTTCAGTTCATCTAAATTGTATTTGAGAACATTATACATATGTTCGTTGATAGGTATGGCTCATGGGCGGTTTGCTTCACCTATGCAACATGGTTTGGGATGAAGGCATTGGTGGTAGGAGGAAAAACCTTTAAGAACAGCTCTAGTGTCCGCAAAGCTTGTGAATTTTTGTTGAAGAAGCAGCTGGCTTCAGGAGGATGGGGAGAGAGTTATCTTTCTTGTTAGGACAAGGTTAGATTATTCCCTCCTTTTGTGAATGGCATAAAATTACTTTCTATTCTTGTCAAAGTATGCATATGAATGCAGCTAATGAGATGTAACGGATTTTTTGAAAAACCTACTGACATTGACCTGAATTTCAATTCCGAGGAGTCGAACTACTAAACCCATAGCTGTTTTTTTTAGCAATTGGTTTCAACAGTATGCCACTGTAACACTATCCTTTATTCAATGTTGTAATTTTTGGGGTGAAACATTAATGTCTAATTTAGTGTTTTCTCTTGGACTGCTATAGGAGGAAATTCAAAAGTGCCTTGAACTTAAAAATGGTTGAGTTTGAGGTAGAAATGGAACATAAGAGGAAAGCTCTGGATGAGGATGTAAATATTCTAATGTATAGAGTGAATGAGAAGTCCCTAAAAAAAAGTAAATCGACAAGGCATTTAATCAAACACATTGTAGACAACAATGTTAAGGGGATTCTAGACACAATGTTAGAGAAGCATATAATCAAACACTATATGAGCATAGTTTACAGCATCAAATAAAACCACATAGGAGAAGAAGCTCAGCAATAGCATCCACCTCAAAAGTAAGAAACAGATTTTGAGTGAGAAACCACAATAAAATTGAGAATGTGTTGTGTACCTCTATATGCTTTCAAAGTCTCCAAGAATTCTGAACTCCAAATTTGGTGACAAAGAAATGACGACAATGACGCACCAAAATCTCAACTAACAATAACCAAAATCGATCAAAATCAACACAACACTGTCACTAAATCAAACAACATAAGAGAACGATCTCTATGAAATGCAAAAACACAAAAAAAAAAAACACTAGCACGATCCTCACCAAATCTCAGATCTTAGTCGATCAAGCCAAGACCAAAACCTTCACAGTGAGACAGAAAGTGTGTACTTTCGATTTGGTAGAGAGAAAAGGATCAGAGGCAAAACTGCGCGATGGATTGAACTGCGCGATGGACAAAGAGGGAAAACTGTACGATGGATTGAACTGCGCGATGGATCAGAGGCAAAACTGCGCGATGGACAGAGAGGGAAAACTGCGCGATGGATTGAACTGCGCGATGGATCAGAGGCAAAACTGCGCGATGGATTGAACTGCGCGATGGACAGAAAGTGTGATACAGAAAGTGTGAGACCAAAACCTTCACAGTGAGCAAGCGATGGATTGAACTGCACGAGAGAGAAGAGGCAAAACTGTTGTTTGAGAGGAGTTAGTTGTGGTTATAAAGAGATTTGGTAGAGATCGGTGGACGAGTTCTTGTAGAAGGAGGAGTCCGACTTTAAGAAGGAGTCGACTTTGGATCGAAGACGAATTCGCCCAAAAAAAAATTTCGAATTTCCACGCCAAAACAAAAGAAAAAAAACGAGAAAAATTAGTGGTGTGAGATTTTTTTCTATGCGGTTAATAATTCTATCAAACAAGGAATAAAACAGTTATATAAAAAAATCAAACAATTTTTCACAATTTTTTTCCCTTTCTTTGCTATCAAACCCAACTTAAGACTCCAGCCAGTGAGTCCAACTCTCTTGCACAAACTCGACTTGTTGAGTTGTTTCGCCTCATTCGCGACATTCGCTCGCTCGCTCGCTCGCTCGCGCGAACGCCATGGAAGAAGACCAACCTTCGCGCTCTCGCTTAAAACGCCCCTTCTTCGAAGACGATGACTCCGCCAAACAACCGTCGTACGTCTCCTTCTTAAACCCTAATTCGATTGTTTTGGCGATGAAATTCGTTCTTCAGGTTTTTCTTTTTTAGGTTATATAGTTCATGATTGATTTTGTGATGAACGAACTGTGAATTTCAGGCAGAAGAAGGTGAGGTTTCCGAAGAAGAAGAAGGCGGCGAAGGAGAGAGTCCAGGAAGTTGTGAGGGCGGGGGCGGGTGGAGACGAAGAGGAAGAAGCGTTTCCGGACACTGAATTCATCGCCAAGAATCGCACCAAGAGGCGAAGCCAGATGACCACGGATCTCTTGATCGAAGAGCGCGTAGGGGACGTGTCTGCTGGCGAAGTCAACTATGAGGTCCCTATCTACCCACATTAAGCTATTTGCTTTCAATTTTTTGGTTCCACCATTGATGTAGTGAACTGTGAATGATAGGTTAGATACCTCAATTTGACATTGCAAATACATTTTATTTACACCTGTATCTATAGTCTCTAGGAGAGGTGCCAACCGTAAGGAAGGGCGTAGGGGTGGGCTGCGAAAGACATAGGGTGTGCAATAGGGATCCCAGAGAAAGGGGAAAAGGGAATTTCTATGTAAAAGTGTTGGGGTTTTCTGGTGAATCCGAAAGAATGAATGCTAATACCAATGTGCATTCCTTATTATGTGATTGGAATTTGGAGATTGCTAATATCGCCATTTTGGTAACGAATGTGCACGGAATTTTCCCAGTCCATCGAGATTACAATTTTGGTCATATTTCTAGACTCTCTCTCTCTCTCTAATGTCTTTCAATTTTTTTTGAGCAAATCAGCTGCATAATGAAGCTTTAGGTCTTCTGCTTTATTGTCTTGTAATTTCTTAACATCTTAACGTTGTTTTAGTTGTTTTTTAAGTGTCGAATAAGATATTGGAGGTTTCCATCACTTGATTGTTTAAATACCTATGGAGCACTATTTTAATAGTTCTGTTTGTACCTTGACTTTATTTCATTGGACACGCAGATCTTCACAAAAAAAAGATTTTCAGTTTGGTGACTTTCGTCACTAATTGGTCAATGGATTGGTGGTAACAAGAGATCACTTTTGGCAGGATGATACTAATTTTGTTGAAGATGGGATTCAAATAGAACCCTTTAATCTGGATCAAGAGAGGGAGGAAGGTTACTTTGACGCAGAGGGAAATTTTGTTGAATATGTTAGTGAGAAGGAAATCAAGGTACGTCATATGCTTTTTAGCAATTTCGAGTCATCAATTTATGGCTGCTTATCATGTAGTTATCTATTGATGTAGGACGCATGGCTGGACAATCTTGAGATTGATCCAAGTCTTGCCAAAAGAAATTCCGATGGGGTGAAAACTGAAGAGGAAATAGAAGACCTTTCTTCTGATGACATTGGAAAAATTAAGAGACGCATTGCCAATGCGCTCGAGCCTGCAGAAACGGTAAGGTTTACTATCCCTCTCATACTTTAATTAGTGTTATGCCTGATGTGCTTGTTTAAATCTATATAAGTACTCCAAAATGGTGAATATCCATAATGATGTCTTAATATAGGTTTTTTCTCCACTCTTGCTGTAAAACTGCTAAGTTGGCAAGTTGTTTATGTAATGATTGTTATGTTTTCAAGCATTAATGTGCTTTTATGGAGCTCAAGAATACACACACTTTTGGAAATTCTTATATTGTCCTTAATTAACTATGATTTTAAAAATCAGTAGGAAATTGTAGTTTCCTATTTTCTTGTTATTTTTTAGTTTTCAAGGATTGATAACTTTGTTTGACCCCTCGTCATTAGAACATCTACGTGGCCTAGATTATCTCAAATCTTCTGATAATCTAGTCAACCTCTAAGTTCCTTGAAATACACGTCAAATCTTAGCTTAAATCTCAAGCTTTTTTTTTTTTTCTACTCATTTCAAGTCCTTAATCTTATAGAATGGATCTAATTAGAAATTTGATTCCTAATCCCTCAATGATACACCAATACCACAACATTCTCCAATTCTCACCATTCCAAAACCCAATTATATAATAATAACAAAACAATTCAATAATCAAGGAAAAATAAAAACTTGCATAGCATACAATATTTTAATGAGCCTCTCCTTTATTTTCGTCGACTTCACAACCTGAAGTCGCCAACAAAAGATAAAACGATTACAGATAAGCAAATCCTACACTGCCCAAGCTGCCTGTTTAGCCAAATGCAAGATTGTAAGAAATATAAATGCATTTCGGAGCGAATCGACAGGTAAACATCAACATGTGGTCATAACCTTCCTGTTAACGCGTCACTAAGTTATGATTAGCACCCAAGTGAAACGAAAACTTTACTAGAATCGACAATGAATGCGTAAGATGAGGATAATCTGTCAAGCCGCGTTAACTCAACCCACATGAGTTGTTTTGGTTTCTGGCAACTCCTTTCAGATCCCACATGAAACATACCTGACGAAGGGTCAGCTATCAAAGTCTTAAGACTCGGACGCTTGACCCACACTACCATTAATGCATGAGTGCATGATCAACAAGTATGCAATGATTAAAAAAGAGTTTAAATGCATCATAATAGGATAGATAATGATAATGTGACCATTGTTGGATTTACTTACAGTACAAGCGAGTCCACCTTTATTCATTCGTCTTTGTTGCGTTGATTTCAACCATTTACAGTGCTTTAGATCACCTATCAATCCATTATCATGTTCATAAAAATTACAAGTCAATCTCAAATCCTTTATCAGTGTTTTCAAGTAAATTTCGGTATTTCAAGTCTTTGAAACTTCGAGAACGACTCATTATAATTTTTTGTTAGTATTTAACCACAATCACAATCCACACAAACTTGATATTCTTCAAAAAATAGGTTTCAACCCTTGTCCAAGTCAAATACCCAATTTTACCAAATTTTGGAGTTTCTAGCACACTTTTCAACGTCAATACACACCATTGAATCATAACATTTACCGTGATTTGACTTTTCACTGAGTCAAAGTCACCGCAATTACTCCGAATCAAGATTAGGGTCACTAATTCTGTGAGCTAGCCTTAAACTGGAATTAAAAAATTCATGATTTTTTTTTAGGGATAGAAATTCAAGATTTTACAATCTTCCCAACTAATTAAAAATTTCCTCCTCGAAATTTAAAGTCGTAAAGTATAAATATACTTGACTCTAATTATGACGGAAAAGGTTTCCTTTTATCCCAAATTGATTATGACCCTTTCTCTGCGAGACTTTGAGATAAATTTGATCTCCAGTCTTATACTCAACTATTCGGTGATAAAAATCATAATAAAATTTTCTTTTCCTGCCCATTTTGGACAATTTTGAATTTTCTGACAAATCATGCACCTTAACTCTCTTTGATATTTTGTTTCAAAAATATGCCTTATCGCGACTGAGCTCTTTTCATTCCATTCTTTGATTAGAACTCAACAATATTTATCGTATCTTGATTTACTTAATGAAACACCAATCCTTGATTGGTTAATTATTTCACAGAGTTATTATTTTTTTCTTAATCCACAATACCTTGACACATAATTGTCTCTTAGATAAGACTTTACCAACTACCAAGAATTAAACAAAATAACTACACCCAACTTTTCCTTCCTCAATACAGTTCAAGAACATCAAATTATGTTCTATCCTTTTTAAGTGTTTTATCTCATAGTAGCTTAACTTAAATTACATTAACAAAGTGTTTATTAAGTTATATTAACAAAGTGTTTAAAGAAGTCATGGTGTAATATTTCTTTCTGTTATTTGGCTTTAGTATTTCTTTTTTCGAGTTCAAGTTCCCGACTAACTTAGGGTTGATGCTTGGTTGTTGTTGTACTTTGTTTTGATATTTTTATCTCGTAATTTCAATAAAATTGTTTAAAATTTGAAAACTTTCTCTATGTTGAGGGACCTTGTGCTAGATGATGATACTATATGTAAACATTGGAAAGATAATTTGGATCGGATGTGAAAGCTAATCCTATTACTTCTTTTAATAATTTTATGCAGGTCCTTCAAGCTTTGAAGAGGTTAAAAGGAACTTCAAAAGACAAGAAAGATAGGATGTCAGAAGAAACAAAACTTACGTTTGACCAGCTTACAGAAGATGCCATGAAGTTGATGGACAATGGAGAATACAGTTTAGTGTTTTTGAACTTTGACAACTGTAAAATTTGTTTTGGTGCCAATGAAAATGGTCTTTGACTTTCCATAAAAGAAATAGTGTATACGTCAATCTTCTCTTTCTGTCATAGCACCATACTTTTGGAATTAGAAACCCATCTTCACTTTCTACCTGGTGTTGTATACATTTATTTCTTTGCGTATGGTATACACATTCAGTAATTCATTTACAATGTTTCACTTTTCAGATGTCTACGAGGACAAAAAAGAAGTGTTTGAGCGCGAGGCAGGTCAGTCCTACATTCTGACCTACTTTCTCTTTTGGTGGTGAATGAAAAGTGGGATGATAACTATATTATTAGATGATATTATGGTGTGAAGTTTCACAAAGGTAATTATGTTTGAAAACTATGAAAATGAGAATTAAGTTTAAGTTCATCTTTTATGACCTCGCATCTTATTTGGAAATTGACTTCTCCTAAGATGATGATCTGTTTTTAAAGCCATGTGAAACTTTGGTAACTCTGCCAATATATCTAAAATAATAAGCTGTAATTTATTTATTTATTTGTTATGCTAGGCTTCTACGTTAATTGGAGGTTAGGGTGGTCAATATATTTACCAAATAGTTTTGGATATTCTTTAGCTTTCTTGTAAAGGTTGCAAGTAACGTTTCGGAATACCACCTGCACTGCTATAATTTTCCAGTTTTCTTGTGTTATAATCAAGGTCTTGTTTCCCATGAGAGGGACTGCTGTGCAGAGGTAATGCCAAGACCTTGCTGGCCTTTAAAAAAACTGGTATGAAAGGTTTCTCCATTGTATGTCATAAAAAATATCTACTCCCAATTCTCTATCAGCATGGACAACAAATAGGAATGGTATATGTGATCATCTTCATTTAAGCACCTGCACATCAAAGAACTATTGATGATGGGGCAGGGATTTATGTACATGACTTAAGGATCGAAAATTACATATTTGTGAATCTCCTTGTACTGATATTTCCCACTCATTTAATTTCATTGTGGTCCTCAAAGATCTTGACTGGGTTAAGTGCTGGTTGGTGGTGATACTCAAAACACATTACCGCATAATTTATTTGCATTGAAAGAGCACCACAATTCTCAATGAACCTGACAAATCTTGTTTTCTTAGGAGTTCTAAACCTCAAATAAATACCCATGCCATGGGAAGTGGGAACATCATTTTAGGACCATTGGATTTTGATCTAATAGTTAATACACTTGTGCATTAATTGCTATACATGGGTTATTAAATGCTTGTCAACACACAAACATAGTTCCGATCACATGGGTATATATTTGGGTTACATTGTATATATATATATAGGAAATTTTACAGTAGGAACCAAAATAAGTTCCCATGTCATGGGAAATGTGTTCTTGTGTTGTGCATTTGATGTTGTTATCATTAATGATCCATGTTTCTGATGGTCCTAAAATTTGTCTCATACCATAATATAGTATTACCCTATATATATATATATATATATATGGCATGCATACTCTTCAGTTTCTCTCACTTGTGTATGCTTTGTGTACTGTTTGTTTCTCTTCTCGATTTGTATATTACTATTGCATTCATTTTCCATTTGTATCTTTCAGAAGGATATGAGAGGTTAGCTTGTGCAAGGGATGGTTCTAGCAGCGCTGCAGTCAGTGGCATCAGTGCTGAATCTGCTGATACAGTAGATATGTTTGCAGAAGATGATGAAATTCCTCATCCAAATACATCATCCAATGGGAATGATTTGGGTCCTGGTCCTTCTGATGAATCCTCTCTACCCTCTTCAGATAACTTGAACATAGAAAGTAACTTTCTTCACTAAAGACGATCTCTATTGCAAAAACTTTTTTTTTCGTTTTTTTTAATAGTTAAACTTCTTGTTCGATTATTTTGACATAGATATAATTTACTTACTGGTGTTTGCTTTAATCTACCCTATCTGTAGGTGGTGATTTGCAAAATGATTATGTGTTTGACGAAACATCGGGGTAAGAGCTACATTGATTAGATGATTAGATTTTTCTTTTCATTGTTTAATGTGTGTTTAGTCTAGTTTCATTCTTCATAATCTTGCTTTGGTGGTTCTGATCCTGTTTCCTGCGTTACCGTGAAATGGTTCTTTTTTATAATTGTATTCCGATAATGATCATATGTCCTTTTGTTAGGTCATTTATCTGACCAGAACTAACATGGTTATTTTATTCCTTTCAGTTATTATTACAGTAGCAGTTCGGGTTACTACTACGACCCTACATCAGGACTATATTGTTCTGCGAGTTCTGGAACATGGTTAGTACATGTGTCTTTCCTCTCTCTTCCTTTTATTTTAATTGAAATGGTTCCGTATGGTCCACTGGCATTGAGAGACATGCTACATCATGTGGGTTGTCAATACTCTATGAAATTGATCTGGCATTTTGCCTTGGATAAACATGGAGTAGATCAGTAAAATAAGTGATGGTAGGTTCTTTGTTGTACTTGTGCGGTGTTGACTTTCTAGAATCCTTGTATAATTAAAAAAAAGGAAACCATTATATAAATAGAAGACGAAGGAGTCATGCATTGGAAGAACTAAGCATAACTGTGATTCTATATGCTACACTTCAGTTACGATTGAATTTAATGGTGACAACCTGGAATTATGAAAATGCGATCATAGACATTCAACTGTACTAGTAGTATTTGTTGTTTCACTTGTTTGGAAAGGTAATTTTAGCAGTGAGTTAGTCTGTCAGTGTTTTTAAGGCGCCACCTAGGCCCCGCCTTAGGTGGTTTAGAGTGCCCACTGCCTAGGCCTTGATTAGGCAAGCGGTGGGCTCGAAATGAAAATTTAACATATCTTAGGGAGGTCTCTGTAATTACCAAGTCTTTAATATAAAAGTACAAACTTCAACCCTAACCCTCTTTCACCATCTTTCTACCACTCCTCTCCAACTGCGTTGACTCCTCTTTAACTCTGGAAGTTTTTGAAAAAATATTTTTATTTAATCATTTTAAATATATATTTTTTATTAAAAATGTGAGTGAAAAATGTGTGGAAAAATGTGGAGGTGAAAATATGTTGATGAGAGGCTTCAAAAAAAATATGTTGATGAGAATGTATAGGTAAAAAAATATGGCCCTTACTGTTGAGAGGTCTCTAAATAAATTATATTATTTTTAGAGAGGTCTAAGTAAATATTTTTTGGTCTGCTTAGGCCCCGCCTATTCTATGCGGGGAAAAACCGCCTATAACTCGCCTTGCCGCCTTGAAACATTGCAGTGAGTTAATCCTTTTGGAGAGACTGGAATAATGCAAAAATATTAAATGTACAAACTACAAACATACAGGCTCATCTTGTTCAGTATTCACAAAAAAGAATTTTAATATGCATGTTCTTTTATTATGTGAAACAATTATCTAATTATGCTTGTAATCATTATTTGTGAATTTTGTTTTCTTATACAAAGGACCTTATTTAATTAATTTCTCTTTTGCAAACCTTTTTTGTTTCCTACTAACTGAATAATATATTTTATTTAATGACATTTTTTTATCCCTTTTATAGCAATGTATATTAAAAATACTAATTTCTCCTTAAGGATAGACAATGACTAGTGTATAGGGGAATTGAGGCCTTTTTTTTTATTCGATGGGAATTTAAGCTTTTTATTAGAGGGCCCATTTATGCTTAATGAAATTGTGCTACTTGGCTTAAACATGTTCAATATGTGCCAAAGCATCTCTAGTGAAAAGACGAGGCATTACTTGCCTAAAGGCAAGATTGCGGGTTTGACTCATATTGAAGTCAAGGGTGTTATAATTAACTTTGTTATAAAAAAAGTGGAAAATGCTATGGGATACATACTTTCATTACAACCTTTAGGTACAACATCGATGGGGTTCCATTGGATCATGCATCGAGATGTGTGCACACACAATGTTGTATCCAATGGTACCCCATCAATGTTGTACCCGAAGGTTGTAACGAAAGTATGCAACCCTAAAAGTTCTTTAAAAAAAAGAAAATGTGTAATCTGTTGCTAGATCAATCTTATTATTTGATCATTTAAATCTCTTATTACCTCCAAGAATATTGTCATAGCAACATTGCCCTTTTGGAAATTAAGAATGTCTTATCTCAACCTTCTAATACCAACATCATCGATAAATCTTATTTTCTCATTCACATCTGACCAGAATTATCTTCATGCATAGGCTTTCCTTGTATGTTGACCACCACCAGGTCCACCTTTATTCTTGCAAGTTGTTGAAGTTTCTTTAGACCATAAACAGTTTATATAGTGATGGAAGAATGAGAAGAATTACCACGTCATGGTTTGTAATTTTGAAGTCTTTTTTAAGTGCCGGAAGAATTTAGTAAAGCTCGCAGGGCTATATGTCTGTTATATTAAACTTTACACGATGATCTCTTCGGAATAATATCATCATTACATTAATAGCAATGTTTCTTGTATTAGTAAAAAATTCACTAACAAAAGCAAGGCAGCTTAAAAGCTGTACTAGTAAAAGAAGAAAATATATTCATACATAGAAAAGAAGCACTCCTATAGTACATAATTGCCTCTCTTCCCAATAATGTGCTCCAATTTCCACTTCATTTATCAAATGAAAAATCATATTTCGGTTAGAAACTGTTTATAACATAATTTGTGCTTATCAAAATCTCTCATTTCCTCCATCTAATTGCTGCAAAAAATATCATCATCTGTTGTGAAGGCAGATGATTGCAAAAGTTGGGTTCATACAGTTTTCTATTTGTGTAGTATCAACAGAGTTACGGTGAATTAAAATTTGTATATTTTGTTACCATCTACTTTTCTTCTGCAGTTGAAGTGGTGAGTTATAACCTTAATTCTCTTTTGTAGGTATTCGTACAATGAGCAAACAAATGCTTATGAAGAAGTCAAAGAAGCAAATCCAGAAACTCAAGAAGCAACATAATGAATAGCCCAACGACGAGTTGAAGTGATTGTGCATCTTGGCCTCAGTGTCTCCGAGTTAATAGTAATTTGATACTGTAATATAGGTGTTGAGGGTTCCATTTGTTAAAAACAGTGGCACTAAGCTTTTATTTTGATTTCATTTGATCACTGAGTCTCAAATCGATCTAGTTACTTGCTCCGGGGCACAATGCTGGTTTTTCTTCATAGTTGTGTAAGAGTACATGGCAACTTTTTTGAATCCTTCAATTAGTAATAGCGTGGCGACAGCGAAAGGATGTCGGTTTTTGCATCTACATGCCCCCAAAGGTGCATCGTTGACTATATTTGACAGCTTGGTATGTGGGAATTTAGCATTGGTTCCGTACTTACAGCTACGATAACTGCTTCACTGAAGAATTGCAATTCAAGTTCTACAAGACTGCTTTGTTGTTGCTGTCATAATCTTAACGTGCCAATATTGCTGTGCAGAATGGTTGTTAGAACATTTTCCTGCCATTTAACAGTTATGTTCTCTTTTTCTCCTTGTCAGGGTGAAGAACCGTCTGCTACTACAAGCTTTATCTGGATAATCGGTGGGCAAGCCCGCTATTAATTTTCCTGCAGGTACTGCTTGATAGCCTGCGCCCTTCTTTTTAGTTTAATTTAAGATCTAACACACTTATAGGGTCACTATTATGGTATGCTGAGAGGGAAAATTGAAAGAGCTCGGCTAAAGACACTCTAGTGTTTACTTAGGGCATCCCGATTTTGAGTGCACCTCAAATTTGAATTTGAATTTATAAAGGCACCCCATAGATTTACCAAAATACCCCTTCATACCAACCGAAGCACTCAACTCTAAAAATCTTAGTTGAAACATTTATTTTAAGGTTCGATAACATATGGTCGAAACTTATCTTTTAGGTTTGGTGTTGTCCAACTGAATCTCTTTGGTGAAATTTAGTTGACAACTGCTTGACTTAAAGGTTCGACGGGTTCCGACAGACTCTCCGATTAAAGGTTAGGTAGGCGTTGACCGACTCTCCAACTAGAAGTTTGGTGGGTTTTAACTAACTCTTCAACTAGAGATTCGAACTTGCGTAGCTAAACCACTTGATGATGCTTTATAAATCACAAGAAGAGAATGTGGTGGGATGATGGTGGGGTGCACAAAATGAAGAAATGGTGGTGTGGAGCACTAATCTCAATGAGGGGTATGAGGGTTATTTTGCAATGGAATTGACTTTTTTTTAAGTTTGATTTTTTCACTAGGGTGCCATAAGTAAATACTGGGGTGCCTTTAGCTACACTCAATCGAAACGGGGGTCTTGTATGCCAGGAAAGGGTCAAGTTTTTTCTTTAACATCCACATTGCTACCTAACCGTCATTGCGTTTGTTATTGGAATGTAATTGTGTTTAGAATGACTTGCAGGGTGCGTTTATGGTGGGAAGAACAATAGCATTTATGATCAGAATTGGATGGGTAAAAGGAAACTAGAAACTTACAGGCTTCTTTCTTTAGATTTACTCTTTCCTCTCTTTCAGGCGTCATTTCTACTTAGAAAATGATAAAATACTTTTCCTTTCTTTCTGTCATTTCAGCCTATATATGACTCATAGTCTTTGTGGTTTCTACTTAATCTTATATCAATGGATTGCACATATGCAATTACAAAAGAAGAACGTTCTTGCTTTAAATCTTGTGTACCTAGGCACAATTGACTTGATAACATAGCATAGGCACTAAAAATAACAGTAACCCACCATATATCTACTCTTCCTCAACCTCACTAAACAGCCTTTGAGACACAGGTCAAGCTACATAGACCTACAATGGGCACTCATGGGTCCTCAGATGTAGCTCAAAGCGTAACCCCTAGTGAGAACGAGAAGAGGAAGAGAAAATTCTTGAAAGAAACATTTGCGATTTCTGAAGCAAGTGCTTCTTGTGTAAAAATTAACTTGGGATATTAAGAGGGACTTGAATGATTAGATGTTTGAAATACTCATCATCAATTACACTAAATCAAACACAATAGAAGAGTTGATTCATGTGGCCAACCCCAGTCAATTTACGAAACCTATTACATAGCGGTTTGTGGACTTTTACTTGAAATGTTTGCCCTCCAATTTGATGGCAATTTGATGTTTCAATAATTAAAGGACTAATCACAATCATGCACGTTAAAGAACGTCAAAATAAAAAAATTATAGAGGTGGTGAGCAACGATTGATGTGTACAAAAAAAAAATATAAATTCAATCCTGGACAGTGCAGGTGCCAAAAAAAAAAAGAGTAAAAAATAAAAACTCTACTGTGATGCACGTCAGTAAGCACGGTAAATTACGCTGAAATACAAAGCTGTAACTAAGTCACAGGCTCAGCCTCGGTGTTCTTTGTTCTAATTAATCATCTGCGACCTTATGTTTGACATTGCTAGAGGTTCTCCCCCAAACCTGCTTGATGTGGTGAAGAAGATTGGCCACTTGAAGAATCACAAATCTGTTCATTCATTTTGATAGAATTGCATGCTTAGTAAAAATAAAATGAATGATCCAATTTAAGGAAACTAAGAAGTTTAGGTCAAGCAAGCAATATGTGAAGAATTACCTTGGCACGAAATTAAGGGGAAGCAGAAGCTTTAGCATGGTTCTAGGGTTTGTAGAAAAGCAATTGTGCCATGGAACGGTCTATTGAATTGGTGTGCGTCTCGGCATCTGCAAACCCTGTGCACCTGCACGACAGAAAGCAAAAAATTTGTGTGATTAGCCAGTAACAATGGATTTCTGACATCAGTTTTTAAAGATTGTTTGGAAATAAAAGGAACACCTTTATGAGATTGCTTGCTTGAGTAGACATTGATAAAGATGTCTTGAAAAGATAAGAGGGAAAAAATGCAAGTTTCAACCATTCAACATAGCCTCAATCCCAAAGCAAGTTTTAAGCATTAATATAAGGAAAAATAGTAGCAGCAGGATTTCTATAGTTCACTAAGAGCAAACCAGTCAATTTCACATCAGCTCAATGCTGAGTCTGAATAGTGTGCTTGGCATCACTTGGTCATATGTGCAGCTTAATTCAGACTATAAATACTCAACTGTATTGGGAAACTGGTTAAGGAATTGAATTGGAGAAGATTTGGGTCTTTATTTTTGATACTTCAGTGTCCAAGATTACTACCGACTGTTCCACAGGAGACACATCCCACACTACAAGATACATGCCTCAGAAACATAGAAGATTCAAACTTGTGACCTCTTGGGCCCAAGTGAACTTACTAGTAGGTCCCAACCACTACACCAAGACAATGGTTGGTATTGGGTCATTTATATCCATCTACATGAACAATATATTTCTTCCCATTAGGTTTGACAATCCACGAATGACCAAGTCTTGTGCTTGAACTCCATCAATCAAATTCTACGGTTCAGATTCCACCATAGCATAAGATTGATTGCATACAAGAAACCCCACCATGTGTATTGAGGTCCGAGCAATTCCTAGTTAGCAGGGTGGAAAATCACAATTCCCTCTTAGGGTGCTGTGGTCAACAGTAGACTCAATAACTTGGAATAGTCCTTTGACAGCAAAAACTTGGAATAGTCCAAATGTACCCATGCACATTTAAGATGACATTACTTGGACCATCCTGGAATACTAGACTATCACTATCTCTGAACTAGTTTATCTCCAATCGGAAAATGAAACAACAATCGCATGAGCTACAATCCAATGCAACACTGTCACACTAAAATGGGTTAAATGAACACATCTATATTTCATTTTCACAATACAGGAAAAATGGTGTTAAGATTCTAATTGTGGTATTCAAGACCTACATGTTTCACAAATTAGAATTCTAGTCTCTTAACTTTCCATTTCCCAACATCGAACAACTATGAAAAGAATTGCAAGATGAATAAGTATGAATGGAATCGACAGATAGTTATATAAGATAACCAACAAAAGACATTAAAAGAAGTGAATGGAGGAGAAATTAAGTGTACCTATCATGTTCCTCTAGGTAATTACTTCACTTTTGTCTTCACCATCTCTGATGTGATCATCTGAAGTTTCCAAATCATGCCTCTGTTTAGCACTTCTAGCCAGACGGTATAAACTATCCCGTATGCATAGCTTCGTTCTTACATCCAACTGAACTTGGCAAATCAGCACCCAATCAATGCCAATATATATGGTAAGAACAATGTATGATACACAACAGAAATAACGCAATTATGCCCCAGAAACTACTGCTTCAAAACTAGTCAGCTGTGGAAAAAAGTAACATTACCTCTCATGCATATGATAGACAAAACACTAAAGAGGTATGTGAGGCAGCAAGAGTTTCACAATAAATAAGGCTGCAGTCTGTTAGTGTCCATAACTGCATATAGTGGAGAATTTTATAATCCTTAATTCCTTATTCATGAACACTATCGAAATGCACCCAATGGTACACGAAGACAATTCTTATGCTCTACCATATATTATTTACCATGCACTGGGGCAGAATGAACATTCATATGCAAACATAGAAGACAAAGTTGAAGGTGCAATTTAAAGTTATTTTTTATCCACAAGAATAAAACCTAACTTTTGCTTGTTATCTATTCAATTTATATCTTTTTCTTTCTCTCGTAATGGGATGATGTAGGCCCCACAGAGACCTTCTAAAGATACTATGCAGAAAGAGAGCAAAAACTGGATTAGATACTACTCGACCAACTATACATGCCAAATCTCAACATTTTTTCACCTCCGAACCAGAAAGAATCTCAATGGCTCTGTTGTTTTCTTCCAACTACTGAAATCAAGAGACTCTCAGGTTAGATTTCCAAGAAGTACATGGAAATGCTCAAATTTCCTAGTAATCAAATAAGAAAATCCCCTCCAGCTAATTTTCTGAGAAGCATAAGAAAGGAGTAGGTGTTCCTAAAACTAAACATTTTATGTGCCCAAGTTTGTTAGCATATAGAAGACATTTTTCCTTTGTCCCTCAATGTTCACATCACCATGTTAGGCAATGTTATAGGCTTAATAGAAAAAGCTGGCAGGAATTCTCTAACAGGTACTTGTGTATAAGAGCAATTTATCATCTAATATCTTCGCCAATCCATGATTTGAACAAATTTGACCAACACAAGGCATGCCATAGAGAAGAAACACGTTGAATCATAAAATCTCTTCCCCTTCTAAAAAATATTTGCAAAAGTTATGAACAAATTAATCCACAGAAATTATTTGCAGAAACAAGAAGTTAACATTAGATTAAAGGTGGTTTATCTGAAGCTTTTCTTCTTCACAGCAAATGATTACTTACCCTGTAGGATTTAGTGATCTCTCTCATCTTCCCCACGATTTCCTTCTCTTCATTAATTAATGCAAGATATTATATGTGAGTTTGATGTAATTTTTTTTTTTTTAAGAACATAAATTTGATGTTCTTTGTTGCTCTAGCTCTTCAAAGTTTGACGACTGTCATTAAATAAGGGAAGCATGGTGGATAAGCCAAACATAGACAAACAATATGTTCTAATGCAAAGTTTGACGACTGTCTTCAAAGTTTGATGTAACTCAATTGCATTGTAATGCAATCTTATTAGTTATTTTGTTCCGGTTTCTGTATAAGCATGCATGTATTTATCTACCTTGTGGCACATTTCATGACTACTATATAATAGAACGAAAGATCAAGTGACAGTTTGGACATGCATTGGCGTGCTAAAAGACTATACACACAAGGAGTTTGACAAAGGAGATTAGTAAGTTATGTTAACGATGTTACAACCAACTAGTCCTAGCCTTGACATATTTGTTTAATAGCCCCAAGAGCTATGGAAGTGATCCTAACTGTGGGAGAAGAACATTATTAAACAACGAGATTCATTAGTTATGGAAAGATTAGATTAGCTCCACTTCCTCAAGATTGTGTGAATTTAGTGCAATATGAAAGTTCCATATAAGAATATTCATCGTGTGCTTAATTGATAAAAATTATAAATAGGAAGTGCATATTTAACTGATATAACTAGTAACTAACAAAAAGCTTGCTACTTTATTTATGGGTTAAAAAAGAGCTTTCACTTCACAAGTCAATTTAATGTTTGATGATAGCAACAATTATTCATCCTCCCTAAACTCAAAATTAGTTACCCTCCAGTCAAAGTTCTGTAGTAAAAGGAATATAACAGGAGCCTATACCTGGTCCACGACCAACTCAAGCTGTCGAAAACCAGCTCTTTCAAGAGAAGGATCTTCTGATGGAATAGAGCTCGTACAAGTGCTGTCTGGAACATTAGAATCTGCTGGAGAGAGTTCCATTCTCAACCCTTCAAATTCACAGTTGCCTCCAATCTCATCTAATACAGATTTTGGCTTGTCTTCAGCATTGGAACACGACCGGTTAAACAAAAAAGAGGAAGTGAGATTGGCAGAAGCGAAAGAATCTAATACCCAAGAAAATATTTTACGAGAAGGATTGTTGCTTTCCCTACCAGGAATACTACTGCTTGGAGCACTTTCGTAACCAGAAAACTTTATGCCTGACTCAAGGACATTGTCAGAACCATCAATATTATGAGAAGAAGATGAAAGCAAGCATAGGTTATCTCCATTAGTGACGCTCCCTGGAACAAAGGTGGAATCATAGTATCTGCAATCCAAATTCAAATAGAATATATCAGGTAACATAAAAACTTTTTTAGTTAAAAAGTAAAATTTTGCCCGCCTCATTACTCAGATTCAGAACTTGGAATAATACCTAAACATTCCGTCCAATTCATCCAATTTGTCAATATCAGGCCATTCACAATATGCGAGATAGTCACTTTTCTTATTTTCACTTTCATCACCTAAAAAATCAAGATTGCTGTTTTCTGAGAATAAGTCATCAAGGGCAAAGTGACACAAGTTACCATCATTTATTGCATCCTTTTCATCAAATACAGCACCATCCTGGAAAAAATCGGTATCAAGTGAATCTGCTTCGTTGTCTTTGAAACAATTAGAGGAGGCAATGGCATTATTAGAAGTTAAGCAGGTCACTTCTTTCATATAGTTTGCATCGTATACATCAGGACATACACTTTCAGGCGTATGAGAACTTGAACCGTTTTCTTGCACTGGAGCCATTCTGTCACTTAGAGTTGTACGGTTAGTTTCCTGCCTTCTCAGGATATCATCTTTAGTTGGAGGAGCAATATCTAACTTTTTTCTACTAGCAACTACCTTTCTACGTCTTTGTTTGTCACGGTAACCACCTTGAGTGTTGAAATCTGCACATTGGATGACACTAGGATAGGGCACTCGAAGATCATTATTCTCCCCAAAATCATCCCAAGTAATACTTTCAAGCTGTAAAACAAGTCATGTTGTTTAGCAGATAAATACTGCAACGTCAAAATGTACTAATGTCATTTATAAATTAAAGAAGCAAAAGAAATACAATTCAAGACTCCATATCATAGTATCATCCACATACGTAATAGCTTTCTATTAATTTAAAGCCTATAAGCTTTTAAGTTTGATGATGACAATGCAATAAAGCTTTGATTTACAATGAATCTTTGGTTCAACACCTTTTGTAAGCCGTTGCACCTTGTCATGCATGTTTGGCTTTCTCTTCTCTCTTAGCTATGCGATGCAAAATAGTGTACCAACTAGCATGTGAGAGCTGGCGTTGGACAATTAATGCCCCTTAGGTTAACGGCATCAGGACCTAGCACTCTTACATCAACTAATGATCTCTGACTCTAAGCAAACATATACATGTTTGGCACCACAAAAAAAAAGTTCACAGCGTGTGGAACTTCACAATTAGAATATTTTTAATGTAGGCTTCATTATGCTATGAAAATTTACAAAAGGATTGAACACCGTGAGTTTAAATAATTCCAAAAAGCAGGTCCCTTCTTCTGGAAAGAACCTCTTAAAGCAAGTTGGTTGGCCAAGACTAGACATTTATGAGATTAGTTGATAGAACATAAAATCAAACCTGAAGCTGGAAAACTAATAATCACAACAAACACAAATACTCTTTATAAGATCAAGGCAATCGACTGCACAAAAATCCGTTAAGTTCTAAATATAATAGTGCCAACAGGAACAGGAGTGTGATCGTGCCAAAAGGACACGCACTGTCCAGTGCACAGCCTGGCAAGCCACGACCTTGGCACATGGTGATGGGTATATGTTACAGAAGGTTGAATGGGTACTGTAATAATGTATGGGTCACATTTATTTGAATAATGCAAAAGTTAAATAACCGATTAGTATCACAGCGGAAACCACAACAGCGGCAGCGCTTGGGCACGGATTTCCTAAATCTATTTATTCTGTGTGTCTATTTCTTCTTGATCTTTACTAAATTTCTTTTTCTACAAGATGATTGCATCAAAACACCAAATCGATTGAGAGCACATTTTAGAGACTAAAAGCAAATCTGATCAGCTGCTCAAAAACAACCTAGCCACTGCACGTCCTTGAAAAGTCACACTTTCATTCATTCCAACTCTTGACTCCATTCATTACTAGTCAATCCAAGCACAAAAACACTCAGAATCTCAACTAAGAGACTCAATTTCACAACGGATCCAAATCTACACAAGACGAAATCCAAAGGAAGAAACGTGTAATTACCTCATACATGAAAGAATCCGACATCGATCTTCTCAATGCACAAATTCGAAACCAGAGTCCAACTGAGAACCACAAATTCAATCAAGCTAGGGTTTTACTTCTACCACATAGATCGAACGAAGGAAGAATCAAAACCACGAACTGAAAACCGCCGTCCCGAATCCCAATCCGGTGAGTCGAGTGGAGAAGATGAGAGTAGATGATGGATGGTGTCTAGATCCTTCTAAAGAACTGCTGGTTCAGTTTTTTTTTTTTAAATGAAGAAATCGATGAGGAGTTGACACGTAGAGATGAGTATCAAAAAAATGGCGTATAAGAAATGAGGTATCAGAAAGTAGTGGACGAGAGGAGCAGATGGGATCCGATCAGTTCCTGCATTCTCATTGGTCGATACTTCCCACTTGCTGTCCCTACCGCTCGACAAGTGTGTTTCCGCCGCGTTGGTATCAGAGACCACGTGTTCTCACGTTTTCCTCTCTTTCTCTCTCCTCTCTTTCTCTCTTTATTTTGTCTTTGGTCTTCTTTATCTAATCGGACAGGTCCCATGAAATTTTGTTTGGGGGCTCCTTTCCCAGCCTCAAGTTGCATTGGTTAAAGTGGGTGGATTCCTAGACCAAAATTCGACAAGGAAAAATAAAAAAACAAAACTCGAAAAAGAAAAGTAAAAGAAGAGTGGTGCTATTTGGATCGACTTTGTGTAAACCACAAATTACTAAGGGTCAATCAAAGGATGTCGGCACTCCACCTGTGGTTGACGGCACCCAAAAGTAACTAATTATTTTCTAAAATGCCATTGCCTTTGTGCACTCCTAAGTTGAAAATTGAAAAAATCTCAACCGACGCGACGAAAAAGAAGAAGGAGAACGCACGTACAAAACCTGCTAGGTTGATCTTCGCGTCACTCCCCACGCACAAATCCTAGGTTGAACTTGCTTCCACACAGTGCAAAGAAGAAAGAGAACGCACAAACACACCCGGTTCATCTTCGCATCAAATCGACTTTGTAAGGTGAGATTTTGTTTATTTATTCAAGTTTGTACTGTGGTGGTTGTGGTTGTATTTCTTGTTGTATAAGGTCGAATTTGATGATCGTCTTGTGTGGTTTATTGTTGGTCGAGGCTCAATCGGTCAGACGTGACCAACTGAACATGCATTGTTCGGTTGAAGGTGACCGAACAAATTGTTGTTGCTCGGTCATTACTGTAACGACCCAAACCTAATTTGTTGTTATTTGACACGTGGTTGCAGACGTGGACATCAGCCTGGACGCACGTGGACCACATCGTTTGGTCAGAGCACGCCGATATAGCTATACAGTTCGTTTTTGTATGTTTTTTGATGTATTTGCGATGTATTTGTTCAAATTAGATTATTCGCATCGCAATGTTGTATGTTATGTTGTATATGCCGAGTGAGACAGTGTGAAGGGAATTCGCCTCGGGTAGTGTGTAGACGGGGAATCGGGGAGGCGAATGGTTAGTACACTAGGTCGGGGGTTAATATACACACAATAAATGATTAAATACGTTGAATAATCAATGCGAAATGTCGTATATACATGAGTGAAGCGAGTGTACGCGTTTGATGTGTGAAATAGTTCGCGATCGGGTTGCGGAATGCCCGAGAATTGGTTTGGTTGCTATGAGCAAGGATGATGAGGTGAGCACAAAAGTCCCCATACAAGATACTTAAGGGAGACTATTTGACCTCATCTAGACCCTTGAAATGTGCCTAAGGATTTGTGGACACATTAGATGAAGGATTTGGTATAAAAACCAAACAAATCCACTCTCTCACCACCTTTTCTCTCTCCTTCATTGGCTTGGACAAAAATTGTGTGAGTTGGTTAGGATTTTGGTGAGCTTCGGAGACCATTTGGAGCACAAGGGAGCGTGAGATACGTTTAAAAATGTTAGATCCTCGTTCTTCTCGTTGTTCTCTATGTATCAAACTAAATTTCTTGGGTTTTGATGAGGTTTTCGGGGTGTGAGTGGAGCACAATAGCTAGTTTGGGTGTTGCTATGGTTTCAAATGTGGTTTTGAGCACAATATTGGTGTATGTGTTGTTGTTGAGGTTGTTGCTTTGTGTTCAAACTGATTTTCACGGTTTTGGCGAGAAAAATCGGGGCTTGCTTCTTGAACGGTTTTCGTCGAGGGTTTTTGATAGATTGTGGTATATTGGTTGTTGTGTGAGTGGTTTGAATGAACGCGAACTAGGGCGACGAGCCGAGGGGGTCTAAAAACCCCAAGAATTTGTTCTGGCTCGGACACTGCCAGTCGCACCGTGGCCATTTGGAGGCCACGACGCCACCTGCAACATTCAAACTAAAGGCGAGACACCAACCCACGCTTTATGTGGTGTAGTGGGTGGTGTGAATGTGATAACATCTGTCACGACGCCCTGGATGTCGTGAGGCACGCAGTGGAGGCATTACACACGGCGACGCCTCTGGCGCATTCGGAACAGTGACAAACAATGAATTTTAAATAAATTTGGAAAAATTTGTGGGTATATCTAGGGGTTTATATAACCCATTTAAATGGTTTAATGGGTGTTTTCATCGAGGATTTGACGTTGAATAATGATTTTCGAGGTTTAGGACATTGATTGAAATTGTCGGGAATTCAGGTTTTAGGTTGTATTGCTGGGTAGTAATACGGGGTGTGAGCGTGTATTTGGATATTGGTGTTAGTAGAGCGCAAATTTGAGGTGTGTAGTA
The DNA here is from genome assembly GCA_039657345.1 of Stephania japonica. Lineage (NCBI taxonomy): Eukaryota > Viridiplantae > Streptophyta > Magnoliopsida > Ranunculales > Menispermaceae > Stephania > Stephania japonica. The sequence goes on along the minus strand of CM077564.1, from coordinate 35,906,231 downwards.
TCCTAACTGAAATTCATTTGAGTATTTATTGTTTGGATTATTTGAATTCTTGTTCAGTTGTTTCATTAACTCTACTTTCAGGTATTTATTTATGGTCGGTTGAGTTTACTCCTGCCAGTTTTATTCCATTGCATTGGCATTGTGGCACACTAGGCCATAACATATGTTATAGGGGTATGTCGGTGAATTGTCGACTCGACTGATGATTTTTCCTATTCACATGTCAATGCGTCGTGGTCTATGCCGGCTATCGATCGGACAACATGGATTTTAGTCAGTTTAAGTTTACTCACTGGCGGTGCCTAGGTGATGGTCCAAAGTATGGTGCTAGTCTGACCTAGATCGTGCACGCACTTTGAGTATTCACTGCTATTGGATATAAATGCGAGGGACCTTCCCAGTTGTCTGAATCTTTTCTTCCCCACGTTTATTTAATAGTCTTTTGATTCCAGCATTTATTTATATTATTTACTCTTTGAATTTCCTTGGGATTACTCACTCTGGACTCGTCATCTGTTTTGTTGTGATAGGTGAGTGCAGACCCCAGTACGAGCAAAGGGAAAGGCAAGTTCGAGGATTTCTTCTAACTGATCAGCTATTCCCTACTCGTATTATGCTGGGTTTTGGGACTTGGGCGACATTTGGATTTGCATATGACCTATTTAGGTCTTTTTGATGTTTTGACTGGACATGATTGATGATATGTATATGATGATGATTACTTTGATTGGGTTTTTCACACTAGGACAAAATGTTTTTTATTTAATTAATTTACTTAAGTCTTCTGCTGAATATTTAATTAATTTACAAGGATATGAACATATGATTTGAAGTCTATAAGCTAACTGACCTAATTTAATTTGAGTAAAGTTAGTGATAATGAATTAACAAATGATTTGGTACACATAGAGCATAATTAGGTCGGTGTAGGTAGGGTTGTGGGTCTATGGCGTATGACGTGGCGGGCTTGGGATTATGGGGCTGCTACATTTGGTATCAGAGCCTAGGTTTATGGAACCTAGTGTTTGGTTTGGAGTTAAACAAGAGCATAAATTTTACCAAATAGATGACTAGAATCCTAGTTGAGAAGTGATATGAGGCGGGTAGTTTCAGGACTATTATATACGTGATATGTTTTGATTATATAATACAAATATATACATATATACTGAGACTGATCCAATGCACGTTTTGCGATGTAGCTTGAGATGGACGGAAGGTGTCCTATCGCTACACAACTGATGACTCGGCCAGAGGTCGGTGAGACTACTGATCCCACCGAGGAGACATTGACTCTGTAGTCGTTATCGCAGAATGTCACATTGCAGCAGGCACAAATGGCAGAGATCGTGGAGTACATTCGGGGTCAGAGGGTGTCGACAGCTGCACCGACCACTATGGCTGTGCCTACCACACAGGCAACATCAGCACCAGTGGTTGCAGTACAGGCAACAGGTTATGAGGCATTGGTGGAGAGGAGTGCACCAATGGATAAGAAAGTGATCGCACCCACTACGATCGAACAACCTTTTGTTGTTTCGACATCGGGTAGTGTGATGTCAGTGGGGGCGAAGAGGGTTAAGGAGTTTATGAGGTTTAAACCTAATTACTTCTATTGTGTTGGCGACCCGGAGTTGGTTGGGCACTGGTTATTAACTTATCGGCGGCTTCACAAGCTGCTGAAGGTTGAGGAGGCAAATCAGGCACGACTTTCCAACTACTTTTTGAGATGAAAGGCGGGGCTGTCTGGTGGACAACCTATATCGATATTCATCCAGAGCTTGCGACTTGGGCAGAGTTCAGATAACTGTTCCTAGATGAGTATATCCCTATGGAGGTTCAACTGAGACTTAGGGAGGAGTTTCTGACGTTAAGACAATGCAATATGTCTGTGCTAAAGTATATGGAGAGGTTTAGGTACCTGATTCAATATGCGATTGATGTGGCAGGTACGGAGAGACTTCGATTTACTACTTCGTCCGGGGTCTGGATGAGAGGATCACAGGTGTCATTGTGTCTAATGAAGCACGTACGTTACAGGACATTTATAATCGAGCATTAACCTACGAGACTTACCTATTGCAGAGTGCTGCTAGACCAGAGGCTTGGGTTTACCCAGATTAGTCAGGTCAGAGGTCTCGGCCTGAGTAGAGGCCAAAGAGGCAGCAGGATCAGTCTGATAGACACATGATCAGTGAGGTCGTTGGGGTGATGGACAGTCTGATCACGAATGTCGGGGTAATAGGGATCGACGTGATGAGCCTTAGAGGCGAGATAACAGACAGGTTGTTTATGTTGCGGCACCTGTACGCACTAAACAACCATGACAACAGACATAACAGACTAGGGACCAGGAGGCCGTGTCAGAGGACATAGAGATCAGGGTCAGGTACAGGCCGTGGCACAGACGGGTTGGTAAGAGAGGCGACGATGTTTCAGGTGCCATCAGGTTGGGCATCTGAAAGTGGATTGTCCTACAACATCACCACCACCACCACCACTACAGACTGAATAGACCAGAGACATAGCTCATCCTATTGCTTTTGTGGTTGCTCAGCCAGATTGGGACACAACACGACAACTGGTGAAGGGTACGTTATTTATTTGTGGTGTTTTGATGCATGTTATGTTTGATTCCGGTAATGCCCTATCTTTTATTGCGGGACACTTGGTAGGACAGTTAGGGTTATAGATACAGATGTTATACATACACCTTATCCTTAGTACGATTGCTGGGGATAAGATTTACCCTAATCGGATATGTCGGGATTGTATAGTAGAGGTCGCGGGACATTAGTTACCGGCGGATTTACGAGTATTGGAGTACCTAGAGTTTGACGCTTTACTAGGCATGGATTGGTTGTCATCGTATCGTGCGTAGATAGATTGCTTTAGTAAGACCGTGACATTTGATATAGAGGGTATTCCAGTATTTACTTTTGTCGGAGTTGCGACAACTCTACCTATTACTAGAGGTCATTTGGCGATAGCTCAAGAGATAGAGGCATTCACAGCGGTAGTTAAGCCAGAGCCGAGGACAGTGACACGTGTTGAGGATGTCCCAGTCGTTTGTGAGTTTCCTGAGGTTTTCCCCGATGATTTGCCAGGTTTACCACCACCTAGTGTAGTTGAGTTCATCATTAAGCTACTATCGTGGACACATCATATTTACATTCGACCGTACAAGATGTCGAAATCCGAGCATGAGGAGTTGAGGACCCAGTTAGAGGAGTTGTTGTAAAAGGGTTTTATTCATCCCAGTATGTCTCCATGAGGTGCTCCAGTTCTTTTTGTGCAAAGGAAGGACGGTTCTATGCGGATGTGTGTGAATTACAGAGTTCTGAGGCCATTTCTAGATCATTATGTGGCGGCCCCAATTTCCACATTGGTCCGCCACGGGAGGCCACGCGGGCCCACAACTGTCCACGTCACCACCAGTTGTGTCCCACGCCCAATTTATCCATTATCGATCAATTCATCATTAAGTTTGATTCAGTTAATATCATATAACCTCAAATTAACAGCGGAAGCTTAAATGAACAATATGAAAATTCATCTCGTGTTTTATTAGCAAAATGCCTAAGTGGAAACCATATCAAATATACATGTCCTTTGAGATCCACAAAATATCAAGAAGCTACAACCTATCTCTCTCAATAATCCCAAAACCCAGCATAAAATAAATAAATATAAACATACGTACGAGTAGGGCTAGAGCTATCAATCAATGTAGTCCTCAAGCTTGCCCTTCCTCGACTCGTACCGGATCGCACTCGAGCCATCATAAAAAGACAGATGACGAGTCCAGAGTGAGTAATCCCAAGGAAATTCACTAAGTAATTACGGAAGTAAAAAATCTTGGAATTTAAATACCATAAATAAACATGCGGAACAAAAGAAATACGAGACAACTGTGAAAGGATCATCGCATGTATAAATATAGTAACGAAGCAAAAAGTACGTGCACGGTAAAAATCGACTAAGTCATACTTGAGCCTCTCCTTGGGCACAACCCTCAAACACACCAACGAGGTTGTCCCTGGACCCTCTACAGGTGGCGGCGTAGACCCACGACGCACCCACACGAGCCTACCATACCCGGGTAGCCTATTCACTGGTATATGCATAGACAAGTGCTATGACTTAGTGGACTCTATGGCCGTAACGAATAAACATCGGGTGGGGAGTAATCTCATAAAGGCTCCAAGTAGGAGTAAACTCCACTACCATACAAACACCAAGTAAGAGAACTCAACCACCGTAAAGCAAATGTAATGGAATAGAATAATGAATAATCGGGCGAATTCAAATAAATCAAATTGTAAATACTTAAAGTGAAGTTCAATTGGGATACTACACACCTCAAACCGCACTCCTTGCTCCACACGTCAACCCCGGCTCAAAACCTCCAAATCCCAGTTATTTCCTCCAGGTCTAATTTCGACTAAACTCGACTCAATTACTATTTTGGGACTCCTGGAATTCATTTATGAGGGTTAATAATCAATTAATGGGTTCATAATGTTGGTTTGACTCATTTTGTCATTTTCCAATTTTTGGGGTCAGAGAACAATTAGCGCGCTAATGAGATAAATTAGCGCGCTAATTAATCTCAATCACTTTGTTCATCATCTTCATTACTCAGCGTGATTAGCGCGCTAATTTCTCCCATTAGCGCGCTAATTGCTCATTGTCAGAAAATTTCCAAATTAAGAATTTGAACTCCAAACCCATAAATTTAATTTCCATGTTTCCATAAAACATTAATGACCTTAATTACACCATTTAAACACTAATTACCATAATCAAACCCCAAAATCCACAAATCATGGAAATTACATTTCAAAACCCATTTTGGAAAATCCTCCAACTTCTCCCAAATTTACTCAAAACTCACAACCACCTCATGCCATTTTCATACACACTCACTCCAACAAAACCAAGTGTTTCATTCCCAACAAATTCGAATTTCCACAAGCTCCAACCCACACCAAAAATTTCACAAAAATCCAAGTTTAATGTGTCCATACCTTAGGTTCTTGTTGTAGGAAGCCACAAATCACCTTCTTCACACCTTGTTGGTTGTTTTTCCTCTTCTCTTCTTCCCTCCAACGATTTCTCTCTTCCTCCAAGCTCTCTCTTCAATCTCACACTCTCACTCTCCTTTGACCGATCGATCAAGCATGTGTATATATATTTGGCATTTGATCAAGTGTGTGCACGAATCTCGAGAAGCATCCAAGGGTTCATGGTCACCCTGTGTCACTCCAACCTTATACACCTAATCATGACACTCATGAACCTGTTGTGCATCTCGAGAAGCATCCAACTGTTATTATTTTATTCTCCTTAACTATAGGATCAATTGATTTCCAATTAATTTATCACATAATAATTATCTACCCTATTCAATAAATTACCAAAATTCACGGGTAAACTCACCGTAGTTTCCTCGACTACCCGACACCTCGTGCCTCGTGTCCCGTGTCCGCACGCACCCCGAGGTCATTCCTCACTCGTCAATCAACTACATTAGCATACAATATTGCAATGGAATTAGTTAATTTATACCTTTCCATCACAATTTACCACAACAAACATACAAAACGGACTGTATACCTAGTTCGAGTGCATTCCAGTCCTCACTGTGGGTCCCTCAGCTGTCTTCGCTGGCATCCACATCTGCAATGACGTCATAATTAACGGCAAATATTATTTGGGCCGTTACACATTATGTGATAGTGTTTATCGATGACATCCTGATATACATCAAGACTCGTGTGGAGCACGAGAGATATCTCAGGGAAGTTTTGTTGACACTGAAAGAGCACAGACTGTATGGCAAGTTTAGCAAGTGTGATTTTTGGCTGAGTGAGGTGAAATTTCTCAGACACGTCATCAGTGGTTAGGGTATATCAGTTGACGATGACAAGATTCGAGCGATCATTGACTGGAGGACACCTGAGTTAGTTGCTGACATTCGCAGTTTTTTGGGACTAGAGGGCTATTATAAGCGGTTTATACATGATTTCTCTACTATTGTAGTGTCGATGATGAGGTTGACCAAGATTGATGTTAGGTTTGAGTGGTCTGAGGAGTGTGATGATGCATTGTGGGAGTTGAAAAGGAAACTGACTTCCGCGCTTAAAGGCGGGGAGAGGATTCTAAGTCTATACTGATGCTTCCGGTACTGGGCTGGGATGCGTGTTGATACAGGAAGGACAACCAATTGTGCATTTGTCTAGGTGATTGAGACCCCACGAGGGGAATTATCCGATGCACGACTTGGAGCTTGCGGCAGTCATGTTTGCACTAGAGGCTTGAAGACATTATCTCTACGGAGAGGGTTTCGTATTGTTTACAGATCACCAAAACTTGAAGTATCTATTCACTTAGAGGGATCTGAACATGCGACAAAGGCGATGGCTCGAGTTACTGAAGGACTATGACTTAACGATTGAGTATCATCTTGGGAAGGTGAACGTTATAGCTGATGCGTTGAGCTGGAGCGGCATTGAGAGTCAGGCTATGCTATGACGAATGACATATGAGCATGGATTACTGGAGGCAGCGTCGGTGAAGTGTTTGACTAAGGCTATTGTTAAGCTACAAATTTGTTGTCAGATACGAGTTCCTACTATGTCTCTAGAGCGGGTTGTTAAGTGTCAAAGGGCTGGCGAACATTATACTCGCTTCAGTTGTCTCGCTCAGAATCCCGGGTTGCACAGATTGGTCTGGTTCATCAGACGGGTGCTTGAGACACAGGGGCAGGTGCTTGAGACACAGAAGCAGGTTATGAATTCCTAAGGCACAAGAACTACGAGATAACATTCTCGAGGACGCACACCGTTCGTGGTATACAGTTCATCCTGGTAGGACAAAGATGTACCATAATTTAAGGCATTTGTTTTGGTGGCCAGGGATGAAGGCAGACGTGGGTTCGTACGTCAGAACGTGTCATATTTGCCAGCAGGTTAAGGCCGAAAACAGGAGAGTAGCCGGGTTACTGCAGCCGCTGCCCATTCCACAATGGAAATGAGAGCACATCAAGATGGATTTCGTCAGTGATTTACCGTAGACTATGAGGCGTCATGATGCAATTTGGGTGGTGCTTAATAGATTGACGAAGTCTGCACACTTCATACCTATTTCTATAAAGTATTCATTTCCCCAGTTAAACATTATTTTCGAGCGAGAGATCATCAGGCTACACGGAGTGCCAGTATCGATTGTTTTTTATAAAGATCCTAAGTTGACATCGAAGCTTTGTGAGAGTATGCAGGAGCAGTTTGGTACGAAACTTCATTTCAGTACTGTTTATCATCCTCAAATAGATAGTCAGTCAGAGAGGTTGACTCAGATCCTGGAGTATATGCTCAGGGTTTGTATTTTGTAGTTTGGGGGTTAGGAAGAGTATTTGTTGTTGTGCGAGTTTGCGTGCATCAACAGTTATCAGGCGACCATTGGCATGCCACTGTTCGAGGCATTATATGGTAGACCCTACAGATCGCCTGTTTGTTGGGTAACACTAGAGGTGCGGTGGTTATTGGGCCTAATGTTGTTGTTGACCACACAGAGAAGGTTAGGCAAATTCGATTGAGACCGCAGGCAGCGTAGAACAAACAAAAGAAGTACGAGGACAGGTACCACGAGGGTATTTGAAGGTTTCGCCCTGGAAGGATCATCAGAGGTTTGACATCAAGGGGAAACTGGCACCAAGGTTTATTAGACCATTCAGGGTCAAGGCACGCGTCGGCACTATGGCTTGCAGATTAGAGTTACCGTCACAGTTAGCGGGGGTTCATCCAGTTTTTCATGTATCTATGTTGAGGCTAGCTAGATCATGACCGAGACTGATTGTTGATGTTAGACAGATTGAGGTTCGGCCTGATGTGAACTATGAGGAGCAGCTACTGGAGATTATGGATCGTAGGATACAGACTCTGAGGAACAGGGAGATCCCGAAAGTATTAATGCGATGGCATCATCACGAGACCGAGGGACTTATCTGAGAGCTCAAGTCTATAATGCAGCGTACATACCATCAACTATTTGCTGGTAAGAATTTCATTTGATTTAAATTTCAGGACGAAGTTTCCACTAGTTGGGAAGATTTGTAACAGCCTAAACCTAATTTGTCGTTATTTGACACATGGTTGCAGACGTGGACACCAACTTGGACGCACGTGGATCCCACTATTAGGTCAGAGCACGTCGATATAGGTATACAATTTGTTTTTGTATGCTTTTTGATGTATTTGTTCGAATTAGATTATTCGCATTGCAATGTTGTGTGTTATGTTGTATATGTCGAGTGAGATAGTGTGACGGGAATTCGCCGCAAGTAGCGTGTAGATGTGGGAAATGGGGAGGCGAATGGTTAGTACACTAGGCCGGAGGTTAATATACACACAATAAATGATTAAAAACGCTAAATAATCAATACGAAATGTCGTATATACGTGAGTGACGCGAGTGTATCCGTTTGATGTGTGAAACAGTTCGGGACTGGGTATCGGAATGCCAGAGAATTGGTTTGGTTGTTATGAGCAAGGATGAGGAGGTGAGCACAAAAGTCCCCATACAAGTCACTTAAGGGATACTATTTGACCTCATCTTAAAATGTGCCTAAGGATTTGTGGCCACGTTAGATGAGGGATTTGGTATAAAAACCAAACAAATCCACTCTCTCACCACCTTTTCTCTCCTTCATTGGCTTGGACGAAAATTGTGTGAGTTGGTTAGGGTTTTGGTGAGCTTTGGAGACCATTTGGAGCACAAGGGAACGTGGGATACATTTAAAAAGGTTAAATCCTCGTTCTCTTCGTTGTTCTCTACGTATCAGACTAAATTTCTCAAGTTTCGACGAGGTTTCCAGGGGAGCACACAATCTAGCTTAGGTGTTGCTTTGGTTTCAAATGTGATAAGATTAGAATATAGCTTGTATTCATTGATAAAAGGAAAAGTTATGGTTTAATAAAGACTAGTAATCTTACTTATGATTATGGGTGTAACAACCCTAAAAAATTTAACCCGACTCATGTTACACTTGTCAGGACCGTGACCCGACTATCATGATGCGTCGAGTATTTCAGACTTCAGGAGTCGACACCCAGGTAATTTTATGATTCTGTTGTTCTGTATTAATGTGATAGTCTAATACGTGTCTCGAGCCTTTTGGGTAACCATTAGTTGAGCGAGGCTTCGCCTAGGAAAACGGGGGAATTAAAAACACATAAAAACACTAATAAATGAATTTTTGAATAATAAATATAATATGTTATATGAGTCGGGTTGATTTTTGTACATGTTATGATTGTTGTTTGTACCATATGGTACGCGGTAGCTAGCCATTGATTCGAGAAGTTCGTTCTCTTGTTCAGACAACGATGACGGATCAGACAGGTCCGAGCGACGACAGTGGCACGTTCGACACACGATATGCTAGCGTGGAGGATGTGGGCATCTTTATGCGACACATAACCAGCAGTTGCAGGAGATGTTGCATTTATTAAGGACACTCGCATCGGCTACCACTACACCATCGACCCCAACTACACCATTGCCGCCTACTATTACTTTGGAAGTTGAGACTCCGATTGCCGCTGTATATACGACTCCGATTCCATTGATGAGGATACATGAGGGAGCTATTGTTGCGCCAGTTACGTAGACTGGGGATGAGACACCTTCGATGCAGACGGAGATAGTACGAGCTGGGGAGGCACCAGCTACGCCTATAGCTACTGTAGAGACTACTCCAATTACTACTCTATAGAAGAGTCCAGGAGTCACTGCAGAGGCGATGTAGCGGAGAGAGTTCAAGAGACAAGATCCGTTGAAGTTCTACGGTAGCACAAACGTCACAACTGCAGAGTTGTTTATGAAGAACCATGAGAAGATCCACACCATCATTGCTACGGATAATCTTATGAGAGCAACGATATCTTCATCAATGTTAGAACACATAGTGTAGGTTCGGTTGCATCACAAACTGACAGACCAACACAGATGACTCCACGAGTGCCAAGCTTTGCGAGTCATCCTCCATAGCTTACCAGACCTGTGCAGCAGTTATAGGGGCAGTCTACTAGCAGAGGTAGTAGATAAAGGTAGGGACAGAGATCTGGGCGGACTCAGACTACACAGGGAGGAGGCCAGGGCCAGACACAGGATACACAGGATACCTGTACGTGTTTCAGGTGCGGACAAGTGGGCCATATCGAGAGGAAGTGACCACAGCCAGCCAGAGCACAACCACATCATTATCAGCACTAGAGAGAGAGAGAGTGCAAACTGCAGTGGAACCGGACTTGGGGGTGTCCCGAAACCTTATTGAGGGTATGGTTTCTATTTATGGTACTTTCATGCATACCATGTTCGATTCAGGTTTTACGGTTTCGCTTATTGCTGGTCGCATGGTAGACAAGCTAGGTTTGAAACCTGTTAGGCTTAGCAAACCCCTAATCCTTAAAACAACTACTAGGGAAAAGATATATCTGAATTTGTTGTGTCTTGATATTCCAGTAGAGATACGTGGTTACAAGTTGCCAGTCGACATGAAAGTACTAGAATTCTTGGAGTTCATTGCCTTACTTGGCATGGAGTGGTCAAAAGCATTTCACGCTGGGATCGGTTGTTTTGAGAAGACAATTGAGATTTTGCTACTGGATGGACAAAAGATCGATGTTCAGGGTAGAGTGGGTTTTCTTCCTATCACTAGAGACAGGGAGGCCACACGAGATGAGATAGAAACATTCGCGAGCGTTATGATCACTGGGGCGAGACAAGAGTTCGACTTTGCTGAGGTACGATTCTGTGCAACTTCCCAGACATGTTTCTGGAGGATTTGCCAGGATTACCACTGTCGAGGGCGATCAATTTCATCGTTAACTCAGTCCTTGGGACTAGACCGATTTCGATACCACCGTACAGGATGTCACTGCGAGAGTTGGAGTAGCTGAGGAGTCAGTTAGATGAGCTGTTAGAGCTGGGCTTCATCAATCCGAGTATGTCACCATGGGGAGCACCAATGCTGTTTGTGAAGAAGAAGAAGGACAGTAGTTTGAGTCTGTGTATAGACTATCGCCAGCTGAACCGGGTAATAGTAAAGAACAAGTGCCCGTTGTCGCATATTGACGATTTGTTCGATAAGCTGACATGAGCGCAGTGGTTCTCAAAGATTGATTTGAGATCAGGCTATCATTAGCTCAGGATCAGGGCTGAGGATTTAGAGAAGATGGCTTTCAGCACTAGATACAACCACTTTCAGTTCACAATCATGCCGTTCTATTTGACTTATGCGCCGACGATGTTCATGGACTTGATGCACCGAGTAATGAGGAAGTATATGGACAGATTCGTGATTGTATACATCGACGATATCCTCATATATTCCAGGACTCGAGATGAGCACGGGGGACATCTTCGAGTAGCGTTGCAGATTCTGAAGGATCACCGACTATATGCTAAGTCAGCAAGTGTGAGGTTTGGCTACCAAAGGTCAGATTTTTAGGGCGCGTGGTTAGAACTAGCGGTGTTGTTGTTGATTCAGAGAAGATTAGAGTTGTGATTGAGTGACCTACTTCGACTACCGTGACGTAGATTCACAGTTTTCTAGGGTTTGCAGGATACTATTGTCGATTCATACAGGACTTCTCCAAGATCACTACATCGATGACCAAACTAACTCAGAAGAATGCAAAGTTTGATTAGAATGAGGAGTGTGAATAGGCGTTTAACACTCTGAAGGAGAAACTGACTACTGCGCCAGTCCTAGCGTTGCCCGAGATAAGGAAGTACCTAGTCGTGTACACCGACGTCAAAGATTAATTTGGGTTGTGTGCTGATGCAGGAGGGTCGTATGATAGCTTATGCTTCCAGACAGCTGAAGGCTCACTAGAAGAACTATCTGACCCACGACTTAGAGTTGACTGCAATAGTGTTTGCATTGAAGATTTGGCGACACCATCTGTATGGTGTACGGTTTGAATTGTTTATAGACCACAAAAACTTGAAGTACTTATTCATTCAGAGGGAGATGAACCTGAGACAGAGACATTGGCTTGAGTTCCTGGAGGACTATGACTTCTCGCTAGAGCATCATCCGGGAAAGGCTAACGTTGTTGATGCTTTAAGTCGCAAAGGATCTAATGTGGAGGTAGTGGTATGTCAGATAACCCACGAGCATGGTCTACTTGAGGCAGCCGAGTTGATGTGTTCAGCGGATGTGCCGACGACTACCAGGACACAGATTTGTTGTCAGATGAGGTTGCAGACTGTCTCACTTGACATTGTTCGCGAGGGACAGCAGGGCGATGCGTCATACCAATAGTACAGTGAGATGGCAGACAGTTCAGATTATCCAGATTGGAGTCGATAGACAGAATCTTGCTTAAGGTATCGTGGGCGACTGTAGATTTTATTGGCGACTAACTTGCGCACCGAGATACTTCAGGAGGCTCACCGTTCTCGTTTTCTGTACATCTGGGTCATTAGAGCATGTGAGATATGCCAGCGCGTGAAGGCTGAGCATCGACGACCTGGAGGATTGCTGCAGCCCCTACCCATTCCTCGATGGAAATGGGAGCACGTTGTTATGGATTTCGTCAGTGGCTTACCTCGATCTCCTCGTGGTCACAATAGCATCTGGGTAATTATGGATAGATTGATGAAATCTACTCATTTCATACCGGTATCCACTACACACCGAGTTGACTGATTTAACATCCTTTACAAGTGCAAGATAGTCAGAATGCACGAAGTTCCGTTGTCGATTGTATCAGATCGAACTTGTCGATTGTATCAGATCGAAGGGCGCAATTCACTTTATTGTTGTGGTAGAGCATGCAAGCTCAGTTTGGCACCAAATTGGAGTTGAGTACGATGTTCCATCCGCAGACAGACTGACAGACAGTCCGAGAGGTTGATCCAGGTGTTGGAAGACATGCTCATGATGTATGTTTTGGAGTATGGCGAGTCATGGGAAGAGTACCTTCATTTATGTGAGTTTGAGTACAACAACAGTTTTAGGCGAGTATCGGGATGGCACCGTTCGAGGTGCTGTATGACAGGCCTTGTAGATCACCTTCTTGCTGGGTTAAGCCAGAGGATGTTGTGACAGTTGGTCATAAGATTGTTGTTGATCATACTAAGAATGTACGACAGATTCGTCTAAGACTTAAGGGTGCCCATGAGCGGCAAAAGAAGTATTAGGACAAGTATCACAATGAGTTTCAGTACAATTTGAGAGACTATGTTTACCTGAAGGTTTCTCCACTGAAGGGTCGCAAACGGTTCAGAATAAAAGGAAAGCTCGCTCCTAGATTTATCTGTCCCTTCAAGATTGTGAAAAAAGTCGGTAAGGTTGCTTACCAGTTAGAGTTACCGCCAAAGCTCGTTGGTGTTCATCTAGTATTCCACATTTCGATGCTTCGACTAGACAAGTCAAGTGGAGGGCGGCGACCGACGGTAGACTTAAGCCAGATCGACGTACGAGACGATGCCACATATGAGGAGCAGCCGATCCAAATTGTTGACTGGAAGGTCAAGACGTTGAGGAACAAGGAGATTCTTTCGAATATCGTGAAATGACAATTTCACAAAGATGAAAAGCTAACCAGGGAGTTAGAGTTCTATATGCGCGAGCACTTACCCTACCTGTTTGATTCTGATGAGTATTTAGCTTAGATTACTTATTAGTTTAATTTCGGGGACGAAATTCTAATAAGTAGGGGAGATTGTAACAACCCTAAAAATTTTACCCGACTTGTGTTACACTTGTCAGGATCGTGACCCGGCTATCATGACGCGTTGAGTATTCCGGACTTCGAGAGTCGACACCTAGGTAATTTTATGATTTTGTGTTGTTCTGTATTAGTATGATAGGATAATATGTGTCTCGAGCCATTTGGGCGACCATTAGTTGAGTGAGGCTTCGCTTAGGAAAATGAGGGAATTAAAAACACAGAAAAACACTAATAAATGAATTTTCAAATAATAAATATAATATGTTATATGAGTCGGAACGTGGGCGCGACGATGAGCACATAACGGACAGGTTATGGTGCGATTCGGGCCGAGGAGCGCAGGATCAATATGAGAGCTTAATAGTTAAGTGACACCCGAGTCACTTAAGGGAGTCAACTTTGGGAAGAGGAGTGTATGACACAGCCCAAAAGCTACGACTCGGTATGTTCGCGTACAAGATGATGCTAGGAGGGCCTATATATAAAGGCCTACTCACAAGCACTGTTCACTTTTCTCTCACATTTCTTCTTCTCTTTTGTTCTCTTCTCTTTCTTAGAGAGCAAGACAACCCTTGTGGGTGGTTTGGGGTTGCCAGAGTCTCATCGGAGACTTGTTTTCTCGCCGGAGATAAGGTGAGAGCTACATCTCTTTTCTTTTTCCTTTGTTCAATCTTCTATTTGTTTCATCCTTGTTCCCCAAGTCGCGATGACCACAGACGCCGCGCCAGAGTTGGTTCTGTCGAACCACCGGTGCTTGGGCGATCAAAGGAGCGATCGGAACACGGCCATGTGGTCGGTGTTGATAGATTTACTAATTTTGTTGTTTTAGCTGATCTCTTCAATAAACTAGGATATATTGGATTCCCGAACATTACCAAGGTTTTGATGATTCAGAAGCTGATTTCAGAGGATTTTAGTCTAATTATATGTTGATGATGATTGCCAAACATGGCGAGGTGTTTTGAGTTGGGTTTTCGGATAATTGTAATTTCAAATTTGCAGAGTTCCGTGTTACTAACACGCGTCGCGGAGACGACGTGAGCTTTTACACGGGAGGCGTCTCTCACGGCGAGCGGGACAGAGAGACATGGTGTGACGACGTCGGGTGTAAATTTTATTTCAATTTGTAGCCGTGGAAGAGTTGTGTGAGTATACAACGCTGCGAAAACGTGAATCGAGTGTGTACGTTTTTCGACTTCTAGCCGTGCACACGTTTTGTGCGTTACGGTGCCTGTTGTGTACGAGATCTGGTTGTTTCGTATATATAAGGCGTTTTTCTTGTTTGTTTTGTCAAAACGTGAACAAGGCGTTGAGGGTATACGTTTTTTGGTGTGTTTGCTTCTAGGCCCCCACGGTTTGTATGTGTTATGTCTTTTTTTTTTTTTTCCAGTTTTGCCTATGAAGTGTTCCATGTGTTTTATATTATGGTGTATGTATGTGTATATCTCACGATGTGAGTGGGATATGGGTTGCTGTTTTGCATTATCGGCTTGTGACGCTGTGGTCACGCCTTGGCCTATGGGCTCACGGCGTGACCCACGCACAACTCAACCAAAGGCCTTTCTTTGTTACTATTTTGGGCCCACTTTCAAGCTATTTTAAACCAAACTTTGTGGAATACTTTTGGGGTTTATCTTATGATTGATTAATGACTATAAAACCAATATTCGTGGATCAAACCTTTGTCAGGTAGTCAGGAACGCGGGGAACGCGATAGAGTCACTGAGTGATACTGGGTTGCGTTAGACAGGTAAGTACACTCGCATACGTGTCTGTGTATGTTAGTGAGCCAGTAAGAAAATATCATGTGATTCATTATCATTCATTGCTATTTTGTCGTTATCCATTGTTGGCTTTCAAATTCCATTATTTGCTTGGTATGTGTGTTCTTGGCGTAAGTGTGTCGATATAGTATCATGAGGCCCGCACTGGTTGGGGAAACTAAGGTATTTCCTACCAAAATTATCGATACCTGCAGTGTTGTGTGAACCTGGGTACTGAAGGTGTCATGTGGCCCGCACCAGTTGGGGAAATGCGAGCCATTTCCTGCAGGAGTGTCTGACCACCCCTGGTGTTGTGTAAACCTGGGCACTGGATTGTTGTGGATTTAGACCGCTTATAGGTCTCTCTTGACTCTTAGAACACGCATGTTATCGTTGTTACCTTCTAGTCTGTTTATCATGCACCTTGATCTATTTACATTCATGTTATTCAATTAAAATATGATATTTAGACTGATTTACTTGATGTTCATGAATTATTGTTATATTCTTCTGGAATTACTTTTCGATTTCTCTCAAGTTACTCACCGTCTAGTTTGTGATGGTGGGTGCAGATATCCCAGAGCGTAACAAGGGCAAGGAGCCCTGTTTAGGTGACTTCCTCTGAGGACCTTTCAGAGTGACATTGCTTCAGGATTAGAATAGGTTGGTTTTATTATTGTTGTTGGTTGTATGAACATTTGATATATTATGTTTTGTTTGATGGGATGAGGGACTTTTGGATATCATGTAACTTGTTATGTCATATCGATCTGATTTGTACATGAATATCTGTATTCCTGGGTTTCACATTAATAGATGTCTGATTTCCCTTGAATTGTTTTATTTCCCATACATTTTGTTTATACTTATAGTTTTTTCCCTAGCGTAAATTGATAGCTACGATAACTCACTTCATAAACTTGTTAAACGGATAAGCGGAGGCTGACTAGGTTCGTCAGGTTCCCCGAAACTGGACTCGGGGGCTTGCACGAGTGTAGGCCGGACGTACCTAATCGCATTGAGAAATTGGGGTCGTCACAATGGGTTTAATGATTCAATGGTAATGACGTGATGATATGACTATACTTTAATTAATATGTTCGAAAATCAAAACAGTTTTTGCTTCATTGTTTTGGATGATTGTTTAGATGTTTGTTTTATATTGATTTACTTTATTTAAATTTAGATTAGTTAATTTAGTTACTTTGCATTGCTTTAATTTAGTTTAATTTCATTAGTTTAAATAATTGCTTTAGAATATCTAAGTAATTTTAATTCTTATTTTATTTTTGTTTTTTAAAAAATAGTTCTCGTTTTATTTTTAGTTTCTATTAGTTAAATAAAATAATAAAAACCTTAAGAAAACTCTTTTTTCTAAGAAGTTTACAAAATCCCTGATGAGTGTTCATTTAAGCATGATTTAGTATAGATATCATGAGTTAATGGACTATATTTATCTAGTTTTAAAGTGGCAAATGCTTATTTTATGTGTTTCAGGGATTTTATATGAGTCGAACGTTTTTGGAGCAAAAGGCGTGTTATGAACTTATATAAAATTCCAAGTTTCATGCTGGTTCAGCACGAAAGCACCGGATCCCATCAGAACTCCGCAGTTAAGCGTGCTTGAGTGAGAGTAGTACCAGGATGGGTGACCTCCTGGGAAGTCCTCCCAGCTCAGTGGTACTCGACTCATGAAACTTGGAATCTTATCTCTCAGGACCCAGGTTTGAGTCGAGGGAGGCGAAAGACCGTGTGGAGGGACACGGATGGGGTAGGGCTTGGTACCATCCTGCCTGTGACTAGCGGTGCCAGTGCCAGTGCCAGTGGGGTGCGCCCCCATGGAGCCAGTGGTCCAGTGGTAGCCTGGGCGCTGGGCTGGGCCGTTACATAAAAGGCGCTCTTCATATGAAACGTCAGGATGAACCTCAATTTGTCTAATATCCACCATCGGCCTCGGTCCTGACTTAGCTAACCTTAACATAGACACGTGAAACACTGGATCGTAGAGTTCAGACTCTCAAGAACAGGGAGATTCCGAAGGTGTTGGTACGATGACAGCATCACGGGACTGAGGGACTCACCTAGGAGCTCGAGTCGACTATGAGACAGAGATATCCTCAGTTACTCATTGGTGAGTGTTGATTATAACTTAAATTTCGGGACGAAATTTCAATTTAGTTGAGAAGAACTGTAACGACCTAATTAATATTTGCCGTTATTTTATGACGTCATTACAGACGTGGACGCCAGCGTGGACGTTCGTGGGTTCCACAGCGAGGCTGGAGTGCGTCCGGATTAGGTAAATAGTATTTTGTATATTTTTTTGGTTAATTTTGCGATGTTTATGTTAAAATAGGTTAACGACATCGCGATGTGTGTAATTATATTTTAAATTGACGTGTGAGATTGTGTGTTGGGAATTCGCATCGATATGTGTGTCGACGCGGGTACCGGGTAGATTAAAGACGAAATTTTAAGTTGAGAAAAATATTACACACATTAAATGAGTTATTTGTGATAAAATATGTAAATTGTTAGGCGCCTAAGGACACGCGGGGTCGTGGTCGACACGCGTGGGTGGTACGTTAGTGTGCACGCCCGAATACGCTCGTTGGCGCGCATGACGAAATTTTAGGCGCGAAAGTATAGGTGAGTATATATATTTATATATATGTATATAAGGAAATTTATATATATATATATATAAATATATATTATAAATCAGAAAATAAGAAAATAATTGTGAAATGACCAAAAAGGGTATTAGAGTGTGAAGGAGGAGGATAAGATTTTAGGGGCAAAATGGTCATTTCACCCCAAAATTTTGATAAACACTACACCGTCACCACAGTTTCTCATTTTTCCCACATTTCGATTGATCGAAATAGGAGATCGAGAGGAGGAAGAAGAGAGAACAAGAGAAAGAGACCAAAGAGGTGAGTTGTTAACGTTGTGGTGTTATTTTTTTGTTGTTGTTGTTGTTGTTGTTGTTGGCGGGAGTTGGTGTGGTGGTGGTGATGGTTTAGTGGTGATGGTGGGGAGGAACTCGGGAGCTCGGACGAAGCTGCGAGCGATTCGTCGAGGAGGGAGACGACGCCTATGTCGTCTCCACTCCCTCCCAATTCCAATCCATGAATAAAAAAAAATTGGTAGAACAGAGCCATTTGGCTCTGTTCCAACGAAGAAGAAGGGGCCGGTTCGGCTGAACCGCCCCTAATTAAAAAAAAAAGAAAACAGTTTTGAAAAAAAAAATCTGAAAAATTAATAAAAAATTCAGATAAAATAGGAAAAAGTTTAGAAAAATTATATTTTGATCAAATAAAGGAAATTTGGGATTTTCTTGGAAATGTTGACGAGATATAGTCGAGGTTTTAGCCTCGAAAAATGAAAAAATTGACATAATATATTAAATTGAAGCTAATTTAGTGATAAATGGTAATAGGTATAATTCGGGTGATAATTTGAATGGTCGGGTGTTATTGGAGCTGAGCTGGGGTTTGGTTTTCGGGACGCGGAGTACGGATTGAGGTGTGTAGTATCCCAATTGAACTTCACTTTAGTATTTACCGTTTGATTTATTTGAATTCAGTTCTATTTATTCTTTACTCCATTTCATTATTGCTTTACGGTGGCTGAGTACTCTCACCTGGTGACTTTACGGTAGTGGAGTCACTCCTACCTGGTGTCTTTACGGTGTTGAGATCACTCCCCACCCGGTGCTTATTCGTGACAGCCATAGAGTCCACTAAGTCATAGCACTTGTCTAGGCATACGCCGGTGAATAGGCTACTCGAGTATGGTAGGCTTGTGTGGGTGCGTCGTGCGTCTACGCCGACCACCTAGAGGGTCCAGGGTCACCCGGTAGAGGTGTTTTCACGGGCTGTGCCTGGGGAAAAACCTGAAGTATGACTTGGTCTGATTTTACTGTGCACGTACTTTGTTTCATTACTATATTTATGCATGCGATGATCCTTTTTACTTGTCTGTATTCTTTTGTTCCGCATGTTTAATTATAGTATTTTAAATTCCAGTACTTTTACTTCCGTAATTACTTGGTGAATTTCCTTGGGATTACTCACTCTGGACTCTTCATCTGTCTTTTTGTGATGGCTGAGTGCAGACCCTAGTACGAGCCGGGAAAATGGCAAGCTTGAGGACTACATCGATTGACTGCTCTAGCCCTTCTCGTACGTATGTTTATATTTACTTGTTTTATGTTGGGTTTTGGGACTTGAGAGATAGGTTGTATATTTTGATATTTTGAGGATCTTAGATGATATGTATATGATGTACAGTTGATATGGTTTCCACTTAGGCATTTTGCTCATAATATACATGTTGAATCTTTATGTTGTTAGTAAATCTTCCGCTGCGTAAATTGTGATTAAATGATATTAAAGGAATAAAAGTTAACTCATAACATCAAAGTTAACCAGAAATTGATTAATAATGGATAATTGGGCGTGGGACACAGCTGGCGGTGACGTGAACAGTTGTGGACCCGCGTGGCCTCCCGTAGCGGACCAATGTGGAAATTGGGGCCACCACAGTTTTTCTCTCTTATCTCATTTTTCTCTTCTCTTCCACGAGCAAACGTGAAGTCGGTGATTTGGGGGAGTTTTTCGACACGATTTCGCACACTTGGAGCGACCAAACACGTAAAAAAATGTGAGATTTGGATTCCTCACACTTGTAGTTATGTGTTGGTAGTAATTTTAAGCGTTTTCGTTGCGATGATTTCGACCCACATTTGGGGAAATTGAGGTTTTGTGTTTTTAAATGATGGATTTGGTTTGTTGAGGATGATCAAACCATGTTTTGTAAAGGAATTTTTGAATTTGGATGTGGTTTTTTTTTTTTTTTTTTTTTGAGGAATTTTAATGGATTTTTGGATGGATTTTCGACGAATCGACGATATGGTCGAGTTTTGACGCGAGCCAAAGGTGGCAAAAGCGTTATAGCGATGGTTTAATTGTGGTTTAGATTGATTCAGAGCACGGCGATGCAAGTCGTGGTAGTGTTTTTCCCCGAAACACAGGTGTTATGGGCAGGATGCTGCGGCGACGCCGTGAGAACACCATCTCACGGCGCCACTCACGACGCTTAGACCAAAGAGGTCACCCCAGAATGGGACGCTGTGGAGACGCCGCCATGACCAAGTTGGTCATGACACTTGGGATAGAAAGTGATCTTTGTACCCACACCGCGATGCTGCCGCTAGGGGCACCCAATGCATGGCGCCACCACGGCGTGGAGGGCAGAATTGGACCAATTTTGGGAAATTTTTGAAAAATCTAGGGGATTTCTCGGGTATCCAAATGGGTTCAAATACGACCCTAAACCCGGGTAATCAACCCTAATACATGAATGAATGAAATTATACAAATTTGGATAGAATGACATAATTAACGAAAATTGGTGATGTAAATTGATAATCATGTGCATTAGTGGATATACAGGTTGTTTGAGGGTTGTAAAAGGTGAACTAGAGTCCGTGGAGTGCGTGTAGCTTGGGATACAGGTGAGTAAAACCAGTGGGAGTATTTATATTATTTCATTTGTGCATTTAAATTGGGCTATTATATTTCTTGGTGAAATATGTTTCCTTGAATCCCATCTGTGAGTTTTATTCCGCAATGGATTATTGGCGTTGTTTTTTGTGGTTTTATGGATGAGTGGTCCAAAAGCAAGTGAGTCTTGGTTACTATTATCTGCGATATGAGCTCTTATTTGGACGCAATTGATATCTCCCGATAGGGTGTTTGTCGAGGGCTCTTATCCAGGTCTATGGATATCTTATAGTTGCAAGGGTTAGGGCTGGTATTCTGTGTTCTCGTCCTGAACCCGAGTATGTTGGGCTTTTGCCGCGACTCAATGACCTTTTGGTCAGGACTACTTGCGTTTTCTGTGGTTTTCTTGGACACTCAAATATCGTGGATCTTTCAGTGATTTATTATCATGCGGACTGTACTATCTTTATGATATTTCTGCGTGCTAATAATATAGCCATTTATTTGACATTTGAAATTATATTTAAACTTCACTTAGTTATTACTGTTATTTTCTGTACTCACCGTCCTTTTTATGACGGTGGGCGCAGCCCCGTCATATTGTAGGATTGATAAAGGAAAGGATCAGTAATAGGCGATTAAAGTTGAGGGCTAGGCGACTCCTCTTGCCTACAGTATAGGTTCCTTTGTATTATATGTTTTTGATACATTTGGGATATGGGTTTTGTGAGTGATATTGGGATTGTTATACCGTAATTGATTTTCCACTGATTGGTTATACTTTTGGAGGTATACGTATGCGGGGTTTCTACACACTAGGTTGTTCTAACTTGTGTCTTAGAATTGTTTTGGGTTAGTTTGAGATTTTGATGCTTCCGCTATAACCTGATAACTCGCTATTCCAAATAATTCACCTAATCACATTTAAAATGGCTTAATAAATGGTAAATGTTAAGGACGTCTGACTAGGCCTATGTAGCTCAGTGAGACTGGCTCGGAGGTTTGCACAGATCTAGGCTGGGCGGTGCCCAATTCTAGGGTTGTAGAATTTTGGGCCGTTACATCTAGGTTCCTTGATTTATTGGGTTTAGTAAGGCACATGTGGTTGGATTCCCTAGGGATGTTGGCATTCCACCTAGCTGATGTGACGTATCTTACGACTTATTAATGAAGTCTCCTGTTAGTTGATGTGATGCAACTCATGCCATCAGTATATAAGCTGATGTGACGAAGCTCATGGCTTTCTGAACCTAGATTTGCGTGACTCCCCGATTTACTATGCTTTATAGTAGCTTGGTAATTTTTTGCATATTTTTGTTTCGACTTTTATTTCTTAATAGCTATTGTATGCTTCCAGTTACCGTCATTTGTATATTTTAGAAATGTGAATGAATGAACTTCATGATTTACTTACTGGGGCTTGTCATTGTTTTGTGACAAACTCTGAATCCATCGAGTATTAGGTCCGGGAAGGAGATGATCAACAACTACCTCTGAGCCCCAGGCGATCCGTTACTTATCATTTTGTAGGTTTTTTATTATATTGTCTGTATTTACATACTATATGTCTTTCATATACTTTTGGATTGTATATAAAAATTGAGTGTACGTATATAGTCTTCAGTGCATAACATGCGTGGCGTGTATCTTGAGGTGCTTAAGAAAGACTCTTAGGGACGTGGGCTTACACGCCAAGTCATTCAGGAAAGCAATTTTATTGAGTAAGATATGGTAATAATTGTATTTTTATAAGAAAATAGGAAAAAATCGTTTAAGAAACTTGGTGCTTTGTGTGTGGTGCGTTCTGGTGTGGTGTGGTTTGTGAGGTGTTGAGGTAAAGTTGATAATATAAAACATAGTTGTGAATGCCTTTTTTATCTCCAAAAATTGGATATATGGAGGACAAAGGAATGGGTACTATATAGACTGCAAACTATGCTAGTGTATGTAAGCTACTCTCCCTCGAACCTTGCCTTTGAGCAAAATATAAGTTATCAAAGGATCAAATCAACAAAATAATAGTTGAAAGGGCAAATCTGTGAGGAACGTTAAAGTTTAAGGGTTTTTAACCATTTTTTATTTTTTATATTTTTTCAATAGGGTCTACAAAACTTTACTTTTGATTGATAATAATGTGGCGTGGTTGCTACGTTTTTTAATGGTCAATTTTGTCAAAAATAGAGAGTAAAACTCATTATTTGTTCATAAACTTTTATTATTACACATTTGATCCTTAAACTTTTATAAAGGTCTACATTTAATCTTCCATTAGTTAAATTGTTAAATCTTGCCAACGTAAATAACATAAATGTCACATGACTAGTCAAGAAGAGTAAAGTGATTTATATTATAAATTGGATAACTCACATCGACCAATGGAAGTTAAAAAAAAAATTTAACTTACTTCAAAAACATAAAACTCAAAAATTTAGTGACAATATATATACTAATAAAAATTGAGGGACCAAAATTATAAAACACTAAGGGTGTGTTTGATAGCATGGAAAAAGAGAATTTTTATGGAAAATTGTCCATTTTTTAAGTGTAACCGTTTTACATAGTGTTTGATAGATTTATAACTGCACAAGAAAATATTCCAGACTTCCTAATTTTCCTCAAATATTTTCTGTTGTACAAGGTGGGAAAATGAGATTTTCTCTCGCACGAACTCCTTGCCGAATGCTAAAGAAGTCCGCATTTTTGGGGACGATGATGATGCCGACTGCCGAGTTGATCAGTCGCCAAAGATTCCCACGACGCCGCACTCGTGGGCTTGTCTTCATGGAAATCATCAAATGGATTGGTTGCTGGTGGTGGTGTTGGTGCGGAGTCGAAGGGTGAAGGTGGGTGATGTTTGTGTTTGGATGTGAAGGATAGATTGAAGAGAGATTTGAAGCGGTAGCAGCCATTGGAAGAGAAGAAGAGATGATGAGAGGTGAGGAGGACTGGATACCGAGTCAGCACATGAGGCCTGTCCCCGCTCTCGCTACCGCTACCGCCGCCTCTGTAGCTCCCGCCTCCCGCCGCTGCCGATGTTGCTTCTCCTAAAAGCTCCCTCTCCCTTGATTTCTTCTGCAAGGATGGACGCAAGATTAGTGTTGGTGATTGAGCACTCTTCAAGCCGCCGCAGGAGACCTCTCCACCCTTCATTGGAATAATTAGAAGTCTGACCTCAGGAAAGGAAGATTATTTAAATGGTGATGGTTGTGGGTCGTCACATGAGTTTCAATTATTTTATTTTATTTTTGATGAAATCGCATGGTTCAATGATGTACACATTGAAGTAGACGACGAGATAATTTGTGATTGAGGTAATGTATGTTGATATTTTGTCTCTCAACTCAATTTATTAGTTTCTTGTATGGGTTCATGTCAGTACAATGTTTGTGTGATGAGATGGGATCGACATGGAGGTTTTTGATCGCATAAGCGTGGATGGACACGTTGAGACCGAGATATATCATTTTTGGGATTAAGCTCTCATGGACTTGTTGAGTTGTGACTCTAAACATGTTTAAATTCGTGGGATTGCGGGAAAATCTAGTAAAAAATTGAAAATTAAAGAAAATTTTAATTTCTTATCAAACACTAGAAAATTGAAAAATAAAATTTTCTCACTTGCAATCAAACAACATTGAGAAAATTTTTTTAAGAAAATTCTCTAAAAAAAATTTACTAAAGAAAATAATTTTTTCTTATTAAATTTTATTTTGCTATCAAACACATCCTAAAAGTTGAACCACGAAAATAGTATGTTCTAAAAATACGAAAGAACCTAGCGAAGCTTGCTGCGTGCGACGTAGTCCGTCAGTCGAACCATCTGTAGAGATCGAACGGCCAACAAGAAAAGATGGGGAACCAGGATGCTGCTCATCCTTGACGACTCCGGATATGGTATTCCCGCACACGTTGTCCTCGTGTAGCTGTGTAAACGCTAGCTGGACTTTCTTACACGCGGCGCTCCGTCTTCGGTCCCACTCAGTCCTGCAGAGATATATATATACTCCGTATATGATAGACTAGACTATAGACTATAGACTATAGGGAGACCTCAGTAGGCTTGAGAGCCAGAGACGGAGAGAGAGAGAGAGTGGGAAGAAGCGATCGAAGACCATGGCGACCATCACTGTTCCTCACCCCGTACCAGACGTCAGCGAGGACTGCGAGCAACTGAGGAAAGCCTTTGAAGGTATTTGGTGGATCTCTAGAGACCTAATGGAATGTATTTTGATATATATTTTCAGATCTTAATTGCCTTGTTTTGATCATCGGTCTTCGTGTCGTCGTAGTTTGAAGGTAATTGGTAGATCTCTAGATCTGTAATGTTTTTTAAGTCGCTTACCGCTGCATACTTACTAATTCATGCTCGGACAAACATAGGTGAGACAGAGAACGGTGGAAGATGAGTTTATACAAACAAGTTGTAGGCATAAGCAGAGAAGCTTAGAATGGAAGCACACATTTATTTGAGTGACTTGAAGCTAACTACAACTCAAAGGCATAGAATTACAGGGCCACTGGTGGTCTCGGTATCGATTCCCCACGACAGCCAAACGTTGGGCCACTGATGATTTGATTGTGTAATTCCATGGCCCATAAGATTAGTAAGACAAAAAGTCTAGATGTCCACGGTTACTAAAAAAAATACAACTCAAAAGCATAGAATTCTCCTAATATCAAGGTTGTCATTGTGGCCCATTAACATAAAAGGAAAATGATAATCTAATACCTTCTCAACGTGAATAACAAATAACTTAAAGACTACCAAATCAAGAGTACGTTAGACTTACTAAAATTACTGCAGTATGCTTCAACGTTCCCTGACCCAACATGGCTCTCAAGTACTCAAAACTGTCACTGGAAGTGACATGGTAAAAATGTCGACCAACTGCTCATTTGTTACATTGATGATTCTCTTAGAGCATCTCCAACCGCATATTTTGGGGTTCGGTTGGGGGAAATGGAGTTCGGTCACTCCAATCGAACACCATTCCCCTCTCTATTTTGGAGTTCATTCCATTGCTCCCGAACTCCAAAATGCTATTTTGCTTTTTTTTTTTTTTTTTTACCTTTTAAATATGTTATATTTTTTTATATTTATTCTAGGTTTGTAAAAAATAAAAAATTGAGAATTTTTTAGTATTTAAATAATTTATTAAAATTGATATAAATAAATTATAAAAAATAAAAACAAGAAAGATTGTTAGAGAAGAAATAGAGTTTGTGGTTGAAGGAGAGATAGAGTTTGATGTGATAGAACTGTAAAATAGAGGGAAAAATGAAGTTTTGTGGTTGGAGATGGTTTTAGCCACCAAATCTCTAATAAAGTGATGTCGAGTCTCAATATGTCTAGAACGACTATGAAACACAAGATTCCTTGTCATATCAATTGTTGATTGATTGTCGCAGTAAATAGTTGTTCCATCCTCTTCATTGTGGTTCATATCTTCAAGAGTCCTTTGCAGCCAAATTGCTTGACAAGCTGCAGCAGTGACAGCCATATACTCAGCCTATGTCGATGAATATTAATGTCGTAGACGGTTGCTTCTTTGAACTCCAACAAATAACATCTGAGCTGAGACTTAAAACATGGCCTGTTGTGCTTTTTCAATCATCAAGACAACTTGACCAATCACTATCAGAATGACCTTATAGCTTAAATGTGTTAGTTTAAAGTAAAAAATGCCGTTAGAGCTTGTTCCCTTCAAATATTGAAGTATCCTTTTTGCTGCTCCATAGTGCACTTTGCTTGGCTTTTCCATGAAACGAGATAACAAACTAGTTGCCTGCATAATGTCAGGCCGCGTGTGCATTAGATATAGTGGACTCCCAATTAAACTTTGAAAAAATTTAGCATCAACTTTGTCTTCCCCATCTTCTGCACGGATTTTTTGACTCATGCTGAGAGGGATCTTGACAGGATAGCGATCTTGCATTTGGAACCTCTTCAGAAGGTCTCCAGGGTATATTTCTTGTGAAAAGAAAATTCCAGCACCATTTAGCTTGACTTCCACCCACAAAAAGTAACTCATCAAGCCCAGATCAGTTATCTTGAACTCTTGAATCATCAATCTCTTAAATTCCTCTAGCAAGACTGCGCAATTATTTGTGTAATTCAAATCATCAACATAAAGACAAACAAAGAGAACCTCAGCTGTGCCTTTGGCTTTCATGTAAAGGTGGGATCACTAGCACTCTTTTGAAGACCAAACTTGCTGAAGTGATTGTCAATTCATGAGTACCATGCTCTTGATGCTTGCTTAAGGCCATACTAAGCCTTCTCAAGCTTGTGCACCTTTTGCTCTTGCCTTTTAACCACATAACCTATTGGTTGCTTCACAAATACTTCCTCATCCAAAACGACATTAAGAAAAGCTGATTTGACATCAAAGTGAGAAATATTCCAGCTATAATGTGCAGTTATAGCAAAAATAATTCTAATTGTTTCAAATCTAGCTAAAAGTGCAAGACTTTTTTGATATATCGATACCTTCTGGTTGCATGTAGCCTCAAGCAATTAGTCGTGCCTTTTGATTTTGTATTGATCCATTGGGTTTATATGTGAGTTTATAAACCCATTTCAAACCAACAATTGCTTTTCCATTTGGTAGATCCACAAGGTCCCCATGTATTATGCTTCTTTAAAGCTTGATGCATCATTCATAGCTGCAACACATTCGTGCACTTCCACAACTTCTGCAAAACAGTTTGGTTCTTGAGTAAAAGCAAACTGACTCACTTCTGTCTGGCCATAAATCTCTTGGAACAATCCCCATTTTTATGGAGGTGCGGAGGAATCCGAACTTGTCGGTGCAGTGGAAGAAGAACTCGGAGTACGACTTGTTAGTGGAGAAGTACTTTGTGATGGAGGAGGACTAGGTGGAACATCATGAACTTCAAAATTCGGAAAGAAATCAACTCTACCTAAAATTCTGAACAACCTTGCATTTCATGCATATTGTTCCATTGCCATCCGTGTTTTTAATCCAAAATAACATCTCAAAGAAGCTTGTTAGGTCAAGGATCATAAACATATATATATATATATATATATATATATATATATATATATATATATATATATATATACACCCTTTTATTTCAGCACTATACTCCACAAAGATACATTTCACACTATCATCATCAAGTTCATGCCTTTTTTGTGAAGGAATGTGAACATATGAAACACAACCAATGATTTCAAAATGAGGTACCTTTGGTTTTCATCCATGCCAAGCTTCAAATGGTTAGTGTTTTAATGCAATTGTCGGGCTACGGTTAAGAATATACACAGCTGTGTGGATTGCCTCTACCCAAAATCATGGTAGTCCGTTCCGCATTAAGCATGCTCTTCACCATCTCCACGAGACTCCTATTCTTCATTTATGCAGCACCATTTTGTTGCGGGATGTAGCCAGCTGTTAACTGTTTTAGGATGCCAAAATTATGCACAAAATCAATCAAATTCAGCGGACAAGAATTCACCTCCACGGTATGTCCTTAATATCTTCAAAGGATGTCCACTTTGCTTCTCAACACAGCTCTTGAACTTCTGAAATATTGAGAATGCTGCAGATTTTTCTTTAGCAAATAAACCCTTGTAAACCTGCTAAAATCATCTACAAACACAATGAAATAGAGATTTTTCAAGGATGGTGGTTGCATTGGCTGCTGATGTCGGCATGTACAAGTTAAATGGGTTTTGTTGCTCTTCTTGCTTGTCCTTTGGGAAAGGACTCTTGATGTTGCTTGCCAATCATCTTCACATAGATCACCTACATGATTGATTTTATGCAACCCATCAACCAAACTTTTGGTCAGTCAAGTATTTCAAGCTTCCGAAATTTAAATGGTCGTGACTTTGGTGCCACAACCTTTTCTCATCATCTAAGGAAGCCTTTAGAGCATGCTCACCATTCAGCTGAAGTGGGAAGATATTTTCTTTTGACATTGGCACCTTGAACAACATATTTTTTTCGTGAGTTTTTTTAGAAAACTGCACAAAATGATTCTTCAAAAACAAGAGAGTAGCCTCCTTGATAAATTGACCCCATGCTTAGCAAGTTAGCATCCAAATTTGGTGCCTAAAGAACACCTCGAATACGCTTTTTGGAACTCGAGTGAATGCGAGCATCACCTTTCCACATGCAATTCCCCTCCTTTCTTCTCTCTCCTCACTCTCTCCAATTGTACTTAGGCCTCTCTTGCCTCTCTTTCTCCAAATGCATTCCAATCTAATTATGTACACTCACTCCTCTCTTTTTCCTCTCTTTGCACTCCTCATGAGTCACGACCCCCTCCCTCTCAACCTCCCCTCCCCATTCGTTTGCCAACAAACCCTAAACGTCAAACCAAAAGTAGATTACAAACAACAACAACAACAACATAACCTCAGTCCCAATTAAATTGGGGTCGGCTACATGGATCAAACTCTTCCATTGTGCTCGATTTAGTGCAAACCAAAAGTAGATTCATAGCAAAAAAGAAAAATTATAACTTTCAAAGAGGGAAGAAAACCAAAGGTTCCAACAAAGGAAGAAAATCTAAAACTTTGAACAAGAAAAGACAACTACTTATTTAATGAAAAAGATTACCAAATGAAAAGTGTCAATCCCGCATGCGCGAATCCATACGCAAGATAAAAACGTGAAGTTGAAAATGCAAGTGGTGCCAATGATGAATCTAATAGCCGCAACAGGGTTGGAACTAATCAATGATCTCATATCTAATTAGATCTGGGTTTTATTTAATAAACAACAAGGTAGAAAATATTATTGGAACCACCGCCGATCAAAAGAAGGAATAGAAGGTGGTTCAAAACCTAAAATCTACAATGAGAACCAAAGAAGAAGGAGTGATTATCAGGGCTTTGGAGGAGGCTCTTTTTTATTACATTGCAAGATAACGAATTACTCTTAGTTAATTCAAGGTACATAGTTAAAAAATGTAGTAAATAATCAAAGATGCAGATGGCCCAGAGTGAACTGTATATAGTTTGGTAAGATATGAGTTAAATGGAGTACTCTACAATATCAACATTAATTGGATTAAAGAAAAGCTGTCAGCTTTTTAATCCTAAACAACGTAGTAATAATCAAAACTTGATCAGTGCTAAGAGACCCTAACCAATCTAATAAAGCAAGCAACAACTCAGATCCTCGACAATCTTACTATGAGGGATATCTCTTCAAGACTTTAACTCCAAACAGTACCTGTTTGTGCAAGATTGTCACAGAAAAATCCAATAGTGATCATCATTTGAAACATAATTTTAAGGATGTCACTGTATCTCAAAGTAGCCATCTTGGATATGAAAAGAGGAACGGGGTGTGTGGGGAAGCCCACACCAAAACTAAGCATAAATCTCTCAATTATGAGCACAGCGACATTGATGGCCCCGACAATGAGGGCAGCACCGCAGAGTAAGACAATGCTTTCGAAGACCACGGTGACTTTGCGGGCCACACTTGGAATTCAAGATAGATGCAGGGTGCTGCACAAGCATGGAGCCAAAGTAGATACAAGAGGTGTAGAGGGTGAGGAGCTGGTTGTTGAATTTGCAGTATTGGTATTCCTGCTCCTTGTGATACATGTCGGAGATGCCGATGTCGTCCGCTATTGATTGATAACTGCAATGATCAAACTAACAGGAACTGAATAAGTTGAAATTGAGCGTAAAATATTTATGTTGGCGCAATTTTTTCCTTGTCAATTGTCTTTTTGAAGGTTAGGCATCATTTTAGTTTTTGCGTCTATTTTGTTTTGATGGTTTTAATTTTTGAAAGCTTTAGATGAAGGATTTTGCTATTTTAGCCATGGTTGTTTTCGTTTTCGCATCTCTATGATAAGGGATAGCTTATTGAACTTACATTGGTTGTAATTTACCTTCATTGATTACTTTTCCCCTACTGGATTTGCCCTCACTCTACATTCTTTTTGTGATCACCGTGACTCAAAGCTCTATTTAAACCACGTCGAAGTCTTTGTTAGCTATACACATTTGTTTATTAAGTTTACTTTTAATTTTCATAGGCATGTTCATATGTGGATTTTTTTAAATTGCTTAGCTGGTATATTTTTTGAAATGATTAATTCACGTTGAATGGATTACTTTAAGTTTCTTCATAAGAAAAAGTAGGAATAAGTCACAATGAATCTTTTGCAGGATGGGGTACAAATGAAGGATTGATCATCTCCATATTGGCACACAGGAATGCAGAACAGCGTAAATTAATTAGAAGAATTTATGCTGATCTTTATGGGGAAGATCTTCTCAAGTCACTGGAGAAGGAACTCTCTAGTGATTTTGAGGTTGGTTTGACATTATATGTTCTGCTTCTTCTTGCCCATGTTGCCTTCATTAATGCTGACTAAATGTTGTGTTGTTGGTGCCCAACTTTTTGCTCCTTGCAGAGGGCTGTCCTTCTATGGACTCTTGACCCTGCTGAACGTGATGCTTTCTTGGCTTATGAATCAACAAGGATGTGGACCGCAAGCAATAGAGTTATCCTAGAGATAGCTAGTACTAGGTCACCATATGAATTGTTGTTGGCTAGGCAGGCCTATCATGCTCGCTATAAGAAATCACTTGAAGAAGATGTTGCTGCTCATACTACAGGAGACTTCCGCAAGGTGAATATGATTTCTGTTTTCATTTAGTCTCTTTTCTTATGGTGTATACACGCTTTCAACTTTGCTTGAAGTAAAAGGGTGAAGACTTCCATTTTTTTTAAGATTAGCCTACTTCTAATAAGAACCAAAACTTCTATTTTTATATTCAACTTTTTGGTCATCAATTCAATGTGGGGATGCCAGTTGAATGGAAGGCAAGAATTGAAACTTCAAGGCCTTTCGAAAGAATATTTAGGGTTTTCCGACTGCACGTAATTATAACTTCGGGATGTTGTTTAGGTATTGCTTTTAAAAATTTACAGCTTCTTCACCTGATATAACTGGCATATTGCTTAAACCATTCTCACACTGCCATGAAAATTTTATTCATATATTCTATGTACTGGCAGGCTTACATAAGCTGCCTTTCGTGTTCTATTTTTGGCACTACATACGTCGAAAAATCTGTCCTGACTGGTCATTTGTTACTCCTTTCTTTTCCTCCCAGCTTTTGGTTCCTCTTGTGAGCTCGTACAGATATGATGGACCCGAGGTGAATATGGCACTAGCAAAATCAGAAGCCAAAATTCTCCGTAAGGTTGTTTCGGATAAGGCCTACAATGATGATGAACTTATCAGGATTATATCTACAAGGAGCAAAGCACAACTCAATGCAACTTTCAACCAATACAACAATGAGTTTGGGAATGCCATTACCAAGGTATCTCTTTTGTTTGTTATGTTCATTTCATCTCATTCATTGTATCACCTTATGTAAACTATTAGAAGAAAAATGATTATGTTCCACTGTTTCATCTCATGTTTAAAGATTATATGCTGCTTCATATGAGATTTCTATGTTTATTGGTATCTAATGATTCATTGATCATTGCAGGACTTGAAGTCCGATCCCGACGATCATTATCTGTCTGCATTGAGAGCTCTAGTGAAGTGTTTCACAACTCCAGAGAAGTACTTTGAGAAAGTCCTGCGCCTGGCAATAAACAAGTTGGGAACAGATGAGAATGCCCTGACCCGTGTAGTTACAACTCGAGCGGAAGTCGATATGCAGCACATAAAAGAGGAATACCAGCGAAGGAACAGCGTTGCCTTGGACCGTGCCATCAGGGTTGATACTTCAGGCGATTATGAAGCAATGCTGCTAGCTTTGCTTGGACATGAAAACGCTTGATGTAAGCCTTTTATTTTGGCGACCGAAGTGTGGTTCAATGTGTCGGAGTGCTAATAATAATCTGGGAGCTAGAGTCTCGGATGGATTGCCCTAGTGTTTGTGTCTTGTCTCTGTTTGATGTTGTAATGGAAGGCTACTTCCAAAGTTTTACCTATATGTATCGTTGATGTACATTATAGGTTGGTATCTCTTTCTTTTTGGCAAACTTCAATATTGTGGAACTCTTCTTGTCACCTAAACTTTTTGGGTTTCACAACAGTTAACAAACAAGAGACTGTATTTTCAAAAAAAAAAAAAAGACATAACAAAAAACAAAAACAAACAAGAGACTAAGTTGCTGTAACCAAACTTTTGAAAACCAAAAACGTTTTACGCTAGAGGCACCCAATCTATATATAAGGGCATCCCATCGATATAATTTTCTTGAACTCTTCTTAAAAATGACACTTACGTACTTCACTAAAATATATATGTTGATGTGTTTTTATACACAATTGCGGTGCCTTTAGCGTATCTCAAATGTTTCTATATCCCACCTCGAGGTGGGTTTTGCACACCTCTGGAGGTGTACTGTATTGTGGCAACAGACTCGGTGCCCATTTTGTTGTATCAAAAGTGGTTACTTAAGCAATTCCCTAACATATATCCCCTCATTAACGCCTCAAATCAACTAGTAGTACCCTGAAAGAGACTTGTATTGATGTTTAGAGAGACTGCCATGTCTTCCACTCATTTCTTCAGGACACAATCAAATAAAATAACAAAGTGTCATTATACATAAACATTTTGAATTTCTTTCATGCAAAAAACAGGTGTCTGTCCAATATGATGACTATAACAACATCCAGTAAGCCCACGAATAATCATTCAACCCACCAGGAGACCGGTGGGAAAAGACTTTTTTTTAACACATTCCTTAAGCAACAAATCCACAAAAAAATTACTTCAAAAAAAAAATCCACAAAAAATTATTGAAGACCAATTAACCACAACGAGTCCCATGTTGGAGTAGACAGTGAACCTATTGATTTTGAATCAACAACTATTGACATTAGAACGGACTCGCCACCAGTCAACAGTGTAAAAACGCCTCTCACAACTTTGGGACTCATAAAACACCAATAATAATGTAAACCATCAGGCCTAAATAAGTGAGTGATGAAAAAAAATGTTAAACCAAAGCAATGCTGCTCTCACCACCAGGGGGCTTGCGCACGCCGCCCAGATAGTCTCTGGATGCTGCCTTGCCGTCCGCAAATATGTCGCTGCCGCTCATTTCCCGGAGCTTTGCCATGCTCAGTACCTTCTCAGCCGAACTTGGAGTGTCTTCTTTGAAAATGTCATTGCCCGTCAGCTCCTGAAACTTCTGGTTGTGTATCTTTTTGGCGGTTTTGATTGCAGCATCATCGCCACCAAGTGTGATATTAGTCTGACCTCCCGCAGGCTTCAATTCAAACAAAAGTCATATTTTGGTTAGAACAGATGTGAGTAGGCCACAATAGTATTGAAGACCTTCATGCCTAAGATGAACATTAACAAAAAAAAATTGAGTGGTTGAGCTAAGGAAATTTAAACTTCATAATCATATTGAACATAACAAACTCACATTAGATACTTTGACAGATGTGTGTATGCTCCGTGGTGCAGGCTCCCCTAGACTTATGCTTCCTTTGAGCTCCAAAGCACGGGCGGCCAGAGGTCGAGGTTTAATTTCAGGTGGAGGGCCAAAGATGTCATGTCCACTAAGTTCCTTGCATTTGGCATCAGACAATTGTTTCTTCAACAACATATCAGACTCACTTTCCAGAGTTCCACTCAACTCTCGTTGCTTAGCCACCTCAGGTATAGATGTGGGCTTTTTCGGAGAAACACTCTCTTCGTCTCCAAATGATATCTGGCTAATTCCACTAAGGGCTTGCTGAAAAATGGGACACCAATAAAAATGACTTTGTTATGCAAGTTCATTTACAACTTCAAAAAAAGAAAAAAAACAATGCAACCATGAAGGGTCTGGAGATATGTTCATTTGTGAATCCCAAAAGTCATGATATTGCCGATTACACCTTAAAATGAACAGATATTAACCTGGTAAATTCGAACGGTGGTTTTATTAGGAGCTTGGTTGGAATTCCCAGATTCTAGTTCACCATTTTCATAATCGACACCAAAAATACGACTGCCGGTAATCTCCTTCAGTTTATAATCAGAGCAAAGTTTCCTGAAATTCAAATGTAAATCAATTCACAGCAAGCAAAAGGAAAGTTTAGCTAAGGTTGTGATAAACATCATTAAAATGAAAGTACACATTCAATAAATCAAAATCATCTCAACTGATTAATCAAATTCAATGTCACCTAGGCTATCCAATGTTGGAAACTTGGAACTGATCCCGGTAACCTACACTTTCACAGATGCATTCTTCTCCATTAACATCTTCTTTCTCCAATGCATAAAATGCAACTATAAATGTGTGTGGGCACACTGTGAACTCTTAGGAGTAACTAACTTCAACTAAAAATGTGCAGATCTGCTTGTGAGCGGGGAAAAAAAGGGAAAAAAATCATCAGTTATATGTCCATAGTTACATCTGTTAGAATTGAGAATTTTCTAGATACTCTAAATTATTTCTTATTTATGTTTTTGTACATTTTGGTGAACTAGATGTATTAGATTTAGTGGTATGGACACCCTTGTTTTGTGTCTGAAAAGCTGAATTAGTAGATCATCTACTATGCCTTGTGTAAGACGTTATCTCTATGAAAAGAGAGAATGAAGAAGATATATACATGTCATTCTTCTTCCTTTTGTAAAACCAGGATTTTATAACTCGAAAATACAGATTTAAAATACAGCTCATACTCTCCATTTTTATGTACAACATCATAGCCAGGTACTCATTGGATGATCACTTTACTTTAAGATTTCACTCAGGCCAGGTAACTTCAAATTCAAAAAGGTACTGAGAAATCTTCTTTTGATTTCAAGAGTTTCCAACTTTCCAACATTTGAAAGCATTCAATCGACAAACAACAGTTTCCTGCTTTCGATTATAAAGAATGTCAATAATTTTACTCTGTTCTGTCCTCGAGTCTATTTATCACAAAATCAACATTTAAAAGCATTGTGTTACTGCTATCAACCAGATAATGTATTGCACAAAATTATCTCTAGGTATGCATGTTAGTTCCTCAGATACACAATATTATTACTCAAAAGACGGTGGTCAGATAGTATTCCCTAACACCAAGTAACCACTGTTTAGATCACATTGCTAGCAATTTTTTTCAGCTTCATTTAATAATTGTGACCAGCAAACAAACGTAATTACTCGAGTTCTTTCCTGCATGCTACATCACCATGAACTCAATTCTAAAAGCGGTGCATGAAGAAAAGCTCTACAAATTCTGATACAGATACCCCCAAATAATCACTAAGTTAATTATGCTGAACTAGTGACAAATGTTCATCTGTACATTGAAAAGATTACCAGATCTAGTAAAGTACAAACTAAGAATTGGATGAATAAGAAAAGGCAAGTACAGGAGCAAAACATACGCAAACCAACAAATGCAATAGTGGACCATAACCAAAATTTATCAATATAAGGGAGAGCTCAGACCCATTTGAAGTAGCATGATTATTAAATCCATTTATTGCAACAACAACATGAATGTAAAGATAATGTGTTCAAAGAACCAGAAATCTTCACCTCAAACAAATTAGAAAACCACTTAATCACAACAAATATTAGTCCTTTAAGTCCCAAGAAAGAGCACCGACATATAATAAAGCAGCTTAGTAACAACAGTAATAAAATACAAAAACTATACATAAAGTAAAAGTAAAAGGAGAAACAACATTCCAATCACAGTGGCAACTTACATGATAAGCAACTGAGAAAATCACAATCCAGAGGAAGACATCAATGGACTAACCAAGTATGTACATCAAACTTGTACAATACTTAACAAAATAATATTGTAAAAGGGTTAGTTATAAGGAAAAGAACAAACCTTCCAAAAATTAGGAAGGCCAATTAATCAATCAAATAAGAAATTAACCAAAAGAATAAATAGGGTATGAAAATGTTGGTACCATGAGGCTTCAACGGCACTTACTACACAAAATTTGATAGTTTGTTTGAGACAAACCAAAAGCTTAAGAAATAAGAACCATTAAACTTAAAAGTTGGTCCGATATCCATCCTTCAACATCTACCTGATTCCAAAGTCCCACTACCGCCATTTCCAATCCGTGACGTGTTCTTTATCCCTTCCCTTCCTCCTTTCTGTATCCTACAACCTATTTATTTAGGATTTCTTTTGTACAGTTATTTTTCCAATTTGCTTCAAATCTACTTTCCTATTCTTCCATCCATCTCTCTTCTTCTTTTTCCAAATGATTTCTCGTTGGTTTCATCCTTTAATGATTTCAATTCCTTTCTCCTTGTCTGTTCACAACATCTGATGTCCAATTCTGATCTTTAGATTTTTTTTATCTTTTTAAGAATTCTAATATTTATTTAAAAAGAACTGATTGGGACGCAACACCTTAATGATCATTGACCACACTACTAATTTTCAAAAACTAAAAAAACAAAGAAATTAAATCTTATATGGAAAGGGAAATGTATAAAACATTAAAACCATCGAAAAGGGCATTG
This sequence comes from Stephania japonica, assembly GCA_039657345.1. NCBI lineage: Eukaryota > Viridiplantae > Streptophyta > Magnoliopsida > Ranunculales > Menispermaceae > Stephania > Stephania japonica. The sequence continues at coordinate 35,868,744 of CM077564.1, read as the reverse complement.
GATATGTTGATATAAACGATAATTAGAAAAGGCAAAATATATTTTTTGGTCCTTGAACTTTGAGTCTTTTATGTTTTTAGTCCTTGAACTTTTATTAGTGTACATTTGGTCCCTTAATTTTCATTGTTGTACATTTGGTCCCTGAACTTTTGAATTTTTATGCATTTGGTCCCTAAACTTTGAGTTTTTTATGTTTTTGGGGTAAATTAAAATTTTTTTTTCAACTTTCTTTGGTCGATGTAAGTCGCCTGGCTTAGTAATATAAACCATTTTACTCTTCTTGACTAGTCACACGCACTTTTGTTACTCGCGTTGGCGGAATTTAACACTTTAAATGATTGAGGACTAAATGTAGACCTTTGTTAAAGTTCAAGGACCAAATGTGTAGTAATAAAAGTTCAGGGACCAAAAGTATAAAAAACACAAAGTTCAGGAACCAAATGATAGGTTTTGCCATTAGAAAATGAACAAGAAAAGGCAAAATGACCTTCCATCAGGCATGTTAATGAACTGTGCCAAAAACGGAAGGTGATCAGGACAAAATTGAGCTGGAAATCTAAGGGTCTATGTTGACTTTAGAGCAACTCTATTTATAATTTGGTGTCGGACGAAAGCAATGAAAGAGTCATGGAACTACATAGAACAAAAAACACATAAAAGGAAATATATATATATATATATATAAAGAAGAAAATTCAAATATTCTGCATACCAAGTTTTTTTCAAAAAAAAAAAAGTATATCAGATCCATTATCTATCATCTCTCAAACAAAGTAGGAAAAACATTCCTAAAATTTGGGAAATTACAACAACATAGCCTCAATCCCAAATTAGTTGTGGTCAGCTACATGAATCAAACTCTTCTACTGCGCTCCATTTCGTGCAGTAGATGGCGTGCAAAAAATAAAGTTCTAGGTTTGGGAAAATAAAGTTCAAAAATAAATTGTCACATACAAATTTTCGATTACCCATCAAAGTAATGTGAAATCCATAATAGCGATTTTTGTTTCGAAATGAGTATAAAAAGTAGAAAATAATAATAAAAATTAGAAAAAATCGGCGGACGCTACACTCCAAGGAACATATTCAAACCGATCCGATCACAATTCACTTGAGAAAGATCAGACGGTTTTCCATTACACTAAGCCAGATTGGATCAGAACTCTCAAAGTCCAAACAAAACAAACGCATTTATTTTTGTTTTTCTGATGAGAGACTGATTAAGTAATCACATCCAAATTCTTCAAAGGAAATGAACATTGTCGAATTCGAAAACGCTTCACGGATCTACAAACCATGGCACTCCAAATCAGAGAAAATCCAAAACCACCAACAGTGCAAACCAATACAACACGACAACAACAAACTTCTCGTGCGCGATCACACCGAGAACGAACAACAAAACACAACAACTGCGACGCAAGACCAACAGCTCTAAACAACTGATCCAGATCTCACCGTTTAGTCAAGCTCTCCGCCTCCTCATCAGTCACCTGTCCTCCAAACAGCACTTTGCTGATCTCATCAGAAGGCTACAAAACAAACAAACAAACAAACAAACAAACCCTAAGCGATCAAGCGATCAAGCAATCACTCAAAACCTCAAAAGCATCCACCATTTCTCGCCGCAAAAACACCGACCTGGTGCGACCGGGCCGCCGGACGAGCGCCTGACGCGGCAGAGTCCGACGGAGTGGACTCCGAGACCGGCTTCTCCGGCCACGTCAGCAGATCTGCCGTCGAAGTGTGAGGTTTCCTCACTGGAGTACTTCTCTCCATTTCTTCCTCTCTCTCTCTCTCTCTCTCTCTCTCTCTCAAACAAACGCAGCGTTGAAGAAGCAAAAATAGAGATCACACCCACAAGCCTATTTTCTCTCTCAAACAAACGCAGCGTTGAAGAAGCAAAGATAGAGATCACACCGACAAGCCTATTTAAGTGAGTTGCTTTTGTTGTTTGTTCTCTGTTTTAGCTTCGCTTCTTGGCTTGGTGGCTTGGTTTTCTCTGCTCTGCTCTCTCTCTCGAACCAAAAACGCAAAAAAAAAAAAATTGTCCCTACTGAATTTAAAGAGAAAATCGGCTTTACTATATTTTTAAACTTTGTTCGTACCAATACGGATTGGGATTTAATGGTGTTTTCAGACTGATCTTGTAGTCCGGTGTTTTGTTTAGCTAAACGTCTCTTGGTATGTGGTGTAGGAATGTAATGGGTGTGGGAGTGGTGGAAAACTGGGATTGGTGTCTCGTCATTGGTATGCGACAACTGGGGAGTATGAGATCGTGGAGAAATTTAAAAATTTTTGAAGACGAAAAGCGCCTGATTGGATGCATACCGTATGAAGCGACGCTAATTCGAACTAACATTCAAAAATTAATGGTTTTCTTGCTTTCAGAAAAAACCAATGGTACTTTCTAAAAAAAAAAATTAATGGTTTCCTCAAAAAAAAAAAAAGAAAAATAATAATGTTAATGTGGAATTGTGAATGGTTGACTAAAACCGATTAATCTTAATGATAAGAGACTCTCATTTGAGGTTGGAGAGCCCTAATGTAAATTAATCAATGTAATTGACAAAAGTTACAATGTGAGAAATTAACAAGGTGAGATTTGTTAATGTTGAGAAGTTAATGTTAATAATATTTACCAACAATATTAAGTTAAGTGGACAAAAGATTAAAAGTGAAGAGAGCAAAAGAGAAAAAAATATATCAATTTTGTCTATGTGACGTGTTATCATTAGTAGACATTATCAACATTAGTTACCCAACATTAACAAATTCCCTCCCAAAAACTAACATATTTTGGGCATCAAGATTGAACATCGACCCACACGATTGTTACATGATTCATCTCGAGAGATGTGCATGTACATTACGAGATGTATTGTATGACAATTTGAGTAGATCGATGTGTTTAAAGTATATTACTCTAGTAACTTCCATGGGTAAGGACAACGAAAAAAAAGGACGAAGAATTCTTTGACTTTACTCAAATCGATTACTTGTGTTGGATCAATTGTCCTTCAATAATCATTATGATTGTGGTTTTCTTGACGAATTGAATTACTTGAAATGAAATTCAATTTTGGTTGAGCAATTTTCGCGTACATAAGTAGTCGTTATGTGACTGTTAAGTGAGCGATTTTTCAGTATTTTAGATTTTAAATGTTTGGTACTCGGTGCATACGAGAGACTCTTCAAAAACAAATATAGAGAAAACAGAAATCGAAAAAAGAAAAAAAAAAAAATGAGTGTAAAAAAGAGAGGTTTGGTCCGAAAAATAGGCCGGGTAGCGGTCATGATTGGAGAGTGAGTGTGTGGGAACTGCTTTAATTTGCTTCTTTTATTGGCAACGCACGTGGAGGGGGTGACTTTGCACGTGACGTCCACCACACCCTCTTCTACACTTTTGGGACAAAGGGAAGACCGAATCTATTCTGCTTTTGCCATTATCTCGTAACTTTTATTTTTATTTGTATTTTATTTTTTTTGGTACATCGTGCCTTTTATTTTTGTGTTGCATTATGGGCACGTTAGTTTTTACGAGTTTGCGTATGCTTTATAGAATCAATATTATATGTCAAAACATTATGTTGAGTTCGACTCTCATTTAAGTTAAAGAAAAAATCACTATTATACTATTCACTAACACACAACTCTCGCCATCGCCCTCACCTTGCACTATGTGCAGTGTTCACCCACATTTGTTCTTCATCTCTCACAAACACCGCTCCTTGTGACTCGTAAGGTATGGTCAATTTGCCTTAATTTTTGAAATTTTAAGACGAAATGACAGGATTATGCAATGGAAGATTTTGCAAGAGAACAATGTATTTTTTGACATTTTTTGTGATTTTTTAAGTTTTCTTGAAACGAAAGTTCACAAGGCCAGACCCTAGGTCCTCTAAGTATAAGTCACGCGTTGAGGCGCACCCCACTTAAATTTAATCTATTGGTTAATCCAAAAAGAATTTGATGGTTGTTGTTTGGCCCACCCGCAACTATATACGTCAGTACGTGGATCTTACTAGTATTAACATTGTTCCCACCTTAGCCACTATTAACTTACAGGTGTAAGGATTTGCTTCGATAGGTCTAGGTACCATTTAGGGAGAGAACACACTAAGTACTTCTCTATGAAGTCACACTTAACTGAAGTGAGATTATATTTCGGCCTACACATTTCTAACTATAAGTAACATTATTACTAAATAACGAATAATTAAGTAATTTATTTTTGATAACTAAATAGTCGAGATATCTCTTAAAGATAAGATAGTATCTCCCCCATTAGATAACCTCTTGGTTTGACTCAATCCAAAAGTCTCAAGAGTCTTATGGTATATAATCACCTATTTTTTATCATCACCTATTTGTGATTAGATACGTACCTCTTCGCAATGGGAGGATAATGAGAGTTCTCTTTGTTAGTGTTTTGTAAAACTTTTAGACTGTAGAACTATAGCCTAGCCAAATATCATATAGGGAAAGAGGTATGCTTCTGCCAATATATCTTTAATTTTTCTAATATGATTATTTCTTCACCATCAACCTCTACTTAATTTGGACCAAAATCTCATTAAGGTGCATTGGCTCCTCATTAGTTGACTCCCCACCAAGATACCTCATCATATGATTTGTCATTGCTATCATCTCAAGGGGAAACGACTCAAGGAACACGTGATTATTGACAAACATGTATTGTTCGATCCTAGCTGAATCATCGACTTTGATATCACTTGTTCGTCCTGTCTGCGCCTGTATTCATTGATCCGTGTATCTCACTAGTACCAATATTGTCTCCACCTTCAACTTATAAATGTGAGGTTTTACTCTAAAAGGCTTTAGTACTATTTAGGGAGAGATCCACATTTAATTAAGTACTTCTTTATGAAGTCACACTTAACTGATGTGAGACTATATTTTAGTCTATACATCTCCAACATTTGCTAACCAAGTTTTAACAAAGAGGTTCAAATTCAGAGGGACAACATTGAACCTCAAAGAAATGTCTCAACCTACGACATTGAACCTTACAAACATCTTAAAGTGAACCATAAACTCAACTAGAGATAAAAATTAAGAAATGAATTAATGACTACAAATCGCACCAACTCGGACCAATTTGTGCAAATCTCACTTCAACGACTCGAGGGATGCGAAACGAGCCGGGGTGTCGAAAAACCCCGAAAACGTGTTCAACGGGTGACGTCGTGAGGGGTGTCGTTGTGACGACCCTTCCCTGACCTAGGGTCAAGTCGCCCGGCCCAATACCGTTACATAGACCCGATACCCGAACCAGGCCCAAATAACGGCTTGGTATGCCTAAATAAACCTGCGGAACAATTATTCTAACAAGATATATGATAATATGAGTGTAAAAGTTAATCATAATAAAATCATATAATCATGTATATAATAATAAGATCTATAATCTTAAATATTTAAAAGTCTCATACAACTTCATAATAATAATAAAAAGGTTCAAAACTACCCATTACTAATTCTGAAGCTATAACCCACGTACGAGGTTTACAAAACGATTAATAATAATGATAGACTAGTATTATATGAGTCTCACATATGAATGCACTTCAAGATAAATCATTTCCCTTACCTTTCTTGTCTATTGTGCTGGTAGAGGGACTTGTGGGGTAGAGTGGGGTGAGCTAAAGAACCAACGATGCTCAATAAGAAGAAAGATTCGCTCAAACATTAAATATGCAAGTACTACCTAGTACTCATGCAAATTCTACATGACATCCAATCCATACGCATAACACAACATGTAATAACCGAATAGATGTAAATCATAACAACATTATAAGCATATTTATCGAACACATAATTCGATACAATTAAAGATATGGGTCATACTCATTGTAATTATAAAAATGAATTCATATTCCAAGAAGAATAAATAACTAATATTTTCATTTCCAAATTTGTCATCCAATAATCTTCGGATCAATATTTCATGTCGTATCCCATTCACATTACTATACATAAACCTAACAATTTTACATCACATTTGATAAACATTCATTTATGTCATGCATAATAATATTCATCATTATTCATTTATAAATTTACAGATGACATACAAATAAAGTCAAATGAAAGATTTAAATAAAATGCGATAGATATAAATATTAATATAAGTCGTTGTTCCATTCAATGCGAACTAGACATTGGTAAGGATCCGGTGACCGAATCATCTATTTTCGAATTGGTACAATAATCAATGGAAACGCAATGTCCGTTACGCCCTCAAGATAATCGCACCAAAACAATGATAGATTCATCCAAGCCGTCACCGCTACACGTCTCAAAGAATCATCAAGTAGCAAAGGATGGAACTCCAAACCCTTACCCTCGAATAATTCACCTTATGCATTCAATTAGTCACGCAAACCCTCGGTGGTTAACTACCACACACTCTGGGGTGTCGTCCAAGATATAGACCACTTGCTAATTTGGCCCGCGGTGGAACTCCACACACTCTGGGGCACCGAATAACATAAAAGGCAAAACAATGTATTCACAATTCCATAGATAATAGAGATCCAAACCAATATCACGACGCAACCTATTCCCAAGTCGTTACATTCAAAACATGCATTCCTAATTATCTAATAATCAAGCCATATTTAATGCATGAGCGAAGCTCCCCACTTACCTGGACCCGTCGCGATGCCTATACTGACTCTTTGCGCGTTTGGGGTCCCACGTGAACCGCCTCGCGAATCTATGCAATTTATACAATTTTATATAAGACTATATAAGTATTTTACTAATTTAAAGTTGAGTATTTCAATTATTAATTTATATTTGGGGACCCCAAATGGTGTGGGACCCATGTGATGTGCCGTTTAAGGGCTTTGTCGAGGGTGGGACCCGTCGTCGAGTCCCTCGAAGTGCATGTGTACGCCTCCGATGAAGTCGTAGGGGGCTGGGACATTTCAGCCCCTCATTTTACTATTCCAAGGACATTTTAGTCCCTGGTCAACTAATTTGATTGACCGGTCAACTGGTCCACCAGTTGACCGGTCAACTGACCAGTTGACCAAACTGTCAACAAGGGGAGCACGGGCTCCCCCTTGTTGGAGCCGTGAAGGGGATGGGCCCCTCCGCCCCTCCGGCCTCCGGCGTGGACTACGCCGGGGGGCCTCCGGCGGTTGGCAAGAGGGCCACCGCCCCCTGTCCGGCTGCCGTCGAGGCGGAGGAAGGGTGGCAACCACCCCTTTCCTCCCCTCTCCATGGTTTATATGGGGTGGGGAAAGAGGAGCCTCCTAGTGGGGCTCCCATCCCCTTCTCCAGCGAGGATGGGGCTCCCTTGTGGGCCCCCACCGCCCACAGCAGCGGCGGCGGCAACGGTGAGGCCGCCGCCCTTGCCTTGATGATGCCACTACCACCAAACCAAAGAAGAAAAGAAGAAAAAGAAAAGAAAAGAAAAGAAAAAGAAAGAAAAACCACCAAAAGATTTGCCTCCCCCTTGGTTGTTCAAGCCTCCTCTTCTTCTCCTCCCTCTCCAAGTTTAGGGTTTCAACTCAAAAGAGGCTACAAACCTATAAAAGGTTTATATAGGTAGGGTTTTAAAATAGGGTTGTTCACAATTTCACCCCAAATTACGTAAATACCCCTATGGGCCCAATTTCCTCGTTAAGCCTATTCCAATTATTTTCACTTAGTCCAAATCCAAATCTTGTTAATATTAATTTTGTGTAACAATTTGATTTGTTCACATACTTTAATATAAAATTAATAAAAAACCTTTAAAATAGGTCGGAGAATATTTGGGTCGTTACAGTCGTGGAGCCTGTAAACCATGATGCCAGTCGCGGTGTTCAGAACAGAAGAGGTTGGGAAATTAACGCTTTATACGATGCCGCCATGGTTTTCCCTACGGCGTGAGTCATGGCGTCTGGAACAGTGTTTGTAAAAATGGGACGTTTTGATCGACGTCGCCAGGTATTTTTCTTACGGCGTGACACTATTCACAGTAATAAAATTTTGAAATTTTATGAAAACTTTGGGATTTATCTCAGATAGCCATATGGGTTTGAATATGACCCAATACCCGGTGAATTGACCCAAAATACAGAAAAAATGGATAAAATTATGGAAAATGGGGAAAATGGAATGGAAATGAAAATAAAACTCTAACGCAACTAAACTGTATTATAATGATTATCAGGTGTCTAGGAAACTGGTGATAAGCTTATGGGGTCAGTTTCGGAACGTTCGAGAGTTACGCACACGAGGTTTCATGTGTGTACCGGGAGTACAGTGAGTAAAACCAATGGAACTTCCATATTATTTCATTTGTGCATTTACTTAGCTATTATCTTTATTGTTGTGCAATTGGAATAGTTATTGTTATGTTATATCCTGTTTTGAAACTCTATTCTATTTGAGTGGTCCAAGGGCAAGTTAATCAACGTGATCCTTCGAAGTTGCGAGTTAAGTTGGTGAATAAACCAGGGACCATGGTTAAGCTGGTGCATAAACCAGAGGCTAGAAGGTTAAACTGGTGAACAAACCAGAAGCTAGTGATTGGGATCCACGATATGGTTTGAGGTTCTATACGGAATGAGAATTACTTCACTACGTTGTTAAGGAGTTCCTATTCACGTGGATGGTTAGGATGATGTGAGTTGGTCATATCCTAAACTCTAGGCTTGGAAAGGGTAGTTTATTCCTCGACTCAAACGATTGTTTCACTAAGTGGGGACTACTTGCACCTATCCTTTTTTTATTTGGAAACTCATTTATTGTTGATATCTCTGTAATTCATTATCATGATGTTTCCATACTCTTTGTGATATTTACGCATGAAGCTTGATTAGCCGTTTATTTGTGTAACGACCCTAAAATTCTAACATGTGCCACGTGTCAATCTAGGTTGTAAGTGGGCCCTCCGTCGTGATACAAGTCATCAAATTCTTGGTCGTCGACGCCGTGGTACGTTAGTTTTGTGTGGTATTTGTATTATATTGTATTTCTCTAATAAATTTTAATGTTACAAACATGTGAGGACGTTTGCGTGCGAGTGTTGGTATTACGAGGTAAGGTTTAGTAGTCCAGGGGATAAACTTAACTAAAAACACTGACAAAACACAAATCAATAAAATAATAGATGTGTTAGTACGTGTTTTCAACCAAGTGCGCGCGATGGCGAGTCGTGGCGCGATTCGAGTTCAGCAACACTAGGGCTAAGTTGAAGATGACCAAGTGTGGAGCTCAAGTCACCAAATAAAGTCACATATGGAGTGTTAGAGTTGGTGGGACAACTTATAAGAGGATGTTTAGATTTGCTTCGAGATGCGTGCAAATAAGTGGATGAGGAGAGGGGTATATAAACCCAAACCCTTTTACTTTTTCTCTCTCTTCCTCTCATTTTCTCTCCTTTTCTTCTCTTGCTCTCCAAGAGAAACCAAGTGGCTGGTGGTGGAAGTCACCGGAGTGGCACCAGCGAGTCGACGACGAGGCGATCCAAGGTGAGATTTGAAACCTCCTCGTCATTTCCTACGCATTGGTGTATGTTTCGTTTGCGTTCGTCACAACGAAATTTGGACACCACGTCGAGATTTCGGATTCGATCAAAGCTTGACGTTTTGGTGATCCTCGCGACGATCAACACTAGTTTTGTAAATGTGGTTTTCAATTTGGTTGAGTTTTTAGGGATTTGGCGAGTTTTCAAAGATTTTTAAGTTGTTGATTGGTTTTGAATTGATTTTCGACAATTTCGAACATTTTTGGAATAGTCTAAGGCCATGGTTGAACCGGCGTTGAGTTCCCTAACATGTTGGGATAAAATCGACTCATGGTGGTGCAGGCCGGGGGGATGGGAATGGCAGCCCTTCAAAAGGCAGCGCCGACAAGGGGAAACCCCACGACGCCACAACGGCGCTCGGAATTTAAATTTTGCCTAAAAATTTGGGACTTCTCATAACAAATTGGGGGCCTCCCGGGTACCTAAACGAGTCCAAATACGACCAAATAATTGGAAAATTGACCCGAATACACAATGAAAATAAATAAGAAAAATTAGGTAAAATTGATGGAAAATCACAACAAATTGTATTATCAGGATTATTTGTACACGAGACTTCGTAAGGACGAGTCGGAGTCCGCGAGAGTGCGATTAGCTTGGATTGGAGGTAAGTAAACCAGTGAGGAACACTACAATTATTTTTTGAACTTTAAATTTATTATTGATATTGTTCAATGCTATCTTGAAATTTCATTCTCTTGAGTTGTCCGAGGGCAAGTGAGTCAAGCGTAATCCTTGCGAGAATTTTGGGCCTTCTGAGTTTATATGCTAAAGGTTTACGGCTGGAGATGCGCGATTTTGTTTGTGGATATATATACGGGGTGAGAATTCTCCACCGAATTGCTGGGAACTTTGCATTTGCGTGGGAGTTTTAGAGGAGAATATGTCCTCGGCTCAAACGACTTACGAGACTACTTGCACCTCTTTTTTGCATTTTGGGACACTCAATTTTAATTGCTCATTCATTTATATACAGTTTTTATAAATTCATGCACTATCTGTCCTTTTTTTCTATCTGCATGAATTTGACTACTTGATTTATTTATTTCGAAATGTTGTATTTATTGTTCCTGCTTAGCGTTACTTACCTGGGCTCGTCATTCTTGTGTTTGACCGAGTACAGATCCACAATCCAGTAAGGGAAAGACTCCACTAATAGGGGACTTGATCTGAGGATACGTGGCATCTCTTCCTTGTTGTTCTTAGGTGATTACTTGATGTAGTATTTACTTATTTCATTTTGAGAACATGGAGATCATAGGTTCGAGAAATTGATGGATATGTATGACTATTTAATAATCTCTGTTGATTCATGTTGTGGTTGATTATGTTTACGGGGTTTCCATGCCCTGCATTTGTTCTAACTTAGTGTTTTGAAGTTATTGATTAGTTTGAGTTTATTCTCTTCCGCTATATCTTTGATAATTTGCTAATTAATTAACTTCACTTTTAAATACTTAATAAATGGTTAAATGGTAAGGATAAGCTTACTAGGCTTGCCCAACTCAGCGGGACTAGCTCGGGGGTTCGCGCAGGTCTTAACCAGACGGTGCCCAATTCTAGGATTGTAGAATTTGGGGTCGTCACAATTTGACATTGAAATTATATTGAGACTATATTTGGTTATTACTATTTTACTTCTATACTCACCGTCATTTTTTTGACGGTGGGTGCAGACTCATCGTATCACAGGATTAAGAAGAGAAAATGACCAGCAATAGGCGATTGAAGTGAAGGACTCTTAGATATCAAAGTTCGCTTGTTGGGTAGGTTTCCTGTATTATATGTATATGTTTTGAAAACATGGGATATGGGATTGTGAAAAAGATTTGGGTATGTATACTATGTTGTATCTCCTCCAACTTAATGTTGGTATAGATATGAGGGTTTCCACATGCTAGGGTGTCCTAACTAGTGTCTTAGGAGTATTTATATTGGTTGGAGTTAGTTTGCTTCAGCTATACTTTGATAAATTGCATAACTTAGTAATATATAATAACTCAACTTAAATAATATGATAAATGGATAGGAGTAGGGAAGGCTGACTAGGTTTACATAGATTGCATGGGTGTTGACTCAAGGTCTGCGTAAGTCTAGGTCGAGCGGAGCCCAAATTTAGGGTTGTGGAATTTGGGGCTGTTACAGTTGGTATCAGAGCTAGTTATGCCTCTGGGGTAAAATAAACGATAATAACTGTGACGGCCCAAGTTTTCAAACCTGAACTGGGGCCCGCCCAGCCTAGGCTTACGTAAAACCACGACCCCATTTCGACGAGTCACGTAAGCCTAGTCAGCCTTACCGTACCATTTAACATCGATTAGTGAGCTAATATTATCAAGTGGAAGCAACAATGTTCAAACTAATCGAAGAATCACAACCATAAAAGAATAAGACATTCTAGAGTGTGAAAACCCCGCATCTGTATATCATCATAAATGATCAGTCAGAGGAGAACAACCTAATATATATACATGCCCAGAATCTCTCACATACCTAAACCCATGTTCCAAAACTACATATATATATATGCAATAATACAAAAATCACCTACTCAGCTAAGTGGAAGGACGTGCTCTAATATCCCCAAAGCAAATCCCTAAGCTCCGGTGCCTTCCCCTTGTTGGACTGTGGATCTGCACTCCGTCAAACACATGAATGACGAGCCCAGGTAAGTAACGCCAAGCAGAATAATAATACAACATTTCGAAATAAATAAACATCAGTCCACATTCATGTTGATAGAAAGAAAGGAATATGAAACGCATGAAATGCATAAGACTACAAATAGATCAATCGAAATGTGAGTGTCCGAGTTACGAAATGGAATTGCAAGGAGTCCCAACAACAGTCGTTGAGTCAAGGTAAAACCCTCAAGACTCGGGTTCAGGACGAGAATACAGCCTACCAGCCCTAACCCTTGCCACTATAAGATATTCATATACCGGGATAAGAGCTCCCAGCGTACACTCAACCAGGAGATATCAACAGCATCTAGATAAGAGCTCATATCACAAATAAAGTAACCATGACCCTTTGTTAATGGATCACTCAACCAAAAGAGATTCCAACAAATATGATGATAAATAGCGCAATAACAACAAATTAAAGCTCAAGAAATAACTATATAAGTTCTCACTGGTTTACTTACCTGTAATCCAACTATTACGCATTCAACGAACCCTTGACACATCTCCTATGACCTCCCGTGTCCCGTCAATGTTCAAAACCCCTATAATACATTTAAATCGAAATTTCCCTTAATCCTTATTCTATCCAAATTTTCATAATTCCATTCGTTCACCCATTTAGGTCGATTACCCAGGTATTAGGTCGTATTATGACCAGTAGAATACCTGAGAGATCCCCGAAAGTTTCCAAAAAATTTGCAAAATTTTGTTTCTATGAACAGTAACACGCCGCCGAGACGTCATGGGGTCCAATGAACTGGATGGCGTCTTCACAACGTGTAGACAATACTTCACTGTCCAACACGTACGTGAGTTATGTCATAACCTTATTGGTTGTGGTGGCGTCCTCACGGCGTGTTCCCCTCTGAGGCACTGCCCAATACGTACGTGGGTGACGTCGTGCATTAGAACGTCCACGTCATCTCCACGACGTCTGAACCAGAACGCCCACACCTCGACACACGTCACGGTGCTTCGAGCCTACCCAAACTTCGATAACACATCCAACACAACGCCAAATCACCCTCGGCTGGATTCAAAACCCGACCATACCACCGATTTCTCGAAATCATCCAAAATTCAATAAAAATACCCAAAATTCAGAAAAATTCCCAAACATTAAAACCACTTCACAAATCATGTTTTGATCGTCCATTTCACTCATAATCCATCAAAACATTTATAAAAACCAAATTCCCCAATTCGTTGTCCAAATTTATCGCGACAAAAACCAATGAAAACATTACCAAAACACAAACAATCACGTGGGGAATCGAACTCTCACCTTAGAATTCATGATTGATCGCTCCCGTGGTGTCAAACTATGTCAAAACCCCCGAAAACCACACGTTCTCATGTTATCTAATCGAAGAAGAAAGAGATATGAGAGATAGGTGAGAGAGAAGGTGGTAATGGGGTTTATATACCCCCTCACTCCCATTTCCTACACGGATCTCGAGACAGATCCAATGACCACTATTTGGTCCATCCACCAACCATGTCACATATTTGTGATTACAATACGTGACACAATTTCTTGTTCAAGCTTTTTTTGCACAATACTCGCGTTTCTGGACTCGTTTCAAACATCAAACTTGTTCGTCGCGTCCCCCCAAACGTATTGAACGCCCTTTACACTTTTAATTATTATTTAATTTATATTTTGTCAGTGTTTTTAATTCAATTAAGTCCCCCGGACTACTGATTACCCGATCAACGTTCTCCCGAAACCTTGTTATTTCACGTCTCTTTCGAGCTAAACCATACCCCGTACCAACGCTCATACTCAAACGTCCTCACACGTTTGGGACATTGAAATTATACATTCGAGTAATACAATATAGTATAAAACACCGAACACAAATAACATACCTCGGCATCGACGACCGAGAATTGGACTTTGTATCACAGAAAATGGGCTCACGTACGACCTAAATTGACACGTGGCACAAGTTATAATTTAGGGTCATTACAATACTGCTATTACAGGTGGTATCAGAGTGGTATTCTTTGACTTTGGGCATAAAATTAATAGGTAATACCAGCGTTGTAGTTGGTATACGAGTTATGTTTTGTAACCTGGGATAAAGGTTACAGTTGGTTTCAATGTCATGTTCTTTGATTCTAGAGTTAAATAAATGGTGATACCAATATTACAGTTGATGTTAGAGCATATTTTATGACTCTAAGGTGAATGTTACAAGTGGTATTAGGTTATAATTGGTATCGGGGTTTAAGTTCTATAAACCTGAGATCAAAAAAATTTGATATCACTGTTACAAGTGTTATTAGGATTATGTTTTGCGATTTTGAGGTTAAATTAATTGAGATACCAATGTTGTAAATGGTAATACAGAGAAAAGGTTTACAACTCTGAGGTTCGAATAATTGTGATAGTGATGTCACAGTTAATATCATAACTAAGGGGAGGAGCCTAGGGAATGGTGTGAAGGTTACTTTGTGACCTGATATCAATGTTATAGTGGATATCTAGTAGAGCCTAAAGTTGTAAAATTTGACCCATAATTGAAACACAACCAGCGTAAGACACAAATCTGCGGAAGTTAGGACAATGGTTGAACTTAGAGTGGAACCCTATAATCATGACTTAAAACTTAGTTGGGAAGTAAGAGGAGAGTTAGAAAATTTAAATCTAGACTATGAGCTATTTGATGTGTTGTATATACTATTGTTATTGTAGCTATAGTCTGATCATGGATATGCTTTCGTGGTAGATAGTAATGGCCGATCAGCTAGGGCCCAGTGGTGGTGATGGCAGTAATTCGAATAATTATCAGTGAAAGCTAGAGGAAATATATCAGAGGGTTACGTTGCAGGGTTATTAGTTGGAGGAAATTCTGCTATTTATGAGGGCACAGGCCATAGAGATAGCTCATATTGCTGCAACACTGGTTACTTAGAGGTAGGGTAGTCAGAGTACGCCTAGGGATACGAGTATCAGGGCCCCACCGGTGTGAGACAAGGGAATATCCAGGGTAGTGGATATATGGAGTTTGATTTGAAAGTAACTACATCGACAGTGGAGGTGTCCAGAGTGACAGTTCCTTCTGTTCCAACGACTACTATCGTTAGGTGATCAGCTCAAGGAGCACAGGTCAGACAACATTAGCCGTACAGTACCCAGGGTGGTGGTAGTAGATTACGGGGAGAAAGATTGTGTTACCGTTGCAGACATCGGGACACATTACTGTGGACTGTCCTTTGAGGCTAAAAGTACTGCAATATAATCCTCAATTGCAAAGGTGGGAGGAACTACATGACGTTATAGATCCGAGTGCAGAGCAGACGCTAGACTCGGGGGCAGGTAAGATTTATATTTTTGCCTCTGGCCATTTCTTTATATATGATTGCGGGGATCTGTATTTTTTTAGTCTGACATGAAGAGACTCTGGGAGAGTCTAGGTTGGTATTGACTAACAGCGAGTAAGATATAATAGTGACTTTATATGAATCAGAAATGAGAATGGACTCCAGGGGGAGTCAGAGTGGAAATGGTAAGTAGATTTCAAGGGAAGTCAGAGATTGAAATTGACTTTAGGTAAGTTAGTTATGGAAATGACTCTGTGTGAGTCAATGGTTAAAAGTACTCAAGGTGAGTAATGGTGAGGAAATTTTGGGTAAATAAATCCTTCAAAGAATCACATATAGTTATTACGTTTAACGACTCTAGGTGAGTCAACTTTCAAAGAGTGAAGGGGCGGTACCTTTAAGTTTAAAAGATTTTATGCCTTTGAAAGAGTCACTATCTATGTTCAATGACTCTAGGTGGGTTAATATTTCGAAGTGATGAATCAGGCTATGTGTCAAGACTCAGGGAAGTCTATACTTTAGGTGGGTTCGTAAATTCAGGTGGGATAAAAAATTTTGGTCTAAGTGGGCTATATGATGGTTACGGGTGCGGTGATATTTTCACTACCGTAATTACACGGATTTTGAACGTGTCTAAACTCGCAGTTTAGAGATTGCTAGTACCACCACAATTTGAGTTAAATCGTACTCTGCGGTATGGGACACATCATAAACTATTTGTGAGGGTTTGTTTAGGTCCATTATCTGTTTGGGAAGTCAGGTTGTTTGCTAGGTGCTGCAATCTGATCAATTTGGAACCCTCAGATACCTTTGTGCTAGGTGCACATGTATTTTATGCTAAACCGATATTTGCTACAAAAAGATTCTAGGTGAATCTGTAACCATGGACTAGAGAAGCTATTTGTATGATACCAGTTATAGAAGTTTGGTTTCATTTGTTCACGTTGGTACGGGGACACGTGAATGAAGGTGAAGGGATTAGTTAAACAGTTGTTCCATACTATATGAGTTTGCTAAGATTTCACTCGAGTTAATTTTAATTTCGATGACGAAATTCTTATTAGTTAGGAAGACTGTAACGATCCAAAAAATATAATGTGTTTATATGGCTTGGTGTAGTACCTATTATTACTCGTGTTTGTGTGTAATGGCGATGACGTCACTATACGAGTAAGATTCGGCTCGAAAAACGTAATGAACGGGCGGTTAGGCGAATGAGGTATGGGTACACGGTGCCGAGGAAATGATAATTGTAGGCGACCGGCAAATAAAATACACTAAATAATTAACCCGAGAAGTCATTGGTATTCTATTCGTGTGCGACAGGGTGAGTTGTGGTGCGATTTGGAGGCGAAAACATAGTTGGGAACGCGACATAGCACGTGGAGTCACCTAGGCGAGTCACACAGCTATGTCACCTGAGCTGTGACGGCTGAAGCGGTGGAAGCGGTTAGGTGATTTGGAGAGCGATGGATAAGCTTCGAGATACGTGTTTGCGTGTAGATGAGGAGATAAATATATAAACTTTTCTCTCTCCTCTCAATGTTTCATTCACTCTCTTCTCTCATCTCTCATTTCTCTCCTGGACATGAGGGTTTCAGTTGATTCGGGAGCTCACGATAACGCGAAAATATGGTGAACACTCTAGTGGAGGTAAGATCTAGACTCCTTGTGTTGTTCTCGATGTTTTGATATGGGTTTCGATAGGTTTTGGTGGAACGTTGGAATTCGGTTGGTGGGAGTTTTTGGTGTTTTTGGTGGTGTTGGATTGGTAAGGCCGTCCCGAAAAGTTTGGGGTAGCCTCGGAATGCGGCGATACGAACCAGGGTGTCGAAAAACCCCGAAAACATTTTCAGCAAGTGACGCCGCGAGGGATACCGTGGAGCTTGTAAGCCACGACATTAGTCACGACATCTAGAACAAAAAGGTTGGGGAATTTACGCTTTATACGATGCCGCCAGGGTTTTTCCCCACGACGTAAGTCACAACGTCTGGAACAGTGTTTGTAAAAATGGGAAGTTTTTATCGACGCTGTCAGATATTTTTCTCACGACGTGGTTTACAGCATGACACTGTTCACAATAATAAAATTTTGAAAATTTATGAAAACTTTGGGATTTATCTTGGATAGCCATATGGGTTCAAATATGACCCAGTACACAGGGAATTGACTCAAAATACAAAAAAAAATGGATAACATTATAAGGGCCCGTTATTTATTAACGCCGTTATTTTAATTAATTTCAGATTAGGATGCCAGCTCGGACGACACGTGGACGCCGCAGATAGACTAGGCATGACCTGGACCTAAGGACTAACTGTGTACTGTTGTTTTTCTTGAATTCGGTAATGTATTAATATTTCCATTATTGTATTGATGTATTATCCATCACCGGTGTGTAGATGTAGTACTTGTCGAGCGAGTTTGAGCGCCGAGGTTTTGTGTCGTAGAACACACCAACGCGAGGGCACGGTAGCTGTGAGGCTGGGCATTGGGGTTAGACTAGATTAGATCATAACAACATGACTATGGTGGAGGATTTGATTGATTGAATTTAAATATAACCTTAGGCTAAGTGAATAAATTAGGGTATACAAAGTGTGGGACCGCCTTGGGAAACGTGTCGAACGCGGGGCACGGGGTGCCGGGTAGTCGGGAAGTTAGTGTGACCCAAGTTACCATTGTATGGAATTTATTTGAGGGCTTGGATATGTTGTATGGGTTAAATCAATTGAAATTAATCAAGTCCTATAGTTTGAACTGAATAAATCAGTACCCTTTGGATTGTTCTCGAGATTTACAACAGGCCAAAACAAGACATATAGTGTCATGATAAGGTGTCCAGGAATTGGGTGACACAGGCTTGACCAAGGCCGTCCGATCAACCTCGAGATGCGTGTGAACGCCAAATTAGAACCCAACATATAAATACCACCGATCGTGTGACATGCAAACCCAAAACCATTTCTCCACCAAGATTTCAGATTTATGGGAGATAAATCCCTGTTAGGAAGGCAAAGGAATGTTTGGAGACGGGAATTGGGAGCTAAACCACAAAATTTAAGGTATTTTACTAACAAATTCTTTTATTTCTTCGTGGAAACTAAATGTGGTTGGGTATGTGAGGTTTAGATGAATTTTTTATTATTCATCTCGGTTTTTGATTGATTTATTGCTATTGAGGATTAGTTTGATGAATTACGTGAGTTTGAATTGAGTTTGTGGAAAATTGAGAGAATTTGGTAATTTCGAAATTTTAACATGCACACTTTCGATTCTCTGTTTTGGGTGGAAATTCGGGTTTAATCGGTGTTTTGGAGAGCAATTTGATGTTATTGAGGTGTGTGTGTTATTGTGGGATGTTTGTAATGAGTTTAGGAACCAGAAAAACCATAAATTCGTTTCTGGAAATTCTGGACAGTGTGCAATTAGTGCGCTAGGTGAT
This sequence comes from Stephania japonica, assembly GCA_039657345.1. NCBI lineage: Eukaryota > Viridiplantae > Streptophyta > Magnoliopsida > Ranunculales > Menispermaceae > Stephania > Stephania japonica. The sequence goes on along the minus strand of CM077564.1, from coordinate 35,849,728 downwards.
GAACACTAGCACGCTAATCACGCTGGGAAGATGATGAACAGTGCCAAAGATCAATTAGCACGCTAATTGATCTGATTAGCACGCTAATAACCCTTAAACTTTAAATTAAAATATGAAATCGAGCCTAACTGATTATAAAACCAATTAATTGACCAATAAACCCCGGAATTAGATCTTAGGAGTCACGAGACAGTAGTTGGAGTCGGGGACTAGTCAGGGGGTTGGACCGGGGGTATTTTCGAGATTTTTTAGCGCGGTTTGAGGTACATAAAACCCAACTGAACACCACTACTGCATTTACTTATTGTTATTTAATTTGAGCTGTAAAGTATTGATAATCTACGAGTCCATTCTTATTGGGACAGTTGAGTTTTCTTGTCTATGTATCCGGGGAATGTGTGGTCACTTGCTAGGTGTGTGGTCTAGGACACAGTCGTAGGGTCGATGGTGTAGGCCACGACAGGGCTCCTGGTCCTCAGTACACATCTTGGATAGCTGGTTCACCCCCATTTTTGTATACTCTGTGTTTATATTCATGCGATGTGTTTTAAGCAGTTGTCTGCATTTTCCTTCTTTCCACATGATTATTTAACACCATTTATTGATTTCCATTTACTTTCCTTAAATTATGATGCACGGTGGTTTTCCTTGGGAGTTTACTTACTGGGCTCGTCATCTGCCTTTTGTGATGGCTGAGCGCAGATCCTAGTACTAGCAGGGGTAAGGAGATTCTTGGCGATTACATCTGACTTACCTACATCGAGGCCGGCTGGTACGTTTGTAGCTAGCTATATTTTTGATATTTTGTATTATATTTTGGGGTTAGGAGACTATATTCCACACCTGTACCTATATATATAACTGTTATAGTGGATTGCCTATATGTACAGTATTGTCGGGATTTTCCACTATAAAATGAATCAGTAAACTTTATACTCTCATTTTAGTGACAAAGACTTCTGCTATTATTTATTATAAATGTTAATTAGCTTATTGCTAAACCTAAAACTATATGTAAACTAACAAATAAATTGATAAGACACGTCAAGTTGTTAGACGAGTGAGGAGAATGAGTGACGTGGCAGAAGCTTCAGGTGATAAGGCAGGGAAATAGCTGACCATAGAGCGGCCTCGGAATTAGGGGCTGTCACAAAAATTATGGAAAATGGAACAGAAATGAAAATAAAACACTAATGCAACTAAACTATACTATAATGCTTATCAGGTGTCTAGGAGACTGGTGATAAGCTTGCGGGGTCAGTTTGGGAACGTTCGAGAGTTACGCTGTAACAACCCTCAAATTTAACTTGACTCATGTTGCACTTGTCAAGGCCGTGAACCGACTACGTGATACTGAACTGTATTTCGAACTTCGAAAGTCGACACCGAAGTAATTTTATGATTCTTTGATGTGTGTATTAGTATTTTAGTCTAATATGAGTCTCGAGCCATTCGGACGAATATTAGTCTGAATGAGGCTTCGCCTAGGTAAACGGGGGACAATAACATGGTAAAAAGACAAATAAATAAATTTTTATATAATTTAAATAATTATTTATCGAGACATGACGAGACTACGCGCGCGACAAGAGTCATTGCAGGGAAAAATGGACCGAGGAGCATCATTGGAACTCGGGAAGTCGGTTAACTAAATAACGCTCAGACTAGGATGTAGGAACCAATATGGGCTTGTTAAGGTAACGCAGCCCAAAGTGAGAGAACCCTCGGATTTTCCACGAGATGCATGTTTGAGTGGAGATTAAAACAAAGAGCCTATAAATAAGACCCACCTCCACTTTCCCAATCCACTATTCACTCATCACACACACCTGATCCTTCCACCCTCTCTCACCACCGCCTTCTCCTCCTCCCTCTCTGGTCGAGAAAGTCACCGATCTGTGTGACCGAGGTTGCTCTCCGATCGCCGAAGCTAAGTCCTACTCTCTCTCTCTCTCGCACATACTGTCTCACTGTTTTCTTTTTGGATTTTCTTAAGGAGGTGTCCTGCTCAGCTGGGGGTGGTGATTGTTAACCGGAGATGACCCTAGAGTCTTCGGAGCCTCCGAACACCTCTCCCTAGCGGTGGATGTGGAATGTTTTGAGTTTTATTTTGAATTGTTGTTGCTATTGTTTTGTGGGTTATTTAGTGTGTTGCTGTGTTTGACCACTGCTCTAGCGACCAGCGTCGGTCGGGGGTGACCTTTGGTGGTCCACCAGCACCTCCACGTCCCCCAAAAAAATGGTAAAAAAATAATACAAGGCGTGAACCTATGCTGTCCGATGCTTTGTTCTGTTGACTGTTGGCCGCTGCTCCGCAGCATTGCGCCACCGTCGCCGACCGTCGTGACCTGGGGTACGTTGGGGACACTTTCACAAACCTGTAGGTGCTTCCCAATTCCTAGAGCGGTCTATATACCAGCAATTGTGGTGCAATCTTGTAAACTATCTCGTTGTGTTACTTTATTTGAACGTCTCACTGTCTCGCCAGAAACTGCCCCTAGGGGCAGCGCCACCGTTGACCATCGTGACCAGGGGTTGACAGGGACCACGCTACACACATGTTGGTGTCTCGCAACCCTGGAGTGGTCCATAACAGTGAAGGTAGAGAAGAGATGTGGAGTTTAATCAATTTTCTTTATTGTTGTTGTCATCTCGTGTGATTTCGACGTCAAAATTGGTAATCGTATATATGGTGGGTATACAATCGGGTTAAGGGGTTTTCTGGCAACCCAATGCCGTGGTGACTCCTCCCCAATGTCGAACACCATCAACATGTTACTACAATAGTTTTCGGCCTTAGTTATGTCTCGAGGACATGTTGTGTTGGGTTTTCTTTCATGTAATGAAGAGCTCACGACATGAATACATGATTAAATTATTTGAATTCATGCATACGTGAGAACATATATGTGTCGAGTACGATATTGGTTTTGTATATGCGTGTGTTTTTGGTTTGGGTTCATGATGAGTGTGGTTATGATTTGGTGTATATGTTTTGTTTACATGTGGGGAAATGGTTATGATGTCGAGGTCACGCCCCCGGTCCTCGAGGCTATGGCGTAACCCATATACAACTGAGCCGAGCCTATGATTTATGAGAAGGCTTATATGCGTTATGGTTGTCAATGTTGGGATATCGTAGTCATGGTCATTGTTATGATTTTCAAATCCGAGAGAGTATTCATTTTTCTATTGAAATGTCGAGTTGTTCAAGTCTTAAAACATTGGGAAAATGCTAAGGTATCAACCTGTGGCTAGATAATGACTCGACCAAATAACAAGAGTTTTCCAAACTTGTCAGGTAGCGGGAAACTCAAGGATACGTGTTAGGATTCATGAGAGTATGTTCGCGGGTTACGATTAGTCAGGTAAGTACACATGTGCTTTGTATGTGTGTACATTAGTAGGCCAGTAAGGAAATATCATGTGATTTATACAACCTCTATTTATTGTTATTGTTGAATTGATTTCTTACTTGATATTCCATTATATATTGTTGGTTGTGTGTTCTTGGCATGAGTGTGTGTCTCGAAGGTATCATGTGGTCTCGTACTAGTTGGGACAACGAGGGTGTCTCCTGCAGGGGTAACTGACCACCCCTAGCGTTGTGTGTACTGGGTACTGGATTCGAGAGGTGTTGCAATGCCTCTCGATTTCAAGCTGCGGTAGTGTTGCGACATTGCCCAGGGAGATCTTGCGAGACCTTTGCCGTATTGCTGTGAAATTAGACCACTCATGGGCCTCTTTTGATTCTTAGAACATGCAAACTTCGATTGCTATCTATCAGTTTGTTTATCATGCACTTTGATTTATTTATATTCCTGCCATTCAATTAATGCATGATATTTGGACTATCTTGTTGTTAAATCATAAATTATTGCTACATTCTTCTGGCACTACTTTCGATTTCTTCAGTTACTCACCGTCTAGTTTGTGACGGCGGGTGCAGATAAGATGGAGAGCAGCAAGGCAAGGGGCCCTACCTAGGCGATTTACTTTGAGGACTTAGCGGCTGGAGCTGGGAGATCATTAGAGTAGATTTACTATTTGCTTATTTGTATGTCGTTTATATACATGTTTTTGAGTTATGAAACTTGGAATTTCGATGAGATTGATATCATGTATCTACGCATATCGGATTGTACATGAATACTCGAGGTTTTTTCCACATTTATAGATTCTTGAATTTCCCTTTGATTGAGTTATTTCACATACTATAGTTTGATTACTTTTCCGCTGCGTTAACTTGCAATAACTCTTTCATAAATTATACAACTTAAACGAACAGAGACTGACTAGGCTCGTCAGGTTTGCCGAGTTTCGACTCAGGACTTACACGGGTCTAGGTCGGGTGTACCCAATTACACGGAAAAATTGGGGTCGTCACATACGCACACGAGGTTTCGTGTTGTACCGGGAGTAGAGTAAAACCAATGGAACTTTAATATTATTTCATTTGTGCATTTACTTGGTTATTATCCTTGTTGTTGTGCACTTGAAATAGTTATTGTTTTGTTACATCTTGTTTTGGAACTCTATTTTATTTGAGTGGTCCAAGGGCAAGTTAGTCAACGTGATCCTTGGAAGTTGCGAGTTAAGCTTGTGAATAAACTAAAGACAATGGTTAAGCTGGTGCATAAACCAGAGGCCAAAAGGTTAAGCTGGTGAACAAACCAGAGGTTAGTAATTGGGATGCACGATATGGTTTGAGGTCATATACGGAATGTGAATTACTTCCCTAGATTGCTGAGGAGTTCCTATTTGCGTGGATGGTTAGGATGATGTGAGTTAGTCATATCCTAAACTCTGAGCTTGGAATGGGTAGCTTATTCCTCGGTTCAAACGACTGTTTCACTAAGTCGAGAATACTTGCACCTATCCTTTGTTTATTTAGACACTCATTTATTGTTGATATCTCCGTAATTCATTATCATGTTATTTCCATACTCTTTGTGATATTTATGCATGATGCTTAATTAACCGTTTATTTAACATTGAAATTATATTGAGACTCAATTTGGTTATTACTATTTTACTTATGTACTTACTGTCCTTTTTAAGACGATAGGGCAGGCTCATCGTATCGCAGGATTGAGAAGGGAAAAGGACCAGTAGCAATAGGCGGTTGAGGTGAAGAACTCTTAGAGATCAAAGCTCGCTTATTGGGTAGGTTTCCTGTATTATATGCATATGTTTTGAAAACATAGGATATGGGTTTGTGAGAAAGATTTGGGTATGTATACTATGTTGTATCTCCTCCGACTTAATGTTATATATATGAGGGTTTCCACATACTAGGGTGTCTTAACTAATGTCTTAGGAGTATATATATTGGTTGGAGTTAGTTTGCTTCCGCTATACTTTGATAAATTGCATAACTCACTAATATATAATAACTCAACTTAAATAATATAATAAATGGATATGAGCTGGGAAGGCTAACTAGGTTTACATAGATTGCATGGGTGTTGACTCAGGGTTTTCATAAGTCTAGGAGGAGCGGAGCCCAAATTTAGGGTTTTAGAATTTGGGGTCGTTACAGACTAGGCCTGCGTCGACTTCGCAAGTATGGACTTGGGTGTCCACGTAGGTTTAGGTCGGGCGGGGCCCAGTTTTTATGGGGAACTGGGGCCGTCACAAACCAAGTGGGAAAATGTTAGATATGGTTTATTTTAATTAATAACTTATTATTACCTAATATATTAAAATATATTATTAAGTGGTTTTATGGTCTTTTCAAGTAGAGTTGGTTATTAACAGTTGATAGAACCGTTTATAACCAACTTCACCTATCTGTTAAAGTCCCGACCTTCGCAGTGAAATATAGGTGTTCTTTTGGGCAAAAAGTTATCCATCAAATCAACACCATCAAGACTAAAGAAGGTTGAAGACTTTCTAATGGGAATGTCTTGTAAGTCTCTATGATCTTTATTATTGATTTAGTATGAAGAGATATATGGGATCTTGGTTTTCAATTTAGCCATCACACGACACTAAACAAAACTTTTCCTATCAATACAACTAATATATGGTGACAAACTGACAATAACGTAACTTGAACTACGACTCATTGACTCTATACTAATCTAGGATATTCTCAACAACAATTTACTAGAAGCCTTCACCCAAGTGATACCATTATAAAGTACCTCAAACATAAACAAAAAAACTAAACCTGTGTCGGAATAAGAAGGTTGCACATATACCAAAGCATCTATAGTGAGATAGCAGATGCATCACTTGTGAAATGGCAAGATTTGGAGCATTCGCGAGTTCGACTCCCACTTAATTAAGTCAAAAAAAGAAGAATATTGCACATATAACATCCATGAAATATCTGCCAAAGCATATTTGGCAAGATGGTAAGTGTTACCACCCCAATAAGCTGGATATGAGCATGCTGGGCTGGGCAGCATGATAACTCAGCAGATGACCGAGTCTCGGTGGACTCGGGAGGTTTCGGTGAACTCCAAAGTTGGATTGTGGTTTAGTGCATGACTCGTGCCTAAGTGGGCAAGCCTTGGCAAGGGCAAGGCTTGGTGTGGCACGGGCAAGGCTTGGCAAGGCTGGGCCAGGCCAAGGCAAAACGAGGCCAGGCCAAGGCAAGGCCAGGCCAGGCCAAAGCAAGGCAAGGCAAGGCGAGGCTAGGCCAAGGCAAGGCAAGGCAAGGCAAGGCGAGGCACGGGCAAGGCTGGGCAAGGCCAGGCCAAGGCAAGGCAAGGCACGGGCAAGGCTGGGTAAGGCCAGGCCAAGGCAAGGCAAGGCACGGGCAAGGCTGGGCAAGGTCAGGCCAAGGCAAGGCAAGGTAAGGCAAGGCATGGGCAAGGCCAGGCCAAGCCAAGGCACGGGCAAGGCTGGGCAAGGCAAGGCAAGGGAAGGCAAGGCAAGGCAAGGGCAAGGCAAGACAAGGCAGGCCAAGGCAAGGCCAGGCCAAGGCCAAGGCAAGGCCAAGGCAAGACCTGGGCACAACAGTTGACTTTCCTTGACTCGGGCATTGACCCTGGTCAAAGTACGCTTGTTCTCATTTTGGGATGTCTCCTATTGGAGCTGAGGAAACGGCTTAACATCTACTATAAGGGGAGGTGGGCTCTCTCCTAGGGGTGGCATGGGCAACAGTGACAAAGAAGGCCCTCGAGCACGCCTTGGGCACCATGCCAAGGCGAAGACCCACGGACCATGGTCGGCCACCCCGAGCCGGTGGGACTCGACCCCCAGCCCCGGCTTAGCACCCAACGTGCCTGGACACGGCCAGGCACCACGAGACGCAGTCCCTGTCCCTTAGAGAAGCATGAACCACGTCCCTTGAAACGTGGAAGACCAAGTCGAGGTAGTTGGGGAACTACCTTGGTCATGGCCGGGCCATGACCAAGCCACATCCAGGCTTGTCCCGAATACATGGAGCATGTGCTAACTGACCCTTTAATGGAGGCGGTTACGGAACCAGGTGACAGCAAGGGAACAAGGCAGTTCGGCAACTGCCTTGACCACTAAGAGAGTGGCGATTCACCAGGTCTATGGTTTGATGAACACTGGACATGTGTCCTAGTTGGTTATGTAACTACCTAATGACTAGTCTATAAAGCCAAGGGCTCTGAGCTTAGGGAAGCACATAGTTCCACAGTTGTAATTCCAATTGAGAGCTAGTAAATGTTTCCTTGTTGCCTATTGCTTGCTGTCCCTTTAATTCGAGTATTGGTGTGCTGAACTAAGGTGGACCTTAGGCACCGCAAGTTCAATTGAGAGAAAAATTTCATAGTGAAAAACCCCTCTTTCATTGGTCCTGTAACAATTGGTATCAGAGCCTCGTTTGGAGACAATGGCGACCCGAGCAACAAACGATCTAGGTGAGAGGGTGTCTCACCTAGAGCATGTGATAGCAACGATGGCCACTCCGGCGGAATTGGCGGAGTCTTCAACTACGTTCCGACGTATTGAAGCCTTGGAAATTTTGGTGGCTTCCTTGGTGACTAGGGGAACAAGAGGCCATGATTGCTATGTGGGAATCAAGATTTGAGGAGCTTGTAGCAGATGTGCGGTCGATGGGAGAACTTACCACCGAAACAGCCTCGACAATGGCTGTGGAGGTGAGCTTACTCAAGCGAGCTGTGGGCGGAACCTCGGAGGGTGCTGTTGCGGCAAAGCCCCGAACAAAGGTGTCGGAACCAAAGAAATTCTCTGGCAAGCGGAGTGCAAAGGAGCTTGAGAATTTCATTTGGGACATGGAGTAGTACTTTGCTACTGTTGGCACGGAGGAGAATCAGAAAATCATCTTGACCCCGATGTACCTTGAGGGTGATGTGAAACTTTGGTGGAGAACCAAAGTGGATGATGATGCGGCTGCGGGGAGGCCCAAAATTGTAGATTGGGAGGTGCTCAAGTGGGAATTGAAGGATCAATTCCTTCCTACCAATGCGGCTTGGCAAGCGCGGGAGGCTTTGCGCAAGCTCAAACAGACGGGATCGGTGCGTGACTATGTGAAGGAGTTTTCCTCCCTTCTGCTGGACATCAAAAACATGTTGGAGGAAGACAAACTCTTCAATTTCACAACGGGATTGCAGTCTTGGGCTCAAGCTGAGCTAAGGAGGCAAGGAGTGAAGGACTTGCCTGGTGCAATTGCGGCTGCTGATAGTCTTGTGGACTTCAAGACTAGTTCCTCCCCGAGCGAAGGGAAGAACAAGGAGAAGAAGCCGTACAAGAAGCACCAGAAGAAGGGAGAAAAGAAGCCTTTTCCTCCTAAGCCGGCGAGCTCGAAACCAGCACCTAAAGCAGACCCGAAGCCCTCATCAAGTTCCTCAGGTAAGGGCTGTTTTATTTGTAATGGCCCTCACAGGGCACGAGACTGCCCAAAGAAGGAGAAACTTTCGGCCTTGATCGCGGAGGATGATGGCCAGCCCCGAATGAACCCATTGCAGCTGCTGAATGCAATTCAGCAAGCTAAGACGAGCCCTTCGGAAGGGCTAATGTACGTGGATGCTGAGGTGAACCAGAGACGAGTATTGGCGATGGTGGATTCGGGAGCTACTCACTCATTCGTGGCAGACCATATGGTGGGAAAATTGGGACTGGATCTCGTTGAGAACTCCAGTCGAATGAAGGTAGTGAATTCGTAGGCAAAGCGAATTCAAGGTATGGCCACTGATGTGAATATGACGGTTGGATCTTGGGAGGGAAAGATCAACCTAATGGCTGTTCCCTTGGATGATTTCGATGTCATCAAAGGGAATGACTTTTTGCACTTGGGGAGCATTGCATTGATGCCGTTCTTGAAAGGACTATTCGTGATGAACAAGTCCCACCCTTGTTTTGTCCCTGCGACTAACACAATTGCAGGAAAGGAGAAGACGAAGCTATCTAATCTTTCGGCCATTCAGGTGAAAGATGGACTGAGGAAGGGAGAACCCACATTCCTAGCAGCCTTGGTGGAGACCAAGGCAAGAACGACATCAAAGATCCCTGGTGTAGTCGCGGAAGTGCTAGAGGACTTCGGAGACGTGATGCCGACAGAGTTGCCAAAGCAATTACCCCCAAAAAGGAAAATTGACCATGAGATTGAGCTGATCCCTGGCTCAAAACCCCCAGCACAAGCCCCGTACAGAATGGCTCCAAAGGAGTTGGAGGAGCTAAGGAAACAGTTGCAAGACTTGTTGGATGGTGGATTCATTCAGCCATCCAAGGCCCCTTACGGAGCACCAGTCCTATTCCAGCGCAAGCACGATGGTTCTCTTCAGATTTGCGTGGACTACAGGGCACTAAACAAGTTGACGGTGAAGAACAAGTACCCTATTCCACTTGTGGCAGACTTGTTCGATCGATTATCTGGTGCGGCCTACTTTACAAAGCTGGACTTGAGGTCGTGGTACTATCAAGTTCGGATTGCAGCTGGTGACATTCCAAAGACAACCATGGTGACTAGGTATGGTTCGTTTGAGTACTTAGTCATGCCATTTGGCTTGACAAATGCCCCTGCTACATTCTGTAATTTAATGAATGATGTATTGAGGGAATTCATTGATAGATTTATCGTTGTTTACCTTGACGACATAGTGATTTACAGTAAGAACCTCCATGATCATGTGGATCACTTACGGATGGTTCTGACTACCTTGAGGGCTAACCATTTGTATGTAAAGAGGGAGAAATGTGAGTTTGTTGTGCAAACAATTTCTTTCTTTGGTCATGTTGTAGGCCAGGGTAAATTGCAAATGGATCGAGAGAAGGTGTGGGATATCATGGAATGGCCAAACCCCACGAAGGTCTCGGAGTTGCGATCGTTCTTGGGGTTGGCAAATTACTATTGGCAGTTCGTGGAGGGCTACTCACGGAAGGTGGCGCCACTAACAGACTTGTTAAAAAAAGATCGAGCTTGGGCATGGACGGATCGATGCAACCAAGCTATGGCGGATTTGAGGCAGGTCATTGCCTCTGAACCAGTGCTGGGACTACCAAACTTCGAACTACCGTTCGAGGTGCATACAGACGCTTCAGATAGGGCATTGGGGCAGTGCTTGTCCAGGAGGGACACCCCATTGCCTTCGAAAGCAGGAAACTGAAGGATGCGGAGCAGAGGTACCCGACTCACGAGAAGGAAATGCTAGCTGTGATTCATGCTCTCCATCTTTGGAGGCATTACTTGATGGGAACCAGTTTTGTGGTGCGGACAAACAATGCAGCAATCACCTACTTCATGAGCCAGAAAAAGCTCAACCAGAAGCAGGTGAGATGGTTGGATTTCCTTGCAGAATTCGATATACAATTCGAACACAAGCCTGGTAGGCTCAATTCAGTTCCAGATACACTCAGTTGTAAGGTGGTGGGCTGAGATGGCAGCAGCAGTGGTGAGGCTGGAAGGTGAATTCTTGCCTCGTATCAAGGAGGAGACCGGCAAAGATCCTACTTGTAAGAAGTTGCTAAAGCTAGTAGCGGAGGGAGTCACTCGGAGGTTCTGGTGTGATGACTCTATGCCAAAGGAGGACGCCCTTATGTCCCTAGTACAGGTGGATTAAGGCGGCTACTCTTGAAGGAGACACACGATGCTCGGTGGAGTGGGCATCCGAGCATGGAGCGCACCTATGCCATCTTATCACGTTCCTACTTTTGGCCGAAGATGGAGGAGGACGTGGATCAGTATGTACGGACTTGTCTTGTATGCCAAAAGGACAAGACGGAGAGAAGGAAGGCACCAGGGTTGCTGGAGCCTCTACCCATACCAGAGAGGCCCTTTCACAGCATCTCTATGGATTTCATCACTGGTCTTCCTGATGTGTAGGGAATGACCAGCGTACTGGTGGTGGTCGATCGATTCTCAAAGTATGCTACATTCATAAATGCTTCGAAGAATTGTGATGCAGACATGACGGCGGAGTTGTTCTTAAAACATGTGGCGAAGTATTGGGGCATCCCAGAGGACATCATCAGTGATCGAGACGCTCGGTTCACTGGACGATTTTAGGTTGCCTTATTCAATCTGATGGGATCAGAATTGAAATTTTCAACAGCAAACCATCCTCAAACAGACGGGCAGATGGAGAGAATCAATGCTTTGCTGGAGGACTATCTCAGGCATTATGTGAATGCCAGTCAGACGAATTGGGTGGATTTACTTGATACAGCCCAATTTTATTACAATCTGCACAAAAGCTCAGCCACGGAGCTGAGTCCATTCGAGGTGGCGACAGGACAACAACCGGCTACTCCACATGAAGTAAGTCAAAGTCGATGGGGTCGAGCCCTGCGGCATATCGGTTTGCAAGGAACAAGCAGGAACTGAGGGAGGCAGCTCATGACAGTTTGGCCAAAGCTGTCAGGAGAATGAAGAAGTATGCTGACCAGCACAGACGACCCTTAGAGTTCCAGGAAGGAGATCTCGTCTTGTTGAAGCTTACTCCTCAGATATTGAAGAAATTCAACGAGAAGGAGACACACAAGGGCCTGGTTCAGCGATACGAAGGACCATTTGAGGTGGTCAACCGAGTGGGGAAGGTAGCTTATCGCCTAAAGCTACCAGAAAGGTTGAAGATATACCCTACATTTCATGTAAGCTATCTCAAACCTTTCCATTCAGATCAGGAGGATCCAAGGCGGAGTGAAGGCAGACGAGCTCCACCCTTGATACGGAAGGAATTTACAGGGGAGATCGAGCAGATTCTAAACCACGAGGTACGTGGGCAAAGTAAGAAAAAATAGGCGGATTTTCTACTTAATCAAGTGGGTTGATGTGGAGGAACCTACTTGGGAGCGGGATACTACCCTATGGCAGTTTGAGAATGAGATTTCGGACTACCAGAAGCGGCAAGAACCGAGCAGTTCGATGAGGGCATCGAACATTTCGGTCGGGGGAGGTTTGTTACCACCCCAATAAGCTGGATATGAGCATGCTGGGCTGGGCAGCATGATAACTCAGCAAATGACCGAGTCTCGGTGGACTCGGGAGGTTTCGGTGAACTCCAAAGTCGGATTGGGGTTTAGTGCATGGCTCGTGCCTAAGCGGGCAAGCCTTGGCAAGGGCAATGTAACGACCCTAAAAATTTAACCTATGCAACGTGTCAAAATAGGTGATACGTGGGCCCACGCCGTGGTACAGTCATCAATTCTCGGACGTCGACGCCGAGGTATGTTAGCTTTGTATGATGTTTGTATTATATTATATTCCATTTGTGCAATTTTAAGTTTTTAACGGGTAAAGGCGTTGTGTACGAGCGTTGGTAGTTCGGGGAACAAATTAATTAGAAACACTGACAAAAAAATTAAATAAATAATAATTAAAAGGTTGTAAAGTCCGTTTGTTACGTCGGTACGTCTGTGGTGACGCGACGAACAAAGTTAGTACTATGAGTCGGATGCGAGAATACCCGAGGAAAACTTTGAGTATTGTTTGAAATAGATGAGAACAAAGGACCAAAAGTCAACTAAGTCACCCAAGTAAGTTATTAAAGTTGGTAGGTAAAATTGTGAAAAGACCAAAAGGGCAATAAAGTGGTAAAGGGTATGTATAAGGGTGAGGGGTATTTTGGTCATTTGACCAAAATACCCCAATTTCATCACACTGTCGTCACCACAATCATCATTTTCGATCAAAAATTTGGGAGGAAGAGAGGAATCGACCGAGAGAAGAGATCAAGGAGAGGAAGGTTGCGATTCGCGGAGAGCGTGGACGCGACGTCGAGGCAAAATCGAGGTAAGAAGTTATAGATTTCGTTGTGGTGTGTCGTTGTGGTGGTTTTCGAAATTTGTTGTCGAGGTTGTCGTTGAAGAGATTGTCGATTTAAATGGTGAAAATGGTGGTGATGATGATGGTGAAGTGAATGTTGAGTGTTGGTGTTGTGTTGTTGTTGTTTGTCAAAAAAAAAAAAAAAGAGAGACGTCTCTGTTTTTCTTTGGAATTTCCAAAGAAAACAAGCAGAGGAAGATGAAGACCGGGCTTGACTCGGGTCTGACCCGAGTGGACCGGGTTTGACCCGGTCAAACCCGGTTTGACCTGTCAGACCCGACCCGCGACCCACATATTATTTTATTAATAAAATATATATATATATTTATTTCAATTACATATATTAAAATTGATTTTAATTGAAATAAATTCAAGAAAAATAGGAAAAATTCAGGAAGAATTCTAGAAAATTCTAGAAAATTATATTTTCATCAAATAAAGAGAAATTTGGGAATTTCTAAGAAAAGTGAAATATTCAAATTTTTTTTACGGGACGTTTTGTCGGGGTTTTTCGCCTTGGAAAACGTGAGATTTGGCAAAAATAGCTAGAAATTTGAAAAAATCATAGGAAATTGAGGAAATTGATATAAATTGCGTTATCAGGATTATTGTGCACACGGGGACCGTAAGGGGCGTGTCGGAGTCCGTGTTAGCGCGAATTAACTTGGATCGAGGTAAGTAAACCAGTGAGGAACACTACAGTTATTTCTTGAGCTTTAAATTATTTATTGATGTTGTTTCAATCCTTTTTGATATTCCATTCCTTTGAGTTGTCCTAAGGCAAGTGTGTCAAGCGTGATCCTTGCGTGAATTCGGGCTCGCGGTGTATTATACCGGAGTTTACTACTGGGGATACGTGATTAGTTGTAATGACATGTACGGGGTGAGAGTTCTCCACCAGATTTTTGGGGACTCGCACTCGCGTAGGGGTCTTAGAGGAGATTCTCGTCCTCGACTCCTAGCCTTTGAGGAGATTTTGTCCTCGGCTTAACGACTTTAATTGGTCGGGACCACTTGTGCCTTTCCCTTATATTCCGGGACACTAAATTTCGATTGCTTATTTATATATTCACAGTCTTTATATATTCATGCGCTCCTTATACTTTTCTTTTTATCTGCATGAATTGACTGCTCATTTATTTAAATTCGAAATACTGTAATTATTGTTGTTCCTGCTTGGCGTTACTTACCTGGACTCGTCATTCTTGTGTTTGACCGAGTGCAGATCCGGAGTGCAGCAAAGGAAAGGCCGTGCAGTTAGGTGATATACTTTGAGCGGCCCTCCTCTGCTGATATAGGTGACATATTTTTGTTGTATTAGCTACTTATATTGTTTTTGTACATGGGGTAATGGGTTGAGAGATCTTTTTGGATATTAAGACTTGGATGATACTCTCCTTGCTTTACATGATATATATGATATACGGGGTTCCCACACCCTAGGTTTTTGTCCTAACTTAGAGATTTTGAAGTTGATTTATTAGCTGAGATTAATTGCTTCCGCTTATTACTTTGATAACTCGTTAATTAATTGACTTCACTTTTAAATGCTTAATAAATGATTGAATGGTAAGGATAGGCTCACTGGCCCCGCGCGACTCGTCGGGATTGGCTCGGGGGTTCGCGCGGGTCCAGGCCCGGCGGCGCCCGATTCTAGGGTTGTGAAATTTGGGGCCGTCACAGTTGGTATCAGAGCATAAAGGTTGAATAAAATACTTTGGAATTTAAATTACAATCCACTAAGACATTGGAAAGCGAAAGTTAGGTAGTTGTTGAACTTAGAGTGGAACCCTATGAACCTAACTTAAGTCTTAGTTGGGAAGTGAGGAGATGTTGGGAAAACTAAAATTTGACTATATGAGCTATTTGATTGTAATGTATTATACTATTATCGATAGCTATATAGTGATTGAGAACTCGCGTTTGTTGCGGGTTGTGATCGCCGATCAACTCGAGACCCACCGTGAAGGTTCGAGAGGTGTTCAAGTAAGGCGGATGCTTGGAAGCGTAACATGAGGGTTACCAAATGCAAGCCCAAGGACTATACTGAGTTTAAGAAAAAAAAAAAAAGGTTCAATCATGAGTAATTCTCGCCTTTAATTTTGAACATGAAGAGGTCGAGTTCCGATCGGTGTAGAAACAGAGAGACACGATCGGGGACGAGTGTCGATAAGGCATAATGACACGAACAGCTCGATATGTCTGAATCAAGGTCTTAAAGAAGAGCGTACTATGAGTGCGGACAACTAAGCCACTTCATCAGTTCTTGCCCACGACTAGGCTGAGGGCAGCCATAGAGCCGGGAGTAGGTTCATGCCATTGCCGCACCAGATACAATTGCCACACGGTACCTGATTGAGGGTACAATTTACATTTGCAGTCGATTTATGTATACCATGTTTGATTCCGGTTCTACTGTTTCTTTTATTTCGGGTCGTATGGTTGACGAGTTAGGGTTGAGACCTATTCGATTAGAGAGACCCTTGATCCTTAGCACGGCTGCTGGGGACAAGATTTACCCGAATTTAGTGTGTGTAGACTGTCCGGTAGAGATAGAGGGACACACCTTACCTGCAGACCTAAGAGTGTTGGAGTTCCTAGAGTTCGATGCACTACTTGGCATGGATTGGTTGGGTGCTTATCATGCACATATTCACTGCTACGGTAAGAGGATCACGTTTCAGATTCTTGGACACCTGGAGTTTAGCTTTCAGGGGACTTCGACTAATTTACCGATCACAAGGGGTAGAGTCGCCACTAGCGTAGATGTAGAGACATTCGCTGGCGTGTTGAGTACGACAGGCCGAGTAGAGACTAGGTTAGAGGATGTGCCAGTAGTATGCGAGTTCCCTGATGTTTTTCCAGCAGAGTTACCAGGCTTGCCACCACCTAGGGAGATAGATTTCATCGTTGACTTGGTCCCAGGGACTAAACCCATTTCTATTCCTCCGTATCGCATGGCTCCGAGAGAGCTAGATGAACTGAGAGGACAACTTGACGAGTTGTTGGAGTTAGGTTTTATTCGGCCGAGTATGTCGCCTTGGGGAGCACCGGTATTGTTTGTGAAGAAGAAAGACGGCAGCTTAAGATTATGCATCGACTACAAACAGTTGAACAAGGCGACGGTGAAGAACAAGTATCCACTTCCTCGCATCGACGATTTATTCGGCCAATTGACAGGTTCGCAGTGTTTCTCGAAGATTGATTTGAGATCCGGGTACCATCAACTGAGGATTAGAGCAGAGGACATGGAGAAGACTGCATTTCGCACACGATATGGGCACTACCAGTTTACAGTAATGTCGTTTGGATTGACTAACGCCCCAGCGATGTTCATGGATTTGATGCATCGAGTGTTGAGACAGTACTTGGACAGATTTGTCATTGTGTTCATCGACGATATCTTGATATATTCCAAGACTCGCGAGGAGCACGAAGAGCACCTTAGGTTGGTTTTGCGGACACTGCGAGAGCATCGATTATTCGCTAAGTTTAGTAAGTGTGAGTTTTGGTTGACAGAGGTAGGATTCCTAGGTCACATTGTTGGGACCGACGGAGTGTCAGTGGACCCCGCTAAGGTCAGGGCGGTTAGCGATTGGCCGACACCGAGATCAGCATCAGATATCCGCAGCTTTCTGGGCTTGGCAGGTTATTATCGGCGTTTTGTACAGGATTTCTCGAGGATCGTGGCACCGATGACGCAGTTGACGAAGAAAGATGTCAAATTTCAGTGGAACGATGACTGTGAGCAGGCGTTCAGGACATTGAAGGAACGACTGACTACCGCACCAGTTTTGGTTTTGCCCGAGTCAGGGAAGGGTTTTGAGGTGAACACCGATGCTTCTAAGATTGGTTTGGGTTGTGTTCTGATGCAGAAGGGTAAAGTGATTGCCTATGCGTCCCGACAGTTGAAGATTCATGAGAAGAATTACCCTACTCACGACTTGGAGTTGGCGGCGGTGGTTTTTGCATTGAAGATTTGGCGCCACTATCTCTACGGAGAGAGATTTGTCCTATTTACTGACCACAAAAGTTTGAAGTACCTCTTCACACAAAAAGAATTGAACATGCGACAGAGGCGATGGCTTGAGTTCTTGAAGGACTATGATTTCTCATTGGAGTACCACCCGGGGAAGGCTAATGTTGTTGCAGACGCATTGAGCCGTAGAGGGTCAGACTCGGATGTTGTTACCTGCCACATGACGCACGATTACAGTTTCCTCGAGGCGGTTGAGAGGATTTGTACCGAGGACATTCCAACCGATACTAAAGTAATGATATGCGGGCAGATAAGGACTCAGACAATGTCAATACAGAGCGTACTCGAGGGTCAGCAAATAGACGAGCAGTATCAAAAGTTTTTAGAGCTGGCGCAGAGTTCAGATCATCCAGATTGGAGTCAGTCGACAGACTCATGCTTGAGATTTAGAGGACGACTGTGGATTCCATCAGTGGCTGAGTTACGCGATGAGATACTTCATGAGGCACACCGCTCACGATTTACGGTTCATCCGGGTAGGACTAAGATGTATGCAGAGGTGCGTCGTCTCTTCTGGTGGCCAGGGATGAAGACCGATGTGGCTAATTTTATTAGAGGGTGTGATATTTGTCAGCGTGTTAAGGCTGAGCATCGCAGACCCGGTGGGTTATTACAGCCACTTCCCATTCCTCATTGGAAGTGGGAGCACATTGCAATGGACTTCGTCAGTGGGCTACCTCGATCTCGGCAACGACACGATAGCATCTGGGTGATTGTGGACAGATTAACTAAATCCGCGCACTTCATACCGATCTCGACCACACATCGGGTAGACAGAGTGGCAGAGCTTTACGAGAGAGAGATTGTTAGGTTGCATGGGGTACCGTTGTCGATTGTGTCTGACAGAGGGGCGCAATTTACATCGCAGATATGGCAGAGCATGCAGGCACAGTTTGGCACGAAGTTGAATCTTAGTACCGCCTATCACCCACAGACTGATGGACAGTCAGAGCGTTTGATCCAGATTCTCGAAGATATGCTGAGGATGTGTGTGTTAGAGTACGGCGGATCTTGGGAGGAGTACCTTCATCGTGTGAGTTTGCATATAATAACAGTTATCCAGGCTAGTATCGGCATGGCACCATTTGAGGCATTGTACGGGAGGCCGTGTAGATCTCCATCTTGTTGGGCGGAGCCCGAAGATGTGGCAGCGATTGGGCCGGAGATTGTGGTAGATCACAGAGAGAAGATACGCCAGATCCGTTTAAGATTGAAGGGTGCGCAGGAGAGACAGAAAAAGTATTATGACTTGTACCACGGGGAGTTAGAATACCACGTGAGATTTGGCAAAAATAGCTAGAAATTTGGAAAAATCATAGGAAATTAAGGAAATTGATATAAATTGCGTTATCAGGATTATTGTGCACACGGGGACCGTAAGGGGCGTGTCGGAGTCCGTGTTAGCGCGAATTAACTTGGATCGAGGTAAGTAAACCAGTGAGGAACACTACAGTTATTTCTTGAGCTTTAAATTATTTATTGATGTTGTTTCAATCCCTTTTTGATATTCCATTCCTTTGAGTTGTCCTAAGGCAAGTGTGTCAAGCGTGATCCTTGCTTGGAATTCGGGCTCGCGGTGTATTATACCGAAGTTTACTACGGTGGGGATACGTGATTAGTTGTAATGACATGTACGGGGTGAGAGTTCTCCACCGATTGCTTTGGGGACTCGCACTCGCGTAGGGTCTTAGAGGAGATTCGTCCTCGACTCCTGGCCTTTGAGGAGATTTTGTCCTCGGCTTAACGACTTTAATTGGTCGAGACCACTTGTGCCTTTCCCTTGTATTCCGGGACACTAAATTTCGATTGCTTATTTATATATTCACAGTCTTTATATATTCATGCGCTCCTTGTCCTTTTCTTTTTATCTGCATGAATTGACTGCTCATTTATTTAAATTCGAAATACTGTAATTATTGTTGTTCCTGCTTGGCGTTACTTACCTGGACTCGTCATTCTTGTGTTTGACAGAGTGCAGATCCGGAGTGCAGCAAAGGAAAGGCCGTGCAGTTAGGTGATATACTTTGAGCGGCCCTCCTCTGCTGATATAGGTGACATATTTTTGTTGTATTAGCTACTTATATTGTTTTTGTACATGGGGTAATGGGTTGAGAGATCTTTTTGGATATTAAGACTTGGATGATACTCTCCTTGCTTTACATGATATATATGATATACGGGGTTCCCACACCCTAGGTTTTTGTCCTAACTTAGAGATTTTGAAGTTGATTTATTAGCTGAGATTAATTGATTCCGCTTATTACTTTGATAACTCGTTAATTAATTGACTTCACTTTTAAATGCTTAATAAATGATTGAATGGTAAGGATAGGCTCACTGGCCCCGCGCGACTCGTCGGGATTGGCTCGGGGGTTCGCGCGGGTCCAGGTCGGGCGGCGCCCGTTTCTAGGGTTGTAGAATTTGGGGCCGTCACAGGCAAGGCTTGGCGTGGCACTGGCAAGGCTTGGCAAGGCTGGGCTAGGCCAAGGCAAAACGAGGCCAGGCCAAGGCAAGGCGAGGCTAGGCCAAGGCAAGGCGAGGCAAGGCACGGGCAAGACTGGGCAAGGCCAGGCCAAGGCAATGCACGGGCAAAGCTGGGTAAGGCCAGGCCAAGGTAAGGCAAGGCACGGGCAAGGCTGGCAAGGCCAGGCCAAGGCAAGGCAAGGCATGTGCAAGGCCAGGCCAGGCCAGGCCAGGCCAAGGCACGGGCAAGGCTGGGCAAGGCAAGGCAAGGCAAGGCAAGGGCAAGGCAAGACAAGGCAGGCCAAGGCAAGGCCTGGGCACAACAGTTGACTTTCCTTGACTCGGGCATTGACCCTGGTCAAAGTACGCTTGGTCTCATTTTGGGATGTTTCCTATTGGAGCTGAGGAAACGGTTTTACATCTACTATAAGGGGAGGTGGGTTCTCTCCTAGGGGTGGCTTGGGCAACAGTGACAAGGAAGGCCCTCGAGCACGCCTTGGGCACCATGCCAAGGTGAAGACTGTAACGACCCAAAAATTTGGTTATTTGTGGATGATAATGCATGTATTAGTATATTAGTATTTTACGGGTCTCGAGCCGTTCGGGCTATGTTTTAATGGAGTGAGGTGTCGCCTAGTTAAACGGGGTTTTCGGGAACCGTATTAGTTGACGTTATAAATAAACAAAGTCAAATGAAAAACATGACCTAAGTTGAGGAAATAAAACTCTAACAATAAAGTATAACATAAGCATGAGGGAATTTATTCGAATCCCAAGAGTGGGACCGCCTCGAGAAGCGTGTCGAACGCGGGGCACGGTGCACCGAGTAGGCGAGAATTTGTGTAACCTTATTGGTAATTTAATAAAATTAATAAGGTTGATTTTATAGGTTAATATGGATAGGATTGTTAAAGTGATACAAGTGAGTGAGGAAAGCCATTGGATGGTCATAGGGATGTGGATATGTGTTAGATTAAGGGATGAGCTAAATGACCCATAAGGGTAGCTGTCCAAGGGATGAACAAGTGTTAGTCTAAGGGCAAATGGGTCATTTCACCTATGATACATGAATATAAAAGAAGTGAAAACCCTAATCACCACTATTCATCTTCTTCTCTCACTAGCCGACACTGTTCACTCCTCCTTCCTCTCGCCACTGCCGCCACCGCCTCCCACCGACGACACGGACCCCGACGAGGTGAGCTTCCCTCTCCTTCTCTCCGATCTCGTTCACTCTCGTTCACTCACTTCACGGACCCTCTCACTCTCGGCCTCACGTTCTCTCCTCCACCTTGCTCGGCCTCCACGCTTTGAAAACTCGCCCCTCCGATTGGATCACCACCACCGCCACCCACTACGACCACCTACCTCTCCACCACCACCGAAAAACGCTTAGGTAAGCTTTTCCTTCTCTCTCTTCCTTCTCTTCTCTCTCGGCAGTCACGTGTTCTCTCTCTCACTCTTGGCTGTCTTCTCTCTCTCGGCCAGTCACCACCGCCACTCACCACGGAGCTGGGGACCTCGGCCACCACAGAGACATCAAGGTGAGCTCCTCGACTGTCCCCTCACTCCTTTGGTTTCATTGTTTTTAGTTTGAAAATTTTTCCTCCTCTTTGTGATGGTTTTGGTGATGATGAACACCATTGTTTGGGTGACCGGCGCTGGTGCCGGTCGAGGCTGACCGGAGGTCATCCTCCGACGACCCTGCTGGCCGGAGGTGACCCTCAGGTGTGGCTGTTTCGGTGTGTAGGTATGTGACGTTTTGATGAAGGTAATCAATTGTAAAATGGGTGTTGATGGGAAACAATAAAGTGTGTGATGGTGTAGGGTGTGTGGCTGTGTGTGTGCACACCCCAGTTGGGGTGTGGGTGTGTGCACTTTAGTGGGTGATCATAAACTGTACTATGTGTGGGTGGAGTGTGTGGCCACAAATTTTATTATTCTATGTGTATGTGTGACGGTTTTGAGTGTATATGTGCAAGGGGTGCACATCTCACTGTGTGTACACCACAGTGGGGTGTACACAACAGTGGGTGTGTACACCACGGTGGGGTGTACACAGCACTGTGTGTGTACACCACATTGGGGTGTACACAACAGTTGCATATGTATAGAATAGTGAAAATGTGTATAAAACATAATTCCAAGTAATAAATTAATGTTCTAATGCATGTGAACATAGAAAATCACAATGGGGTGCACACAACAGCGGGGTGTGTGTGCACAAGACAGTGGGGTGTGTGAAGTGTTAGTGTGCACACCAGTGGGGTGTACACATCAATTGTGTGTGTGTGACCATAATGTATAAAGTGGTAAGTTTAAGAATAAATAAACAAGATTATAAGTATAGACATTTGTATTAAATGAATATGGACTTGTAATGAGGCCCAACAAGGGCCTAATCCACTCATTTTAATAATAAGTCCATAACAAATCTCAATTTGTGTGTATATGGGTTGTGTAAAACCCAATAAGAGTTTAATATGATAAGCACAACTTAAGGCACAAAACGAATACATAAAATGTAATAACGAGCCCATATGTCCGAGTCTAATAATTATCCGCATATCGAGCCTACTTAGGTGGATATAGGCCTAATACATGGACCCACCAAGAACCTAACCAGTGTATAAAAGACATCAACGATAATATAGGTTCCATTGATTAAATGAATTGAAACAAAGTTTATGAGGATTACCATAAACCTAAATACTAATCCTAAACCTATATTCGGGACTTAAATCGCTGTCAGGTAGTCGAGAAACACGGGAAGCGCGTTAAAGTCTCGGAGCGAGTACCGGGTCACGTTAGATCAGGTAAGTACATGCATGCCTTGTGTGTATGTACGTTAGTAGACCAGTAAGAAAATAACATGTGATTTATACATCCTCTATTTATTGCTTTTGTTGCATTGATCCTTTGCTTGATATTCCATTCCGTTTCCTTGGTTGTATGTTCTTGGCATGAGTGTGTGTCTCGAAGGTATCATGTGGTCCCGCACTAGCTGGGACAACGAGGGTACCCTCTGCAGGGGTAACTGACCACCCCTAGTGATGTGTGTACTGGGTACTGGATTCGAGAGGTGTTGTGATGCCTCTCGATTTCACGCTGCGCTAGTGTTGCGACATTGCCCGGGGAGATCTTGCGAGATCTTTGCCGTATTGTTGTGAAATAGACCACTCATGGGCCTCTTTTGAATCTTAGAACATGCAAAATATCGATTGTTTAGCTTTCAGTCTCTTTATCATGCATTTGATTTATTTACTTTCCAGTTATTTCCTTTCCGCATGATACTTATACTGTTTTTCTTGTTATAATCATAAATTACTATTACATTCTTCTGGTACTACTAGCAATTTTATTCAGTTACTCACCGTCTAGTTTGTGACGGTGGGTGCAGATAGAGTGGAGAGCAACAAGGGCAAGGGGCTCTGCCTAGGTGATATACTTTGAGGAGTTGCAGGACATCTGAGAGACTTTATAGTAGGTGATTATACTTTGATTGCTGATGTGTATATCGTTTTATACTTATTTTATGGGATTTATTGAACTTGGTATATCTTTTATGAGACTGGTATCATGTATATATGACTATCGAATTGTACATGAATACCCGGGGTTTTCCACATTTATAGAATTCTTAATTTCCCTTTGATTGAGTTATTTCCCTTTATTATTAATTGTTTTAGTCTTCCGCTGTGTATTAATGCAATAACTCTTTCATAAATTACCGAATTGATTAAATCGAAGGCTGACTAGGCTCGTCAGGTTGCCGGGTGATGGCTCGGGGCCTGCACGGGCTTAGGCCGGACGTACCCAATTGCATGGAAAAATTAGGGCCGTCACAAAGACCCACGGACC
Source organism: Stephania japonica (assembly GCA_039657345.1). Classification (NCBI taxonomy): domain Eukaryota; kingdom Viridiplantae; phylum Streptophyta; class Magnoliopsida; order Ranunculales; family Menispermaceae; genus Stephania; species Stephania japonica. The sequence continues at coordinate 35,826,158 of CM077564.1, read as the reverse complement.
ATGGTCTGGTCACCCCGAGCCGGTGGGACTCGACCCCCAGCCCCGGCTTAGCACCCAACGTGCCTGGACACGGCCAAGCACCACGAGACGCAGTCCCTGTCCCTTAGAGAAGCATGAACCACGTCCCTTGAAACGTGGAAGACCAAGTTGAGGTAGTTGGGGAACTACCTTGGTCATGGCCGGGCCATGACCAAGCCACATCCAGGCTTGTCCCGAATACATGGAGCATGTGCTAACTGACCTAGTAATGGAGGCGGTTACGGAACCAGGTGACAGCAAGGGAACAAGGCAGTTCGGCAACTGCCTTAACCACTAAGAGAGTGGCGATTTACCAGGTCTATGGTTTGATGAACACTGGACATGTGTCCTAGTTGGTTATGTAACTACCTAATGGCTAGTCTATAAAGCCAAGAGCTCTGAGCTTGGGGAAGCACAGAGTTCCACAGTTGTAATTCCAATTGAGAGCTAGTAAACGTTTCCTTGTTGCCTATTGCTTGCTATCCCTTTAATTCGAGTATTGGCGTGCTGAACTAATGTGACCCTTAGGCACCGCAGGTTCAATTGAGAGAAAAATTTCCTAGTGAAAAACCCCTCTTTCATTGGCCCTGTGACAGTAAGCATCACTTGTGTAACTAAAAAAAAAAAATTCAATTGCGAAAAAGATAAGTTTGGGGTAGTTGTGAGTTTGACTCCCACCTAAATCATCAAAAAAAAATCTATGAAATAATTAGAAAGGTTTCACTCGAAAAAATCAATTAATGCAGAAGCAACGACTCTTCTTTGAGAATTACATATTAAATGCTAAATTTTAATTAATATTTCATTTAAATCCATTATATATGTAGCCCAATAGAATAATCCCAATTAATTATGAATGTTGATAGTTATACTACTATACTAGAGTACATCCTTTTGATTTTGATATGTCTATTTTTTGGACACACATAAAAATAATACGCACACATCTCAATGCAAAAATATTGAAAGGACCAACAACAATGTAGCAAAATATAGGTAACAAAGCTATAGTAGTCTTTACCAAAAAAAAAACAAAAAAAACGAAGCCGCTCAATCGATCATTTCCATTCTAATTGATTTATTGGTGTCTTTTTTTTCTTTTTTTTTTTGTCATGGATTGATATGTTTCTGACCCAAGAGATGTGTAATCTAATCTATGTCACCGAATAAATGTTACCTAGTTAAGGTTGTAACACTTGAAACATTAAACGCTCCATACACATGTAAAGTCGGGCTCGACATTTATTTATTTATTTATTGACATTGGAGAGCATTCAAGCGAGCTTAAAACTGTTTCAATTTCATATTTATAATCAAATTTATGACAGTTTGTTTGAACAATTAGGATTAGTGAATCAATATACTTGATTTGATGTCGGGTCCTGTGTTGAGCCATAAATGATTAATAAAATTTCAATTTATCTTCAAAAAAGAAAAAAACTATTTTCACGAGGTTCTGATGCAATCGACTTGATCATACCTTAGTGACAAGAACAATTTGACGTAATAGAAAATCAAATATGAGATTGTGTGTCTAACCTATAAAATCCTAAACCCTAAATACATGTACCAAATCAGCCGGAGTGAATTTATATAGATGCGACTTTAAGGTGTATTTGTAACATTTTGCAAAAGTGATAAAGGATCCCTGCACAGACAAAGATGTGTTTTGTCACATCACATGCACTTGACTTGAAATGTGCACCAACAGAAGGCATATGATTCCCTAAAACAAGCTGATTATAACATTAATCTTCCCAAAATTTCTATAGTTTTGGAATTAATCCTTAATTAGCATCGAAGCATTAATTTGTTACAGCTGTTGATATAACCTTGCAAATGTTTACTAGATGGGCATACAAGACCAAGTGGCCCAAAATCAACGAATATTAAGGGATCTTTTCAATTTTGTTGCACAATTTAACTGACTTGCGAATTTCCGGGATTGTAACTTTGCAGCTAAGATAGTACTGTTCTTGCTTTCCGACATATACATTCCACTTTTGGTAATTTGCATTGGAAATCAATCAATATGTAACGTGTTAATGAAGTCAAGCGAAATGTCATGATCTCAACTGTGGTTGCAGTTGAGACGGGTGAGAAGTCAAGTTTTCATGCGTTTTAAGGTTAGTGGTAAGACGCGGCGTACGGAAATTATATAAAGAAAGACATGAATTGATTTCATTACATTACTACTCAATTTCTTGCGAGGTTGTTTAATTTTTATAAGGAAGTTAATAAATTAATTTATATCAATAAACTGTAATGTTTTATAATTAAAAATACAATTCACATTAATCAACTCATATCATATGTATAGCACATTATATTATATTTTTAATATTATTTCTAAGAAAAAAGTATAAAAATTTATTTATTACATTAAAAATGCATTAATTATTTTATTTTTAGTTTTTTGATAACCTTGAGGTATTTGGCCCGCCCAACTGATCCTCAAGTGGCGCTGGACCCCCCACCAGGTAGTTGAGCCAGTGGTCTGAATAAACTTGTCAATCTAGGGAATTGAACCCGGGATCGTGCACTTAACTCACATAACCCTGAAATTGTCATTACCGACTTGGCAACCCGTCCAGGTTAATGCATTAATTAATATTAAGAGGTGTATAACATGTATCCATATATGAATTCTTAGAGATCTAATGTTAAGTTAATCGTACTTTTTTAAGTTCAATGTATGCATTAATTATGAAAATAAACATAATTAATGGAAACCACTTCACTACTTTTTTAACCAAGACATGATGGAGAATCTATATCATCCTCACAATTCAACAAACTAAAAAATTTGACCAAAAAATAACTAAAAATAAATATATTAATTCAGAAATTAAGAATTGTTAATTAAGAATGAATATATGGAATTTTTTGATAAGAGAATGAATATATGGAATTATGCATGGATACTCTGTACATATTTATACTATGTAATAATAGTTTTCAAGTATGAGTGTGTATCTGTTGTTGAAGGGTAAAGATGTGGACAAACAATCGTAGAAGTGGTCACGAATGCAAGCCTTAGCTTCATTGTATATGCTAACCGCGATACCAAGACACTTCTGAGATGGTATGCGAATGAGGAGGTTGGAGACATTTTTTGACGCACGCCAAACGCGTCAATAAAATAAAATATATTAACCTAAACCAACTATTTTGTAGATAGCGGTAAAGGGTCGATCCCACAGAGATTGGTTTCTTTCTTAAGAAAAATACAAAAAAGAGAAATTAAGGTTTTAGAGAAAATATGAATATTTTCAAAATAAAGAAATTAAATGGAAATGAATCTAGGTATTCAGTTTCACAGTCTCACCATACAACTTGAGATTGAATTTATTGATTGTTGGTTCATGAAAAGTATGAAACTAATATATGATCTAGTGCAGCTATAGAACCGGTGACGCACTCGGTTCTTCGCACTTCCTGATATCGATAGCCAAGGTAGGACCGTTGACTACTTCCCTAACCAAACACGCAACCTGATCGCTAGTGCTCCAGATTTAACGCATTGGTCGCATTACTTCGATTAGTGAATGCACTACACCTAGACAATCGGATCACTCCTGTGTCCGATTTAGCCTAGATCCCTAAGGTACTTAACCGGTCCCAAAAGGTTCTAATCAATTGGTATGGTCAATTGCCACTAGTTTGGTCTTGTCGCACAAGGACGTGTGCTTACGACTCACTGACATGTAAATCAAGGTTTAAACTAGTGTTTAACCTCAATTGTTCAAATAATACCAAAGAAAATAAATCATAGAAAAGAATAAATAATAATTAAAAATAAATAAACCTCATGAAGATTCTCAAGTCGCAAGCTTTACTGATTCACCTTCAACCTAGATGAAAAACTAGCTAGACATAATTACACTAAACTAAAATTAAATAATAAAATAAACTAAATCTTTTTCTCCTTTAATCGAAGTCCTAATATATATTTATACCCCAAATTTGGTCTCTGGAGGTGAGAAAAATCAATTTTCGTAATTTTTGGGAGTTTTTTTGCGTCATGACGTGATGATTGGTGGAAAAACTGTGCGTTGCTGACGTGTCGCACTGTGATAGGTTGGATTCTGTTCACCGGCTGACGTGGCGGTGTCTGATTGGTTGAGTTTGCTGTTGATGACGTGCTGGAGTAGTAACTAGGCACCACATGTCGATGCGTGAGTGGCTAGAAGGTAAGCTGTTAACACGCTGGACCAATGAGGAGCTGCCACGTAGCAGCTAAATTGGCGAGAAAAATCACACGATTATCACCGAAATGCTGGGAGTTCGTACTGATGCGCATCTTGAGGCAGATCGAGTAGCTGAGGCGAGAAGAAACTTGCTTGTCCACGTGGCAGTCTGCGATTGGCTATGGCGAATGACGTGGCACGAGGTCATTGGTGGAGCTGTATTGTGAGGCGACGTGGCGTCTCCTGATTGGCTGGAATTTTCTGTGTAATGTGGCTCGGCCAATGATAGCACGACACGTGGCGACTGTGCATACTGGACGAATCAGAAACGGATACGTGGCACTGCGAAACTCCAATTACCCAACTCTCGCGTATACTCCGAAACAAATCCTCCGGTGTCCGATTTCTTCAAGTAAATACTCTATTCTAAGTATTTTTCCGCTCCGGATCTAACCGTGCACTCGGTTTCTCCTAAAAATGAAAATTGAATATAATTAGATATATATTCTCATATTATTCCAATAAATCCCTAATTTCTTAAAAATATGCATTTATCACCATAAAATAAAATAAACATAGTCCAATTTATCCTAATAGCTTATACTAAATTATGCCTAAATGAACACTTATCATTGTTCGTGCCAAACACCTTGTGCACTGCCCCAAAGTGCGTTGTGCGTTGCTTGGAGTCGAAGTAGGAAAAAGGATGGGGTGAGATTGAAGGCTTTAGAGATGATGAGGACAAGGATTTGCTTGAGTTGATTGAGTGGCAGAGAGGATTTAAGGAAGAGATGTAAGGTTATACATACATAGAAATGTGGACACAAAGTATATAGTTTTTCTATTACAAAATCAAAATCTGAGACAGATCTATTACAAACAACAAAATTTGAGATAGAGCTACGATGAAAAAATATTTCACGATCCCATTGGAAGGAAATGCAAGGTTGTTTGATGGTTCGTCTTACCAATTGCGCCTAGAAAGCAAAGTTCATATGGATTCTGTTTAATATAGTATATATTTTGTATATTGTTAGCCTCCTATTCTCTAGCCTATAATCAGTCATTGTATATTGTTAGCTTCCTATTCTCTAGCCTAGAATCATGCTATTGATTGGTGCCTATTCTCTAGCCTATAATCAATCATTATATATTGTTAGCTTCATATTCTCTAGCCTAGAATCATACTACTGATTGGTGTATATATTCCTACGATTGATAATGAGAAAGGGGGTGGAAGATATTCTTTCATGGTATCAGCAGTCTAGGGTTTCTCGATCTCTCTCCGCTGCGCCCTAACTGTAGATGTCCACCTTTCTTCTCCTCCTAATTCTCTCTCTGCCGTGCTTTTTCAAGGGCAACAATGTCTCAATCTAAAAACTTTCGCCCAGCTCTTGTTGTATCCAACATCAGGAATCACATTCCTATTATTCTTGAGACGGAGAACGTACAATACTCAACATGGGCGGAGTTGTTTAAGGTCCATGCACGTTCGAACAGGGTCTTACATCACATCATCCCCTCTGATCAAAGCAAGGAGAAGGTTGTTGAGGGAGATGACTACATGTGGTCTACCCTTGATGCCATGGTCTTATCATGGATCTACGCCATGATTTCTAACGCATCTTGCACACCATTCTTGAACCAGATGTTACATCAATGGAAGCTTGGAATTGTCTGCGGGACATATTCCAAGATAGTAAGCATTCCCGTGCAGTCACTCTTGAGCATGATTTCTCCACCACTAAGATGGAACACTTTCCCAACGCCTCGGCATATTGTCAACGGCTTAAGTCTCTGGCCGATCAATTGAAAAATGTTGGGGCTCCGGTGTTCGACAATCGTCTTTTGCTCCAACTTGTCTCAGGTCTTACTGCTCCGTACCGTGGTGTGGTACGATGATCCGACAAAGTAACCCCCTTCCTCCATTTTATCAAGCCCGTTCAATGCTGACTCTTGAAGAGTCCGGGTTAGCCAAGGAGGCAACTATGGCTTCTGACTCCGCCGTGTGTAGCTGCATCAAATGAGGACGATGATTCTTACTTTGTTCCTTCTCATATGGGACAAGGGAAGGGGCAGCAACAATCTGGCCGGAAGCAGAACAATCAGGGCCGAAAAAATTCAGGTGGCCGTGGCAATGGTGGAGGCAAGCACAACAAGGGTGGCTCTGGTGGTCAGTTCGGCAATGGTCGCCCGTAAGGCCATCAGCAGCAGGCTTCGAATTGGGGGTGGGCTCCGTCTCCTAATTGGGGTTGGCCTCAATGGGCTGCTCCTCCTTGCCCCATGCCTACTCAAGGTTGGGCTCGCCTAACTGCTCTAACCCGTGGGTCTAGGGTATTGGGCCCTCGCCCCCAACAGCAAGCCTACCAGGCTTCTATGGCTCCATCTTTCAATGGACAGTCTGGCTATTATGCTTCTACGGATATTGCATCCGCTATGCACACCATGGCTCTAAATCCACCCGATTCATCTTGGTATATGAACATCGGTGCGACATCACATATGACATCCTCAAACGGTAATCTCTCGTCTTATTTTAATTTGAGCAATCAGAATACTGGTATTATTGTCGGAAATTGTCATTCAATTCCTATTCGTGGTTATGGTCATACATGTTTGCCCTCCCCTAATCATCCCTTGTCATTAAATAATGTCCTTCATGTTCCCAAAATAATCAAAAATCTTATTTATGTTAGGAAATTCACTACTGATTATTATGTATCTGTTGAATTTGATCCTTTTGGGTTTTCGGTGAAGGATTTTCAGACGAGGACTCCTATCCTGAGGTGTAATAGCCAGGTTGATCTTTATCCTCTCAACTCTATTTACAATCATGCTACTCCATCAACCTTTGCAGCCATCTCTTCCTCACTTTGACATGATCGTCTGGGTCATCCGGGTGCTCCTATTTTCGATGCTCTTAGGGCCAATAAAAACATTGATTGTACTCGAAACTCTACCTCTAGTATTTGTCGTTCTTGTGTGTTCGGAAAACATATTAAGTTACCTTTTGTGTCTTCTAGTTCCAGTCCGTCTTTACCTTTTGATATAATTCATAGTGATATTTGGACTTCTCCTATTCTGAGTTCTGCAGGGCATAGATATTACGTGTTATTATTGGATGATTTTTCGAATTATTTATGGACTTTTCCTTTTGGTCAAAAGTCGGAGGTCTATGAAAAATTTTTGAGTTTTAAAGCTCATATTTTTACCCAATTTGAACGTAATATTAAAACTATGCAATGTGATAATGGGAGGGAATTTGATAATGGACCATTTTTGAATTTCTGTAAGAAAAATGGAATGTCTTTTCGTCTCTCTTGTCCTCACACCTCTCCTCAAAATGTGAAGGCCGAACAGAAAATTCGGTCTATCAATAATATCACTCGTATTCTACTTTCTCATGCATCCCTTCCTCCTTCTTTTTGGCATCATGCATTACAAATGGAGACATACCTTCTTAATATTCTTCCGAGCAAACTTTTAGGTAATATTTCTCCCCTTCAAATACTATATCAACGGGTTCCTACATATTATCATCTTCGAGTATTTGGGTGTCTATGTTATCCTCTTATTCCTTCCACCAAAATCAATAAATTACAAGCTCGGTCGACTCCTTGTGTTTTTTTGGGTTTTCCACCTAATCATTGTGGCTATAAATGTTATGATTTATCATCCCGACAAATCATCATTTGTCGTCATGTCCGTTTTGATGAGAATGTGTTTCCCTCTGCGTCATTACATACCCCATCATCACATACATATGATTATTTGGATAATGGTCTATCTCCTTATGTGCAAAATCATCTTCAAGAGTCTGCTACTCCTCTTTCCCATACGCCAGCCCAGGCCTATACACCTGCCCAACCGGATCCAGACCCGGTTTCACCTGGCCCAGCAGACCCACACTTCCCAATTATTAACCAAGCAGCTCCTACTCCCACTATTCCTCTTCCTAAACCCGCTATAGTCACTAGAAGTCAGCATGGTATTTTTAAACCCAATCCAAAATACCAAGCTTTACTTGCCACGGTTTCAAGGTCTCCTTTGCCTCGTAATCCGGTGGCAGCTCTTCGTGATCAGAATTGGAAAATGGCCATGGATGATGAATATAATGCTCTTATTACAAATAAGACGTGGGAATTGGTGCCCCGTCCACCTGATGTTAATGTTATTCGATCTATGTGAATTTTTACTCATAAAGTTAATTCTAACGATGATTTTGATTGGCATAAAGCCCGTCTTGTATGTGATGGAAAAACTCAGCAGGTTGGCATTGATTGTGGTGACACTTTTGATCCGATTGTAAAGCCGGCAACTATTCATACTGTTCTTAGCATTTCTCTATCTAAGGCATAGCCAATTCATCAGTTGGATGTCAAAAATGTCTTCCTTCATGGTGAGCTTTAGGAGACAGTTTATTTGCATCAACCATTGGGATACAGGGATCGTACCCATCCACATTATGTATGCCTATTGCGTAAGTCATTGTATGGACTTAAGCAAGCTCCCCAGGCTTGGTATAAGTGTTTTGCTGATTTTTTTACATCTGTTGGTTTCACTAATAGTAGATGTGACAACTCTTTGTTCATTTACAGCAAGGGGTCAGATATGGCTTACATTTTATTATATGTTGATGATATCATTCTTACTGCTTCTTCCCATGCTCTCCGGTGCTACATTATGGATCTTCTTAGTTCTGAAGTTGCTATGAAGGATCTAGGTCCATTGAATTATTTTTTGGGTATTTCGGTGACTCGACATAAGGGTGGTATGTTTCTTTCACAGCGCAAATATGTCGAAGAAATAATTGAACGTGCAGGAATGTCATCATGTAACCCATCTGCTACTCTGGTTAATACTAAGCCTAAGGTTAGTGCTACTTCTAGTACGGCTTTTGATGATCCTACTCTATATCGGAGTCTTGCAAGGGCTCTCACTTTCACCAGGCCAGATATTTCTTATGCTATCCAACAAGTTTGCCTCCATATGCATGATCCGAGGGTTGATCATATGTCTGCTCTCAAACGGATTATTCAATATGTTCAGGGTACTTTGGATCATGGTCTTCATTTGTACCCATCCTTTTTTTCTACTCTGGTATCTTACACTGATGCAGATTGGGGTGGTGCCCTGATACGAGGAGATCTACATCCGGGTATTGTGTATTTCTGGGAGACAACTTGGTCTCATGGTCTTCTAAACGTCAACCCACATTGTCTCGTTCTAGTGCCGAGGCCGAATATCGTGGGGTGGCAAATGTGATTTCCGAATCATGTTGGCTCTGGAATCTTCTCTTAGAGTTACATTGTCCGATTAAGAAGGCCACTTTAGTATACTGTGAAAAATGTAAGTGTTATTTATTTGTCGGGTAATCCAGTTCAACATCAACGTACAAAGCATATCGAAATGGATATCCATTTTGTTCGAGAGAAGGTTGCACACGGACAAGTTCGTGTTCTTCATGTGCCGTCCCGTTAACAAATTGCAGATATTTTTACCAAAGGTCTACCACAAGTATTGTTTGAAGATTTTCGTGACAGTCTCAACATCTGTTAACCTCCCGTTTCGACTTCGGGGGTATGTTAAATATAGTATATATTCTGTATATTGTTAGCCTCCTATTCTCTAGCCTATAATCAGTCATTGTATATTGTTAGCTTCCTATTCTCTAGCCTAGAATCATACTACTGATTGGTGCCTGTTCTCTAGCCTAGATTCATGCTACTGATTGGTGCCTATTCTCTAGCCTATAATCAGTCATTGTATATTGTTAGCTTCCTATTCTCCAGCCTAGAATCATGCTACTGATTGGTGTATATATTCCTACGATTGATAATGAGAAAGGGGGGGTGGAAGATATTCTTTCAGATTCGTATGGATTGCAAGAAGAATGGATGTGAGGTGATACTTATAGGGGAAATAAAATTTTGACAACACTCCATTTCATGTATATAGCCATGGTTTGGAGTTCCACACATTATTAAGTAGTAATAAATGCATACATTATACTTCATTGCAGGAACTCTTTCCAAGCTAGAAGTTTGCACTTTACGAAGCGAAAACTTTGAGCTTTCCCATATTGTGAAGTGTGTGCAAATGTGTGTACACTTTTATAAGTTTACATTGTTGGGTGGGACTGAGGTTGTTTTTTACAAACATTCAAATACTTAAAAATTGAAATTTTGAAAAATTGAGTTGGGTGGAACCGTTTCAAATACTTAAAAATAGAAAAATAGAAAAATTGAGAAAATGTTAAAAAAAATGTTGGAAGGAGAGAGCATGTGAAACTTTCTCTCTCCTCCAACTTATATATATATATATATATATATATATATATTACTAATCGATTTCCTGCGTTTAATTATAACATATTTTTAAAAAAAATTAATTTTTTCCTTGTTAGGAGTTTTAGGTGTTCTACTTATTATGAAGTTTTGTTATTTGTTTTGTGGTTCTAGTACTTTTGTGTATTGTTATGAGTTTCAACGTTGTAGAGAGCAGTCTCTGATTGTCAAACTGTTTCAATTTCGAAAGAAAAAAGACAAATTAATGATAGTTTGTTTGCACAAATAGGATTAGCGAAACAATGTATTTGATTCTACGTCTGGTCATGTATTGAACCATAAATGATTAATGAAATCTTGATTTCTATTAAAAAAAACATACTGTAATTTTTTTACAATTAAAATTGCAATTCACAATAATCAACTCATATTTCTTACAAATAAAATATACAATAAAAAGTAAACAAAACACATCATCTAAATAATTAATTAATAAACAAAAATATCAGAGACAGAGCTGCGACTAAAAAAGATTTCGCGATCCCATTGGAAAGAGATGCAAGCTTGTTCGATAGTTTGCCTTACCAATTGCGCCTAAAAAGTCAAGTTCGTATGGATTGCAAGAAAAATGGATTGGAGATAATATTTATAGGGAAAAAAAACTTGTACAACACTCAATTTCATGTAGATAGCCATGGTTTGGAGTTCCACACACTGTTAATTAGTAATAGATGCATACATTATTCTTCATTACAGGAACTCTTCTCAAGAAAAAAGTTTGAACATTCCGAAGCAAAAATTTTCAAAGACCGGATATAATAATAATGTAATTTAATAATAGAAATAAATAATAAACAGAAAATAAGAAAGCTGAGATAATTAGAAAATTAGAAAGATGAGATTAGGTAGGTTTTGAAATTTTTCTTTCCTCCGACTATATATATAGATTTTATTCCAAATCATACGGATTAAAAAAAATCGATTGTCACTTTAACAAGTGTCCAAACCTTTCACCCCCTTTTTTAATTCAACTAATTCTATGGGAGTTACTTGAGCACCCAAACCTCATAACTCGAGAGAAACTAAATAAATATAACGTATCAATATGAATGTTCTACCATGTTCCATCCACACACTAAAGGGGATATATGAGATATCGGATGTAGAAGTGGGCCAACATTATTATTGGTAAATCGGATAGCCAGGCCTGGTGTTGAGCATGGGCGAGGCGGTGGCCCTCAAGTACTCATCTCAATGCATATTGAGTGAATACTAACGACTTTATGGTAAATGTACATAGAAAAAGAATTTCACACAATCACTTCTCTTATATGTTCTCTCTACTCACTTGAATGCGGTTCTTTCTATTAAATAAAGTTTCAATTTCAATTTCAATAAATAAATAAATAAATAAATAAATAAATGAACTTTAATTAGATTTTCACCAACTAAATTTAATGAATTTTAACCAAAATCAAATAGTTTTTTTTTCTAAAAATGAAATATGATTAAACGAATATTAGAATTTTTATTTCACCTTAGGCCCCTAAAATCATAGGACCGGCCCTGATTATAGCAGTTCGGAACCTATAAACCATTCTGACCGACGGTTATAATTTCTTCAAATATGTCCTTAAATTAAGGTCTTTACCTTAGTTTGAGTTTTGATGCACCTTTCTTTATCTCTCACACACACACACAAAAGTCTGATTACAACTTTTTAAGTATGATGATACCGGAAGGCCGGAATAAGTAAAAAAATGTAATTGAGAGAAAAAAGGAATAAGTAAAAAAATGTAATCGCCCACCGTGGGGCTCGAACCCACGACCACAAGGTTAAGAGCCTTGCGCTCTACCAACTGAGCTAGACGGGCTAGTTGTATGTTATCGTAATTTAAAATTAGATAAATCATTAGTTTTTCTCCTTTCTTATACAATATATGTTGGTGTACAGTGTCAGTGTGCGTGTTGATTAGTACAGGGACTTTTGGTAGAGTGACACCACTTGTCCAACCGTCTGTATCTACCTTTAAAATGCAAGCTTACCCAACTTGAGATTCAAACATAATTGGATGAGGGTGTGCTTTCTAGAGATGTCACCTAAGCAATAGAGACCCACTTGGAATACCCAATTTTGGCACCCAGTTGTTTGAAGTCCTTTAAAACACTTAGAAACATATGCGCATAAATATTGATGTGTATTTAAAAGCCTCCAACAACTTGGTGCCAACACTCAACTGTTGAGCTTTTCAAAACCTTTGCGCCGCACAAGAGACTAAAACTATGAAAAATGCTAAAGTAACCCACTATTGACACTCATTAAGAGCATTTACCTTGATTTTTATTTTATTTTTACTTTTTTTACAATTTTGTACTTGAGGATATTGCTAAGGTTACCCACTACGAAAACTCACTACGACTAAAAAATTGTTAAAATAAATAAATAAATAAATAAAATCAAGGTGCGTGCTCATAGAAGTGTTTGTAGTGAGTCACTGTAGCATTTCTCTAAAACTATATTTGTTGCTTCAGAGACGGCCGAGGCCACAAATTGCCCTGACAAGTCGCCTATGTCCCCGGTCTCTCGTTCGCCTATCCCTCCCCCTTCTCTTTTCTTATCCTTTGGTGCATCCTCCCTTCACCAACCACTCTCTTCTTCCCCATATCCACACCTACCTCTCTTCTCTCGCTTCATCACTAATGACAACCGTGAACCTCTAGCAACCTTTCATCCCATCACTTCTTTTCTTAACCTTCTACACTTTTTCTTCCCTTATTTCTCTTTTTTTCCTACTTTTTTGGGCAGCATCCCAACCTAGTGTTGGGTTATTGTGTTGGGTTTTGGGGTTCATACGACGGAAAATTCAAAACAATTTTTGAAAAACCCCAACAAGATCGCAAATATGTTCCATTAAACAAGATCTACAAAAGTAAATCATACCTTGATTCGTGATTTTCTTCTCTGGTTGTTCGATCTTCAAAACGTTCAAGTGCGCGTCCTCTATTAGAAATCCACACACGAACAGTGACCACAATTTGGAGTGCTAGCCCTAAGAGAGATCGAAAACATTTTTCTTTCTATACCAAAATCCAGAGAGTTCGAAAATTGAAAAATGAAATTCTTATATTCCGTTTTTGGGTATTACCCTTTATTTATATGTGTAGATAAACTCTCACTTAAAATTCTATTCGTAATACAACTATTGTATTTACGATGTTTAAGTAAATTCGAAATACAACTATTGTATTTACGTTGGTTAAGCAAATTACACATATACCCCTATTAATAAGTTATCATATAACGAATCATAGAGGCTTATATATTATGAATTTTATCTTATAAAATTCAATACTCTGGGCCATTTGAAATTGCGCAAAGTCATTCTTTGTGTGCAACCCAATAGGTTCATACGACGTTGGTAGTGAACCAAAACCATTTTGGTACACAAGTCATAAGTGGTCTCTAGAATGCATTATGACTACCCAAGTAGCATGAATATCAAAATCGATACAACGTAATGAATAATGTATATCATATCCTTTTGTCATGTGATATCCTTTGATTAAATATAAGGCATGGAAATTCATCCCTAATATTCAATCGTACTAGTCTCGATCTTCAAATAGATTGAAAACATCCAAGTGACATTGATCATATCAATTCACTTGAACTTGACCATTTAACAATCTAACACATCGAGGGATCTATTGATATCTCTCTCTTTACAAAAGCGACAAATTATTTCTTGATTACACACCTTCAAATATTACTCACATGATAACCAATCACAATCTTTATAATCGTCCGGTTAAAGACAACGCTTGATTGTGTCAAATTACCATGCTCCTAATATTGAAGTCTATGGTAATCTCAAATCGAATGACTAAATGATATGCCTATCAAGAGTAACACTTATGACTTAATCCATGTGGTGTTCTCATAACGGGTCGATCCAGTACCTTGTTCCTTAACAAGTACTCATGATTTCGATTCGTATCCTTATACGTATGATCATCACACAACCATCAATCAAGACTCACGCTGTCTTAATTCATTATAGTTCTCAGTATAATGATCGACTAGGAAAATTTAAGATATTTCAACAAATACCCATGAATCTTATTATAAGGTAAACATGCAACCACTTATAATAAAACAACAAATGATAAACCTCTTTTTTATTAACTAAAAAAAAATTGTAAGATAAACAATGTTTGTAAATTGACCTATGCACATGCCCCAACATGTTGTAGGTTACTAGTGTGGTCGTCGTCGACGACCCATTTTCCTTAGAGCCTAATCTAAAAGAAGGAAGACGACAAGTGAAGGTTTGGATCCGCTAAAAGAAGCCATCCAACGATGGCAACCCAACGATAATGAGCCGTAAGCAACGAGAAGTCAGCGGTGGCGACACTCATTGGTGGTGAACTTCTTGGGGCGGCACATCCAACTAATCTTCTAACCTTCTTTCCTGGTCAAGACTCTAGTGTTCGTTTGTTTATATAGTTAGGTTTGGTTCCCACCAATGTGTGGATGTTGTGGCTCAGGTGTTGGTTTCTTTGTAAACTTTGCCTTAGGAGCAGTTTGTTTTAGTTGTCAGTTTGTTTTCTCTCTCAGAGTGTCATTATACCTTTTGTCAAGACTGTTTTTCGATGTTTTGTCGGCGTTTGTCCTCCATCAATTGTGCCTAATAGGCTTTCAATTTGAAGATGTGATGATGAGGCTTCACTTGCCTATGTTGTTCTCGTGAAGATTAAGCTTCAATATTGTATCAATGAACTTCATTGAGCTTTGTCAAAAAAAAAATAACTAGGTCTCCGACAAAGTCTCGATCTCAAATTTAATTAAAATTGACTACATGGATTAAATTCTTCCGCTTCACTTAATTCAATGTCCTTAATGGCAATGTCTTAAAATCCTTGAAATCCTTTCTAATTAATACATTCTAAGTCGACCTAAAAAAAAAAGAAAAAAAATTATATCATCAAATTTCTTCAATTTTTATAGTATCGAGTTTTCTAAATGAAGCATTTACAAGTCATATTTGAATCTATTCAAAGTCAAACCACTATAATCACCATTTTCTAATTTTTTGCGTCAGATTCATACTATTACTTTCTTTGAATTTTCATCATATTTCTTATATAATAAAAATGAAAAACGCTATCATCGACCTAGTTTGGGTTGAGTGATTAAGATTCACTTCTCTTTAACGAAGATCTCACCTTCTAAGCCTTGGTAGCCCTTTTTTTTTTTTTTTTGAAGTACATAACCTTGGTAGCTTTGCTCTATGAAAAACTGTGTTCTAAGTTTTGAAAAATTACTTGCACCTCCGTTCCAGGACACCCCCTTAAACGGAAAAATAAGTTTAAGAAGAATTTGGCTACTTTTCCAATTTAAAAGACAGAAGAAATGGCTAGCTTGAATCAATATTCCAGAACTTTGTATTTAAAAAACTCGGTTGGGTTGCCACAACAGTAAGAGTGAAGTTGGGTAAGTGTGAGTTAAGTACAAATACCTCATTTCGATTCTCCGATGTGTCAAACTTCGATGAGCCATTGGTCAAACTACCATGTAGAGACAACAACACCTCATTGGGGAGATTAGTCGGGCAAAGCTCGGACACCCCCCAAGTTCGTAAAAAAAAAAAAAAAAAAACTTTGTATTAAAAAGCGGCATGTAATTCACTCTAGCAGTGATGGAAAAATAAATCCAATTACTTCGACATAATCAAAATAAACTATCACAAATGTTACTGCAACAACAGTTATGTACAATTGACTAGCAGTACTGGCTCCCTACAGTGCCTCTAACGCTGCCGCTAATGCGAACAAATCGTCATCTCCACCACTGCAATATTCACCATGTCTGCAACCACATTTACTACTACATTTTCTCAACATCACTTCTCTTCTCCTCCTCACCAACTCCGCGTCTTTGGGTACCACAACTTTCATTCCGATCTGCAGCGCAGGTGGCTTCGCATCTTCACTAACACAACACTTCCTATCACTTGTAGCAGCATAGACCCATTTCTCAATAGACAATTCTGCCGATTCAACCACATCCTTCCACGCTACCTCTGCTCTAAGCAAGAGCTCTGAGCCTCCAAACTTCCCAAGAAGCCCAGTCGACGCGGTTTTTCTCCACCGTAGCTCAAACACAACGGTTTGTTGCTTAAGTTTCTCAATGGCATCTTCACTCCCACTGCACTCCAACGACATAGCTTCGTTCCAACACGGGTCAGACACAGATTGGATTTCTCTGCTGTTGAGGCGAATTCGCCTGTTGTTTTCAGTCTTAAGGTAGTATCTTACAAAGAGGGTCCCTTTATTTGCCGCGAAGGCAAGGTTCTTCGCCCTTACTATTCTTATCTCACAGTTAAGGAAGGAGTGGGATTCACTAGCCATTAATGAAAGAGATGCAAAGAGTATTGTAGTAAGAGAGGGAATGAGAGAGATGATGGGATTGTTGTGGAGAGCTAAGTGTAAGGTGTTGGTATATATACACTATACAAGTGTGTGTGGAGGTGTTTGATTTGGGGAGTTCAGAGTCTGTGGCTTTCACTGAAACTACTTTTAAGTCCATTAAGAATGACAAAAAATCAGCCGCCCACTGCTCTAGATCTCATAATAAAAATATACAAGTGATGTGAATTGATGCTGTATCAAGAGTAAATGGACTCAAACCAACCCTTGAGAAACTTGAAAGGTTATATATGAACAGCAGTGACTGAGTGAAAAGATGCCATGTCACATATCATTGAGTGCAAAAACTCTTCCAGTAACAAAAGTGCTATCTGAATAATTTCATCTTAAATGTTTATCCAAACAATAACGATTGAGTAAGATGGGGCTGAAAAAGGTTCGAACACCAACAATTATAAAAAAAAAAAAAAAAAAAAGAGCCTTGATCTCAAATTAGCTAGGGTCAGTAACATAAATCAAACTCTTCCGCTTTGTCTAATTTAATGCAGTTGATGATGTGCTTTCAACATCCTTTACATCCTTCTTAATCAATGTACCCGAAGTTATATTAGGTCTACCGCTATATGGCTATACCATCGAATTTCTTCAATTTTTACCGGGTCGAATTTTCTAATTGGCAATTTGCTGGCCGTCTTGAACCATTCAAAGAAGTAAAGCTTTTTTCTTCTTTCTTCCATATCAGATCTTTGCTTCCAAAAACAAGGAATAAAGCTAACCAATGGTTATCGAAACTTAATTAAAATTATGAGCTGCTAAGATTCATGAAAATCTGATCCTGCAACTAGAAGAGTTAAAGCAAACAAGGATCTCTTGAGGAGCTTCTAGGATGCTGACTTTACAGTATTATTAAAAAGGAGTCCAATAGAAACATGATTGTGGTGCTTGAAATCTTATTTTACTAATCAAAAGGTGGCAACTGGGGATGATATTGGTGTTGGCAGTGGTGGGAAGCCCATTGAATACTAATTCGATTTGTGGTTTACACGTTGGTAAGAAAACTAAAGCTTTTTGGTGCTTGCTAACTCCGCCTCATTCTAATCCTTCATTCATTTCCAACCATGTAGAAAGGACCTGAATTAGAAAAACAATAGTAAACAAGATCATTGGCAAATAAACTAAAATTTATTTAATCACAAAGTGGTGCTTTTGAATGCAAAAATTGTGGCCTCCAAATCTCAAGCAATCACAATGTTCCAGTACATATCGCTTATTCTGGTGTTTATCTAGGGTAGTATATAACATCCCCCTACGCACTAATATAAATTGAAGCACTTTTTCTATTATTTCTTTCCACAACATCCTTAATAGCTGTATGGTACTGTGAGTCTCTTATGCTAGTCTCTAACTGGGGCAGTATACATCCCGCTATTGAACTATTGCTTATCTTTATATGGAATCTCGATTCTCTATTTCGATTATTTCTCTTCGCAGTGTCCTTAATAATGGAAGCCTCAATGAAGGAAACTCTACTGCTTTTTTTTTTTTTTTTTAAAGCAACCTATCATTAATAAAATAACAAGATACAAATCTGCGATTAAAGGGAAGTTGTTTGGGAAATATTAAAGGCTAGTGATCTTGGTGAAGAAATAAGAGTTTTGATCCTTACTTAAGGAAGTATCTTTCAGATATCTATGTCGGATTGCCATCCTTTGAGTTTGCTAAAAATATTGCTGGAATGTTTATCTTTTATGCTTTTTCAGTGCTCTAACTAAGATATATTATAACTGCAACCAAGCATTCACTTTACCACACTAGTGCCCTAAAAACTATGTACTTGAAATGTAAAATCATTGGTCAAAGCAATGCCCATTATACACATCTTCAGCTAAACATTGAATTTGGATAATCACAAGAAGAGCAACTTACTAACCAAAAAGTGCTGTCAAGGGTGTTCAAATGCTCAATCTTAAAGTAAGTAGAGACGCGATGATGCTATTGACAACTCTCAATACATAATAATCTATTTGTAGGCACTAAATAGTGCTTTCCTGCTCAACATCTAGCAGAATATGCATCAACCATAAGCAGTCTAAATCTTATGGTTTTATGATCAATTATTTCACAATAATAACACATTCGGAAACAAGATCCACAAAACTTATTATGGGTTGCTTAACAAGTTTGTTGTTGATTCATAAAAGTCAAAACTGACAAAGGCTATGGACACAAGCTTCTTAGTAACGCAAACTAAGGTACAATTTCTCAAACACAACATTTATGGACTATTTGCACTTTCGGCTAGAAATAATTATAGGAAAAGAAAAGAACAAATAAACCACATATCAAACAAGTTCCAAAAAGCAAGGAACTGAAGAACACCTCTTTCCAAGATGACTCTACATAATGATCAAATCAAATTGCCCGTTTATGGTTTTCTAGTGCAACACCGATCCGAGTTTATATTGATGAGGCCAAAAGCTAACAGTTGTGGCATAGACCATGTCAAATCAGGCTTCATCTTCAGCAAGTTGCACACTATATCCATGTTTTATATCTGAGACAAATGAAATAAAAGACAACATTACATGGGTAAGGAAGAGAGGCAAAAGGTTGAGACAAATGAAAACGCCTAACAATTAGAAAATAACAGGTGACTTTAATACCATAAACAAACAAGAATTAAAAGATTTATGGGATAGAAAATCAACTATTCGAAACAGAAGTTGTCAATTTAGTTTGAAAAGAAGTTAAAAAACCGGTCCATAAGAATTAAACAAGAAGTAAAACAGGACCAAAGAAGAGTAAGCCCATCGCCATTATTTTTCTATCTAAAGCCTTGGTTCTTTACAGCTTGCACAATACATATATATGAATCAAACAACCTTTGCAAACGCAAATATGATCTTTTCACTTGGCCTCTTGTTGCGTACAAGGGTCAGCAAATAAATTTACTTCTGCCACACAGCTCAATAAACCAAATGAGAGTCGCATGTTACATAAAAATATATATACAACAAGCGAACAAACAAGCCTTAATCCTAGATTACTTGCAGTCAACTACTTGGATCAAATTATTCCACTCAGCTCGATTTAAGGCAATTGCATAACAAAACATATCCCAATCAGAATATGAACATCCAAGGGATAGGTTCCAAAATTGCTGACAAGATATTTAAATAATTATTTCAATATATATAATAAGTATTTCCATATCTTAATTGAAAAACTATGTATCTTAAAAACAATTTTACTAGAGAATTGGCACCAAGGATGCTTTTATCATTTACTTGCCTATTTTCTAATTTTTTCCTCAAAGACCCAGTATGAAGTAATGGCCAGAAAGACATCACATTAATCATATACGTAAATATGTTATTCTTTTTCTTTTTAATTGATACCCTTTTTTTGCATGTCAGAGATCACAACAATTAGCCCAATAGAAATCTTGAATCAATACCTTTCAAAGATGGCTTCTCGTACTTGTCCTGCCTTTCTTCATCACTGTCATCATCCGCCAACTCTCCCTGCCCATCATTTCCTATGTCACTTTCACTTGCAGTTTCCCATTCTGAATCATCACCATTATGCCCATATACGTCACCTGCCTCACCTTCACAATTGAGACCCCCATGTTTAACAGCAGCCGCCCTGAATAACCAAGCTGCACGCATCTGCTTCTTGACTAACTTCTCGGCATAATCAGGAACCCTATTTTGCCTCAACGAAAGGTCAGGATCATTTGATTGGGAGCATTCATTTATAAACAGAATGGCATCTAGCAAGCTCTCTTTAGCTAAACCTAGCATATCATATGCTTGCGCTCTTCTCCATAGACTTTTTGCGTGACGATTGAGAGGATTATGAAGGCAAAGTGCACGTGTAGCATCACTTATGGCAGCCAATGGCTGTTGCATGAGAAGATCACATTGTGCTCGGTTGCTAAATAGTACAATTCTCTCCTTCTTGGATCTCATTGGGCACAATGACAGTGCTTCTGAATATTTTAATGCAGCTCCTGATATGTTGCCCGAGGAGAATAAAGAATTCCCTTCAAGCTTGACGACTAATGCTGCAGCCTGTTTAATATGGAGATCCTCCTTTGGCATGTTCTTTTCCTTTTTCAATCGTTGCCTGGAATTTATTACTTCATCTATTTGATCTTTAATGCGATTACTGATAGAGCCACGTCCTGTTCCCTGTGATTCAACACCTTCTTGAAGAACACTAACAATTGTATCCCCAAGCTTTTTGTGATCCCCTAAAGTTGAGATTTCCGAAAGGTCTATAAGCGTAGGAACTGCTTTCTCAATCACCTGTGGGAAAATGACACGTCAAAGTGTGAAAAAATGTTAACAAACATAAAAGACATTACAATAAATTAGTTGATGGTGTTGAGTGAAGTCAAATCAATAGTACACCTAACCTATAAGACATATATCCAGAAATCAGTGGACATGCATTTGCACATAAAAGTAGTTAGGAACTTGGTCACATTTCCTTGCAAGCATTGGCATGCCTTAGTTTGTCACTTGCATAACTAATGTACAGTTGGTATGATACGAAATGTGGTTAAACAAGTGAGAATCGAGTCATTCAAACCCAAACCTGGGTGAGCACCCATGAACTCAAAATCCAATATATGGGCGAAACAACACTCCCATAAAGCAAGTTCTGTATGAAGCCTCTACTGCAATGATTTAGATTCCCTTGGAATTCGTGCGGCACAAATCCCAATCAAATCTACACCATTGTGTAGCAAATGTATGTCTCCTAGAATGTTAGATTATCATCTTCCCAAAAAGAATCCTCAGACCTAGAAGTTTTGCAAAAATGCAAGATGCAATAGGATTTCTTTTAGAAAGAAGATGTAGTCAAAGTTACCACGAAGGTTAGAAAGACATTTTCATGTGAGAAAGTAGTTCCTAAACCAATACTTATGCCAAATCAGTTAATCACAAATCACATCAAACATGTAAATGAGCAAGAATCTTGCCTTATGACAAACACTTTGATCTTGAAGCAGCCAAAGAAGACAGTCTATAGCCATGTACTGCCAGTCATCCGATGAACGTGCAATATTACACAGTGCTTCAACAATTCCAGGACAGTTAGCAACAGGCCCCCTCCCAAGCTTATGGTGACAAATAGTTCTCAACAAGCCGATTCCTGCAGGTGAGTTCTCATTAACAAGACCACCCCACATACCGGGTAGTTTCACTAAGAATTCAGGCTTGCATATAACAGATAGAAACTCAGGCTTGAAAGCAAAGCAATTAATCAGCTGAAGAGACCAACACTGCAACTGGCTGGCCCATTCTTCAGCTTTCCGTGACTCCATCTCTACACCACCCATGCCGCGAGTCAGTAGGTCGCAGTGATAGCTAAGCCTTCTCTCTGGATATTGGTAAAAGTGAGTGTACACAATTTCCAGTGAACTCGTAGCCAGCTGAATGGCAAGCTCAAGGATTTCCCCATGACTAGCCACAGCAGGAAAAGTGCTGGCATATGTAGCCAAGTGTCCAAGAGCTCGAACAGCCACTCTTTGCTCGACCCAGGTTAATCTCCCCCTTAGAAGCTCCACTAATGGGGGAATTACTCCAGCGTGCACGGCACTTTCCGCAAATTCTTCCATGTTCATGGTGTAAGATCCAATGATATGCGCCGCATAGTAAGGAATGTATATATTTTGGTCATGAGAAAGCCAGCGGCGATTTTTTAAGCCCTTCAAGATAAGGGCAGACATGCATTCAAATATACCCAAATTAATGAACTCCGGGTCATTAGGATGGGCCATGGCAGTATTCCAAAGACCACTGATGGGAAGAACCTGACCATCATCATCCTGCGAGGGAAGCTCTCTGAAGAACTTAAGAATGCTCGTTCTACGCTTACTCGGATTGCCTTCCTTCATGACACAGAAGAAGCAGCCTGGGTATGGACAGTCCTGGGATATTTTATCCATTTGAATCAAATGAACTACTCCTCAGAGAAGAACATCAACTAAATTTCTTCGTGGATATAAAAAACCTCATATCAAAGTGGCACTGTGGCGATGAAATGGTGAATGAACTTGCATTAGAAGATTATTCAACATACGAATTAAGTAACTAAGAGAAGTTAAACCCATCCAAACATAAGAATCCCTTTCTTTTGTAAGTGCTAAACACAAAGATCCACAAAGGAAAACACATCAGAGCTGTAAAGATCAACAAGAAAGCAACTGATTAACAAACACCAAAAATTAAAACAATGAAAACAGCTCACATTAGTTTGAAAGGATCACAAACGCCAAATCAAAATCATAAACCCATCAAACAAACTACGCTCATAAACCCAATTCAACACACCAACAGATTCAAAGCCCTAAAACAGCCCCAAAAAACACACCCATCAATTCCCATCAACCAAACAAACAAAGTAAGTCAACAAGATTCAATCTTTCAACTACAGAACTACCTAAGTCTACCCATTGACTGTCTTCACACACTAAGATCAACAAAAACAGAGCAAACATACACACAAACACAAAGAAAGAAAGAAAAAACACTCATATCAACACAAATAACCATAAATACCTTAAAATCACACAAACCCGGAACCAAAAATCACTGATCAAAGATACCCAGATTCCCAAATCTCCAAAAGATGAATAATTTCTTCGAAACATCAATTCCTCTCCATGTCCCGCATCTCTGGAACGATAATACTCTGATGAACAGAGCACACAAAACAGAGAAAATGACAACAACACAACAACAACAGTCCCAACATGCCCACAGCAACGTATGCTAAAATCTGAACATAAAATGGTGGATGGATTCGGACAGCGAGAGAGAATCTTGCGGTGCAAATTTCACGACTGTAAATCCAGTACCAGTAATCGAGGCGGATCCGACGGCGTAAGAGTGCTCTCGTTCTTACTCTTAGAGGGCTTTTAAAGTGGGTGGGCCCACGGCCCATCAATTCCTAATCGCTTTTCTTTGTACATGTTTTGGGCTGTAGGGCCATTCACCTCAGTCTTCACTCTACAGAGTCTTCAAACGGTGCACAATTTGGGTTTTTTGAATTTTAAGGGGCCCACCACGGGGCCCACATAGGTCCTCTATTGTTGACCCCTTTTGAAGAGCTTCATTGCTTAAAGTTACTTTTCTTTTTTAAACTCCTTTTTTTGGTAATGCATGGGAATTACAGATTTTACCTTTGCTCAATCACCTAGTTCTATCCTGAAATATTAGCTTGTTAGGTACAAAAAGTTGTTTTTGTGATCTGGGATTTGCTTTCTTCAGCTTAAAAGGAAATGCGAGGAAACATTGGAGAAAAATGAATTTAGTTTCAATAATAAGTAAATAAAAGTTTACCGAATAAAAATTAAGTGGGTAGTTCACTTGGTATATGCCAGTTACTTGTACAAGGGGTCACTGATTGGATTCTTTCTTATCAAAAAAAAAAATTACCAAACAACAATTGGATTCTTTCTTATCAAAACAAAAAAAGAAAGTTACCAAACAACAATTGCTCGACGCAACTCGTGATTTTGGGTTTGATTTTTCTCTTTCCACAGAGTCATGGACGTGACTGAGTTTGAGGTGAGTTCCAATACGATACAATATGTGATTACAGAAAAGTAATGCCCAAGCTTTATTTGGTTGGCAATGTGCGTAGTCTTGAATTCAAATAGTTTATAGATGTGGGGTTTCAACTCAAATAGCCTTACTATTATTTGAGAAGATAGATATTCACACTTATGTACTTTATGTCTTACTTAATCGATGCGGAACTATTATTTTGGTCCACACATCTCCAATACTCTTTTTGGATTGAAATCTATCAAAGGTAGATACCTTCTCTCAACTTACAGTACATCAAACCGTCGACTCTGATGCCATGTCAATTTTTATGTTGGTCCACTAGCATGCCCGAGCGCGAGCCTGTGAAATTTCGCGAGTCATCAACTTAATCACCTTCAACTCATAGGTGTGAGGTTTAAACTCTAAAGGCCTCGATACTATTGAGCATATATCCACACTTATGTACTTTTTTTATAAGATCTTACTTAACTAACATGAAATTATTATTTCGATCCACGTATCTCTAATTAACAGTAGTTCAAATAATTTTTTTTCCTACTTTAATGATTCATTTAGTAGATTTTGTTTGACAAGCTAGTGACCAATTTTATTTCAACATTAATCACGAAACCCCAACTTCCTTCCAATTTTTGCATTGCTTAAAGAGGAGAGAGAAAAATTGATGAAAAGTCATCCAAATCCCACATGTATACTCCAAACTTGATCTTATGTGATGTACACATCACTAGGCACAACAAATGGCTATGATTTGGTCATCCTAGTCAACTTGGTCACTCTAATAAGTGACTTGGTCTCTTGGACTTATCCTTCAAAGCACTAATAATTGGTTTCCTCTAGCGTTTCAGTACCCGGCTTACACCACGACTCGCACCATCGCGTAAGATCTCGACACTTTTCGATTAGGATATGTTTCCATATTAATTATTTATCATATTTAATTGCATTTGTCTATCTATATCCTTTCCCCGGCCTAGTGTACCAGTAATTCGTCTGCCCAGTACTCGCGTTGACACAGTTTTCTAGACGAATACCTGTCACATTATCTCGCTCGGTTTATCAATTTAAACTCACGCATGCGATGAAATAAGTCATAAGATAATAATTATCATCACAATTATGCAACCAATCAGTCAAAAATAATATTTTTCTCCCAACCAGACATATCCTAGCCTATCCATGGTGTCCCCGTGGACTTGAGCTGGCTTCCACGTTAGAAAATACTCGAATAATGGTGTCTAAAAATTGGGCCGTTACAGGATACATGCAACACATATGCTAATAAAATGTACATTATTTATATATCAAATGTATGTACCTAAAGTATATAACAAATAGCATTGTCCCTTTAGATAGGCACATTTGCTTGTACAAATTACTCATGGGAAGTGGGAAGTGCGATAAACACTAGCTAGTATAGATGTGTATGCAGACATCTTGAATTGTATGTGTTCTTGGCCGGGTTTGAGTTTTTTTTTCTTTTTGCTTGATGTCTTGCATCCAACCGCACTGACTAATTCATGTTCGGGCACTGTCAATTTTTATATGAGAGGCGGCCGACTCAACCCAATTTTTTTTATTTACAAGACTTGAACTCGAGCCACTTATAAGGGACCAAGCCTCATACCATTGAGCTAACCAATTAATTGTTGGGAGTTTCATAATTACTATAGGAGTTCAACTCGCTGAAGCCTAATAATTTAATGAGCGGGGTTTGTTAATTATTTTAGTCGAAGCTCAACCCACATTAGAAGATAGTTGTGTTTTATATATTTCATTTAAAAAATAGTGTTGGAGGTGTAGTTTGAACTGAAAACATAACCGAGTAAAAAAGTATTGATAAGCCCATAAATCTCATCCAAGTTCGGCCCATAACGGGTCAAAGTGGGCTTAGGTTCGCTAATTATGATTTTGGGCTTAGACATGCCTGAACAGAGCCTAAAAATTATGCCCGTCTAGACTCGGCCAGGCTCGCGAGATGATTAGATCTAATAATAACTATCTCCTTTCATTCATCCATGATCATATATATATATATATATGGTGTTATGGATGGACATAAGTTCGGGTCCAAAGAGGGCCCAAATCTAATATCTAATTCTAAACATGAAAATGAAAAATCTAATAAAACCCAACTAGGAGAAAGATCATGGATCGTGAATATACTAGGTTAATACCAAACTGCCAATAAGGAGAGGTTCTTGTAGAGGGTAGTCTCTAATTGTCTCACAATTTTTTTTTTTTTTTTTTTTTTTAAGAAATGATATATATTGTTTTTCTAAGTATCGAACCCTAATTATACTTACAGTCACATTCACAGTTAAATTCGTGGAGGATAGATATTTTTTTAAATAAATAGGATTGACAAATCGATGTACTTTTACTAGGGCAATTGATTTCATGTCTAGTCTTGTATTGAGTCAATTAATAAAGTTTCTATTTCACTTCAAAAAAAAAAAAATTTGTATCCAAGGAGGGTTTGGTGTGATGGCAAGGATTCTGTCAGCTTTAACTGAGTGTCTTGATTGAGTTTGAACCTTAAGTATAGATTTCCTTTAAAATCTTTGAAAGAGGGCTTTAATTGTCGCCACCTAGTGGTCCTATACCTGACTCGAGTCGAGAGTAACCAAGGTCGTTGGGTTTAGATACTGAGTGATTTAGATGAAAAAAATGTGAAGAAAATGAGAAAAAAAAATCTGTAAAGCATATGAGATTATAGATTTAATTTAAAATCGTAATCAAGTGCTATGTGAATCTACTTCAAAGATAAGGTTATTAATTGAAACGCTTCTGAGTTAATAATGAAGTAAAGAGCCGACCATGCATGCATGTCGAAGTAATAAGGGTACCATTATTTTTGGATGAATAAGGATACCATTATGATATGAAAACGATGATGTTATCGATCACTTGCGAGTTACGATAGAGAGAGCTAGCTATAAATTGGGACGAAACGCCCAACAGCAATTTGTCTCACTCTCGGCCTTACCTTTGTCTCCCTCTCTTCCTTCTCTCCACCGACACACCGACATAGACATGCTTTAAATCTCAAACTGAACACCCCACGCTACGGCCTACGTGTCAACAATATACCTTCATTGGAGTATTAATTTGTGAATTTAAAAATATTAGACCTTTCAAGACTTGATGTACAACGGAAAATTTTCAAATGACTCAGCTCACTGGTGTTTGAGATTTAAAAACTGCTTCCGGACGTTTTATCTAGGAATCAGAATATTAATTTTCTTAGTTATAATATTTTCTGTTGGCAGATATATATTTGATTGATTTGCTTTAATTCCTAGAAAGAAAATCTTACGTACAGTTATGTCATTAATTATTATTATGTTCAATAAGATCAACCATACGAGCATTAATGTTTATGGATAAAATTAAAGTAGGTAAATCATGATCGTTGGACATTAACTTAATTATTAAAAATGCATTTGTATAAATTCGTATGTCAAGCAGGCCTTCAAAAGTCAATCATATAGAAGATGCACATAATGAGACACATTTCAATGTAGTTTTTTCTTGGTAGATAATTAATGTAATTTTAGACGAATGTGTCACAATCACAAAAAATATTAGAAAAGTATATAAATGACCGAAAAATCGTTTCTTTAGCTTAGTCACCAAACATGCTCTTAATCTAAAGAGGTCTCGATTCTGTGTGTTCAAAACCTACGGATGACAGGAACATAAAATTTTACAAACTCCAACAATAATACGAGATTCAAGCTCTAAAATTGATATTTTATATCCGAAATACGAGATTCAAGCTCTAAAATTGAAGCTTTAAACCCAACAATAATACAAAATCAACTCAAAAATAATAAAAAATTCAAAAAAAGATTAAAAAATTGACACGAATAGAGATGGGAGATGTCTCAAGACATCAAATTAATGTGATTTTGCTTGGAATAATTTCATCGAATTTAAACCGAAGGTGAGAGTACAATTTAAGAGGGAGGGGCGATTCAATGATCGAGTCATGATTGAGCAAAAACTTTTTATATTGAGGGCATTAAAGACATTTTGTGCAAGAGTAAAACTAAAAGAAAAATACTAAAATGACAACGCCACACCCAAACATAAAAATCATTCATGCACCCTTGAGCTGCACTAAAATTTGTGTATTCTCACATCCCCAATCAAAATGCGCATAGACAACTTTAATAGGCCAGTTTCAGTGTGCATGACATACTTGTTGTCATTGATGCCCAAAAAAAATTTTATTGAGGGACCTGCAAAAAGTACGGACCATTTAGCCTTTCCCATAAAATTAACGTAAACTTTTGCTTCCTACTTTCAAATGATGGCCTTAAGAAAAGATGAAAAAAAAAAAAAAAACTTTCAAATGATCACTGAAATCTCCGCATGCATGCACTTTTTATTCTGTTTTAATTGGAAAAAAATTGACTACCCCTTTTACAATACTTTCTATTTTCTAAGTTTTTTTTTTCCAAAACACATGCATTAATGCACATGTCAAATCCCAATTCCACCAAGTGAAAACCATACATTTCTTACAATAAGCAAAATTCTTTCGCCCATTGTATGCTAAAAATAAACACAAAAACATTTTATATATATGCATTCAACAGTGCCCAAACCCAGAGCAGCCAAAGTGATCACCCAGCTCGCAATATCAAAATAAATCAAACTAAAACTAATTCTTCTTCCCTTCCTCCCCTCCCTCTTCCAAATAACTCTTCTTCCTCCAATCAAACCTCGCCAGCACACAGATCCCAAGAAAACACGTGGCGTAAACCCCATGAGCCTTCCAATTAGTCTTCGGCGGCTGATGCAACACCGCCCTATGAAACACCTTAACATAATAATGTAAGCCCACAGAAAAGCCCACAGTCGTCTGTGCCAGGCCCACGAACCTGGACCCCGGCCCAGTATCAGTGGAGAATACCAACACCAAGTACATCAACAGCAACAACAGGTAGATGAGGTACCCGAGCGCCTGCAGCACCTGCAGCCACACGTAGGTGGACCGCGAGGTGGCGTAGAAGAATTTCAATGGCTCGAGGCCCGTGACCAGCGAGGCCAAGCACAAGATGGAGAAGTAGATGGAGATGTAGGCTTGGATGAAGATTATGAGCTTTTGGAGGGAGAAGAAGGCCTTGATTTTGTTGAAAAATAGAGAGACGAGGAGGAGTGGTGCTAAGATGAATATGCAGGAGGTGAGTGAGGCCACGGTTGGTGCGTACTGCTTGCCGACTAGTGGCCGGAAGCCTTCTATCATTTCTTTGTTGGCTTTTGTGATGTAGACCTTGGACGTCCTCGAGATGCGTTCCAGATCGGGGACGATCGTGTGGTGGAAGTCTCTGAAATCTGCGACGAAATCGTCGTCATTGTCGTCTTGTTTTTCTTGGGTTTTCTTGATTTGGGGTTTCTGCGATTCCCTTTTGGGTAACGGGGATTCGTTCTTTTTGGGTTTGATGGGGTTTTGGGGGTCTTTGGTTGTGATTGATGACGAGGTTTCGTTCTTGGGCGGGCTTGATTTGGTCAGATCTGATGATTTCTTGGTCGAGAGAGTGCTAATTTTGGTGGAATTGGAGATCTTAGAAGTGGAATTCAGTTTCTTGAAAACAGGGGAATTGACGAGTTTGGTGGAATTGAGTTTCTTTGAAGATGAAGAAGAGGTGCTGTTTGAGAGTTTGTTGATAAGCAGGGTGGAAGCCTTTTTGGTTGAATTGGTGGGTTTGATGGGTTTGATGAGTTTGGTCTGGTTTTTGGTGGTGTTGAGAGTATTGGTGCTGCTCTTCTTCTTGGGCTTCTCTTCTTCGTCTGTCTCTGTTGCCGACATTAATCTTCTTCTACTCACAATACCGTCTCTCTCTGATAAAGCACTACTACACACAAGTAGAGATGAAGCAAACAGAGCAAAAACAAAGTAGAGTAGTACCCATTTCTTCATTGAAGCAGTAGTAGACCTCATACGAGGCGTAGCCCCCATTGTGATCGTTCCTCGAGATGCGCAATTGGAGATCTTCTGATGAAGAAGAAGTAGAAGAAGAAGAGCTGAGATTGGATCTGCAGATTGTTAGAGAATGAGAGAGTGAGAGCATAGGGAGTGTGGAGTAGTGAGGGGACTTAAAATGGAGGAGAGGAGTTATCACATGGTGCATTGGTGCAAGTGGACCAAAAACGCGTTCCCTCTATAATTGTGAATCTCTCTGATCCAGTGGAACGGAGTCTGTTTAGCAACTCTGGCCTGGCCCACATGCTGGTAAGATCGAGAGTGGCAAAACGAGATCGTTCAAAAGATGGTTAAGGAAACTATCTCCTAGGACACTGTATCCTTGTTTGTTTTACCAAACAGTTAATCTCATAAATGAAGGAGTATAGACCCATCAACGATTATGGGCCTAATGATTATCTAGTGGCTAAGCTCACATTATTTTTATTTTTTATTTTTATTTTTTTTATTTTAGTGAAAATCGAATTATGATCTCATGTGATTTTATCTTTTTGATAAGTGATGTCTTTACTATTTCAGTAGAAATCGAATTACGATCTCATAAAACTTTGACAGCTAAGCTCACATTAATTATAATTTAATTAACATTTCTTTAAGACGATTTAATAATTATGTTACGTTATTTAAGATACGGATAGAATAAGATTATGTGTTACTAATATATTCTTCCATTTCCCTTGTTATGTAATTACATTGTTATGATGTTATTGAATATTATAATTTACTAAATTTTATTCACCTCAAATTTGTAAGAAAATAATTTATTAAAAATGAAAAATAAATAAATAAATAAAATTCTTTGATTAATGACGTGTCAGCAATACAAGAGTCAAGCTGTTCAGACTTGGAGTTGAAATAGTTGACTAAAAGAAGAAGAAGAAAGCACAAAATAATAAAAATAATACTAATTTTAATTCCCAACAAAATAGGTCCTTCATTCCTCATGCATCTACACAGATCTGTATGTTGATTAATTAAGTTGAAGATTGATTCGGTTCAAGCAGGCAGTTGATGGTGTTGGAGGCCTGTCGGGCCAGTTAATGAAGCCACACTCGGAGTACCTGATCAGTTCGCACTGGATAGGACACGGACCACTAACAGTGACTCCACAATCGGGCGCAACAAAATCTTCTCGTAAGTTTGTGCCACATATACATATGTACGTGCCTATATATACGTAGGAATCTTATTTTCATCAAATTATAGTCACAAAACGTTATACTTGTTGTGTGAGCTATTTTTGGCTTTACTATGGGGACATTAAAGCAGGTGTGAAAAGGATAGACGTTACAGACTTTAAAGCTGTATAGCTTTAATGGTTGGTAAAATCGTCGTGGCTAGTAGATGGTGTGACGGTGCCCGTGTATGGATCACATGCCATGGGCCACGTCACCTTTTGTTTAACTATCTTACATAATTATAGAGCTCTCCAAAGGCAAATGTGATTTGTCGACCCGATTTTTCAAAGTGAAAATGATGTTTATGTTATGTGATTCAAATAAACATTAAATTTTAAAATAAATTTTTAATGATAGATGTAGATTTGTGGCTCAATTGATGAGGTGACATATCTTTTGTAATTTTATTAATTAAAACGTGAAAATAAAAATCTAAATAAAATAAGTAAATATTTTAAAAAGATCGATTATACAACATAGATGTCAATTTGAATGTCTAGAACTGACATGCAAAATAGACAATGTCCATCTACGTCAGCTCAACATTCAAAATGCACATTCTATCGGAGAGGTTTTTTTTCGCTCAAATGTCTATTTAGTCCTAGTGGTGTGTTTCGTTGGGTTGATAGGCTTGTCTTGATAGGGTCGGACTAAGTTGCATCGGATTAGTTGGCTATGAATTAAAGTTAATCCAAATTTGGAGACTTGTTCAGTTGATAGGATAGGATTTTAAGTGGTTTCATAAAAATGACATTTCTACCTCTCACCATATAAGAACCCCAACACAATATATTAATCCCCACTCGCGATCCCGAACCCCTCCCCATAGGTTTTTAAGTGGCTTTTGACCATGTTGAGGTTGCGAGAGCGGGTGAGGAGTTGGAGGAAGGTACGGTGGGAGTAGGCGAGGGGGGAGTTGGAATTGGAGTGAGCTCAGTCGAAGAAGTGCAGGGCTTTAGATGGAGATCGGATGAGGCGGAGAGTTTGGAGGAATGTGGTCTCGAAGAGGTGGGTGGAGAAGGGGGAGAGGGAGGATTCAATAGTGGGAGACCATTTTTGGTTGTTGATGATTATGTGGAGCGCTCAGGCTTTGGTATGAGAGTAGGACTTTGGTTTTATGGTGATGGCGTTGGAAAGGCGGCGAAGGTGG
Source organism: Stephania japonica (assembly GCA_039657345.1). Classification (NCBI taxonomy): domain Eukaryota; kingdom Viridiplantae; phylum Streptophyta; class Magnoliopsida; order Ranunculales; family Menispermaceae; genus Stephania; species Stephania japonica. Next base: position 35,793,325 of record CM077564.1, on the reverse strand, counting down.
TGGTGGAGAGGAGGCATGGTTGGTGAGTGATTGTGACGACCCTAAATTCCGCAATCCTAGAATTGGGCACCGCCCGGTCTAGACCTACTCGAACCGCCGAGTAGTCTCGCTGAGTCACGCAGGCCTAGTCAGTCTTCCTTACCATTTACCATTTATTACGTATTTACAAGTGAAGTTAATCAATTAGTGAGTTATTATCAGATACAACGGAAACAATTAAACTCCAAACTACTCAATAAACTTCAAGACACACAAGTTAAGACAATCCTATGGTATGGAAATCTCGTAATCATATCCACCATATGAATCAAAAGAGAGTATCGATAATGTCTTACATGCCTAAGATCTCTCATAACCTATAGTCCCATGTTTCAACAAAACAATATAGATACTTAATACAAAACATGCTCAATACGTGAGAGGAGAATGCCTCGTGGTCCTCGCCTTTAATTGCCTAGCGCTAATCCCTTGCCTTTATCTGTTCGTCGGTCTGCCCACCGTCACAAACTAGATAGTGAGTATAGTGATGTAGAGAGTAAAATACCAATAGAGTCTTAACAACATTTCAAGTGTCATGTAAATGGCTAAACTAGTATCATGCATGGATATCACAAAAAATATAAAAGACAACATGATAAGTGAATCACGGAGATAACAACGATAAATGAGTGTTGAGAGCACAAAGCAAAAGAAAAGGCATCAAAGTATCTCAATTCCATCAGGTTGTCACACTTAGTTTAGAACCTGACTTTCAAGACATATTCTGGACCAACACAAACCCAAGGCAGTCTAGAATAAGGCACTTAGCCCCAGGTCACACTTATTTCACATACGGGCACTGTAGCGTCACACACAGTTCAACATACGACCATCACAATCCCAAACTACGGGTTTAACCACGTCCAAAGTCCATGTACTCCCGGTGTAGACCGTGAGTACCATATTGTTCACTTAGACCCAATAACCACTCATTATGGAATCCAATCAATACCAAGCCAATAAATCAACAAGGATAGATATGACCAAAGTGAATCCAACAAAGATATAATCCACAAAGAAATATGCTCAAACAAGGATAACAACCAAGTAAATGCACAAATGAAATAATGTAAATACTCTGGTTGGTTTTACTCACAAATACCGCGCGTAACTTCGCACTCGCGACTTTCATACGCCACCAAAACGACTCCACACGCTTGTCACCAATCCACTAAGCACCTGGTAATCATTTTTTTTATCCATTTACATCATGTTATAGTCTATTTGAAAAATCTTGATTTCTAAATCCACTTCCCATAATTTCCTTGATTTTTCTAAATTTCTTGGCTATTTTTGCCAATTTCACGCTTTTCAAGGTAAAAACTGACATAACGCCTCATAAGAACCCTGAATACTTAACTTTTCATAGAAATTTCCAAATTTATCTTTATTTGATGAAAATATAATTTTCTATAATTTTCCAGAGTTTTTTCAGAATTTTTCCTATTTTTTGGAATTTTATTTCAATTAAAATCCTTTTAAATATATTTAATTGAAATAAATTATTATTTATTAATATAATAATGGGTGGGTAGGTCCCGAGTCGGGTCTGGCCCACCACAACCGGGTCGAGTTGACTCGACTCGTTTGGGTCATCTTCTGGCGAACAGTGTGACGGCCCCAAATTCTCCTTGCATTTGGGTACGCCTGGCCTAGACTCGTACAGGTTCCCAAGCCGATACTCAGCGGACCTGGTGAGCCTAGTCAGCTTCAAATCATTAAATTATACAATTTATGAAAGAGTTATTGCAAGTTTTACGCAGCGAAAAGTAAATAAACTAAACATAAGGGAAATAACTCAATCAAAGGGAAATGTAGAAATCTATAAGTGTGGAAAACTCCGAGTATTCATGTACAATTCGATAAGCCAAGATACATGATACCAATCTGACGCAGCGGAGATCTTCTAAATTGATTATTCGACACTACGAATAAAACAACCTAGGGCTAAAGAGAATTAACACCAAATTCTCAAGAAAAGAAATTTAATTCTTTATAAAAATCAATAAAAAAATCCCCCTAAAACTATTACATAGCCCTTATATATATAGGTTTTTAAAAACAAAAGACTTCCAACTTTAAGATAAGTATAAATAAATAAAACTCATAAACTAACAACTTTAAGATAAGTATAAACAAATAAAACTTCTAAACTAACAACTTTAAGATAAGTATAAATAAATAAAACTCCTAAACTAATGCATTAATCGTTCCTTTGCAAACACATCATAAACTAACACAAATTCTAATTTGCATCATTCTCTCCCGGTTGAGAAAATTCATCCTCGAATTCAATGCTTAAATAATTATTCCGCACATGACGTCTATGGTCTCCATCTTCATCATTCTTCCCTTGTTGATAAAAATTCGTCCTCGAATTTTCGTACCCTTGCACGACTTCTCGACTTTGACAATGAAATCATCACAACTAGTCTCGACGTGCTTGAAAAGATAAATTAGGACATTATTCTGACCAGAAAAGTCATGCAAATATCCATCAACGCAAACGCCGTCATTGGTTGCAAATTTGAGTACTTTTGCCTTTGCAATGAGGCCAAGGGAGTTATTGTTAACGTCGACATCACGAACCACCTCTTCAAGCTCTTGAGGAACTTCAAACAATGAAACCACTTCGATGACTAAGCCGTCCTCTCCAAAGATTAACTTGTCCTCCACGAAGTCGTACCCATCACTGTCAAACTTTGGCTCTTCGTCAAAGTTTTCGAAGTCCTCCTCAAAGAAGATTGGATCTATTCGTCGCGCGTCGCCGTAAAGAAAAAGAATCCCATATATTTCTTCTTCGGATACAAATTCCTCCTCATCGGAATAGGAATATTCCAATTCTCATTCCTCACCAAAGCCAAACTCCACCCTCAGTTACATGATTCATCCAAATCACACGTGACGATGACTGTGATACCAACTAACACAGCGGAGATCTTCTAAATTGATTATTCGACACTACGAATAAAACAACCTAGGGCTAAAGAGAATTAACACCAAATTCTCAAGAAAAGAAATTCAATTCTTTATAAAAATTAATAAAAAAAATCCCCCTAAAACTATTACATAACCCTTATATATATATATATATATATAGGTTTTCAAAAACAAAAGACTTCCAACTTTAAGATAAGTATAAATAAATAAAACTCCTAAACTAACAACTTTAAGATAAGTATAAACAAATAAAACTCCTAAACTAACAACTTTAAGATAAGTATAAATAAATAAAACTCCTAAACTAATGCATTAACCGTTCCTTTGCAAACACATCCTAAACTAACACAAATTCTAATTTGCATCACAATCTCATCAAAAATACCAAGTTCTATAATCCAAAATATATGTATGAAACGATATACAAGTAAATAAAACATAAAAAAACCTACTATAATGTCTTTCAAGTTCAGTCGCTAATCCTCACAAAAAGTCGTCTAGGTAGGGCTCCTTGCCTCTACTGCACTCCGCTCTATTTGCATCAACCGTCACAAACTAGATGGTGAGCAAATGGAGAAATCGAATGTAATGCCAGAAGAAGATAACAATATTCATGATATATCAAGTAAAACAGTCTAAATATCATGCGGTAATAGAAAGACAGGAATTTAAATAAATCAAGTGCATAATAAATAGACTAATAGATATCAATCGAATTTCAAGTGTGTTCTAAGGAATCAAAAGAGGCCCATAAGTGGTCTAAATCATACCATAACGGCGAAGACCTCGCGAGGTCTTCCCGGGCATCGACACAAGCGAAGGCACAACTATAATGGGAGGGACACAAGCCCACCCACCCAGTACTCGGTGTCACACAGTCACTAAGGGTTGTCACGCACTCCTATACAAGAGTGCTCGCGTTTTATCCCTCTAGTGCAGGTCCTAGTACTATTGAGATGAAACACTTATGCTAAGAAACACACAACAAGGAATGAAATGGAATACCAATAATAGAGCATAACGAATCTGAATAAATGATAATGAATCACATGACATTTTCTTACTGGCTTACAAATCATACATAAGCTTTAAGGCAAGTGTACTTACCTGACAACGCAACCCGTGAATAACAACACTCCCGCGAGTCCTAATGCGTATCCCTGAGTTTCCGACTACCTGACAAGGTTGGAAACTCTAATTAATGGGTCGAGTCATTAACTAAACCCTAGGTTAAACCTTAGTATTTTTCCAACGTTTTAGATGACTTGAACAACTCGATAATTCAATTGGTAAATCAAACCGAAAACACAACGAAATACAATGACTCTCTTGGGTGTTATAACCACACTTATGTAAGCCTAATTACAAGTCTTAAGCTCGGCTCAGTCGTATGTGAATCACGTCATAGCTTCGAGAGCCGGCTGCGTGATCACGATGTCATGACCATTCGTCCACATATAAACACAACCTATACACCAAACCATAACCATAACCATACTCATTTTGAAACCCTGACCAATAGCACACGCACATACCCAAAACCCATATTGTGCTCGACACATGAAAATTCTCACGTATTCATGTATTCATGTCGTGAACTCTAATCACTTAATCATGTATTCATGTCGTGAGTTCCTTATTGAAAGAACCCAACATATATATCCTCGAACATAATCAACACCAAACCCAAATCAAGAATACGGACTATTGTTACACTATATGGCTGCTATTCGACGTTGGGGACAGGTTACCACGGCATTGGGTTGCCGAAAAACTCCTCAGCCTGCTCGTTTACTCACCGTAAATAACATTATACTTTGACATATAATCACATTAAATGATAACTAGAATAAAAAAGGATTGGATCAACTCTTCCCTACCTTCATTGATTATGGACCACGCTAGGGTTGTGGTACACCAACGTGTATGCGCATGGTCCTCGTCGACCCTTGGTCACGGTGGTCCGGTGGCGGTGCCGCCAGTTGTGGTGGTTCCCCGCCCAAAATGCAAAACAATGAAACAACTCAATGCACACATGAAACAGTGAACTTCACTCATAAGGCTACTGGTTTCGACTTTAGGGCGACATCAACATGATCGTGACAACCCCTTGGCAGTCCCCCAGGCCACGGCGGTCACCGGCAGCGACACTGCCAAGACAGACACTCCAACAATTTCGAAAACATCATCCAAAATAGGGTATAACGTCATATATAGTTATTTATACTCATACATTGGGGTGGGGGGTGCTCTGGGATCGGTGGAACTCCGGTGAGGCACCGTCGAGTCGTCCCTGACCGGACCCCTGGTCACGACACCACCCATACCACCGACCAGACGTGAAGAAGGAGAGGAGAAGGTTTACAGTCTGCGATCTGTTGGGACAAGGATGGCCATCACTACCACCACCACCCACGTTCGTCACGACGTTAAGGGTGCTCAGAAACTCCGATGACCCGTAGGGTCATCTCCGACTACAGCCAGTCATTCTACAGTTGAACAGAGGTGGCGGCAGGGCACATGATAACGATAGAGAGGGAGAGCGAGAGAGAGAGAGAGAGAGAGATGACGGACTTCTGGTGTGTTGGTTTTAGTGAGGCCGAGTGGAGAGAGGAAGAGTGGCGGCAGTGAGTTCGTTTAAGAAGAAGATGAATAGTGAAATCAGGGTTTTGTTTCTTATATATATAAAGAAATAGGTCAAATGACTATTTTGCCCTTCAACATCCTTCTCACATTCTTCAAAACAGTTGCCCTTTTGGGTCTTTTACCCCTTTATCACATCTCAACATACATACAAATCTCGATGAAAATCTCGTGACTCTCCTCATCAAGCTGTGTCATTTTAACAGTTTCCATCCCATAGTCCGTATGTTGAGAAGTTATCCAACTCCCACATAATTTTTGCATTTCCTCAGCCAGTATTTCTTCGTAAATTGGTTCGCCGCACCCATTTTCTTGCCACATCCTATCAAATAATTAAATAAATTATTAAAAAATTCATTTATTTAAAAATTGAGGGTTGTTACAAACAACACTGCAACTGTTTTTTTTTTTTTTTTTTCAACCAATCCGAAATAGGAGGGAGAGGAGACGACGACCATGTTGTCTCCCTCCTCAGACGAACTGCAAGAGCAGTTCGTTCGCTCCCCCGTCGCCACCATCACCTACTGCCACATTACATCAACGACAACAACAACAATAATGTCTTACCTCCAAATCGCCGACGCCGCACCTCGAAGCTTTCGATCTCCCTCCTCCGATGACCTCTCTCTCTCACGGACTCTCTCTCTTTCTCAGACTCTTTGGATCGGTTTTGTGTAGTGGTGGTGGTTTTGGGGTTAAATAAAAAGGGTAGCCAAATTATCAAAATTCCCCTCAATCTTATCCTCTTTCTTAATAAGCCAAAGACCTTCTTAGTCTTTTGCATTTTAAATTTCTTATTTTTAATATATATATATATATATAAAATTACATACATATACATATATAAATATACCTACAATTTCGGCGTGCGCGCCAACGAGCGTACTCGGGCGTGCACACAACCATACGACCCACGTGTGTCGCCTATAACCATGTATATCACTCGGCGACCATTAATTTATTATTTTGTCAGTGTTTTATTTAAATGTATTTCCTCCGGGACACCATAAACCCGTAATTCGCCCCTCGAAACCTATTCGACACGCTTTCTTGAGGCGATCACTACTCATTTATCGACGTCACCACCCTATCACACAAACACAAGTATCAGTCGATAGTACACGTCATCACACAAAAATAACATAAATTTTTGGGTCGTTACAGTGATGATACTTCATGTTTGGTGTAACGACCCGGATCTTCAACGTTCCGATTTAAGGGCAATTCAGTAATTTAAATACTAAATGTGTGTTGGATTTTCTTTGGATTGGATTATTAGTAATATAGTAGAATATCATACACCTCGAGATATACATTTTATGTGGTTTGAAGCGATTTCGAAATATATGCATGTTCCCATTAAGGAAACTCACCAGAGAATAAGATATGAAAAACTTTTCTTAAACATGAAGAAAATTATATTCGGGGGCGAGATGATCCCACTAATTAGGGAAATATATGTGAGAACTTTCGTGGTCAAAAGGGGCGAAATCTCCAAATTTATGAGATCCCATTAATTAGGGAAAGATTTGTGGAAACTTTCCTGGTCAAAAGGAGCAAGATCTCCAAATTTATGAGATCTTATTAATTAGGAAAAGATTTGTGGAGACTTTCCTAGTCAAAAGGTTAATTAAGTTAAACTAATGAAAACAGACCCAAAACAAATTAAATAGGGAGTTAGACTTAAGACCCAAGTGGGAGGACACTTTAGTCTTTAACACAACCTAACCTAATTCTAGCCTATAGAAGGAGAGGTTGAGTAACCCTAGCCACCATTTTGTTGTTCTACACAATTTGGAAAGAGATGGGAGATTAAGGGAGGAGAGCTTGGAATGGTGAGAATGAGTTTTGAGAAGTCAAAGAGATCAAAGAAGTTCCGCACGAAAGTTCACATCGAGCCTTAGTGTGAGAGGATCGAGATTAGGATTCGCAGCGAGTTCAGGTAAGTGGGGAGCTCTACTCATCTATCAAATGTGGCTTGCTACTAGTATATTTAGAATCACGATTTTAACTAAAGGACTTGGGATGAGATTGGTACCTACCTTGTTTGACCTCATGTAAGGCTTCTTGGGGAGCCATAGACATATGGTGGAACCAAGTCACCTTACTTGCTTAAGGGCCTCTTGGGAGCCGTAGCTAACGGTGGAACCAAGTCACCCATTGCAAGGGCCTCTTGGGGAGTTGTGGATGCACGATGGAACCAAGTCACCCGGGCCTCTTGAGGAGCCATGGACACACGGTGGAATCAAGTCACCCATGCATATTTATTATAATTTTTTTTTTATTATTGGTCAACAAGGGGAGGCAATGACAAATGAAACCATGGACTTGCATTTATATTTATTACTTCATATGTATCTTTTTTTTAACCCCTTTGCATTGCTAAACTTGATTATTTGTGCTTTGTAACTCTTGAATTATTTATCAGTGTTTAAAATACTTTATGGAACATGAAATGCTTACTCTTTATAGAATTGCTACCCTGCTACAAATTATCAATACCTGTCATGATTTCAAATGCATGCTAACTTTATTTTACTTTATAGGTATTACTTGCATATTTGATATTTGAGCGTGGTTCTTCTCTTATTGGGCTCCGTTGATTCTTTTAGCTCACCCTACTTACAATACATGTCCATCAATGAGTGCGGTAGATCATGGCAAAGGGAAAGTCCTCGTCTGAAGACTCCTTATTGTGTGAGCCTTGCTTGAATATAATTTACTATTTTGATTTGAAAATTATTAATAAGGGTTGTAACCTAAGTAGGACCTTTGGGTAGATAAACCTTTCCTTTAGTTAGTTTGGTACATTTACGAACATTCGAATGTTTTGAAGACTTCATATTCTTTTGATTTGATTAGGTGAATTTGAATTATTCAATATTTTGGTTTATGATGATATAGGGTATTTAATAAAATTTGAATTCCGCATACTACTTCCATATTTTCTATATGTCATTCCGCAGGTTGTTTAGGTGTGATAGACCGTTATTTGGGTCTGGTTCAGGTATTGGGATTAAATGGCGGTCTGGGCCTTACAACCTGACCCTAGGTCGGGGAAGGGTCGTTTCATTTGGATTGTTTTAAAACAAATGGGAGGGTAAAATGAGAATTATCAATTTCCCTTAGGTTGGATTAATTAGTAAGTGGGTTGAGGTTCACTTTATTTAGTTACATGGATACAAGATTATATAATCCGTTTCACAACTTAGTCTACCCAAGTGAACACCGAACTAAAATGTTAATCCTAGGATTAAAATTTTAGTCATCCCAACCGAACACACCATAGGTGGCACACATTGATATCAATCCACATTCTATTGGCGATGCTCTAAGCAATATAGAAAGGAACCTAAAAAAACAATATAGAAAGGAAAATACTAGAATGACACCCCAAGTGACACTCATGTGACGCTGCGAGTGAGCCCTATGTGAAAATGAATGTGCGTAAATAGTGTCTGATGCATAATGCACGTGGTGTGTATCTCAAGGCGTAGGCAAACAGCTCCTATAAATGCGGGCTCGCGCGCCACATAACAAGAGTGTCACTTAGGGTGTCATTCTAGTATTTTCTAGAAAGAAATATAGATAGAATGAAGCATTGGGTGAGGAAAAGTGCCAAATATGGTAATTAATGATATCACATATTTAGATAGGGGAACATACCTTAATTTTTAAGTAGCTATCAAAAATAACAAAAACTTTTATAATTTTTGCAGAAATAACACCAATTTTCAATTTCATCAGAAATAACACGAACTTTCAAAAAATTTCAATCATGGCTTGAAGAGAAATTTGGGCTTTTTAGGCAACATAAACTATTTTTTTATGGCTCACTTAAATCGAGCCAACAAAAAAAATCACATCTTTTCAAGTTCCTCCATTTTGACATTTTCCCCAATCCTATTTGTGCGAACAAACTACCATTAGTTTGGCTTTTTTTTCTTCGAAATTGAAACAATTTGACAATCAGGGACTGCTCTCTACGACGTTGAAAATCATGATAATTCACAAAAATACTAGAACCATAAAACAAATAATGAAACTTTCAACAAGGAGAAGACAAATGAAAGTGTGTTATTTCTAATGAAATTGAAAGTTGATGTTATTTTTGCAAAAATGACAAAAGTTTGTGTTATTTTTTATAGTTAACCCAATTTTTAATGAGATGAAAATTTGCGATCCTTTGATACATACATGATGTATAGACAAATTTGATACTATAGAACATAATAGTCTATAGATTGTAGTATGTAGTTATAGTGCTAACCGATATGCCTCCCTACCTCACACAATAATTAAGTATCATAATTAGAAACTCTTTTAACTTCAAATTACTTATTTTTCTTTTTGAAGTAAAATAGAAATTTCATTAATTGTTAATGGCTCAATGATCGGTGGGCCTAAAGTGTGTTGGCCCTCTCACGCGTACATGTAGGTATATACTATAAAATAAGAATGAAGCCCATCTCGCACAAAATTAATTTACTTGTGCTCGAATCTAAACTCCTCCACTTATATACCACACTAACTATTATTATATTTCTGATGTAAAATTACATACTCCAACAGTTAATCTTATATGTTCAAAGAACTGCCATCCATTTGATTGTGAATGGACTATAATATATATTGAAACATTGTGGCAATCAGGGATTGGTTTTGTAACCCACAAACTTAACACAAAATGGCACACATGTGCTTGCGTACTGTGTGATATGCCTTGAGATGCGTGTGCACCAAATGTCCAACATGCATACAGGTGCATGTCGTTTATGGCTTACAATATCATGCTCTATAAAATAATTATGAATGAAGAACAAGGATAATTTAAAAAAAACTATTAAGAACAAGTTAATTTAGCATATTCTATGTATGCGTTGGAGTATTTTTTAGCAAGTACCATGTGTGTATTTCATAATGGGAAAGTGTATATTTCTTATTAGGCAATATCGTGTAGTAGTGGGCTTGCTTGGGTTTCTAATTTGGGGATTGTAACTTTGTATGTATGTGCATTGATATATGAATAACAAGAAAGAATTTATTTTGATTCTATAGAACCGTTCATGGTATCAGAACCATTGAGGATTTTTACTTCTTAATTTTGCTCTTACGATGAGTAAGGAATCGGTGACTGGCAGAATTGGTAGTCATGAGCACAATGGTGATGGGCCGGCAAAGAACACGACATCTCCATATTATCTCTCAGGTAACGACAATCTAGAAATCACTATCACTCAAGTGCAACTGAAAGGCAAGAACTATGACGAATGGGCACGTGCAGTGAGGACGACGTTGAGAGCAAAGAAGAAATTTGGCTTTGTCGATGGATCGATAAAGCAACTTTCAGATTCTATTGATCAAGAAGATTGGTGGATCGTTAATTCTATGGTAGTGTCATGGATTTTAAACATTATCAAAACCATGTTGCGTTTTACCATAACTTATATGGATAATGCAAAAGATTCGAGGGATGATATAAAGGAACGATTTTCTATCGGGAACGTGCCTCGTGTTCATCAACTCAAAACTGAGTTGATTGAATGCAAGTAACGAGGAATGACAATTGTAAGCTATTATGGGAAATTGAAGATGATTTGGGAGGAATTGGCAAATTATGAACAACACTTGACATGTCAATGCAATAGATGCAAATGCAACATTGGCTCAGAATTAGACAAAAGATGTGAAGAGGAGCGTTTACACCAATTTTTGATGGGACTAGATGACTCTATTTTTGGGACAATACGTTCCAACATTTTGAGCACTGAACCATTGCCAAACTTAAATTGAGCATATGCCATGATCATTCAAGAGGAGCAAGTTCATAGTATTACTCGAGGAAAGGAACAACAAAGTGAACAGATGGAATTCATTGTTCAAGCAGGCACATTTTCAAAAGGATGAAACGTTCCCAAAGAGAAATCTTTTACAGTGTGTACATATTGCAAACGTATTGGGCATGATGCAACATCCTGTTTTAAGTTAATTGGCTATCCAGAATGGTGGGGTGATCGCCCTCGTGGAGGTGGATGCGGAGCCGGTCGTGAACAAGTGTCTAATAAGCTAGGGGGAGTGTTCGTGGTGTCTCCATACAAGCCAATGTTGCTACATGTCTATGCAAAATGCTCAACCTCAGGGCCCAATCATTGAAGCTGATAAAGCTAGTGTGAAGAGGTTGAGCAGTAAGCAGTTGACTTTATTGATGAATTAGTTGAACTCTCAAAAGGAAAATAAACAAGGACGTCTAGTTGGTAAGCTTGCGTCTTTGGATTGGATAATTGGCATTTCTCATCATATGGCAGGAGCTTTTGGCTCGCTAAGTGACGTTAAGAATATGATTGTTTGTCCCAATGGGTTGCCTAATGGGAAGCAAGCAATAACAGAGAAAGAAGGAATTGTGGTGTTAGATGAACATCTTACCTTAAATAATGTTTTATATGTTCCTGATTTCCATTGTAACTTGATTTCAATGTCAAAGTTGGTTGTGGATAGTAATTGCACTGTCCAGTTCACTAATAAGTTTTATGTTATACATGACCGCATTTTGAGGATGTTGATTGGTGCGGGTGAATGACGAGAGGGGCTATATTATTTTAGGGGTGCAATGGTAGCTCAAGCATTCCGATGACTAAACAAGACCTTGCTGAGTTATGGCATTACCGAGTTGGACATCCTTCTCATAAAGTTCTTCGATCTTTACCTTTTGATGATATTAGTTCTAAACAAAATAAATACTGTGAAGTACGATTTAAAGCCAAACAAAGTAGAGGAAAATTTGTTGTTAGTGACAATAAAGCTTGTTTAGTGTTTATTTATGCATTATGTAGTATACTATTTTAGGTGTTAGTGGACTATAATTCTCACATTTGTGGTGACAAACTCTCACTTTTGTAGATTCTATGTATTTTGAGTCTAGAACATGAATATGAAGCAAATACGACACTCGAGGAAGAAAGTACAAAGTTTAAGATTGCGCGACATCAAGTTGGCCAAGTTTCTAAATGGCCCCGCTTCAGTATAAAGGCCATAACTTACTCATTTCAAATCCAAATGACTTGCCGTTTTTTCTATTGTAAAGAAGACTCAGAGCTAAACATTTTTATGCTGACGCTCTTCTCCAAATTTGGCCCCTAAATAGTTCAAAATCACGTTGTAATTAAATTTTAAAATTTTGGCTGTGAGTGATGTCACTAAGTGTAAATTCTCAATGTGTGACCTGTGACGTCCAAAACAGAGGCTCACTGCTTCGAACGTTTTATGTGACACTGTGTCCTTCAATGGGTGCGGCATGAGGCGCAACGTTGACCCTAGAAACTCAAAAATTTCTTATTTTTCGGACTTTTATGTTGGAACTCACTTTAGGGGTTTCATATAAATAATAGTTAAGTTATTTTACAAAATCAATCTCTTATTTACCATAGAACTCAGAGAAAATTTGTGTTTTTGCTGGACAATGTTTGGCTAATCATCTTGATCTATGTCGTAGGTGGATCGAATTTAGTCTTCAACCTTGAAATTCATCATGAGGTTTATTTAATCTATTTTTCATTGAATCTTTGTTATGACTTATTTCCTTTGGCTTTAAAATTCATATATGGTTAGATTTGATTGTATATCAAGGGCCCTTGCATGCATATTAGGTTGATTACTAGTTATTGAGTCGAAGCGTCCGTCCTTATGTGAAAGACTCATCCAAGTGAAAATTGGTCATACTGATTGGTTTGTCCCTTTCAAGACCGGTTAAGTGCCTTAAAGATCTAGGCTAAATTGGGGACACTAGCGATCCGGTTGTTTAAGTGTGGTGCCTTCACGAATCGTATTAGTGCAATCAATGCATTAGACCCAATTCGCGTGAGTCTAGGGTTGCGTGTTTGGTTAAGGAATTAGTTAATGGTTGTACTTTAACTACTGAGACTAGGAAGTGCTAGGAACCAAGTGCGTCATCGGGTCTATAGTTACACTAGGTCATAACTGAATTTCATATATTTGCATGAACCGAATACCGATGAATTACATGGGTTGTTGACAAAGTTCGAGAAGTTGAAAGCCTAGGTTACTTCTTACAAAACTATTTTCATTTTCTAGTTCTACTTTGTTCTCTCAATCATTCTAAAACCCTCCAATTTCCCTTTCTGTTTCAAAAACCTAGGTTAGAACACTTGGACTCCGAGGATCGACCCCATACTTGCCACTGCTACAGTTATTATGGTATCCGGTAATAAATCGGGATTTACTTTGATGCGTTTGGCCCGCGTCAAAGCTTATGATATTTTTGAATTAATTCATTGTGACTTATGGGGTCCTTATAGAACTTCATCTTCTTGTGGTGCTCATTATTTTCTGACAATTGTTGATGATTATTCTCGAGGAGTGTGGATTTATTTGCTGAATGAAAAATCTGAAGTTTCTCAATCTCTGCAAGATTTTTTGGTAATGATTAAAAGACAATTCAATCGATTTGTCAAAGTTGTGCGCAACGATAATGAGACCGAATTTACTTGCTTGACAATTTTTTTTTTGCAAAGCATGGTATTATTCATCAAACTTGTTATGTAGGAACTCTTCAACATAACGGACAAGTGGAACGAAAACACCGATATATACTTAATGTGGCACGTGCACTTCATTTCGAGGTAAATCTTCAAATTAATTTATGGGGAGAATGCATATTGACTGTTGCTTACTTGATTAATCAAACCCCGTATGAGATATTGAATGGCAAAATTCCTTATGAGCTTTTGTTTGGTCAACCTCCTTATAAAAGTCTTCAAGTTTTTGGTTGTTTGGCATATGCTCATAATCAATGCCATGGTGAAGATGAATTTGTAAGTCGAAGTAGGAAGTGCATTTTTTTTAGGTTATCCTTTTGGAAAGAACGTTTGGACTTATATGATCTATATACAGGTGATTTTTTTGTTTCAAGGGATGCTATTTTTCTTGAGCATGAATTCCCATCTATTTTTAACATGTAACGTCCAGAATTTAATTCGTATTGTAAACATGTCGCATAGCTCAGACACATGTGGGACTCGCAGCAAGGCTATAGCGCACCTAGAGTTAGGTAAATTGTTGTTTTGAGTGTTATTTTGACTAAATTTGCGATGTTTAGGTTAAAATAGGTTAAATCACATCACGATTTGCGTAATTATATTTTAATTGACACGTGAGATTGTGTTAAGTATTCGCTTCGATATGCGTATCAACGCGAGTACCGAATAGACTAAAAAACGAAATATTAGGCTGGGGAAAATAATACACACATTAAATAAATTAAATGTGATAAAATGGTAAATTGGTGGGTGCCTAGGGGCACGCAGGGTCGTGGTCGACACGCGTGGGTGGTACGGTAGTGTGTACGCCAGAGTACGCTGGTTGGCGTGTACGAAAAAATTGTAGGCGCGAAAATATAGGCGAATATATATATTTATATATAGGTAATTTTAAAAAATATATATTAAAATCAGAAAATAAATAAATAATTGTGGAATGACCAAAAAGGGTATTTGATTGTTAAGGAAGAGGATATGAATATAGGGGTATTTTGGTCATTTCACCCTAAAATGTTGATAAACCCACTACCGACACCACATTTCTCCATTTTTGATCGATCAAGAGACCGTGAGAGAGGAGAAGGAGAAGAGAAATCGAGGGAAAGAGGGAGAGAGAGCACGACGACGTCGAGGTGAGTGTCGTGTTCTTGTTGATGTTGTTGTATGTGTTGTTGTTGGATATAGGTGTGGTGGTTCGGTGGGGGGCTCAGACGAACTGCCATGGTAGTTCGTTTGAGGATGAACATGGCATGGAAGATCCAAGGGTACACGTGCGACCCGCATGTGTGCACCCCCTCTTCATGGGCCGAGTCGGGCTGACTTGGCCCAGGCCCAAGTGGGTGGGGCCGAGCTGGCCCAGACCCAGACGACCGGTTGGGCCGAACCGGACCCGGTTCGGCCCAACCAAAAAAAAAACAGTTTTGAAAAAAAAACATCTAGAAAATTAATAAAAAAAATCAAGATAAAATAGGAAAAATTTAGAAAAAATATATTTTGATCAAATAAATTATTTTTAGGATTTTATTGGAATTTTGGCGAGATGTTGTCGGGGTTTTTACCTCGAAAAACGTAAAATTGACATTATATACCCGATTAAAGCTAATTCAATGATAAATAATCTTAGGTACATTTGGGTGATAATTTTGATTGTCGGGTGTTTATTGGAGCTAAACCGGGGTTTGATTTTTGAGACTCGGAGTGCAGATTGAGGTGTGTAGTATCCCAACTGAAATTACTTGAGTATTTACTTCTTTTGGTATTTGAATTCAACTTCTTCATTTTAATACTCTACTCTGGTTATGATTTTATGGGCAGACGTTGAGCGGGGCTCCCTCCGTTCCATTCTTGTGTGTATGTCCACTACATCATAGCACTTGCTACCAGATCGGTCTCGGTGAATAACACGACCTGAGTATCACGTCGTGGCATGTGTCGGTTTGTCGTAGGTGTAACGCCGGCCATCGAGCGGATCTATATACTGGCCCTGCTTGAGTATGACTCGCCAGCAGTATTCTGTGGAAGAGTCTGAATTATGGTAGTAGTCTGAATTCTGGGGGCTAGGAACACACTTTGAGCTTTTCCTATTATTTATTCATGCGATGAGCACAGTTTCCTGTATTTATTTTCGCATGTTTATTTAATAGCTTTATTTAAATTTCAGTATTTACTTTTAGTACTGCTCACTTAATTTCCTTGGGAATACTCACTTTGGACTCGTCATCTGCCTTTTGTGATGGCTTGAGTGCAGATCCTAGTATGAGTAGGGGTAAGGGCAAGCTGCCAGAGTACTGTTGATCTGAGATTGCCTGACTCGTACGTTTGTATTATATTTATTGTGTTTTATTTTGGGTTTGGAATTTTGAGATACCTTGTGTATATTGATCTTTTTGTGACTTCAGAGGTATTTATGGTTGTGTATGGGTTTTCTACATTAGGTTTATGGTTTAGGTTACACATTTATAGTATCATTATTCGAGTAAATGTGTTAGTAAGGCTTCCGCTATGTTGAATTGAGGATTTTAGGATGATTTGACATATAATTTATTTTCAATACAACTTAATCAGTAAATGGATAGCGACAGCTGTCGCTGGTAAGACAGACTGTAGGTTCGCATTGGCCTCCGTGGTGATCTATTTGGAAAATGGGTCCACAACATGTCTTCTACAAAATTGTCTATCATTGAGCATGAAGAGTTGGTCGATGATGAAAATATCTTCTTCAAACATTCTCAAGATAATATTGTAGCGTCCTCGTCTGAAGAGAAGATTACACAAGCTGTAGTTCATGAAGAACCCCCTGTTAACTCTATTGACATGGAGGGAATCATAAACATGAGGGAACTCAGATGAAGAAAAACAACTGGGATGTGGTCACCGAGTCAAACAACAATAAACATTATTGCGTGATTTTGTATTACATACAGTTCAGAAGATGCTCCTTCGCATTCCTCAGGTAACCCTTATCCTATAAAACATTATGTGAACTTTGATAAAATCTCTATGCACCATCGTGCTTTCTTGACAACTATTATTGCAGGGGTTGAATCAGATTCCTTTACTGATGTCGTTAAAGATGCCAATTGGAGAAATGCAATGCAAAAAGAAATCCAAGCATTAGAAACTAATGAGACTTAAAAAATTGAACCCTTGCCATCACTATTAGATGCAAATAGGTGTATAAAATCAAATACAATGCATATGGCGCAATTGAACACTACAAAGCTCGTTTGGTTATTCTTGGAAATCGCCAAGTTGAAGGCGTTGATTATAATGAAACTTTTGCACGGTAGCAAAAATGGTGACAATTCACACTTTCTTGGTTGTAGCAGAGGCTAAAAACTGGGAACTTCATCAAATGGATATGCATAATGCATTCTTGCATGGTGATCTTGAGGAGGAAGTTTATATGCACTTTCCTCCTGGATTTCATTCAGAAAATCGAACACGGTCTGTAAATTGAAAAAGTCATTGTATGTTCTCAAACAGGCTCCCAGATGTTGGTTTGCTAAGCTTTTAAGTGCCTAGCAATCTTACGAGTTTTACCAATCCTACTCAGATTATTCTTTATTTTTTCTACATCAAGGAAACCTTCAACTTCAAGTTTTTGTCTATGTTGATGATCTTATTGTCTCAAGCAACAATCATGCAGGTATCCAAAAGTCCAATATTTGAGCAATTGTATTATTAGGAAAGATTTAGGATATTTGAAATATTTCTTGGGCATTGAAGTTGCTCAAAATTCTAAGGGTCTTTTCTTGTCTCAGCGTAAATATGCGTTGGATATTATATCTGAGGCTAGTCTTCTTGGTGCTAAACCCGCTTCCTTCTTTTAGAGCAGAATCACAATCTTGCCCTAAACAAAAGCTCTTTGTTGACAAATCCGAAGCGTTATAGGCGTCTAGTAGGATGTCTCATTTACTTGTCCGGTATGCGACCTGAGTTGTCTTATTGTGTGCATATTTTAGCTCAATTTATGCAACAACCGTGAGATGCTCACTGGAATGCTGCTATATGAGTTGTGCACTATTTGAAAGGCAACCAGGTCAAGGTATTTTATTGAGAGAAAACAGTGTTTTACAATTATATGCTTGGTGTGACTCTGATTGGATGAGTTGTCCTATGACTCGTCGCTCATTGACGGGATGGTACATTTCCTTGAGAATATCTCCAATTTCTTGGAAAACCAAAAAGCAACATATAGTTTCCCACTTTTCGGCTTAAGCAGAATACAGTGCTATTGCAAATACTAGTTGTGAATTAAAGTGGTTGAAAGAGTTATTATTATCACTTGGCGTGACACATCCAACTCCAATTTCACTTTACTGTGATAGTCAGGCAACATTGTATATTGCTGCAAATCCAATTTTTCATGAACGAACCAAACATATTGAGATTGACTGTCATTTTGTTTGTGATGCAGTTAGCGATGGCTTCATTCATCCTACATATGTTTTAACTTCTATGCAAATTGGCTGATGTACTAACTAAAGCATTGGGGCGACAACAATTTTTATCTTTGCATGGCAAGTTGGGCATTTGTGATTTGCATGCTCCAACTTGAGGGGGGTATTGAGAGCAAGTTAATTTAGCATATTTTATGTATACGTTAGAGTGATTTTTTAGCAAGTACCATGTGTATTTCATAATTGGAAAGTGTATATTTTTTATTAGGCTAGAATGTGTAGAAGAGGGTGTGCTTGGATTTCTAATTTGGAGATTGTAACTTTGTAAATATGTGCATTGATATACGAACAACAATACGGAATTTATCCGTTCAAAAATACTCATCATTTTCGAAGGTATAGATATAGTATCGCTATGCTCTAAAATTTTTTTTAGCATAAATAGGTAATTCCTTGAGGATGAGACTATATACACAATGCAGCAATTGAAAACGTGGATGGAGACACACTAGTCAATCTCTGTGAGCACTAATTAGCAAATTATAGCGCTATATAGCCTATATTATAATCTTTATTTTGTGAGCTGCGGTCAAAGTATTGCTAGTCAGACCATAAGTAGACTTTCAAACTAATTAAGCTTGTAGTAGTAGACTATAACGACTCCTAAAAAGAAGCATAAACTTTAGGAGATCAAACATGATGCGGTCAAAATTTTGTACATTCGAGCCTAACATTGTCAAAAGTCAATTCTATTAATGTAGCCGGATATGCCAGCTTATAATAGAAAAATAAAGGTGAAGCATAGCAGTTAGTCTCAAAAAACAATTATAATCTTACGAAGAATCTACTCCATTTATATTTTTCTTTCAATATTGTGTGACTCTAACTATTTTACAAGAGATGCATCTCATCTTACAAAGCCTCTCAAGTAAGATTAGGGGTACACATGAATTAGATTCAGTCCAATTAGGGTCAATTCGTAATTCAATCCAATTATTATAGATTGAAAAAATATAGTCCAATCCAGTCTAAATAATTCATCAATCCAACTTAATCCAATTTACAAAATGTAGATCGGATTGGATCAAGTTCCACGGATTGACGTTTTCCTATCCAAAGATTCATGAAATTATACTTAATCAAATGAATCACAAGAATTATACATCTCATGAATGACAAATTTACAACATACATTTCACAAATCTATATGTAGCATATTTCCCATAAACTTGTCAACACAATGACCTTCAAAATGCAAGTTCCTACATAAATAAATATGTCATCCACAAATCTTCACCATACACCCTCACAAAAGCACAAAAAAAATGTACGTATATACAACCTACAAAAAAGGTTAAAAGCATAACAAAAGAGTTAAAGAACAAGCATAGTCTTTTAGATGTTATAGTTTAGAGTTAATAATTTAAGTTGATGCTCTTTAAGGTACTAAAGTACATACGATCATATATATATATATATATATATATATATATATATATATATATATATATGTGTGTGTGTGTGTGTGTGTGTGTGTTGATGTGCTAAATGGACTGGATCAGATTGAATTCGCGATTTTTTAATGTAGGATCCGTAATCCAATCCAGTCTAGCCGAATTAGTGATTTTTCAATTTAGTCCAATCCAATGGATAAAAAATTGATCCAATTAGTGATAATTGGTCCGGATTGGACTGGATTCGCGGATTAGTGCAATCCGTGTATACCCCTAAGTAAGATGGTAAAGACTTTACTTGCCAAAAAGACAAAATGAGAGATCGTGGTTCGATTCCCACTGAAGTAAAAAAAAAAAAAATAATAACAACTACAACAACAACTTTTACGAACCACAGGTGAACCACTAGTTGGTAGATGTAGTGAAGGTAAACAGCTAGTAGGTAGTAAGTAGTAAGTCCTAAACACTGCACCACACAATTGTCGGTGAATCCTTAATTCATATTGCTACCACTCAAATATGGACATAGAATCCCACGTATTGGTCTGTGACGCTGCACAAATATCTGAATATGAAAATGAGCATACCTGCAAACTAAGATGTAGAACATGCAAACTAACGTGCAAAAAAAAAAAAAAAAGAGAGAATTTGGACACTTATATTCACCAGATGTTTTGACATACCTGCAAATTTTTCCAGTGAAACAAAGGTACTTCCAAACAGTATGTCCTACACATGGAATCAACATATATAGGTGACTTGATCCAGTATTAGTACAGACGAAGGTACTTCCAAACTACATGTCCTACGTATTGAAATCAACACAAGTGACTTGATAAATAATTCGGATCTTCCATTTAAGAGATATACTATGGTGAAGACAAGGAAATTGACCAGTGCTACAAGGACTTGAAAAAAATCAAGCTGGGCATCAGATTCTGTAGTTTTTACAGCCAGAAAATAAGGTACAGGAAATTTTTTTTTTTTTTTGGTAAAATCGATATACAGGAATTTTCATATCTTTATAAGCTACCGTACGTACATGATCTTGTTTGAGAGGACAATAAAATGCAAGAATTTGGTAACTTTTGTGAAGCTGAAAAACTAGTGAAAAATAATACATACATACATACACAGGTATATATGACACCGTTGGATGAATGCACGCTGATGAAGCTCCACACGACCATGTTTTACAATGACAATGTCGTGCAGGCCGTAGCAACCTTGTAATGGAAAAATGCATGCTTCAGCGTCTTGATATGGTAAGCCGATAACAACGAAAACTTCAAAACCCCTGTATAAGTCCATATGAAATTGTAAAACCTGGATGAATGCTCAAAATGTCCTCAAGGTTAATGGGAGGAGGATATTGACAAGATCGCGGCAGTAGCTCTTCATGGATTTATTGTTCAGCTAAGTTTGAGAATGTCAACTGGTGGGAGAGGAGTGACTTCTCATCATTGTCATCAGTGTCAAGCCCATCTTCCCCATATTCAATTTCAATTACGCTTTCCTTTCGTTGCAGCTCATCTGATTCAGAAAATTGGATGTGAGAATATTCTCCTCCTGCAGGGGGATTGTCTGCCTCTATTTGCTGCATCTCTGATTCTATCAATGCATGCATTCGTGCTCGGTCTCTATCTCTCGGATAAGTACAATAGAGGAAAGAGTAGATGAGGCAACATAAAAACATTGGAATAGCTATAGCCGTGTAAAGAGCCTTTGCCAATGATGCTGCATTCTCTCTATCTGTTTCAATCTCAACTGATTGACTGGATCCTTGAGGAATTGGTTTGTAACCATAAACATGCTGTGATAGGAGTCCAACTACAGGTGGAGCAAAAGACGCAAGGATGGACTCAAATGATCGATCTAGAGCATAGATGCTCGTCCTTGATTTCTCAGGGACTATCTCCGCAAATATAGGACTGCAGGAAATACAAAAAATTAACTAATCTTTTTTTTAACTTAAAAAAAAAACTATTCTTTTTTTTTTCCGAAGATTAACTAATCTTAAGTTTACTCATATTTGCATTCTCTTCAGTCACATAGTTCGTATACCAAGGCAAAAAGGAAACTGAAAAGTAGTAGTACAAAAGTAACAAAACTGTAATCCTGGGAAAATTAGAGAGCATAATGGCTTATATTTCGCGACATTCAACCTTTAAAAAGATTGAATTGGATAAACTTTTTCTGACTTGTTTCGTTAGTGATTGAACTAAAAACTACAGTTTTCAAGAAAGGGCCAAACAATGGATACCGAGCTAATACAGGTGGAGAGAGAAGGGAACTTGAAATCAGAACCAAAGATTTGACTCATGTTAGATCATTACTTGGCCTAAAACCAGTAAGTAAAACAAACTAAGAAACTCTTCCATTGCGCTTAATCCCAAATTAGTTGGGGTTGGCTACATGGATCAAACTCTTCCATTGTGCTCAATGTATACAAGTGAGAAATAAATAAATCTGGAAAATAAATAAATAAATAACAAGACAAACAAACAAAAAAAACTATAACAATAAGGCAGAGATGTAATAATCAATTCAAGCTGCACATGAACGTCACACTTCATCTAGTGTGTATTAGGCGAAAATCTTCTACATATGCTATATGAACATTCATATTCCTTTAAACAGATATCGATATCTTTTTCTATTTCCCCCCTTTTCTTTTTCTCTTTTAAAATAAAAATTGATTATCTTTCATTGGAAGTTTGGAACTATACTTTCATCTTTCTTATTATTAAGGTCGAGAAAGAAAAGAAAGAAAAGATGCTGCACTGGAGATTGAACTTACTTGTTCGTAGCAGCAGCGTTCCATGATATGGACAACCCCATAACAGCCATAACCAACCCATGCATGAATCCAGAAGAAGGATCATCAGTTATTACCAGCAGTAGCAACGCTGCGAGGGGAATGGCTGATCCTGAGCTTATCTGAGACAGAATGATTCTTCCAGAATTTGGGAAACGCTTGGAAAGGATGTCTCCCATCTTTCCCCCAAAAAGTCCCCCAATAGAACCAGAAACTACAAAGAGACCCATGAGAAATCCTGTTTCTTTGTGAGAGAACCCAATGAGTTCTAACCACATAGGAGCAAAAGACAATGCCGACCATGGAAATGATCCTGAAACACCCTGTGCTACAATTATCTGGAATGATGGGATCTTCACCACCGATTTTGCTTCCACAATTAAGTCCTTTACTTCTGACGAGAATGACTTCTGCAGTTTGTTACCTTCATTGGAATAGCTTGGATCATTTGCAAAAAGGTATATCAAAACTCCTATGATGACACTTAACACGCCAACTAGATGAAATGAAATTCTCCAACCAGGAATACCCATGAATGATGTGGAAGCTATTAGAACTGAGCATAGACCACCAAGAATTGATCCTATATTACCAGTTAGTTGTAGCCATCCAAAGGCTACACCCCTATTGTTGTCATCAGTGGAATCAGCAACAAGGGACTGAATAGCAGGTGTTGCTATAGCAAGTCCAATTCCATTCAAAGCACGCGAAACAGC
The DNA here is from genome assembly GCA_039657345.1 of Stephania japonica. NCBI lineage: Eukaryota > Viridiplantae > Streptophyta > Magnoliopsida > Ranunculales > Menispermaceae > Stephania > Stephania japonica. The sequence continues at coordinate 35,769,760 of CM077564.1, read as the reverse complement.
AGCCTAACAAGGGAACAGTAATTATTGTAAACTTAGGCGATATGACCAAAAAGTAGCCAGTAGAAGGCATAAAGCACAACAAATTAAATTTCTTAGCTTTAATTATCTTCTACACATCATGGGAAATAAATGCACAAGGACGGATCTATATATGGAGCAAGCACTTAAACTTCGATTTCACCTAATCATTCACTCTCTTGAAAATTGGAATTAATTTGGGGAAGTTTAATTCAATTCGAAGAATTTTTGCAAGAAATCACTAACTTGGAGAAGTTTGGAGAATTTTTATTTAAATGATAAACAAATTCCTTTTTAGGGATGTTAATACAAGCATGATTATGTTTTTTTTTTGACGAAATAGCATGATTATGTATTTTTAACATAATAAAACACAAATTAATGGTTTGGAACCATTTTTATTGACAAGAGTCAGGTATACTACGTTACATAAGAGTTGGTAAATTGTTTTAAAACTCTCTTCACATCACATATGGAAAATATTGATTTTTATATCATCTATACAAGATGTTATCATTGAATAACTAACAATTTAATTTATAAAATGTATTTATAAAGAATTTTAGAAACTCTAATTAGACTCTTCCTTTTTTTGGTAACAATTAGACTCTTCTTCAAAAAGCGTATATCATACATAAGCTTTGAAAAAATAAAGAAAGCTGCATACAACTGTGTATAAGCTTTGAGTCAAAGTTGTATATAATAAATTTAGATATGTACAAGCTAGTCTCTATGCTTAATCAAAGGTCTAAAACGAAACTGTGTATCAAAGAGTGTCTGAGACTCTGAGTAAGTCACGCCCAATCCTTTCAAAAACATGATTGCTTGACTTCAAACAAACCCATTTGCTGATTCCCCAGCTGATTCTGCTCATCTTCCTCCTTTGGCTGATCCTGGCTCCTGCCCTAAACTATTCTCCTCGCTACCCCAACTCTCAACTACACAACGTTAGCCATTCGGGATCTTATTTCAAAAGTAAAGAAGAAGTGAGATGAAGATTACACTTCGCAATTCAGAGATGGTAGAGGAGAGAAGAAGTCCAAAGAAGACAAAATAAGAGAAGAGGGAGAAGCAAAGTGAGGGCCAAGGTAAGGGATGGAGAAGACTTACAAATTCTGTCACCCATTCATGGATCTTTTGTAGGTTTGAGTTTTCTTGTATTGTGTGCATGCTTTAGGGATTGGAGTTTTCTTCTCTTCATGGTTTCTTTCTTCTCTGGGCTTAAGGTTCTGGCCAAAAAGAAAGAACCTGTATACAATTTAACTTTTTTGTTTTTTAATTGCATCGATTTTTTTAGTCGAATTCCCTCCTTTTTTGCTTGCTTTTTGCGGCGCACAACAACAACTATTGAATTTTCCGATTTATTTCAAAAATCCATCAATTTTATGTATTTTCTAAACTACCTTTGTACTTTGTTTCGATGCCTATGATATCGGCGAAGTTTGTCGATATTGTCTTCCTTGATCTGGAGTCAACACTGATGGCTCAAGTCCAATCTCCATTCCCGCTCTTTGCACTCCATACACGACTCATATTTTACATTACATTGATAATCTATTTTTGATTGCCCTTAGTGATGCTTAGCCAAGTAGAATTCTTCTCTTGATTTAGTAAACTACACACATAATGCATGGAACAAAAGAATAGTACTAGATTAGGGCTTGCCTCTGACGGTTTAGAATCCTTCATTGATGTTTGATGTCGAGGCATTTATTGTACATGCAAGAAAATCTATAATTCATTGTTTTCAACTTTAAATGTGTTATTTTTCAATTAAATTGTTGCAATCTATTTTTATCAATTTAAAAAGAATAAATAGAGTACATTCAATCTTTCTACCGACATTGTTGATCTTAAAAATATTGAAATTTTCGTGCAAAATAAATATTGAAATTAATTTTAACTTGAAAAGCTTCTTTCTAAGCTTATCCTCATCGCAAAGTTCTACTAAACTAATGTGGAGCTATATTTCGATCCACACATCTCCAACAATCTCCAACTTGGACTGAAATTCATCCAAGGTGCCACATCGCATGATCTGTCATCGTTATCATCTTAAGGGAAGAAAGCTCGAGGAACCCATGACCAACAACAAACATACCTTGTCCTGGTCGAGCCATCGGCTTTGATACCACTTGTTGGGCTTGCCCACGCTTGAATCCGTGGGTCCATGGATCTCACTACTACTGATATTGTCCTAACATAACCACCTTTGGTACATAGGTGTGACATTTTGCTCCAAAAGGTCTCGATACCATTTAGGATTCACGAAGTATTACTTAACTGATGTGGGACTATATTTCCATCCACACACATCCCAACATAACATTTACTATCTAGCCGCTAATGTAACATTTTATAAATATAATAAAGCATCTTTATGAAGTAAGTCTATATTTATGTAGCAAAAAGAGAGTTACAAAAAAATAGGGCTTGCGTGTACCCAGGAATTGGGTAACCCAATCGTTCATCAGGTAGGATGAACCTCATCTTCTAAAGTATAAGTTTTGGGCATCCTCCTCATTACTATCAAGACCTATTGAAGGAAAAACCATGTCATGTTTAAACTGTAGTATTGGTCAAGTACAGAAATATATTGTCATAGTAGAGCTCTAATTCCTTTTGATCCAACATATCTACCTTAAACACGAAAATTGCATACATGTGTCTAGGGTATAGGCTAATTTTGAACAGCCAATTATTTTATATCCTCACATAAGCCATGGGGAGAATCACTAAATCATTATTTTCAATAGCTACTATTATTATAATATATGTAAGAAAATTTAATTTTCTCACATATATTATAATAGAAGTCATAATAAGTAAAGTGCAAAATATTCGCACTGCCAATTAAGCTTTTGTGATCCCTGCAAAACGTTCCATTCCAATCCTGCTAGAATCATAGTTAACTCTATTTGATTCATGTTAACATATGATATCAAAACTCTCATATGTGCAGATCTGTTCTCTCAAGCTCTAAACAGAGCCAAGTTTATTTCACTCAACACTAATGTTTAAACAAACTCACATTACGTTATATAGTGGACCACTAATCCTAACAGTTGTTAGGCAACTGATCGACTTCCTAGTTGGCATGGGCAACTATACAGTTGCTATATTTGTGTATTATTGTAGTTGTTATATTCGTAAGTTTACGGTATTTACGGTGTTACTATATTCGTGTCGGTACTACTTTCCATATTTATGAGTTGTAAGCTATATAAATAAGAGCACACTATTGCATTCAATTTGCCCTGTTTTAACCTAATCAATACAATTTCCTATTACATTGAATCACCAAGTCTAGTGTCCACACTCTGTCACACTTATGGCGAGACTTTACAATACAATTGGTCTTGATATACACATTACCTCATCACTAAACTTATCACTCAACAACACAAATACACTTCAAGATCATCTATCGCTGCTTCAAAACATAGAAAAGGCAACAGATCGACTTCCCAGTGGGTATGGACATGGGCATGGGTGAATTGTATTGAGATTGTCATACACAAAAACACATCAGGTTAGGCTGTGACCCAATAACCATGCATAGATGCCAAACAAGACAACTAAATCTCCTAAACCTTTCCAATCATCCGGCTCTAAAAGACACTAATAAACTGTTTCCCCACCAAACCCTGCAAAACAATCAATTTAGGCTTCCTACAACAACAAAGCCTCTATTGCAAACTAGGCCTCGTTTGGTTCATTTTCGCTAACTTACAGTGTTAGTTCGGAGTTATCTCCTTGGAGTTAATATTTTCATGTTTGGTTCAACTTTAAACTTGCAGGAAAGTTACAAATTTTTAAATAATAAAATATATGAATTGACATAAATAACCTTCAAATAAGAGAGAGCTGAGTAATAAAAGGGTCATTAATGTGTCCACAACTCCTGGGAGACAACTCTCGATGGGTGGGGAGAGATATCTCTCACCCTCAGGTTTAAGTTGGGAGATAACTTGCAGGGAAGTTTGGACAACCAAACAAGATTAGTTCCCAACTACCTACAAGTTATCTCCCGAGAGACTTGCAGGGAAGTTTGGACAACCAAACAAGATTAGTTCCCAACTACCTACAAGTTATCTCCCGAGAGATAACTCCACCTCTAACCAAACGAGGCCCTAGTTTAATTCGGTTATATGCACATTAATGGCGTGCTTTCCAAATTCTAAAAATCCTTCATACTCAATGCATCCAAACTAGTTTTTATTGAGTAGAGTTTTGTAATTGTGGGCAAATCCACCCAGGCTTCCAAACCTCCCAAACTGAGGCCATTTCGTAAATCTCACTACCCCCAAATTCACCAAAGTAGAGAAAAACACCAAATGGGTAATACATTAGATTACAAAAAGGGACGCCGCAGCGAAGGCTGACCTGGAAGAAGGTGGAGGAGAGGCCGACGAGAAAAGTGGCGGCGGCCCATAGAAGCGCGCCGAGAGCAATTACATGGGTGCGGTCGTGGCGGACGGAGAGGTAGATGGCGAGGGGGTAACACGAGGTCTGCACAATGGATCGGAAGAGCGTGAGCGAGCCCAGCCCAGTGGGGTCGGTGTGGAGGGCCTCGCCCACCTCTTTGTACACCCCAGGTAGCAGCGACTCGTCCGCTCTCTCCATGATTCCCGCTAAGTTCACCAGTATCAGCGTCACTGTCTCCGATTTCATCTTCATCTTCACCATTCTCTCGCACCTCTCGATGTAGAAGAGTAGAGAGAGAGAGAGAGTCGCAGCTAGCGACGAGTCTTTGTGATTTTCGCTGTTGACTGGAACGCGATGAACATCTGTTGGAGAGGTGGCGGCCCACCAACGGAGCTGATTTAGAAAAACGAAAATCGAGGGCTTGACTTGCCACGTGGAAGATGGGTAGCGTAGAAGGTGTTGCGCGCTCGGACACGCTAGCTGCGTTCTTGGTAGTCCCCTACTTCGTATTGGTTCGTTTTTTCCGTTGCTTGTTAATTAGGGATGAGGTTAATTAATGCTTTGCAAAAACTGGTTATTTAGTGAGCTAGAAAGGAAGGGTGGGATTTGTTAATGTTTAGAATTTAATGTTGATAATTTATATTAATAATAAAGTGTCATGTGTATAAAAGAATTAAAGTGAGAAGGCAAAAGTATAAAAATATATTATACATTATTATTGATAGACATTACTAACATCACATTCTAAACATTACTAAATTCTTTTAAGAATATAGTATCTATCTACTTTATTATCTTTTTTCTTTATCAATCACTAATTATTTTTTATTCTTTTCAAATAATAATGTAAAAATTTAATTAATTATCGATGACTCAATATATGCAGCTAATACATAGGACCAAACATAAAAACAATTGTCTTAATATAATATAGAATTTTTTTTTTGACGAAATAAATGTAGAAATTTGAGCTTCATTATTCAGCCAAACCCAACTATGTTAGGCAGGCTTGGGCCTGGGCGGCCCAACAGGTACTGGTTCATGGTCTCACCATGCCGCGTGCTCCGCTTTAAGAGGGCCTGAAGAAGTATTTGACAAAAAAAATAAAGAGGGCCTGAAGAAGTGATTAAAACACATGTAATTTTAACTAAAATGTAGCTAGTCTTGTCGCATATCTTCATCGAAAATGATAATCTACCACACTCATAATTTGTCTTTTAGTTTATTAATATTTTGTTAGATGTAGGGCCCACACTTAGAGAGACAAAAAAAAGCTATAAATAGGCTAAAAATAAAATGTACATCCCAAGTGTGCTCCCAAAGTGTGTTAGATTATCATTTTCTATCTTGAATTCATGCCATCAACTAATTTCGAGTCTTCGCTTTTGTTGCAAATTTGGGCACTATGAAAAAAAATTGAGCCCGACTAAACACACCTTAGCGTTTACTTAGGGCACTTCAATAAAAAAAAGTTAAATATAAAAAAGTCAAATCGACTATAAAATGACCCTTATGCCTATCACTGCGATTAGTGCACCCCACCACCATTTTCTCTCATTTTGTGCAACCCCATCATCCCTCCACACACTTTCTTTTTGTGATTTGTAGGGTATCATTGAGTGACTCGGCCTCTCAAGCCTGAATCCCTCGTTGGAAAGTCGGTCAGAGCTCATTAGGCTTCTAGTTGGAGAGTCGGTCAAAGTTCATCGAACCTATGATTGGAGAATCGGTCAGAACCCCACCAAACCTTTAGGTCGGCAATTGTTATCTAAATTTCACAAAAAATGTTCAATTGGACAACATCGAGTCTAGAAGATAAATCTCAGTTATATGTCGTCAAACCTAAAATAGATATCACGATCAAGGTTTTAGAGTTGGATGCTTCATTTGGAATGAATGAATATTTTGATAAAAATGTGGGGCCCCCTTGTAAATTGAAATTTAAATTTGGTGTGCATTCAAAATTGGGGTGCTCTAAGTAAACGCTGGTGTGTTTAATCGAACTCTAAAGATTTTGGGGCAATGAAGTTGGAGCAACTATAATGAAGATTGGGGTAGCTGTCCCAACTGCAATTGCGATGAAAATTGGAGCAACTGCAACTTTAATGAAGATTGAGTCATCTAGTCATTTTTCGTTTCTTAAAGGCAAAATTCATCATTTGGTCCATGAACTTGTTTTATGCTTTAAGTCCCAGAACTTTTATTACTACACATTTGGTCATTGAACTTTCACAAAGGTTTACATTTAGTTCTTTCACTATTTAAAATGTTAAATTATGCCAATGTGGGCAACAAAAATGTCGTGTGCTAGTCAAGAAGATTAAAATGGTTTATATTATTGAACTGGACGACTCGCATCGATCAAAAAAATCTAAATTTTTTTTTTTTAATTTCCTCCAAAAATATATAAAACTCAAAGTTCAGGGACTAAAAGTATAAAACTCAAAAGTTCAGAACCAAATATATAACAATGAAAGTCCATAGACCATATTTACACTATTGAAAGTTCATGAACCAAAAGCATAAAACATTCAAAGTTGAAGATCAAAAAATATTTTTTTGCCTTTCTAAACTCTTTCTTAACTTTTTTTTTTTAGGTTATTTCCATCCATCCAAAGTTTTTACTCAGATTGATTTGGAACTCGAACACTCGAGAGACATGCATCCCTGTTGTTCTGCACCAAAAACTGTGAAGGCACTGCGACTGCGAGCGAGCTGTTTGTCTAATTCACTGACCAGTGACCATGGCTTCTTCCCTTCTCAGAAAACCAGCGCCACACAACCTCCTTTCTCTTCACAAACACCACTTCTCTTCCTCTGAAACACTTGTCAACCAAGCACTGGCTGCAATGCTACAAAACACACCTCTCCAAACCCTGACCACAGCTACTTCCTCTCCATGGACTGTACATAACGTTAGCGAGATCTTACGATCAGTGCCCAGACACTTGTTCCAAACCACTCGTTCCATCGGCCGACAAAAGGGGTTCCGTCACAGAGCTCCATTGAAACAAATACATCTAATTACAGATACAGAGGAGGAGGACTCTCACAAGGGCACTCGCATGTCACATAGAGACCAAGCCAGAGTCGAATTGGGATCAGATAAAGCATTACAGTTCTATTACTGGATTGAGTCTCAATCTGGGTTCGCCCATTGCGAGAGCACTTGCAGAGCGATGGCCCTCGTGTTGGCCAAAGCCCACAAATTGAGATCTCTATGGGCATTCCTTAAAGAAATGGCGCAGAGAAGTGAAGGGGATTTGGTGACAACACCAACTATCACTTGCGTGATTAAAGTTCTTGGCGAGGAAGGGTTGGTCAATGAAGCGCTCTCTGCGTTTTATCGGATGAAGCAATTTCACTGTAAGCCGGATGTATATGCTTACAATACTGTTATTTGTGCACTTTGTAGGGTTGGGTATTTCAACAAGGCTAGATTTCTGTTGGAACAAATGGAATTGCCGGGTTTTCGATGCCCACCTGATGTATATACGTACACAATTTTCATTACTTTTTATTGTAAGAGAAGTTTACAAACTGGGTGCCGAAAAGCGATAAGGAGGCGGTTGTGGAAGGCGAATCGCTTGTTTCGTGTTATGATCTTTAAGGGTTTTGCTCCTGATGTTGTGACTTATAATTGTTTGATAGATGGTTGTTGCAAGACTTATAGGATTGGTAGAGCATTGGAGTTGTTTGATGATATGCTTAAGAGAGGTTGCGTGCCGAATCGGGTTACGTATAACTCTTTTGTTAGGTACTATAGTGCTGTTAATGAGATTGATAGAGCTATTGAGATGATGCGTAGAATGAAAACGATGAACCATGGGGTGCCAACTTCAAGTTCATATCCGCCGATTATTCATGCTTTGTGTGAAGCTGGTAGGGTAGGGGAGGCCCGTGATGTTCTGGTTGAGTTGGTTGAACAGGGTTCAATACCTAGAGAATATACATATGAATTGGTATGTACTGCATTGTGCTCTGCGGGGGAGTCTGCTTTATCTGATGAACTGCAAGGAAGGATTAAGTATGGAATTGAGAGAAGATTTAGGGAAGTGATGAAAGTAAAACCAGTGATGACCAAAAATGTTGTGTTATAAGGAAGTTCATGTGGGAAATGTTTGTACTATAGCGTTTCGTCATAGATTCACCCATGATGACTGTCTCAGGTGAAAATCTCCCTCATAATTTCATAAATAATCCATTACCTTACAATTTATTAATATTCTTGATCCCCTTCGGTTTTTATTTTTTGTGTGCATTTTCTTGTCTTGTTTTTTATGGAGGTGAACTTTCTTTCTCTTCCATTGCTGAACCAACAAATAAAAATGGCCTGTTCCCAGCATGAATTGCTATGCCGAAAATGGATGCTCTTTTTGGCACATTAGCAGGTATGTCTTGAGTAGCATGAACATGACAAAAAATCATTTGATGTGACATATGTTTAAGTTTCGGATTACTATTCCTGATGATATCAATTTTCTTCTTGATTTCTCTAATGGCTAATATTTTCTAACAAGAAATAAGTTCGAGTGATACTTGGGGTGGATACTGCCAAAGCTTGTTCTTATTTGTCCGATTTCTCTCTTCTTTATCAATAATATCTAATCTTGTAAGGGCAAGCAAATGGAGTGCGTGGTTGGTCAATGGTTCTAGTCTATTTATATTTTGCTTGAGGATTACAAGAATGATTTTTAGCTGTAATCTAATCCATTTGACTACTTCAAATTAGTATTGCAAAGATTTAAAAACTTAGTCAGAGTGCAAAAGGTCTTGCAGAGATAAACAATTGGTGCGCTAAGAAGCACTTTGTCTACATATGTACGACTGTAAATGGTTTTTCAATAAATAATCAATAATCAGTTGTTTAAATCAATAAGTTGTACAGTAATAATATTTTCAAAGAGTGTTTAGCAGATTTGGTAATATAGTAAATACTAAGTATTGACATAATTGGGAAAGATAAGTATTGTTTGCTATTTATATGGAAACCCAAGGAAGTGAAAGGCTTAGTAAATGTACTGAAATATTGTGATAAGGTTCCCAACCTGATTGATGAAAGAGAGGAAAAACTCGAGCACTTTATTGATGAATCAACGAAGAAAATGGTTACAAGCACCGAGAGAAGGAAACTAGAACCCAGAGAAAGAGAACAGTCTCTTCTCACCAAGACAAAGTCTAAACAAAATTAACAATATGACTGAATGAAAAAGAGAGGCTGAACAGTGCCTCAATTAATACTACCCACCATCTCTCATAATCCTAACCTTCTCTCATAAGCACCTGACACATAATACTCGCTCACACCCAACCACACTTATTGACTCAAGTAGGCCCAATTGACGTGGTAGCTGCAACCGACTTGTTGGGTATATCCCTACGCTTGTACACCTTATGGATAGGGGGCCTAACATGTTGTAGAAAATCTTCTTGAATAATTTATGCTTATAAAGAATTAGCTGATTTCACATTGTATTTTCTACGAGGATATGCACTTTATAGCACATTTTGGTTTTGTCATACAATTTGAACATTATCTCAACGTAGTTTTGTCATACACTATGAACATTATCTCTTTATACGCATTGACCCTCAATTTTAAGTCGTCTCCTAACCTAAAGTTGCCTTTAGAAATGGAATATAAAAGATGCACTAGAACAATTTTGCCTTTTAATAGCACCTATTTACAAGCAATTTGAACTAACCGCTATATAATCTACAGTCCTTCAGATCCACAAAGCCCTAGCTAGGGTTTCTCTCATCGTCTCCTTAAAACCTCCCCTTGTTTCACTACTCTCTCATAGCATCTCCAATGGGAATGTGGATTGGGTAAAATTGTGTGCCACCTGGGATGGAATGGATATTAGAACAAAAAAAAATACTCTCCAATGTAAATGTCTATTAGCATATGAGCTGACTTAGCAACAATAATGTCCATATTGAATGTCCAGTTCTAGACATTGTGGGTAGAAGATGTCTAACAGTAGACGTAGGTACGATTGCTAGTCGATTGAATCTTGAATCTATATATAGTCGTTGTGGTGGTGATGGTCTCTTTGGATTTTGAGATTGGTAAGAGATCAGATGAGCTTGATTCTTCATCACAAATTTCATTCTCTTGTTCGTTTCTTTGATCTCTGTGTATTCATGGGGGTTTTCGTGAAAGCTACGATTTTGTTTAACTTTTGTTTCTGACCATGTGAGCTACAGGGATGAGTTGCTGCTGACTCTGGTTTCGCGGTTTGGTTTTCGAGTTGTCGTGGAAAAGCTAGAATTTGATTCTAAGGTTTCTTTGTTCAATTCTTGGGTTTTGGATGAAGCTCTGAATGCATATTCATCTGTAAGCACTGCCTTTTCTCTCTCTTTTACAGAATTTTACATTTAAAGCAATGCTTAGATGGGAAAGTGCTAATTTTTGTTTTGTTTAGGGTTTTAAGTTCTTCATTGTAGCTATGGACTAGGCACTAGTTGTTGGTGTTTTCACTTTCCTTCAACAATTTTATCTGTATGCTTCATCTGTTCAAATTATTGCATTCCTTATGATTGTCTTATAAATTCACGTTAGAAGGTGTTGGTGTAATCAGTTGTTGTTTGTCAATTTGAAAGAATTTGTAGTGTTCTGTAGACCTGAGTCAGTTTAATGCGTTGATAAGGATGTTGTCTTGCTAGGGTCTTTCGTAATTTTGTTTGTTGGCAATTTAATGTTTTAAAAAAGGGCTTTTCCACATGTCCTGCAATTTTTAGCTGGAAAAAAAAGTTTATCTTTTTTTTTTTAATAAAAAATTACTTTGATGTGGGTTTCAAGAAACATTAAAGGGTTTCTTAATTATGTTTTGTTATTATGATGCGATTTTTCTTTTTCTATTTGGCTGCAATCTTTCCTTTGTATTCTTAATTTAGGCAACATTGTGGTTTTATTGGTTTCAGAGAAAACACATGAATTAGTAGAAAAGAACTTGATTGGATCAGGGTGTAATGTCACAGTTCCATTCTATGATTCCTGTATTTTGGGTTTTGAAGAGACTTAACTAATGAAAAATACTAGCTAGATGTGTTTTGTGCTATGTAAATGTCTATGCCTTTTCTTTGTTCCCTGAATTTGTTGTTCTTCCATTGTGAACAAGATTACTGAAGTTGGTAGTTTTTAAGACACAAGGAATGTCTTTACAGTTAGCTGAAACTTTCTTGTAATTTTTATTAACTTTTTGTTTGTTTGATGTTTTAGCTATGTGTTCCTTGTGCTAGGTATATCTACGAATCAGTTGGTGAAGGGGATTATCGTCATTTAATTTTGGAGTGGTGCTTAGGATAATCAATGTAAGTTCGACCTCCTGTAGCTTTACATTTGATCTTACATTTGTTGTATTGATTTTTTTTCCCTTTCCTTTTCCTTGTTGAGGAACTGAATTTATGGCTTGTAATTATGGACTGGAACACGTCTCTGCATAAAATTGATTCTTTTATGCTATAACCTAGTTTTCTCAATCTTTTTTTTTTTTTTATAAGAAAAAAAATATCTTGTTTTCAAATCATGCTAATGGTGAATCTTTTGTTACATTTTCAATGGTTTGCAAACATTATGGACAATTAATAAGGTCAAGACATCACTTTCAGGGTATGTTGCACTTTCAGTAGTTCTAAATTTCTCTTTCATTCTTGTAATCGTTCTTACACAGAATACTGCATTTATTAATTTTTTGTTTTCTTGTGTTTTGGATCTAAGATGCATTGATGATTTGAAGATTTTGTTAATCTGGTTCACTTATAATGCTTGCCTTAGAGATTTTTTAAGTGCTTGCAGTGAAAACTAAGATGCGTATTTAAATATACGCCATGCCTAATGGTATGGTTGAACATTGTGAATCTCATGTTATCAAAAACCCACTTATATTTGTCATTGTATAGTTAGTGATCATGATAATTATGATATAGCTTTGGCTTTTCTTTTACCTTTAAAGTTGTGGATTGTCTTTAGTAGTTATTTGCAGGTGTATACACTGGGCTGATCTTAACCATTTTACATATAATATGGATCTGAGAGATGGTAGTGTAGGAAAACAAATGTCTGAGGGAGGGATAAAATGTGATTTAATTATTCAATCTAAGGTGATGAATATATTCTTGGCTTGGAAACTAGCACGCCTACCTGTAAGATCCCTCCTTGATTATTTAACCAACAACCAATTTGATCCATATAGCTGTCCCAACTAATTTGGGATTGACGCTTTGTTGTTGTTGTGGAGAGATATTTACTTCCATGACATCATCCTCTCTTATACCTTGTACTTTGTGGGATAATTTATTTATTTATTTTTTTTCTGAATTTATTTCGGTTAATCTGAGCTTATCTACTCAATACTTCTGAGTCATGATTAATAATTTCAGTGCAAGTAGTCTGGCAAAAATTCCTATCTTGATCGTTTGCTTTTATGAGTGATGTAATTAGCCAACCTGGCTTTCTTATGTGAAACTTTTCATTTTCATTCTCTTGCAATTAAGTCCTTGCTTTCTTTCTTTCTTTCTTTTTGCCATTGTCGGTGTTTAATACTTTAGTCCAAAGAATCAACTTTCCCCCTTCAAATTTTCTTGCTGGTGATATTTATTTGTGTTACTTTTTGTTAGATTTTTTTGTGCAGAGCATACAATTGTGAAATAATGCTTACAAAACTTAAAATGCCCCTATCTGATATGATTGTAAGTGAAATCCTTACCGATGCTCTTTTTTATTTTTTTATTCTTACAAACTTTACTAGTGCATGTTTGAACTATGAACCAGCTAATCAGTTAGGTTTGATTTGTTGTGTAGAAATTAGACGTCCAAGAATGTTCCAATTACTTGGCAGAATGACTTTGCTTCTTGGCCACCAAGTTCTGGGAAGACCACTTTGTTGTCAGCACTTACTGACAAGCTCGATTCGGACTTGAAGGTAACTTCTTGTGGTTTCATCTTTTGTTGCTTGTATTTCCAAGAGTGGAAGGCTTAATTGCGTGTTTTTCTTTGATGTTGTTAGGTCACTGGGAAGTTTACTACCTACAATGGACATGGATTAGTCAAAATGATGTTCATATCGGAGATATGACAGAGAGAAACTTTGCCTTTCTCAGCCAGGTGCTAAGGGTCGGAACTCAATATGGTAATCATTAGAGTCCACCTTTGTGATTAATGCAGTTATCAAATACCAAGCTTCTTTCAAAAATTTTGCAGAGATATTAAACTTGTAATTCTTAAGTTTTTAAGTTCTTCAAGTTGTTGTTTTCAAGACTTCAATGAAATAGTCTTTAATTTGTTTATTATTGCTATGGAACAGAACAAAGTTTAACAAAGTTTACTGGTTTCGAAGGACATGAATTAGTGACCGAATCAGGAAACTTCAGGAACTTGTGCCCAATATGGACAAAGTGATTCAACTTTGTGGAACTTGTAGAATTGAAATGTTAATTAACTATGGTGTGAATTTGAAATTTAATGTTAAAACCTCACTGGGAAATTTGCTAGACTTTGACATTAAGAATTTTTGTCGACAGTTTGATTTCAAGGAAAGATTCATTTATGGCTTTTTCTTGTCTCCCCACACGTGGATCCTACATATGACAAAATACAATAAATGACTAAAAAATAAAGTGTGCGCTCCAAGTATACGCTCAAAGTTTGTTAAATTATCATTTTTCTATATATATATATATAAAAGTATAAATAACTAAAGGAAATAAAAATCAGAAAGACGCAATGTATATAGTATATAACTAAAAAAACTCAATTTTTTTGTCAATGTATATTCCGATTCCCTTTTTAGTCATTTTTTCGTATTTTTTATTTAGTTTTTTTTTATAAGGTGACATAGCGCTTACTCCATATCATCTCCACGGTGTGAATCTACATTACTATTGGAGATAGTTTTTTGGATGAGATGTCTATTATATCTTACGTGTCTCACATCTACTTCAAATCCACAGTCCCCATTGGAGATGCTTTAGAACATCTCCAATGGAATATGGATTGGATATTAACGTGCGCTACTTAAGATTAAATAGACATTGAGATGAAAAAAAATCTTCAATAGAATGTTTATTTCAAATGTTTAGTTGACGTTGGACAATCGGTCTTTTTTAGATATTTACTTATTCTATTTAGACTTTTATTTCACGTTTTAATTAACAAGATTACAAAAAGAAATGTCATATATACCATTGGAGATCTATTTTGAACTTTAATGTCTATTTGAGCCATATGGGATGGACATTCTCTACACGCTTACAATCCACATTTACCATTGGAGAGCAAATGCAAAATGTGGATTGTGGGTGTGAATTCATGTCATATCATTGCCATGGAGGGAACGCTCATCTTATGTGGCTTAAATAGACATTAAAGTCCAAAATTGCTCTCCAAAACGGACAACTTTTTTTAAATTTTTTTATAAAGATTATATTTTTATTCACAAGATCGATTATATTGTATACAAAGCGATCTTTTGATTGAATATAAATAACATTATAGTTTCAAAGCCTATGTGTTTTTTATATTATAAAAAATGGTTGTGTTTTAATTTTATATTATTAAAAAGTGATTGGTTTTTGTAATTTATGTGCGTTTTTGTCTATTGACAAAAAAAAAAAGCTATGTTGAAATATAAATTCGTATTGATGTTATCTTTTTATTTAAAATTTATTTGGTAAGTATCACCGTATAAATAAAATCAAAGTTATGGTAACTGTTGCCTAATTCTTAGATTTTTATGGGTTGCACTATTTATCATTTTGAAAAATGTTAGAGTAATCCACATTTGATACCCACCTCTTATGATGCCATCTATTTCTGCCTCTCGATACGCTCGCGCACATCTTGAGGTGATTTGAACAACATCCAAAGAGGTCGGTTGCATTGATTTTTGATGAGTTGGCATGCACCCTTTTGACAAATCCCTCACTCACTCCCTCATCGATCAGTCGTCATCTTCCCTCACTTGGCCAAAAAAAAAACCCTCCTCTCCCATTCCACTCTCTCATAAACCGTAACCACTCCCTGTCTCCCTCTCGCAGCCTCCATCTCTCTCCATCGCCCCTCCTCACTGGTTTCTTCTCTTCCATCTTCGCCTCCCTCTCGGCCTTCCCACTGCCATCTCTGCGTTCCTCTCGTCGTCACCAACCATTCAACCTTCTCTCGACCACTCTCCCTCGTCAGATCTCCTCACAACCGCCATCGCTCCACTGCTCATATCAGCTCCGCCTTGCTCGAATTTGCTTCGTTCTCCACTGCTAGCTTAGATCTGTTTCGCTCTCCACTGCCAGATATGCTCCGCCTTGCTCGGCCTCCCTCGCCTTCTCTCTCTCTTCGACCATCTCTGTCGCCGCCCCACGCGAGGTTAGGGTTTGTGATTTATTAGGGTTTTTTTATTTTAGTTTTATGATTCGTGATTTGTGATTTGTGATTTGTGATTTGTTAGGGTTTTTGATTAATTTATGGTTTTTGGTGTTGTGCTCGCTGGTGCTCCTCTCCCTCTCCCATCCGACGAGTGTAATTTTTTTTTTAAATTAGCGACGGGGTATAGTGAAAGTAGTCTCGTCGCTACCATGTTGCTATTCCCTGACCCCGTCACTAAGCAGAAACAACGACGCGACATTAAGCGGCGGGCCACCACGTCGCTATTTCTGTATAGCGACGGGTCGTACAACCTTAGCGACTGGTATCACTTGTCACTAGTTTTACATTTTTTTGTAGTGACCTAAAAAGGCTAAAGTGTGATAATTTGATGTGCATACCTAGGTTAATTTACATTTGCTAGCTTAGATCGCGCCCTGGGTAGTTCCCTTTCACCCCAATCCATTGCCGCGGAGATGCTCTTATATCTAGCTAAGGGTTTGCTGCAAGGTGAGAAAAAGATGTCAACCCAACTTAGTGACGTGGAAGCGGTATATATCTAAGTGTTAGCTACAATAAATCGATCCTTGTTTACCAACTAGATATTATCAAACTAAATCAAATTCTCTATTGGTACGTTCCTCACAAAACTCGATTCGTATGGATTCTTACTTAAGGACTAACAAAGAAAATTGGGTAGTGAGAGCCAGAGTCGTCCCTCCCAATACCCCAGCCATCGAAGTCCATCGCACCAGATCTGAGCTAGGACCAGCGTTGCCGCGGCTCACCTTCGTTGTCGGCCCCCCACTACCTCCTCTCCCCAATATCCAAGTTCTATTTAGTTACTTTTTTCCTGGTTAGATCTAGGGTTTTTTGTTCCTACTTGTGGGATGTTCTCCTCGTATGAGGGGTGGTTGTGCCCATTAGGGTTTGTTGCCACATCACCATGTGTGCGTGGTGTCGGATTAGTTCCGAGCTTCCTTGTAACAAAATATCTATTATTCTCGTTGAAATAGATTGTTGTGCCCATTTGAGCTTATGAACATCAATACAATACAACTCCTTGAAAAAAAAAAAAAAAAATTGGGCGGAGCTGCCAGCTTACACGCAAATATCTCATATTAGGCAAGATCACAAAATACTGAAGGTGACTAATTACTAAATGAATTGCAATATCATGTGAATGTACGTGGTACTTGAGTTCCCATAAGTTAAGGATTTCCCCTAAAACAAGAAGTCTAAATTGTAAACCAACGCAAGGAAGATGATTAGGACCCTCATCCTTATGTTGAAATATATAATTAATCATCGACACGAAAAGACATAAAATTCATGAAGAAATCGAAAGCATGGGTGGTTCAATCAATGAAAGTAGAGGAGCATCACAATCGCATGACCACATTACTCCCTCACAAAACTGAAACTTGACAAATTGAAAAAATGGTTGGAAGATGATTACATTCCTTCGTTAATTTGGAGATGTTAATCATGGATCACCACAATTTGAAGGAGGCACCACACTTGTTTTTTTTGCTTGAATTTAAATTTTGAAACTATGAATTTTCCGACCCAACGCCATTTTTGGCCTTCAACCAATGCTATAATAGCGCCGGTCAGAGATGGCCTAGTACCTCTATATTGTGACAATATATTCCGAGAAGTTGATGATTTGGTTGAGTTTTCCACTCTTGAAAACTTTAATACTTAAAAATTTTAAATGACAATGAATAACTTTAATACCTATCTAACCAATTGAGTGGCGCAATAGTTTGGTACGGAGATTGGAAGTAAGAGGTTATAGGTTCAAACCCAAATGGGGCTAAGTTGTTTATTTCTTATCAAAAAGAAAATATATAATGGAAACCCATCTAAAAAATGAGAAATGCTACACTTACTTGGTGAACACACTTGCGCGAATGCTTAAAATGTGAGTATATGCGTCTCGAGGTGCATAACATTGTGTCACTTATGTAGGCTAGTGTGGTTAGGTGAGCGTGTTTTATCAAGTAAGTGTAGCATTTGCTTCATATTAATAATTCACATGAACATATATAATGTCAAATGTGAGCTACGCACTTCCTTATTCAGAGAAAGTTTGCACCTCCACTTCATGAAAGGCCGACTAAAATTGCTAACCAAACAAGTCCTTGGAAGTAGAGTTGCAAGTGGGGGCAGGGCTAGGCGGAGATTGAAGTTATCGTCCTCGTCCTAGAGGGGCGCAGGGTGCAGGGTGGAAATTTATCTTTAAAAATTCTCTGCAGGGAGAATTGTGTCGCCCCACGCCTTACCACATGGGGATCCATGCAAGGCGGAGAATTCTCGCACCCCATCAATTTTGTGGAAATATTAATTTTGATCTCTACTCCTTGGCTCTTCTGCCATTAAACTACATTCTCAATTTTTATTTTACTTAGAAAACTATCTTGCTCAAATAAAATAATTTAATTTTGTTTTTGATATTGTTATGTTGCTTGAGTTACGAATTATCATACTCAATTAAATATAAAAGATTTCTTAAATTGGTATGACAAATATAGTTGTTTGCTCAATCAAATATATTTCACTCCATACAATTACGCAAGTTTTTAGTAAAAAAGTTACATAAATTTAACTTTTTTGTAAAAACTTAAGAAAAAATGAGAGATTTTATGTTGGGAGTGGGGCGGGAGGCGAGGAATCCATGCGGGACGAGAGCAATCCCCATCCCACCTTGCCCTGCTTAATTGGGCCCACCCCATAGGGATAAAAAGTGGAAAATATTTGCCTCATTGGGGTGTGGTCGCCTCCTCCTAAACCAAATAAGACATATATAGGGTATACCTATTAGTTACACAAGGATTGTAGTCCATCACGTATTACTCACGCAACGACTGTAGTCCATTGATACATATACGTATTAGTCACACACCAATTGTAGTCCATTCGATACATAAATAAAGAGGCCAAACCCTTTATATACCTAACGGACATGACCACCGATCACAGAAATCAGTGGGGGTGATAGTCCTAACCTGATCACATAAACATAGAATTAAGAAACAAAACCATCAAATGCAGTCCAAAACTTGTGAGGGCAAATGCGTAATATAGGGACCAAACCAGTCTATTCTTATAAATTTCAAGCTTAAATAGTTGGGCTCCATCAGAGAATTCTCATTAAAAGAGAGAGAGAATGGAAAGCAAAATAGGGGAGAAGAGATTTGCAGTTCTTCTATGCGCAGAGGACTCATAGTATGTTGGGAAGAGACATGGAGGGTATTTTGGGGTTTTCACGGGGTTGTTGAGAGGAGAGATGTGGGACTTGTACAGAGTGTCATCTGGGGAGTTCCCTAAACAGATTGACAAGTACGACAGATTCGTGATCAGTGGTAGCTGTAATGACGCCCATGGAGATGACGTTTGGATCTGTCAACTGTTGAGTCTGTTCAGGAGATTGAATTCCATGAAGTAGAAAGTCCTGGGCATCTGTTTTGGTCACCAGGCAATTAATTAAGTAAATTGTTTAATATGCAATACAATGCAACACCTACCTCAAATGGAATTGGTATGTGTTGGAGTGTATAATTCCACATCGGAAATATAATAAGAGTTGGCGTGGTATATAAGTGGTGTAGATTGGATCCTAGCATAAACCAATTGGTTTTGTGCAAGATGGGCTCCAACCCCATTTACATACCCACATGTGCGCGTGTGGCCCAACACTTTTCGGGCTTATGGATTTCTATATGGTATAAGAGCGAAACGATCATAGACTCGTATTTGATGACTTGTGGTTAGGTTAGCGGTGGAGTCTAGACCCGATTGTGGACCTAGAAGTCTATAAGAGTAGGCCTAAGTATGTTTGTCCGGACCTCTAAATGTAGGTCTGTGTTTGGCAAGTGACAACTAGTCACTTGAGGGGGAGTGTTGGAGTATACAATTCCACATCGAAAATATAATAAGGGTTGGTGTGGTATATAAGTGGTGTAGATTGGATCCTAGCATAAGTCAATTGATTTTGTGCAAGATGGACTCTAACCCCATTATATACCCACATGTGCACGTGTGGCCCAACACTCTCTGATACGCTTAGTTTCTTTTGGATCATGAGATTGGAATGTCTGATGGAAGGGATTAGGGCCTCGACACCATCGATTATAAAAAAACGAAAAAAATTAAATACAATCCAACGTCTGAATTTGCTAAGCTCTTTTGAGAATAGTTTAATGGCATAGTTGTTGGTTGGTTGGCTAGTTGCTTTGTTATGTTAGCTTTAGTTTTGAAGTTATTAATTAATTATTGCATTGAATTAATTTAGTGCCCACGTTTTTATGCTGCAAATAGCTGCTCTATTTTTCCAAAACGATTTGTTATTTAATGGAATTTACCTTTTTGACTAACCATATGGCCCTCCCCTAGTACTAAGCCTGGTGATCAGTTATTGCTTTTGTGAGTGTGTGTGTTTGGGCGTGGTCAAGAGAATTAAACTTTTGATGCATTCAGAACGTGGAACATCATTCTTTTATGCTAAAAAAGTAAAAAGTTTCAATGTTTGTTTATACGCTGACTGAATAGCACGCAACCAAAGTGGAAGTCCATGCATTAACTTGTGGAGTTTATACGTGGATTCATGCGACATCTATACATCCGAGGATTGTATATGGGAATCTATTGGAAACAGTAAATATGGAAGTGTGTATAAATACGTCTAGTAAGATTATGATTTGTATATGTAATATTTAGGATACTCTCTAAGTATGGAAGATGTAGATTGCTTGACAAACTATAAAAAATCCTCTGTATTTAGGAAAGTGGGTGGTTGCTTGACAGACTACCTTATGTATATATCCATTCTTTAGTGCTTGAATTAAGACATGGAAAATTTCCTCAAACTTTGAAATTGACATGGTATTGCGACGGTTCAAGGTAAAGTGTTAAAGATGTGTGGGCCAAAAGTTAGTTCCACATCGAATAAATGTGACTTCCTAACAAAGTATATAAATGTGGATCCCCCCTCAATTAGTATCGAGGTCGTTTAGAGTAAAACTATACACATATGAATTAAATATAGTTGAGTTGAGGGCAATATTGATACTAATAGATATTCACGAGCTCGTGCAAGTGTAAGAGCATCTCCAATGGTAAATGCACTTCAATGGTCAGTGTGGATTGTACTTTCAATTTTAAAATTTTATTATTTTTTCTATATATTTTAGAAAGAATTGCTAACGTCGTTGTGGATTGCACCATTTATAAGATAACATTGAGAATAGATTACGTCTATTCTTTATATGACATGTCAGCTCGACATTCAAAATACACATTTGCATTGGAGATGACCTTTTTTGTTCAAATATATATTTAGTCCTAAGCGGCGCTCAATCACACCTAATCCACATCCCCATTTGAGATGCTCTAAGCATGTGAAAATTTTAACGTGGTATAGAGAACGTCTATCATATGTGGCTTTGATAGACATTAACTTTCAAAAGTATTTTCCAATACAAAATGTTGATTATTGCAGCTTCAATTTTGGATTTTTTTTGTTATGCTTGTTCTTTATATTTTAAAGAGAATTGCTAACGTGGTTGTGGATGGCACTGCGTTGTCTAGTAGTGGACATTAATAAAATAGAAGATCGTTTAATTGCAATGTCTATTGCATGATATATGGCGCACGTTCTCTCAATCCATATTTCCATTGAAGATCTCCAAATTTAGAACTTTAGAGTAACACCTTTATACTATTACTATACTTCTCTCTCATTTCTTTTATTTTTTTTCAGTTATACCTTGTGAGGAAAAGGAACATATTGATTTTGTTTTGGTAAGGAATGGTAACTGAGTTAGGTTGATCTCAGATTACGGTACGTGCTATAGGAGGGAAAACGGGCGTGTTGATTCGGGGTGGGATCTTGGAGTAACTACAATAAACTTTGAACCCTCCAAGTTAATGGCCTTCCTATGCATTCCCTCTTCACCGCCCTGTAATTGAATGTCATCGAGACGAGGTATGGTAGTTTCTATTTACGACTAACCATAATGTTAATTCAATAGATAGTCATCTTAACGAGCGTAGCGAAGCTAAAAGATTAGGTTAGGGAAGGGAAAACTAAGGGATGTCATGATGCTAAAACAAATTCAATCTAGGTAATTGGGATGCTGAAGGAGCAGAGGTGAAGATTGGGACAGCTTTCCCAACCAAGCGCAATGAAAATTGGGGCAACTGCAACTTTGATGAAGATTGGGTCATCTAGTCATTTTTCATTTCTTAAAGGCGAAACCCATCATTTGGTCCATGAACTTTTATTACTACACATTTGGTCATTGAACTTTCACAAAGATCTACATTTAGTTCTTCCACCTTTTAAAGTGTTAACTTATGCCTATGTGGGCAACAAAAGTGCCGCGTGACTAGTCAAGAAGAGTAAAATGGTTTATATTATTGAACCAGGACGACTTGTATCGACAAAAAAAATCTGAATTTTTTTTTAATTTCCTCCAAAAACATAAAAAATTCAATGTTCAGGGACAAATTATAAAACTGAAAAGTTCAGAACCAAATATACAACAATGAAAGTTCATAGACCAAATGTACATTATTGAAAGTTCAGGAACCAAATGCATAAAAGATTCAAAGTTGAAGGACCAAAAAATATTTTTTTGCCTTTCTTAAACTCTCTTTCTTAACCTTTTTTTTTTTAGGTTATTTCCATCCATCCAAAGTTTTTACTCAGATTGATTTGGAACTCGAACACTCGAGAGACATGCATCCCACTTGTTATGCACCAAAAAGCGTGAAGGCACTGCGATGCGCGAGCGAGCCGTTTGTCTAATTCACCGACAAAGTGACCATGGCTTCTTCCCTTCTCGAAAACCGGCGCCACACGGCCTCCTTTCTCTTCACAAACACCACTTCTCTTCCTCTCGAAACACTTGTTAACCAAGCACCGGTCGCAATGCTACAAAACACACCTCTCCAAACCCCGACCACGCCTACTTCCTCTCCATGGACCGTACATAACGTTAGCGAGATCTTACGATCGGTGCCCGGACACTTGTTCCAAACCACTCGCTCCATCGGCCGACAAAAGGGGTTCGCCGCGAGCTCCATTGGAACAAATACATCTAATTACGAGATACTGAGAGGACTCTCACAAGGGCACTCGCATGTCACATAGAGACCAAGCCATAGTTGAATTGGGATCAGATAAAGCATTACAGTTCTATTACTGGGTTGAGTCTCAATCTGGGTTTGCTCATTGCGAGAGCACTTGCAGAGAGATGGCCCTCGTGTTGGCCAAAGCCCACAAATTGAGATCTTTATGGGCATTCCTTAGAGAAATGGCGCAGAGAAGTGAAGGGGATTTGGTGACAACACCAACTATCACTTGCGTGATTAAAGTTCTTGGCGAGGAAGGGTTGGTCAATGAAGCGCTCTCTGCGTTTTATCGGATGAAGCAATTTCTTTGTAAGCGGATGTATATGCTTACAATACGTTATTTGTGCACTTTGTAGGGTTGGGTATTTCAACAAGGCTAGATTTCTGTTGGAACAAATGGAATTGCCGGGTTTTCGATGCCCACCTGATGTGTATACATACACAATTTTCATTACTTTTTATTGTAAGAGAAGTTTACAAACTGGGTGCAGAAAAGCGATAAGGAGGCGGTTGTGGGAGGCGAATCGCTTGTTTCGTGTTATGATCTTTAAGGGTTTTGCTCCAGATGTTGTGACTTATAATTGTTTGATAGATGGTTGTTGCAAGACTTATAGGATTGGTAGAGCATTGGAGTTGTTTGATGATATGCTTAAGAGAGGTTGCGTGCCGAATCGGGTTACGTATAACTCTTTTGTTAGGTACTATAGTGCTGTTAATGAGATTGATAAAGCTATTGAGATGTTGCGTAGAATGAAAACGATGAACCATGGGGTGCCAACTTCAAGTTCATATACGCCGATTATTCATGCTTTGTGTGAAGTGGTAGGGTAGGGGAGGCCCGTGATGTTCGGTTGAGTTGGTTGAACAGGGTTCAATACCTAGAGAATATACATATAAATTGGTATGTACCGCATTGAGCTCTGCGGGGGAGTGCGCTTTATCGATGAAGCGCAAGGAAGGATTAAGTATGGAATTGAGAGAAGATTTAGGGAAGTGATGAAAGTAAAACCAAGTGATGACCAAAAATGTTGTGTTATAAGGAAGTTCATGTGGGAAATGTTTGTACTATAGCGTTTCATCATAGATTCACCCATGATGATTTGTCTCAGGTGAAAATCTCCTCATAATTTCATAAACAATCCATTGCCTTACAATTTATTAATATTCTTGATCCCCTTTTGTTTTTATTTTTTGTGTGCATTTTCTTGTATTGTTTTTTATGGTGGTTAACTTTCGTTCTCTTCAATTACTGAACCAACAAATAAAAATAGCCGGTTCCCAGCATGAATTGCGTTGCCGAAAATGGATG
This sequence comes from Stephania japonica, assembly GCA_039657345.1. Taxonomy (NCBI): domain Eukaryota; kingdom Viridiplantae; phylum Streptophyta; class Magnoliopsida; order Ranunculales; family Menispermaceae; genus Stephania; species Stephania japonica. The sequence goes on along the minus strand of CM077564.1, from coordinate 35,745,506 downwards.
CTCTTTTTGGCACATTAGCAGGTATGTCTTGAGTAGCATGAACATGACAAAATCATTTGATGTGACATGTTTAAGTTTCGGATTACTATTCTTGATGATATCAATTTTCTTCTTGATTTCTCTGATGGCTAATATTTTCTAAGAAATAAGTTCGAGTGATACTTGGGGAGGATATTGTCGATGCTTGTTCTTATTTATCCGATTTCTCTCTTCTTTATCAATAATATCTAATCTTGTAAGGGCAAGCAAATGGAGTGCGGGGTTGGTCAATGGTTCTAGTCTATTTATATTTTGCTTGAGGATTACAAGAATGATTTTTAGCTGTAATCTGATCCATCTGACTACTTCAAATTAGTATTGCAAAGATTTAAAAAATTAGTCAAGGTGCAAAAGGACTTGCAGAGATAAACAATTGGTGCGTAAGAAGCACTTTGTTTCGATATGTACGACCGCAAATGGTTTTTCAATAAATAATCAATAATCAGTTGTTTAAATCAAAAAATTGTACAATAATAATATTTTCAAAGAGTGTTTAGTAGATTTGGTAATATAGTAAATACTAGGTATTGACATAATTGAGACAGATAAGTATTGTTTGCTATTTATATGGAAACCCAAGGAAGTGAAAGGCTTAGTAAATGTACTGAAATATTGTGAAAAGGTTCCCAACCCGATCGATGAAAGAGAGAAAAAACTCGAGCACTTTATTGATGAATTAACGAAGAAAAGGGTTGCAATCACCGAGAGAAGGAAACTAGAACCCAGAGAAAGAGAATAGTCTCTTCTCACCAAGACAAAGTCTAAACAAAATTAACAATATGACTGAATGAAAAAGAGAGGCTGAACAGTGCCTCAATTAATACTACCCTCCCCATCCTAACCTTATCTCATGCGCACCTGACACATAATGCTCGCTCACTCCCAACCACACTTACTGACTCAAGTACGCCCAATTGACGTGGTAGGTGCAACCAACTTATTGGGCACATCCATACGCTTGTACACCTTATGGATAAGGGCCCTATCAACGCTCCCCCCCTTAACTACCACCTTGTCCTTAAGGTGGAAGGCTGGAAATGACTTCCGAATGTGGCGAACTAATTCCCAAGAAGCCTCAAAAGTAGGCAACTATTTCCACTTAACCAATACTTCAGGACCTGCGGTGAGAGAACGATAGGCCAACACCGACTCAGGCTTAACATCAACCATGATCGAATCCGGAGCAAAAGGAGGCAGCTCTGAGGACGCTTGAATAGAGTTGCCCACAACAGGGCAAAGTTGTGAAACATGAAACACAAGATGAATCTGGAAGTGCAAGGCGATTAGCGACGGACCCGATGTGTTCCAACATAGTGTAAGGGCTAAAAAAATTGAGGACTTTACTTCAAATTGGTTCAACGCGCAACGGACTGCTGGCGATAAGGCCATAACTTCAGATAAGCGAGATCCCCAATTGCAAATGTAATACCCCGTATAAAAAAAATCACTAAATTGAGTGATTAAATTGAGCTAATTTTTAAAGATTGCTTAAATAAGTAATATGAACTTGACTAAAGTACCTAGTACCAAACATTAAAGTATAGTGGAAGAGTTGAATTCTAATGTGTACTTAAGTAAGTGCTTTGAGTGTGTGTATGGATGTGTGTCTAACTTTATGTTTTTGGAGGAAATTAAAAAAAAAATTTCAGATTTTTTTGGTCGATGCGAGTCGTCCGGTTCAATAATATAAACCATTTTACTCTTCTTGACTAGTCACGCGACACTTTTGTTGCCCACATTGGCATAATTTAACACTTTTAATGGTGGAAGGACTAAATGTAGATCTTTGTAAAAGTTCAATGACCAAATGTGTGGAGCATAAAAAACACAAAGTTCATGGACCAAATAATGGGTTTTGCCTTTAAGAAATGAAAAATGACTAGATGACCCAATCTTCATCAAAGTTGTAGTTGCCCCAATTTTCATTGCGGTTGCGGTTGGGACAGACATTGTCCCAATCTTCATTAAAGTCGCTCCTTGTTGGCAAAGATACAAGGGATCGACCTCCATGAAGCGAAGAACCAACTGAGATTTGAGCTCATCTCAACTCTCGAATGGCCGAACCATCTCCTCTGTTTGTAAGCAAATTTGAGCAAGGTCGATCAAGCAAATGCGAGCGGCGCAGAGCTTGGAGATCTCTGGCATGTCATGCAGGGCAAAATAGTGCTCTGCTTGGTTCAGTCATACCAGCAACTCACTTCCATCACACATCGACATCTTGATCTGCGATGACTTCCCTGGATCTGATCAGTGGCTCATCCACTCCTCCATTCGGCGTGTCAACGACTGGATCTACATTTGGATCTGAGACTGAATTTGTATATGAGACTGGAACTCCGATCTCAATCCAGAAATCAATCCTTCTAGTTCCTTAATCTTGATCAACTCCAATTCTACCGCATCCAAACGAGGATCCATCTTCGGCCCCATAAGTTTGCTCTGATACCATTGATAAGGTTCCCAACCCGATCGATGAAAGAGAGGAAAAACTCGAGCACTTTGTTGATGAATCCACGAAGAAAAGGGTTAGAAGCACCGAGAGAATGAAACTAGAATCCAGAGAAAGAGAACAGTCTCTTCTCACCAAGATCAAGTCTACCCAAAATTCACAATATGATTGAATGAAAAAGAGAGGCTGAACAGTGCCTCAATTAATACTACCCTCCCCATCCTAACCTTCTCTCATGCGCACCTAACGCATAATACTCGCACACACCCAACCACACATACTGACTCAAGTAGGCCCAATTGACGTGGTAGCTGCAACCGACTTGTTGGGCACATCCCTACGCTTGTACACCTTATGGATAGGCATGTTGTAGAAAATCTTCTTGAATAATTTATGCTTATAAAGAATTAGCTCATTTCACATTGTATTTTCTACGAGGATATGCACTTTATAGCACACTATGGTTTTGTCATACAATTTGAACATTATCTCTTTATACGCACTGATCCTCAATTTTAAGTCGTCTCCTAACCTAAAGTTGCCTTTATAAATGGAATATAAAAGATGCATTAGAATAATTTTGCCTTTTAATAGCACCTATTTACTAGCAGTTTGAACTAACCGCTATATAATCTATAGTCCTTCAGATCCACAAAGCCCTAGCTAGGGTTTCTCTCATCGTCTCCGTAAAACCTCCCCTTGTTTCATTGCTCTCTCAGAGCATCTCCAATGGGAATGTGGATTGGGTAAAATTGTGTGCCACATGGGATGGAATGGATATTGGAACCAAAAAAACACTCTCCAATGCAAATGTCTATTAGCATGTGAGCTGACTTGACAACAATAATGTCCATATTAAATGTCCAGTTCTAGACATTGTGGGTAGAAGATGTCTAAAAGTAGACGTGGGTACGACTGCTAGTCGATTGAATCTTGAATCTATATATAGTCGTTGTGGTGGTGGTGGTCTCTTTGGATTTTGGGATTGGTAAGAGATCTGATGAGCTTGATTCTTCATCACAAATTTCATTCTCTTGTTCGTTTCTTTGATCTCTGTGTATTCATGGAGGTTTTCGTGAAAGCTACGATTTTGGTTAACTTTTGTTTCTGACCATGTGAGCTACTGTGATGAGTTGCTGCTGACTCTGGTTTCGCGGTTTGGTTTTCGAGTTGTCGTGGAAAAGCTAGAATTTGATTCTAAGGTTTCTTTGTTCAATTCTTGGGTTTTGGATGAAGCTCTGAATGCATATTCATCTGTAACCACTGCCTTTTCTCTCTCTTTTACAGAATTTTACATTTAAAGCAATGCTTAGATGGGAAAGTGCTAATTTTTGTTTTGCTTAGGGTTTTAAGTTCTTCATTGTAGCTATGGATTAGGCACTAGTTGTTGGTGTTTTCACTTTCCTTCAACAATTTTATCTGTATGCTTCATCTGTTCAAATTATTGCATTCCTTATGGATTGTCTTATAAATTCACGTTAGAAGGTGTTGGTGTAATCAGTTGTTGTTTGTCAATTTGAAAGAATTTGTAGTGTTCTGTAGACCTGAGTCAGTTTAATGCGTTGGTAAGGATCTTGTCTTGCTAGGGTCTTTCGTAAGTTTGTTTGTTGGCAATTTAATGTTTGAAAAAAGGGCTTTTCCACATGTCCTGCAATTTTTACTTGGAAAAAAAAGTTAATATTTTTTTTTTTTTTATAAAAAATTACTTTGATGTGGGTTTGAAGAAACAGTTAAGGGTTTCTTAATTATGTTTTGTTATTATGATGCAATTTTTCTTTTTCTATTTGGCTGCAATCTTTCCTTTTGTATTCTTAATTTAGGCAACATTGTGGTTTTATTGGTTTCAGAGAAAACACATAAATTAGTAGAAAAGAACTTGATTGGATCAGGCTGTAATGTCACAGTTCCATTCTATGATTCCTGTATTTTGGGTTTTGAAGAGACTTAACTAATGAAAAATACTAGCTAGATGTGTTTTGTGCTATGTAAATGTCTATGCCTTTTCTTTGTTCCCTGAATTTGTTGTTCTTCCATTGTGAACAAGATTACTGAAGTTGGTAGTTTTTAAGACACATAAAGAATGTCTTTATAGTTAGCTGAAACTTTCTTGTAATATTTGTTAACTTTTTGTTTGCTTGATGTTTTAGCTATGTGTTCCTTGCGCTAGGTATATCTACGAATCAGTTGGTGAAGGGGATTATCGTCATTTAATTTTGGAGCGGTGCTTAGGATAATCAATGTAAGTTCGACCTCCTGTAGCTTTACATTTGATTTTACATTTGTTGTATTGATTTTTTCCCCTTCCCTTTTCCTTGTTGAGGAACTGAATTTGTGGCTTGTAATTATGGACTGGAACACGTCTCTGAATTTATTTCGGTTAATCTGAGCTCATCTACTCAATACTTCTGAGTCATGATTAATATTTTCAGTGCAAGTAGTCTGGCAAAACTCCTATCTTGATTGTTTGCTTTAATGAATGATGTAATTAGCCAACCTGGCTTTCTTTTGTCAAACTTTTCATTTTCATTCTCTTGCAATTAAGTCCTTGCTTCCTTTTTCTTTCTTTTTGCCATTGTCGATATTTAATACTTTTGTCCAAAGAATCAACTTCCCCCCTTCAAATTTTCTTGCTGGTGAGTGTTACTTTTTGTTAGGTTTTTTTGTGCAGAGCATACAATTGTGAAATAATGCTTACAAAACTTAAAATGCCCCTACCTGATATGATTGTAAGTGAAATCCTTACCAGTGCTCTTTTTTATTTTTTTATTCTTACAAACTTTACTAGTGCATGTTTGAACTATGAACCAGCTAATTAGTTTCTGGTCAATTCATCCCATGTTGACGCAGCTTTCTTGTACAAAGAAAAATTGCTTCTTGTTTGAACTTTACTTTCAGTTAGGTTTGATTTGTAGTTTAGAAATTAGACGTCCAAGAATGTTCCAATTACTTGGCAGAATGAATTTGCTTCTTGGCCACCAAGTTCTGGGAAGACCACTTTGTTGTCAGCACTTACTGACAAGCTCGATTCGGACTTGAAGGCAACTTCTTGTGGTTTCATCTTTTGGTGCTTGTATTTCCAAGAGTGGAAGGCTTAATTGCGTGTTTTTCTTTGATGTTGTTAGAGGTCACTGGGAAATTTACTTCCTACAATGGACATGGATTAGTCAAAATGATGTTCATATCGGAGATATGACAGAGAGAAACTTTGCCTTTCTCAGCCAGGTGCTAAGGGTCGGAACTCAATATGGTAACCATTAGAGTCCACCTTTGTGATTAATGCAGTTATCAAATACCAAGCTTCTTTCAAAAATTTTGCAGAGATGTTAGCGGAGCTGACAAGAAGAGAGGTAGCAGCAAATATTAAACCGGATTTATTAAACTTGTAATTCATAAGTTTTTAAGTTCTTCAAGTTGTTGTTTTCAAGACTTCAATGAAATAGTCTTTAATTTGTTTATTATTGCTATGGAACAGAACAAAGTTTAACAAAGTTTACTGGTTTCGAAGGACATGAATTAGTGACCGAATCAGGAAACTTCAGGAACTTGTGCCCAATATGGACAAGGTGATTCAACTTTGTGGAACTTGTAGAATTGAAATGTTAATTAACTATGGTGTGAATTTGAAATCTAATGTTAAAACCCCACTGGGAAATTTGCTAGACTTTGACATTAAGAATTTTTGTCTGACAGTTGACTTCAAGGAAAGATCCATTTATGGCTTTTCTTGTCTTCCCTGGCGTGGATCCTATATATGACAAAATACAATAAATGACTAAAAAAGAAAGAGGCCGGCTATGTGCACCCCAGTCAACACTCAGGGCACCCCATTTTTTTCAATTGTATGTGTAATGACTGATGTGCCCTCCAACCTAAAGCTACAACAAAAACCTAAAAAATCAGAATTACCAAGGCACTCCACCCCATTTTTGAGCTTGGTTAATCCCATTCAATCCCTATACTTCGGTTCCGTCGACGATCGGTCACGACGTTATTGGCTGAAAGAGTTTATACAAGGTCGGTATTCTCATTCATTGTTCAGTTTTTGAGTGTTTGAATCTTGCGTTTGGTGTGTTTTGGTGTTGACAATGGTGGTGTTTGATGATTCTCGTTTACTTAGGGTTTGGAGCAAATCGTTTGGTGTTTTTGTGTACAATGGATGAACAAAACTCAAGTGACGATGAATCGAGGCAGTTGGAGGTGAGTTTTAAAGTTTTTTTAGGTTTAGGGTTTCCTAATATGCAAATGTACCACGTACACGATTGTTTCGGTCATACAGGATCGAGATATCTGTATATATATCGGTGACACACAACCGATACTTAAACGTAATTCTCGGTAGTAGATAACCGAACATTTTATGTAAAGGGTTGATAGTGGACTTGGTGGTCGTGTGCCGAGATATATTGAACGGTCTCGGTTGTTATCTACCGATACTATTCTTTACGTGTCGACCCTGTACTACTGAGAATTGCGTTTTTAAGGATTTTCTAACTTTTAACACCGAGTACTTATGATATTTGAATTTTTCTTGCAGGAAGTAACATCGACAAGTGCATTTGAAGATATCTCTTATCTTTTCAAACGGGATGCACTATTTCAAACTAGAAAAGAGGCACTCAAATGGGTTCAAGAGACAGGACATGCTAGAAAGTTTGTCCTGGTTACAAAGAAGTCTGATGCCGGAGGGAATGGTCGTAGGGGAAGGGTCACAATTGCGTGTGAGAGATCCGGAACATATAGGGGTATTTCCCAAAGAGTTGGAATTGCTAAAGCTGAACTAATTAAGAAGATATCACGTAAGTTGACAAACGCAGAGGAAGAGGACAACACAAGACCAAACACCGGTACGAAAAAATGTCAGTGCCCTTTTCTTATTCAACTCAAGGAACACCCAGACTCATATTGGTATGTAAGTGTGGTATGTGGCATGCACAACCACAACTCTGCGAATTCCTTGGAAGGGCACTCATATGCTGGAAGATTGACTCAGGATGAGGCAGCTATTTTGGATCAGATGAGTAAGGCTAATGTTAGGCCACGACAGATCCTAAACACTTTGAGGCAAAGGGATAAGAACAATGCTTCAACATTGCGGACAATATACAATGCACGACAAAGGAATCGAATTAAAGAAGCTGGTGGGAGAACTCAAATGCAACAACTCTTAAATTTATTGGAAGACAATATGTATCTGTCATGGCATAGGAAGGACCCCGAATCGAATGTAGTTACAGACTTGTTTTGGTCCCATCCTGACTCCATCAACTTATTGAGGTCTTTTCCATACGTTATTCTAATGGACTGCACATATAAGACCAATAGGTACCGATTGCCGTTGTTGGAGATTGTTGGGGTCACTTCGACGATAGACATTACATTCTCGGTTGGGTTTTGTTTTTTATCTTGAGACTATGTCCAACTACACATGGGCATTGAACATTTTGAGAGGTTTACTAGACGGGTGGCCTACACCTAGTGTTTTTGTCACTGATAGAGAATTGGGCCTAATTAATGCAATTGAAAAAGTTTTTCCACAATGTTCCCACCCGCTTTGTACATGGCATATCAACAAAATGGTGTTGACCAACACCAAAAAGATGTTCACACGAAATGATGACTTTCAACTCTTCAATAAGAGGTGGACAGATTTGATGTATGCTACGACCGAAGCATCATTCGAGCTTATGTTGGCTACCTTACGTGTTGAGTATGCAGATGTGAAAGGTCTGCTTAATTATTTGGAGGATACTTGGTTGCGGGATTACAAGAATAGATTTGTACGTGCATGGACAAATCTACTTTTTCATCTTGGAGAAACCACAACGCAAAGGGTTGAGTCTGCACATTCCACTCTCAAACAACATCTCGGTACATGTACTGCAAACTTCGAGGCGTTTTGGAGTGTAATTCATGGAATGTTAGACATACAACATAACAGGATCAAATCGTCATTTGAGGTTAGTTTGAATGTTGTGCAACATGGATATATGGATGGATTGTATCGCCGTTTGCGGAGTTATGTATCCCTGAAAGTGCTTAAGTTGATTCGTAACGAGGTTGAACGTGGGGTGAATGTTGGGACAGACCGGAGTTTATGTGGTTGTGACCTACGTACCACTTGTGGGCTTCCGTGTGCACACGAGCTTAATGTACATATTTTAGCTGGTTCACCTATACCACTTGAAGACATACATGTGTATTGGAAGAAGTTGAGTATGGTACCCGATGCATCAGTGAATCGGACTGCCTATAACTTGAATGACGAGCTTCAAAGAGTTGTGTCTAAGTTTGAAACATTCGTTGATGAGGATTCGCGTGTTAGGGCTATTCAACAACTAAGAGAGATTAGTTGTCCTTCCTTTACGTCATGTATTGCACCACAGGCAAAAGTCAAGACAAGGGGGAGACCGAGTCTTGATAGTTTTGGTAATTATGTTATAGGGAACAAGAAAATGAAGAAAGGGAAGGAGGGATGAAGAGGAAAGCCGAGGAAGATGATACTTCTACGACGAGAGATCCAAGTGGCTTTGAATATGTACTTACACCGCTGAGGCAGCCAGTGCGCGAAGGAAAGTAAAACAAGTTAGGAATAAAGTACATCTAACACGTGGGGCATCTATGGGAGTATCTGAGATTGGATTCATTCACACTATACAACTGGATTGGATTCAACATGTTGAGACTACAATAAATGTGGATAGCGATGGAAATTGTAGCTTCAGTTGTGTTGCCGCCGGTCTTAGATTCTCAGATATAGATGGTTGGAAAAGGGTTAGAACAGCTATGGTTAATGAACTACAAGAGAACCAAGAGTTTTGGAAGGATTTGCTTGGAAGTTACTTCGACCAAGTTAAGGGAGCTGTGCAATTCTTTGAAGGTAAGGATGTCGGGTCCTACAAGTGGATGACCCTTCCAGACATGGGACTTCTAATTGCAACAACATTTAATGTTGTGCTTGTCAACGTGTCATATGGTTGTTGCATGACATTTCTTCCTCTACGTAATGCCCCATCGCCTATGAAAGATCGGGTAGTTATTGGCGTTACAAATGTCAACGACACTCATTGGGTTATGGTAAGTTTTTAGCGTTTGTATCAAATTTTGGTTAATATGTCAATGCACGTTACTTATTCTTTCTTTTATGTTGCTCCTCCATTTGACAGGTCATATTCAAGCCTAATGCACCGGTTCCCCCTGTATTTTTGGTGTGGAAGACCTTCGCGAATGTTGTGAAGGAGCAGTAGATGCACTCGGTGTTGTGGTGTTGGTCGTGGTGGTGGTGGTACCTGTACCAAGACCCCTACCCGTCAAGTAGTCCACGTCATCATTCGCCATTTTCTCAGCAGCCTCCATCTTGGCCATACTCGCCGGCAAATTTATCCATGCCAATACGCTGCCCGTCGATTACGCTATTCAAAACCAATAGAGAAACTATGAATAAATAATACAAAAGAAATGTGATAAACCAACTTAAATTCAAATGGTTGCAAGGCTCTTACCTCCAATAACTCATTATCACCAACCGTATCAGGGAAGTCATCACTGTGCGTTGGGTTCTCAATGGTAAGATGTGAAACTCGTGTGAACCATGCAGATATTCTGGTGCAGCCATGAACTCGAACCTCGCCTTCTCCCCTCGATCTTCAACAGAGAGTGAATGGCTACGTCACCTTTCCCAATTCTCCGGTTGGAATGAGTACTTAACCGAGTATTTCATTGCAGTGCGGCCTCGGTTTGCTTCGAGGGGGCGATATGGAGACGGCGGTATTCCTTGAACATGGCCAAGCTGTCGAAGGAACCTCTCCAGATGGTATGGCTCCACAACCTCCATGTACTTCAGACAACCAGATTAGAAGGACATCGGTAGAACAATACCGCCTGTCCTGATGTCACTGTATGGGTCCCACGTCACCTACACCCAATGAAACAAACAATTTATATTAAAATATGAAGTTTGATAAATTCGAATATCAAACTCAAAGTAATAAAACAAAGTACATCACTTGGTCGTAACCTATCAAGGGTCCTACGAATACTACTTAGCTTGTCCACGTTAGCTACCGTCTCGTGTTTCTGTACCCACCTCGAGACACGTGGCTGAAGGTGGTCCATGTATTTCGCATTCGACGCAGCAAGCTGGAGTGGGAAGTGCTCGTATACCCATCCCTAAAAAAGAATCAACAAAAATAAAAAAAAGTACTGGATTTGTATTGGCCGATTCACAAGTAATGCACAAGAAATATGTACCTTGAGCAAAGTTAGGTACCTTGCAATCTGCGACACTTCTACCCTGGTGGCTGACCCGAGATGACGGTAAAGATAAGCTAGAGCAAACGAAAGCACCCCATGCGTAAGTCCCGACCTCATCCAAGTTCCCGAAGCTTCGTAATGAAATTGAAACTCTTGACCCACTCTTATCGGCGAATAGGGTGCAAGAGAGCAAGTACAAAAAGTATGCACGTGCAAAGTGCATTCCACCTGGAGGGTACGTAGTAGGAGAAGCTGGAAGCATCTTGGAAGACTTGGACTTGGGTGGGCAAAAACGACTCTTCAACCAAACTACTCGCACTGTGAGACCCTTCGTAATGTTAACCTCTTCCTCTGCTTCGTCAGGAGAAACCCCGAGCAGTTTTGAAACTAACTCAATTGCATCCTTGCGGGACTCCTCTGTGTACCTTGAAAAATTCTCAACCGCCACCACCTTGCTCGTCACTTGGATCTTCAGTAAAATGCTCGCGTCCTCGAGCGTGATGGACATTTCACCAAATGGTAAATGAAATGTATTGGTCTCCGGCTGCCACCGCTCGACAAAAGCTGATATCACCTCCTTATTGGCCTTCAGATAGGAGCAGTCTATTATTGGAGCCATACCCGACCTCTGAATGATTATTTGCAGTCCCTGGGTGTCGAGGTGACAAGATTGCAAATCCCACTCAGCTATTTGAGCCCCGTGGTTTATGCACTTAAGCAACGGTCAATGCTACAAAAAAAAACATAATTCATAAATACATTATCGTATATGAATAGCAAAAGTAATAATTTGATTGAAAATGAATTGATATTTTGCCAAAAAAAAAGGCTACATACCTCATTATTCCAAATTCTTGCCGCAACATGATCCTTAAAACTCTTCAACATAGAGCGGTCAATAGGACCGCCAGGGAAAGGAGCAGATGGGTCATCTTCGGGCTCCACAACATTCCCACCAACAATACCGCTACTACTCCTAGTTACTTGTGGTTGGGATGTGGTGGTTTCTTCCATTGCTACCCTGCGGGCCTCATCCCCGTCGGTACCACCCCGACTACTGCTCCCCACAGGGACATGAGATGCCTCATCCTCGACGTTATCCCTCACCGGTCTGCGTCCACGTACACCCTCAACAGCTTGCACTTTCGCCTTTCGATATGATGCAATCTGTGCCTTCCTCTTACTACAGACATCACAAGTAGAGGGAGCAGCAGCAGGAGCGAAGGAGCAGCAGTAGGAGCAGCAGGACCAGAAGGAGCAGCAGCCACGACCGATGCTCGTTGTGCTGTCGTGGGCTCTCCATCGACATCCTCTCTGGAAACAGTACATTTTCCTCGAGCCATATTTGATAGAGAAAGACATTGTAACCATATAATCTCTTGTGCAGAAAAAAAAACCCCAAAAAATATATTTTCAACACTGAATCGGTATGGCATAACCGATAGCAAAACAAAAATGTCGGTATACCATAACTGAAACCTAAGGCAAAATTTCGGTATGACGAAATCGAGATCTATCACAAAGTATCGGTATTTATATTTCGAGACTAAACCTACGCATAAGTAATATACGACATTCGGTTTACTGGCACCGAAACAAAAACAAGAATCTCGGTTACTTGTGTCCGAAATGTAATGAAATTTTATATGGGCTAAGTGTCGTTTGGATACAAACGAGAAGTACTCATAAGTCTCGATATGGTATTTCTGAGATTAATGACTATATCACGGTCCTGTGTGGCCGAGTATTACGGGTTTGCAAGAAAACCCAGATATTGAAGCATTTTCATAGACGACTACAAAGAAAACAAACCAAATGAACATAAAATCGAACAAAAACTCAAACGTACCTTACTTTCCCTCTCGATTTCACAATGAACTCAAATCTGAACCTGTCCCTAGCCGCTGACCACTCAAACTGGGCGAAAAAACCTGTCCAACTCGAAAAAACCAGGAATATGTGGGAGGGAACGATGAAAAATATGAGATTTAGTTGATTTCGCCTCCAAATCACGATGGCAATGAGAGCTTTTGTAGGAAATAAGGTTTCGAAAAAATGGAAACCAGTTCTAGGGTTTAGGGTATAGTCGAAATAGGTGGGGTGCCTCAGCCTTAGGGTCAAGGGTATTTTCGTCCAATTTGGGGGTGCCCTGATAAATTCGATGGGTGCCCGTGTCAATGGGGTGCCCTGAGTGTTGACTGGGGTGCACATAGACGACCTCAAAAGAAAGTGTGCGCTCCAAGTATGCGCTCAAAGTTTGTTAAATTATCATTTTCCTATATATATATATATAAAAGTATAAAAAACTAAAGAAAATAAAAAACAGAAAGAAGCAATGTATATAGCATATAACTAAAAAAAAAACTCAATTTTTTCGTCAATGTATATTCCGATTCCCTTTTTAGTCATTTTTTCGTATTTTTTATTTAGTTTTTTTTATAAGGTGGCATAGCGCACACTCCACATCATCTCCACAGTGTGAATCTACATTACCATTGGAGATAGTTTTTTGGTTGGGATGTCTATTATATCCTACGTGTCTCACATCCACTCCAAATCCATAGTCCCCATTGGAGATGCTTTTAGAACATCTCCAATGGAATATGGATTGGATATCAACGTGCGCCACTTAAAACTAACAGGGGTGTATTCAATTGAGATTTTTAGAGACTTTTAGTTACTTTTATTAACTAAAAAATTTTAGGGGTATTCAATTAAAACATTTAGAGAGTATCTAAAAGTTTGGTGTATTCAATGTAAACTTTTAGAGACTTTTAAAAAGTCTCTAAAAGTTTTGGGGTATTTAATTTAAACTTTTAGAGAGTCTCTAAAAGTAAGGGGTATTAAATTTGTTTAGAAATTTGGTAGATTTGTGGGTTTGGATGACTTTTGGAGACTTTTCACCTACCCCTATATATGTTAAAAGTCTTCTCCATCTCTTTGCCTCCACGAGAAACTTTTGGAGACTTTCTTTTTTCTTCTTCGTGGCCTCTCTCTCTCATCTCGAAACCTCTCTCGCTCTCTTTTTCTCTCTCAGTCGTCTGCGTTCCTCCATTCGATGCTGCCTCGCTTCTCCATCGCTGCCTCGCATCTCCATCGCAGCCTCGCTTCTCCATCGCTGCCTCGCGTCTCCATCGTTTGCTTCGAGAGCTAACATCCAACGTCTCTCTCTCTCCCTCTCTCTCTCGCTTCTCCAACGTCCGGTTCTCTTTATAATGCATTCACAATGTGTTGCTTCTATTTATTTGCTTTAATCCTAAACCCAAATATCTATACAAATAAAAGCCTACTTCGAGAGGAGGATTGAGGATTTGGCAAGTGATTGGTCGAGGCAGGCCGTTGGGGACATTTTAATGGCGGTTTTTTGGGTTTTCTTTTTTGTATATACGTGGAGAGAGAAGTACGATTAGGGTTTTTGGGTTTGGGAACTGGCTTTACTTGGTGAAATATGAATTGAGTTTTTTGGGGAGGTGGAGAAGGTGATTACAGAGTGGAAAGTTTGAATTTTATGATTTTTTAGTACAGATTTGAGTGGTTTTTTATGATGATTCTGTGTAACAGTTTTTTTTTTCATTGTAAAGAATTCTCTGATAATAAATTGAATCTGAATTACTGTTTTTGGTTTTTTGATAGTCATTAGTTTGATTCAATTTCAAATTTTCGTTAATTTGGTTGGTCTTGAGCTCAATAGAAACTTAAAGAAATTCGACTTGGAGTTAACTTAGGACACATTTATTCGATTGCACTGAATCAAGCTGAATAGAAGAGTTTGATTTATGTAGCCAACCCCAATTAATTTGATATTGAGGCTATCTTGTAGAGTAGAGATTCCAATTGTTTGTGAAATTATAGGTTTGTGGTTTACTTAATTTCCTGATCAGTCAAGTATAAAAAGGGAAGTTGTGTTTCTTATTCATGTTTCAAAATGTTGAAGGAGCTGAAACAATATTGTTTTTGCAATCTGTTTGAGAGTTGATTCTCTCCAACTTCTGTGCTTGTGTTTAATGAGAAGGTTTTCTTTTCAAGTGCTATTGTTGCATTGATCTCTTTCACTATGTTTATAACTTCAACACTAATCAAAGAATCAATGTCATTATTGGTTGTCAAATCATTGGCGTGTATTTACTTTAATCCTTTATGATGTATTGTTTCTTAAAGAACAAAAAAATGTGTTTTTATTTCTCCTTTGTTTTATAGTTACATTACAGATGAAGAGGCTTGTGTGGTTTGTCTTTGCATCTCATGAATTTACACTAATCAAATAACGTACTTCTCTCTCCACGTAATGCATTCACAATGAGAGCCCTCGAAATCGCCTCTTCTCCCCTTCTTTTCTTTGTGTGGTTTCTCTTTGCATCTCCTGAATTTACAGTAGCTGCCGATAAGAAAACCTACATTGTTCACATGGACAAATCTATGATGCCCAAGGCATTTGCATTATGGACAAAATCCCAGCAAATGTATGCATTAAGGTCCTGGTATCATGGTTGCATGATTTAATTTCTGTTGGCTGAGTATTGTTGGTGTCTCTGTTTGTCCTTTTTCTTGCATTGAAAAACCTAATCAAACTAATTTTTATATATATGATTATAGTGCGATGGGAGACTCACAAGTAGCTCGTTGAAAACCAAAAAAAGGAAAAGGTGTGGTAAAATATACTACATGGACCGCGGAAGAGAGCAATGAGTTGCTTAAATTGTTGGTTGATGCTGCAAATCGTGGATGGCGCGATAGTAATGGTGCTTTTACTAAAGCAACCATTGAAAAAAAATACTTCTTGTCCTTAATGCAACACTTAGATGTGAAAAAAATTTCTTAAATTACAAAAGTCGATGGAAATGGTTCAAAGACCGTTATCAAGGCTATGTTGAGCTTATGCGTTGCAACTCTGGATTTGGATGGGATCACATTACCAAAAAATTCACGGCAAGCAATGAAGTATGAGAGGAATACTTCAAGGTGAGATTTTTAATTATTCCATTAAGATATTGTACCGAAGTATGTATTAACTCTTTTTTGTTTTTGACCAGTCTCATCCTAATCAAAGACATTATCAGACGGATACGTTTGCTGATTATGATGACTTAAGGATAATTATCGGAAATACAATTGCTTCGGGGAGATACTCGATTGGACTTGGGGATGATACTGATGCTAGGACATTTGAAGTAGAACCTAGTGGTGATGTATTGGAAGATCTTACTTACGACTATGATGCGGAGGCTTTTGTATAAAGAAACGAGCATCAACAGAAAAACCTATATCAACCTCCAACAGTTGGAAGCTTTAATGCGCCTCCAACAATTGAGCCAATGAATTTGGAGGTTCATTCAGTAACCAGAAAGAGGAACAGAGTTGAGAAAGAAGGAAGTTTAGACTCAAGCAGAAATAATAATTTTCAAATGGATTCTTTAAATAAACTGACCGAAACAATTTCTAGTTTTGCTGATAAGGTTGATAGATTTATGGCTAGAGACCAAGGATGTTGGAAGCTTATTAAGGAAATCCCAGATTTGACTGATAGTACTCGTTTCAAGGTCCTCGAGTTGTTGAACACAAGTGCTAAAAAGATTGATTTTATGAAAATGTCTTCTGAAGAATGTTCTAAGTGGATAGCGTTTCAGTAGACAAAATAAGTTGTTATTTATTTTAGAATTTTTTTTGGCTCGACTTTTATATTATTTTATTAATGACTACATTCATATTTTATTAGTTAGAGATTGTTTTTTTTCAGACTCCGCCAGAATGTTGGATTGATGAATAATACTTTGTTTGAAGTTAATAATATTTTTTTAGTATTATTCAATATTATCCTTGTCGACTATGATTTAAAATTTCACATGTTGAATGTTATATTTTTCAGCATGTTTAATTTTTTTTATTGATTTTAGGTGATATTATTTACATGATGTCTCATTTAAACATGCAAATATATGATGAATAAGAGGAAGTGGAAATGGAAGAGAACGAGGAAGAACTAACAGAGATACTTGAATGTTTGTTGGTTTCTATGCAAGCAATTCTGCAAACATTGCATGAAGTTATACTTTCTATGTATTGTAAGCCCGTTACGCGACTGTTAACCAGGCGCTATGTAACTAGAAATAGGTCTGAATACATAGAAACAATATTGAACGAGGATGCAAAACACTTTCGACAAATTTATAGGATGTATCCTGACGTATTTCGAAAGTTATGCAAAATTATTAGAGAAAAAGCTCTGGTACATGATACACGATTTTGTAACTATTGAAGAAATGTTGGCTACATTTTTACTCAATGTGGGTCAAAATTCTCGATATTGTTTGATTCGAAAAACCTTCAATAGATCTCATTTTAGCACCAGCCAAAGTTTCAACAAAATTTTAAGGCCTCTGAACATAATTGCAGTAGATATGATGGCAAAGCCTAAATCATCTACCCCACAAATCAAAGAGATTGTACAAGATTTTATCCTTACTTCAAAGTAAGTTCTAATTATTGCTAGAGTTGTTATAATAGAATTGATTTTTTTTTCTTGTTGTTGTTGGTGATGATGATGATGATGATGTGGTCATTAATTATTCTTGCTCTTTATTTTTAGGATTATATTGGAGCTATCGATGGTACCCATATTCTAGCAATGATTGTTGGAAATGATAGTAGCAACTATCGCAATCGTCATGGCTTCACTTCTCAAAACGTCTTGGCTGCATGTAACTTTGATTTGGAGTTCATATATGTTCTTAGCGGATGGGAAGGATCGACGCATGACTCAAGAATATTGACTGATGCTTTATCTAGAAGAAATGGACTTAAAGTACCACAAGGTATGATCTAATTAATGTCAAAATTACTTGTTTTTATATTCTATTATTTAAGTACCATAAGGTATGATCTAATTACTTGTTATTTAGGTACTTGTTTTTATATTCTTGTATTTAATTTATTTATTTTTATTATGTTTTTAGGTAAATATTTTTTGATGGACTGTGGTTTTCCGAATCGGTATCAGTTTTTAACTCCTTTTTCGACGTGTTCGTTATCATCTTTCCGATTTTATCGGGCAAGGGCGACATCCTGAAAATGTTAATGAAATATTTAATCTTCGACATGCATCTTTGAGGAATGTGGTTGAAAGGTTGTTTGGCATATTCAAATCACGGTTCACAATTTTTAAAACAGCTCCTCCATTTCCATTTAAAATTCAAGCAGAGCTGGTGTTGGCTTGTGCGGGATTACATAACTATCTTCGCGAGGAGTATCGTTCAGATGAATTTCCAATTGAATTAGATACTGAAGATGCATTATCCTCAGATAGTGAAGAATATGACGATTTTGAAATACTTTCTGAAACTGAAGAATAACAAAGGGAGAATGCCAACCAATGGAAGAACTTTATAGCTACTGTAATGTGGAGTGATGTTGATGTAGTAAATAATAATATGCATTAGATCTATGTTCTTTCTTTCGTACTTTATTTGTTATTTTTACAATAAATATTTTTAATAACCTTAGTAGTTTATTTTTTCAATTAAAAATTAACCGAAGCTTTAAAAAATGTGCAAGAAGTCCATCAAAGTCAATCGACCCTTTTTTTTGTTTTTTGGCTGGGGTTGAGCTTAAACTCTTCCCTCCCCCATAGCCGAATACAACCATAGCCAACCTCCTCCCTAGTCAAGTCATCTTTTTCTCTCTGGTTCGGCTGTCTCGGTCTCTTCTATTTTTTTTTCTTTATTGATTACTTCTTTCCTTTCTCCCTCTCCCTCAATCACACAAACACCCACACATACACAGTTCCTAAAATTAAAATTAACAGTCTCGTCTTCTTCTTTTCTTCTTTATTCATCATAGGGGCGAAATTGAGAGAGAACGAGAGAAGGGATTGAGAGAGAGAGATTCAACAAGACAGTGAGGAGAAACGAAGGAAGAGCGAAGCAAAGGTTGAAGATGGTGAAAAGTGGAGCACATACCCCTGTTCGATTTCGAGATTTACATGGATGTTTATCAAAAGTCATCCAAATAAAAGTTTATCAAAGTCTATTAAAGTCCTTACAAAAGTCCATTAAAGTTACTAAAAGTCATTAAAAATAAAGTCTATCAAAGTCTACCAAAGTTTTTAAAAGTTTACAAAAATCTACAAGTCTCTAAAAGTCCCTAAAAGTCATCCACTTATAAAAGTAACTAAAAGTCTCTAAAAATCTCAATTGAATACATTGAGATGAAAAAAAAAATCTTCAATAGAATGTGTATTTCAAATGTCTAGCTGACGTGGATAGATATTGTCTATTTTGAATGTCCACTTTTGGACATTCAAATTGATAGTCACGTTAGACAATCGGTCTTTTTTAGATATTTACTTATTCTATTTAGATTTTTATTTCACGTTTTAATTAACAAGATTACAAAAAGAAATGTCATATCTACCATTGGAGATCTATTTTGAACTTTAATGTCTATTTGAGCCACATGGGATGAACATTCTCTACACGCTCACAATCCACATTTACCATTGGAGAGCAAATGCAAAATGTGGATTGTAGGTGTGAATTCATGTCATATCATTGCCGTGGAGGGAACGCTCATCTTATGTGGCTTAAACAGACATTAAAGTCCAAAATTGCTCTCCAAAACTGACAACTTTTTTTAAATTTTTTTATAAAGATTATATTTTTATTCACAAGATCGATTATATTGTATACAAAGCGATCTTTTGATTGATATAAATAACATTATAGTTTCAAGGCCTATGTGTTTTTTATATTATAAAAAATGGTTGTGTTTTAATTTTATATTATTAAAAAGTGATTGGTTTTTGTAATTTATGTGCGTTTTTGTCTATTGACAAAAAAAAAAAACGCTATGTTGAAATATAAATTCGTATTGATGTTATCTTTTTATTTAAAATTTATTTGGTAAGTATAAATAAAACCAAAGTTATGGTAACTGTTGCCTAATTCTTAGATTTTTATGGGTTGCACTATTTATCATTTTGAAAAATGCTAGAGTAACCCACATTTGGCACCCACCTCCTAGAATGCCGTCCATTTCTGCCTCTCGATGCGCTCGCACACATCTCGAGGTGATTTGAACAACATCCAAGGTGATCGGTGCCAAATGTGGGTTACTCTAGCTAGGCTCATTTATTTTAGATTCAATTGCGTTGGTTTTTTATGAGTTGGCATCACCCTCTAGAAATAGAGGGTGTGATAAACAATGTCTACTTTTTTTTTATGCCATGTCAACCACACAACCTTAATCCACATCCCCATTGGAGAAGATCTTTCACTTTCATACCTATTTCATCCTACGTGGCAACATATTCCCCCAATCCATAATCCCATTGGAGATGCCCTCAGAACATCTCCAATAGTAAATGTAGATTGAGGTATAGATTATTGCCACCTCATGGATGTCCAATAGTAAATGTAGATTGAGGTATAGATTATTGCCACCTCATGGATGTGGAGAGAAGTCTATCATATGTGACACCCATTTTCACTAGATAAATTAACCTCAAAATGCACGACTTTTTTTGGATTTTTATTTTCATAGAGAATGCCGGCTTTGTTTTGTTTTGTTTTTAATTTCTATAAAAAAAATGTTGATATGATGTGGAGAGAATGTCTATCACAATATCTAGAAGTAGACAAGTTGTAGACACTCCACTTTAACCTAAACCTAGCTATTTTTATAGCTAGGTTTGGACACTCGCCAACTGGCACGTCCATCACCGTGAATTTGACTTGAGTCGTAAGAAAGATAATATAGATCTAACCCTATACCCACTACAAAAAAAATGAACGAATAACGATGGATCTGCGACGGGTGGGTTGACTAGTTGACCAATTTAGCGACGGATTTAGCGACGACCCGTCTCTAATTGTTGGGCAGAAATTTGGAGAATTTCTTGGCAGTGGGGCATGCCACGTGGCGGGAGAGGGTCACGTGGAAGATTAGCGACAGGGAAGACCTCGTCGCTAATCCCGTTGCTAATTTCACGCGAAATATATAAACAAATCCCTCACTCTCTCCCTCATCGATCAGTCATCATTTTCCCACACTTTGCCAAAAAAAACCCTCCTCTCCCATTCCACTCTCTCATAAACCCTATCCTCTCCCTATCTCCTCTCGCGCCTCCATCTCTCTCCATCGCCCCTCCTCATTTGGTTTCTTCTCCTCCATCTTTGCCTCCCTCTCGGCCTCCCCACCGCCATCTCTCGCCTTTCCTCTCGTCGTCACCAACCATTCAACCTTCTCTCGACCACTCTCCTCGTCGGATCTCCTCACAACCGCCATCGCTCCACCGCTCATATCGCTCCGCCTTGCTCGGCCTCCTCGCCTCTCTCTCTCTCTCCGACCATCCCTGTTGCCGCCCCACGAGAGGTTAGGGTTTATGATTTATTAGGGTTTTTTATTTTAGTTTTATGATTTGTGATTTGTGATTTGTTAGGGTTTAAGGTTTTTGGTGTTGTGCTTGCTGGTGCTTCTCTCCCTCGCCTCTCCGACGAGTGTAATTTTTTTTTTTTTAAATTAGCGATGTGGTATAGTGACAGTAGTCTCGTCGCTACCACGTTGCTATTCTCTGACCCCGTCACTAAGCAGAAACAACGACGTGACATTAAGTGGCGGGCCACCACGTCGCTATTTCCGTATAGCGACGGGTCGTACAACCTTAGCGACTGGTATCCCTTGTCGCTAGTTTTACATTTTTTTGTAGTGACCTAAAAAGGCTAAAGTGTGATCATTTGATGTGCATACCTAGGTTAATTTACATTTGTTAGCTTAGGTCGCGCCCTGGGTAGTTCCCTTTCACCCCAATCCATTGTTGCGGAGATGCTCTTATATCTAGCTAAGGGTTTGCTACAAGATGAGAAAAAGATGTCAACCCAACTTAGTGACGTGGAGGCGGTATATATCTAAGTGTTAGCTACAATAAATCGATCCTTGTTTACTAACTAGATATTATCAAACTAAATCAAATTCTCTATTGGTACGTTCCTCACAAAACTCGATTCGTATGGATTCTTACTTAAGGACTAACAAAGAAAATTGGGTAGTGAGAGCCAGAGTCGTCCCTCCCAATACCCCAGCCATCAAAGTCCATCGCACTAGATCTGAGCTAGGACCGGCGTCGCCGCGACTCACCTTCGTCGTCGGCCCCCCACCACCTCCTCTCCCCAATATCCAAGTTCTATTTAGTTACTTTTTTCCTGGTTAGATCTAAGGTTTTTTGTTCCTACTTGTGGGATGTTGTCCTCGTATGAGGGGTGGTTGTGCCCATTAGGGTTTGTTGCCACATCACTGTGTGTGCGTGGTGTCGGATTAGTTCCGAGCTTCCTTGTAACAAAATATCTATTATTCTCGTTATAATAGATTGTTGTGCCCATTTGAGCTTATGAACATCAATACAATACGACTCCTTGAAAAAAAACAAAAAAAATTGGGCGGAGTTGCCAACTCACACGCAAATATCTAATATTAGGCAAGATCACAAAATACTGAAGGTGACTAATTACTAAAAGAATTGCAATATCATGTGAATGTACGTGGTACTTGAGTTCCCATAAGTTAAGGATTTCCCCTAAAACAAGAAGTCTAAATTGTAAACCAACGCAAGGAAGATGATTAGGACCCTTATCCTTATGTCGAAATATATAATTAATCATCGACACGAAAAGACATAAAATTCATGAAGAAATCAAAAGCATGGGTGGTTCAATCAATGAAAGTAGAGGAGCATCACAATCGCATGACCACATTACTCCCTCACAAAACTGAAACTTGACAAATTGGAAAAATGGTTGGAAGATGATTACATTCCTTCGTTAATTTGGAGATGTTAATCATGGATCACCACAATTTGAAGGAGGCACCACAGTTGTTTTTTTTTTTGCTTGAATTTAAATTTTGAAACTATGAGTTCTCCGGACCCAACGTCATTTTTGGCCTTCAACTAATGCTATAATAGCGTTGGTCAGTGATGGCCTAGTACCTCTATATTGTGACAATATATTCCGAGAAGTTGACAGATTTGGTTGAGTTTTCCACTATAACGACCCTCAAATTTTTACTTGATTTGTGTCACACTTGTTAGGACCATGAATCGACTACGTGATACTAGACAGTATTTCGAACCTTGGGAGTCGACACTAAGGAAATTTTATGATTCTGTGATGTGTGTATTAGTATTGTAGTCCATTACGTGTCTCGTGCTTTTTCGGACAATTTTTAGACTGAGTGAGGTTTCGTTTAGGTAAACGGAGGAGAAAAGTACATTAAAAATAACTTAAAAAGAATTATTGAATAATTAAATTTTTATTTTGCGAGACGGGGCAAGACTATGCGCAAAACGGAGAATTTCGGATAGGGGTAATTTTGGGGAACTCCAGGGGTAAAATGGTCATTTTGACCAACAAAACCCTAACCTTCCACCTCTTCATTTCTCTAATTGCCGCCCTCCCCAATCGTCTCTTCCTCCATCTCGATTCCTCTCCACCAACCGCACGATCTCTCCTCTCTTTCGGCCTCTCCTCCTCTCCGCCACTCTCACTCGATCTCTCATCTCTCCTCTCCACCTCTTTCACTCTCGGGTTCATCTCTCTCTCACGGTTCGAGTCACCCTCCTCCCGGGATCACCATCACCGCCACTCTCCTCCTCAAGGAGTCGACAAGCCGAAGGTAAACCTCTCCCTTGCTCTCTTTCTCTCTCTCTCTCTCTCGGTTTTTGCACACCCTCACCTCACGGCTACTCTCTTCCTCTCTCGGCTGGTGCTCGCCCTCTCCGCCGTCGGTTGTTGTTGTGGTGGTGGCGCTGTCCCTGGATCACGGCTGGCCGAAGGTGGAACGATTTTGGTGAGGACCGTGATGGGGTGTGGGTAGACAGGGGTGTGGTGTTGGTGTAACGGGTGTGTGACGGTGGGTATAGGTGGGTGTGTGCGTGATTGTGTGTGACCGGTGGGGTGCATGATGGGGCGTATTGTTGGAATGTGTGTTGTGTGGGTGTGGGTACACCCACTGGTGGGGTTTGTGATGTGGTTTGACAGTGAATAGTCATATGTGTGGCCACCCCACTGATGTGATTTGTGCAATGTGCATTGGACTTTTGGTGTGGTGTGTGATAATGTGATAAGTACACCCAATGTTGGGGTGTTATGGGGTGTGTGCACCCCACGGCTGGGGTGTGGGGTGTACCATGTATACATTGATATAATAATAAAAAAAAGAGAGATTAATAAAACAGAAATAAAACAAATTTATAAAGACTCACCCTAAAACTAAATACAAAGACTTAAATTGATATTTAGGACTTAAAATCCTTCTTAGGTAGTCGAGAAATCGCGGGAGACGTGTTAGAGTCTCGGAGTTGATTTTGTGGGTCGCGATAGTACAGGTAAGTGCACTTGCCCTAAAGCTTGTGTACGATTGTAAGCCAGTAAGAACATTTGAAGTAATTCATTTTCGATCATTGATACTTGTTGATTGCCGTTGTTGACGTTCCTATCTTGTTGTTTCCTTGGTATGTGTGTTCTTGGCTTGAGTGGGTCGATGTGATACTTGAGGCCTGTGTCCCTCTTGTATCAAGCTGTGCTAGTGCCGTAACATTGCCCGGGAAGAGCCAGCGTTCTCTTTCCATACGCTCGGAGGTCCGTGTCCCTCTGATGCTGCACGAGTGTTGCGACATTGCCCGGAAAGAGCCAGCGTCCTCTTTCCGTATGCTGTGATGTGACCACTCGCTGCCTCGCTTGTTTTCTTAGAACACATGTTTTCGATTGATATATGATAGTATATTTATCATGCACCTTTATCTTGTTATATTGCCTGTCTTTAAATTTCTGCATGATATTTAGATTGCTTCATTCGATGTTCATGAATTACTGTTATTCTCTTCTGGCGTTACTTTCATTTTTCTCTCAGTTGCTCACCGTCTAGTTTGTGACGGTGGGTGCAGATTCGCTAGAGTATTTGGAGGGTAAAGAAAACTCTGTTAGAAGGTTTTGTGAAGACCTGCGGCTGGATTCGAGCACCTTAGCCTAGGTTATGGTTGATTGCTAACTGTAAGTTGATTTATATATATATATACAAATCGTTTGGTTGATTTTGGGATCATAGGTATAAAATATCATATACAACTTTATTTTGTTTTCGTTTGACGTACATGAATATTCGGGGTTTTCCACATTTATATAGATTCCTAGTTTTCCTTTGATTGAGTTATTTCCCAATAATTGATTCATATTTAAATTGCTTCCGCTGTCTTATAATCGCAATAACTCTTTTATAAAACTTGAAATTTGATATTTTGAGGCTGACTAGGCTCGTCAGGGTCGCTGAGAACCGACTCGGGACTTGCACGGGTCTAGGTCGGGCGTACCCAAATGCATTGGGAATTTGGGGCCGTCACATCCACTCTTGAAAACTTTAATACTTAAAAATTTTAA
Organism: Stephania japonica; assembly: GCA_039657345.1. NCBI lineage: Eukaryota > Viridiplantae > Streptophyta > Magnoliopsida > Ranunculales > Menispermaceae > Stephania > Stephania japonica. Next base: position 35,720,348 of record CM077564.1, on the reverse strand, counting down.
ATGACAATGAATAACTTTAATACCTATCTAACCAATTGAGTGGCGCAATAGTTTGGTACGGAGTTTGGAAGTAAGAGGTTATAGGTTCAAACCCAAATGGGGCTAAGTTGTTTATTTCTTATCAAAAAGAAAATATATAATGGAAACCCATCTAAAAAGTGAGAAATGCTACACTTACTTGGTGAACACAGTCGCGCGAATGATTAAAATGTGAGTATATGCGTCTCGAGGTGCATAACATTGTGTCACTTACGTAGGCTAGTGTGGTTAGGTGAGTGTGTTTTATCAAGTTAGTGTAGCATTTGCTTGATATTAATAATTCACATGAACATATATAATGTCAAATGTAAGCTACACACTTCCTTAATTAGAGAAAGTTTGCACCTCCACTTCATGAAAGGCCGACTAAAATTGCTAACCAAACAAGTCCTTGGAAGGAGGGTTGCAAGTGGGGCAGGGCTGGGCGGAGATTGAAGTTATCGTCCTCGTCCTTGAGGGGTGCAGGGCGCAGGGTGGAAATTTATCTTTAAAAATCCTCTGCAGGGAGAATTGTGTCGCCTCACTCCTTGCCACATGGGGATCCATGCAAGGCGGAGAATTATCGCACCCCATCAATTTTGTGGAAATATTAATTTTGATTTCTACTCCTTAGCTCTTCTGCCATTTAACTACTTTCTCAATTTTTATTTTACTTAGAAAACTATTTTGCTCAAATAAAATAATTTAATTTTATTTTTGATATTGTTATGTTGATTGAGTTACGAATTATCATACTCAATTAAATATAAAAGATTTCTTAAATTAGTATGACAAATATAGTTGTTTGCTCAATCAATTATATTTCACTCCATACAATTACACAAGTTTTTAGTAAAAAAGTTACATAAATTTAACTTTTTAGTAAAAACATAAGAAAAAATGAGAGATTTTATGTTGGGAGTGGGGCGGGAGGCGAGGAATCCCTGCGGGACGAGAGCAATCCCCATCCCACCTTGCCCTGCTTGATTGGGCCCACCCCATAGGGATAAAAAGTGGAAAATATTTGCCTCATTGGAGTGTGGTCGCCTCCTCCTAAACCAAACAAGACCTATATAGGGTATACCTATTAGTTACACAACGATTGTAGTCCATCACGTATTACTCACACAACGACTGTAGTCCATTGATACATATATGTATTAGTCACACACCAATTGTAGTCCATTAGATACATAAATAATGAGGCCAAACCCTTTATATACCTAACGAACATGACCACCGATCACAGAAATCAGTGAGGGTGATGGTCCTAACCTGATCACATAAACATAGAATTAAGAAACAAAACCATCAAATGCAGTCCAAAACTTGGGAGGGCAAATGCGTAATATAGGGACCAAACCAGCCTATTCTTATAAATTTCAAGCTTAAATAGTTAGGCTCCATCAGAGAATTCTAATTAAAAGAGTGAGAGAGAGAATGGAAAGCAAAACAGGGGAGAAGAGATTTGCAGTTCTTCTATGCGCAGAGAACTCAGAGTACGTTGTGAAGAGACATGGAGGGTATTTTGGGGTTTTCACGGGGTGGTTGGGAGAAGGAGAGATGTGGGGCTTGAACAGAGTATCATATGGGGAGTTCCCTGAAGAGATTGACAAGTATGACAGATTCGTGATCAGTGGTAGCAGTAATGATGCCCATGGAGACGACGTTTGGATCTGTCAACTGTTGAGTCTGTTGAGGAGATTGAATTCCATGAAGAAGAAAGTCCTGGGCATCTGTTTTGGTCACCAGGTAATTAATTAAGCAAATTGTTTAATATGCAATACAATGCAACACCTACCTCAAATGGTATTGGTATGTGTTGGAGTGTATAATTCCACATCGGAAATATAATAAGAGTTGGTGTGGTATATAAGTGGTGTAGATTGGATCCTAGCATAAACCAATTGGTTTTGTGCAAAATGGGCTCCAACCCCATTTACACACCCACATTTGCGCGTGTGGCCCAACACTTTCCGGGCTCCTGGATTTCTATATGGTGTAAGAGCGAAACGATCATAGACTCGTATTTGATGACCCGTGGTTAGCTTAGCGGTGGAGTCTAGACCCGTTTGTGGACCTAGAAGTCTATAAGAGTAGGCCTAGGTATGTTTGTCCGGACCTCTAAATGTCGGTCTGTGTTTGGCAAGTGACAACTAGTCACTCGAGGGGGAGTGTTGGAGTATACAATTCCACATCGGAAATATACTAAGAGTTGGTGTGGTATATAAGTGGTGTAGATTGAATCCTAGCCTAAGTCATTTGATTTTGTGCAAGATGGACTCTAACTCCATTATATACCCACATGTGCGCGTGTGGCCCAACACTCTTTGATACGCTTAGTTTCTTTTGGATCATGAGATTGGAATGTCTGATGGAAGGGATTAAAAGGGCTTCGACACCATTGATTATAAAAAAAAAGAAAAAAATTAAATACAATCCAACGTCTGAATTTGCTAAGCTCTTTTGAGAATAGTTTAATGGCATAGTTGTTGGTTGGTTGGCTAGTTGCTTTGTTATGTTAGCTTTAGTTTTGAAGCTATTAATTAATTATTGCATTGAATTAATTTAGTGCCCACGTTGTTATGCTGCAAATAGCTGCTCTATTTTTCCAAAACGATCTGTTATTTAATGGAATTTACCTTTTTGACTAACCATATGGCCCTCCCTAGTACTAAGCCTGGTGATCAGTTATTGCTTTTGTGAGTGTGTGTGTTTGGGCGTGGTCAAGAGAACTAAACTTTTGATGCATTCAGAGCGTGGAACATCATTCTTTTGTGCTAAAAAAGTAAAAAGTTTCAATGTTTGTTTGTACGCTGACTCAATAGCACGCAACCAAGGTGGAATTCCATGCATTAACTTGTGGAGTGTATACGTGGATTCATGTCACATCTATACATCCGAGGATTGTATATGGGAATCTATTGGAAACAGTAAATATGGAAGTGTGTATAAATATGTCTAGTAAGATTATGATTTGTATATGTAATATTTAGGATACTCTCTAAGAATGGAAGATGCTGATTGCTTGACAGACTATAAAAAATCCTTTGTATTTAGGAAAGTGGTTGGTTGCTTGATAGACTACCTTATGTATATATCCATTCTGTAGTGCGTGAATTAAGACGTGGAAAATTTCCTCAAACTTTGAAATTGACATGGTATTTCGACGGTTCAAGGTAAACTGTTAAAGATGTGTGGGCCGAAAGTTAGTGCCACATTGAATAAATGTGACTTCCTAACAAAGTATATAAATGTGGATCCCCCCTCAATTAGTATCGAGGTCGTTTAGAGTAAAACCATACACATGAATTAAATATAGTTGAGTTGAGGGCAATATTGATACTAGTAGATATTCACAAGCTCGCGCAAGTGTAAGAGCATCTCCAATGGTAAATGCACTTCAATGGTCAGTGTGGATTGTACTTTGAATTTTCAGATTTTATTATTTTTTCTATATATTTTAGAAAGAATTGCTAACGTCGTTGTGGATTGCACCATTTAGAAGATAACATTGAGAATAGATTACGTCTATTCTTTATATGACATGTCAGCTCGATATTCAAAATACACATTTGCATTGGAGATGACCTTTTTTGTTCAAATATATATTTAGTCCTAAGCGGCGCTCAATCACACCCAATTCACATCCCCATTTGATATGCTCTAACCATGTGAAAATTTTAACGTGGTATAGAGAACGTTTATCATATGTGGCTTTGATAGACATTAACTTTCAAAAGTATTTTCCAATACAAAATGTTGATTATTGCAGCTTCAATTTTGGATTTTTTTTGTTATGCTTGTTTTTTATATTTTAAAGAGAATTGCTTACGTGGTTGTGGATGGCACTGTGTTGTCTAGTAGTAGACATTCATAAAATAGAAGATCGTTTAATTGCAATGTCTATTGCATAATATATGGCGCACGTTCTCTCAATCCACATTTCCATTGAAGATCTCCAAATTTAGAACTTTAGAGTAACACCTTTATACTATTACTATACTTCTCTCTCATTTCTTTTATTTTTTTTTCAGTTATACCTTGTGAGGAAAAGGAACATATTGATTTTGTTTTGGTAAGGAATGCTACAGATTCTGGTACGTGCTATAGGAGGGAAAACAGGGCGTGTTGATTCAGGGTGGGATCTTGGAGTAACTACAATAAACTTTGAACCCTCCAAGTGAATGGCCTTCCTATGCATTCCCTCTTCACTGCCTTTAATATGTCATCGAGACGAGGTATGGTAGTTTCTATTTATGACTGACCATAATGTTAATCCAATTGATAGTCATCTTAACGAGCAGTAGCGAAGCTAAAAGATTAGGTTAGGGAAGGGAAAACTATGGGATGCCATGATGCTAAAACAAATTCAATCTAGGTAATTGAGATGCTTGAAGGAGCAGAGGTGAAGATTGGGACAACTGTCCCAACTGCAACTGCAATGAAAATTGGGGCAGCTGCAACTTTGATGAAGATTGGGTCATCTAGTCATTTTTCATTTCTTAAAGGGAAAACCCATCATTTGGTCCATGAACTTTGTGTTTTTTATGCTCTAGGTCCCTGAACTTTTATTACTACACATTTGGTCATTGAACTTTCACAAAGATCTACATGTAGTCCTTTCACCATTTAAAGTGTTAAATTATGCCAATGTGGGCAACAAAAGTGCCGCGTGACTAGTCAAGAAGAGTAAAATGGTTTATATTATTGAACTGGATGACTCGCATCGACCAAAAAAATCTGAATTTTTTTTTTAATTTCCTCCAAAAACATAAAAAACTCAAAGTTTAGGGACTAAAAGTATAAAACTCAAAAGGTAAGAACCAAATATACAACAATGAAAGTTCATAGACCAAATGTACACTATTGAAAATTCAGGAACCAAAAGCATAAAACATTCAAAGTTGAAGGACCAAAAAATATTTTTTTGCCTTTCTTAAACTTTCTTTCTTAACCTTTTTTTTTTTTAGGTTATTTCCATCCATCCAAAGTTTTTACTCAGATTGATTTGGAACTCGAACACTCGAGAGACATGCATCCCACTTGTTATGCACCAAAAAATGTGAAGGCACCGCGACTATGAGCGAGCTGTTTGTCTAATTCACTGACCAGTGACCATGGCTTGTTCCCTTCTCAGAAAACCAACGCCACACAACCTCCTTTCTCTTCACAAACACCACTTCTCTTCCTCTGAAACACTTGTCAACCAAGCATTGGCTGCAATGCTACAAAACACCTCTTCAAACCCTGACCACAGCTACTTCCTCTCCATGGACTGCATATAACGTTAGCGAGATCTTACGATCAGTGCCCAGACACTTGTTCCAAACCACTCGCTCCATCGGCCGACAAAAGGGGTTCCGCCACAGAGCTCCATTGAAACAAATACATCTAATTACAGATACAGTGGAGGAGGACTCTCACAAGGGCACTCGCATGTCACATAGAGACCAAGCCAGAGTCGAATTGGGATCAGATAAAGCATTACAGTTCTATTACTGGATTGAGTCTCAATCTGGGTTCGCCCATTGCGAGAGCACTTGCAGAGCGATGGCCCTCGTGTTGGCCAAAGCCCACAACTTGAGATCTCTATGGGCATTCCTTAGAGAAATGGCGCAGTGAAGTGAAGGGGAATTGGTGACAACACCAACTATCACTTGCGTGGTTAAAGTTCTTGGCGAGGAAGGGTTGGTCAATGAAGCGCTCTCTGCGTTTTATCGGATGAAGCAATTTCACTGTAAGTCGAATGTATATGTTTACAATACTGTTATTTGTGCACTTTGTAGGATTGGGTATTTCAACAAGGCTAGATTTCTGTTGGAACAAATGGAATTGCTAGGTTTTCGATGCCCACCTGATGTGTATACGTACACAATTTTCATTACTTTTTATTGTAAGAGAAGTTTACATACTGGGTGCCGAAAAGCGATAAGGAAGCGGTTGTGGGAGGCGAATCGCTTGTTTCGTGTTATGATCTTTAAGGGCTTTGCTCCTGATGTTGTGACTTATAATTGTTTGATAGATGGTTGTTGCAAGACTTATAGGATTGGTAGAGCATTGGAGTTGTTTGATGATATGCTTAAGAGAGGTTGCGTGCCGAATCGGGTTACGTATAACTCTTTTGTTAGGTACTATAGTGCTGTTAATGAGATTGATAGAGCTATTGAGATGATGCGTAGAATGAAAACGATGAACCATGGGGTGCCAACTTCAAGTTCATATACGCCGATTATTCATGCTTTGTGTGAAGCTGGTAGGGTAGGGGAGGCCCGTGATGTTCTGGTTGAGTTGGTTGAACAGGGTTCAATACCCAGAGAATATACATATGAATTGGTATGTACTGCATTGAGCTCTGCGGGGGAGTCTGCTTTATCTGATGAACTGCAAGGAAGGATTAAGAATGGAATTGAGAGAAGATTTAGGGAAGTGATGAAAGTAAAACCAGTGATGACCAAAAATGTCGTGTTATAAGGAAGTTCATGTGGGAAATGTTTGTACTATAGCGTTTTGTCATAGATTCACCCATGATGACTGTCTCAGGTGAAAATCTCCCTCATAATTTCATAAATAATCCATTACCTTACAATTTATTAATATTCTTGATCCCCTTCGGTTTTTATTTTTTGTGTGCATTTTCTTGTCTTGTTTTTTATGGAGGTGAACTTTCTTTCTCTTCCATTGCTGAACCAACAAATAAAAATGGCCTGTTCCCAGCATGAATTGCTATGCCGAAAATGGATGCTCTTTTTGGCACATTAGCAGGTATGTCTTGAGTAGCATGAACATGACAAAAAATCATTTGATGTGACATATGTTTAAGTTTCGGATTACTATTCCTGATGATATCAATTTTCTTCTTGATTTCTCTAATGGCTAATATTTTCTAACAAGAAATAAGTTCGAGTGATACTTGGGGTGGATACTGCCGAAGCTTGTTCTTATTTGTCCGATTTCTCTCTTCTTTATCAATAATATCTAATCTTGTAAGGGCAAGCAAATGGAGTGCGTGGTTGGTCAATGGTTCTAGTCTATTTATATTTTGCTTGAGGATTACAAGAATGATTTTTAGCTGTAATCTAATCCATTTGACTACTTCAAATTAGTATTGCAAAGATTTAAAAACTTAGTCAGAGTGCAAAATGTCTTGCAGAGATAAACAATTGGTGCGCTAAGAAGCACTTTGTCTCCATATGTAAGACCACAAATGGTTTTTCAATAAATAATCAATAATCAGTTGTTTAAATCAATAAGTTGTACAGTAATAATATTTTCAAAGAGTGTTTAGCAGATTTGGTAATATAGTAAATACTAAGTATTGACATTATTGTTTGCTATTTATATGGAAACCGAAGGAAGTGAAAGGCTTAGTAAATGTACTGAAATATTGTGATAAGGTTCCCAACCTGATTGATGAAAGAGAGGAAAAACTCGAGCACTTTATTGATGAATCAACGAAGAAAATGGTTACAAGCACCGAGAGAAGGAAACTAGAACCCAGAGAAAGAGAACAGTCTCTTCTCACCAAGACAAAGTCTAAACAAAATTAGCAATATGACTGAATGAAAAAGAGAGGCTGAACAGTGCCTCAATTAATACTACCCACCCCCATCCTAACCTTCTCTCATAAGCACCTGACACATAATACTCGCTCACACCCAACCACACTTATTGACTCAAGTAGGCCCAATTGACGTGGTAGCTGCAACCGACTTGTTGGGTATATCCCTACGCTTGTACACCTTATGGATAGGGGGCCTAACATGTTGTAGAAAATCTTCTTGAATAATTTATGCTTATAAAGAATTAGCTGATTTCACATTGTATTTTCTATGAGGATATGCACTTTATAGCACATTTTGGTTTTGTCATACAATTTGAACATTATCTCAACGTAGTTTTGTCATACACTATGAACATTATCTCTTTATACGCATTGACCCTCAATTTTAAGTCGTCTCCTAACCTAAAGTTGCCTTTAGAAATGGAATATAAAAGATGCACTAGAACAATTTTGCCTTTTAATAGCACCTATTTACAAGCAATTTGAACTAACCGCTATATAATCTACAGTCCTTCAGATCCACAAAGCCCTAGCTAGGGTTTCTCTCATCGTCTCCTTAAAACCTCCCCTTGTTTCACTACTCTCTCATAGCATCTCCAATGGGAATGTGGATTGGGTAAAATTGTGTGCCACCTGGGATGGAATGGATATTAGAACAAAAAAAATACTCTCCAATGTAAATGTCTATTAGCATATGAGTGACTTAGCAACAATAATGTCCATATTGAATGTCCAGTTCTAGACATTGTGGGTAGAAGATGTCTAACAAGAGACGTAGGTACGATTGCTAGTCGATTGAATCTTGAATCTATATATAGTCGTTGTGGTGGTGATGGTCTCTTTGGATTTTGAGATTGGTAAGAGATCGATGAGCTTGATTCTTCATCACAAATTTCATTCTCTTGTTCGTTTCTTTGATCTCTGTGTATTCATGGGGGTTTTCGTGAAAGCTACGATTTTGTTTAACTTTTGTTTCGACCATGTGAGCTACAGGGATGAGTTGCTGCTGACTCTGGTTTCGCGGTTTGGTTTTCGAGTTGTCGTGGAAAAGCTAGAATTTGATTCTAAGGTTTCTTTGTTCAATTCTTGGGTTTTGGATGAAGCTCTGAATTCATATTCATCTGTAAGCACTGCCTTTTCTCTCTCTTTTACAGAATTTTACATTTAAAGCAATGCTTAGATGGGAAAGTGCTAATTTTTGTTTTGTTTAGGGTTTTAAGTTCTTCATTGTAGCTATGGACTAGGCACTAGTTGTTGGTGTTTTCACTTTCCTTCAACAATTTTATCTGTATGCTTCATCTGTTCAAATTATTGCATTCCTTATGATTGTCTTATAAATTCACGTTAGAAGGTGTTGGTGTAATCAGTTGTTGTTTGTCAATTTGAAAGAATTTGTAGTGTTCTGTAGACCTGAGTCAGTTTAATGCGTTGATAAGGATGTTGTCTTGCTAGGGTCTTTCGTAATTTTGTTTGTTGGCAATTTAATGTTTGAAAAAAGGGCTTTTCCACATGTCCTGCAATTTTTAGCTGGAAAAAAAAAGTTTATCTTTTTTTTTTTTTGTAAAAAATTACTTTGATGTGGGTTTCAAGAAACATTAAAGGGTTTCTTAATTATGTTTTGTTATTATGATGCGATTTTTCTTTTTCTATTTGGCTGCAATCTTTCCTTTGTATTCTTAATTTAGGCAACATTGTGGTTTTATTGGTTTCAGAGAAAACACATAAATTAGTAGAAAAGAACTTGATTGGATCAGGGTGTAATGTCACAGTTCCATTCTATGATTCCTGTATTTTGGGTTTTGAAGAGACTTAACTAATGAAAAATACTAGCTAGATGTGTTTTGTGCTATGTAAATGTCTATGCCTTTTCTTTGTTCCCTGAATTTGTTGTTCTTCCATTGTGAACAAGATTACTGAAGTTGGTAGTTTTTAAGACACAAGGAATGTCTTTACAGTTAGCTGAAACTTTCTTGTAATTTTTATTAACTTTTTGTTTGTTTGATGTTTTAGCTATGTGTTCCTTGTGCTAGGTATATCTACGAATCAGTTGGTGAAGGGGATTATCGTCATTTAATTTTGGAGCGGTGCTTAGGATAATCAATGTAAGTTCGACCTCCTGTAGCTTTACATTTGATCTTACATTTGTTGTATTGATTTTTTTTCCCTTCCCTTTTCCTTGTTGAGGAACTGAATTTATGGCTTGTAATTATGGACTGGAACACGTCTCTGCATAAAATTGATTCTTTTATGCTATAACCTAGTTTTCTCAATCTTGTTTTTTTTTTTTTATAAGAAAAAAAATATCTTGTTTTCAAATCATGCTAATGGTGAATCTTTTGTTACATTTTCAATGGTTTGCAAACATTATGGACAATTAATAAGGTCAAGACATCACTTTCAGGGTATGTTGCACTTTCAGTAGTTCTAAATTTCTCTTTCATTCTTGTAATCGTTCTTACACAGAATACTGCATTTATTAATTTTTTGTTTTCTTGTGTTTTGGATCTAAGATGCATTGATGATTTGAAGATTTTGTTAATCTGGTTCACTTATAATGCTTGCCTTAGAGATTTTTAAGTGCTTGCAGTGAAAACTAAGATGCGTATTTAAATATACGCCATGCCTAATGGTATGGTTGAACATTGTGAATCTCATGTTATCAAAAACCCACTTATATTTGTCATTGTATAGTTAGTGATCATGATAATTATGATATAGCTTTGGCTTTTCTTTTACCTTAAAGTTGTGGATTGTCTTTAGTAGTTATTTGCAGGTGTATACACTGGGCTGATCTTAACCATTTTACATATAATATGGATCTGAGAGATGGTAGTGTAGGAAAACAAATGTCTGAGGGAGGGATAAAAAGTGATTTAGTTATTCAATCTAAGGTGATGAATATATTCTTGACTTGGAAACTAGCACGCCTACCTGTAAGATCCCTCCTTGATTATTTAACCAACAACCAATTTGATCCATATAGCTGCCCCAACTAATTTGGGATTGACACTTTGTTGTTGTTGTGGAGAGATATTTACCTCCATGACATCATCCTCTCTTATACCTTGTACTTTGTGGGATAAAATGTTGTTGTTGTTGTTGTTGTTGTTAATTTTTTTTTTTTTTTTTTTTCTTCTGAATTTATTTCGGTTAATCTGAGCTTATCTACTCAATACTTCTGAGTCATGATTAATAATTTCAGTGCAAGTAGTCTGGCAAAAATTCCTATCTTGATCGTTTGCTTTTATGAGTGATGTAATTAGCCAACCTGGCTTTCTTATGTGAAACTTTTCATTTTCATTCTCTTGCAATTAAGTCCTTGCTTTCTTTCTTTCTTTCTTTTTGCCATTGTCGGTGTTTAATACTTTAGTCCAAAGAATCAACTTTCCCCTTCAAATTTTCTTGCTGGTGATATTTATTTGTGTTACTTTTTGTTAGGTTTTTTTGTGCAGAGCATACAATTGTGAAATAATGCTTACAAAACTTAAAATGCCCCTATCTGATATGATTGTAAGTGAAATCCTTACCGATGCTCTTTTTTATTTTTTTATTCTTACAAACTTTACTAGTGCATGTTTGAACTATGAACCAGCTAATCAGTTAGGTTTGATTTGTTGTGTAGAAATTAGACGTCCAAGAATGTTCCAATTACTTGGCAGAATGACTTTGCTTCTTGGCCACCAAGTTCTGGGAAGACCACTTTGTTGTCAGCACTTACTGACAAGCTCGATTCGGACTTGAAGGTAACTTCTTGTGGTTTCATCTTTTGTTGCTTGTATTTCCAAGAGTGGAAGGCTTAATTGCGTGTTTTTCTTTGATGTTGTTAGGTCACTGGGAAGTTTACTACCTACAATGGACATGGATTAGTCAAAATGATGTTCATATCGGAGATATGACAGAGAGAAACTTTGCCTTTCTCAGCCAGGTGCTAAGGGTCGGAACTCAATATGGTAATCATTAGAGTCCACCTTTGTGATTAATGCAGTTATCAAATACCAAGCTTCTTTCAAAAATTTTGCAGAGATGTTAACGGAACTGACAAGAAGAGAGGTAGCAGCAAATATTAAACCGGATTTATTAAACTTGTAATTCTTAAGTTTTTAAGTTCTTCAAGTTGTTGTTTTCAAGACTTCAATGAAATAGTCTTTAATTTGTTTATTATTGCTATGGAACAGAACAAAGTTTAACAAAGTTTACTGGTTTCGAAGGACATGAATTAGTGACCGAATCAGGAAACTTCAGGAACTTGTGCCCAATATGGACAAGGTGATTCAACTTTGTGGAACTTGTAGAATTGAAATGTTAATTAACTATGGTGTGAATTTGAAATTTAATGTTAAAACCTCACTGGGAAATTTGCTAGACTTTGACATTAAGAATTTTTGTCTGACAGTTGATTTCAAGGAAAGATTCATTTATGGCTTTTTCTTGTCTCCCCAGACGTGGATCCTACATATGACAAAATACAATAAATGACTAAAAAATAAAGTGTGCGCTCCAAGTATACGCTCAAAGTTTGTTAAATTATCATTTTTCTATATATATATATATAAAAGTATAAATAACTAAAGGAAATAAAAATCAGAAAGACGCAATGTATATAGTATATAACTAAAAAAACTCAATTTTTTTGTCAATGTATATTCCGATTCCCTTTTTAGTCATTTTTTCGTATTTTTTATTTAGTTTTTTTTTATAAGGTGACATAGCGCTTACTCCATATCATCTCCACAGTGTGAATCTACATTACTATTGGAGATAGTTTTTTGGATGAGATGTCTATTATATCCTACGTGTCTCACATCTACTTCAAATCTACAGTCCCCAATGGAGATGCTTTTAGAACATCTCCAATGGAATATGGATTGGATATCAACGTGTGCCACTTAAGACTAAATAGACATTGAGATGAAGAAAAAATCTTTCAATAGAATGTTTATTTCAAATGTTTAGCTGACGTTTGACAATCGGTCTTTTTTAGATATTTACTTATTCTATTTAGACTTTTATTTCACGTTTTAATTAACAAGATTACAAAAAGAAATGACATGTATACCATTGGAGATCTATTTTGAACTTTAATGTCTATTTGAGCCATATGGGATGGACATTCTCTACACGCTCACAATCCACATTTACCATTGGAGAGCAAATGCAAAATGTGGATTGTGGGCGTGAATTCATGCCATATCATTGCCATGGAGGGAACGCTCATTTTATGTGGCTTAAATAGACATTAAAGTCCAAAATTGCTCTCCAAAACGGACAACTTTTTTTAAATTTTTTTATAAAGATTATATTTTTATTCACAAGATCGATTATATTGTATACAAAGCGATCTTTTGATTGAATATAAATAACATTATAGTTTCAAAGCCTATGTGTTTTTTATATTATAAAAAATGGTTGTGTTTTAATTTTATATTATTAAAAAGTGATTGGTTTTTGTAATTTATGTGCGTTTTTGTCTATTGACAAAAAAAAAAGCTATGTTGAAATATAAATTCGTATTGATGTTATCTTTTTATTTAAAATTTATTTGGTAAGTATCACCGTATAAATAAAATCAAAGTTATGGTAACTATTGCCTAATTCTTAGATTTTTATGGGTTGCACTATTTATCATTTTGAAAAATGTTAGAGTAATCCACATTTGACACCCACCTCTTATGATGCCGTCTATTTCTGCCTCTCGATACGCTCGCGCACATCTTGAGGTGATTTGAACAACATCCAAAGAGGTCGGTTGCATTGATTTTTTTATGAGTTGGCATGCACCCTTTTGACAAATCCCTCACTCACTCCCTCATCGATCAGTCGTCATCTTCCCTCACTTGGCCAAAAAAAAAACCCTCCTCTCCCATTCCACTCTCTCATAAACCGTAACCACTCCCTGTCTCCCTCTCGCAGCCTCCATCTCTCTCCATCGCCCCTCCTCACTGGTTTCTTCTCTTCCATCTTCGCCTCCCTCTCGGCCTTCCCACTGCCATCTCTGCGTTCCTCTCGTCGTCACCAACCATTCAACCTTCTCTCGACCACTCTCCCTCGTCAGATCTCCTCACAACCGCCATCGCTCCACTGCTCATATCAGCTCCGCCTTGCTCGAATTTGCTTCGTTCTCCACTGCTAGCTTAGATCTGTTTCGCTCTCCACTGCCAGATATGCTCCGCCTTGCTCGGCCTCCCTCGCCTTCTCTCTCTCTCCGACCATCTCTGTCGCCGCCCCACGCGAGGTTAGGGTTTGTGATTTATTAGGGTTTTTTTATTTTAGTTTTATGATTCGTGATTTGTGATTTGTGATTTGTTAGGGTTTTTGATTAATTTATGGTTTTTGGTGTTGTGCTCGCTGGTGCTCCTCTCCCTCTCCCATCCGACGAGTGTAATTTTTTTTTAAATTAGCGACGGGGTATAGTGAAAGTAGTCTCGTCGCTACCATGTTGCTATTCCCTGACCCCGTCACTAAGCAGAAACAACGACGCGACATTAAGCGGCGGGCCACCACGTCGCTATTTCTGTATAGCGACGGGTCGTACAACCTTAGCGACTGGTATCACTTGTCACTAGTTTTACATTTTTTTGTAGTGACCTAAAAAGGCTAAAGTGTGATAATTTGATGTGCATACCTAGGTTAATTTACATTTGCTAGCTTAGATCGCGCCCTGGGTAGTTCCCTTTCACCCCAATCCATTGCCGCGGAGATGCTCTTATATCTAGCTAAGGGTTTGCTGCAAGGTGAGAAAAAGATGTCAACCCAACTTAGTGACGTGGAAGCGGTATATATCTAAGTGTTAGCTACAATAAATCGATCCTTGTTTACCAACTAGATATTATCAAACTAAATCAAATTCTCTATTGGTACGTTCCTCACAAAACTCGATTCGTATGGATTCTTACTTAAGGACTAACAAAGAAAATTGGGTAGTGAGAGCCAGAGTCGTCCCTCCCAATACCCCTGACCATCGAAGTCCATCGCACCAGATCTCGAGCTAGGACCAGCGTTGCCGCGGCTCACCTTCGTTGTCGGCCCCCCACTACCTCCTCTCCCCAATATCCAAGTTCTATTTAGTTACTTTTTTCCTGGTTAGATCTAGGGTTTTTTGTTCCTACTTGTGGGATGTTCTCCTCGTATGAGGGGTGGTTGTGCCCATTAGGGTTTGTTGCCACATCACCATGTGTGCGTGGTGTCGGATTAGTTCCGAGCTTCCTTGTAACAAAATATCTATTATTCTCGTTGAAATAGATTGTTGTGCCCATTTGAGCTTATGAACATCAATACAATACAACTCCTTGAAAAAAAAAAAAAAAAAAAAAAAAATTGGGCGGAGCTGCCAGCTTACACGCAAATATCTCATATTAGGCAAGATCACAAAATACTGAAGGTGACTAATTACTAAATGAATTGCAATATCATGTGAATGTACGTGGTACTTGAGTTCCCATAAGTTAAGGATTTCCCCTAAAACAAGAAGTCTAAATTGTAAACCAACGCAAGGAAGATGATTAGGACCCTCATCCTTATGTTGAAATATATAATTAATCATCGACACGAAAAGACATAAAATTCATGAAGAAATCGAAAGCATGGGTGGTTCAATCAATGAAAGTAGAGGAGCATCACAATCGCATGACCACATTACTCCCTCACAAAACTGAAACTTGACAAATTGAAAAAATGGTTGGAAGATGATTACATTCCTTCGTTAATTTGGAGATGTTAATCATGGATCACCACAATTTGAAGGAGGCACCACACTTGTTTTTTTTGCTTGAATTTAAATTTTGAAACTATGAATTTTCCGACCCAACGCCATTTTTGGCCTTCAACCAATGCTATAATAGCGCCGGTCAGAGATGGCCTAGTACCTCTATATTGTGACAATATATTCCGAGAAGTTGACAGATTTGGTTGAGTTTTCCACTCTTGAAAACTTTAATACTTAAAAATTTTAAATGACAATGAATAACTTTAATACCTATCTAACCAATTGAGTGGCGCAATAGTTTGGTACGGAGATTGGAAGTAAGAGGTTATAGGTTCAAACCCAAATGGGGCTAAGTTGTTTATTTCTTATCAAAAAGAAAATATATAATGGAAACCCATCTAAAAAATGAGAAATGCTACACTTACTTGGTGAACACACTTGCGCGAATGCTTAAAATGTGAGTATATGCGTCTCGAGGTGCATAACATTGTGTCACTTATGTAGGCTAGTGTGGTTAGGTGAGCGTGTTTTATCAAGTAAGTGTAGCATTTGCTTCATATTAATAATTCACATGAACATATATAATGTCAAATGTGAGCTACGCACTTCCTTATTCAGAGAAAGTTTGCACCTCCACTTCATGAAAGGCCGACTAAAATTGCTAACCAAACAAGTCCTTGGAAGTAGTGAGAGTTGCAAGTGGGGGCGAGGCTAGGCGGAGATTGAAGTTATCGTCCTCGTCCTAGAGGGGCGCAGGGTGCAGGGTGGAAATTTATCTTTAAAAATTCTCTGCAGGGAGAATTGTGTCGCCCCACGCCTTACCACATGGGGATCCATGCAAGGCGGAGAATTCTCGCACCCCATCAATTTTGTGGAAATATTAATTTTGATCTCTACTCCTTGGCTCTTCTGCCATTAAACTACATTCTCAATTTTTATTTTACTTAGAAAACTATCTTGCTCAAATAAAATAATTTAATTTTGTTTTTGATATTGTTATGTTGCTTGAGTTACGAATTATCATACTCAATTAAATATAAAAGATTTCTTAAATTGGTATGACAAATATAGTTGTTTGCTCAATCAAATATATTTCACTCCATACAATTACACAAGTTTTTAGTAAAAAAGTTACATAAATTTAACTTTTTTGTAAAAACTTAAGAAAAAATGAGAGATTTTATGTTGGGAGTGGGGGCGGGAGGCGAGGAATCCATGCGGGACGAGAGCAATCCCCATCCCACCTTGCCCCGCTTAATTGGGCCCACCCCATAGGGATAAAAAGTGGAAAATATTTGCCTCATGGGGTGTGGTCGCCTCCTCCTAAACCAAATAAGACATATATAGGGTATACCTATTAGTTACACAAGGATTGTAGTCCATCACGTATTACTCACGCAACGACCGTAGTCCATTGATACATATACGTATTAGTCACACACCAATTGTAGTCCATTCGATACATAAATAAAGAGGCCAAACCCTTTATATACCTAACGGACATGACCACCGATCACGAAATCAATGGGGGTGATAGTCCTAACCGATCACATAAACATAGAATTAAGAAACAAAACCATCAAATGCAGTCCAAAACTTGTGAGGGCAAATGCGTAATATAGGGACCAAACCAGTCTATTCTTATAAATTTCAAGCTTAAATAGTTGGGCTCCATCAGAGAATTCTCATTAAAAGAGAGAGAGAATGGAAAGCAAAATAGGGGAGAAGAGATTTGCAGTTCTTCTATGCGCAGAGGACTCATAGTATGTTGGGAAGAGACATGGAGGGTATTTTGGGGTTTTCACGGGGTTGTTGAGAGGAGAGATGTGGGACTTGTACAGAGTGTCATCTGGGGAGTTCCCTAAGCAGATTGACAAGTACGACAGATTCGTGATCAGTGGTAGCTGTAATGACGCCCATGGAGATGACGTTTGGATCTCGTCAACTGTTGAGTCTGTCGGGAGATTGAATTCCATGAAGTAGAAAGTCCTGGGCATCTGTTTTGGTCACCAGGCAATTAATTAAGTAAATTGTTTAATATGCAATACAATGCAACACCTACCTCAAATGGAATTGGTATGTGTTGGAGTGTATAATTCCACATCGGAAATATAATAAGAGTTGGCGTGGTATATAAGTGGTGTAGATTGGATCCTAGCATAAACCAATTGGTTTTGTGCAAGATGGGCTCCAACCCCATTTACATACCCACATGTGCGCGTGTGGCCCAACACTTTTCGGGCTTATGGATTTCTATATGGTATAAGAGCGAAACGATCATAGACTCGTATTTGATGACTTGTGGTTAGGTTAGCGGTGGAGTCTAGACCCGATTGTGGACCTAGAAGTCTATAAGAGTAGGCCTAAGTATGTTTGTCCGGACCTCTAAATGTAGGTCTGTGTTTGGCAAGTGACAACTAGTCACTTGAGGGGGAGTGTTGGAGTATACAATTCCACATCGAAAATATAATAAGGGTTGGTGTGGTATATAAGTGGTGTAGATTGGATCCTAGCATAAGTCAATTGATTTTGTGCAAGATGGACTCTAACCCCATTATATACCCACATGTGCACGTGTGGCCCAACACTCTCTGATACGCTTAGTTTCTTTTGGATCATGAGATTGGAATGTCTGATGGAAGGGATTAGGGCCTCGACACCATCGATTATAAAAAAACGAAAAAAATTAAATACAATCCAACGTCTGAATTTGCTAAGCTCTTTTGAGAATAGTTTAATGGCATAGTTGTTGGTTGGTTGGCTAGTTGCTTTGTTATGTTAGCTTTAGTTTTGAAGTTATTAATTAATTATTGCATTGAATTAATTTAGTGCCCACGTTTTTATGCTGCAAATAGCTGCTCTATTTTTCCAAAACGATTTGTTATTTAATGGAATTTACCTTTTTGACTAACCATATGGCCCTCCCCTAGTACTAAGCCTGGTGATCAGTTATTGCTTTTGTGAGTGTGTGTGTTTGGGCGTGGTCAAGAGAATTAAACTTTTGATGCATTCAGAACGTGGAACATCATTCTTTTATGCTAAAAAAGTAAAAAGTTTCAATGTTTGTTTATACGCTGACTGAATAGCACGCAACCAAAGTGGAAGTCCATGCATTAACTTGTGGAGTTTATACGTGGATTCATGCGACATCTATACATCCGAGGATTGTATATGGGAATCTATTGGAAACAGTAAATATGGAAGTGTGTATAAATACGTCTAGTAAGATTATGATTTGTATATGTAATATTTAGGATACTCTCTAAGTATGGAAGATGTAGATTGCTTGACAAACTATAAAAAATCCTCTGTATTTAGGAAAGTGGGTGGTTGCTTGACAGACTACCTTATGTATATATCCATTCTTTAGTGCGTGAATTAAGACATGGGAAATTTCCTCGAACTTTGAAATTGACATGGTATTACGACGGTTCAAGGTAAAGTGTTGAAGATGTGTGAGCCAAAAGTTAGTTCCACATCAGATAAATGTGACTTCCTAACAAAGTATATAAATGTGGATCCCCCCTTAATTAGTATCGAGGTTGTTTAGAGTAAAACCCTACACATGAATTAAATATGATTGAGTTGAGGGCAATATTGATACTAGTAGATATTCACGAGCTCGCGCAAGTGTAAGAGCATCTCCAATTGTAAATGCACTTCAATGGTCAGTGTGGATTGTACTTTCAATTTTAAAATTTTATTATTTTTTCTATATATTTTAGAAAGAATTGCTAACGTCGTTGTGGATTGCACCATTTATAAGATAACATTGAGAATAGATTACGTCTATTCTTTATATGACATGTCAGCTCGACATTCAAAATACACATTTGCATTGGAGATGACCTTTTTTGTTCAAATATATATTTAGTCCTAAGCGGCGCTCAATCACACCTAATCCACATCCCCATTTGAGATGCTCTAAGCATGTGAAAATTTTAACGTGGTATAGAGAACGTCTATCATATGTGGCTTTGATAGACATTAACTTTCAAAAGTATTTTCCAATACAAAATGTTGATTATTGCAGCTTCAATTTTGGATTTTTTTTGTTATGCTTGTTCTTTATATTTTAAAGAGAATTGCTAACGTGGTTGTGGATGGCTCTGCGTTGTCTAGTAGTGGACATTAATAAAATAGAAGATCGTTTAATTGCAATGTCTATTGCATGATATATGGCGCACGTTCTCTCAATCCATATTTCCATTGAAGATCTCCAAATTTAGAACTTTAGAGTAACACCTTTATACTATTACTATACTTCTCTCTCATTTCTTTTATTTTTTTTCAGTTATACCTTGTGAGGAAAAGGAACATATTGATTTTGTTTTGGTAAGGAATGGTAACTGAGTTAGGTTGATCTGCAGATTTTGGTACGTGCTATAGGAGGGAAAACAGGGCGTGTTGATTCAGGGTGGGATCTTGGAGTAACTACAATAAACTTTGAACCCTCCAAGTTAATGGCCTTCCTATGCATTCCCTCTTCACTGCCTGTAATTGAATGTCATCGAGACGAGGTATGGTAGTTTCTATTTACGACTAACCATAATGTTAATTCAATAGATAGTCATCTTAACGAGCAGTAGCGAAGCTAAAAGATTAGGTTAGGGAAGGGAAAACTAAGGGATGTCATGATGCTAAAACAAATTCAATCTAGGTAATTGGGATGCCTGAAGGAGCAGAGGTGAAGATTGGGACAGCTTTCCCAACTGCAACTGCAATGAAAATTGGGGCAACTGCAACTTTGATGAAGATTGGGTCATCTAGTCATTTTTCATTTCTTAAAGGCGAAACCCATCATTTGGTCCATGAACTTTTATTACTACACATTTGGTCATTGAACTTTCACAAAGATCTACATTTAGTTCTTCCACCTTTTAAAGTGTTAACTTATGCCTATGTGGGCAACAAAAGTGCCGCGTGACTAGTCAAGAAGAGTAAAATGGTTTATATTATTGAACCGGACGACTTGTATCGACAAAAAAAATCTGAATTTTTTTTTAATTTCCTCCAAAAACATAAAAAATTCAATGTTCAGGGACAAATTATAAAACTGAAAAGTTCAGAACCAAATATACAACAATGAAAGTTCATAGACCAAATGTACATTATTGAAAGTTCAGGAACCAAATGCATAAAAGATTCAAAGTTGAAGGACCAAAAAATATTTTTTTGCCTTTCTTAAACTCTCTTTCTTAACTTTTTTTTTTTTAGGTTATTTCCATCCATCCAAAGTTTTTACTCAGATTGATTTGGAACTCGAACACTCGAGAGACATGCATCCCACTTGTTATGCACCAAAAAGCGTGAAGGCATCGCGATCAAGCGAGCGAGCCGTTTGTCTAATTCATCGACCGGTGACCATGGCTTCTTCCCTTCTCGTAGAAAACCAGCGCCACACGCCTCCTTTCTCTTCACAAACACCACTTCTCTTCCTCTCGAAACACTTGTTAACCAAGCACCGGCCGCAATGCTACAAAACACACCTCTCCAAACCCCGACCACGCCTACTTCCTCTCCATGGACTGTACATAACGTTAGCGAGATCTTACGATCAGTGCCCAGACACTTGTTCCAAACCACTCGCTCCATCGGCCGACAAAAGGGGTTTCGCCGCAGAGCTCCATTGGAACAAATACATCTAATTACAGATACAGAGGACTCTCACAAGGGCACTCGCATGTCACATAGAGACCAAGCCATAGTTGAATTGGGATCAGATAAAGCATTACAGTTCTATTACTGGGTTGAGTCTCAATCTGGGTTTGCTCATTGTGAGAGCACTTGCAGAGAGATGGCCCTCGTGTTGGCCAAAGCCCACAAATTGAGATCTTTATGGGCATTCCTTAGAGAAATGGCGCAGAGAAGTGAAGGGGATTTGGTGACAACACCAACTATCACTTGCGTGATTAAAGTTCTTGGCGAGGAAGGGTTGGTCAATGAAGCGCTCTCTGCGTTTTATCGGATGAAGCAATTTCACTGTAAGCGGATGTATATGCTTACAATATCGTTATTTGTGCACTTTGTAGGGTTGGGTATTTCAACAAGGCTAGATTTTGTTGGAACAAATGGAATTGCCGGTTTTCGATGCCCACCCGATGTGTATACATACACAATTTTCATTACTTTTTATTGTAAGAGAAGTTTACAACCTGGGTGCGTAAAAGCGATAAGGAGGCGGTTGTGGGAGGCGAATCGCTTGTTTCGTGTTATGATCTTTAAGGGTTTTGCTCCGAGATGTTGTGACTTATAATTGTTTGATAGATGGTTGTTGCAAGACTTATAGGATTGGTAGAGCATTGGAGTTGTTTGATGATATGCTTAAGAGAGGTTGCGTGTCGAATCGGGTTACGTATAACTCTTTTGTTAGGTACTATAGTGCTTGTTAATGAGATTGATAAAGCTATTGAGATGTTGCGTAGAATGAAAACGATGAACCATGGGGTGCCAACTTCAAGTTCATATACGCCGATTATTCATGCTTTGTGTGAAGCCGGTAGGGTAGGGGAGGCCCGTGATGTTCGGTTGAGTTGGTTGAACAGGGTTCAATACCTAGAGAATATACATATAAATTGGTATGTACCGCATTGAGCTCATGCTGGGGAGTCTCGCTTTATCGATGAAGCGCAAGGAAGGATTAAGTATGGAATTGAGAGAAGATTTAGGGAAGTGATGAAAGTAAAACCAGTGATGACCAAAAATGTTGTGTTATAAGGAAGTTCATGTGGGAAATGTTTGTACTATAGCGTTTCATCATAGATTCACCCATGATGACTGTCTCAGGTGAAAATCTCCCTCATAATTTCATAAACAATCCATTGCCTTACAATTTATTAATATTCTTGATCCCCTTTTGTTTTTATTTTTTGTGTGCATTTTCTTGTATTGTTTTTTATGGTGGTTAACTTTCGTTCTCTTCAATTACTGAACCAACAAATAAAAATAGCCGGTTCCCAGCATGAATTGCGTTGCCGAAAATGGATGCTCTTTTTGGCACATTAGCAGGTATGTCTTGAGTAGCATGAACATGACAAAATCATTTGATGTGACATGTTTAAGTTTCGGATTACTATTCTTGATGATATCAATTTTCTTCTTGATTTCTCGATGGCTAATATTTTCTAAGAAATAAGTTCGAGTGATACTTGGGGAGGATATTGTCGATGCTTGTTCTTATTTATCCGATTTCTCTCTTCTTTATCAATAATATCTAATCTTGTAAGGGCAAGCAAATGGAGTGCGGGGTTGGTCAATGGTTCTAGTCTATTTATATTTTGCTTGAGGATTACAAGAATGATTTTTAGCTGTAATCTGATCCATCGACTACTTCAAATTAGTATTGCAAAGATTTAAAAAATTAGTCAAGGTGCAAAAGGACTTGCAGAGATAAACAATTGGTGCGTAAGAAGCACTTTGTTTCGATATGTACGACCGCAAATGGTTTTTCAATAAATAATCAATAATCAGTTGTTTAAATCAAAAAATTGTACAATAATAATATTTTCAAAGAGTGTTTAGTAGATTTGGTAATATAGTAAATACTAGGTATTGACATAATTGAGACAGATAAGTATTGTTTGCTATTTATATGGAAACCCAAGGAAGTGAAAGGCTTAGTAAATGTACTGAAATATTGTGAAAAGGTTCCCAACCCGATCGATGAAAGAGAGAAAAAACTCGAGCACTTTATTGATGAATTAACGAAGAAAAGGGTTGCAATCACCGAGAGAAGGAAACTAGAACCCAGAGAAAGAGAATAGTCTCTTCTCACCAAGACAAAGTCTAAACAAAATTAACAATATGACTGAATGAAAAAGAGAGGCTGAACAGTGCCTCAATTAATACTACCCTCCCCATCCTAACCTTATCTCATGCGCACCTGACACATAATGCTCGCTCACTCCCAACCACACTTACTGACTCAAGTACGCCCAATTGACGTGGTAGGTGCAACCAACTTATTGGGCACATCCATACGCTTGTACACCTTATGGATAAGGGCCCTATCAACGCTCCCCCCCTTAACTACCACCTTGTCCTTAAGGTGGAAGGCTGGAAATGACTTTCGAATGTGGCGAACTAATTCCCAAGAAGCCTCAAAAGTAGGCAACTATTTCCACTTAACCAATACTTCAGGAACTGCGGTGAGAGAACGATAGGCCAACACCGACTCAGGCTTAACATCAACCATGATCGAATCGGAGCAAAAGGAGGCAGCTCGAGGACGCTTGAATAGAGTTGCCCACAACGGGGCAAAGTTGTGAAACATGAAACACAAGATGAATCTGGAAGTGCAAGGCGATTAGCGACGGACCCGATGTGTTCCAACATAGTGTAAGGGCTAAAAAAATTGAGGACTTTACTTCAAATTGGTTCAACGCGCAACGGACTGCTGGCGATAAGGCCATAACTTCAGATAAGCGAGATCCCCAATTGCAAATGTAATACCCCGTATAAAAAAAATCACTAAATTGAGTGATTAAATTGAGCTAATTTTTAAAGATTGCTTAAATAAGTAATATGAACTTGACTAAAGTACCTAGTACCAAACATTAAAGTATAGTGGAAGAGTTGAATTCTAATGTGTACTTAAGTAAGTGCTTTGAGTGTGTGTATGGATGTGTGTCTAACTTTATGTTTTTGGAGGAAATTAAAAAAAAATTTCAGATTTTTTTGGTCGATGCGAGTCGTCCGGTTCAATAATATAAACCATTTTACTCTTCTTGACTAGTCACGCGACACTTTTGTTGCCCACATTGGCATAATTTAACACTTTTAATGGTGGAAGGACTAAATGTAGATCTTTGTAAAAGTTCAATGACCAAATGTGTGGAGCATAAAAAACACAAAGTTCATGGACCAAATAATGGGTTTTGCCTTTAAGAAATGAAAAATGACTAGATGACCCAATCTTCATCAAAGTTGTAGTTGCCCCAATTTTCATTGCAGTTGCAGTTGGGACAGCTGTCCCAATCTTCATTAAAGTCGCTCCTTGTTGGCAAAGATACAAGGGATCGACCTCCATGAAGCGAAGAACCAACTGAGATTTGAGCTCATCTCAACTCTCGAATGGCCGAACCATCTCCTCTGTTTGTAAGCAAATTTGAGCAAGGTCGATCAAGCAAATGCGAGCGGCGCAGAGCTTGGAGATCTCTGGCATGTCATGCAGGGCAAAATAGTGCTCTGCTTGGTTCAGTCATACCAGCAACTCACTTCCATCACACATCGACATCTTGATCTGCGATGACTTCCCTGGATCTGATCAGTGGCTCATCCACTCCTCCATTCGGCGTGTCAACGACTGGATCTACATTTGGATCTGAGACTGAATTTGTATATGAGACTGGAACTCCGATCTCAATCCAGAAATCAATCCTTCTAGTTCCTTAATCTTGATCAACTCCAATTCTACCGCATCCAAACGAGGATCCATCTTCGGCCCCATAAGTTTGCTCTGATACCATTGATAAGGTTCCCAACCCGATCGATGAAAGAGAGGAAAAACTCGAGCACTTTGTTGATGAATCCACGAAGAAAAGGGTTAGAAGCACCGAGAGAATGAAACTAGAATCCAGAGAAAGAGAACAGTCTCTTCTCACCAAGATCAAGTCTACCCAAAATTCACAATATGATTGAATGAAAAAGAGAGGCTGAACAGTGCCTCAATTAATACTACCCTCCCCATCCTAACCTTCTCTCATGCGCACCTAACGCATAATACTCGCACACACCCAACCACACATACTGACTCAAGTAGGCCCAATTGACGTGGTAGCTGCAACCGACTTGTTGGGCACATCCCTACGCTTGTACACCTTATGGATAGGCATGTTGTAGAAAATCTTCTTGAATAATTTATGCTTATAAAGAATTAGCTCATTTCACATTGTATTTTCTACGAGGATATGCACTTTATAGCACACTATGGTTTTGTCATACAATTTGAACATTATCTCTTTATACGCACTGATCCTCAATTTTAAGTCGTCTCCTAACCTAAAGTTGCCTTTATAAATGGAATATAAAAGATGCATTAGAATAATTTTGCCTTTTAATAGCACCTATTTACTAGCAGTTTGAACTAACCGCTATATAATCTATAGTCCTTCAGATCCACAAAGCCCTAGCTAGGGTTTCTCTCATCGTCTCCGTAAAACCTCCCCTTGTTTCATTGCTCTCTCAGAGCATCTCCAATGGGAATGTGGATTGGGTAAAATTGTGTGCCACATGGGATGGAATGGATATTGGAACCAAAAAAACACTCTCCAATGCAAATGTCTATTAGCATGTGAGCTGACTTGACAACAATAATGTCCATATTAAATGTCCAGTTCTAGACATTGTGGGTAGAAGATGTCTAAAAGTAGACGTGGGTACGACTGCTAGTCGATTGAATCTTGAATCTATATATAGTCGTTGTGGTGGTGGTGGTCTCTTTGGATTTTGGGATTGGTAAGAGATCTGATGAGCTTGATTCTTCATCACAAATTTCATTCTCTTGTTCGTTTCTTTGATCTCTGTGTATTCATGGAGGTTTTCGTGAAAGCTACGATTTTGGTTAACTTTTGTTTCTGACCATGTGAGCTACTGTGATGAGTTGCTGCTGACTCTGGTTTCGCGGTTTGGTTTTCGAGTTGTCGTGGAAAAGCTAGAATTTGATTCTAAGGTTTCTTTGTTCAATTCTTGGGTTTTGGATGAAGCTCTGAATGCATATTCATCTGTAACCACTGCCTTTTCTCTCTCTTTTACAGAATTTTACATTTAAAGCAATGCTTAGATGGGAAAGTGCTAATTTTTGTTTTGCTTAGGGTTTTAAGTTCTTCATTGTAGCTATGGATTAGGCACTAGTTGTTGGTGTTTTCACTTTCCTTCAACAATTTTATCTGTATGCTTCATCTGTTCAAATTATTGCATTCCTTATGGATTGTCTTATAAATTCACGTTAGAAGGTGTTGGTGTAATCAGTTGTTGTTTGTCAATTTGAAAGAATTTGTAGTGTTCTGTAGACCTGAGTCAGTTTAATGCGTTGGTAAGGATCTTGTCTTGCTAGGGTCTTTCGTAAGTTTGTTTGTTGGCAATTTAATGTTTGAAAAAAGGGCTTTTCCACATGTCCTGCAATTTTTACTTGGAAAAAAAGTTAATATTTTTTTTTTTTTTTTATAAAAAATTACTTTGATGTGGGTTTGAAGAAACAGTTAAGGGTTTCTTAATTATGTTTTGTTATTATGATGCAATTTTTCTTTTTCTATTTGGCTGCAATCTTTCCTTTTGTATTCTTAATTTAGGCAACATTGTGGTTTTATTGGTTTCAGAGAAAACACATAAATTAGTAGAAAAGAACTTGATTGGATCAGGCTGTAATGTCACAGTTCCATTCTATGATTCCTGTATTTTGGGTTTTGAAGAGACTTAACTAATGAAAAATACTAGCTAGATGTGTTTTGTGCTATGTAAATGTCTATGCCTTTTCTTTGTTCCCTGAATTTGTTGTTCTTCCATTGTGAACAAGATTACTGAAGTTGGTAGTTTTTAAGACACATAAAGAATGTCTTTATAGTTAGCTGAAACTTTCTTGTAATATTTGTTAACTTTTTGTTTGCTTGATGTTTTAGCTATGTGTTCCTTGCGCTAGGTATATCTACGAATCAGTTGGTGAAGGGGATTATCGTCATTTAATTTTGGAGCGGTGCTTAGGATAATCAATGTAAGTTCGACCTCCTGTAGCTTTACATTTGATTTTACATTTGTTGTATTGATTTTTTTCCCCTTCCCTTTTCCTTGTTGAGGAACTGAATTTGTGGCTTGTAATTATGGACTGGAACACGTCTCTGAATTTATTTCGGTTAATCTGAGCTCATCTACTCAATACTTCTGAGTCATGATTAATATTTTCAGTGCAAGTAGTCTGGCAAAACTCCTATCTTGATTGTTTGCTTTAATGAATGATGTAATTAGCCAACCTGGCTTTCTTTTGTCAAACTTTTCATTTTCATTCTCTTGCAATTAAGTCCTTGCTTCCTTTTTCTTTCTTTTTGCCATTGTCGATATTTAATACTTTTGTCCAAAGAATCAACTTCCCCCCTTCAAATTTTCTTGCTGGTGAGTGTTACTTTTTGTTAGGTTTTTTTGTGCAGAGCATACAATTGTGAAATAATGCTTACAAAACTTAAAATGCCCCTACCTGATATGATTGTAAGTGAAATCCTTACCAGTGCTCTTTTTTATTTTTTTATTCTTACAAACTTTACTAGTGCATGTTTGAACTATGAACCAGCTAATTAGTTTCTGGTCAATTCATCCCATGTTGACGCAGCTTTCTTGTACAAAGAAAAATTGCTTCTTGTTTGAACTTTACTTTCAGTTAGGTTTGATTTGTAGTTTAGAAATTAGACGTCCAAGAATGTTCCAATTACTTGGCAGAATGAATTTGCTTCTTGGCCACCAAGTTCTGGGAAGACCACTTTGTTGTCAGCACTTACTGACAAGCTCGATTCGGACTTGAAGGCAACTTCTTGTGGTTTCATCTTTTGGTGCTTGTATTTCCAAGAGTGGAAGGCTTAATTGCGTGTTTTTCTTTGATGTTGTTAGAGGTCACTGGGAAATTTACTTCCTACAATGGACATGGATTAGTCAAAATGATGTTCATATCGGAGATATGACAGAGAGAAACTTTGCCTTTCTCAGCCAGGTGCTAAGGGTCGGAACTCAATATGGTAACCATTAGAGTCCACCTTTGTGATTAATGCAGTTATCAAATACCAAGCTTCTTTCAAAAATTTTGCAGAGATGTTAGCGGAGCTGACAAGAAGAGAGGTAGCAGCAAATATTAAACCGGATTTATTAAACTTGTAATTCATAAGTTTTTAAGTTCTTCAAGTTGTTGTTTTCAAGACTTCAATGAAATAGTCTTTAATTTGTTTATTATTGCTATGGAACAGAACAAAGTTTAACAAAGTTTACTGGTTTCGAAGGACATGAATTAGTGACCGAATCAGGAAACTTCAGGAACTTGTGCCCAATATGGACAAGGTGATTCAACTTTGTGGAACTTGTAGAATTGAAATGTTAATTAACTATGGTGTGAATTTGAAATCTAATGTTAAAACCTCACTGGGAAATTTGCTAGACTTTGACATTAAGAATTTTTGTCTGACAGGTGACTTCAAGGAAAGATCAGCAGCAGTATTGGGCCACGGAATGATGAAACATACTCCTATGTTTCTGTGGCGGAGTTTGCGGATGGCATTTCAGTCCTTCCATGTTGGTCGAAAATTGCAGTACGAACATAGTACTCCATTTGACAAGAAAAGGAGCCATTTATATATATATGAAACATGATAATTTAACACACTTTCGGCGTCCATTTTTTTTTTTAGCTATTTATGACTCTGTCTCCCCAGGCGTGGACCCTACATCTGACAAAACATCATAAATAACTTAAAAATAAAGTGTGCGCTTCAAGTATGTGCTCAAAGTATGTTAAATTATTATTTACCTATATATATATGTATATATATAAAAGCACAAAAAACTAAAGAATAAAAAACAGAAAGCATGTCTATCAAGAAAAAAGAAAAACGCAATGTATATAGTATATAACTAAAAAAACTCTATTTTTTCGTCATTGTATATTCCGATTCCCTTTTTAGTCGTTTTTTCTTATTTTTTATTTAGTTTTTTTATAGGGTGGCATAGCGCACACTATCTATCACATCATCTAGAAATAGAGGGTGTGGTAAACAGTGTAGACGATTATTTGTGTCACATCATCTCAACAGTGTGAATTCATATTACCATTGGAGATAGTTTTTTGGTTGAGATGTCTATTATATCTTATGTGTCCCATATCCACTCCAAATTCACTATCCCCATTGGAGATGCTTTTAGAACATCTCCAATGGAATATGGATTGGATATCAACGTGCGTCACTTAAGTCTAAATACACATTGAGATGAAAAAAAAGCTTTCAATAGAATGTGTATTTCAAATGTTTAACTGACGTGGATAGATATTGTCTATTTTGAATGTTTACTTTTGGACATTCAAATTGGCCGTCACGTTGGACAATCGGACTTTTTTAGATATTTACTTATTCTATTTAGATTTTTATTTCACGTTTTAATTAACAAGATTATAAAAAGAAATGTCATATCTACCATTGGAGACTTATTTTGAACTTTAATGTCTATTTGAGTCACATGGGATGGACATTCTCTCCACACCCACAATTCACATTTACCATCAGAGAGCAAATGCAAATTGTGGATTGTGGGTGTGAATTCATGCCATGTCATTGCCATGGAGTGGAGGGAACGTTCATCTTATGTGGCTTAAATAGACATTAAAGTCCAAAATTGCTCTCCAAAACGGACAAACTTTTTTAAAATTTTTTTATAAAGATTATATTTTTATTCAAAAGATCGAATATATTGGATACAAAGCGATCTTTTGATTGAATATAAATAACATTATAGTTTCAAAGCCTATGTGTTTTTTATATTATAAAAAATGGTTGTGTTTGTTGTAAGTAATGTGGATTGACAACTTTATGCATTCCACCATTATGTGTGAGTGGTTACACATTCCAATATATGATATCATTACATAGGTGGAACCTCTTTATATAGGCCCTTAAAAGATCATAAGTTACAATTACATAATGGTGAAATGTGTAACCACTCACACATAATGGTGGAATGTGTAACCACTCATACATAATAGTGGAATGTGTAACCACTCACACATAATGGTGGAATGCGTAAAGTTGTCAATCCACATTATTTACAACACTCCCCTTGGATGACAACTTGCTAAGAGAATATGCCTCGTTAAAACCCTTACTAGAAAAAACCCTGTGGGAAAAAATTCAGCAAAGGAAAAAGAGTACATTGTTCTCATCAATCTTGATATGGAGTATGATATTGATAGGATTGTCTCATTAAAAACCTTGCTAGAAAAACCCATTGGGATAAAACCATAGCAAAGGGAAAAAGAGTACAATACACTTATCAATTTTGATAATGGGGTATTAATATTGTTAGGATTGCCTCATTAAAAACCTTGCTAGGAAAACTCAGTGGGAAAAAACCTTAGACAAGGGAAAAAGAGTGCAATGCACTAATCAACAACTCCTTTTGATTCTCCCCCTCATATCCACATGGGTGAGACATCTTATATTGCAACAAATCTTTGCAACCAAAATTTACTCTTTTGAGTAAAGTAAATTAATAGATGAAGAACTATTTTACTTGAAAATACTTGATTTCCAAATCAAGGGTAAGTTTTATTTTTCAAGTATCTTCCATCTTGAATTCCTTTTTCAAGTATTCAGATGTTCTGATGATGTTGTCATGGTTTCCCACTATATTTAAATCATCAACATACACAACAATAATCACAAATCATGTTGACGATCTTTTAATGAAGGCACATGGGCAAAATAAATTATTTACATATCCAACAGGATTTACGCCATTTGACGTTTGGACAATTGGTCCAAAAATATCTTGTTTCCTTAACGAGTTTAGCTCTGCTTGGATAGCATCTTGCCATTTTTGCCAATCAGATCTCTTTTTTTTTTACATTCGTCACTGATCGTGGTTCTGGATCATCATCATTTTCACATATTTCAAAGGACACATTGAAAGCAAATATATCATCAGGAACAATTTCATTTCGATCCCAAATCTTACCAGAGTTTAAATAAATTATTGAGATCTCATTATTTTCATCTTTTTCCTCTTTTTCTAGAGGAAGTTGTTCCTCATCAGAATCAACTTGTTCTGACAAACCCTTATCAAAGGATTCTTGTGCTTTCTCAGGAATATTTTGATTTGTATTTATTTTTACTCCCGTTTTTCTCTTTCGAGGAATTGTATCCTTTGAACCAACCGGTCTTCCACGCTTTAAGCGTTTCGTTGGTTCTTGTGCATTTTGTTGCACAGAGACATCATTTGATATATGAACCTTTTAATGCAGCTGGAACATACAATTTTGTCACTCTTTAATATTAGTAATTGCATCAAGTAATTATTTCATAATTTGCTACTAATGAATGATCTTTTGAACTTC
Organism: Stephania japonica; assembly: GCA_039657345.1. Classification (NCBI taxonomy): domain Eukaryota; kingdom Viridiplantae; phylum Streptophyta; class Magnoliopsida; order Ranunculales; family Menispermaceae; genus Stephania; species Stephania japonica. Next base: position 35,688,989 of record CM077564.1, on the reverse strand, counting down.
AAGTTCATTTATACATTAATCATAATACAACAAATTTGATGCGTTACAAGTAATTTCACGGCATTCCTTTTGAATTGGCTTATATCTCCCCCTAATGGTGGGAAAAATTACATCATCAAAGTGACAATTAGCAAAACTTGCTATAAATAAATTCCCTATTCGGGGCCCAATGCATTTTATAATATGATTAATGGAGAGTTTAATCAATATAAATCTCCGATTAATTTGCCTTGAGATAATCACCAGCTGATAAAAAAAATGTGGTTCCAAAAAGGATGCTCATCCGAATTTGTAATATTTTCACATTATTGATAATTCTGGACAATAAAAAAAATCACTCCACATTATGAATGTCATTAGATCATTCGTTTTAATGTGTCTTACATATTCCAGAAGCTAAAGCTGGGAATTCGTTTCTCGAGATTAAATCATAATATATAGAGAAACTCTCTATTATTCGAGTAAATTTCTTACGGTGTAAAACACTAACAACATTATAACCATTGTACGAGATATTGGTGAACATTAGTCTCAACTAAGTTCAAATTTGAGAAATATTCTCTTTTATAGTGTGCATGTAGCAAAATAAGCAAGACATGCATTCTTCGCCTTTATTTAGCTCATGATTTGAACACATCTCAATGTGTCAATTTTAATGAGCCATAAATTTCATAATTTTGCCTTTGATTGGCACGGTAAATGTCACCAAAATATTTGGGCATATATGACAATATATAATCAGTGTGACCTAATATAATGGTCTTTCATACGTGACAGCTTGTCACGATTTTGAGCATGCTCATTGTCGATAATTTCGCCCTTCATATTTCATGTGGTGCACCACTTTTATTCCACTTTGAGTGAAATTATTATTAAGACCTTTACTGAATCCCTTCACTTTTCCACATCCATAATTATATAGTTGCGACCATGGTCATTTTATAAACGCAACATATGCTTCATGAAGCTTGACCAATTGGACGGGAATGATATTATATAAATAATATCTCATTATTTTACTCAGCTACTATGAGACAAAGATTCAATCCATATTTGATATTTAATGGATTGACGTGCGCGCTCGATATTTTGTTGCAATAATAAATTGAGGCGAGCCACGTGGCCTTTATTTGTCTCATCAGTCATATTTCTGCATAGCCTCAACATAGAGGTAATTGAAATTGCAGAATAATAAATGATATTTGACTGATATAAATTTTGTAGCGTGAGACCCAAATTAGCTCGTTTTGAGCCTTTTGGAGCATCACCAATTTTGGTGTTTATATTCATAACTCCATAAGGTGAAAGGATAATATAAAGTGAAATATTCACTTTTCAAATCTCTATAGAGATATTCGGCGAATAAATATTAATGTTATGCACACAACATACATGTTTAATTGGTGTGTTTTCATGTTGGTTTTCAACTTTCAAGAAAATTGAGGACCAAACCAACCATAGATATTCAAGGTTACCTTAAGAAATTGACAAACACAAATACATAAGAAACCATGAAATCAAAAATGATATTTTGTTACCTTCAAATCTTTGTTACCAAGACAATGATCTATTTCCAAGCTTTGTCTCCTTAACAAGCCTTCTTGAATTTCAAGATCTCCTTAATACTAGAGCAAGCTCGTGCTGATAACGTGTTGTAAACTAATTAAAGGCAAAGCAAGAAAGGTAAAGATAAAGAACTAGAAAGATAACAAGAGAAGAGATAGGGGAGAAATAGAGAGAATTTTCATTCCAATATATGATATCATTACATAGGTGGAACCTCTTTATATAGGCCCTTAAAAGATCATAAGTTACAATTACATAATGGTGAAATGTGTAACCACTCACACATAATGGTGGAATGTGTAACCACTCATACATAATAGTGGAATATGTAACCACTCACACATAATGGTAAGATCTTTTAAGGGCCTATATAAAGAGGTTCCACCTATGTAATGATATCATATATTGGAATGAAAGTTCTCTCTATTTCTCCCATATCTCTTCTCTTGTTATCTTTCTAGTTCTTTATCTTTACCTTTCTGGCTTTGCCTTTAATTAGTTTACAACAGTGTTTTAATTTTATATTATTAAAAAGTGATTGGTTTTTGTAATTTATGTGCGCTTTTGTCTATTGACAAAAAAAAAGCTATGTTGAAATATAAATTCGTATTGATGTTATCTTTTTATTTAAAATTTATTTGGTAAGTATCACCGTATAAATAAAACCAAAGTTATGGTAACTGTTGCCTAATTCTTAGATTTTTATGGGTTGCACTATTTATCATTTTGAAAAATGCTAGAGTAACCTACATTTGGCACTTACCTCCTGGGATGTCGTCCATTTCTGCCTCTCGATGCGCTTGCACACATCTCGAGGTGATTTGGACAACATCCAAGGAGGTCGGTGCTAAATGTGGGATACTCTAGCTAGGCTCATTTATTTTAGATTCAATTGCGTTGGTTTTTTATGAGTTGGCATGCACCCTCTAGAAATTAGGGTGTGATAGACAATGTCTACTTTTTTTTATGTCATGTCAACCACATATCCTTAATCCACATCCCCATTGGAGAAGATTTTTTCACTTTCATAGCTATTTCATTCTACGTGGCACACATCTTCCCCCAATCCATAGTCTCATTGGAGATGCTCGATCTCCAATTGTAAATGTAGATTGAGGTATAGATTATTGCACCTCATGGATGTGAAGAGAAGTCTATCCTATGTGGTACCCATTTTCACTAGATAAATTAACCTCAAAAGGCTCGACTTTTTTTGAATTTTTATTTTCATATAGAATGCCAGCTTTGTTTTGTTTTTAATTTCTATAAAAAAAATGTTGATATGATGTGGAGAGAATGTCTATCACAATATTTAGAAGTAGACAAGGGGTATACACTCTCTACTTTAACCTAAACCTAGCTATTTATTGGATATTCGCCAATTGGCACGTCCATCACCATGAATCTGGCTTGAGTTGTAAGAAAGACAATATAAATCTAATCCTATACCCACAACAAAAAAATGAACGAATAATTATGGATCTGCGACGGGGGCCTTGGTTGACTAGTTGACCAATTTAGCGACGGGTTTAACGACGTGGTACTTGAGTTCCCATAAGTTAAGGATTTCCCCTAAAACAAGAAGTCTAAATTGTAAACTAACGCAAGGAAGATGATTAGGACCCTCAACCTTATGTCGAAATATATTATTAATCATCGACACGAAAAGAAATAAAATTCATGAAGAAATCGAAAGCATGGGTGTTTCAATCAATGAAAGTAGAGGAGCATCACAATGGCATGACCGCATTACTCCCTCACAAAACTGAAACGTGGCAACTTGGAAAAATGGTTGGAAGATGATTACATTCCTTCGTTAATTTCGAGATGTTAATCATGGATCACCACATTTGTTTTTTTTGCTTGAATTTAAAATTTGAAACTATGAGTTCTCCAACCCAACACCATTTTGGCTTTCAACCAATGCTATAATAGCGCTAGTTAGAGATGGCCTAGTACCTCTATATCGTGACAATATATTCCGAGAAGTTGACAGATTTGGTTGAGTTTTCCACCCTTGAAAACTTTAATGCTTAAAATTTTTTAAATGACAATGAATAACTTTAATACCTATCTAACCAATTGAGTGGCGCAATAGTTTAGCACGGGATTTGGAAGTAAGAGGTTATAGGTTCAAACCCAAATGGAGTTAAGTTGTTTATTTCTTATCAAAAAGAAAATATATAATGGAAACCTATCTAAAAAATGAGAAATGCTACACTTACTTGGTGAACACACTCGCGCGAATGCTTAAAATGTGAGTATATGTGTCTTGAGGTGCATAACATTGTCACTTACGTAGGCTAGTGTGGTTAGGTGAGTGTGTTTATCAAGTAAGTGTAGCATTTGCCTAAAAAAACTTGATATTAATAATTCACATGAACATATATAATGTCAAATGTGAGCTACGCACTTCCTTATTCAGAGAAAGTTTGCACCTCCACTTCATGAAAGGCCAACTAAAATTGCTAACCAAACAAGTCCTTGGAAGTAGGGTTGCAAGTGGGGCAGGGCTGGGCGGAGATTGAAGTTATCATCCTCATCCTAGAGGGGCGCAAGGTGGAAATTTATCTTTAAAAATTCTCTGCAGGGAGAATTTTGTCGCCCCACGCCTTGCCACATGGGGATCCATGCAAGGCGGAGAATTCTCGCACCCCCATCAATTTTGTGGAAATATTAATTTTGATCTCTACTCCTTGGCCCTTCAGCCGTTTAACTACTTTCACAATTTTTATTTTACTTAGAAAACTATCTTGCACAAATAAAATAATTTAATTTTGTTTTTGATATTGTTATGTTGACTGAGTTACGAATTATCATACTTAATTAAATATAAAAGATTTCTTAAATTAGTATGACAACTATAGTTGTTTGCTCAATCAAATATATTTCACTCCACACAATTACGTAAGTTTTTAGTAAAAAAGTTGCATAAATTTAACTTTTTAGTAAAAACTTAAGAAAAAATGGGAGATTTTATGTTGGAAGTACGGCGGGAGGCGAGGAATCCCTGCGCGGCGAGAGCAATCCCCATCCCACCTTGCCCTGCTAGATTGGGCAAAATTTTGCTTCATTCCCCACCCCCATAGGGATAACAAGTGGGAAATATTTGCCTCATTGGGGTGTGGCCCATGGGAAACGAAGATTCCCTGCCCCACTTGCAACCCTACTTGGATGTACGCTTCCTCCTAAACCAAACAAGACCTATATAGGGTATACCTATTAGTTACACAAGGATTGTAGTCCATCACGTATTACTCACGCAACGACTGTAGTCCATTGATACATATACGTATTAGTCACACACCAATTGTAGTCCATTCGATACATAAATAATGAGGCCAAACCCTTTATATACCTAACAGACATGACCACCGATCACAGAAATCAGTGGGGGTGATAGTCCTAACCTGATCACATAAACATAGAATTAAGAAACAAAACCATCGAATGCAGTCCAAAACTTGTGAGGGCAAATGCGTAATATAGGGACCGAACCAGCCTATTCTTATAAATTTCAAGCTTAAATAGTTGGGCTCCATCAGAGAATTCTCATTAAAAGAGTGAGAGAAAGAATGGAAAGCAAAACAGGGGAGAAGAGATTTGCAGTTCTTCTATGCGCAGAGGACTCAGAGTACGTTGTGAAGAGACATGGAGGGTATTTTGGGGTTTTCACGGGGTTGTTGAGAGAAGAAGGAGAGATGTGGGACTTGTACAGAGTGTCATATGGGGAGTTCCCTGAAGAGATTGACAAGTACGACGGATTCGTGATCAGTGGTAGCTGTAATGACGCCCATGGAGACGACGTTTGGATCTGTCAACTGTTGAGTCTGTTGAGGAGATTGAATTCCATGAAGAAGAAAGTCCTGGGCATCTGTTTTGGTCACCAGGTAATTAATTAAGCAAATTGTTTAATATGCAATACAATGCAACACCTACCTCAAATGGAATTGGTATGTGTTGGAGTGTATAATTCTACATCAAAAATATAATAAGAGTTAGTGTGGTATATAAGTGGTGGAGATTGGATCCTAGCATAAACCAATTGGTTTTGTGCAAGATGGGCTCCAACCCCATTTACATACCCACATGTGCGCTTGTAGCCCAACGCTTTTCGGGCTCATGGATTTCTATATGGTATAAGAGCGAAACGATCCTAGACTCGTATTTGATGACCTGTGGTTGGGTTAGCGGTGGAGTCTAGACCCGTTTGTGAACCTAGAAGTCTATAAAAGTAGGCCTAGGTATGTTTGTCGGGACCTCTAAATGTAGGTCTGTGTTTGGCAAGTGACAACTAGTCACTTGAGGGAGAGTCTCGGAGTATACAATTCCACATCGGAAATATACTAAGAGTTGGTGTGGTATATAAATGGTGTAGATTGAATCCTAGCATAAGTCAATTGATTTTGTGCAAAATGGACTCTAACTCCATTATATATCCATATGTGCGCGTATGATCTAACACTCTCTGATACGCTTAGTTTCTTTTAGATCATGAGATTGGAACATCTGATGGAAGGGATAAAAAGGACTTCGACACCATCGATTATAAAAAAAAAGAAAAAAATTAAATACAATCCAACGTCTGAATTTGCTAAGCTCTTTTGAGAATAGTTTAATTGCATAGTTGTTGGTTGGTTGGCTAATTGCTTTGTTATGTTAGCTTTAGTTTTGAAGGTATTAATTAATTATTGCATTGAATTAATTTAGTGCCCACGTTGTTATGCTGCAAATAGCTGCTCTATTTTTCCAAAACGATCTGTTATTTAATGGAGTTTACCTTTTTTGACTAACCATATGGCCCTCCCCTAGTACTAAGCCTGGTGATCAGTTATTGCTTTTGTGAGTGTGTGTGTTTGGGCGTGGTCAAGAGAATTCAACTTTTGATGCATTCAGAGCGTGGAACATCATTCTTTTGTGCTAAAAAAGTAAAAAGTTTCAATGTTTGTTTATACGCTGACTCAATAGCACGCAACCAAAGTGGAATTCCATGCATTAACTTGTGGAGTGTATACGTGGATTCATGCCACATCTATACATCCGAGGATTGTATATGGGAATCTATTGGAAACAGTAAATATGAAAGTGTGTATAAATATGTCTAGTAAGATTATGATTTGTATATGTAATATTTAGGATACTCTCTAAGTATGGAAGATGTAGATTGCATGACAGACTATAAAAAATCCTCTGTATTTAGGAAATCTGTATTTAGGAAAGTGGGTGGTTGCTTGACAGACTATCTTATGTATATATCCATTCTTTAGTGCGTGAATTAAGACATGGGAAATTTCCTCGAACTTTGAAATTGACATGGTATTACGACGGTTCAAGGTAAAGTGTTGAAGATGTGTGAGCCAAAAGTTAGTTCCACATCAGATAAATGTGACTTCCTAACAAAGTATATAAATGTGGATCCCCCCTTAATTAGTATCGAGGTTGTTTAGAGTAAAACCCTACACATGAATTAAATATGATTGAGTTGAGGGCAATATTGATACTAGTAGATATTCACGAGCTCGCGCAAGTGTAAGAGCATCTCCAATTGTAAATGCACTTCAATGGTCAGTGTGGATTGTACTTTCAATTTTCAAATTTTATTATTTTTTCTATATATTTTAGAAAGAATTGCTAAAGTTGTTGTGGATTGCACCATTTAGAAGATAACATTGAGAATAGATTACGTCTATTCTTTATATGACACGCTAGCTCGACATTCAAAATACACATTTGCATTGGAGATGACCTCTTTTGTTCAAATATATATTTAGTCCTAAGCGGCGCTCAATCACACCCAATCCACATCCCCATTAAAGATGCTCTAAGCATGTGAAAATTTTAACGTGGCATAGAGAATGTCTATCATATGTGGCTTTGGTAGACATTAACTTTCAAAAGTATTTTCCAATACAAAATGTTGATTATTGCAGCTTCAATTTTGGATTTTTTTTGTTATCTTGTTCTTTATATTTTAAAGAGAATTGCTTACGTGGTTGGATGGCACTGCGATGCCTAGTAGACGACATTCATAAAATAGAAGATCGTTTAATTGCAATGTCTATTGCATAATATATGGCGCACGTTATCTCAATCCACATTTCCATTGAAGATCTCCAAATTTAGAACTTTAGAGTAACACCTTTATACTATTACTATACTTCTCTCTCATTTCTTTTATTTTTTTTCAGTTATACGTTATGAGGAAAAGGAACATATTGATTTTGTTTTGGCAAGGAATGGTAACTGAGTTAGGTTGATCTGCAGATTCTGGTACGTGCTATAGGAGGGAAAACAGGGCGTGTTGATTCAGGGTGGGATCTTGGAGTAACTACAATAAACTTTGAACCATCCAAGTTAATGGCCTTCCCATGCATTCCCTCTTCACTGCCTGTAATCGAATGTCATCGAGACGAGGTATGGTAGTTTCTATTTACGACTGACCATAATGTTAATCCGATAGATAGTCATCTAAACGAGCAGTAGCGAAGCTAAAAGATTAGGTTAGGGAAGGGAAAACTAAGGGATGTCATGATGCCAAAACAAATTCAATCTAGGTAATTGAGATGCCTGAAGGAGCAGAGGTGATGGCACGGTCCAGTAAGACAAGGGTGGAGATGTTCAGATACAGAAGTCATATAATGGGGATCCAAGGCCACCCTGAATACACCAAAGACATTCTGTTTAACATCCTTGATCGTCTTTGCCAACGCAATCTTATTCAGGTATTTTAGTTACAGGTCTCTTCTCTATACATAGATTAGATGGAATCAGAAATATCTGTTCATCACAGGCAATTATTAATTATTATTTTCTTTTTTATCGACATGGGAATATTTCAAGGAATCACAAGCGGTCAAGGCGAAAAATACGTATGCAGAAGCAAGCGAACTAGAGAGAGAAGCATGGAAGAGATTGTGCAGGAGCTTCCTCAAAGGCCATTTGCTTTTCTAAAAAATAATGCATATGAACAAAAATATTAAAACAGAAATAATACAATCATTTTATGTAGCACGAAATGACATGTAATGGACTTCTCTCTTTATTTCTTCTCTTAATTTTTGGTGCTAATTCTCGGTCCCTATTTGCATGAGCATGAACTCAAGGAGCATGCAGATTTAACATCATTTAGATATCATAGGTTAAAGTTCATGAGAGACGAGACTACAAAGGCCATAAATTAAGACGTGAATAGAGAGAGAGAGAGGGTGGTAAGCATTTGTTAGTAAATTGCTAGATCTATAGACGCGTCAGAAATTTTTCGTAGATATCACTATTCGAAATCTAAAAGCGTTCAAAGGCAAAGCATCCAACTGTTTGGACCTTAACAAATAAAGGAGCACACATATTTTGAAGAGTAAACGATTCCAAGTACGGCAAAGATAAAGAAATGGATAGCATGAATGGTCCAATGAAGTCCACAATAGATTAATGGTAATACCATGCTCTTTGCCCCGCGATATGTCTTGTTCAGATCCAACAATCAAGTTTTATTCGATTAAATCCACCAAAAGAAAAAATTCATGATTCAACCGTTCATGATTCCGCAAATCAATATCGGAGCGTGGGCAAAGAAGAATTGAAACAATTCAATAGTGCTTAGGCGCTCATAACAGAGCCAGAGTTTCTGCGGCACTCAGACAACATGTCAAGGTAGAACTGGCACTTGCTAATGTCAGTCCCATAATTGTTCAGGCACTGCAACATTCAAAATAGATGCAAGCAAAGACTCAATCAGATATCGAATGAACGTCTAGCCAGTTAATAAAAACAATGAACTAACTTTAAACACATGCTCAAGGAAAATGTCTACACATTTTATGATCTAACAAAAAGTCATCTTAGATGACCTACAACCAACTAATGTTCAGAATCTCCAAGTTCCTCAATAGTATTTTTCATAGCTAAAGCTTAAATAGACATTTGAACAACAACAAATCACAAAAAAGTTCAAACTGATCCATCATAATATCCTCTTAACAACAATTTATTGACATAATGAAAGGAAACCAATTAAAGGACAAACTTTTGGTGCATGTCCCAATTAACAATGTGTCAAGAAGATTCTAATTTCTAATTGTATAGCAAATACAAAAAGCATGTCAAACAATTGCTGATTCCCAGCAAATTCTTAAATTTACAATGGTATCTTCTCTCCCCAAATATTAAAATTTAAAAACCACATCATGCTACCTCTACTACAAACAGCATGACATTATTCATTAATGCAAGAAAAAGTTGGAAACAGATGTGTACAGCAATGCGTCTCAAAATATCCATGCCATTTCTTAGTCCTCGTTAGTGGCCATACATTTTATAGTAACTGGTAGTAAATGAGTAATAAAAAATACTTGGAAAATAAATTTACTTACATCCTGGAATGCCTTTGAGTGGATGCTGCATGCATCTGATCCGTTCATGCTGTTCATGGCAGGTGCAGGGGCAGAAGTAGCCTCAGAAACCACAGTTTCATGCTGAACGGTGCGAGGTCCCATCACAGCGTCAACAGCTCTGTGCGCAACTGCACTGCCCGTGCCAAAAGCCATGCCTGTGGAAAAGAATAACATAAAATTATACAGCAGGGTACTATTTTTTTTTGTTTGCCCCACCCAGTATCCAGAACTCCACGGGGCCTCAATTAATCAAGGCTTGAGCTGAATTGGCCAACAAAGAGGTAAGACTCTCCGAGTAGAAGCGACTCCATTAGTAGGGCTTGAAACCAAGACCTCTACTCGAAGGGACCGAACCACTCAAACCAACTTCCATCGGTCACATCACATCAGCATACTTGTGAAGAAACCTATAAACTCTTCTAAAAATAGAAGAAACCTATAAACTCACCTTGGGCAATGGTGGAACCAATTCCTGAGAGCATGGATCCACCTCCGCTTTGTGCCGGTGCAGGAGGAGGGGCATGGCTTGCTGAAAGAGATGTCACAACCACGGAAACATATTAAAGCGCAGCAATAAATTGGGATTGACATACCCAGAACACATTCAACTAAGATGCTTTGCTATGATTCTACTGAATACCTCTAAACATTACCTGGTTGAGGTGCATTACGGACAGGAGCAGGACGAGGGGGTGCTCGGGGAGCAGGCCTTCCTGCAAACACAAAACAAACAGAAACATGTTACCAACAAGTTAATACACCAGCAAATGAAGAAAACACAAACACAAACGATACAAAATTGTGCTGTAAAAGATAAAATAAATGCCAACAACCAGTTCACCCATTCAATGTCAGAAATGGCACAAATGCCAACATATGCACCATGTCCATTCATCAACATGGCCAGAAACATTTGCTAAATCAAATAAAATCAAGTTTTAAAACCCTAATCGCCAATTCCAGAAAGTGGGAGTCAATCTCGGAACCAAATCGAACCAAATAAATCCTTAGACATAAACACCACATCAGCTTATTCCTACCCATTTTTTAACCAATCCATGAAAGTTTGCCCACATCGTAAAAAACAAAAAAAAATAAAAACCTAGTTTAAATCAAGATCATGAGCATAAGGGGCAAAATATCTGGCCAGTCAAATCGATAGTCTCAAGTCGATAATCTAAAGAAACCAAGAGAGACATCAAGTTAGAAATAACAAATCCAACCAAATCATGTACGCGTGCGACGTTGAACCACCACAACTAGAGAGACGTAACAATCGAAATCAGAGAAGGGAACAGAAAACGTGACTGACCAGAGCTTCGGCGAGGCATGATTACGAATCGAACGAAGGAGCAACACAGAAAATGCTAAGAAGGACGAATTGCGAATCAGATGGATTAGATAGCTAGGGTTTTTGGGTATAAATAGGGATCAGAGATTCGAAAGGCGGTGCATCTAATGCTCGCACGTACGGGAGAACGGTCTACCGTTCATGTACTGCTGACTTATTTCGCACCGCTAGATTGTTCCTCGAGACAGTACAATAATAATGAGATAATTATAACCGAAGCACTTCAATCATCATTTTTGTCAATACTTAAATAATTTTTTTTAGGCTAACCATAAAAAATAGTAATACAAACTTTGGTCATTTTTTCCTAGAAATAATAACAACTTTCAAGATTTTTTGAATTTTAATTTTAGCGCTAAGGCCCTGTTTTTCTTTTTTGATACAGTTTAAGGTGTTGTTTGATTACAAAGAAAATGTTACATTTTTAAGAAAGTTTTTCCGAGTAAATTTTCACAAGAAAATTTTCCTACATGTTTTTGATTGCACATATAAGAACTTTTACCCTCAAGACTCACCAACAACAAGTTTTGAAATAAATATGAAAACTTTTATAAAAAAAAAATGAAAACTTACCATATATATTGAATACATTTATTTTTATATTTAAAATTTAAATTTAACATGTCTTAATATGAAAACTCATTTTTTCAAAGGAAAATTCTATTTGTTCACCATAATAGATGGAAAATATATGAGTTTTAATACGAAAAATTGACAATCGTGAGAAAATGTTCTACAAGAATATTTTGGCTATCAAACAAAAAAAAATGTCATTTTCTCACAGAGTTTACCGTTTTCCTTAAAACATTTTTCTTTTCCATCCAATCAAATAGGGCCTAAGAGCTATTTGTGAGGTTTTGGATGCTATTGTGGTATTATAAACTGGTTTTTTTCGGTTCACTTGATTCAGCCCAATAAAATAACCAAATCTTACATCTGATTGGTTTTCAGTGAGCAAAATCTAAATTGGTAGATAAAACTTTACATTGACCAGTAATTTACCCATTTTTACATTCAAGAATAAGGATAAATAGTCAGAATAATCCCAAACTTTTTACTTTTCTCAAAATAATCTCCAACTTTGAATTTTCTTAGAATAATCCAAAACATTGAGATTTGTTTTCAATTTACTCATTTTTTTAACAAAGTTTGGTGTTTTGTGATAATTTTTTTTGGTAATTTAAGAGATGTTGTTAAGATTTGTAATTCTCCTTTAAAATGACTTAACAAAATCTCTTAAGATTCTCAAAAAGTAATTGCCACATAAACACTAAACTCTCTTAAAATATGAGTTGGGATAAAATTGAAACAAATCTCAAAGTTTGGAATTATTATGAGAAAATTCAAAGTTGGGGATTATATTGAGGAAAAGTAAAAAGTTTGGGATTATTCTGACTATTTAATCATAAAATGACGAAATTTGATTTTGTTGCTAAAAAGTTTATGTGAAATCTCTGATTCCAATAAATTTGTGTTAGGAGTTAATTACGAGATTAGTGGGTTAATCACGACACGTGTTGTGGATTAGGACTCGAATCAGTGAAAAAGGAAAATCACTAGATAAATGTTATTTTTTATTGGTGAATGCCTAGTGTATGTATTATATGGTATTTCTTGGCGATGTCGGAGTTCGTTGAGGTGTATCTTCAATTTGTTATAATCGGGGTTGCAAATGTGTGTCTGAAGGGCACGAGTGAAAATAAATAATTAGTTGCTCGAAAACTCGTAAATCAATTGTTAAGTATCATGTGAGGATTTTGGCTCGATTTGTTTGCAAGTCGGGATTGGTGGTAGTGTAAAATGAGAACGAAGTTGGTGCAAGGCTTTGCCTCGAGTTTCTTGTCGATTGTCGTAGTCGAGGTTAAGATTGTGTCTCAATTGGTGTGAGTTTGGTTAAGTATGGCAAGATAATTGGCCCATAAAAGTTTAGTATGTCGTAGAAAAAATTAAGATTTTTGGGGTTTTGGTATGATCAAAACCAGTGTTATAGACGTTTTATGGAGTTGGATTATTTTGTCGAGAGTTAGGTTCAATTTGTTGAAAAACGTGATCCAAAACGAGCATTGGAAGTCAAAACGAGTCAAAAAAAGAATTTTGAGAATTAATAAATAAAAAGAAATTAAATTAGTGATAAGTAGCTGAAAGTTTGTATATAAGAAAAAAAATTCATCAAAACATTTCAATTCAATAGAACGGAATGTTGAAAAGAAAACTTTTGGTTTCTTAACCCTTTTCGCTCTTTCTCTCGTTCGCGGATCTTCCTACAACTATTTTTCATCCAATTTCTCTTTACAAAACAGTAGAGTGTCGTGAGACAATCACTTTAAGCTAAGTTTGTGCCGTGAAAATGAGAGATTCGATAAGAAATTTGGTAAATTCTCAATGCCTGGCATTACCCTAAATTCAATTTGAATTCTTGTGTCTTTTGGATTTCTTTTGCACGTTGTTGATGGAAATTGGTAGATTTTATTGTGAATTAGTGTATTACATTGAATAACGCTAATTTGGGATAAATTCCACCGACGTAGGTTACGATTTTTATGAGTTGAATTGATGCAACTTAGTTGATAACTATTTTGAAGACATTTTTGTTGTTGAAATCGATTTAAACTGTGATTCTAGATGAATTAATTATTAGTTTTGATCAAATTTGACTATATGGGCTATAAAAATATTTTTAATTTGGTGTCGAGTGGTTTCATGTTGTTTACTGTCGAGATTTGAGGATTTAATTGTGAAAATATTGATTTGGAGAAGTTTGTTAGTTCAAAATTTATAAAGTTTGCCCTATCAACGGACCATATTGGAAAATTCATAACTTCTCATTTTTTTATTCGATTTGAGTGTTCTTGGAGTTTATTAAAAGTACAAAATGAGTACTACAGGTTCATTTTTGGTGATTATGAAAAATATCGAGGTTTTCAAGGTTAAAAAGTTATCCCAATTTAGCTAGTTGAAACTATTGTTAATAATTGTTTTTGGAAACGCTTTTTAAGCGTACTTTGGTCACAGTTTTCGTAGGGTTTCATGATTTGATTTCATTTGACTCTTGACCCTTATTATAATTAGATATGTAGGGAAGCTATTGGAGCTATTTTCAAGGTGACCCCAAAAATTAAGCTCAAAATTGGTTGGTTGTAATTATACCTTATAGTGACCTTTACCATTGAATGTTTGATCTTTGAACCTGCATTTATAATTTAGTCCGCATTATATTCGCACTCTTGATTGGTCATGCATTCATGTTATATGGATAAAGTTGTCCCTGCTTCGGTCGATAAGTTGAACGAAATCCACTCCAGACTAGACGTATCTGTAGGTGTCTAAGGCGGGTAATGTCGATTCCAAGTAGCATGCATTGGACTTTTATTTCTATTTTAGGTTCATATGCCAACCTAATTGTGAACCTTGAATAGAAATAAAATGGTTTCACGTTGTTATATATTTGTTGATCTCGTTGGAAATGCAGTTACATGTTGCCATGTATGAAACTAACATTTGTAGAAGTACAAGTCAAATGTAAGAATTTACTTGCCAAACATCTTCGAGTTATTTTTGATGATATCGGATTTACGGTGCAAAAATACGAGAAAACAAACGTAGAAATCTATTGGTGATTTTCTTTGACTCATTTTTCTGATCGTATATTTTTTTTGTTAAATATTGTGTTTTGGGAATCTCGGGTTGAGAGTAGGTCATGGTTGGGTTATGAAACTATTATGAAGACCCTTTTGAGATAGGTTTAGAGAATTTTGAGATGATTTATGGTTAACATTGATGTAAATATGGATTTGTGGAGTTGATATGGTTGTAAATGGGTTCTAAGGTTGAAACTTGTGCTTAATGCGAATTTGATGTTTTAATTCACTTTGATAGCATATTGTGAACTGTTGTGGAGATTGAGTCCTTCTAGGCATTTTCCCACTATTGTTTATCATGTTTTTCGTACCGATGGTCCATTTTTAGGGGAGACTCTACCAAACTTTTTATAAAATATAGAAATCTTAATAGAATGATTTCCTCAATTACTTCATATTTGGAGATTAAAATCTTGAATATGACTTGAGGATAGTCATGTATCTCGAGCATTTTAAGAAATTGAGATTGTTAATGGAGCTATGTTGGTGACTAAGGCAATTAGGTAATGTTAGGGACTTAAGGAAATAGGTCTTGACAGAGTTGGTATCAAGCTATGGTTCAGCTCAATAAAGGAAACTCAAGAAATAATATTGAAGTTGAGTTGATTGGAAAGTTGGGTTAAGGCTTTAGGGTTAACATAGGTTTTTTTTCGACGAAAGGGTAACATAGGTTAGAATAACATAAGGATGATTTTTAAGGATTGCTATAATTAAGCAACAAGATTTCGTTATTGAGGTTGCAGTTAGTTGGGAAGTGACTGTGAGTTGGGAATAATTTGTTATCGTATTATATTTGATACTTACTATTGTATTATCGCTAGATTTGTGAAAGTAAGTTATTATCTTTATCTTGCCATACCAAACTCGTGAGATATAACGAGTGAGGCTAAGTATAGAGAGTTTAAGTGAGAATAGACTTCATATATGATTACTGAGCGTAATGGGAAACGAAATGAACTTTGAAAGTCTAGATTTATGAAAGATTATTGTAAAATAGTTTGATATTTAAGTAACTGATGAATTAAAATTAGTTTATAAAACCAATGAATAATTGGTTGAAATGAAATCTAAGGAATTTAGTGATGTAAGTACTGAACTTAGATTTCTTTGAAATTGAAGATATTGAGCTTGTCACGGCCCAAATCTCTAACCCTTGTTTTGATCCCTTAATCAGGATCACTGACCCTTGACATGGGACCCACACCGTGATGCGTACACCGACCGAGGCATGTGATCGAGGAATATTGTATTTTTGTATTGATGTATGCCTAGTGTTATGTAATTGTGTAGACTTAATAAGTCGGTTTGTGCAGTTGTAGGCGTCGAGACGAGAGCGGGGACGCGCTTCGAGTTACGTGCAAATCGTGGGACTGGGTAGCTAGACTTGTGGTAAGTCTATGGTATTTAATTCAATTGAATTCAATAATTTATTACATAGTCTATGGTATTTAATTCAATTGAATCAGATAAGAAGCCCTATAGTATTAACAAAAAATTGAGAAATATGGATATGCCTCGGGATACAAGCTAGCACACACTCCCATGTAGCTAGTGTCATACTTGTGTGTCAGTGAGCTGAAAATTAGTGGATGTAGGAGACTTTGTAGGCCATTTGATCAACCTTGAAAGGTGTGTGTGTGTGTGTAAGTGATTAATGAAAACATATAAATGCCAAAGTTAGTCGGTTTCTTCTCAATTGCATGTCTTGAGAGCAAAGAAAAATTCAAAGTTCTGGGGGGGTTTCATTTGCTAGAATTTAGAATCATTGAGAAGCTATTCATCATCAAGAAGGAGATCTAGTTGTCCACAACAAGCTACAATCCTAAGTAATACTTCAACAAAATGCAATCAAATCGATGGGTTTTTAGCTATGGATTCATAGGGGTTTTATATGAGATCAGTTCCAAAGTGTTCTAATGATGTTTTTGATGCATTTCTAAGCTTTGATTTCAATCCTTAAGATGTATTTTTGAAATCTCAACTTTTGCTCAAAAAATGGGGTTGTGTTCATGATTATGAAATTTCGATTTTTGGGCTTGAAAACATGTTTATATGTGAAATCTAGTTTCATTTTTGAAGTCCCCACTTAAAAACACTGGAGTCAATGCCAACCACACAAAAAAATCAGTTTTTGTTTGATTGAAACAATTATGTGTTCATCTTGTTCTTTCTCTAAAATCTGAAAATGCATGCATGAATCGCTTTGTTTTGATGTTTTGATAAATCATATGGAGTGTCTGGTATTTGTTTTTGCTGGAGGAGGTTGTTCTAGACCTTAGTGAAGGGGAACAAGGTCCAGGGGGTGATGGAGAAGTGATTCCCAAGAAAATCGATTGTAGATTTTTTGAGTTTCTGCACTCAGTGCGCTGGGCATTCTGAATAGCCATTTTCTTGCAAGTTTCCCCATTTTCCTGCAACACCTAACACTACTCTAAACCTTCACCAACCGAGCTTAATACACATTAATCAATGCTTAAACACTCCAGGAGCCTAGTTGATTGTTTTGGGAGTCCGTGTGTGCGTGTCGAAGTGTCGGGAGGCCGCATTAGCTAGGGAAATTGCTTGCATTGTGAGTATACCCGATGAAGATTTACTTTACATTTTAGTTCCATTAATGTTTGTTGTTTTTAACAATTTATTAGACTATCTAGCCTTTGTACTCTAATATCATGTGCCTTGCTATGTATTGCTCATTGTTTGAGTTTCGCCTACATGATATCTATTTCTCTTGAATTAACTTCGTTGACTCTACTCTATCACTATGTTATTCTTGGCTATTTTTTAATGACTTGAATTGTATACAAATAGCATGCTATTAGAGTAGGAGTAATAGCGAACACATTGATGGACTTTGTACTCGTTTTGCTTAGGCTTTTAGTTGTCCCTATGCCTTGATATAAATCCATACTTGAGTCATTCTTGAATACATAAAGTAGTTTTAGCATCTAGGTCCCATACTCGATCGAGGTGTGCGCAACTCACGGGGTTAGAGTCCCTGAGGTGGTCTACACACTGGGGTTAGAGTCCCTATTGACACTTGGGTTAGAGGCCCTCGTGCTATATGACTATTGAGTTGGTGTGATGCGATTCACTACCGATTAGACCTATATCACCACTATTTAGCCCAGTGTCAGTATCACTTGTTTAACTTTGGTATTTACTCGCATATGGTTTACTTTCAGCCTGTGTTATTTTATATGCTTTTAAATACCATTATGAATATTTGGAAATGTGAATTAAACTTGTCATTGGGGATTATTGTTATGTTCTTGTACTCATCATCCTTTTTATGATGGTGGGTGCAGAGGCATCGACCGATAGGTCGGGCAAGGAGAAAATCGACGATTATCTCTGATCTAGCTGCGCGACACTGTTATCGACTCTATAGGTTTTTTGATGTTTTGTTGTATTAGCCTTATTATGTCTTTTGATACACTTTGGGCTGTATATTGGGTTGAGGGTTAGTTCCCCGAGCTGACTTAGACTGTCACATTGTTTACTATATTTGAGGTTTATATGCATGTGATATCTTTTCCTGATTTTTCACATTTAGGGTTATTTTAATTAGCTTTCGCATATATTATTAAATCGCTTCTGCATAACTATTAAGACTTTCACTAAATAACTAAATTAATAAAAAAATTTAATTAACATTAAATTTCATAAATTGGTAGAACTAGTGTATTACTTATCCTGAACACGAGTAACGAGGCGTATAGGTTGTAAAGGTTGACTAATACGTAGTTAAGTCCCGTGTGGATAGGATTAGGGCTTAATTATAGGATTAGGCTGGGCGGTGCCCTAGATTAGGAGAGGGCCGTCACAGAGTTATTGCAATATAGAGAAAAATGTCTGATCGACTTTAAGTCAAAGTCCCAAACGCTTGAGAATCATTGAAAAACGGGAAATAGATTGAGACGTTATGAGAATTATGAGATGTGTTATATCTTAGGCAGTAGAACATGGTTAGTACAGGTTACACTAGTAATGTGAGAGACCTATTCTATGAAGTAGTTGTTTAATTCACAACCAAATAAAGAGTTTTCTGTTAAATAGTCTCAGCGAGAGTAAAAAGGAGACAAATTTTCAAAAACTGAAATTGTTTAAATAAAACTACATCTTGACTAGAAAATCATAATGAGATTGTGATCGGATCAGTTAAGTGAACTAAGTCTATTTCTATGAAAATACAAAATTTTATAGCAAAGCCTTGTCTCCTTTTCAAAGTAAAACATGTTGAAAAATAATAATAGAACAAAAGTTGAAAACGATCAAATAACTTCAGAAAATAAGAATTGAGTATATTGATTGTTTCTTACTTAAATTGCTGGTTATAAGCGAAGTTGAGTATAATGATTCTATAGTCTAAAGAAAAGGAATGACAGAAATCAATGACGATAATTAAGTTAGAAGTGATTTTTGTTGACAAAGTGTCAGGCGTTATTAAGATACAAAAATCAACAAAATTTCTAACTTATAAATGAAAGGCGCGTGATAGGATTAATGTGTTAGGAAGTTAAGATATTGGTGAAATGATATGATAATAGATGTAACAACGCAATTATTAATTGCCATTATTTATGACGTCATTACAAACGTGGATGACTGCTCGGACGCTTATGGACCCCGCAGCTAGGTCGGAGCACTCTCGGATTAGGTATACAGTCAGTTTTATGTGCTTTTTGCTGTGTTTTGCGATGTATTTGTTCAAATTAGTTATTTGCATCGCAATATGTGTGTTTATATTTATTATTGCTGAGGTAGATAGTTTGATCGGTATTCGCCTTGGGTAACGTGTAGATGTGGGTACCGGGGAGGCGAATGATTAGTACACTAGGCTGGGGTTCATATTCACACAATAAATGATAAAGTGCATTAAATAATTAATATAAAATGTCATATAAACGTTAAGGATTCGAGTGTACGCGTTTGGTACGCGAAACAGTTCGGGATCGGGTGTCGGAACACTCGAGGATTGGCTTAATTGTTGTGAGAAGGAGAATGTTTGAGAGCAAGTCTCCATGTAAGTCACCTTTGGAAGACTAGTTGACCCCACAAGAGGCATTGGATTAAGCCCTAGGATGGCCACACCCCATAAGATGATATTTTTGTATAAATATCTTAAAACACTCATCCTCTCCACCTTTCCTCTCTCATGCTCTTCATTTGGATGAAAATAAGGAGGTGTGGCTAGGGTTTTGTGAGTTTTGGAGCTCACTTAAAGTGCTAGATCAAGTGAAAATCGAATATAAAAGTTAGATCCGAACTCTCCTCCCCATTCTTTATCAATTGGACGTATTTTCTCGGGTTTTGACTAGGGTTTCGGAGTCGTGAATTGAGCACACCGATTTGTAGGGTGTTGCTATGGTTCAAAGTGTTGATTTGGAAGCAACTATGATGGTTTTGGAGTTGTTTTTGTTGTTGCATTGGATTTCAAATGGATTTAGGGTTTTGACCAAGAAAACTCGGGGTTTTCATTTTGGACGTGTTTTGTCAAGGGGTTTTGGTTATTTATGGTTGGTTGAACATTTGGTGAGTGTTTGGGACGAGCACGGACCGCGGTGACGAGCCAAGGTGGTCCAAGAACCCCAAGAGGTGTCTCTGGTTTAGACGCCACTAGGGGCACCATGGTGGGTTGAAGCCCGTAGTGTCACCCGCGGCGTCCAGATCAGAGGCCCCCTCCACCACACACTTTATATCGCGTTGTGGGGGTGGAAGCGTGATGACGTGAGTCATGGAGCCAGGATCAGGGCTCACTTTCCTAGGCACTGTGAGCATTTATTCACGGCGGCACCACTTATGGCGTCCAAAACAGTGAGAGAAAAATAAAATTTTAAATTAATTTGGCCTATTGGAGGTTTACCTAGGGGTTCATATAACCTATAAGAAAGGTTTAATGGGTATTTTTGACGATGATTTGGGATAGAATAAGGATTTTCGACGTTTGAGGGATTGATTAGGTTTATCAAAAATCAAGTTTTAGGTTGATTTAACGGATAGTTGATACGTGGTTGGTGACGTGTATTGGCATTGGCGTTGGCGTTAGTGAGCTAGTGGAGTGCGGTTTGAGATGTGTAGTATCCCAACTGAAATTCACTTTGAGTATTTATTGTTTGAGTATTTGAATTCATGTCCTATTGTTTATTTAAACTCATTTCCAATGTTTATTTACGGTCGGTTGAGTTTTCTCTCGCCGAGTTTATTCTATTGCGTTGGAATTGTGGTACACTAGGCCATAACATGTGTTTTAGGGGTATGTCGGTGGATTGTCGACCCAATTGTTGATTTTTCCTATACACATGTCGGTGCGCCGTGGTCTACGCCAGCTACCGAACAGACTCAATGATTTCAGTCAGTTCGAGTTTACTCACTGGCGATGCCTGGGTGATAGTTCGAAGTATGGTGCTAGTCTGACCTAGATCGTGCACGCACTTTGATTCACTGCTATTAGATATACATGTGAGGGTCCTTCCCAGTTGCCTGATTCTTTTCTTCCACATGTTTATTTAATAGTATTTTGATTCCAACATTTATTTATTTATATTATTTATTCGGTGAAGTTTCTTGGATTACTCACTCTGGACTCGTCATTTGTTTTGTTGTGATGACTGAGTGTAGACCCCAGTACGAGCAAAGGGAAGGCAAGCTAGAGAACTTCCTGTGATTTACTGCATACTCCCTACTCGTACGTTTGTTTACTTTTATTGTTTTATGTTGGGTTTTGGGACATGAGCGATACTTGGACATATATATGACCTGTTGAGGTCCATTTTGATGTTTTGATGGAACATGACTGATATATGTATATGTTGATGTAATTGATTGGGATTTCCACAGTAGGAAAAATGCTCTTCTATTTGATTTACTTATTTAAGTCTTCCACTGAATATTTTAAGGTTTTAACAGATGAAAAGGAGTCCTTAAGCTAACTTGCAATGTAAAATTGAACAATGATATAAGAGTTAGTGAAAATTTAGGTTGACAGATGTTCACGGTGCGCGTGGGACTCAGCTAGGCCGATTTTAGGTAGGGTTGTGGGCCTGTGATGCACGACATAGCGGTCTCGGATTTTGGGGCCGCTACAATAGATGTGATTAGCTTTTAAAGAAAATACAAGTAAATGTGTTATAAAATTTCAAGAACCCAATATCTACTTCTAACCATATTGAAAGGTTAAGCGATTAAAGGTAAAAATAAATTGATGAATGGTAAGATACTTAGTTATCTTACATAGTCACTTAAAAGTAAAGAAATACTTTTTAAGAAAAAAGAAAGTCGAGAAAGCTGTGACTAATGGGAATAACTTAAGGCAATAACAAATAGTGAGACTGTTTGAGTTATAAAAAAATTTCTTTGCTTTGAATAAAGATTAGCTAGGGAAGAGTTCAATTTATCGAAAAATTAGAAAAGGCGTATCTTCTTTAGCTAGATATTCGAAAAAAGAAGAAATATCGCCTTTGTAAATATAGACAAATAGGTTGTAAGTGGTCCAAATGTTGAGCAAACCCTTGCTTAGTATGTAAAGGGACCAAAAGTGAGATAATTGTGAGAATAGCTAGGATTGAAAAAATGGCATTGAATAAACACTATATGTAACAACCCAAAATCTAATTGATCGTTATTTGACACGTGGTTGCAGATGTGGGTTCCAGACAGGATGTGCGTGGACCCCAGAGTTAGGTCAGAGCACGCCATTATAGGTGCACAATCCATTTTTGTATGTTGTTTGTTGTATTTGCGATGTAATTGTTTAAAATTAGATTATTAGCATCGCAATGTTGTGTATTATGTTGTATATGCCGAGCGAGGTAGTGTGATGGTAATTCACCTCGGGTAGTGTGTAGACGTTGGAACCAGGGAGGCGAATGGTTAGTACACTAGGCCGATGGTTAATATACACACAATAAACAAAAATATACATTAAATAATTAATATAATATACTGTATATACGTGAGTGACACGAGTATACGCATTGGACAGTCGAGACGGTTTGGGACCAGGTGTTGGAACACTCGAAGATTGAATAGGTTGTTGAGAGAAGGATGTGTGTAAGAGAACAAGTTTTCATTTAAGTCACACGTACAAGTCACACAAAGTGGACCATTTGACTTCATCTCAACCATCAAAATGGGTCTAGGGATTGGGTGGTCACACTTGATGAAGTTTTAAGTATAAATATCTTCTTTCTTCAACAACTACCACCTTTTCTCTCTCTTGCCTTGTACAAATCCTAAAATTTGGAGAAGTTGTGAGGGTTTCTGAGATTGTGAAGATTATTTGGAGGTGTTGGAGCAAGGGTATATCGATAATCTTCGATCCCTATCTCTTTCTCTATGAATCAGATCTATTTTCTCGAGTTTTTAACGAGGTTTCCGAGGTGTGAGTTGAGCACACCAGCTAGGGTGGTGTTGCTATGATGTTAATTGTTAACTTTGAGCAACTAAGGGTTGTGTTTGTGATGTTGTTTGAGGTGTTGCTATGGGTTTTCTATGGATTTTTTTATTTTGTTGAGAAAACTTGGGGTTTATGTCTCCGACGATTTGTGTCAAGGGGTTTTGTTAGATTAAGGTATTTTGGACGTTTTGTGAGCGGTTTGGACAAGCGCAGACCACAGTAATGAGTTGAGGGGGTCTGAGAACTCCAAGAACTTGTTCTGGCTCGGACGTTGCCAGTCGTGCCGTGGCCATTTGGAGGCCATGGTGCCACCTGCAGCGTCCAAACTAGAGGTGTGCTTTATATGCACCGTAGGTGGTGTGTCTGTGACGGCGTCTGTCACGGCGGCGCCTCTGGCGACGTCTAGAACAGTGACAAACCATAAATTTTAAATAAAATTGAGAAAATTTGTGGGTATATCTAGGGGTTTATATAACCCATTTAAATGATTAAATGAATGCTTTTATTGAGGATTTGACGTTGGTTAATGATTTTCGTGGTTTAGGGAATTGATTGGAATTTTCAGGAATTTAGGTTTTAGTCTGAATTGATAGGTAACTGACACGTGGATAGGGCATGCATTGGTGTGGCGTTAGTGGAGTGCGAATTGAGATGTGTAGTATCTAAATTGAATTTCAATTTGAGTATTTACTGCTTAGCTATTTGAATTTTGTCCTTTTATTCAGTAATCCTACTTTCTGGGTTTATTTACTGTTGGTTGAGTTTACTCCCGTTAGGTTTATTCTATTGCGGGGTCATGGGGTCCACTAGGCCATAACATGTGTTCTAGTGACATTTCGATGGATAGTCGACCCGAATGTTGATTTTTACTAGACATATGTGGGTGCGTCGTGGTCTACGCTGGCCATCTAGCGGGTTCAGGGATTTCAGTCAGTTTGAGGTATGCTCATTGGCGGTACCTGGGTGATAGCCCGAATTATGGTGATAGTTTGACCTAGATCGTGCACGCACTTTGTTGTTCTATGCTGTTGATATTCATGCGATGATCTTCCACAGTTGCCTGTATTCTTTTCTTCCGCATGGTTATTTAATAGTATTTTGACTCCAACATTTATTTATTGTATTTACTCTTTAAATTTCCTTAGGATTACTCACTCTGGACTCGTCACTCTAGAATTCCCTAGTATGAGTAGAGGGAAGGGCAAGCTTGAGGATTTCTTTTGACTGATCAGCTATTCCCTACTCGTATGTGTGTTTATTTTATTTGTTTTATGCTTGGGACTTGAGTGATTATGGGACATGTATATTGACCTATTGAGGTCCTTTTGATGTTTTGACTAGACATGGTTGTTATATATATTATGATGGGTTTTCCACATTAGGAATGATGCTCTCACACAAATTTTAGTTCTTTGATATAACGATTTATTTATTAAAGTCTTTCATTGAATCATTTAAGGTTTAACAGATGATTTGTAGTCTATAAGCTAACTCTTTATATTAATTTGAGGAAAGTTAGCAACAATGAAGTTTGACAGATGATTCGGAATACGTGGAACACAACTAGGCCAGTATAGGTAGGGTTGTGGACCAGGGTGTATGATGTGGTAGGTCTCGAATTTTGGGGCCACTACACTATATATAGAAATGAGACTTAAAGATGACTTGTAACTGCTGGAAATGGCACGAACGAACTCCTTTAGTCAAGGTAAGGCACTGGAGTAGTTGTGCATGACCAACAGTCAAAGTAACTCTGTATCATAATCACCATTCATTCACAGCGTAGAAGAGTGGTGTAACGCGTGCACCAGTCTTTGAATAATTGAATGAATTGGTGATGTTCAGTATAATAGAGTTTGCAATGTTTCATTGAAGTCAATCAGAAAGTGAAGTATTGACCAATTAAAATTGAGGAAAATTTGAGAGTTATGTTGGTAGCTAAAGAAAGAAATGAGTTCTCTGCGAACTTATAAGTGGATATGATTTGACAATTGTTAGAGAAGTTGTCTCTCTCTAACTAGTCAAATACATAATATTTTTCATTTGGTTCTGACTTTTCTTCTGTGAAATTTGAAAAATGAGTTATATTATTCAAAAGTTGAAAGCATTAAGTGAAGATCATTGTAAACATATTCTTATAGGAAGAAAGATAAATTGTCCAACACACTGTGAAAATAATTGAATTGGTTGACGAGTCAAAGATTATAATTTCTTTCTAATCCATAAACCTAAATGATATTGTGAGTAGACATTTAGAGAAGCAGTGAGAGTTGCATGATGTGTTGTCAGGTTTCATTGAATAATCGAATTAAAATTTAAGATTTCTTGCAATAGGACGACAGATGAGATTCGATATCTCTGGCCATGGGATGGCCGATATAATTCTAGGTTTTTGTCGAGAAACAATGGAATGGTGATGGATCAGATAGCTACGCGACTATACTCCACTATCGAATGTTGTGTTCAAATATTTTTTACATCACTCTATTTCTTTAGACTAATGACAGTCTAAGAATTGATCGGTTAGTAGTTCCAACGAAAAGATAATTGGCGATGGAGAAACAAACTTGAATATGTGTATCATAGTTTGATGGATAAGGAAAAAATTATTAACTGGCTGTGGAACAAATGTTCAGTTAAGGATGAGTATTGCTTCATGAAAGGAAAAATAGGATAGATCATTCAATTAAACGAAAATGAAGTAAACTTTGATGGATGTTCCACAAGTTGAATACACGATTCATTATAAAGTTAAAACTGTCAGAAATGGTAGAGAGATTATTATATTTTTTCACCGAATAAAAAAATAATAATAACATATCAAGAATTGAAGTTCTCAGGATCTGTACTCGTATGGACAAAAATAGGTTTATATGAAAAAGAAGAGTTTTCTTAAAGGTGAAATCACTTTCTTATTAGTTTTGAATCAATAAATCTTTTCTTTATTTAAATCTCGAGGAAAAAATTTAAATTAGTAAGGAAAATTGTGAAATCCCTAATTTCAATAAATCTGTGTTATGAGTTAATTACGAGATTAATGGTCTTAATCATGACACGTGTTGTGGATTAGGACTTAAATCGGTGAAAAAGGGGAATCACTAGGTAAATGTTATTTTTTGTTGGTGAATGCTTAGAGTATGTATTATATGGTATTTCTTCACGACGTCGAAGTGTGTTGAGGTGTATCCTCAATTTTTTTTATAATCTGGTTACAAGTGTGTCTGAAGGGCACGAGTGAAAAGAAATAATCAGTTGCTCGAAAACTTGTAAGTTAATTGTTAAGTATCATGTGAGGATTTTGCCTCTGTTAGCGTCCAAGTTGGGATTGAAGGTAATGTAAAATAAGAACGAAGTTGGTGCAAGACCTTGCCACGAGTTTTGTATCAATTGGTAGTAGTCGAGGTCGAGATTGAGTCTCAGTTGATGCAAGTTTGATTAATTATGACAATAGAATTGATCCATAAAAGTTTGGTATGTCGTTGACAAAGTTAACGTTTTTGGGGTTTTGGCGTAATCAAAACTAGTGTTATTGACGTTTAATTGAGTTGGACTATTTTGTTGAGAGTAAGGCTCAATTTAGTGAAAAAGGGATCCAAAACAGAGCATCAGAGTCAAAACACGACAAAACAGGAATTTTGATAATTAATAAAAAATAAATAAAATTATGCAGCAGATAAACAACTAAAGTTTTATATATAAAAAAATATTATCAAAACCATTCGATTTAACAGAACAACATGTTGAAAAGAAAACTTTTAGTTTCCTTTACCATCTTCGCTCTTTCTCTCGCTTGCGAATTTTTCTGTCTGATTTTCCTCTAGTTTGTCTTTGCAAAATAGTAGAGCGTCGCGAGACGATCACTTTGAGCCAAGTTTCCAAGGTGAAAATGAGGGATTCGGCCAGAAATCTGTTAAATTCTTAATGTTTGGCATGTCCCTTAATTCAATCTAAATTCTTGCGTCTTTTGGATTTCTCTTGTGTGATGTTGATGAAAATTGGTAGAATTTATTGTGAATTGGTGTATTGTGTTGAAGTACACCAATTTTGGATAAACTCCACTAGTGTGGGTTAGGGTTTTGTGGATTGAATTGATGTAACTCATTTGATAACTATTTTAAAGGTGTTTTTGTTATTGAAATTGATTTAAATTGGGATTCTAGATTAATTGATTATTGGTTTTGATCTAATTTGACTCCACGAGATATGTAAATATTCTTAATTTGGTGTCGAGTGGATTCGTGGTGTTTGTTGTCGAGATTTCTAGATTTAATTTGGTGTCGAGTGGATTCGTGATCTAATTTGACTCCACGAGATATGTAAATATTGATTTGGAGAAGTTTTGTTAGTTCAGAATTTATAAAGTTTGCCCTATAAACATACCATATTAGAAAATTCATAACTTCTCCGTTTGTGATCCGATTTGAGTCTTCTTAAGTCTATGGAAAGTACAAAATGAGTACTACAAGTTCCTTTTTGGTGATCAAAATAAATATCAAGGTTTTCAAGGTTAAAAAGTTACCCCAAGTTAGCTGATTGAAAACTAGTTGAAACTATTATAAATTATTATTTTTAGAAACGTTTTTCAAGTGTAATTTGGTTGCAATTTTCGTGGGGTTTCATGATTTGGTTTCACTTGAAGTTTGACCATTATAATAATTGGATATGTAGGAAGGCTATTGGAGCTACTTTCAAGGTGACCCAACGCTCCGGGACCCCGAAAATTAAGCTCAAATTTGATTAGTTGTAAGAAAACCCTATATTGACCTTTACTATTAAATATTTTATCTTTGAACCTGCATTGTATTTCACCTTCTTGATTGGTCATGCATACTTGTCATACGGATAGAGTTGCCTCTGCTTCGATCAATGAGGTTGACGAAATCCACTCCAGACTAGGCGTATCTGTAGGCGTCGAAGGCGGGCAATGTCGATTTTGAGTAGCATGTATTGGACTTTTATTTCAGTTTCAGGTTCATATTTGAGCTGGCCAACCTGATTGTAAACCTTGAACAAAAATAGAAAGGTTTCACGTTGTTATACATTTGTTGGTCTCGTTGGAAATGCAGTTACATGTTGCCATGTATCAGACTAACATTTGCAGAAGTACATGTCAATGTAGGAATTTACTTTCTTGACATCCTTGAGTTGTTTATGATGATGTCAGGTTTACAGTGTAGAAAATTGGGAAAAACAAGCGTAGAAATCTGTTGGTAATTTTCATTGACTCCTTTTTTTATCGTATATTGTTTTTGTTAAATATTGTGTTTATGGATTCTCGGATTGATAGTAGGTTGTGGTTGGGTTATGAAACCATTATGAAGATCTCATGAGACAGGTTTAGAGAATTTAGAGACGGTTTATGGTTAACTTTGATGTAAATATGGGTTGTGGCATTGATATGGCTATAAATGAGTTCTATGGTTGAAACTTGTGGACTTAAAGCGAATTTGAGGATTTAATTCACTTTGATAGTTTGATCTTATATTGTGAGCTGTTGTGGAGATGTGAATCCTTTTAGGCATTTTTCATTTATGTTTATTAGGTTTCTCGTGCCGACAGTCTATTTTTAGGGAAGATTCTGCTGAAATTTTTATAAAATATGAAAATCTTAATAGAATGATTTCCTAAATTACTTCATATTTGGAGATTAAATTCTTGAATATTACTAAAAAATTGGCATGTATCTCGAGGATTTTAGGAAATTGATATTGTTAATGGATCTATGTTGGTGATTAAAATAATTAGGTAATGTTAGGGACTTCAGGAAAGAGTCCTAACATTTTATTTGTTGCAAAATTGAAAGAACAATTTAGATTAATTAGGCATTTCGACTTCCATTAAAGCAGATTTGAGTTTGAAAACTAGGGTTATCCTCACTTTTTATTTATTTATTTTTGTTAATCTAAAAAAAAGAAAGCCAACCATAGCTATTAGATGTGAGATTTGGGATTTCTATATGGTCGGATCAAGTGAATAAAAAAATGAGTTTACATTACCACATTAGTGCTAAAATTACAAAACCCTTTAAAGTTTATATTATTTCTAACAAAATTGAAAGTTGGTGTTATTTATGCAAAAATTATGAAAGTTTTTATATTTAGCCCCTTTTTTGGGTACAAGGATAATTATTTTCTTTGAAACCAAAAGAATATTGTTTAGAATATATTGTTTAGACTTGGGAATTGACAAAATGATATGGTCAAGGCCAACGTAAGGCACATCAAAACCACAAGAGCCATCCGTGTGTACCTTAGGATGCAAATAAATAAATATCGGTGCATAACAAGCGTGGTCGAGGGCCCAATGTGGTTATGATGTGAGTTTGCATTGTCATTCTAGCATTTATATACTAGAATAATATGGCCAAGGCAAACCATAACGCTTGTCAAACCACATGAGCAGTGTGTGAGTGCCTCGAGATGTTGGCATACATAAATCTTCGTGCATAACAAGGCGAGGGCCCAATGTGGGTTTGGTTTGCATTGTCATTATAGCATTTTTTCTTCAGACTTTTTAGCTTATTAGTTATGATTGTGCTACATAATTCATCTTTATTGAAAAGGAAAAATTAATAGAAACTTATGGATTCAATTTCAAATCAGAGCTTGCGACCATATACGTAGAAATAAATTAAAGGGAACTAATGTGTATTAAACTTTGCGTAAAGTTTCAAATCTATCTGAAACTTTGAGCAAAAGTTATAAATGTACCCCTGAACAATTTTTTTTTGTTAAAACATGTTTAAGGTATAAATACATTTGGTTTCATTTTTATTTCATAGAGAGTAAAGTAAAAAACCTTTAACAAAAAAAGAGGGTTAAAGTGCAAAGCATTGCTTGCATTACATAAATTAAATAATTGGTAAAGTTGTTTTGTAGCAAATAAAATTAGGCGTACGTTTGAGTCATTAAACGGAGATGAGATGATTTTTTATAAAATCAAACTCTAATTTTATTTTATTTTTTGAAGCCAAAAAAATAAAAATACATTGACCATTCTTAATCCAAGAGGGTAAGCTAACCTATTATAATATTTCAATGAGTGGAATAGAATAGATACCGCATTGTATGTTGAAGTTCAAAACTACCTCAATTAAAATAGGAACAACTACCCCACTATATGGATAGCTACCCTATTAACAGAAAAAAAAAACTACCTCAATTTAATGATACTGTCATGGCCTAAGTGTCTAACTCTTGCTTAAATTCCTTAATCAGGATCACCGACCCATGACATGGGACCTGTGTGAGATACGCACACCGACTGAGGCACGTGACCGAGGTATATTTTGTATTTGTTGTGATGTATGCCTAGTGTTATGTAATTGTGTAGACTAAATAAGTCGGTTTATGCAGTTATAGGCGTCAAGACGCCAGCTGGGATGCACCTCGAGTTGCGTGTGAGTCGAGGGACTGGGTAGCTAGTCTTGTGATAAGTCTAAATTTATTTAAATGTGCATTAAATGGCTTATTACATAGCTTAAGGTATGCATATTAGTTAAATCAAATTGAAATCCTATAGTTATAGCATAAAAGGACAACACATAGATGTGCCTCGGGATTTGTGCTAGCACACACTCCCACATAACTTGAGTAAAAAATTAGTGTCACTTGGATAGAAATTTGTGGAAGTTAGGAGTGTTAATGAGCCTTTAGATCTCGTGTGGATATGGAGATACAACTTGATGAAACCAACCATATATAAGCAACACTTAGAGTGTTCTCCCCCATTCATCTAAAAATAAAACGAATGAACAAAATATGAAAATATGTATGAGTCAGTCCTGAAAGTGAGAAAATCACAGGTAGTCACCAAGGATCCCCTTACCCATGCTCGTACTAGGATCTGCACTTAATCATCACAACAAAACAGATGATGAGTCCAGATGAGTAAATCCCAATGAACTTCACTGAGCAATTTACATAATAAAGTAAAGGAATCCAAAAATACTATTAAATAAACATGAAGAAAGTAAACAGACAACTATAAACTGGTCATCGCATGCATATGTAATAGTGAAGCTCAAATGTGTGTGCCGATCCTGGTCAGACTAGCACCATACTCCAGATTCACCCCCAGGTACCACCAGTGAGCACACTCAAACAGACACAATCCTTGATCCTCTCAGTAGTCGGCATAGTACCTTGGCGCACTGACATGTGTACAACTAAAGTAAGCTTAGGCCAACTATCCACCGAGGACTCTAAGTAGGCATGCTATGGTCTAGTGTGCTAGAAACACAACGAAATAAACTCGACGGGAGCAACCTCAACTAATTGTCTCAATAGTAACAACGAATATGGATAACTGAATAAAAGGAAATGAAAGGAATAAATGAAGTAGGTAAGTACTCATATGAATTTCAATTGAGTTTGCAACACACCTCTAATCATGCTCCGAAACTCATAAAATACCCCCAGTCCGACCTCACTAAGCTCTTGGCTATCATACTATTGCCCTGAGTCCCCTAAGGTCAGTTACCATGGTATTAGAGTGTATTCATGTCTTTTAATTAAACATTAAGCTTAATTACTAAAAACACCCATTTAAAATTCACCCATGCCCTGCACTTAACGCGTTAGAGGTTTGACCTAGCGCATTGGGTGTTTGTCAAGAACACCTGGCTAGCGCGCTGCTTGTGTCGAACCCAAGAATTTCAGACCAGAGAATTTTGGGTTTTTGACACCAGTGGCCTCCTCCAAACGCCGTCGACCCCATTCTCGACTCGTGGGAGACTCACAACACTTCCAAAAAGTCAGAGGCATCATACAATAACATATATATCAAATTAAAATTAAAAACACAACTTTCCCAAATCAAGAATTAGAAAACTTGATATAAAACTTGAAATAACAAAAACCCATAGCCAACATGACTACAAATCACCAAAATAACACTAAACATCAGTGAGCTCAATTCCCTAGCTTAATTTGTAGAGAATGGAGAAGGGAAAGTGATTCTCACCTTTATTCTCTTGATTTCTAGCTCAACACCATTCCAATCACCAAGCAAAATTCACTCAAAACCCTCTTAATATGCTCTCAATTTTTAGATTTGAGCATGAATAGTAAGAAAAGTTGGTATTTATCCTTGAAAGTCAAAACTTATCATCTTGATTCTAATCCTATGTGATGTACACATCCCTAGGACATCCTAAGGCCATGATTTGGGCCATTCCACTCAACTTTATGACTCCAATGACTGACACACATCCCTTTGTTCTTATCTTTAAATACTCAATTATTGGTTTGTTGGTGTTTTGATTCCCCGACACCTCACCGTGACTCGCACCATCACCTACTTTCTTCGATAATTTTGACTAGGCTATGGTTTCATATTTATTATTTGACACATTTTATTTGTTTATTTTGTGTGAAGCATACACCGACCTAGTGTATATGTATCTTACCCGCCCGGTACCTATGTCGACACACTTTTCAAGGCAAATACCCGTCACACTATCTCGCTCGGTTTACAACAATATAAATACACACATGCAATGTAAATTAACATAATTTAATATTCAACATTTCAAATAAGCAAACATCACATAAAATTCACTATTTACCTAGTCATGCGTTCCCCAACCTAGCTGCGGCGCCCACGCGAATCTGAGCTGGCGTACACGTCTGAAAATAAATAATAATAACGACATAATTAAAATTGGGTCGTTACAGTTATTCCCAACTAGGGGAGATTTCATCCCAAAATTTAAAATAAGCTGAAGGTCATACCGTGGAATAGTTGAGGGTATCGCTTTCGCATAGTAGACTTGAGCTGCCATGTGAGTCCCCTCGTTTCGTGATGCTGCCAACGAAACAATACCTTAGGGATCTCCTTGTTTTGTAGAGTCTGTATCCTGCGGTCTATGATCTCAACTGGCTGCTCTTTATAAGTAACGTTAGGCCAAACCTCTACATGTCTTACATCAACCATCGGTCTCGGTCCTGACCTGACCAACCTCAACATAGAGATATAAAATACCAAATGAACCCCAGTTAACTGTGGTGGTAACTCCAATATGTACGCCATACTGCCAACTCGTACCTCGATCCTGAACGGTCCAATGAATCTCGGTGCTAGTTTCCCCTTGATGCCAAACCTCTGATGACCTTTCGAAGGAGAAACCTTCAAATACACCAAGTCATCATTCTCGTAGCTCAAACCCTCGCAATACTTATCTACATACTTCTTTTCTCTATCCTGAGCAGGTTGAAGCCTTTGTCGAATCTGCCTAATTTTCTCAGTGTGATTAATAACTATCTCAGGCCCTATAATTTATGTATCCTCTGTTGTTGCCCAATACGCAGGAGACCTACAGGGCTACCATATAGTGCCTCAACCTCTGGCATCACGATACTCACCTGATAGCTGTTGTTATAAGCAAACTCATATAGGGGTATATAATCTTCTCACGATCCCCCAAACTGAAAAATACAAGCCCTGAGCATATTTTATAAGATTTTAATCAACCTCTTTGACTGACCGTCAGCCTGAGGATGGTATGCGGTACTAAACTGTAAACTGGTGCCAAACTGATCCTGCATGCTCTCCCAAAGCTTAGACATAAGTCTGGGATCCCTTTCCGGCACAATGGACATCGGTACACCATGAGCCTGATGATCTTTCCTTCTCTCACAGATAATGCTCAGTTGTGAAAAGAATATCTCATACAAATCATAATAAAATGCACTAATTTTGTCAACTTGTCGACCAATACCCAAACTGCATCGTGTCTCCTCGAAGTCTGCGGTAGGCTACTGACAAAATCCATAGTTATGTGCTCCCATTTCCACTGTGGAATGAGATGCAACTGTAGCAATCTGGCTGGTCTCTTGTGCTCAGCCTTCACCTGCTGGCATAGATGACAACTTCTGACGTAATCACCAATGTCAGCCTTCCTCCCTCACCACCAAAATAATCTACTCAAGTCATGATAAATCTTGGTGCGACTAGGATAAACAATATACCACAATCGGTGTGCGTCATCTAGAATGCTATCCCGGAGCTCTCGTACCGCAGATATCCAAAACCTACTCTTGCGCCTCAAACACTGATATGACGACTAAGACCAATCAGTATACTCCACATCTTGTGACAGCCTGCTTAACCGCTTAGAGAGCCTATCAATCCTCTGACACTTGACAACCCGCTCCAGAGACACAGTCGAAACTCTCATCTAACATCAAAGTTGTGGCTCAACTGTAGCAGCCTCTGACACGCACATCACCGACGCTGCCTCTAAAAGCCCGTGCTTATGTGTCATATGCCAAACAACTTTTTGGCTATCAATGTCACTCCGGTTCAATGCATCTAGTACAATATTCACCTTTCTCGGGTGGTACTCAATGGTTAAGTCGTAGTTTTTCAATAACTCAAGCCATCACCTTTGTCGCATGTTCAAATCCCTTTGAGTAAGCAAATACTTTAGAGTTTGATGATCAATGAAAAACACAAACTTCTCTCTAAAGAGATAATGCCTCCAGGCCTTTAGTGCGAACATGACTTCTGCAAGCTCCAAGTTGTGCACTAGATAATTACCCTCGTGTGGTCTCAACCGTCAAGATAAATACGCAACTAGGTGGTCCTCCTACATCAATACGCACCCTAACCCAGCACCCGAAACATCAGTGTAAACTAAAAAGCCCTTCCCTGATTCTAGCAAAGCTAACACCAGTGCAGAAGTCAGTTTCCTCATCAGTTCCCAAAAAGCTTTTTCACACTCCTCTGACCAATCAAACCTGACTTCTTTCTTGGTCAGCTCAGCCATCGGCACTGCAATGAAAGAAAAGTCCTACATAAATCGTCGATAATACCCTGCCAATCCCAAGAAACTCGTAATGTGAGAAAGAGACTCAGGTGTCCTCTAATCAATAATCGCCCGAATCTTGTCACCATCCACGAATACACCCTGATAATTGATGATGTTTCCGAGAAACTTCACCTCATTAAGCCAAAAGCCACACTAACTGAACTTGGCATACAACCTATGCTTTCTCAGTGTCCTCAAAACCTCCCTGAGATGCCTCTCGTACTCCACATGAGTCTTGCTGAAAATCAGAATGTCATCAATAAAAACAATTATATATTTGTCCAGGTATGGTTTTAAAACCTTGTACATGAAGTCCATGATGATCGCAGGGGTAGTAGTCAACCCGAATGGCATGACTGTGAACTCAAACAACTCGTATCTCGTATTGAATGCGGTATTCTCAATATCCCCTTCTTGAATCCTCAGTTGATGATACCCTTAGCGTAATTCAATCTTATATAAGAACTTGACTCCTGCCAATTAATCAAATAAGTCGTCGATCCTATGAAGTGGGTATCAATTTCTGATCGTCACCTGATTCAACTTCTCGTAGTTCATAATAAGTAGTTGATCCTATGAAGTGGGTATCGATTTTTGATCGTCACTTGATTCAACTTCTCGAACATACATCCTCATAACGTCATCCTTCTTCTTCTTCATAAAAAGAACTGAAGCTCCCCAAGGAGACATACTAGGGTGAATGAAACCCTTTTGCAACAACTCCTCCAACAACGACCTCAACTCCTCCTGTTATGATGCAAGACATCTGGTACGGTCGGTTGAATATTGGTTGTATCCTCGATAATAACTCAATGATGAACTCAACTGCTGAGGTGGTGGTAATACTAGCAAATCATTTAGAAATACATCAGGAAACTCGCTAACAACTGGGACATCCTCAACATTGATTACTGTCGTAGACTCTGGCTCAACATTTGCAGCAAACGCCTCCATCTCCTGAGTCGTTGCTAGTCTGCCTTTGGTGATTGGTAAAGCTATGACAACTCCGGTGAATGTAAACTCTAGAATCCCCAAAACATTGAAAGTGGTGCTCTTACTGAAACAATTTAACTTTGCATGATATGCCAACAACTAATCTATCCCAAGTAATGCAACAAAATCCAGGTACTCTAAATCTCGTAAGTCTGCCGGCAATAGATGTCCCTAAACCTCTACTACGCAATCTCAACATATCTGGTTAGGGTATATCTACTACGCAATGTCGTCATACCTGAGGACAAGATGTGTGTTTAAAGTCTGTGTCGATAACCTTAACTTGCCTACCAAGCATATGGAAATAAAAAACAATGTACTGTCGAATCAATCATAACATGCATGAGTTCACCACAAATAGATAACGTACCCTTGATAAGATGCCTAGTCGCCTTCCTATCTGCTGCGCGATAACAAATGCAACGGCGTGGGCCCTCTCTCGCCTGATTTGGTTGCAGTGGTGGCGATGGTCTTTAAAACTTTGCCTTCAAATGTCTAATATGTCCATATCGAAAACAAAGATGCTTGCCTTACCTTCTAGCCAACCTGCTATCATATCCATTACCCTGACCCTGGCCCCTGTCACAACCACCCTAATTTCAGTCTTGTCTATACTGTTATCTCGGCTGCTTTGCAGGTGTAGAATTGCATGCACCGCTTGACGATCCTCATATATAAGTTGATCATCTTGTCGATCCCTATTGCCTCGATGACCCTGATCCGACTGTTAATCATCTCTATGAGCTATCTACCCCTGTCCCTGTCTACCCTAATGGTGTCTCTGTCTTTTCAGCCTCTAATTTTGCTGAGAACTCTGCCCAGGCTGACCCTGATAGACCATCGACACCTGTCGTTTGGCTCTTTGTAAAAGATATATCTCGTGGGAAAAGGGCTCTATCATAAATCTCCTGTAGATTGCAGGCTCCGACGGACATAATGATGCTCGCAATCATCTCATCCAATCCCTGAACAAAATAGTAAATCTAGAGTCTCTTCGTCC
This sequence comes from Stephania japonica, assembly GCA_039657345.1. NCBI lineage: Eukaryota > Viridiplantae > Streptophyta > Magnoliopsida > Ranunculales > Menispermaceae > Stephania > Stephania japonica. Next base: position 35,651,844 of record CM077564.1, on the reverse strand, counting down.
CTGCCACATCCATGACATATTACACAAAGTACGGTACCTCTCTATGTACTGCTGAACTGACTGTTGCCCTGTCTTAGGTTCATAAACTCTTCCCTCAACCCTAGTTGTACCACGATCGACATGTACTCGTCATAAAATATCTGTTGAAACTCAGCCAAAGTGGTAGGGTCCAGATAAGTGTCCGTGTATGTGGTCCATCGGACCGTCACATATCTTCTAAAACAGAAGCTCGACAATCGTGCCTGGTCTTTCTTCTCAACCATCAGTAACTTATTTATTCGCTAGGGTGACAATAACTACTTCTCGACTGCCTCCGAGTCACTAACACCATAGAAATAACCACGCTGGAAATGAATGAAGTCCTTAACCCTCTTAGCCTCTGCAAACATAGTGCTGCTGGATGTGAATGCAAGTGTTGGATGCTCAGTCTTTGTCGGAGTAGGAACTGACATATCAGCAGGTACTACTACTAGCGCAATCCTCTCGACCATTATTTTCAAAACTGTTGCCCGAACCGGCGTATGAGGTGTAATCAGGGCTACAACTGCTTGTGTGGTAGGTGCAGCCAGAACGATCATAAAAGCTGGCATCGCAGCTGCTTGAGCTCTCAACATCTCCATGATCTCTACGAATTGGTCATCCATACTCTAAGCCAGTGAATGCAATGTTAGAGTATCCCTGGTTGGATCACTAGTATCCCCGACCTTAGGCTGAGTAGTAGGAAACTGTTCGCCCATCAGAATCTGCATCGAAAAACGTGTGCCGAATCAGCCACTATATATATACGTGTATCATATGTAGTATACAATTAAAACATAACACGTATATAACCCTAACACTACCCACCTCACCATCACTTCCCAACTAGAGTTCTAGGGAATGTACATTGAGTTTCCACATCTAAGGTTTGTTCATTAAGTTTTATGCTCTTTTATTAACTCCCAAGGTTCCTTGAACCTTGTGCTTTGATACCAACTGTGGCGGTCCCAAATCTCGAGGCCTGCCATGTGGTGTGCCGTAGGCCCCACAACCTTGCAATGTTACTGACCTATTGGATCCCACGCGCCACTAACGTACTTTATCCCGTCATATACCTTGTACTGCAGCTAACTTATTTCATTTCATCATAAAATCAAACTTTTTATTCATTTGGTTAGCCTTACACTCAATTAGTTTACTAAATTATCATTTCATATGTTTAACACATAATTATTAATCATTTCAGCGGAAGACTTATCAGACATGATTACCATGGTAATATATGTAAAGTTCATGTCATACTGAGCATTAAGCTAAGTGGAAAACCCAACATAATGTACAATGTATAACAGATAACACCATTTCTAATAATGGAGAATATACATGTACTAGTGTCTCACATATCATCGAATATCCCAAAATAAAAAAATATCAAAAACACGTACGTGTCAGTCTTGAAAGTAGGCAAATCACAAGTAGTCACCAAGGATTACCTTGCTCCTGTTCATACTGGGATCTGCACTCAATCATCATAACAAAGCAGATGATGAGTCCAGGTGTAAATCCTAAGGAACTTTACAGAGCAATTTACATAATAAAATAAAAGGAATCCATAAATACTATTAAATAAACATGCGAAAAAGTAGACAGGTAACTGTAAATTGGTCATCGCATGCATATATAATAGTGAAGCTCAAATGCATGTGCTGATCCTGGTCAGACTAGCACCATACTTAGGATTCACACCAGGTACCACCAATGAACACACTTAAACTCGCACAATCCTTGATCCTCTCGATGGCCGACGTAGTACCTTGATGCACCAACATGTGTACGACTAAAGTAAGCTCGAGTCGGCTATCCACCGAGGACTCTAAGTACACATGCTATAGTCTAGTGTGCCACAAACATACAACGGAATAAACCCAGCTAGAGCAACCTCAACCAACCGTCCTAATAGTAACAACAAATATGAATATCTGAATAAAAAGAAATTAAAGCAATAAATGAAGTAGGGAAATACTCATATGAATGTCAATTGGGTTTACAACACACCTTAAATCGCGCTCCGAAACTTGTAAAGTACCTCGGTTTGACCTCGTTAGGCTCCTGGCTATCACACTATTTTCCTGAGTCCCTTTAGGCCAGTTACCATGGTATTAGAGTGTACCATGTTGTTTAATTATACATTAGGCTTAATTACCAAGAACAACCCCTTTAAATTCACCCCTGCCCTGCACTCAACACGCTGGGAATATGGCTTAGCACGTTAGGTGTTCGTCAAGAACACCTATCCTGCCCAGAACAAGTAGTGCGGTAGAGCCCCTGGCTAGCGCGCTGTTTGTGTCGAATCCATAAATTCCTTATACGAGAATTCTAGGTTTTCGACACCCGTGGCCTCCTCAAAACGCCATCGACCACATCCTCGACTCGTGGGGAACTCACAACACTTCCAAAAAGCCAGAGGCATCACACAACAACTTATATATCAAATTAAAATTCAATTAAAACCACAACTTTCCCAAATCAAAACATTGAAAACTTGATAAAAACATGAAATAACATCAACCCATAGCCAACTTGACTTCAAATCACTAAAAGAACACCAAACATCAGTGAGCTCAACTCTCTAGCTTAAATTTTCATTAAAACACCCAAAACCTAGCTTAATTTTTAGAGAATGGAGATGGAAAAATGATGCTCACTTTGATTCTCTTGATCTCTAGCTCAAGACCACTCCAATCACCAAGAAAAACTCACTCCCTCTCAATGTGCTCCCAATTTTTGGATTTGAGCATGAATGGTAAGAAAAGTTGGTATTTATCCTTGAAAGTCAAAGCTTATCATCTTGATTATAATCCTATTTGATGTATACATCTCTAGGACATTATAAGGCCATGATTTGGGCCATTAATTCCATTCAACTTTATGACTTCAATGATTGACACACATCCCTTTGTTCTTATCTTTAAATACTCAATTATTGGTTTCTCAGTGTTTCGATTCCCCGACACCGCACCGCGACTCGCGCTGTCGCCTACTTTCTCGATAATTTTCGGTTAGGCTATAGTTTCATATGTATTATTTGACACATATTATTTTTTTATTTTATGTGAAACATACCTCGACCTAGTGTATCCGTAATTTGTTTGCCCGGTACCCGCATCGACAGGCTTTTCGAGGCGATACCCCTTATACTATCTCGTTCGATTTACAACAATATAAATGCATACATGCAATGTAAATTAACATAATTGAACATTTAACATCGCAAATAGGCAAACATCACACATGATTCACTATTTACTTAGTTAGACGTGCCCCAACCTAGCTGCGCGTCCACGTTTGAAAATAAATAATTATAATGACATAATTAAAGATGAAGAAGGCACGGTTCACCCACTTTTTCATACACCAGATTCACAAGCCTATTCGTTAGCTAGCTTTCTTCACTTAATATGTATTGAAGACACACCTCCCAATTGTGCGTAATAAGTTCTCGTCAATCTTTGATCAAAGCACAAACATGCATCGGGACATTATGAGTACTTATTGAGCTCATCCTACCACACCTATGCAGGTCCGTGGATCTCTGCTTGCTACAACTGATATTGTTTCCAACTTAACTACCTTCTATACTAGGTGTGGGGTTTTACTTGAAATGGCCTCATGCTAGCTATTTGATGAAAGATCCCAACAATATCTACTTTGGATCAAAATCCATCCAAGATAGACACTTCGCATAATCTGTCGTCGCTACCATCTCGAGGAATAGAAACTCGAGGTACAAATGCGACCACTAACAGATATACTTTATCCCAGTAGAACCATCGGCTTTGGTACTCCTTGTTGGGCTTGCCTGCGCACACTTATGTGAGCCCGTGGATCTCTACTAGTAGTAATACTGTCCCCAACTTAACTACCTTTTACAATATGTGTGAGGTTTTACTCTAAAAGGTCTTGGTACTATTTGATGGGAGATCCATATTCTTATATATTTCTTCAAGAAACCATAATAACTAATGCGAGACTAAAATTTTCGATCCATACACATCTCAACATTACTCAATAACTACTTACAGTGGCCAAAAGTTAGCTATCCATAGTGAAATAAATGGTTTGAGTTTCATAATTTCTCAATAAATGTCATATTTTTTTCCTAAAAAAAATAAATGTTAGATTTTAAATTAGTTTATATTCGTCCAAATTGATTATTGATTTTCATAGACTAAAAGCATCTCCAATGGGACCATGGGTTGTGGTGATAATGGATCCACCTAGAATACAATCCACATTCAACCCAAAAAATGCTCTCCAATGGGACCATGGATTGCTAATGTCTAGCTGAGAATCTAAATAGAGGGTGTTTACCCCAATGTCTATTTTCAGGCATTGTGGTAGATATCCTCTCTACTTCCACATCATCACTTTTAGTTGGAGAAATAAATAAAAAGACATAATAGCCCTCAAAGAAAAAGGAAAAAAGACAAAATAAAGGGCATTATCCACATTTAGACAAAAGAAAAGTCACAATCAATGGTATAAGTCCACATTACCATTCGAGATCATTTTGAAATTTGAATGTCCATCTAGTGCCACATAGGATAAACATCCTCCTCATATCTATGATTTGGTGCCAGTCCATGCACCCACATTACCATTGGAGATACTATAATATTTCAAGCTTATATGGATATCTTGGGAATTAATTGGTTATCCACTATACCTAGTGCTATTTTTCTTTTAGAAATAATTTATCCATTTAATTATATATAATTGATGGTCTTAAATATTAAGTCCGGCTAAGTGCACCCCACTTTGTGTGGTACCCCAAATTCAAATTTCAATTTCTAAGTGCATCCCACATTTATACCAAAATGCCCTTTCATCCGAATCGAAGCACCCAACTCCAAAACCTTGGTCGAGACATTACTATTAGGTTTGACGACATGTAGCCGAGATTTATCCACTAGGCTCGATGTTGTCCAACTGAACCTCTTTGGTGAGATTTAGTTGACAACTGGCGACCTAAAGGTTCGGCGGGTTTCGACCGACTCTTCAATTAAAGGTTTGACAAGTTATGACCGACTCTCCAACTAAAGGTTCGGTGGGCTCCAACCGACTCCCCAACTAGATATTCGGACCTTCGAGAGCGAACCACTCGATTATGCCTACAAATCACAAAGAAGAGAGTGTGTGGGGTGCACCAAGAAATTGTAGTGGGGTGCACTAATCACAGTGAAGGGCGTCATTTTGTAGTAGGATTGACTTTTTTTTTTAACTTTTTCTGGATGCACTTAGTAATAGGTGGGGTGCACTTAGCCGGACTCTAAATATTTCACTACAACCACATCTCCTAAGATTCTTGTTACTTTAATTTCTCCCATCTTTATAATTTATTTGCAATCTAGTAGATCCTATATATACCCATTTGGTTCAAAAGTGAAACACATTTATTATATAGTTAAGCCCTATGTCGACTGTTATAATGATTTAATTCGACATTTGTTGGATGTCTCATCTCTTTTTACATCTTGCACCCACAATCATGTATCGCGCATCCCATGTGTACACAAAGTTTTGTTAAAAATCTAGCAAGAGAATTTTTCACCAAATCTTTGCATTGAAAACCTAAACTGAAATTTATTTCTTTACAACACATTGCATGAAACTTTAAACTAAAAGGCATGCACAACCCTCTATAAATAACATCCAATTTCCTCCACTCTTGTTCCATCACTACTCAAACATAGCATAGAGCTATTGACCCAACTAATTAATCCAACCATGATCTGCCCCATAAACCGAATACTTGTTGTAGCAATGTTCATGTTTACGCTAGCGCAACAGTGCTACCATCCAGTCTCGGCCATTAGGATTGCATTAGAATGGCCGGAAGACAAATTGTTAAGCAATAATTTCAAGCCAACAAGAATGTCAGTACCTAGCACTATCGCTAGTCATGGAGGAGTTTGGGGCTTCTCCTTGACAAGCAATATTTCGCCAACTGAAAGATCAGTACCTAGTCCTGGTGTTGGTCATGGAGGTGGGCCGGGGCCAGGTTCCTCCTCAACAAGCAATATTTTGCCTACTGAAAGATCAGTACCTAGTCCTGGTGTAGGTCATGGAGGTGGGCCAGGGCCAGGTTCCTCCTCAACAAGCAATATTTTGCCTACTGAAATATCAGTACCCTCCTCAACAAGCAATATTTTGCCTACTGAAAGATCAGTACCTAGTCCTGGTGTTGGTCATGGAGGTGGGCCGGGGCCAGGTTCCTCCTCAACAAACAATATTTCGCCTACTGAAAGATCAGTACCTAGTCCTGGTGTTGGTCATGGAGGTGGGCCGGGGCCAGGTTCCTCCTCAACAAGCAATATTTCGCCTACCGAAAGATCAGTACCTAGTCCTGGTGTTAGTCATGGAGGTGGGCCGGGGCCAGGTTCCTCCTCAACAAGCAATATTTCGCCTACTGAAAGATCAGTACCTAGTCCTGGTGTTGGTCATGGAGGTGGGCCAGGGCCAGGTTCCTCCTCAACAAGCAATATTTTGCCTACTGAAATATCAGTACCCTCCTCAACAAGCAATATTTTGCCTACTGAAAGATCAGTACCTAGTCCTGGTGTTGGTCATGGAGGTGGGCCGGGGCCAGGTTCCTCCTCAACAAACAATATTTTGCCTACTGAAAGATCAGTACCTAGTCCTGGTGTTGGTCATGGAGGTGGGCGGGTTTTGCCTACTGAAAGATCAGTACCTAGTCCTGGTGTTGGTCATGGAGGTGGGCCGGGGCCAGGTTCCTCCTCAACAAGCAATATTTCGCCTACTGAAAGATCAGTACCTAGTCCTGGTGTTGGTCATGGAGGTGGGCCGAGGCCAAATTCCTCCTCAACAAGCAATATTTTGCCTATTGAAAGATCAGTACCCTCCTCAACAAGCAATATTTTGCCTACTGAAAGATCAGTACTGTGACGGCCCCGCTTCTAATCTAGGGCACCGTCCGGCCTAATCCCGTAATTAAGCCCTAATCACGACACATAGGACCCAATTACGAATTAGTCAGCCTTTACTACCTGTGTTCTCTTGTTTAAACAATTATTTTATTTAGCGAAAGTCTTTAATATTTTAGCAGAAATTTTTTTTATTTTATTTTTTTTTCTTTTATAAAGCCTAAGTGTGGAATCCAGGAAATAACGATCACCATATATATGCAAGTAAACGGCGAACATATATAATCAAAGTGAAAGCCAAAAGTTGGGTAATCTAACACTCATCCCAATAACAACCCAAAAGATAAAGACATAAGTAAACATAATACAAAAAGTACCCTACGTGTACGGCACTATGCGCTCGGAGCTCGAGAGGTAGTCGCCGATCTTCTCCTTGCCCTACTGGCGCATTTGCTCGACGGATCTACACCCACCGTCACAAACTAGACGGTGAGTATGATGATATTTAAGTGATAAGCGGGGAAATCTAATACTACATTTCCAATTTAAAAAAAAAGTATTTAAAAGCATATGTAGTGAAGAAATCTTGAATAAATAATGCAAGTAAATACCAACGTTAACGAGATACACAAACCGACACGAGGCTAAGTCGAGATGATCTACGTCCGGTCGGCGGTGAGAACTATCACCTAGCCTTTTCCTACTTGTATGGAGCTATGCTCAACATATGATAATAATCTCTCTCTTTTTTTCCTAATAACCTCAAATTGCGGAGCTGTGCTCGGCGTATTTAAATCAATTATACTTGCCGACAACCCCGTGGTCCATGCCACGTGTGCCGCCCAAGTGTAGTGGCGAGTGCCGGAGACCCCGAAAGACCGAAATCCTCGTGAATCCGCGTATCTCGTGTGCAATGGACACTAGATAATCCCTACTTTAGTTTTCAAGAATATATATCCTAAAGTTGTTACGATTTCAACATAAGTTAGGCTACAAAGCCCCAAGGGAAGTAGAACACAAGTCCAACATAGCAGATAACCCTATAGCATGCATTTTCTAAATATTCATTAGCCTCATTCCAAGACAAAAATTGAGCATATAAGGAAACATGGAGTCAATGATATAATAAACAAGGCATCATGCTATATCGATATTCAATATGAATAGAAACAAGGAAAGCATGATGTGGAAAATAAATTGGCTAGTCTACAAATAGACTGAAAATTTATCAATGACTGGAATGAAATAAAGTAAAGAGTTCCCACAGTTTCACTTACAGTCAACGCAGTAGTCCTAGCTATCCGGCCTTCCAACACCCAAACACTCGCACCCGGATTCAAGTATATCTCCGAAGTTTTCTGATGTCAATCTAGGTTATATTAGATGTATTTAATCTTTAATTAAGAGCTAAAACTATCAGGCACCTAAACGACATCAAAACAACTATACAAATAACCATTGTATAAACAAACCTTTTCTTTTGACCCATTTTCGAAAAACCATATGTCTTAATTTTGAAAAACTAATGATTCTAGGTTGTTCCTCTCTGTCTTAGCTTTCCAACGGTATATGGAGCGTCAAAATCCGAGTTAAAATAAGAAAGTTATGGTCGTTTTACGAAGAGAGGTAATGTTGTCTCATCTGTAGGAAATCTAGCGCGCTAATTCCAAATCTAGCGCGCTAATTGTTCTTGAGTGAACAGTTCTTCTCCCCGAGAACATCTAGCGCGCTAGGTGGTGTTCCTAGCGCGCTAACTACGCGAACCCAGCACTTTCAGAGCAAATTCTGGCATTTCGGCCACTCAAAACACCACCAAATCACCACCGATCCATACATGACTCATTTTGACATAGATTAACACCGAAATCAACCAAAAAAACATCAAAATCCCCAAAATTTCAGAATCAAAGTCATGCATGTCATTTTTCAAAATTTTCACCAAAAAACCTCAAATTCTCGTAAATTTTTGATTTGAACTTCAAACAATACTTAGATCAACCTTTTACAGCATAGAGACACTTCCCAAACTAGAAATCTCGGGTCAAATCCATTTTCAAATAAAAAACCCAACTTAAGCTCATTTTAATGGAGAATGAGGCAAGAAGTGTGATTACCTTGGTTAGATCTAGTGGCTCTTCACTCCTAGCTCAAAAATCCTCTCTCAAATCCCTCTAGAATTCTCTCCTCTCTTCAGTTCGGATTCATTTTGCATGCAAATAGTGTAAGTTTTCTCATCAAGTTGTATATATAGGTGTTGTTGGGATCTAGTGTGTATTGCGCATCTCGAGGTAAATCTAATGGCTACTAACTAGGCAGTCCAGCCTCTCATGTGACACAACTTGGGTGACTCCCATCATGGGAGTGTGTGGCAGCACGGATCCCAAGGTCCATCCTAAGGTTAGTTTAATTCATTACAAACTATAGGGTATCAAAATGTGATTTCTTAATTAAATAACTATAGGTTAAATCGATTAATGTACATTAATCTTATATGGACCATAATTAATTGGTCACACAAATTTATAAAATTTATCTAAGTGGTCACACCGACTCTCAACTCCCCGGCACTCGGCGTCCCGACTCGCACGCAACTCGAGGCGTTTTCCCCGTGCGTCGAACGTCGTATTTTCCAACTAAATTAAATAACTTAATTTATGTTAAGGTAAATTTGAAATAAATTGTTATTTCCTAGCCTAGTCTCGCTACCCCGGTAATTCCACTAGGCACTCGTACTTGCACGCACTCCAAGGCGTGTCCCCGCTCACGTCTACTCGACGTCTATATATGGTTTGAAAAAAAATTGACTTAATTAGTCTACACACATACACAACACTAGGCATACACCAGTACAAATATAACATTTACCTCAGCCACGTGCCTCGGTCAATGTTCGCATCTCATGCGGGCCCCACGTCACGGGTCGGTGATCCTGATTAAGCAAGTTAATCAAGATTAGGAAATTGGGTCGTGACAAATATTCCCAACAAAATGAAAATTTCGTCCTCGAAATTAAATTCAGGTTAGGATTATACCTGACTCGAAAAGGTACGGAAAGCGATCTCGCATATAGTCTTCCCGCTCCCAAGTGAGTTCCGAATCGCTTGTGGAACTGCCACTTGACGAGCACCTTTGGGATAGACTTGTTCCTCACCTGTTGTACCTTTCGGTCTAGGATCTGGATAGGCTGCTCCTCATATGAGAAATCCTCACTCAGGTCGATCTGACTCAAGTCAATGTTGTGGTCGTGCGCCGCTTCGACTCAGCCAGTCTAAGCATCGAAATATGGAAGACCGGATGAACACCTGACATCTGCGGAGGAAGCTCTAACTCGTATGCAACCTTTCCAACCCGTTTCCTAACTCTGAATGGCCCGATGAAACGCGGTGCGAGCTTGCCTTTCACACCAAATCTCTGCAAACCCTTCAGATGGGAGACCTTAAGATAGACGTAGGCTCCCTTAGAATAAGTGAGATCGTTGTGGTACTTGTCTGCATACTTCTTCTGCCTCTCTTGGGCTGCCTTGAGTCTCTGTCGAATCAATCGTACCTTCTCAGTGTGGTCAACAACAATCTCAGGCCCTATTGTCACTCTGTCCTCTAGCTCAGCCCAACACGAGGGTGAGCGACACGGTCTGCCATATAAAGCCTCAAATGGTGCCATCTCAATGCTAGCCTGATAACTGTTGTTGTATGCAAACTCACACAATGGTAGGTACTCCTCCCAAGATCAGTAGAACTCTAATACACAAAGCTCGCAACATGTCCTCTAGAACCGATTCGATCTCTCTGTCGTCCGTCGTCGATCCCGAGGATGGAAAGTCATGCTTGAAGCGTAGGCGTGTACCGCATCGCTCTTGCATACTCTGCCACATCCTGGAAGTATACGTAGCATCTCTCTCTGATGTGATGGTCAACGGTACCCCATGCAGCCTAATGATCTCCCTCTCGAAAAGTATACTCAGCTGATCAAACGTGTAGTGCGCTGCAACTGGCAGAAAATGAGCAGACTTTGTAAGTCTATCAACTATCACCCAAATGGAATCATGTTTCTTGGCTGTCCTCGGCAACCCTCTGATGAAGTCCATGGCGATGTCTTCCCATTTCCATCTTGGAATGGGTAATGGTTGTAACAGTCCTCCAGGTCTACGATGCTCTGCCTTCACTTGCTGACAAATCTCACAATTCCTGATAAACTCTGACACATCCGCTTTCATCCCAGGCCACCAGAAATGTCTCTTCATGTCGTGATACATCTTAGTCCTGCCTGGATGAAAAGTAAATCGGGAATGGTGTGAATCGAAGAATTTCTCTCTCACTCCGCATCTCGGGTATCCACAACCGCCCCTCGAATCTCGGACACCGATCGAGATGTCTCTCGTCCAATCAACACAATCTAAACTCCGCGCTAACTCGCTGAATTCTTTGGTACAACCTGTCGGTCCTCGACCTCTCGAAACACTGTGTAGACACGGTATGTACTTTCGTCTGTGCGCAGATCTCAATCCGGGTGTCGATAGGAACGTCTGACTGACCTACTGTCATCGCTGCCTCAAGTAACCCGTACTCGTGCGTCATATGACATCTGACAACCTCGGCGTCTCTGGTCGGTCTCCTACTCAGTGCGTCGGCGACTACGTTCGCTTTTCCTGGGTGATATTCCAAGGAAAAGTCATAGTCTTTCAAGAATTCTAACCACCGTTTGTCTCATATTCAGTTCCTTCTGTGTGAAGAGATACTTCGGACTCTTGTGATCAGTGAAGAGTGTGAATCTTTCTCCATACAAGTGGTGTCTCCACACCTTCAGCGCAAATACGACTGCTGCTAACTCAAGGTCATGCGTCGGGTAGTTCTTCTCATGTATCTTCAGCTGTCTCGAAGCATAAGCCACAACTCCGCTATCCTGCATCAACACGCATCCAAGTCCCGTGTGTGAAGCATCAGTGTATACTAGGAATCCCTGTCCAACCTTAGGCAGTGTCAATACTGGTGCGGTCGTCAACAACCTCTTCAACTGCTCAAATGCGTTCTCGCATTCCTCAGTCCAATCATACACGACGTCCTTTTGTGTCAGTCTAGTCATCGGCGAAGCAATCTTAGAAAAATCCTTTATGAACCTGCGGTAGTAGCCAGCTAACCCCAGAAAACTCCTGATCTCCGTCACTGATGTCGGTGCCGGCCAGTCCATAATCGTCTGAATCTTGGCCGGATCTACGGCAATCCCCGTTGCTCCAACAACGTGACCCAAAAACTTGACTTCCGAAAGCCAAAATTCACACTTGCTGAACTTGGCATATAAACGGTGCTTCCTCAACATCTACAACGTCTCCCTGAGGTGTTGCTCGTGATCCTCCCGTGTCCTTGAATAGATTAGAATGTCGTCGATGAAGACTACTACGAACTGGTCAAGAAATGGCCTGAATACTCGGTGCATAAGGTCCATAAACACGGCGGGGGCGTTGGTCAGCCCGAACGGCATAACCGTAAACCGGTAGTGTCCATATCCGGTGCGAACGCGTCTTGGGATCGGTCCTCGTCCCCGATCCTAAGGGATGATACCCCGATCTCAGTCTATCTTGGAGAAGAAGCGTGCGCTCTCGGTGCTCAAACAAATCATCAATCCTCGGTAGCGGGTACTTGTTCTTGATTGTAACCTTATTCGGTTGCTCGTAGTCGATGCACGATCGTAGACTACCATCTTTCTTTTCACAAAAATGCGGCGCTCCCAGCGGCGACATGGAAGGCGTGATGAATCCTTTCTCCCCATGTCCTTAAGCTGAGCCTTCAACTCCTCTAACTCCTTCGGGGCCATGCGGTAAGGTGGTATCGCGATCGGTTTGGTGCCTGGTACTAACTCGATGATGAAGTCTACCTCTCGCGGTGGCGGTAGTCCTGGCAACTCCTCAGGAAAGACGTCAGAAAACTCTCTAACGATCGGTATGTCCTCAAGTCGGGGTCCCTGACTCTCTGCTATAGTATACAAGGCTACTAGAGTCTCCATCTCCTCACTAGTCGCCAATCTACCTCTCGTGGTATCGACTCTCGGTGTACTACCTCGGTGTACGAACATCGGACGTCCTGGAATCTCAAATACGACAAGACTTACTAAAACAATCTATGTGAGCATGGTATGCGATAACCAGTCCATCCCGAAGAGAGCGTCGAACTCTAACATCTCAAGGACTCTAAAGTCGGCGGGTAACTCTATCCCACTAATCTCTACTGGAACTCTCTCAACTAGACTATTAGGGTAAACCCTATCTCCGGCGGCGGTGCTCAATATCAAATGTACTCCAAGCCTAATCGGTGTCAATCCTAGTATGCCTAACATGCGTCCAGAAATAAAGCATAAGACTCTCTACCAGCGATAGAAATCGTACCCTCGATGAGACTCCACGTGGCGTTAGTATCCGGCTGTGCCACCATGTGAGCTGCCTCTCGACTTTGTGGTGGATACTGCTGCTGGCTGTGGACACTCCCTCACCAAATGTCCCACCCTGTCCGCTTTGTAACATGAGACCTGTCTACGCTGACCGGACTGTGGCTGTCCCTGAACTGGAGTCTGTCTCTGTCCCTGACGTGGTCCCTCTCGGCCTCTATCCCATGTCCTAGGTGCCTTGCCACTCCGTCGTCTCCTCTCAAAATCTGCGGCCTGCTCTAATGTCAATCTCTGCCCTAAGCACGCCTGTCGCCTATTACACCAAGGTAGTAGGTCTCATGGGAAAGTGCACGCTCGTATATCTCGGTGAGTGTCCTAGCGCCCGTGCTGACTACGTAATAGCCAATGTCCGCTCTCAGACCTGCCCCAAAATGATACACATCTCCTAACTCATCTCGGACCAAATCCCCCGCAAACTGCCTCAGATACCCGTTTCTATCTCGGTACTCCATAACTGACTCATCTCGCTCGCGCCTCAAACTCATAAACTCTCTCCTCAACCTCATCATGATTCGCTTGGCGGGAAGTACTGCGATAAAACTTGGCCTTAAAGGCCGTCCATGACTCAAAGTCCCCATCGGTAGCTATGGTGGTGCGCCACCGACGTCGGCATCTCTCTGTAGCGTATAAGAAGACAAATCTGGGCGAAGTCTATCCTCGATCCCCAAAATTCGATGTAGCTTCTCCTGTGATAATATCCATCCCTCAATCTTCTCAAAGTTTCTCTCCCCGTCGAAGTACACTGGCTGAAGGCGGAGAAAGTCCTTCACCAGCTGAATCCCTACTGCTGAGCCTGAAGGTGTAGGTGTGGGAGTCGGAGTCATCACTGCTACCTTTGCCGTCGAAACGGTCACTACCGGAAGGGTCGGCGTCACTACCGTGTCCTGAACAATAGGTGGGTCTAGTACGGGTGCGGTTTCTGGAACGCTGGGTGGTATAGTAGTAGGTCCAGTCGTCGGATGTGTGGTAGTTGCAGGAGTAGTGGCGACGGCCTGAGTAAGTGCGGTGATCTGTGCTGTCATGAAGGCCATGAAATCAGCCATCTGTTGTCCCTGTGCCGCTACTCTACCCGCCAACCTCTGATAGTCGTCGTCTGATGTAGTAGGAGGCTGACTACTGCTAGCACCCCCGTCGTCTGTCTCGCGTGCATCCGTCATCGTCGTCTGCATGTGGATAACGATTTCCTATCACTATTACGAAGTCTACCACGTATATACGTATACATATTGAAAAAGATAGCATATATATACAAATTCCCAACTCACTTTCACTCAATTCCCAACAAAATAATTCCTAGGCAAGGTTCATCTGGTTTCCACTTCTAGGGTGTGTATTTTATTCAAATTTATGCTTTACTCCTTGATAAATGATCTTTGATACCAATCAGGAAATTAGTATCAAAATCCTTATTCAACACTATGCTTTGCCCCTAAGGTTCTAAAACCTAAGCTCTGATACCAACTGTGACGGCCCCGCTTCTAATCTAGGGCACCGTCCGGCCTAATCCCGTAATTAAGCCCTAATCACGACACATAGGACCCAATTACGAATTAGTCAGCCTTTACTACCTGTGTTCTCTTGTTTAAACAATTATTTTATTTAGCGGAAGTCTTTAATATTTTAGCGGAAATTTTTTTTATTTTATTTTTTTTTTCTTTTATAAAGCCTAAGTGTGGAATCCAGGAAATAACGATCACCATATATATGCAAGTAAACGGCGAACATATATAATCAAAGTGAAAGCCAAAAGTTGGGTAATCTAACACTCATCCCAATAACAACCCAAAAGATAAAGACATAAGTAAACATAATACAAAAAGTACCCTACGTGTACGGGCAGCTACGCGCTCGGAGCTCAGAGGTAGTCGCCGATCTTCTCCTTGCCTGGCCTGGCGCTGCTCGACGGATCTACACCCACCGTCACAAACTAGACGGTGAGTATGATGATATTTAAGTGATAACTGGGGAAATCTAATACTACATTTCCAATTTAAAAAAAAAAGTATTTAAAAGCATATGTAGCTGAAGAAATGCTGAATAAATAATGCAAGTAAATACCAACGTTAACAGATACACAAACTGACACAGGCTAAGTCGAGATGATCTACGTCCGGTCGGCGGTGAGAACTATCACCTAGCCTTTTCCACTACTGTATGGAGCTATGCTCAACATATGATAATAATCTCTCTCTTTTTTTTCCTAATAACCTCAAATTGCGGAGCTGTGCTCGGCGTATTTAAATCAATTATACTTGCCGACAACCCCGTGGTCCATGCCACGTGTGCCGCCCAAGTGTAGTGGCGAGTGCCGGAGACCCCGAAAGACCGAAATCCTCGTGAATCCGCGCATCTCGTGTGCAATGGACACTAGATAATCCCTACTTTAGTTTTCAAGAATATATATCCTAAAGTTGTTACGATTTCCACATAAGTTAGGCTACAAAGCCCCAAGGGAAGTAGAACACAAGTCCAACATAGCAGATAACCCTATAGCATGCATTTTCTAAATATTCATTAGCCTCATTCCAAGACAAAAATTGAGCATATAAGGAAACATGGAGTCAATGATATAATAAACAAGGCATCATGCTATATCGATATTCAATATGAATAGAAACAAGGAAAGCATGATGTGGAAAATAAATTAGCTAGTCTACAAATAGACTGAAAATTTATCAATGACTGGAATGAAATAAAGTAAAGAGTTCCCACAGTTTCACTTACAGTCAACGCAGTAGTCCTAGCTATCCGGCCTTCCGACACCCAAACACTCGCACCCGGATTCAAGTATATCTCCCGAAGTTTTCTGATGTCAATCTAGGTTATATTAGATGTATTTAATCTTTAATTAAGAGCTAAAACTATCAGGCACCTAAACGACATCAAAACAACTATACAAATAACCATTGTATAAACAAACCTTTTCTTTTGACCCATTTTCGAAAAACCATATGTCTTAATTTTGAAAAACTAATGATTCTAGGTTGTTCCTCTCTGTCTTAGCTTTCCAACGGTATATGGAGCGTCAAAATCCGAGTTAAAATAAGAAAGTTATGGTCGTTTTACGAAGAGAGGTAATGTTGTCTCATCTGCAGGAAATCTAGCGCGCTAATTGTTCTTGAGTGAACAGTTCTTCTCCCCGAGAACATCTAGCGCGCTAGGTGGTGTTCCTAGCGCGCTAACTACGCGAACCCAGCACTTTTGAGCAAATTCTGGCATTTCGGCCACTCAAAACACCACCAAATCACCACCGATCCATACATGACTCATTTTGACATAGATTAACACCGAAATCAACCAAAAAAACATCAAAATCCCCAAAATTTCAGAATCAAAGTCATGCATGTCATTTTTCAAAATTCTCACCAAAAAACCTCAAATTCTCATAAATTTTTGATTTGAACTTCAAACAATTCTTAGATCAACCTTTTACAGCATAGAGACACTTCCCAAACTAGAAATCTCGGGTCAAATCCATTTTCAAATAAAAAACCCAACTTAAGCTCATTTTAATGGAGAATGAGGCAAGAAGTGTGATTACCTTGGTTAGATCTAGTGGCTCTTCACTCCTAGCTCAAAAATCCTCTCTCAAATCCCTCTAGAATTCTCTCCTCTCTTCAGTTCGGATTCATTTTGCATGCAAATAGTGTAAGTTTTCTCATCAAGTTGTATATATAGGTGTTGTTGGGATCTAGTGTGTATTGCGCATCTCGAGGTAAATCTAATGGCTACTAACTAGGCAGTCCAGCCTCTCATGTGACACAACTTGGGTGACTCCCATCATGGGAGTGTGTGGCAGCACGGATCCCAAGGTCCATCCTAAGGTTAGTTTAATTCATTACAAACTATAGGGTATCAAAATGTGATTTCTTAATTAAATAACTATAGGTTAAATCGATTAATGTACATTAATCTTATATGGACCATAATTAATTGGTCACACAAATTTATAAAATTTATCTAAGTGGTCACACCGACTCTCAACTCCCAAGCACTCGGCGTCCCGACTCGCACGCAACTCGAGGCGTTTTCCCCGTGCGTCGAACGTCGTATTTTCCAACTAAATTAAATAACTTAATTTATGTTAAGGTAAATTTGAAATAAATTGTTATTTCCTAGCCTAGTCTCGCTACCCCGATAATTCCACTAGGCACTCGTACTTGCACGCACTCCAAGGCGTGTCCCCGCTCACGTCTACTCGACGTCTATATATGGTTTGAAAAAAAATTGACTTAATTAGTCTACACACATACACAACACTAGGCATACACCAGTACAAATATAACATTTACCTCAGCCACGTGCCTCGGTCAATGTTCGCATCTCATGCAGGCCCCACGTCACGGTCGGTGATCCTGATTAAACAAGTTAATCAAGATTAGGAAATTGGATCGTGACAAATACCTAGTCCTGGTGTTGGTCATGGAGGTGGATCGGGGCCAGGTTCCTCCTCAACAAGCAATATTTTGCCTACTGAAAATACTTTGCCAACTGAAAGGTCAATACCTAGCTCTAGTGTTGGTCATGGAGGCGGACCACGCTCGTCCTCGGCAAGCAATATATGGCAAACTGAAATGTCAGTGCCTAGCCCTGCCATTGGTCATGGAGGAGGACCACCATTATCAAAATATAGCAAGTCAATTACTGCTGCAGCACCTGATGAAATCAAAAAGCTTACTTACAATAAGAAGTTGGAGCTTGAAGCTTTTAGGCCCACCACACCAGGTCACAGCCCAGGCATAGGCAATGGAAATCCACCATCATTTCACCAGTGAGAAGATATATAATATGTCATGTTGTGATATGACTATGTCATGCAACTTAAATAAAAGGAATATATATGCAATACTATATGTTCATGTTGAATGGTAGATAAAATAAGATGGATATTCTAAACTATTTAAATAAAATATGAATGGCTAGGTTTTATATAGATCGAGGCAATATGCTGTCGTGGACTTACCTCAATTTTGGAGGTAATTGATCTTTTTTGACGTAGTTATAACATTAATTGTGATTAATTGTGATTAAATGCACAAAACATTTAATGCACAACACATTTTGAAGGGTTCCCATGGTATGAGTATATATTTGGCTCCATTATAGAACTTCCCATATATATATGGGAACCAAATATATACCCATGTCATGAGTACACTATTTATAACTATTGGATTCTAATCCAATACATTAATCAAGGCGTCATATAAATGGACAAAGCATTTAATACATAACACATTTTGAGAGGTTCTCATTGCATGTGCACGAATCTTCAATTTTTGAGTGGTAAGCAAAAAGTCTTTTTTGCCTTTAATTTTATATTATTTTACATACATCCCCAAATCACGTTTTTTCCCATTTTTTGCACTCATATACATCAATGTATATGAGTTGCATTACCCCAACTCTCTCTCTCTCTCTCTCTCTCTCTCTCTCTCTCTCTCTCTCTCGCACTCGCCCTGTTTTCTCCAGTTTTCTATTAGTTTTCTTTCGCTCGCACTTGCCCTATTTTCTCCGTTTTTCATGTTTTGATTTTTTGCCTAGGTTCGATTCCTATGTATCTTCAATTCATAAATTGTTTTGTCATTCCTATAAAAAAATAAATTGTTTTGTTATGTCTCATTTCTTTGATTTGTGCACTATGTGATTCACATTATAAATTGCATATTTGTAACTTTACGCAATTCTAAACTTTGTACATAGTATGAACTCAATAAGGTCTAGTTAGGCTCATTCGTGTGAAGCACGTAACGAAACTAATATATATATTCCTTGTTAAATGTCTACCCTTAATCATGCTAGATCACCAATTATCTATTTGAAATGAAGGCTTGTGATTCCTCCAATAACTCCAATAAGTACTAACTCCATCTAACTAACATACACTTCTACACAATATCTCATGGAATCTATCTTAATGCATATCTCGAGGCTTGTCAATGGTTTGACTTTATTTTCAATGACTTGAGCTTTTCATTGGATTCCAACATAATAGAGGTTCATAATTGAATTTAGGACTTGATCACATTAAAATGAAATAAACTTTAATACTCGCCAACAAGAAGTAGAGAATGAAATTTAGTAATCTACACATATACAAAACACTAGAAATACATCACACAAATATAAAATATACCTCGGCCACATGTTAAAGTCAATGCGTGTATCTCTCAGTGGATCCTAC
Source organism: Stephania japonica (assembly GCA_039657345.1). Lineage (NCBI taxonomy): Eukaryota > Viridiplantae > Streptophyta > Magnoliopsida > Ranunculales > Menispermaceae > Stephania > Stephania japonica. The sequence goes on along the minus strand of CM077564.1, from coordinate 35,632,302 downwards.
GTTTCGGGTCGGTGATACTAATTAAGGATAAAAAAGGGTTAAAAATTTGGGTCGTCGTAAAAATAATGATGTGAAAGTGGGTGTCCATTGCTTAAAGCCCATGCCATACTTTTTTCTTTTGGCTTTCGTTTTATTTTGAGGCTAATTGTAACTCTTTTTTTTTAATTAATCGAAAGGGATGGTTGATTTGCGCCTAAGAGGAGTAGTGTAGTAGTAAAGAAAAGAACACTTTAACTTTGACTGAGGAAGAGACCGTGATTATATTTTCTTAGCTTCTCCCTAGTTATAGAGTTGGGGTGCCCAACTAACTCTCATGAGATTAGTTGAACTAAAGTGTAACGACCCGAATTAACTAAACCAAATTTAACGCTAATAATGGGGATTAACGAGCAATGATTTGGGTCTACATGTAAAATTGAGTTGACTCGGACACAAGAACCAAGGGCGATTATTATTTGTGAATGGCGGTTGACTATATTGCGATGTTAAAAATTGTTATTTATGGTATTACATCACATGTGCGTACGTTGTTATCGGGGCGAGTTGGTGTGTCGGGTGTTTACCTCGGGATGCATATCGATGCAAGTACCGATTAAGCAAAATATGGGTAAACTAAGTTAGAAATGTCATATTAATAATTAAGGATATTATAAAGGTAATATGACATAATTTGATATAACGTAAACCATAGCCTAAGTTGCTTTAATTAAATATGCAAGCGAAGGCATGTCTCGGGATGCGTGCGGAGGCACCCGACACAGTGTGTCGAGTGGTTGGGGTTAGTGTGACCTTATGTATAATTCATAAACCCAATGTGACCACTTCAATGTGTTACAGTAAAATTAATGAGTTGAATTAATCTAAAAGCATATAGTTGGATGGAATAATCAAGGACCATAGATGGGTCTTGAGATGATCGTAGAACACACAAGCCAAGGCTGGATGTGTCACCAATGTGAGTCACTAGAAATTGGGACACCTTAAATGAGGGCCTTAGAATTGTCCTCGAGATACGATAACACACAAGTTCAAATGAATAGATCGATATAAATACACTTAATGGAATTCTCATCAAAACCACTACAATCTTTCATGCAAGTTTTGGACAGCAAAGAAAGGGTCTAGAGCTCAAATCGGAGGAAGAATTAGAGTTTGAGGAAGGAATTCGAAGGCCTTGATCACTAGGTAATCAACACACACCTCATCTTTGTTCAAATTCACTAAAATGTGCTTAAATTTGGATGCCTACGATGAAAACGAGTTTCCACACTTGCAACAGATTGTCATAGGTTCAATTATGAATTTGACGTTCATCATGTCATCAAATTGAGAATTTTGTTCCCCGACATGGATAGCGCGCTGTCCGGGCTGGATAACGCGTTATCCAGTTTGGGCAGGCTACTGTTCTTCATTTTGAAAAACAATAGCGCGTTAGGTGCCTCCCTAGTGCACTATCCCCACCTAGCGCGCTAGGCAGCCTAGCGCGCTAATGACAATTGACAACCCAATTTTAAGGTTGTCTTACATTTTTGAACTTATATACCTAACCAAAACACTAGAATCAATCTAAAGCACATTAAAATGACTTAAAGGGGACTAGGGAACCATAGCTCGGATATTGAAAACTAGTTGGGATCAGATTCGGGAGTCTGGGGAAGTCAGAGAGCGTATTAAGGTGCATAAAACCCATTGGAAGGCTTCACAAGAGTTCATGGTTGGTTTTTGCGTATCGGATTACATTTGTGGTTGCTGGTGGCGACACATGGGCTTTCTACTCTTATTTCGGTCGTGTTATATATTGTTTATGGTTAAATCTCTGCCACGTGCATTACTGGTATTTAGCACTCGTGTTGTTGGTCGTGAAACATATTTACGGTGCGTCAAAATGTCTCCTAAGTCCCCGGTATCCAAATAAGCCATTTTAAGCGATTTAGTGTCAAATTAATTGATTTTATATTGTGGTAGCAAAAATTAGAATTTCATTCTAATTTTTCTGTTGTGGCACATTTTTCGAGTTACACCGGGGTGCCAAATGCCTGAAAAAGTTTCGAAACCTATTTTTCAACCCTTTTTCTAATTTTTCACATTTTCTCTGATTTTCTCTAGTTTTTAAATTTTTTTAGCATTTTCCATAATTAATTTCTCCTTTTTCTTTTTGTTTTTCATTTTCATTTTCATTTTTTTCTTTCTTTTCCCTTCTCGCCAACATCTACAACACCAATACGACAACAACCAAACCTCCATTGAAACCACTTTTCTCTAAAAATTACTAACACCATCAACAACCACCATTAATTTACAATTTACTATCGCCAATAAATATCAAAATTCCACAACTTTCCCACACAAATTTTGTAAACTTTCAATCAAACTTTGAAATATCACAACCCATGAACCAAAACCACTTCAAAACATCAAAGGAACAACAAAAATCTGTGAGTTGAAACGAACAACAAAAATCTGTGAGCTCAACTCACAAGCTCAAATTTCCATTGAAACCGCCAAAACTTAGCTTAAAAGATGAAGAATTGAAAGAAAATGGAGGAGCTCACCTTGATCTCTTGATTTGATACTCAAATCCTTGCCAAATCACCATTAAACCCCACTCAAAACCTTCACTTTCTCTCTCTAATTTTTGGATTTTTGAGAGAGGAGTGAGAAAAGTTGATATATATATATATATGGAAAAAGTCAATGTTCATCACTTTGTTTTGATATCATGTGATGCACATATCCCAAGAACATCTAATGGGGTATGATTAAGGTCATCTAATTCCAATTAATGACTCCAATAGGTGACTTTTCCCTTGGGTCTTATCTTTTAATGTTCAATTATTGGTTTGCCAGTGTTTCGTTTTTCAACATCCGGTACCTCGACTTGTAGTATACAATTATTTCAATAAATTTGGTCTGTCATGTTCTCATATTTATTATTTGTCACATTTAATTTTATTTATCTATGTGAATCATTTTCTCAACCTAGTGTACCCGTCATTCGCCCACCCGGTACCTGCGTCGACACGTTTCTCTAGGGGAATACTTGTCACACTATCTCTCTCGATTTTTCAATCTAAACTCACACGCACGATGTAATAAGACATAAAATATAATTAACACCACAGTTACGCAACCAATCAGACACAATAATAGTTTACGCCCAACCAAGCATGTCCTAGCCTGTTCGAGGCATCCCCATGGACCTGAGCTGATGTCCGCATCCGAAAATACTCAAAAAATGGCGTCAATCAAAATTGGGTCGTTATAATTCTTTCCAACTAGGAAATATTTCATCCCCAAAATTTAGATCTCATAGAACTTCGGTTCACCTAACATGTTCGCATGTGAAACCCTCACACCTTTGTACCCTTCTATGATCCCTTAACCACTCCACTATACCCCTGAGTCATGGGCGTGTGCCACGTGAACATGCTCGTCATGCTACTCGACACCTCCGCAACCTTTTCCCAATCCCTATATCTGTGTCCAAATTTTCCCTAACCCAGTCACTTATCACCTGGTTACACAGAAAACCTCTCCTATCGTGTATCACACCACAATAGACTTGACATAACACACCGCCCATGGCCTACCCTACCATAACATCATCTAATTGACGTAGATGATAGACCTAATCCAATTATCTTTCACAAGGTAACCCTACCTCTTCCTCCTATCACGTGTCACAACATGAAAAATCTAGTACAATTCTACAAACCATGGCTTACCTTGCCATACAACGCTATACCTTCTTTATCATGTATCATAACATGATAATTCTTCCATACTATAATTGACCATGACCTATCTGGTCATAACATCTTCTACCTGAAACTATCATCACTTACACTACAATAAAATAGTGAATTATTAATGAAAAAGTAACAAATTAGCAATGGAATAACAACAAAACAACATCGAAAATAGCAACAGAATGGAAGCCGCTTCTAAAATCATCGATGCTAAATTCCATAGCAACGAAATTCATTTTCGTCTCTATTTAAAGATGGAATAGAGACGGGATACCGTCAACCTTCAACTCAAAAGGTGGGTTTACGAGTTGTGTTCCGTCTCTAATCAGAGACAGAATAGAAACAAAACACAACCCATAAACCCAGAATTTTAAAATTTTATTTTGAGACTGTTCCTATTCCGTCTCTATTTATAGACATATTAGAGACGAAATTCTTGAAGTCTGTCTCTAATCCGTTGTGTCCAGGATTTTTTTCTTCAAATTCTATTTTTGGAGGGTTCTCTTATACACAACCTGCAGTATTCAACCTTTTCCAATGCCATGCACCCCCTACAACGACTCCTTCGGGGTGCTAACATCCCCCAAAAACATATTCAACATAATTCATTCACAATAATATCTAATATTATACAAAATGAGCAAGAGAAAACGTGAATTTGATCTAAAATTTACCCCAAATAATTGTTCAAAGTTTGTCATACAAAAAAATTGTTTAAAGTTAGTTTGCAAACCAAAAAGTTGTTTAAAGTTTTTCTGCAAACCAAAACGTCCTACCAACTACCTAAAATACCTAACTCTCATCACCCAAGTGCTCCTTATCCATCCACTTGTGGATGTCCCAATCATCGCCGTCGTGATGCTGCTACTCTGGTGGATCAGTTGGCTCCATCCTCGCCTGCTGGTGCTGCTCCTCAGGTGGTGGTGGTAGGGGCACCCGAGATGCGCTCACTCCAGAGTCCATGTGCACTCTGAAATGGCTCTCAATGATAGCCTCGCACTGCGCGAGCCTCTGATGGAGAACCTCAATCTCCAAAGGCCTCGACCTCTAGGATATGCTGGCACCGGGATCTCCAAATCTCCTCTTCTTGCTACAATAGGACCCGAGCCCGTAAACACGCCCCTTAGGGCAATCCCCTAATGCATCATAATAGAGTCGCATTTCGTCTACAGGCTGGTCCGGAGTAGCTGAGTTAGCTCCTCGCGCCTCCTCTCAATCTCAACCTGCATAAAAATAAAGTCTTCAAAACTTTCCAAGCATTCAAGTCATTATGAATCTAAATGATCAAATTAACTGAAACCAAATTAGTCTCCAACTCATGACATACAATAGAATACAAAAAAGTCTCACATTAATTGGAATCAAAGATACATGTATGTGTCTTACTAAAGTCAACTTCGTGCAAGATGAAGATCAAACAGGTAAGTCTAATCATGAGCTGCCATTGCATAATTGGTTTTGTCAAAAAGATTAAAAATCATTATGGGAGTTGGAGTGCAGTTTGAGGTGCGTATAACGCTTGAGAAAGCTTCAATTTATTCATGGCGTTGTCTCCATCGAATATTGTATTGGCTTTCATGTGTGACTGTTAATGGTCACGCATGGGGTTTTTCATCCTTGGTTGTGGCTAGATCTCTTGCACGGGCTAGCTTGTGACATCGACTATATCGAGGGTAGTATAATATATCTACTACTGTCGAGAAGGATTAAGGGTTTCCTTGACTTGAAATAGTGTCTGGAGGGGTTCCCGATTACCGAAGTTGAGATTTAGTCACTGTAAGCCTATATTCATTAGCACAAGACAGCCTTAATTCCTGTACTTGTTTTTATTGTACGACTAAGTTAGGGTGGGGTTTTCTCACAGTTATTATGTTGATGATGATTTAAGTGATATCCGTTCGAGCCTGTTTATTTAATTCCTATTTTTGAGTATTTTGTGATGGTTTATATTTCTTGTTGCTGCTTTTGTGATGATGTATGTTGCCTACAACCATGGAAATGTGATTGTCTATTGCCAGAGGCCATATTCGAATGTCTCGTAGATTTTATTGGTTTTATTTCATGAATTTGTTATGGAATTCTCTTGAGAATTTACTCACTAGACTCGTCACTGTATTGGTTTGGTGATTGCGTAGATCCTTCGACGAGCAAAAACAAGGGCAAGGAGGTATTAGGCGACTACTCATAAGTTTGTTGCCGCTTCAGCTTGTGTTTTGGACTATAGTACATATATATTTACATTTTGTTGGGTTTTTGGGGACTATAGAACACATAATACATGTATACGAGTTTTTGTTTATATTCACTTCAGTTATATGCATCGTATTTTATCGAGTTTTCCACGTAGGACTGATGCTCTTAAATAATGATGTAATTTAATTGTTAATTCTTATTATAAGTCTTTCGCCATAATATTGAAATAATGAATGCTAAACTTTGATGAATGAGGAATAAAGTGGTCGGTTGTGCGTGAGACACAACAAAAGTAGTGATATGGCAACGCTGTAGGCCTGTGGGGCATTACGTGGTGGGCCTGGAGGTTTGGGGCCGCTATAGCTATGTTTTGTTGTTGTTGTTCAACCCCATGAAACCCAATCCAAATGACTCTAAATCGATTCAAATCAATGAATTAAACCAAAAACTTTAATTCCTTAATCAGTCGTTTGACTTTAGCTTTAATTTTTGTCGTCAAACTTTCCCCAAACCCTTATCACCTATAACACAACCCATGTAATACCTGTATTTAAATTCCAAGTTCAACTTGTAATACACGCGAGAAAACCATAAAAACTTATATAATTTGGCCAAATTCCTTAAAAAATGGTCCTAAATTCCCTAAATCCCCAAAAATGATATAAAAACTTATAACATCTATTTTCTTCAAATTCCTTCAAAAAAGATATAAAAACTTATATCATCTATTTTCTATTAATAAAACACCTCTTAGAGATTTCTAGGTTTTTACGTTATTAAAATTCGATTGTTTCAAATTTCTAAGCTATGTCGCAACTGCCCAAATGTGGGGAGCGTTTAGAACCAAATTCAACTCGGTTCTACTGTATTTTTGGTAGTGATCCGAAAAAAAACAAAAACCAATCACATGAAATCGATACATTGATCAAAAAGAGTCTCAAATCACTGAAACTAATGAAAAATAATGAAATCAATATCCTAACAATCAAATCCCCATTTACAATTGCCTAATTTAGCAATTAAATCTCTATTAAAGCCAAAAACACTCACCTCAGTCTTCTTTTCTTCATTCTTGCATTTCTAATCTTCTCTTCTTCCCTTCCTTGATCTGTCAGTCCATAGTAAGAGGAAAGGATGAAGTTCAATGAAGGAGAAAGCAAAAATGAAGAGAGAAAGAGATTTGATGAGACTCGACAGGGATTAGGGTTTAGGGTTTATTCATTTAACTTAACTTAGGTCTCTTTATAATTATTTTATTTGCTTAGCCTAAGTTAGTTAATTTCATTTACATAGCTTAGGATAATTTTATATTTTCATATTATTCCCAACCTAAGCTACATAAATCCCTATAAATCTCAACCATTCAATATCTTGCAATAATACTCTCGCTCGCCGAATCTCAAGCAACACAAGCCTCAAACCTAACTGTGAAGTATATGTATTTATTTTAGTTATTATACACAATACATGCATCACGTAAAATAACTATTTAACCTCAACATTCGATCCTGAGATTTCGATCACTTTTCATAATTACAAGTCACTAATCCCTAATTAGAGTATAATGTCAGCCTATTAATTAATTTGGTCTGTCATAATTTCCCCTTCTTAAAACCCCTTTCTGACCAAAGTAAGGATTACTCAATCTATGTGGGATCAATCATTTACCATTATCTGCAAAATAATTAGTTTGAAAAATACTATATATTGTTATTTGACACTTTCAGTGCACGTCAGTTGTGTGTAATATATTGTTTATATATAAGCAAGAGTATACACAACATTAATCAAACCACAATCCTAAATTTATTAAGATTGATTAGCTATGGTTCAAATAATCATCGTAGAAGAAGTAATTAATTTGTTTAGGTCTATTTATGTTAAGTTGTAACGGACATTTATCAAAGAAGTAAAAGGGTATGGTGGAGTGGTTACGAACATGGTTTTAGTACCCTGACTAGGACAATGGTGATGAGTTGATTCGTGGTAGCTGTGCCATTTTTCTTTTGATTTTTTGGTTAGTGATAGCGCCGCCATTCTAGCCCTGTTGAATTAGTTGGGCCTTAATCGGAGAGGGTTGAGGCAATTCAGACACCTACAACCATGAAACAAAAAAGAAAACTTGTGATAATTTGAATTTGGATAGATAAAAAAAAAAAAAAAAATGTCAATTTGAAGTTAATTAAAAGCCAACATTGCTAATTTGCTAGATTTATTACAATACAGACCCAACTCATCTTGTTAATAAACAAGTGGCGTCTCTACAAATGGGAGGTGCATGCAGACTGGATTGAATTGCCATTTTCATGCATAGTTACTCGTGGCACCTCTCCAGATTGGCAAACACCCATTTAAACGTGAACGTACACTGCCCTCCTCTTGCTTCGGAATATGGCATCTCTATGTAGACTTTCCACTTCACACCACTCTATAAATTGGACCAACCATGCAGTCCTATTGCTCATCCAACTCAAACTTATAGGGAGTAAATTAATCAGTGCTTAAGATCAATTAATCCACCTTGTTTTTCTCTCTTATCCATTATGGGCGCCTACTCTATCATTACCACAGCAATGGCTCTGTCCATGTTTCTTCTCTTGTTTCAGCTGTTTCAAAACTCACCAGTGCTTGCCAGAAGTGAAGGGTGGCACCACCCACAAGCGGTGGAGAACACCAAGTCATCAGGGTGGCACCATCCGCAAGCGGTTGAGACAACGACCAAGACCTCAAGCAGGCACCACCCTCAGGCAATGGAAACCACCAAGTTGTCAAAGTGGCACCACCCACAGGCGGTGGAGACAACAACTGAGTCCTCAGGCTGGAACCACGCTCAAGCAGTGGAAACCACCACCAAGTCGTCTGGGTGGCACCACCAACAGGCGGTGGAGACAACTAACAATCGACGCAATCAAGTTGACAGGTTTTCACCACCCTCAGGTGGTGATGAAGCTTGCCCTCAGGCGGTGGTGGCACCTCCCTTCCCACCCAACCGCAACTAAAGGCGAGAGGGCAAGTACCCAACAACTTGGCGCATAGATTTATTAAATAATGTTGAAATTAAGTATATGCATGTATGTATGGTTGGTGTTTATTATGTAAGGAGGTCTACAATATTATATATGCATACATGTGATTAATGTGGAATGGTGGTGTGTACTAAACTCGAGATACGTACTTCATTGCATTCAATACGTACTTCATTGCATTCAATATATATATATATATATGATCGTGCTACACACGACTAAGCCTGCTCGCTTCGTTCACGAAAATTTAATTAAAGAAATAAATAATGTTAATTACATACAAAACTACCAAAAAAAAGAAAAAAAAAAAACAATAATAAATTTCATTTGGTGTCACGTTGATGTACTTTTAGAAAAAGATTGTTTATTGTTGTATGATCCATTCGGGAGACTTCGATAACAATACTTCTACTGAGTCTATTTCCAGAACAACAATTTAGAATCTCATACAATAACTGAGCTATTTAGAATTATATTATATAAAACACTAAAAGTGGTGAAATCCAAATGATATGTGCAGATAACTTCATAGGGCTCTATATTCATTCATGTATCACTGTTTATCAAATGCCTATTATATGTCCCTCATTCTTCAACTCTACCAACTGCAAAAATATATAAGCATTAAGTCAATACAACACAAAACACTCGTAGATGTGAACAATGATAAATGCTAAATGTTGATGTAAACTCTTCCGAAACCTGAAAAAAGCGACAAATAATATCATCCATCTGGACAATGCTAAATATTGAGTTCACTTAATCTTAGTACATCAAATTAATAGAGAGAAACCTCTTTATTGATTTCCCCTCGTCCATATGTCATGTGCCAACCAAGCATTCGCTCTGCGACCCTATGCTTATGATCATGATTTTCTGAGGGAAAATTGAAATCACTTTCCACATGATCTGCATCACCATCTTCCATTTCATAGTCATGGACATGACTTCCTGTGAATTTAGAATCATAATTGTTAATCAAACTTTCTTAAATTACAAAACATAATCAGCTGAACATTACATCCAATCCGACAATTAGAAGTATGTTCGATCTATATACATTTATGTCACTTATATCGAGTCTTGATTTGAGGGTAGAACTGGTTTCTGAGATTGAGCTGAACATCAACAAATTGTCAAGAGTGAAGACATAAAACCAACAGAGATAATTAAGGAAATGAACAAATCTCAATATTCATGACTCTTCACTAAAGTACAACTTAAAGACTTCAGCTTGAATTTTATTGAGACTTGTTAATCTCCAAACTGTAGGATCTGCAATCCTCCAATTATATAAGAGTTAATCAGACAGCTCAATCGGCCTATGAAAAAAAGAGAAACCAACTTATTTAAAGTTAGATCGATAACAGTAGTTGAATCTATAACCAAACCTTCTTTATAGACAATAATCAATAGAGATAATTAAGGAAATGAACAATAATGAAAAACCAACTATGCAGTGTTGTTGATTCACACAGCTAGCAAACTCATTTCTTAGTGGTAGAGACAACATATATATTGTCAAGATACATGTAAAATATGTAACCAAACCTTCTAATATAATAGGCACAAACAAAAAATGAACCAACAAAAAGAAACAACTAATCAACCCTAAAAAAACAATCTGTGTAATCAAACAAATGCTAAAGAACAAGAAAATTCATGATTTCAACTAAGTTTACCCTTTTGTTGTATGAAAATGGAACTTGCATATGCATGCATTTAGATCACAGAGATGCACTAAAAATAAATTTTTTTGGCACAGAGGGTTTGCATTTTTAGATATAAGCTTAAGCATTTTTCTCTAAAAATTTATGTGCCTACCTTTAAACCCCAATTTGTTCCATCTTCGTAGTTGTTGCTAGCTACGAGATGAGCCATGGAAAGAACTTCTTTAGAATTGATATCCTTATGAACAACATGTTCTGGATTTAATTATCTTCTCTCTGTGAATAACTGTGACAAAGGGCTTCCAAAGAGTGAATTTAGATGAAAGAAGCAACCTGTTCCAAGGTAAGAAGGCCCTTGTAACCCATCCATTCCTTTTGGGTCTACTCAAAATGATCGCTTTATCTCATTAACATATGTATCATTCTTGTTGATGCCACAAAAATGTTGTGGAAACTGCACATACGCTACTTCCAATCCCTTAATAGGCTCCAAAAGGAAGCACAAGGTTCGAAGAGGTGTTATGGGATCGTTGCAGTATATATTACAATCCAAAGTAAGGATTACTGGTGCATTGGTCGTGGTTGTTGATACACGAGTCAGTATGATCGATGTGAACAAGCGAAATAAGATATACTTTAAATTCCATGATAAACTTTAACACAAAGAATCATAAAGATAAATTAAGATCATATTACAATTACCAGAATATTGAGGGCACCCGCCTTGAAATCGTGTGTTGAACTCTTACTCTTCTCCCTTGCAATGTAAACAAGATTAGGCATTTTATAACCTGTAATGTCTTTGTCTTTTCCATGTCTAGTAGAACCTGTAATGATTTTTATAGAGCATGATACAAATCTCAATATTAAGTACTCTTCACTAAAATACATCTTAAAGACTCCAGCTTGAATTTTATTGAGACATGTTAATCTCCAAATTGTAGGCTTTACAATCCTCCAATTCTATAAGAGTTAATCAGACACCTCAATCGACTTATGAAACAAAGAGAAGCCAACTTATTTAAAGTTGGATTGATAGCAGTAGTTGGTCGTAATACTTTTGGTCACAAGACTCGTCAATTCTAAAAACTTAACCATTGCATTGTTTCAACTGGGGGCAAATTGTGGATCAAGAAGATATATATTTGATTTATTTTTACTTTGATCACATAAATTAATTCATTTGTGCTACAAGAATTACAAGTAGTTACCACTTTGTTTTTTTAAAAAATGCTTCCCTCTTTGTGAATGAATGTGACACGAACAGACAGTAGGATTGTGGTTAATGACAGCTAAAAGAGCTATTATAAGGCTTGGAGTATTCTTAAGTTGTTAGGAGACTGTTAAGCTCCAGTTAAATAGATCAGAAGCGGGTCTGGTGTGATTATGTAAAGAGTAACTCTAGTAGCTCTGCATATCATATATGATATTATATTAATGTATGTGGTTTAAATCCCTGAATTAAAAACTGAGGAGATATATATCCTGTTTTCCTTGTTCTACATGAACTATGTGTTTTAGTTTTCTTTTGGCATACCTTGTATAGACATATATAAAATTCATTATTAGAGAAGGTATAACCTCAATTATTGTAGGATAATCTAGACGAGTAAATCCTGGTTTCCACTTATTTAGAGCATCACAATTATGTTTGCTAGTGAGGTACTCTTCGTTTACTTGCCCTCTCTCCCCCATATTTTTAACTCTTCCTTTCACAGCTTCATATATTATCCGCAACATAAATAAAACTCAAACTTAGAAAGTGTGTGAAACTTTTACTGTAACTGTATTCCTAGTGAAATTATCAAAAATCATTTAGGAAATAATATGGGAAACAAAAAGGAAATACTCTGACAAACATCAAAGGAGAAATTATTTCCAAACAAATAAAAAATATTTTTTTCTTATGTGATTAGTTGTGTAACAACATATAAAATGTACTTGAATCTATTATCTAAATTGATAAATATTAAGATAGAAATTAAAGGTGATTAAACTTCATATTTATTGGTCGTTTTGTATAAAAGAGAGAATAAATCATATTCCCAACTCCAGATCCACCATTTATTCATCAAGAAAGATTAATTTTTTTTAAGAATTCTAAAATCAAATGACATGGGACTTTTTGAAAATCAATCAAAACACATCACAAAGAAAATATTGAAAATGCAATGAAAAAATAAAATAACTCATGTTAAAATTAATCATACATGACATTTGAAACACACTCATTGTGCTATTGTTGCGAATCTAGAAGATCTAGAATCCCTTCCACTCAAACTCCCTTTTTAATACAACATTACCCAATTGAATTACACAAGACAAAATTAACAGAACAATAAACATAGTCACATAGTAAACAAATCACAAACATTTGGCATTTATGTTGGATACAAAATTTCCTAATGAATTAAACAATGTATTCATCAAAAGAGAACCCCCCCTCCAAGATGAAAAATTGACATATAAAATCCATTCATTAGTTAGAAAAATAAGATCTTTAGAAACATTTACATCTGCTCATGCTTTAGTCTTTTCATGAAATCTTACCTGTGACAGAACACAAAAAAGTAGACACCACTGTCTCAGTTCTCTGAAAAACTCTTCTCCAAATCTCTCACCAGAGAAACCTAAAAACAACTCTTCTTTGCAGAAACTCAAGCTACCAGGCCAAGATCATCCCTATTTGCAAAAACGCAAGACACATTGAAAATTTGGTAGATTTGTTTTCTAGGTTTCCAAATTTACCCAAAATGTTATTTGGATCTGGCCTCAAAAAATGAACTTTCATTCTAAAACCCTAACTGCATTTCCCACACAGACCCACCACAGAACACAGACTGAACCAGTGAAATAGTGGTGGTGGTGGGTTCTTATGAACAAAAATAAGAAGTGAAGACATAGTACAGATTAAATGAGAAAGAAAGAAAAAAAAGAAAAAAAAAGACATATGTGTTGTTGTTGAGTACAGTAAAACTTGATGACCTTAAATGGGTATGCACTGATTGAATCAATAAAAAAACTAAACTGATGAAATTCAACAGTTCAACGTAGACTCGAAAATTTATTGAGTATGAGATGTGAGAAATGAAAGGACTGATGAAGAGGCAAAAACAAACCTTTGTAATAGAAATGAAGATATGGGTGGGAAGCTATAGAGTAGGAGAAGCCATAAATATCCGTACAGAAACATGGAATCAACATTAGTAATAGTAAACTCGTCTTTTGAAAGCTTGTAACTTCAAAGTTTAAACAATAGAGAATATTATAAAAAACATATACTTCAATAAACTTTTAAGATCATAAAGATATATATTTGTTCTTAAACTCACATTTGAAAGTGTCTTATCACACTTCATGAACAATGTAAATCCAAAATTGTTGTTATAGGTACGAACATAGTTTAAGAATTCATTTGTTTCTTTATTTTTTTATGATAACAAGTCAAACATTTGTTAGGAGGCAACATTAGGGACAAGAGACACTTGACCATTTGAACAGCTAAAACCCTTAGTTTTATATCTTTGAGCACCATAATTTGGACAAGAGGCTACAGATGGTAATATATCTGTTGAACGAACTATGTTATCAAAATCCATTGCCATAGAACATCTTTGTGTATTTCTTGAACCTATATTACTAACAGAAAAGGTCAAAGCAAGCTAAGTTTATAATTGTAAAATAAAGATGCATTACTCTCTAACCAATAGTTACTACCTTTTGTAAGACTTATGCATGCTCAAATGGCATAACGTTTTACAGAAGTTCAACTAACAGATTTTGTAGTTAAAGATAATTGGCACATACTCTTTTTTCCCTATATAGTTGTCTTTGGCGTGATCATCTCCTCTCCTTTTCCTCTTTTGTCATGGACATACAGTTTGACCTATCTACCTCTCTATGCAAACTATTTCTAGCCTTTATCATAACTCCACTATATTAAACATATTAATATAATATACAAAACTTTGTTAAGTATACATATTTATAAAACACATATAAAAAGTATATAATGAATCCATGAATAACAAGATAGTAGTGTTAAGAAGTTGTGTAACCTTGGATCGATATCTTCGATAGCTATTCTTTCCAATGACTGTGTTGATGGCTTAATAAAACTTAAACAAATGATTACTAAACAACCAAAAAAGATGAATGACTAACATCAAACAATTTGTTTTTTATATAAAAAAAGGATTTGAATATTAGAACATGACCAAAAATCAATTTAAACAATCTACTTAAGAAAGCCACTTAATATAAAAATATATGATGAAAATGTTTACACCATATATAGAAAATAGTATTCTTAATTAATTTGTGCTAACCCCCACAACATTATTGATCAACTACAAATAATCATTCTATGTATTAGTTAGCAGTTAAGTATGAAGAACAACGAATGGAATCTTTAGCTAATGTAATTAATATACCAGATGTTGTTCCAAAGACTTCACCCCCTTCATTTATTGTATAAAGCTAACAAGTATTTTGGAGTAGAAGAAATGTATTACTTTTCAACCGCTGGTTCTGCATGTTGGGAAATGTGCCCTAAGTCAATCCATTAATAGTCTTTATGAATACATTTTAGTTAATAAAATAGAGGATTTCATTTGTTGTTTATTATAATTGATTTGCATGTTTACATTATAATAAGATCCATGGGTATTTACAGAAATATCCTAAATGTCTCTAGTCGATTATTATACTGGGAACTATAATGAACTAAGACTAGTGTTAGTCTTGATTGATGATCATACGATGATCATATTATAGGAATACGAATCAAGATCATGAGTACTTGTTAGAGAACAAAGTACTGGACCGGCCCGCTATAGAACATTACATGGATTAAGTCATAGTTATTTCTCATGATATGTATATTATTCAGTCCTCTGACTTGAGATTACCAGAGACTTCAACATTAGGAGTACTGTGATTTGACGCAATCAAACGATGTCTTTAACCTGATGATTATAAAGGTTGTGATTGGTTACTATGTGAATAATGTGGTGAAGTTATGTAATCGAGATAGAATTTGCCCCTCTCATATAGAGAGAGATATCCAGTGGATCCTTCGATGTGTTAGACTGTTAAAAGGCCTAGTCTAAGTGAATTGATATTGATCAATGTCACTTGGATGTTTTTAGTCTACTTGGAGATCGAGACTAGTACAATCGAACATGTTGGATGACAATTCCATACCTTATATTTAATCAAAAGGATATCGTATGACAAAAGGATGTTATATACATTATTGATTAGGTTGTATCGATTTGATTTTTGTACAACTTGGGTAGTCATAATGTCTTGCTAGAGCCGCTTATGACTTGTATACCAAAATGTGTTTTGGTACACTGCCAACGTTGTATGAGCCTATTGGGTCGCATACTAAGAATGGTTTTGCGAGATTTTAAAATGGTTTGGAAGAATGAATTTTATATGATAAAATTTATGACAGAAACGTCCCTGTGATGTATTACACTTATACTTCTTGAGTAGGGGTATATGTGTAATTTACTTAACCGTTTATATACAAGCGTTGTATAAATAGACGTTTTAAGTTACAATACATGTATGAAAATTAAGGGCCGAAACTCTAATTTTCGTTTTAGAAACGAATTAGGGTTGACTGGTACGTTCTGAATTGTTTTGGAGAGAAACCAAACGTTTGGTATTCTCTCGAAACTAGCACTTTGAATCTCGACCGCCATTCATGTGTAGACAGCTAGTAGAGGGCATTCGTCCTTGGCAGCGCTTTAAAGATCGATCGACATTCAGAAAGGTATATTGCAACCGAGGTATGATTTAGTTTTCATAGTTTAAACATTTTAATGGAATCAGATTCGAATCCTGTTGGGGTTTTTCTCAAAATTGTTTTGAAATTTCTGCTGCGTATGAACCCCAAACACCATCACTGTATGCCTAGTGTAAAAGCAGAACAATAGAAATCTACATAATAAGAATTTGATTTTATTGGCATGACTTCTTACCCATGCCTAGTCCTTTTTTTAATACGGTTTCTAATTAAAGAGAAAACTCTAAATGGTGAACAGTTGTCTTGCTTTTACTTAAGACCTTAATAACGTGTTGATATCTTATCCTTATTTCACAGTGAGCAGAAGGGGGGCATGATTACTTGGAATTTTGTCCTTCGTACACAACGTTGTGTGGAAGGTTTTATTTAGAAAGGTTTATCCAACCTCTACAAAAAATATATATATTAATCTTGGTAGCTTGTTGTTTCACATAGTGAAGTTGCATAATCTTTTAACGCACTTTTATGGAAATTTTATTTGAGAAGGAATACATTTAAAGAAGCTTTTGAGTACAAATATAATATTTTTGGAGTAACTGTGACCACATCTCTCATTCTTTTTCTGCATCATGTAGAAATTAGGAATACTTGATAGTGAGGGATGAAATAGATACTGTTTTGTTTTGTTAATAACATAGTTGCATGTTGTCATAATTTAGAGACTAAAATAGAACTTGGTGCTTCCTATTTGATGCTTTGGTGTAACAAAAAGTGTTCATGTATTAAATGTGAAAAATTATTTTATCTCAAACCAAACATACATAAAAATAAACTTTTCCAAAGCGGTTAGATAACAATTTAACCTAAAAGCTAAGTACAAATCAAACTATTCCAAAAGACCATCCTAGGCAAACCAATCATCAAATATACATCAACCAATACTAAAAGCAAAGCTCACGTGCACGACTATATATAAATAGAAAAAGAAAAGTAAAAAAGACATATTCTTAGGTTAATATAAAGGAAGAGACATGAAAGATTGAACGATAGGGGAAAAAGAGACCGAGTAATGAAACGGTAGTGCGAATGTGAGTGAGAGTTGTGCCAAGCAGAGAAGGTGACGCGTGACGTGAGAGAGAGTGGAGAAACGCGCCAAGGATCACCATAATACAATAATTGTTATTGGGCTAACTAGCTACTCTCAACCTAAATGATTTCTAATTTCTTTTGGTTCCAATTGATCCTAATTTGTCCATTACCGCTCACTATGAACCTTTTTGATGAACCAATATTAGCCAAAAACACATATTCAGTTAAATGACTAATTGGAGGCACAATTGAAAATCAGCCCACATCTTACAATGGATATCAAAGCCACCAGAGAATGGTGGTAAGCTAAAGCACCCCATTCTGTTAGTAAGACCTTCAGTTCATCTAAGTTCCCTCATTTTGTTTCTGAAGTCAACTTAGTCAGTGAAGATAGGGAGGGGATTGAAAATGAGAAAATTTTAAGCACCATTTAGCATTGTTCACATCTATAACAATTTTTATTTAATTTTTAAGAATGTCGAAAAAAAAGTTCTAAGAACGTCATTGATACAATTTAAACTATGTGAAGTATAAGATACAACCAAAAGTATTTAAATAATCCCCTTTTTCTCTCCTTACAGGTCTGACCAACATATTTTGGAAGATTAATTTAATTGTAAGTTAAATTTAATTAGACTTTCTTTTGCAAGGATGCAAAGAGATCAGTGGCTCATTGTGCAATTGCTTGAATGAGTTGGTTTGACAACATATTGAACCATCTGTCAATGACTTGTTGATAGTAACAAAATCACATACATCACTAAATCTTCTACAAGAATATTCATTGATTTACTATATGTACATATCCAATCTAATTACCTATTAAACATAATTAGGACGTTGAATAAGAATTAAGAAATCAAGATGGGCCAACAAGTAAAGAAACAAAAATTATATGCTTCTTCTATTGATTGAGGCATTTATATATATATATAGATATATATATATACTATTATAAAAAGGATTCTTGGCAGTTGATGGTGAAGCCTATTTGGTCACCAAACTGCTAAGAATGTCCTCTATATTTTCAAATTAAAAGAGACTGTGAGGCCTACAAAAGAAATTATGTAAGGGTATATATGTAATCAACAATTTAAATGAGTATAAAAGTTCCTTTTCCGTTCTAATCAAAGTCCCTCTCCCACCCCTCACCCACATGTGTCCAATCCATTCTCGCGCTAACGTTTCTCTCCCACTGGCTATCTTTTCGCTCTTTCACCTCTATCACGTTGGAGTATAAATCTGAAAGCATAAAGCAGTTTCAATCGTATATCAATTACGTAACCGATCAAAAAATTCATTACTATTAAACCGTATGCAATACATTTTTCCATTTAGAAACCAATGGAGGAAAATGCATGGTGGCTTCGATTTGTTTGTTTGGTCTGTTGTGGCTTTGTTCTCCACTTGGGTAGGTCTCATGGGATACTTATTAGTTGAGTTCTGAGGGCCAATTGAGCATTGCTAGATTCGATATCGACGAAGGTAGTGCGCTCGATTTCCTATGTTTTTGTCACAGCCCAAACCTCTAAACCCGTTTTGATTTCCTTAATCAAGATCACCAACCCATCACGTGGGACCCACACCATGATATACCGACCGAGGCATGTGGTTGAGGTATATTGTATTTTTTTTGTATTGATTGTATTTCTACTGTTATATATTATGTAGACTTACTACGTCGGTTTGTACAGCGTAGGCATTGAGGCAAGTGCGGGGGCACGCCTCAAGTTGCGTGCGAGCCAGGGAATCGGGTAGTTAGCACTTTGGTAAGTCTATTTAATATTCATATGCATTAAGGAATTATTTGTTGGCCTATGGTTGCATTTATATTAATGCAAATCAAAAGGGCAACCTATAGTTTTGGTTTAAAAATCTACAACACTTGGACTTACCTCAGGATACGTGTTAGCACACACTCCCATGAGATGTGTGTCAATAATTTGGTGCTATTAAGGACTTGAACAGCTCAATTAGGAGCCTTAGGTTCATCCTTGAGATGTGGTAAAAACACAATATAAACCTTTCTTTCTCATACTTTGCATCACAATGCATGTCCTGTTCAACAAAAAAAATCAAAGCTGGTGAGCTGAAATTTTGCTAAAATTTGGGTGATTAAGGGAGTGTTTACATCACTCAACTTATATGATCAAACACCTCTCATCAAACAACACCATCTAGGTAACTTGTCTTTTAATTCCATGCATTTCAATTTGGGGTTTTGAGTTCAAATCATGGGGGTTTTCTATTGTGATAATTCTAAGGTGTTCTAAGGTTGTTTGTAATGCATTTTCGAGCTTAAGTTTCATTTCTCAAGCTAGATTTTCGAAATTGCAAGTTTTGCCAAAAAATTGAGGTTTTAAAGGAATGAAACTGATTTTGTGAAAATTAGCCATATTAAGGTGTTTGTTTGCAAAATTGAAACCCATTTTCGAAATCCTTATCAAAAAACACTAGGGATAGCATTAGTGTCTTTGAATTTCAGTTTCAAAAATCAAAGTTATGAATTTTCCTAAGTTTGAATGTTCTTGACCAAATGCATGAATGGATTCTCTTTTAAATTGATGTTTTGATGAATGCATGTTGTATAATGAAGTGCCTGCCTTGTGAATGATTGAGGTTAAACCCCACGGCATCACCTGTGACGTCCAAACTAGTGACTACTTCCCACCCCATATTTTAAGTCACGTCGTGGGAACGTGACGACGTGAATCACGGCGACAGGACCTTTGCTCATTGTCCTAGATGTCATGAGGCACACCGTGAGCATTTGCTCACGACGTCCAGAACAGTAAAGGAAAATAAAAATTTTAAAATAAATGGCCTATTAAGGGTTCACCTTGGGTTTATATAACTCATATGGAAGGCTTAATGGTTGGATTTGATGATGATTGGTATGGAATAAGGATTTCCAAGGTTTGAAATTTGATTAGATTTATCATAAATTAGGTATAGATTCGTTGACGGATAGTTGACACGCAGTTCGTGGCTTGCATTGACGTTAGCAGACTAGTTGGAACATAGTTTAAGTTGTGTAATAACCCAATTTAAATTCACTTTGAGTATTTACTGTTTGTTTATTTGAATTCAAGTCTTATTATTCATCTACTCTTGTTTATCGGGTATTTATTTACGGTCGGTTGAGTATACTCCCGCTAGGTTATTCAGTTGCGTTGGCATGTGGCACACTAGACCATAGCATATGTTGTAGAAGTATGTTGTGGATTATCGGCCCGACTAGTGTTTCCCTAGGCATATGTCGTTGAGTCGTGGTCTACGTCGACTACCAATCGAACTCAGGGATTTCAGTCAGTTCGAGTTTACTCACTAGCGATGTCTGGGTGATAGTTCAAAGTATGGTGCTAATCTAACTTAGATCCTGCACACACTTTTGATTCACTATTATTTTATATTCATGTGAGGGTCCTTCCCAGTTGCCTTATTATTTTTCTTTCGCATGTTTATATAATAGTATTTTAAATTCCAGCATTTATTTATTATATTTACTCAGTGAAGTTCCTTGGGTTTACTCACTCTGGACTTGTTATCTGTTTTGTTGTGATGATGATGTGCAGACCCTAGTAAAAGTAGGGGGAAGGGAAAGCTTGAGGAATTCCTGTGATTGATTCCCTGCAACTAATTCGTACGCTTGTTTATTTTCTCTTGTGTTATGCTAGAATAGGACATGAGGGACACTTTGGCATGTATATGACATACTTGATATTTTGAGATACATGGATCATGGTGCATATATTGTTGATATTTTGGTTGGGTTTCCACACTAAGTTAAATGATCGATGACATGATTTACTGATTTACTTTGATGTATCATGATTATAAGTCTTCCGCTAAGAATAAAATGGCAATAAATAGATGAAATTGAGTTACTAGCTAACTTGATAATATATTAAGGAAAATGATATAAAAGTTAGCGGTATAAAGGTTGTTAATTGGTACGCGATGCGCTTAGGACACAGCTGGGCCGAGTTGTGGCAGGGTTGTGGGCCCGCAGAGCGTGATGTTGCAGTCTCGAATTTTGGGGCCGTCACAACAAGTCACAAGACTGTGTATTGGTTCACTTACTGAATTTCGTAGGGAAGTTGAGTGAGGTCAGTACGTATGCATGGGGTGCTGCACCTCTAGCTCACTTGTACCGATAACTTGGTGCTGCTAGTCGAGTGAAAGTTTGTCAAATTATAGGATATATGACGTTGCTTGAGGTATGTTCTGAATCTACCAAGCTTGTAAAGTGCATAAAAATTGTATCCTTTTATTTTAATGTATTTTTGTTGTTATTCATTTGCAGGTATGGGTTTACAAGCATTTTCATATTGAGCAAGTACGTAGGAACAAAGGGTACGTTGAAACCCTTCCGCGTGTGTCTAGGTGGGAGGCCAATTCAGAGAAAGGGCCATAATATGGACCATGTCTAGATGCTTCGAAGGACACTTGAAAACACCCCACCTAACAAGGTATGGGTGGTTTCTCATCTTATATTTGGAGGAGTGACAAGGATATTGTAGAAGTCGTTTTCTACACTGGGACAATCAAGTATAAGGGGATTGTTGAGCCATATCACCCAGATAGGTTCTTGTGATAGTTGGGTCACATACAGAGTAAGCACGGTAATCCACTCAAACCTATACAAGCAAAATGAGGAAAGGTCACGGCTAGTTACATCGTGACGTGTAGTTTCCATGACGATCATTGGGAGAAGTGGGAAACTCACGTCCTGTCGGTCAAATAAAGAGGAGAACGTGCGAAAGTCTCATGGGATGCGACTGATGATTATATGAGTTGCTTTAAGGACATTTCACACCCAATAATGGAAAATCCAACGGGGCTCACTCACGATCACGAAGAAGAGAATAACATCTTTCATGTGAGTTGTTATTTGGTTTTTTATGGTTTGCATTTAGCATCATAATAATAACTTTGGACTAATTTCGTGTAATGTTTGTGTAGCAAGTACGACAGGTCATGGATGTCATGAGAGCATGGAAGACCTTGCCCCCTAAAGTAGGAAATAGGGCATCCGTATTGAAAATGGCAGATGAGGTGCTACAACACCTGGCGATGGGTGGTCCAGTTGCACCGTCAGGCACCAACACATCAACTGACAATAACTTCCAAACGCCAAGCAAAACAGCAGAAGGTGCGTCACCCTTAAAGCGCAAGTCAACACCAACGGCAACTGGAGCTTCCCTCAGGTCAAAGCGGACTGCAACGACAATGGCAACGGGACCTCCATGCAGGTCAAAACTAAACAACTGAACTGGGTGTTTAATTGATTATAGATTTTTGAGCTTCATTAGGTTTTTTGTTTCATTGTCTATGAATGGGAACAATGTATCAGATCATTGTTGAAATTTTTTCTAAATTATTCAAAATTGCGATTGTTTGGTCGTGCAGGATCGAATAATTACATTTCACTCGGGCGATCCAAATTGACTTATTTTAATTACAAATTATATATGCATTCGATCAGTACTATAGGATCAAACAATTACATTTCACTTGGGCGATTCCAACTGATGAAATAAAATAATTAAAACTTGAATTTTTTCAAGTAGATCGTGTCGGGTGAAATATCACTATTTGGTCTAAAACGACCCAATTAATTATATTTAATCAGTAAAAGGTGCTCGAGGGAAATAGTCGAAATTAAATACTAAAATAACATGACCTGTTCAATCAGCATATACCAAATTATTCATTTTAATTCAGCTATTGACAACCGAGCAAATAAATATTACTATGTTGTTTCCAACCGAGCAGTTTAATTTGTAGATACAACTGTTTCAAATCCCTTCATAATGAAATAATACATTGATCTTGTACAAAAAATGAACGTGTCGATACAACGACATCATATATGTTATATAAAATAAGTTTGTATCAAAAAATCTCATCCAACTATACGTCGTGCATCAGATGCACAAAAAATGAGTGTGGCCGATACGAAGACATCATCTATACTTTATATCAAATTTTATCGTGTAAAGGATGTACAAAAAGTGTGTTGGGGCATGTGCCCTAGGTCAATCTACAAGCATTATTTATTTGATAATTTTAGTTAATAAAATAGAGGTTTTCATTTGTTGTTTTATTATAAATGATTGCATGTTTACCTTATAATAAAATCTATGGATATTTGTTGAAGTATCCTAAATGTCCATAGTCAGTTATTATAATGGGAACTATAATAAATTAAGACTAGTGTGAGTCTTGATTGATGGTCATGTGATGATCATGTGTATAGAGATACAAATCGAGATCATGCATATTTGTTAGGGAACAAGGTACTGGACCAACCTGTTGTGAGAACGCCACATGAATTAAGTCAAGTGTTACTCTTGATAGGTATATCATTTAGTCCTTCGACTTGAGATTACCATAGACTTCAATATTAAAAGCATGATATTTGACAAAATCAACGATGTCTTTAATCAAATGATTATAAGGATTGTGATTGGTTATCATGTGAGCAATATATGAAGATGCGTAATCAAGATATATAGAAGTTGTCCCTCTCGTAAAGAGAGAGATATCAGTGGATCCTTCGATATGTTTGATTGTTAAATGACCAAGTCCAAGTAAATTGATGCGATCAATGTCACTTAGATATTTTCAGTCTACCTAAAGATTGAGACTAGTACGATTGAACATTAAGGGTGACTTTTCATGTCTTATGTTTAATCAAAGGATATCGCACGACAAAAGGATGTGATATATGTTATTCATTAGGTTGTATCGATTTTGATATTCATGCTATTTGGAAAGTCATATTGCCTTGCTAGAGACCGCTTATGACTTGTGCACCAAAATGGCTTTTGGTTTACTACCAACGTCGCATGAATCTATTGGGTCGCACACAAATAATGGTTTTGCGCAATTTCAATTGGTCCAGAGTAATGAATTTTATATGATAAAATTCATGACATAAAAGCTCTTATAATTTGTTATATAACAACTTATTAATAAGGGTATATGTATAATTTGCTTAAACTGCCTAAATATAGTAGTTGTATTACGAATATAATTTTAAGTAAGGGCTTGTCTACACATAAATATATGGTTATACCCTAAAACAAATGAAGATTTTTATTTTATGCTATTTTAGAGTTCTCTAGATTTTATGAGAGAAAGAAAAATGTTTTCTATCTCTCTTGGGGCTATCACTCCAACTTACGGTCACCATGCGTGTCTGGATTTCTAATAGAGGATGCGCGTTTGAACATCTTAGAGATCAAACAATCAGAGAAGAAATCAAGAATTAAGATGTGGTTTACTTTTGTATATCTTATTTAATGGAGCTTATTTGCGATTCTGTTGGGTTTTTCAAAAATTGTTTTGAATTTTCCATTGCATATGAATCCCAAAACACAACAAAGTGTGTTTAGTACAGTTAGTAATATATCTAAAATCAAGGTATCTCAAGATCAACGGTAATTGAAACCGCATCTTAAGAATACACAACTATCGGTGGGTTTCTCACGTTCAAGTTCTCACTCCATACTATTGCCTCCGGTTGTACATTTGGTTTCCACCCCAGATACAATTGAGGAAAAGGAGCATCAGCCTTGAAAAATACCTGTAAAAAAAGATGAATTTTTTAATAAAAAGTAATATTTATTACAACTACATCTAGGACTAAAAATATGGTTGACTTTACCCTCATATAATGGTTGTTCTATACATGTGTCATCCCAATTAAGACTATCACTCACCGAAGGTGGTGGTTTTCCCTTAAGGGGGCCAACCGCCACCCGATAATAGGCACACTACAATGAAACCATAACATGTAGCAATGAAAAGTCTCATATCAAGAATAGTCATTCACTTCTTAAATGACGTGTCTTTGGTGTCGTCATAGTGCTGCACGGATTCTACAAGACCATTGAATATACCATTACCAAAGATTGGGCGCCAAAGTTTTTGGTTACCATGAAGCTCCTAATACATATAATTGCGCACTTATTTCCATGCATCATTTTTATTATGGCCAAGACCAACTGCAATAACATGGTAACCATAATTACCATCCCCCTAACATTATCAACCCTCTTAATGTGATCAAGCCATTCATCATGTGCAACATCGTGATAACCATCCTTAGTCACATTTTGCAAACATGTAGGTATTTTATGAACCTTGACTGGCACTTGACGAGGAGGCTTTATCAGTATTGCTTCTGGAGTAAGGACATATTCGTGGTGGGATGGACTTCTCTTTGTAGATTCTTCAATCTCGTCTGCATTAGTCTTCCTCTTCTTTCTCTCATGTGACATTTTTCCCTTCACCGGTTGTGATATCTTTCTTCCCCTTGTCTTAATTAATTTTCTCCTTTGGGACAAAAAACGACACGGATGAAGGACAATTAATCTCTCAAAGTTTTTGCACAATCCTCATGTGTTGATCCTCAGTTTGAAAACTTGCAAACCTTTCAATCACACTTTGAATTTCATTTTTAAAATTGTACTCCGTCCGATTCACAGCTTACTCAAGGTTCATGCTTAACTTTTGCCAATGTATGTGAACATCAACAAGTGGAATTGGTAAACCTACCAATTGAAGACTTACAATTTTGTGAGCACAAGGAAGACCGAAGGTCTTGCACAATACACAACCACATCTTAGTGGATCGGTCCCAACATTTTCGCATTGTTCCACCTCTTTGCTAATTTTTTCTAGAGCATATTGCAAAACAAATCCTCGCAACATACGGTACAATGTATCACAAAAACCCGTATTGTACGACATTAAAACTCATCTCAAAAGACTTTTTGATTTTAGTATGTTGCCCTTCAACTAATCTATTAGTTATGTAATGACCCGAAGAATTTGGTAATTTTTGGATAATGATGCATGTATTAGTATGATAGTATGATACGGGTCACGAGCCAGTTGGGCAAGTATAAATCCGAGTGAGGTTTCGACTAAGTAAACGGGGTTCAGATAGTCGATTAAGTGAGTATTAAAAGTGATAAACGAAGTCAAACTATGAATATGACCCTAGTTGAGGAAACGTGATTTGATCAAATAAAGTATAACTCATGCATAATTAATTCATTTGAACACTAAATGTGGGACCGCCTTGAGAAGTGTGCCGGATACGGGGCATTGAGTACCGGATAGACGAGAGTTAGTATGACATTGGATACAAATTTATTAAGTTCAACTGATGTGCTAACATAGGTTATATGATTTATTTTGGATTTTATTTACATAAGTCCTATAGTTGAGTGGGATAAATGTAACCAATTTAGGATGAATCTTGGGATACATTACATGAGGGTATTAAGGTAAGATGTGTCATAGGTGGGTGTCACCTCGAGATAAGGGTGTGTTTTAAGATGAAAGTAAGGGCAAAAGGGTCACTTTTCACCTACATATATATAAACAAACAAAAACCATAATACATACTATTCATCATCTTCCCAACTCAACAGTCGTCACAGTTCACACCTCCTACTCTCCCCCACTACCATCACCAAACCAATCGACTCCGAGGAGGCCAGAGAAACCGGAGGACCGCCGTCGACGAGGTAAGATCCTTCTCTCTCTCTCTCTCTCCCTCCCTCTGGCCTCACGTTCCCTCTCCTCCTTTTCTCGGCAGTTGTCTTCCCTCCTCCTCCTTGGACCATCACCACCGCCACCCTCCATGACACTGCCACCTTGACCATCCATCGGAGATGCCTGTGTAAGTGTTTCCTTTCACCTATCTTCTTATTTCCCTCACGTCAGTTCGTCAACCTCCCTTAACAGTTCTATCTTTTTGCTCACTGTGCACCCATTTCTCACCCACTGTTCGGTCACCGTGGGCCATCTTCGATCGGGAACTTGGGTGTAGACTACCCACGCAAGTCTCGACGTTCCCGGAGGGCCTCACGTCCGGCGAATGGGTCACTTTTTCGACAAGATAAGAGGGTCATTTGCTAACTATCATAGCTATTTTTTATTGTTATTGAGATTGTTTTGCTCACTGTTTTGGGGGCCGCCATGGC
The DNA here is from genome assembly GCA_039657345.1 of Stephania japonica. Classification (NCBI taxonomy): domain Eukaryota; kingdom Viridiplantae; phylum Streptophyta; class Magnoliopsida; order Ranunculales; family Menispermaceae; genus Stephania; species Stephania japonica. Next base: position 35,604,810 of record CM077564.1, on the reverse strand, counting down.
CGGTGAGACCGTCCCCGGTCACGGCTGATCGGAGGTGAACCTCCAGCGACTCTACTGGCCGGAGGTGGTCCCTCAAGGTGCAACAGTTGTGTGAGTTATATGTGTGTGTTTTCTTTCATTTTTTCTTCTTTCTTCCTTTTTCTTTACTGTTGAGATGTTTGCTATTTGTGTGTGGTGTGCGTGATGTGTGGGGTATGTGATCATAAACTGTCCTATGTTTGTGTGGGGTGTGTGGCCACAAATTGTATTATTTTATGTGTATGTGTGACGGTTTTGGGTGTGTGTGCATAGTAAAAATGTGTATAGTGTGAATCGACTTGTATGTGTGTGTAAAACAGTAGGGTGCACACAATAGTAGGGTGTTATGTGCACATAACAGTGGGGTGCGTGATAATATGTGGGTGTACATAACATTTGAGGTATGGGGTGTATTTAGGTGTGGTGTGTATCATTACATGTGGGTGTGTATTAACAATAAAATGTGATATGTGTGAATAGGTTATGGTTATATTAAGTATATATATATGGGCTTGTGATGAGGCCCAATAAGGGCCCAACAAGGCAATTAAATGGTAAGGCCCATAGCTAGTATATGATAGTGTTGGTATGGGCTTATGTGTTTAGGCCTAACAAGAATCCAACTAACAAAACATTTAAATGTTTATGGAGTTAGTGTTTGGTCCCAACAAAAAACCTAAAGAAAGATAAAATAGTATTAAGGCCCATTACCTATGAAAGTGTGGGTATGTTCATTATATCAGTGGAACATTCCCCAGCAGTTTAGGTTGCCTTAACAAAGGGTTTTAAAACCTTAATACTAAACACGAGCCTTAAACTAATATTCAAGATTTAAAACCTTATCAGGTAGTCGAAAAACTGCGAGAAACGCGTTAGAGTCTCAGAGTGGTACCGGGTTGCGATGGTTCAGGTAAGTACATACGTACATTGTATGTGTGTATGTTAGTAGGCCAGTAAAGAAATAACATGTGATTTATACATTCCTCTATTCATTGATAATGTTAAATTGATCCCTTGTTTGCAATTCCATTCCATTTCCTTGGTTGTATGTTCTTGGCATGAGTGTGTGTCTCGAAAGTGTCATGTAGTCTCGCACTAGCTGGGACAACGAAGGTGCCTCCTGCAGGGGTAATTGACCACCCTAGTGATCTGTGTACTGGGTACTGGATTCGAGAGGTGTTGTGATGCCTCTCGATTTCACGCTGCGCTAGTGTTGCGACATTGTCCAGGGAGATCTTGCGAGATCTTTGTTGTATTGCTGTGAAATTAGACCACTCATGGGCCTCTTTTGAGTTTTAGAATATGCAAATTTCGATTGTTTATCTATCAGTCTGTTTATCATGCACTTGATTTACTTACTTTCCTGTTATTTCGTTTCCGCATGATATTTAGACTATTTTACTTGTTAAATCATAAATTACTATTATATTCTTTTGGCATTACTTTGGATTTCTTCAGTTGCTCACCGTCTAGTTTGTGACAGTGGGTGCAGATAGGGTGGAAAGCAGCAAGGGTAAGGGGCCTTGCCTAGGTGACTTGCTTTGAGGACTAGCATCGGGACCGGAGAGATCATTTTGTAGGTTTTCTTATGTTTTGTTTTTATGTATATCGTTTCATATATATGTTTTGGGATTATTGAACTTGGTATTTTTTATGAGATTGGTATTATGTACCTTTGCATTTCGAATTGTACATGAATACTTGGGGTTTCCACACTTATAGATTCCTATATTTCTCTTGATTGAGTTATTTCCCCTTATGTTTAGTTTATTTACTTTTCGTTGCGTAAAATTTGTAATAAATCTTTCATAAATTGTATAATTGAATGATTAGAGGCTGACTAGGCTCGTCAGGTTGCCGAGTGATGATTTGGGGCCAGCACGGGTCTAGGCCGGGCGTACCCAATTGCACAAGGAAATTGGGGCCGTCACAAGTTACCCGTTGCATATCCTCGAAGTTTCCACAGGAATTTCCAAGACTTCTTTTTAAGGCATTATGTGCACTTCCAACTTTGTCGGTCATACCATGTCCAAGATGCAATTTCTCGTCTGTCCATGATTTGAAAAAGCGTTCCTTGTAATGCATAACTCATGTATCCATCAAATAATCAAGCAGTCCATTCACACAACCATATTTGTTGCTATATTAGACATCCTTGTGTGGAACATACTTTCAAAGGCATTTCACCTTGTCATGAAAAGATTTAAGTCTTCGTTACGTTCAAAATATTTCTTAGTGTTTGATTTCACGCCCTTATTAATGTGTCAATAAGTGAGTCGACATGGGAAGGACCATCTCGATTGCATTAATCAATCCCAACTCCCTATTGGTAACTATCACATTTGCTTTAGACCACCCATCCATGAGGGTATTAAGATTCTGCAGCACCCAAATATGGTTGTCTTTTTTTTCTTAAGATAGAAATGCAAAACCCACAGCAAAAGATAACCCAGTCGATGTGACACCAATGATCTCTAGAAAAGGCATACGACACATGTCGGTCTTGTACGTGCAATTCAAAAGCAAGACCAAGGAAACATTGTAGTAACTAGATTGAATCGGGATGAGGCCAAAATAAGTCAGTAACAACATCGTTTTCCTCGTGTTTTTGATGTCATGTGAGGTAAGCAGGTGTGTCAAGTAAATACATGAGTTTTTACATTTGTGATCTTCTTCCAGCCTTATCAAACTTGTGTTTTTGCGTTGCATTGTATATCGTGCGCATGGTATATGTATTTTTTCTTCCATCTTCTCGGCAACGTGTCCAAAATCTTTCCGGGCTTGACATTTCCATCCATCATTTGTACCAACACAACATGCTCTTCTGGATCTTACTGATCATCGTATGAGTGAACCTCCAAATAATGCCCAAGGTCGTGGTTATGATGCCCACACACCACCTTCACATGCCATAAACCATCCAAATAGATATCCATGTTTTTTGGTGCCACATTTGCCCCTTGATGTCCTTTTCAAAAACTCCCCATTTTCATCCACCACAATTTTTTCCTAAACAATTTTCTCACCTTTACTAGCTTTCATGTTTTCAACTCTTTTGGGCATCACCCCTATAAGAACCAGACCTCTTACACCCTATGTTCACCCTTCCTCGACGACAACCATTGCCCATTACATCAGAGCCTTTTCTGACAATGAAGAATCCTTTGCTAGTTCCCCGGCTTTGAACCCATTTGACGCCTTAACCATACTTCCAAATGACGTGTTTATCTTGAAGTCGTTAATGTAGTCATAGTCAATAGAGCGCAAATTTCCTTGCAAAATGGTAAGTCATTATACCTTGATTCAAGTATAACAAAAAATTACATTCAAGTATAACAAAAAATTACAAAAAAACCCTGAAATAGTTCGTCCGGTCAAGAAAGACCGACTTACGCTATTCTGTTCGGTAACGAATAACCGAGAATGTAACTATCGGTCGGCCTATGTATACTGTCAAACACAATTTTATTGGTCTTGTTTCACCGAAGAGACTCGAAATTTTTTAAACAATTTCACTCGGTCTCTATGGACCGATCAAATTCCATTACGTCGGCCCAGCGTGGCCGAACCAGAGGGCCGAAACCTGGGTTTGAACATGAAAAAAAACAAAGAGTGATTCTAAACTCATGAAATACCTCTCCATCTAGTATATCTGCATCTCCTACAAGTTCATTTTTTATCTTTTATTGTAAATATCCACCGAACAATGCAAACAAACAAAGACCCAACAAAACACCAAAATTTGTTCAAACCATTTCAAATGCTTACCAAAACAATACAACTTAGACATTTTTCAGCAAGAATAATGATGAGCTCGAATCTTACGATGGTAGAGGCCTCTGAAATCGCGAGTTCGCGTCGCCGGTGGTCGAAGGGGTTCGTTAGACGAAGTTTGAACTTCAAGCTTTCTTTGTGGGGTGCACACGTCTCGAGTAGGAAAATGGCATGTGGGAAATTGTGGGACTAGTGAGGGGTAAAAAGTTCATTTCATAAGGGGGTATATGCAGAAATTGAGTTACTGGTTTGTCCATAGTAAAAAGTGGTTTGGACATAATCAGACCGATAAGGAAAATCTTTTTAAAAAATGAAACAAAACATAAGTAGCGCCAAATAATAGATTCGAGAGCCAATTTTATGCATGGTCTTGTAACCAATAGGAAAACATAATTCTCTCACAAAATGTGTTTCATGAGGGGGTTTTAGAATCGTCTCTAAATGTTGGTCACTAAAACTCCTCTTTATATATAATTCAACTTTAAACGTACTTAAAGTTGTAAATTTTAAAAATAATAAAATATATGAATTGACATAAATACTCTTCAAATAAGAGAGAGAGAGAGAGAGATGAGGGTAATTGCATCCCTTGATTTTCGTTGAGATGTGAGGCATGTTGAAGGGACGCATTAGAGGTTGTCGCTTGTGTGTGTTGTATGTGCCTAACAATAGTATAGTCATAAAAGGTATGTGAAAACTTATATAAAGCATCTACTAAATGTGGATTGTGGGTGTGAATTCTCAACGTGGAGAGGATGTTCATCCCATGTGACTCAAATAAACATTGAACTTCAAAATATGTCTCCAATAGAAGGCATGAATTTGTTGCTCAATTGATGAGCTTGCATTTCGTTTTGTAATAATAAAAATCTAAATAAAATAATTACATATTTAAAAACGGTCGATTATCCAATGTGGATGTCAAATTGAATGTCCAGAAGTGACATTCAAAATAAACAATGACTATCTAAGTCAGCTCGACGTTCAAAATGCACTTATTCCATTGGAGATGTTTTTTTCTTACTCAGTGTCTATTTAATCCTAGGTGGCACACATTGACATCCAATCATTATTCCATTAGAGATACAATGGTAATGTGGATTTAGAACATGGATTGGTGCCAAATCATAGATGTGGGGAGGATGTCTATCCTATGTGACATTAGATAGACATTCAAAATCCAAAATTAAATGATCTCTAATGGTAATGTGGATTTAGAGCATGGATTTGTGCCAAATCATGGATGTGGGAGAATGTCTATCCTATGTGGCACTAGATAGACATTTAAATTCCAAAATGATATCCAATGGTAATGTGGATTTAGACTATGGATTTTGATTTTTCTTTTGTCTTCATGTGGATAATGTCCATTATTATGTCTTTTTCTTTATTTTTCAACTAAAAATGACGATGTGACACTGGAGATGATGTCTACCACAATATCTAGAAGTTGAGGTAGACACTCTCTATTTAGATTATATGCCACCACACTAGCTAGACATTAGCAATCCATGGTCCCATTGGAGAACATTTTTTGGATTGAACGTGGATGTTATCCTAGGTGAATCTATTTTCACTACAATATGTGGTCTCATTGGAGATGCTCTTAGGCACCAAGGTAAGTGTGCCATGTGGGAACCACAACCATAGTTGCACACATGAGAAAACAAGCCACTTTTTATACAGTAGTAGATGTATTTCCTTTTTTTTTGTAATTGGTCTCTCTAAGGATATAAGGTTCACCTCAGTATCAGTGCACTCCATCTTTTTTAATTTATGTTGGTTTTAAGAAAAAATGACACATTTATCCCATGGTGCCCAGAGTAATTGGTGAAGTGCCCATAGCGCGACACTACATTAACTGACATTACATTTCAGGTCTCGGTGGGAAATGACCGAACCTATGGTCTCGGACACACATGACCAAGACATAGATTGGTTTGTCAGTTGGTGTCGACTGAGACATACACACTTGTCTTGGCACAAGGTCACCGAGACCATTGGTCTCGGTGGTCACCCATCGAGTTAGGTATTTGACTACCTTATTTAGGTGTCGGTTGATATAGACCGACACTGTAATACATATCTCGATAATACATGACCGAGACCGCTTTAACATGTGTCTTGGGTAGTGGGGTACGTTATTTCACAAACTAGGGGCATTTTAGTAAAAGTCCTAGGGTGCCTTGATAAATTGTTGTGTTGCCTATATTAATGGGGTGCCCTGAGAGAATATCAGGGTGCACACAACGCGATTTTAAAAAAATTATTTCAATCTAATTGCAGCACAGTCGCTCAAAGCTTTTTTTTTTTTTTTTTAGTTTATTTTATATTTTTAACAGCAAGCTCTGCAAATGGGAGCTAGGTACATCATTCCGTAATGCCATTCACAACCTTTCATGCGCAACTCGTGTGACACCTAATCTCCTAGCTTATTGGCAAACACTCATTTAAACGTGAGCGCCCTGCCTTCTTGCATTGCCACGCATGGCACCTCTATGTAAACTGCATGTACACATCACATCGGACATACCACTCTATAAATAGGACCATCCTTGATGGCTCATTCAGTTCAAACATATAAAGGGAGCAAATTAATAAGTACTTACTAAAGTACAATCCTGTTCGAGATTTTCTTCTCTCTTATTCCTTATATATGGGATCTTCTCTCACAACCGCAGCAATGGCTCTGGCCATGTTTCTTCTCTTATTTCAGTTGTTTCAGCATCTACCAGTGCTCGCCAGAAGTACTGATGAGTGGCACCACCCTCAAGCGGTGGAGACAACGAAAAAGTCATCTGGTTGGCATCAAACCACCACCAAGTCATTGGGGTGGCACCGCCCACAGACCATGGAGACGATGTATACATTGTCATCACCATACACTCGCCCCCCACCGTATCACTAGAGGCCGGCATATTACTTTTCGTGCATGCATGGATTTATTAAAATAATGTTGAAAGTATATGAGGATGATATTATTAGATGTAAGGAGGTCAACCATATTATATATAACATATGATTAAGTAGTAATAAACTTATGGTGATGCGTTCTCCCAAAAAAAAAAAAAAAAAACTTGTACCGATGCATGCTGCGGTTTTGCACCTCTCCTTGTTCAAGTAATTCTAGCTATAATTAACTAAACGGATACTAAAGTTCCACAATTAGAAGTTTATCACTAAAACGATATTTAATTAATTAAAGTTTCCACATAATTAGAAACTTTTTTCTTTTAAAACATGGATTTCATTTCATTAATTTAAAATTGGATTGAGCACAACATCATCTGGTAGAAATTCACATCACACACAATTAACTTCATGAAGTTTAGCCAAATTTGCCATTGCATGAGCTACTCTGTTGCCTCTCTTGGAACAAACTGAACTTTCCAATGTCTCTCTAAATGGAGAATATTTCTACAATCTTGAATTAAAAAACCATACTCAGTTAAATTTGGAACTCTTGAACGGATATTCTGCACCACCACCAAAGAATCCAGTTCAAACACAATTACTCTTGGAACATCAAACTGTTTGAGCCAACTGATCACTTCGCGAAATGCTAATTAACGCGCTCTGCCTCATGGGATGCACTTCTCCCCAACAGCTTGGACGTTAACCCCTGTAACAGATTCCCTTGGCTGTAACTGATCACAATCGCCCCTACACCAAACAATCTCTCCTAAACAGCTGCATCAATATTACACTAACAAATCCACCTTCCGGACATTGCCATTGAGCTCTACTTTACGCTCCTGCAATTGGTCTCAAAACATCATCTCCACTTTGTCTTGCTCTCTTCCACTCTCCCAACCATGCGTTTCCCCACTTATAGCTAGTCCCAAAGGATTACTTTTATTATTCCAAAGCCAATTATTCCTATGTTTCCAAACACACAAGAACTGAATGCATAAACGTTCCAACACCTCAGAATTCAGTCCTTCAGCCAATGCAAAAAAACCAGTTAGAAAACAAAAAAGAATGCCCCAACCTTCGAATTGGAAACACACCTGCCCACAAGAACATGAACATAAGATATAATGAACATGTGTTGGAACAATTAATTATATTATTTAATTGTTTATAATTTGAATGAAAATAATGTGAAAATGTGTGTACTATTGTGGAGAGACATAATAGACCAAAATGTGTATCTATTCACTAAGAGGTATGCCTTTTTATAATAGACACATAAAAGTCTATATATATTCACTTGATGGATTGTTTTAAAAGAAGTTAGAAGGTAAAGCAAATAGGTCAAATCAAAATGTCTTTCTCTATTTTACATGCTTTTGAGTCTGAGAGAGTATTGAATCATAGATTGGTTCATAGACTAATGATTCGGAGTGCTACAAATCACTAGTATGATCGTTGTATCTTGAGAGACCATCGTCATTAGATCGTGAGCACCATAGCAGGGCAAAATAGTCTTAAGGACATTGAGTATAACTCAAGCCTCGATCAATTGCATCAAATTATTCTTCTATTTCGCTCCAAGTTTTCGGAATTCCCTCCAACAACATGAACATTCATTAAAATGCTTTACTTTTGAAGGTATTTTGAGTTCTCGTAATTTTTTCAGTTTCCATTTAATTTTTTGGAAAGCAGGCTATCATTTATAGTTAATACAACTCGATAACCTGATTTAACATTATAGGATCCATTCTTCGAAAATTGCCAGATTAGACCATCCTCACCTTCTCTACTCAAAGGCAATCACAAAGTAGCATCACAGTCTCAAGAATTAATTGAAGTATTCCTCAATCAAACCAACACCCCATTCCATACCAAATTAAAAAGCTTCATCAAATCATTTACCAAGACTTCTTCTATCCCTTCCACACGGTCTGATGTATATATATATATATATATATATATATATATAAAAGCTCACATCATTTTCAGCCAAGGATCATCCCACACATACCGGTATTTTAGTACCATCTCCCACACTCCACCTACACCCTTTCTCGAGAACCACCCTTGCAGCTAGAATGCCTCACCAAGTAAAACTTGGGCTATGACCAATTTTGGCATTAATAAAATCCCCCCTCTTAGAAAATATTTGCCTTTTAGTACCCGTGAAGCGAAAGCATCGGGATTAGACATTATCTCCACCCTTAAAATCCAAACCCCCTTCTCCTTTCAAACTAGCAATTTATTCCAATTCATCCAATGTAAACCCCTACCTCCATTCGATTTCGAACCCGACCAAAATGAATTCATGAAGAGAGTCTGTTATGGACTTAGGAATCAAAAATGTATTCATACAATTTGATAGCAAAGCTTGAGTAATTGACTTTAATAACATTTCCTTACCTCCCTTCGAACAAAAAACTATATATGATTCCAGCTAGAGAATCTCTTCCACATTCGTGATTTCAAAAAATCAAAAATCTCAAATCTCTCCCTGCCAATCAGAGAAGGTAATCTGAGATAATTTCTACCAAGGTGAGAGAAAACCAATAAACAATGACACGCTTCAGCTTAAGTGAATTCTGAAACATATGAAGAGAAAAACATTGTAGATTTACCTAAAAGTTGTAGCTTGTTCTAAAGCTTCCTCGTAGACATCCAAGACATATTTCAACTCCATAGCTTCCTCTATTGGGGTTGAAGCAAGAAGATGGATATGCAGTGAGCTGTGATAGTCAGAGTGCTCTAGATTTGAGCAAGAATGCTACTTATCATTGCCGCACTAAACACATTAATATACGATACCATTGGATTCGAGAAGTTGTGAATGATCATGAGATGAGTCTGAAGAAGATTCACACTGATAAGAATCCAGTGAAGGTCACCCAAGAGGGGGGGTGAATTGGGTTACCGAGAGTTTATCGCCTTTTTAAAACATTAATCACAAATAATAATGATAATGCATACACCAATGAAAAATGTCAATGCTATGCAATCAAGAAGGGGGTAGAAGAGATGGAAATAAGACACACGATATATAGTGGTTCGATCCAACCGATCTACATCCACTACCTAACCTCCCCGGTTAGGATTTTCAACCCCCACTTATATTATCAATAAGTGTTACACCCTAAGCCAACTAGCCTAGTGAATGCCTAGCCTCAACTAGGTCTTTTACACGATGCCTTACCGCAATAAGGTCTTATACAACCACCTAGCCGCAACTAGGATTTTCCCCACCTAGACCCACCTAGGAATTTTCCCACCTAGCCACAACTAGGATATATGCCTAGCCTCAACTAGGTCTTCCCTTTCGACTTAGATCCTACTAAGTCTTACAATCAAGATTTGAATACAATTGAAATGTACTTTACAAAGTAAAGTGGTATCAAGTTCAAATACAAGCAAGCCACCTAGAGCCTAAACACTCTTATGCATGCAAGTATGAAAACAATTGAGAAACGCAAATATAAAACTGATTTTGTGCAAAACTCAAATATGAAACCGTTTTAAATAGATTGATGAGAGCAAAACCGGTTTCAAATCCAAAGAACAAGAAGTTTGATAAAAATCAAGTTTAAGCATGAATTCTTGTTCAAATCAGTCCAAGGGTTTAATGAATCAAGTTTAAGAGCAAAACCCAATACAAGTGTGTTTAAAAACACAACAAGTAGTTTCTCAAATCAATCACACAAGAATATATAAATTGAGCACAAGAAAAGCTAGGGAATGGACTTTCTTACAACCCCAAGAAGATGACTTGAAAAATCAGTGTCGAAGAGGTTGTAGTCTCCTTAGAGTGCCTCAAGAGAGCTGGTTTTGATGTTGAATGAACAGCCTCAAAGTGTAGCTTGAAAACCCCAAGTTCCTTCTCTTGAAAAAATTAAGCACAAGTGTGTTTATTTGATTTCAAAACCTAACTTATGTGCCTTTTAGTGTTTGGGAGTGTTGTATATATTTATAGACCCATATATGACCGTTGTGTGCATCCAAGGGCCGAGATTTGATCAAAAATTTGAATTAACGTTCGTTTTCCAGCTTTTTAAAAAAGCTGTCAGGAGGGCAATTAGCGCGCTAATACTGAGACCTAGCGCGCTAACTCTGCACTTAGCGCGCTAATAACAGTATTAGCGCGCTAAGCTGCGAGGACCTCGAGAATAATTAATTTCGTCCCTTGTGTTAGCGACCCTTTAACACGTCCTAGACCCAATAAGCCCTCATATAACATATAATACATGTTTGTTATGGGTCATATGGCCTATTTGGATGGTCCGGATATTTTCACAAATCCCGAAAATGGAAAATCTCGGTTTCATGATTTGCGAGGGACTTTTCTGCAAATATACAGTTTTCTTTTCAAAGATCTTTCAAAAACAAGTTTTTCTTTTTCAAAAGCTTTCACAATGATTTTCAAAAAACGATATCATACACATATAGTTTAACATAGTTTAGACTTATAAGACCGAAATCTTCGAGTAATCACTTGACATTTGAAAATCCATTTTAAAATCACGATATGCATGAATTAATGCAATAGGCTTGCTTAAGTGAACTTGAATACCTTACATTAATTTTACAACTCTTGGCCTTGATCTTTCGTCTTCATTCCTTTTTGTATGCCGAGTCTTGAACTTGTATAGCTTGAATGCTCGAATACCCATGATGTGATGTTTCGCAACTTTTGATGAAACTGAAATACACTTGATAAAACTTATTAGTATATTTTCACCTTGTTTGTTTCCATCAAAATTCCGATCGGAGTTAGAGTGACTAACCACTTAGTCTAACATCCAGCTGATATGTTGACGAAGGTGATGACTCGTGAGAAGCATCAATCCTACACCAAATTGGTGGGGCTGAGTTGTTATTGAGCATTAAATATGATTGAGATCTCCTCATGTGTTAGAGGGGGAGATTGTTGGTTTTTGTATGGGCCCCACAAAAAATGGAAAAGTCCAACACATAAAGCAACGAATTGGTTGTGGAATAGGAATCTAGGAGAAAATAGGAAAGAAAATTGGAGTGAATTAACGACTTGGGTGATTCTTCTAATTAGCCAGATTTTGTGTGTTTTGACAATTTTTTTTCTCTCTTCTACATTGTACGTTCAAGGCGGTGAATACAACAACAATTTTCTCTACATTGAAGATACATCAAAATCTTGAATCTGAAGACTAACGGCGAAGTCTTTGGTGGTTTCTTGGTGATCAAGAAAGGATACAATTTGAGGGTGGAGTTCTTCAAGATCTTGGTGTGACCATTCAAGTTCTTTGAATGAGTTATATTGTATTTTCCTCAATTGAGATTATTGTACTTTTTATTCATATAGTGGATTTATTCGGAGTTTGGCCCGTGGTTTTTTTCCCTCTGATTTGGAGGGTTTTCTACGTTAAATCTTGTGTTATTTGTGGTGTAATTGATTTGGTGCATAGTTCGTGGCTTAGTGGATTTTATTCATCTGTCTCTCGAGTTGAAGGGGTTACTTTCTTGTTGAGTAACCCCAACAAGTGGTATCAGAGCCGCGGTTAGTTCGTGTTCCGAGAATCTTTGTGGGAATCAAGATGGTGGATGATGATGATAAATCAAGCAATATGGTCAAGTTGACGGCTACGAATTATTCAATTTGGCAACCAATGATGGAAGATCATCTTTATTGCAAGGATTTATTTGATCCAATTGAATTTGGACAAAACAAGCCAGAGAAAATATCTGATGTTAATTGGAGGAAGTTACACCGAAAAACTGTTGGGACTATTCGAAAGTGGATTGATCTCAGTATTTATCACCATGTCAGCAAAGAGGTTGATGCACGGGAGTTGTGGAGAAAATTGCAGAATATGTGTGAGAGGAAGGCGGTTCAGAACAAGGCTTCTCTAATTAGAAGGCTTGTTAATATGAAGTACAAAGATGGGCGGTCGATGATAGAGCTCTTGAATGATTTCGAAACATTGATCAATCAATTAAGTGCTATGAAGATTGTGCTTGAGGATGAGTTACAAGCACTTTTACTCTTGAGCTCGTTGCCAGAAAGTTGGGAAACCTTGGTGGTGTCTCTACGTAATTCTGCTCCAGGCGGTGTCTTGTCTTCATCCACAATACGGGATAGTCTCTTTGACGAGGAGACTAGGAGAAAGGATAAAGGCATTGAAACTTCACAAGCTCTTGTTACTACTGCAGAACATAGAGGCAGAAATCAGTCTAGAGGTCCGAGGGGACGGAGTAAATCTAGAGGCAAGTCTTAAGGAAAAGGAAAATTCTCTTGTTATCATTGTGGCAAGGAAGGACACATAAAGAAAAATTGTAGAGTATGGAAAAGAGAACAGAATGATGAGAAAAATCAAATTAAAGCGAATGATCACAATACTACGGCTGCTATATCAGATGCAATTGAAGACTTGGTTGTGCTTTCTTTAGTTGAGGATCAAGGTCATGTCACTAATACAGATAGTGAATGGGTTGTTGATTCCGCAGCATCCTTCCATGCTACTCCGAGGAAGGATTTCTTCTCTGTTTATCGAGCAGGAAATTTTGGTAAGGCAAAGATGGGGAACAATAGTTTTGCAAATATAGTTGGCATTGGATATGTCATTGTGTAGACAAATATGGGTTGCACGGTAATTCTGAAAGATGTGCGACATGTTCCGGATCTGCGTCTGAATTTGATTTCTATTCATGCTTTGGACCTAGATGGTTGCTACAACATCTTTGGGGGCAAGGAGTGGAAACTCACCAAAGGCTCAATTGTTGTTGCTAGAGGAAAATTAAGCTATACACTTTACAAGACTCAATTGAAGACCGTCAGAGGTGACCTGAACGCAATTGAAGACGATTCTTCGCCAGATCTGTGGCATAGGCGGCTAAGTCACTTGAGTGAGAAAGGGTTGCAGGTGTTGGCAAAGAAGTCTCACATTCCCTTTACCAAAGGTAAATATTTAAACCCTTGTGATGATTGCTTATTCGGTAAGCAACATAGAGTTTCTTTTTCTTCATCATCTGAAAGAAAAAGAAATTTACTTGAGTTAGTATACTCGATGTTTGTGGTCCCATTGATGTGGAAACTATGGGAGGTGGCCAGATACTTTGTTACTTTTATTGATGATGCTTCACGGAAGGTTTGGGTGTTTGTGTTGAGAACAAAATGTCAGGCTCTTGAGTACCTCAAGAAGTTTCATATGATGGTGGAACGAGAAAAAGGCGTATATTTGAAGTGCCTTCGTAGATAACGGGGGAGAATACACTTCAAAGGAGTTCGAGAATTATTGCTCAGAACATGGAATCAGACATGAGAAGACTATTCCGAGTACTCCTCAACATAATGGTGTTGCTGAAAGAACAAACAAAACCATCCTTGATAAAGTCAGATGTATGTTAAAAATGGCTAAGTTGCCCAAGTCGTTTTGGGATGAGGCTGTCAGTACTGCTTGCTACTTGATGAATTGCTCTCCTTCAGCACCATTAGATTTTGATGTTCCAGAGAGAGTTTGGTCTGGGAAAGATGTTACTTACTCTCACTTGAAGGTGTTTGGATGCAAGACATTTATGCATGTGCCTAAGGAGCAAAGACAGAAACTTGATGATAGAACTGTTCTGTGTATCCTCTTGGGATTTCGAGATGCAGAGTTTGGTTATAGGTTATGGGATCTAGAGAAGAAAAAGATTCTCAAGTCCAAGGATGTGGCCTTTTATAAATATGAGACCATAGCAAATTTGAAAACATCAAAGAAAATCATAGTTGATGATGATAATGTTTCTGGATTGGAGTCTTCTTCCATTACTGATGCCACACATGAGGGAGACTCATTTGAAGAACATGGGGTTGATGTGCTAGAACCAGTTGATGATGCTGAGCAGGGGGAGCAAACTCCTCCACCAACAGCTTTAGTTAAACCTTCATTTAGAAGGTCTGAGAGTTGCTTCCTTCTACTAAGTACCCCAGTTCGAATTATGTTACAATTACAGAAGAGGGGGAGCCAGAGAGCTTCCAGGGAGTTCAGATTCACAAAGACAAAGGTCAATGGATGAAAGCAATGTAGGAGAGATGAGTTCTTTGAAGAAGAACAATACTTTTGAGCTGGTGGAACTTCCAAAAGGTAGAAAAACTTTGAAGAATAAATGGGTGTACAAGTTGAAGACAGATGAAGATAAGCTAGTAAAACATAAAGCTCATTTGGTAGTGAAGGGGTTCAATCAGAAGAAAGGAATTGACTTTGATGAGATTTTTTCCCCTGTTGTGAAAATGAGTTCTATTCGAGTGATTTTGGGTCTGACTGCTAGCTTGGATCTTGAGCTTGAGCAGTTAGATGTGAAGACTGCATTCCTCCATGGTGATTTGGAGGAAGAGATTTATATCGATCAACCTGAAGGATTTGAAGTAACAGGAAAAACACATTTGGTTTGCAAGTTGAAGAAGAGCTTGTATAGACTGAAACAAGCTCCAAGGAAGTGGTATAAGAAATTTGACTCTTTTATGATGGGTCAAGAGTATACTAGAACAGATGCAGATCATTGTGTCTACTTCAAGAAATTTTCAGATGAGAGGCTTGTGATCTTGTTACTCTATGTTGATAATATGTTAATAGTAAGGCATGATGTTTCCTTGATTGGAAACTTGAAGAAAGAATTATTTAGTTCTTTTGATATGAAAGACCTGGGGCCGACAAAACAGATTCATAGCATGCAGATTATTCGTGACAGGAGATCCAAAGAGTTATGGGTGTCAAAGGAAATGTATGTTGAGCAGGTCTTGAGCAGATTCAATATGAACAATGCTAAGTCAGTTAGCACACCTCTTGCTAATCACTTTATACTTAGCAAGAAATCATGTCCCTCTACTTCTATAGATATAGCGGAGATGTCAAATATTCCTTACTCCTATGCAGTTGGGAGTTTGATGTATGCTATGGTTTGCACCCGACCAGATATTGCTCATGCAGTTTGTGTGGTCAGCAGATTTCTCTCAAATCCTGAAAAAGTTCATTGGGAAGCAGTGAAATAGATTTTGAGATATTTGAGAGGTACTTCGAAGATGTCTTTATGTTTTGGGGGCTTGAAACCTACTTTGGAGGGATATATAGATTCAGATATGGCAGGTGACCTTGATGGCAGAAAATCTACTTCAGGGTATTTGTTCACTTTTGCACGGGGAGCTGTATCTTGGCAGTCAAAATTGCAAAAGTGTGTTGCTTTGTCCACGACAGAGGCAGAATATATTGCTATAATTGAAGCAAGCAAAGAAATGTTTTGGTTGAAGAGATTCCTTCAAGAGTTGGGGTTGAAGCAAGAAGATGGGTATGTAGTGAACTGTGATAGTCAGAGTGCTCTAGATTTGAGCAAGAATGCTACTTATCATTGCCGCACTAAGCACATTGATATTCGATTCCATTGTATTCGAGAAGTTGTGAATGATCATGAGATGAGTCTGAAGAAAATTCACACTGATAAGAATCCAGCTGATATGTTGACGAAGGAGGTGACTCGTGAGAAGCATCAGTCCTGCACCAAGTTGGTGAAATTTGAGTTGTTATTGAGCATCAAATATGATTGAGATCTCCCCATGTGTTGGAGGGGAGATTGTTGGTTTTTGTGTGGGCCCCACACAAAATGGAAAAGTCCAACACATAAAACAACGAATTGGTTGTGGAATAGGAATGTAATGACCCAAATTCTCCACCACCCAACCTATGTGTATTTTGGTAATTTCATGATAAAAATGTGTTGGGTGTTTGATGTGGAAATACAATTCTAAACTTTTCAAATTAAATATGAGTGAGGGATTAAGTAAAGTTTTATTTTAAATAATAAAGCCCAATTGAGCTTAGGACTTAAAAGGACATTTTAGACAAGTTGTAAATAATCATAACCCTAATCCCTAACCCTAATGCTATTTAAGCAAATCAAAGAAAACCCTTGCCGCAATCTTGTTAAACACCCACATGGAGAGGAGGAGAGCAAGAGGAGAGTTCAAGCTCAAAAGAGGTATAACCTCACTTCCCTCCTTGATTTCTTTATTATTTGTTGAAGATTTGGAGACCAAAGGGTCGATGGTGTCGACAGTGGCAAGCACACGAGGAAAATAGAAAAGAAAATAAAAAAGAAAATATTTGATCTATGTTAGAATGAGATTTTGGATAGGATTTTGAGTCAAAGACTCCATTGAAGGCATGGTGAGACTCTAATACTCCCTAGATTTATTGTCTTGGTGTTGGTATTGGCAATGAGAGTTGATGATTTGCAAAGTTTGTTCAGTTTTTCTTAGATCTAGTCTTGAAATGGGTTATACAAATTTTTAAGCTTTATGATAGCGAGTATTATAGATGAATCAATTTTGTTTTCCATAGTTTGACGGTACATGAAAGGGTTTTCCCATGATTTTAGCAAATTGAACGCGGTTGAAGTTTATTGATATGGATTTGACATTTAAGGTTGAGTTGAGATTTAAAAAGGGACTTTGAATATTTTCTTTGGGAAATAAACTTATTCGATAAATTTGTGGACTTTAACTGAATATTGTCATTTGGGAATTTAAAGTCTAAATTGAGTCTTGTATGGTGATTTGGATCTTTTTAATTATAATTAATCGAACGTCTTCGATTTATGTTGGAAAAACCAAGTCTGAGCGGATTTTCCTTGTTTTACATCACCACATTCCTATTTTACTCGAATAATCGATTCTAATTTTAAGTGTCGATTTTAGAGTCGTGAATGACCTTTAGCGAAGTCAGCTATAAAATAGGGTGAATCTCTAAGGTCTAGATAATTGATGTTAAACTTGTATGGTTGAAGATACATAATGTAATTATTCTTTCAAATTGTTTAGATTCGCGAGACTATTTACATCGAGCCCAAATGCGAAAGGATCGAGATTAGGATTCGTGGTGAGTGCAGGCAAGTAGGGAGCTTGCTCAATTATCAAATATGACATGATTACTAGTTATGTTTAGGATTCACAATTTGAATTAAAAACTTTGGATTTATGGGTTGTGTCGTGGTATTGGCTCGAATCTACGTATTTATGAAATGTGAATGCACTGTTTTTCTCATCTATGTTATTCACGACCCCAGAATGTTTGTGGAGTTCCACCGAGGGCCTTATTAACAAGTAAATCAATATGAATACCTCAAAATATTGTGGTACCACCGAGGGTCGTTAACACCCTAGGATGTTTGTGGAGTTTACCACCGAGGGCTTTACTTGACTAATTGAATTCATAAGTATGTCACGTAGGGACATGAGTTGGAGTTCCTTCTCTTGTACTCTTGAGACATAGGGATGTGCATCGGTGATGGCTTGGACGAACCTACTGTTGATTTGATGGGACAAACGAGATGGCACATAAGGCCTGTATGCTAGCTAGTTGTTTTCATCACCTCGAGAGTAGGAGAATCGATCACCGGATTCTTGCCAATACCTAATATGCATCGAATGAAACATCGACTTATCGTATTACTATATTTTATAGTACATAATCTCGCGAAACCCCCTCCTTTGCATGAAAGCTTGAATTTTTGTAATGATTTGTCAATCTCGTTAATGCTATGCATGATTATTGTTGTTACAACTTGATGGTTTATGAATATGTCGTATTTGCTATGAAATGATGAATTCCTATTTATTTGTGGCTTACAAACCTTATGCCCATGATAGTACTTGATGGTTCATTATACGTCTATCTTTTATGAAATCTTACTACTATGCTACTATTCAATGAATCCTTGTTTGTTTTCAAATACATGCTAGACTTTACATGCTTATTAGGTATTACTTGCATATTTGATGGTTGAGCGGGTTTTCCGCATTACCGAGCTCCGTTGGTTCTTTTAGCTCACCCCACTTACATCTCAGGTACCTATGACAGCGTTAGGTTGAGGCAAGGGAGAGACGAGCTTGAAGTCTCTTCTTGATGTAAGCATTTGTTGATATATATATTATGTATATTTGAAATTGAAACTATTCAATTTGGGGTTAAAATTAAAATAGATCTTTGGGTAGCTTGAATCCTAGTTACCTTTAGTTGATCCACTTCAGAGATTTAATAAACTTGTTTAGTTTAAATGAGCATGAACCCATGTATAGTTTTATTAATGTTCTATGAACTTAAATTTATTGGCTTTAGGATATCTCTTTATATTTATTCCGCAATTTTTATCTTTTATTTAGCCAATGTGTATTCCGCAGGTTTGTTTGTTTAGGCGTACCAGACTGTTATTTGGGGCTGGTTCAGGTATCAGGTCCAAGTGGCCGTTTGGGCCGGGCGATCCGACCCTAGTCGGGGGCGGGTCGTCACAAGAAATTTGGGAAAGAGAAAATAGGAAAGAAAATTGGAGTGAGTTAACGACTTGGGTGATTCTTCTAATTAGCCAACTTTTGTGTGTTTTGGCAATTTTTTTTCTTTCTTCTACATTGTGCGTTCAAGGCGGTGAATACAACAACAATTTTCTCTACATTGAAGATACATCAAGATCTTGAATCTAAAGACTCACGACGAAGTCTTTGGTGGTTTCTTGGTGATCAAGAAATGGTACAATTTGAGGGTGGAGTTCTTCAAGATCTTGGTGTGACCATTCAAGTTCTTTGAAGGAGTTATATTGTATTTTCCTCAATTGAGATTCTTGTACTCTTTATTCATATAGTGAATTTATTCGGAGTTTGGCACGTGGTTTTCTTTCCCTCTGATTTGGAGGGTTTTCCATGTTAAATCTTGTGTTCTTTGTGGTGTGATTGATTTGGTACATAGTTCGTGGCTTAGTGGATTTTATTCATCTGTCTCTCGAGTTGAAGGGGTTACTTTCTTGTTGAGTAACCCCAACATCCTCCACACTTAAGCCCGAAAGAACAAAAAACTATCGTCTGCAAACAACAGATGGACGATATTCAGGGCACCCCAAATCACATGAAAACTATGAATTCTACCACTCATGTTTTCTTGAGAGAGTAGAGCGATAAGCCCTCAGAACACAAAATAAATAAAAGAAGGTAACAAAGGATAGCCTTGTCGCAAGCCCCTCTCTGGAATAATCAGCCAAATCAAATTACAATTTAAACACACCAAAAATTTTGCTGACCGAACTAATAGCATCACCAAATCCATCAACCTTCAAGAAAAACCAAGGTTTAAAAGGATGGCTCTGAGAAAAAACCAATCAACTCTATCATAAGCTTTGCTAATATCAATTTTAAGAGCAACACTCCCAAACTTGAGTATTACATCTCATAACACGCAACGTCTCAAACGCAACTAGGACATTATCAACAATCAGTCGACCAGGTACAAATGCAGATTGGAATTCAAAAATGATCTGAGGAAGAAATAACTTAACTTTATTCACTACCACTTTCGATATTATCTTGTAAAGCACATAGTAGGTCAATCTTCAAACATTGTTTATCTTATAATTTTAGTTAATAAAATAGAGGTTTCATTTATTGTTTATTATAAGTGATTACATATTTACCTTATAATAGGTCGAGAATCCTTCATACACTTTGGTTGATCAATTTTCAGAATCAAAATAATATTTGTCTCATTCACATAATCAAGAAAACTCAACGTGGACATCCAAGAGATGCAAGTTTCAAAATCTCACCACCTATCAATCCTTAAAACCTCTGAAAGAACACAAGGTTTAAATCCATCAAGACCCAAAGCTTTATCTGCATTAATACCAAATAAGGCAGCTCTAAATTCCTCATGTGTGAATGGTGCAACCAAAATTGCATTCATCTCCTCTGTAACTTCAGTTTTACAGCCTCCATAACTGCATCTACACTGATTTCCAAGCCTCCAACAAAAAGCACCGCTATGTGCACCCCAATTGTTTATGAGGGCACCTTAATAGTGTACCAATTTACATGCATTTTGGGGTGCCCTGAAAGGGTACTGGGGTGCACATAGCGCAACTCCTAACAAATCCTCAAAATATTTAATTACATGCTAAAGTAGTGACAAGTATTGTGTCTTGTTGTCATGACATGTATGTTGTGCATGGATTTTGATGGATACCTAGAATATTGTATTGTTGGTAATCGTTCTATGATGCATGTAAAAAAATTAAAGTATGCCTAGAATATCAATTGCATTGAAAGTTAGCTAGTCACCAAAGTGGCCTAACTTGAAATATATTTTGATATTTAATTATGTATAATATATTGTGACATGTCTATAATTCACAAATTAAAGTATGTCTAATTAAATGTTTAATTGAATGAAAGCTTGTTAGTTACCAAAGTGGCCTAGCTTTGAATTGATGTTAAAACATTTGATTAAGACCATTAATTATATTGCTAGGAGGTCACCTAAAGGTGGGCCATTGCTTATAATTGATGAAACTTAGGAGATTAATCTTCATGCTTAGAAATATGTATGTTTTATCCAAAGATATCTTACTTATGAAACTAAGTATGATTGATTTCTATGAAAGTATGCTTATTATGAAATGATAGCATGAATTTTGTGTATTCAAGTATTGCCCAAAGGTGAACTTAAATACTTAAAAAAGTATTGTATGTCTTAATCTAATAAGTTTTACTCAAAGCATTAATGTGTACAATTTATGTTATATTTGCAGCTTCCTCTAATATGTTTGCCTTAGGTGGTTAAGTTCAACAGGCTCAACTACAATGATTGGTCTGAACAGATCCAGTTTCAACTGGGTGTAATGGATCTTGACGTGGCAATCATTGTCGATGACAAGCCCGGAACTATTACTGAGGCTAGCTCTGAAGAGGAAAGGTCATATTATGAGGCCTGAGAGCGGTCAAATAGGCTGAGTTTGAGCTTAATGCGCATGACAATTGCAGAAAATGTCAAGCCATCTATGCCTAAGACAAATGACACAAAGGAGTTCATGATTAAACTGAAAGAATCATTAACTTTCATTAGGGCTTTATTCTTCTTTCTGTCCTTCTATTTTGGTGTGGCTTTGCTGCTGCTAGCTCCATCATGCATGGTGAGATGAACTGAGTGATCTCTCATCTTCCTTAACCTTCCTTCTTCCTGTACCAACATGTCATTAATTTCTTGCAAGTTCCACTTTTCCTTAATGGTATTGTAGTTCACCTGGAGCTGGCCATACTTAGGAGGAAGTGAGTTAATGATGAACTGCACTAGAAATGATTCACTCATGTCCCTTCCCATAGCTTTGAGCTTTGCCGCCAAATTCGATATACTTGTCACATGATCGTGAATGGGTTGCGACCACTCAAACTTCTTAGTGGTCAAACTTCTGACCGAGACCTCTAAAGAGGTGTCGATTGAATCCGACCAATATTGTAAAGAAAGCTCAGTCTCAGTTGGCGAAAGAGGGATCCAACCGAGACCTTTTTAGAGGTGCCAACCCTTTATAGCTGACACCTCTTAAAAGTTGTCGGCTCTATGCGTTCGAACCCCTTGGGCAACAAGAATGAACAAATTTATTTTTCAAAACTCTTAAAAAATACATGAAAATGACAAAAAATAGCGGTTTTTGCTAGGAATCGCTTGATATTTTCGATTCTATTGAAACTTTATACCCAAAATGTAATATTCAAATCCTAAATCGAAGCCTTAAACCCAAGAACAAAACCACAAACAAATACTGAATCAAAAAAGGAGAAAACCCAAAAAACCACAAAATTGACACTAAAAGAGATGAGAAATTCACCTACAACGTCGAATCAATAGGGTTTCGCTCAAATTTTGTCGAATTGAGTTGGAGGTGAGAGTGCGATTTAAAAGAGGGGTGACTGGGGTATGCATGAGCAAGAACCTTTTTATACTAAGGGGTACATTTTCACAAGGGTGGGTATAAGAAGCAAAAAGTAGGGTCTGAATAGCCGCTACCTTTTTTTAATGTGATTTGAATGAATACATGTGAGAGTTTGTGATGGGGCCTACTTTTGGTGTAGAATTTGGTGTGAAGGGTTGGAGATGAAATAGTGTTTTAAGTACATTGTACACTAAAATGGTGCAAAAGTTGCACCATTTTGGTGTAATGTATTGGAGATGCCCTTAGTGCAAAAGTTGCACTATTTTAAAGTAATGCATTGGAGATGCCCTTAGTGTCATTGCTTACATTAAAATAGTATTAAATAGTGTTAGTGTTACACTATTTTAAAGTTGATGGGTGGAGATGCCCTCAAAACAATACTTGCCTTTTTTTTTTTGAAAAATGCTTAAGTAACCCATTATTGACACACACTAAGAGCACGCACTTTAATTTTTATTTATTTTTTACTTTTTTTTTACAATTTTGTGTTTAAGGATAATGCTAAAGTTACTCACTACGAATACAAAATTATTAAAAAAATAAAAAATCAGGGTTTGTACTCATAGGAGTGTCTGTAGTGAGTCACACTAGCATTACTCTTTTTTTTAGTGTACAAGCAAGGCTTAATTACCTGACTTGAGCATAGGGTTGCAAGTGGGGGCGGGGAATCCCCTTCTCTAGCGGGGAGGGGATTCCTCGCATTTTTGCCCTCGCAAAGGCAGGGCACGGGGTGAAAGTTCGCCCCGTATAACGAGGCGAAGCGGGGACGAGGATTACCCTTCCCCCACAGGTATTCCTTGTCGCCCCGCCTCATACCCCGCCTCACGGGAAATACTCGTCTTCCCGCCCTATAATCCGCCTCACGGGGAATCCCCGTTTCCCCGCCTCGTAACCCACCCCATATCCTGCCCCACGAGAAATTCATTTTAAAAAAAAATGCTATGAATATGTTGTAAATTATATTTATTTTTTATTTTACATTAAGTTTTAAAAAATCATATGCATTCGATTTACTATCTAACACTAATTTTTAACTTAATGAAGACAATATTTTCAAAATAAAGTCTAATTTAATCTAACTAAAATTTTTATTCAGACTAAATTACTATATATACTTTATAGATGTAATATGAAAGCTATATTTTATATTTGCGATTAACATAGTAAATGATATATCACTACAAAATATATAATTATAACCAAATCTACCTTACTAAATAATTTATTATAATAAGCTATAATTTTAAATCTAATACAATACCTAATTATTAAATACATAATACAAACTATAGTCTTAAAAATTGAATATTTAATGTATTTGCAAATCATTCTAATTAAATAGTTTCGATTAATTTTCATGATTTATTAATATAATACAATTCATTTATAAGTCATAAATTAAATAATCATATGGTTTATTTTTTATTTAGTTTCCCATGTGGTAATAGTATCTAATATTGCCAACCGCATTGCCTAATACACACTATCATATATTGTTATTGGATCCCAATTCTCAACTAATAGGTGGCCCTTTGAATTCTTTTTTTTTTAAAAGAAAAAAAAGGAAGCAACTTGTCCCATTGGGGTTTGAACTATGAATCCATGACCTTAATATTGTCATCGGATCCTAATTCTCGAATAAGGGGTGACCCTTGAATTTAATTTGTTTTCATCTGCGAGACTTGAACTTAAGATTTTGCCTAAGAGAAGTTGAACCCATTACCACTTAAACCAACTAATTTTTTTTAATTAATTGTTTGTATATAATAAAGTTTTTTTAGTCAACAATAGAAGTAATTAAATTAATTCAAGTAAGAAATATTATTTATATATATATATTAATTCAACCTAATTTATCAAAGTGATGATAAAAATTATATATGATCAAATAAATGTGCTTTATTAATTCAAAATAAGAATGTTACATTAAGTTTAAAATTAGATCTAATTATACATGTCACAAGGATTTTTATTTTAAGCATGTCACATGGATATAGTTATATGTTATTTTTATGGTTATCTTTTTTTTATATAATATAAGTTTCTCTTAAAAAAATACATGTCTCCACCTTAAGATACCATTAACATACAACTGATTAAAAAATTTGCTTCATAGATAATCAATTATTAATTAGTATGATTGACTTATCCTAACTAATCATATAAAATTGGGAACTAGTAGTACTTAGGTAAAGATGCGTTGTATGTGCATCAAATAAAGACATAAAAAAAGAACAAAAATTGATGATCAAAATATGCACTTATATAAAATTAGTGGGGCACGGGGATCCCTACGGGGAATCCGGTGGGGCGGGGCGGGGAGGCAAAGTTTATCTTGCGAGAAATCTTCGAGGATAAATCTCCGCTCTGCACCTTGCGGATGTGGGAACGGTATCTTCGATCCTCGCCCTGCCCTACCCTGCTCCACTTGCAACCCTACTTGAGCATGTAAAGGCCACAATTATGGTTTTCTTAAAAAAAAAAAGGACAGAAAATGATAATCTAACACACTCTTAATACACACTTTGGCACACATTCTTGTCTTTTAGCCCTTTAAAGTGTTTTGTGAGATGTGGGGCTCACACCAAGAGAGACAAGAAAGAGTCATAAATGAGTAAAAGATAACAATGTGGCTTAAAGTGTGCTTTTAAAAGTCGTTAATTTTATCATTTTCCCATAATTATTACATCGCAAAAAAGTAGTTGTACACGTTTTCTTCATTGCCTAAACAAAAAAAATTAAAAATAAAGTAGTAGTATACTCTAAGCGAACTCACTGGACTCTAGTAATCGTGAAGACAAAAAAAAAAAAAAAACAAAGATGGCGTTGTTGTTGAGCTCTTTCAATCTCTTTCCAACATTTCCACTGAAATCTCAATCAGCGAACGCGATTTTCACGAACTATCCATCGCAAATCTCTTTCCGAACGCCACAATTTTCCGGTTATAGCTCGACATCATCGCCCTCTCTGTCTTCCCCAATCGTGCATTTTACTAGGGTTTCTCTGAAGAAGAGATTGTTCAAGCATGAATTTGTTGGGGCCACCGATTTCAGAGTCCGTTCCTCGAGTGAAGACATCAATGTCGCTACTCAAGGCAGCAACAATGCGCAAATTGTTGCTGGTTCTGCCGTGGTTGTGGTTTTAGCTGTCGCGAATCGCGTTCTTTACAAGCTCGCGCTTGTTCCTATGAAGGAGTACCCTTTCTTCCTGGCTCAGGTCACCACATTTGGGTAATCATCTATGGCTTTTCAATTGCCGTTAATGTAACCACTAACCAGACAATTAGGTTTTTCTGTTTTGATTTTGATTTTTTTGGTTTGTGTAAGTGCAGGTATGTGGTCATATATTTTTCGATCTTGCTCATGAGGTATTTTTCTGGTATTGTGAATGATGAGATGCTCGCCATTCCCAAATCTCGATTTATAGTTATTGGCATTCTAGAGGCTCTAGGAGTTGCTGCTGGAATGTCTTCGGGAGGTATCGTTGGAAGCTCAATTTAGTATGTTGTACACAATTAGCTTGAGGTGATTGTTTGCATTGGTGGTTGGGAAGAGAGTGAATCGCTATATTTCCATTTGATTTATTGATTTAGAGTACGGTTAAACAAAACCCTATTTATGTTGTAATAATCCCTATTGATAAGTTCACCCACCTAAATCTAAAAAAATTTGAACTTGTGGTTTTTCTAAATTACTCACCCCTCACGTCTCCTTCATTCACACCACCTCCTAGCTCTAACAATCTGTTTCCATCTCCCGTCGTCTTCACTTTCGCCGCCTCCACGTCAAGTGTGTCGCTACCACCGCCATCTCGCCCCTTCCGTTGTGATATTGCCTTTGTGATATTCGGAGTCGTTGATGCGTTGCAAAGTCATCACCAACCTCAAGTGTTGGGGTAATTTAGGAAGATTGAGTTATTTTCTAAGGTGATCATATCAACTTTTTTAAAGAATAGGTGGGTAAACTTATCAATAGGGGATGTTACAACATAGATAGAGTTTGGTTTAACCAGACTCATTGATTAATCAAGTCAGAATATAGCTAGTTACCTGAAATTGGTTAGTTATTTAAGAAACTTCCCTTATGGAGCCGAGGATTGGTTATTAGTCATGGATCAGCTTATTTTTTCAGTTTTTGTTGCTTGCATTGCATTATTGATGGCGATTAGTCTTTTGGAAGTGAGAGACTTGGTGTCTTTTTGAATATCTATATCGTGCTCATGCCTCTAATTCAATTCCATTTCTCTATACCATTTACAGCAATGCTTCCAGGGCCTGCTATACCAATATTAAATCAGGTATTGTCGAAGAAAGTAGTAGTATAAAAAATGTATTTTCAAATACTCCTGCCTTTATTACCCTCAATCACTTGTGAATATTTCAATCTATGAATAATTTATTTCGCCATCTTAAACGTTGACGAATGAATGTTTTTTCAATTTGAAGTGTCAATGTTGCGAACTATGTGATCCTGATTCAGGTCTTTTTAGTGAAGCTAGCAGGATCTTTTATGTTGCTTAACTTTTATCGATCCTGATTCCTGAACTAAATTGATGGCAGAAAAATAGGGAAACCTACTTGAATATTGCCCAACTCTTGAAGTGTTTGCATATTAAGCATATAAATGCGTTTATGCTCAAATAAAATTGTATGAATAAATTTCTTGAAAACAAAAACTTAATTAGCAAACTTCAGTCTGTTATACTCGTCCTTATTTCCTAAACTTGATTATTCTGTTACTGGTCAGAGTCATCGATTCTAGCAGATTTTGGATCTTGGGTGCCCACTATGAATTTTTGTGTGCCTATTTTGCAGACCTTTTTGGTGTGGCAGTTGATGTTTTCTACCTTTATTTTGGGGAGAAAGTACTCATTCAATCAAGTCATAGGCTGTGTCCTTGTAGCTACTGGCGTAACATTAGCAGTAGCAAGGTATTTATTCTGACCCTTTCTATTTAACACTGGTTTTCATTGTTTCTTTTCAGTTTTCATGGAGATTTCTTTTTTCAATAGTTATTGGAACATTATACTTTTTTGCATTCTAGGCATTAATATACTGTTCCTTCTTATTCAAAATGTCAAACTGTTGAGAGATGATCTGTATTTGAAATATGCACGGTTGATATTTGTACATCAACTATGGCTGTCTTTTACTGTAGAGCAAAATCTTGAATTCTTGAGCACTTTATCTAATTCTTTCTCATTCATTCCCTTAATGGTATGGGCTCATGCTAATAATCAAGGCACTGCAATCTTCTAGCATTCTAGTAGTGGCTGTTCTAAACATTTGGGAGTTGTTGGAGAGAGACACCGGGTGAAGATAGTCCTTCATTATGGCATAGAGAAAGGCATAGGGGACAACACCACAATGTTTGATAGTTCTTGGTTGGTTGTCAAGTATGCGTGCACAAGCAATAACCACTAATACGTAACTTACTCAACCACTAACTACTGATACTCCACTACCATATAACTATCGCACCACAACTCTAACTTACCTAACCACGTAACTTAATCTACCATGTGTGTCACATGCAGCATTTGAACATGTTAGGTATGTAATGGAGGTGGCATTTGTAAGGTTTGATAACATGTTTGATTAGCATTGCCATCATAATATATTCAGTGACTTTCACAATCATGAAAATATTCGGTTATTTGGATCTGTCACTAACATCATCAATTAGTGACCATGTGGTAGTCAACATGTCTTAGATTTTACCTTCTAGAATTCTGATGGTCTATGAGAGGTTGGGTCCATTTGCATGTATGACATTTGACCGTAGCTTTCTATAATTCTATCTGATTGCCTTTGCCTGCTTTTAATAGACGAGGCAAATAATAATTTGGTCTTAAAAATACATCTATAATGCTATGTGTCAAAATTTGAATATTCATACTTGAAGAGTAATGTTAAGATTAATCCCACATCGGGTATATAAATACAAAATAAATGGGTTATAAGTTTGGATTGGAGACACTAACTTGCCTTGGCATTTTGGTGAAGCCTCTATTCCAAACCTTAAACCCTCAATCATATCACTCTCCCTCCTATGTATAGTTGGACTTGAGAATTTCATCCTACAAATTCTAATATGGTATCAGTGCAAACTAAAATGTGGGTGCCCAATGTTTCAGTCCAAGCAATCTACCAAGTAGGCTATTCTCTTGGTCTTGGCTAATGCCCCATTGGACCATCCCAGTTGGCTAGTTGCCCATAGTTGGTCGGTGCCCCGTTGGATTTGAGTGGTCCCAGTTGGCTAGTTGCCCTAATTAATTCAAGTCTCAACTTGGCTATCGCCCGTTGGACTTGAGGGAAAGTGTTAAGATTAATCCCACATCGGGTATATAAATACAAAATAAATGGGTTATAAGTTTGGATTGGAGACAACATCTTGCCTTGGCATTTTGGTGAAGCCTCTACTCCAAACCTTAAACCCTCACTCATATCACTCTCTCTCCTATGTATACTTGGACTTGAGAATTTCATCCTACAAATTCTAATATGGTATCAGTGCAAAATAAAATGTGGGTGCCCAATGTTTCAGTCCAAGCAATCTACCAAGTAGGCTATTCTCTTGGTCTTGGCTAATGCCCCATTGGACCATCCCAGTTGGCTAGTTGCCCATAGTTGGTCGGTGCCCCGTTGGATTTGAGTGGTCCCAGTTGGCTAGTTGCCCTAATTAATTCAAGTCTCAACTTGGCTATCGCCCGTTGGACTTGAGGGGAAGTGTTAAGATTAATCCCACATCGGGTATATAAATACAAAATAAATGGGTTATAAGTTTGGATTGGAGAAAACATCTTGCCTTGGCATTTTGGTGAAGCCTCTACTCCAAACCTTAAACCCTCACTCATATCACTCTCCCTCCTATGTATACTTGGACTTTGGAATTTCATCCTACAAATTCTAATAAGTAACTGCTCTTTTCTTAATTGTTTCTCATTCAATATGGTTGATAAGATTATTGTTCTTTTTATTGCTTACAATTGCAGTGGATCAAATGAGGGCCAAATGCTGTCTGATATCGACTTTATATGGCCTGCATTAATGATTGCTTCTTCTGCATTTCAAGCAGGTGCATCAATACTCAAGGTTACCATACTAGTAACAAACTAATTTTACATTTTTTTATTACCAAATTTCTTTATAAATTCCTCACCTAGTAACATGGAAAAGAAAAAGAAAGAAATAAACCCTATTTGCTGTATGCATTCTACAATATTGAACAAGAAAAATGCTGAAGTGACCAACTATTGACACTCACTAAGAGCACACACCTTGGTTTTTATTTATTTTATTTATTTTTTACTTTTTTTTTACAATTTTGTGCTTGAGGATAATGCTAAGGTTACCCACTACGGACACTCACTACGACTAAAAAATTGTTAAAAAAATAAAAAAAATCAAGGTGCGTGCTCATAGGAGTGTCCGTAGTGAGTCACCGTAGCATTGCTCATTGAACAAATCGTTTCTTTTGCAGGAATTTGTTTTCATTGATGCTGCTAGGCGCCTTAAGGTGTTATTCTTTGTCTTTGCTCCAACTGTTGGAGGTTACTTAACTAAACCAATATGTTTTTTTTTTTTTCCTGTCTGCGATAAAAATTCCTATGGTTGATTATTGGCAGGGTAAACAGCTTGACATATTTGTCGTCAATTCTTTTGGATCTGCGTTCCAGGTGAAGTTTCATCCTTTCTCCTCTGCACCTTGCACACACAAACACACAAAGGACAATAGAAGTAAAAAGAAAAGGCTGATTGTTTTGGATGTCTTCTTGTTATTTGATTTAGCTTTTGTATGTGGCTTTCTTTAGGTAGGGCTCTACACTATTGATCATGAACACAGTTCTTGAATTATGAGTTGCTGTTTGAGTTTGTTTTACCTTTTGCTAATCTGCGTTATAGTTATTACTTGTTATTATGGGCTTTTATGTAGGCTCTTTTTGTGCTCCTCTTCTTACCTTTTCTATCAAACTTGAAAGGCATACCGTTTCAAGAGCTTCCCTCCTACATGAAAAGTGGTGTTGCCTGCTTATTGAATATAGGAGGCAATGTGACAGGCAAGTTTTATAATTTCCTTTTAGTTATCATTTCCACTTTTTTCTTTCCAGCTCTGCAATTTTATTTTAATTGAGAAATCTGGTTTTATTCTCAACCTTTTCAACCATTTTATGCAAACTTGAGTCTCGCTAAAGACATTCTACATCATTCTTGGTAGTGATATTAGTATGAATTCTGTTCGCTTCTTTCTTCTAAATCTAAAAGCATTACACTGTGTGCAGTTGTCGCTTATATTTGGTTGTCTTGGGTAGAAAGAGGCAATACAGTTTTAGAAGAAAGGCTGCTTAGAATTTTAGGATGTTGGAAAAAGCAACCTTTTTCTTGGAGTTTTTTCAATTGCTAACAAGGGCTACTAAATTTTAAGATGAGCAAAATATTCTTACAGCTTTTTAAATTGCTTACTATAATATAGGCTCAGGTAGCCTTTAGTTGAGTGGTTGAGAAGGTAGTCAGACCATGTGCAAGCATGTTTATCCTTGGGTGCTTGCAAGGTCTATTTTTTGTTGTGTTCTTTCAGTAACTGTTGGTCCTCCTCAGTTTTGTTGCTTGCAAAATGTTCGTTTTTATTTTCATTAGCATCCCTTTTCCTTTTTTTTTTGGGAGAAAAGTCAGATTTGGAAGCCTATGCTCTTGATTGTCATGGTTACTTGTGTGGGTGGATGACTAGAAAAAGTGCTCTTTAACCTGCATTTAGGTATTTTATATTTTACTATAATTTTTAAGGTACTGTCTCTTGCATATACTCCGGACATCTCTCCAACCATTGCACTAAAATGGTGCAACTTTTACACCAAATATTGATCTCTTCTCTTGCCCACCATTACAATTTTTTACACTATCCTACTTTATTCATTATTTTTTCATTTTTATCCTTTTTCTAAAATTTAATCTTTTTTATATGTAAATTTGTTTCTTTGCTTACCAAAAATTTAATTATTTAGAATTTATCAATTATGTATCCAATAAATAATTAAGTAATTAATATATGCCTTTGCCAATAACGCCTCAATTGGTTACATACTATTTTGCTCAGTTTAGTGCAATTGATGGTGTGCTTTCCAAATCCTGTAAATCCCTTCTAATCAATGCGTCCCAAGTAAGCTTCGGCATACCCTTGCATTGTTGAATTCTTTAGGTTTTGAGTCGAGCTTCTAGTGGAGGCATTTGTAGGTTGTCTTTGGAGGTGTCCAAATCAAAACAACACCCTTAATCTTCTAGAAGAGTGATCCTAAAACTAATGTATACAAACAAACAACAAAAAACAAGCAAGTAAAAACACTAACAAACAACCATAACAAGCGAATATAAACGGAGTAATGAAATCAATTATGAGAAATTGACCTAGGCTTTGGGGATTCACAAGTTCGACTCAACAATCACAAGCAATGGTCATCAATTTCCACATAAAAGACATTCCGAATCAACTCTTAGGTTAGCTATAGGATTCATCATCGCGTATCCCCTAGATTCCCTAGTTACGAAAAACAAAATAAGACTATTGTTTGACTTCCTAACAAATGCATAACCCTAGGTAGAGCACAATAGAATTCAACACAATTGTCACATTAAAATCGGTGGAATCACTAACCCTAGACAATTAAAACACCAAGCACGATTAATTTAGCGTAGACTTGCCAATTGTGTGATTTCCCCCAAAAGGCCAATCAATTGGAGTCATCACTTGCTACTTATTGTTAGGAAATCTACACAATTATGGATGTGATATTCCCTAACTAGCATTAGACCCAAATCAATTAAATGTGCATTTGCAATCTACATGATAAAAGATATGAATCATGGTAATTTCTCAACAATTAATAACACAAAAGATGAATGGAATATAAATCAAGAGCTAGAGAATCTCACATTGCTCTAGTGTGTAGTAATTGAGCCTCCCTTGTTCCTTTCCTAACCTAGGTTAGGGAAGTTCTTAGCCTCCCATGACTAAAAATCCCTTCAAATATGTGTTTAAAACTTAATTACAAAACTATATTTGAGAGGAGAGAGAAAAAAGGTGGTGAGAAAGTAGGCTTCTTGGAGTGAGAGTGGATAGAGGAGAGATAACCAAAAAATGGGGAGGATAGGGTTCAGTTTCTTTTTTTGCGTTTATGGTGTTTCGATTTGTTGGTGGAAGATAGAGAAAAAAATCCTTCCCCTAATCGGGGCCCCTGTCTTTGTTAAAATCAGCTAATCTGTTGGAGTGTCTGCCAAGTGTCCGTAGAAAACCCTAAGAACTAAAGCAAAAACCATGTTCTGCCCTTGTTCTTTTCTTTTTTCAATTCGTTAGATGAGAAATTGAGCGCTTTGAGGTGAATCAATGCTGGTGGATCACTATTGAGAGTGTTGTTGCGTCCCTCAAGGACGGTCTGTGTGGATAACAGAGTCGCATAGGGTGCTGGTCGAGTACGCATAATATAGGAGATGGTGGTTCGTATGCCTAGGAAGACCTGAGGCTGCTGATGCTGGAGAGAAGCTTGTGGCGTCGTTCGAGGAATATTTACTCAGACATGGGAGTCGCATGGGACGAAAATTGGAGACGTACAAATCGCACGCATATGGGGAGAAAACTAGTGGGCCCAAGTTCGATTAATTATTATCTTTATCTGATCTACGCTGCACATCTCGAGATTGGATGGACAAATGTCGAACCTTGCGTGTTCATAAATGTGTTGCCTATCTGTGTCTCTCTGCTTTTAATCCCTGCTGCAATGCGTATCTCGAGGAATATTCGAGTGCTGATGAACCACCCCATGATTTCCTGCATACTTAGCCAAATTCCTTCTAATATCTTGAACTTGAAGCACTTCAATCCTTTGGCACATTGACCAACCAACACCATAGCTCATCGTGGGTCCCATGCGATTGCCTCGAGATGCATGTATGCGTGCTTTCCAAGACGAGACATCAAAAGCACTCCAAAGAATTCTTCATTTATTCTTTTTCATCAATTACCACTAAAAACTTGCAAATTAACAATAAATGAGTATTTACTAACCAATTTTAGAGACTTTTGAGCATCAAAGTATAGTATTTACACATAACAAAGGGGCACAAAATTGTAATTATCATAATCCAAATCTCTATAAATGTTATGATTTTCCGAAGTATTTTGATTTTTCTTCTCTCAATAGCTTTTTATCATAATTTTTATGTCTTTTTGTGGTCTATGAAAACAAAGGAAGATATACTATTTTCTCGCCCAAGTTTGCATTCTCCCAATTTTCTTCTTGGAAGTTGAAACACCATTTTTCATCCACTACATATTCCTGTTGTTAACTTGTTATGTTGGGTAGAAGTTTTTCATACATTGCAATTGCAAATAGCCTCATGTGCTTAGTATATGTGAAAATCTCCCAAGATCCTATTATAGGCATAAAACAATTTTGCGTAACACTGTTCAAAAAAACAAAATAGCACCTAAATTTTATATTTTGTCTTTTTTATTTTTATTTTTGTGTGTATCTTGTTTTGTAAATATCATTTTTTCCACATTTATCATATTTTAATACATACATTTTTATGTTAATTAAGTCACTGGTACATTTAATCATTATATAAATTAAAATAATTTATTTTTATAATCTTTAATTTCAGCATGAAGTAATTTTAAGTTTTTATCTTAAAATTAAGGCATGTAATATATAACAGGCAAACGAAATACTACTTTAAGTATTTATAAAAACCACATGCAACTAGCATAAGGCATGCAATAAACATACTTTAATAATCTAAGAGGTAACATGCCTACTACATGCAATACACATAATTTATAAATGTGATATTAATTGTTCGATAAATTTGCTCATTTGGATTGAATATCGTTCAAATATGAGTCAATATTTGAAGATGCGACGGAAGAACCTTCTTGTCTAGCTCTTTTTCATAAAATTCTTGTCTGCTTGGTGATGAAGAATGCATTTAAGATCGGATCCTTGATAAATTTGACATCTTTCAACAAAATTTTATGTTCTTCCTTCATTTCCTCTAGGGGCGGAGCCAAGTGTATGGTAGGGGGGCCATGGCCCCCAAGGCTACATCCTTCCCCCTTGTAATACACGTATATACATATTACAATATGTATTAGATAGCTATGGTGGCTCCCCCTTCAAGACTTGAAAGAAAAATGTGCCCCCCCTCACTCTCCCAATTTATATTTTTTTTAATTTACTGTTACTATTAAATGGTTTGATACTAGTACTTAATAGTATAAACACACTTTGTTCTTATTTTTATATTATCAAAACAACAATAAGCATAGCTATATATCAATCAATATTTCAAATTTGATGGGGTCAACTTATATTATGAATTCATCGTTTCCATTAAGCTCTACTTAATATTGTTGCTTTGTTCACACGTGCCATTATTTCATAGTGTTCATCCAGAAGTATTTACAAGACTTGCAATACTTGTTGAAAGTTGTGAAAGGCTAAGATTTTCAAAAAAAAAAAAGACGTACGTAACTGGAGATAAAATTAAGAGAGCTAAAAATTGACAAAAATAAAAATTTGTTACTTTGCGGGAACACATGTAAAAGTTGAGAACAACAACAATAAAGCCCCAATCCCAAATTAGTTAAGGTTGGCTGCATGGATTAGAACTCTTCTACATTACATGTAAAAGTTGAAAAAAATAATAATAATATTGTATGATAATTACGTGTTTTTTTTTAAATTTTTATGACACATGTAAAGTTGGCCCTTCCGCCCCTGATTTCCTCTGTTGCCAATTGTATTGCCTCACTTTGCTCATGAGTCAGAAACATAAACTTTGGTTGCTTATCTGAAGTATCCTTTTCTAGAAAATCTAAATGTTTGTCAGTACTTTTGGAGATTGTCTTGTCCATGGATGACATGCTCTCATCTACTTTTCTTTTCAACTTCGCATTTTCTTTAATTCCAATCGTATGTTGAGATGGAGGGCCATCAATATTATGAACTTCTTCAAAGTTGAGCATAAAGTATGAAAAATTGGGAGATGTTGATAAGGTAGAATTGGGAGTTGGATTGTCAAGCTGTGATGAGTCAAGATTTTCGAATGGCAATTACAAAATACATGCTTTATTGGTGTTGTTGTCTTTGAACTTCTCAGTCATTGACAAAATCTCAAACGTGATCAAATCTAAACCCTTTTCTGTACTTCGAATCATGTGTAAACTACTCCTTTGCTTGATTTAGTTGTATGTAAGTTTGAATACAATGTTAAAAATATCGATAGAAAGTAATTTACAAAAATAAATAAAAATACTTTTTGAGAATAAGATAAGAAATATTTGCAATAGCTTCATTAGATACACCGATTGGATGCATGCATTCAACTTGATGAACACATCCATTCAACTTTTCAACTTTAGATTGTATGGTATTAATCTGTAACCATAGATATCTAAGCTGGAGTTTGACCCAAGTCTCTGCTTTGTATTTTTCATATCCTTCCTCTACACGAGCCCAAAATTGGTCGAGGTTATCTTCAAAAAATTGCTCTTGAGGCTAGTTTTTGTATGTACTAGGCAAATGAGAGTATACTCAGGTACAATGTATGGTAAACTTCTATCCGACATTACATAGTAAGGAGATGTAGTAGATGAAGAATGATTTTTCAAGAAGGAAATGATGTGATTGAAAAGTTGGGTGAAAAAATTGTAGGTATTCTATGATTTGATGAGCAACAAAAGGGAATAAAAATTATGATAAAATCTATTAAGAAAATATGAATCAAAATAGATATAAAAAAAAGAATATAAATCAAAATATTTAAGAAAATTAGAACATTTTCAAAAAATTGGAAAATGTTTAGAGAATATTTAGAAAATCATATCATTTTCAAAGAAACATTACATTTTAAGAGAATCAAAATATTTTAGACGATATCTTCAAAAAATCAAAACATTTTCGAAGAACTAGAATATTTTCAGAAAGTTTGAACTTTCTTAGAGAACATTTTTTATTTTTTTGATTAGAACTTTTGTAGAGAATATTTTCAGAGAATCGAAATATTTTTAGAGGATCAAAACATATTCATAGAACATTTTCAAAGAATTAGGATATTTTTGAAGAATAGATCACCCATCAACTCAAGTGTGTAATCATCCATCAAACTTTATTCCTATAAATTACATCTCCTTGCCTCTTCTCACTATCCGACAATCAACCACAAGTTTTCTTCATCTTTTTTAATCTCTCACAATTTGTACATGAAAAAATGAATTTCAATTTTGTAAGGCCTTCTCAATTACCATCTTCCACTTCGTCATCTAGTTCTTGTTCTGATAGTGACGGTGAAGCATCAAAGCATCTTAGTTTTGATGCTAATGATGTAGAAGAAGAGGCAATATGCCTCGTGATCGCACACAACAATATGATTATTGAGGAAATATGCCTCGCAATCGCACGCAACAATATAATTCTTGAGCAACTCCTCAAGCATCATTCAAATCATTCCACGCATGGTTTTACTCCTGACTATATTGGCGTCAATCACGAACAAAAATTGTCAGTTATAACATTTTCTTTGATTACTTGTATGAAGATCTATGATCCAACGAAGCTGCATTCCAACAATAAGCTAATGTACTTGAAGGCTTGGATTGTCACTACCACAAAAACTTACTGTCGTATCTCTTATGTTGTCTTATGCTCTTCTGGATGATGTAATGGATGACTACCTCCAAATAGGCGATGCTACGACGATAGAAAGTATGAAAAGATTGTCATTTAGTAGTGGAAATTGGAAATATTTGGTGTGCTTATCTCAGGTCACCAACAGCAGAAGATGGCACAAGGCTACTTTATGTCGATAAAATCCGTGATTTTCCACGATTGCTAGGTAGCCTTGCTTGCATGTATTGGAAATGGAAAAATTGTCCAACCGCATGGGTTGGACAGTATGTTGGTTGCAACAGATCACCGATGATTATTATTGAAGCTTTAACTAATTATGACTTGTGGATATATCATGTCTGTTTTGGTATATACCCAAAATGAATAACAATATCAACGTTTAGTCATCACAATCTTGTTTCCAATGTAGCAATTAGCAAAAAATATTTTTCCTCTTGCTCATTACATTATTCAAGGAAAGAATTATAATATGGGTTACTATTGAGTTGACGACTATATACTTAAAGCGGTCTAAACTTTTTGAAACAATTCAATATTTACAAGGTCTAAAAAAAGAATATTTTGCCAAAAGACAAGAAGCATGCGAAAGAGACATTAAATTTGCATTTAGAGTACTCCATTCTCATTTTGCTATTGTGGTTACTGGTCAGACTTTCACATTTTTGTAGAAAAGAAATGTTACATGACGTCATGACATACATTATTTTACGTAATATAATATTCGAGGATGAATGTGATTCCACTACACACATTGAAGTTAATGACGGTGAAAGGGAAGCACCAACAATGAATGTTGAAAGGACAGGGAAGGAAAAGGTATTATTTCAATGATTTCCTACAAAAATAAAGACATCAAGGATAATGATGCTCACTTCAAAATTCGAAATGCACAAATAGGCCTTAATGACCAAGGTTGTCAGGATCGAGATCCTAAGTAGGATCGATTCAGTGTTCCTTAGGATCGGGATCGGATCGTGAATCTTAAGATCCTATCTCTTAAGAAAATTACATACCTAACACATATATACACATATATTGTAGTAAAAAATTGCAATGGATATGTAAATTTTTGTAAAGAATATGTTATGCATTAAACTTGGAATGATTTGGAAGCAACGATGACAAATGAGTTATGGATGATGAGAAATAAAAATTTAGATGAATAATTGCATGATCTCATGTATGATTTATTAATAGGTGTGTCAAATGGATGAAGATAAGCAAGTGCTCAACGGTAAAGTGGTAAACATCATATTGTTTGATGATGTTGGTAGCATGAGGGCTCAAGGGGTAAGGTGACCCCTTGAAAGCAAGAAAACTTGTAACGGAATAAATTTGTAGGTCAAGATCCCATGGATAGAGTCGGGATCCTACAAGATCTCATGGATCTTTTCGGGATCCGATGGGATCCCACCCAACATCCGATCCTACTAAGAGTTGAATTGTTATCAATAACTTGGATCGTAGGATCGTAAGATCCTAAGATCCGAGTCGGGATCCTGACAACCTTGATAATGACTATTAAATATATCCTTTTTATAATTATGTTGGTATTTAATGAATAGTCAGTATTTATGTTGCTTTTTTTAATTTCTTGTAGTGCAGTTTAGTGTGATATTTATGTTATGTTTAATTAAACTTTAGTGTGTTAGCCTAAATATTTATATTTTTGTTAATACATTGTAACTTATAATAGCACATATTAATTATTTATTAGATACGTAATTGATTAATTCTAACAAATTTGTTTATTTGGTAGGCAAACAAATTAATTTTTTTTCTTTTTTTTTGAAGCCGTAGATAAATTAATTTAGCGTATATAAAAGATTAAACTTTTTAAATAGTTTAAAAATAAATAAAATAATAGGTAAAGTAGGATTGTGTAAAAGATAGTGTTGGTGGTTGGAGAAGTCATTATTTGGTTTTAAGTTGCACCTTTTTAGGGCAAGGGTTGAGATGTCCTAATATCATCTTCAACCAACTGGAGATGGTCTCATAGATAAAACATTGTAATATCTATAAGTTGCAGTCAAAGCTGTTATAGTTGTGTGAGGCGCTTTACTTTTTTGCGCATCTGCATTATGTTCTACATCAGCCACACAATTATAGTCATGCTAGGTGAAAGCTAATTTTTTTTGGGGTTTGAATGTCACGAGCTGATTCACTAAGTTGTTTTGATAATCTTTACTTTTATTATCTGTTCTTTTTCTTTTGAATCTCGGGTTTGCTTTTAGTCCAATTCATTTTTTCCTTCTTTGTTTTGATTGTTACTCAGGCTGTGGTGGAGCTCCCTGGCTTCCCTTATTGTTCATATCAATGAATATGGCTTTTAACATTTCATTGCTTAATCTCGTCAAAATTTCATCAGCTGTTGTTTCTTCTCTTGCAGCTACTCTATCAGGTACTTCTCCTTTTATGTAATCAGTCAATTCCTTCCCTTTATTTAACAACATTGACACTCATGATGGTTTTCTATTGGCAGTTCCAATTACTATTTATGTACTCACTCTTCCATTGCCTTACATACCGGAGTCTACACGCATGAGTCCCTTCTTC
Organism: Stephania japonica; assembly: GCA_039657345.1. Taxonomy (NCBI): domain Eukaryota; kingdom Viridiplantae; phylum Streptophyta; class Magnoliopsida; order Ranunculales; family Menispermaceae; genus Stephania; species Stephania japonica. Next base: position 35,565,123 of record CM077564.1, on the reverse strand, counting down.
CTCTTGGGCAGCGCAACTTTAGTATTTGGTCTTGTTCTCTACAACTTACCTCTTGCTTCGAAGGGTTCTCAAAATCTTTGATCATCAAAATTTTGATTCTTGAATAAGAGATTCCTCGCAATCAATTTACTGTTTTTCTTCCCACATTGATTCGCCAATGACTTCTCACCACATTCAACAATTGGGAGAAGGCGCCATCTGAAGATGGGAAAATACAAATAGATTGCAAATATGCATCCAAAGAGAATGTACATGCTTGTCAGAGCACATGGTATTAATCTTTGTACATTAAAAAGTAATAATGTAGGAATACAGAAAACTGAAAATTTGTAAGCATGGAGTATTCTCATTATTATACTAAGTATTGATATTCAAATCCACTAGTTTGTGCTGATAATAATATAGATTACCGTTAATTGTTTGGATAATAATCAGATGATCTATATTGAATTATTTGTATTTGTAATTGAAAGTTTCCATTTCATTGTCCCTGTGTAGCTTCAAAACGGCAACCGTGGTTCAAACGGTGAATGTCAAAGACTGTTCAGGTAATTTTGTGCCACAGTTCAAATGTCAAGAGCTCTCTTTGCGTCCTTCACAAATTGCAATCACAAACTTACCGCTTTGAGATTTCTCCAGTTAATTTGCAGATTTTTCTTTTAAGGTTTTGTTTCTTCTGCTGTTCGATCTCTGCAAGTGATTTGGTTTTCTTGTTCATCTATGGGGGAAGAATCAAATCAGTTTTAACTCAGCAGAGCTCTTATAGAACTTATGCTCTGCTCGGTCATTTAGTGACTCCGAACAAAAATAAACTTCAAGACGCGAGGGGCCAATATCTGCATGAAGGGCATTGGTTTTGCAGCATTGCAGACCAAGCAGAAGAGGAATAAGACTAAGTACAGGGAGTTCCTGCATTTGCCCAGAAAGATATTCTATGATTTTTCTGAAATCCGAAGAGAAATTCAGGTAATATATTAGGAAAACTTCAATTGAGTATTTGAATGCCTATTTAGTGATAAGATGGTCGTGATGAGATGAGACATTCTGTGGTCGTGATGAGATGAGACATTCTGTGATAGTTTTCAAATTGTGCGTTTCTTCGGAATTGAGTTAGTACTGATTGAAGGGTAGACATTGTTAATTGAAGCTAGAATATATATTATTTGGTATCATCTTGTTTGACTGCTCGCCCAGATATAGTCTGAAGACTCTCAACAAAAGTAGACATTTTTCAGCCTTTTATGCATATCTTGACATATGTTTAAGGTGCATCCATAGTCCTGTTTTCATTTTATTGTTTCATACCCAGAACTATTTTTGGTTCAAGCACGGATTAACATTTTGTTTCCAATTGAGCTTTATCGAAGCGCCATTTCCAATTTCCTTAATCCATCTCTTGTTTCGGAGGAGTGAAAATTCTTCCCCCCCCCCTCCATGTTATTGGAATTCCCAAGGCACAAACTAAAACCCTTGATAAAGGGGAAAAACTGCTGGGCACTTGTGTGAGTTGATAATTGGAGGATTTGCTCACTGATGTCTCCACATTCGACCCTTACCCTTGAAAACACAATTTCGGGCCGAAACAGAAAGAAGTTGGAATAAATGAATGCAAACATTTTCGTCTGAAGAATTACTCTTCCAAAGTTCTTGATACTGCCCTGGTGGATTTGCCTGAAATGACCAAAATTGAGGCCCAAATTCAAACGATGATATCATCTTACATAAAGCACCCAACTTGTTTAATTTAGCAGTTTCACCTTCGAATTTTGATTAGGCAAATTCAGATGCCCTTCAAATAGATGGTACTGCTGATCCTGTTGGTATTTTTTCCTGCATATTTGGTTGAAAAATTGAAAGGAAGCTCAGACCTGGAAGCTTATGGATCTTTTCTTTTAGTGTTCTTATATTATATGTTTGTTTTTTGTTAGCAAGAAATCACACGATTGGTGTTATTACCAAGGTAAATTGCATCCACTTGTAAGTTTTTACTTAATTTGATTAATTGATTCATTGAATCTTTTTATTTTTTGGATTTGGTATTGTATCTTTTCTTTGCAGAACTTGTGACTTTGATATCATAGTTTTTTTTTTTTTTTGTTTTTGGTAGATTGATATCATAGTTTTAAGCAATGTGCAATGATGATTGTATCTTTCTTGTAACTTCAGTTGGATATCATGGATCGTGGCGCTGATGCCCACAATTTGTACATGGAAATGTTATCCCCCTTCGGTTTGATTATATTGGTGTTGTGAATGCTATTCAAGTGCTAACCTCAACTTAATGGTAGGACCGTTGTTCTTCTGTTACAGCTCTTTCGATCATGTCCATGATGCAATCAATAAGAAATGGGTTGTCATTTGATGTATAATTTTGGTTCTATATTTTAGAAATAGCATATGATAGTTGTGCTATTACTATACCTTTTTTTTTTACAAAGATAAGAATGCTGTCTAAATACAGAGGATCAAGTCAGCAGCTTTTTTTTTTTTCCTTGAGTTATTGATGATTTGTTGCCAATGGTTATTACCTTATTTGAGCTCATTGTGGGAGTTGTTCGAAACTTGCATTTTGAAGTAGTGTTTGTGTTTTGTGCCATTTGAGGATAGAAGTTTATGCACAATCAAAGTATTAAGGATGTACTTGCTTTGCTTTCGAGGAAAACTTTTTCCGCAGCCGACCTGTAAAAGCTTAGACCAATTTTAACTAAGATATGGTATCCTAAGATATGGTATCGATGCCATTAGTTTTAACTAAACGACAATTGTTTAAAACCAGCCTTGACAGAGGTTGAAGACAACATAGAAATGTCTAGAACCTCGTCAGAGAGTCAACGCTCTCGTTCGCACAATCTTTTTTATTAATGAACAGTAATTGTACGTCCAGCTTATATACAAAAGGGGTTTTGATAACCACTGTACACGTGTCTACTCTGGTCTAATCTCACACACAAGCACCTCTCACTTGACTAACAATACATCAATATATGCTGTTTCACTATACCACACTACACATCATATGTCACACTATTGAGCTTCCCTAGTAAGCCTTTCTAAATTGTAAGCCAAACCCAAATTGCACCATCCGGTTTTTCATTACTTATAAATTGTAACTAAATGGCAATTGTTTAAAAACCAAACCAAATCTGTTCATTACTACTAGTTTGACGTGATTTGCTGTTTTCCTGCTCTCATTGCACGCTGCTAATTTATACTGTTTGTCAGTGCTATGGATTCCTTTATTTGGAAAAGAAGGTGATCTATTATATGCATAAAATCTCTAAGTTCACGTCTGAATGTATACTGCATGCCATGGTTTATGGAAAATGATAATTTAATACACTTTGGACGCACATTTTGTTTTTTTAGTCATTTATGGTGTTTTGTCCGATGTGGGGCCCACACCTGTAGAGACAAGAAATAGCCATTAATGGCAAAATAACGAAGTGTGGGCCTCAAGTGTGCCCAAAGTGTGTTAGATTATCATTTTCATATTGACATAGCTACTCGTGTAGCTCTTTGTTTCTCTAACAAATCATGTTCAGGTGAATCACACAAAAACAGACATGTATAATATGATGTTTGGTGGTCTGCCTATAATCAGAGAAACTTTTTGAAGGGATGCTGCAGGAACCTGAAGATAGCACACTCTTGAACTGCTGAGAGTATTTTAACAGGCTTATTGAGTGGGTGCTCACATGTGTATTGCTTTTCTTAATTTCCTTTTCCTGTCTTATAGCATGGAACAAGGACCATAGGTTCAGGCATTGGCATAGTTATTGGCCAGAACATTTCTAATGCAACTTGCACTTCTTTCCGGCGTTTTTGTAATTGTAGATTTCTCTGTTTTTGGCAGATTTTGAATGAATTGCCAATTGCAGCTGAAACAGTTGATCAGGGATACCATTTGGTCGCTGACCCAACTGGATTACCAAAGGGCCACGGGCTTCCTCATCCTCATCGTTCTATTCTACCAGCAGTCATTTTAGTAAACTCTTCACTTGTTCTCTTAAGAGCCCAAAATCATGAATGTATTTAGGAAATTCAAACTCACATTTATTCTATGCAGTTGAAGATTTCAGTGCAAGTACGCACCTCAATTCATTGGGATCATATCCATCAATCAGTCCAACTGTAAGATTTTACATAGACGAAAGTGCATGAGATAGTGGCATTGTCACTGTTCATGACGCACCACTCTAGTATTGAAGACGCTCAGAGTAATCCTCTAGCTGAAACTGTAATGATGATGGCTTAGCATACATTCAATGTGGCGTCATCATATTCTTTGGGCATATCAGCTATTTATAGTAATCTGATGTACATCTTTACTCAACAAAATGCGAAAATGGCACTAATTAAAGGGAACAGAACTTGCAGGTATTAAAACGTGTTGCTGCGTTAATTACTGAAGATTTCATTATGATGTCTTGTTCTTTCTAAACGTATATCATAAACTTAGATACTGTTTGAGCCTAAGATTTATTCATTTCTTTTAACTGTAAATCCCGCAATTGTAAAGTGACCTCAAATGCTTGATGTTTGCAGCTATAAAGCCATTTGTTGGTCTTCCGGGGACGAGCTAATAATCAGTTCGTGTTTGAAGGTTAGTACACTCGCTTCGTTCGTTTGAAGATATTTTGTGTTTGTTAATTGACGTGCAAACTAGATCGCTTGAACAAAATAGAAATAGAAAAGAAAAACAAACACAAAAGAAAGAAAAAATTCGTTAGGGACATGGAACATAGGAACACTTACAAGGAAGTCAATAGAATTAGTTGATACTAGGTATTACATGATAAAAGTTTCATAAGATCTTTCCTTATTTTCTCGCTTTTATTTCTTTTTATTATGTTATTTAGTTTCCTATTTAGTGACTCATTTATAGCCTTGAATTTTGTATTTAAAATTTTGTATTTTTTATTTTCACTCTAAGTTATGTAACTATAAATAGAGATGTAATCACACATAAGATCAATAACAAAAGTTTATTATTATTTCTTTATCTTTTACTCTTGTTTACATATTTTTCATTTTCTATTATGGTATCGAAGAGATGATTCGTTGCTCACTCGTCTTCCATTCATATAGAAAACCATTTTTCTTTTCTTGGTTTTGATGCCTTTTGACTTACCAATGTTCAGTCAGTTGTTGTTCCACAACCGGTTACCAATCAGCTAACATTCTATCCGAAAGTTACTCATCACTTCTCAAAACCTTCATTAGATTCGATTTTGGTGTTTTCAGTTAATGCAGAATCAAATCATTTTTTTTTCTGGTCATGATGCCTTATGGCTAGCCAGTATTCAGTTGGTTATCTTTGTTGAATGTCTAGCTTTCAAATCTATCAACATTCATTTTGGTTGTTTTTCTTTGTCACCTAAAACCGTATGATCACTTTGGTTTTGTCATCTTTCGTTCATACGTACGGAACCAAGTTATCTTTATTCAATCGAAGATCTCTCACTTCTTTTGGTGTCATGTGCTCGTCGGATCAAATTATCAACTTTGGCTCATAACGACTTGGCGTGCTCAAGCAATTGATGGCTTCACATCACGTTCTTGTTCAAGTCAGATATACAAATTTGTATGCTCTGGAGGGTATTACGTGATAAAAGTTTCATAAGATCTTTCCTTATTTTCTAGATTTTATTTCTTTTTATTATGTTATTTAGTTTTCTATTTAGTGGCTTATTTATAGCCTTGAATTTTGTATTCCAAATTTTGTATTTTTGATTTTCTCTCTAAGTTATGTAACTATTAATAGCAAGAGTTTATCATTATTTCCTTTATCTTTTAATCTTGGTCACATATTTTTCATTTTCTGTTACTATGATTAGAAGGACAATCAATATTGCTTGCCTTCAAAAACTAAATGAGTAGAGGAAAAGAGTAAAGGAACAAGAAACACTGAGTTTAAGTTGTGGTACATTGATATAGATAGAAAATGCAATGGAGTAGGAATTCTAATAGATAATGATTATAAGGATAAGGTCATAGAGGTTAAGAGAATGGGAGATAGATTGATCCTAGTTAAATTAATTATTGGAGACGAAAAAATTAACATATATAGTTAGCGTCTATGCACTATAAGTAGGATTGAATGAGAACATCAAACGTCAATTTTGGGACGATATGGATGGATTTATGTAGGTATATCATTAAATGAAAAAGTTTTTATTGGAGGAGATTTAAATGGGCACGTGGGGGCAAGTAATAATGGGTTTGATAAAGTTCATGGAGATTTTAATTATGGTACTGGAAATAAAGAAGAATAGTCAATCTTAGAATGTGTTTCAACATATGATCTTGTCTTATTAAATACTAGTTTTAGGAAATAGGAGTCGCTCATAATTTACTTTTAGTAGTGATCATAACAAGAGTCAAGTAGATTTTATTTTATTAGAATAAAATGATGGAACCTAAAAGATAGTAAACAAGTAGAGTTTAGATAAAAACTGCTAAAAGAAAAACGTTTGAAATCTTGATTTAGATGCTAATACAATGTGGCTAGAAATGAGTAGTTGCATAAGGAAAGTAGTGTCAAATGTGTTAGGTATATCTAAAGGCTTGGGACCACCAAAGAAGGAAACATGGTGGTGGAACGAGGATGTCTAAAAAGCAAGTAAGACCAAAAGAGAGATGATAGGAAGATACCTAGGTGTCAAGATGAATATGCGTACAATTAATATAGAGAAGTTAGAAAACAAGCTAAAAAAGTAGTGGATCAAGCTAAAACAAACTTCATGGACGATCTATATACAAAGCTAGGTTAGAGATGGCAAAAAATATGTTTATAGGCCAACCAAATTAAAAGATAAAAAGAAACAAGACCTAAGCCATGTAAGATGTATTAAGGACGAAAATCAAAATGTTTAACGAACGAAGATGATATGAAGGAGAGATGGAGAAGCTATTTCGATAGTTTATTTAACGATGGCCAAGTTAATATCATAGTAGATGAAAACTCACACCAAGAAAGAAATGTAAACTATACACGCAATATTAGAATTTCAGAAGTAAAATATGCATTGAAAAAGATGAAAATAGGGAAAACATGTGGCCCAGATGAAATACCCATAGAGGTTTGGAAATGGTTAGGAAAAATTGGATTGACTTGGTTAACAAAACTTTTCAACAAAATTTTAAAATCAAAGCGGATGTCAATAGATTGGAGAAGAAGCACGCTTGTACCAATCTTCATAAAGAAATGAGACATTCAAAGTTGTTTAAACTACTGGGAAATTAAACTTATGAGTTACTATGAAACTTTGGGAGAGGATAATTGACAATAGGCTAAGAAAGGAAACAACAATATCAAATAATCAATTTGGTTTCATGCTTGGAAGGTCAAATAGAGGTAATTTTCCTTGTACGAAGATTGATGGAAAAATATAGAGAAAGGAAAAAAGGATCTTCATATGATATTTGTAGATTTAGAAAAAAAACATATGATAGGGTTCCTAGAGATGTTCTTTAGTGGGCTCCAAAAGAAAAATGGGTGCATGCTAGATACATAGACACGATTAATGATATATATGAGGGAGTAGTAACCAGTATAAAGACATTCAGATGAACTATAAAAGAATTTTTCATTACGATAGGACTACATCAAGAATCGGCTATAAGCCCATATCTTCTTACGTTAGTTATGAATGAACTAACTACACTTATTCAAGAGAATATGCCATAATGTATGTTATTTGCAGATGATATTGTCTTAGTGGATGAAACAAGAGATGGAGTGAATAAAAAATTAGAACTTTGGAGGAATACATTAGAATCTAAAGGCTTTAAGTTAAGTAGGACAAAAATTGAATATATGCACTGGAAGTTTAAAAATACGAGACATAGAAATGAATGAGTGGTAAAATTAGGAGAAGTAGAAGTTCCTAAGGTGAAACACTTTAGATATTTAAGATCAATCATACAAAATGATGAAAATATTAAGAATGATGTCACACATAGAATTCAAGCTGGATGGAAGAAATGGAGGAGTGCAATTGGTGTAATCTGTTATAAAAATATGTCTACTAAGTTAAATAGAAAATTTTATAGGACCACAATTAGGCCAGCCATGCTTTACGGGAGTGAATGTTGGGCGGTAAAATAACAACAACTACAAAAAATAAACGTAGAAGAAATGAGGATGCTTAGGTGGATGTGTGGTAAAACTCATAAAGATAGAATAAAAAACACAAAGATTCGAAGGCAAGTAGGAGTATCACTAATTGACTCAAAGATTAGGAAAGGGCGATTGCAGTGGTTTGGTCACCTGTAAAGACGGCCTACAAATGCTCCCATTAGAAAACTTGACTTAATAAATATTGAAAAAATTTGACGAAGTAGGGGTAGACTGAAGTTAACTTTGGATGCATTAACTTGGGTTGAGACTGGGGCTCTGTTGTTGTAATTGATGTGCATAAGGGCCCCCAAAGGGTGTGGTATAGTGGTTAAGAAAAGAGCACTTAAAACTCTAATTTTGGTAGAGGTCTCGAGTTTAATTCTTGGCAACAACATTATATTTCTTTTATTTTTCTTGAGTTATAGGGTTGGGGCACTTGACAATGAGATTAGTCGAACTAAAGTAAGAGGTTGAAAAAAGGTTTGCCACTCATGATTATAAAAATAATAATAATAAATAAATAAATTTGAAATGCATAAGGGCCCACCTTGACCTTTTCGCATTACTCATGATAGAAACATCACACATTTTTTGTCTCCTCGTATAAAGTTTCTCTTATTCGGACCATATAAACAATGTGAAACACGTTTTTTGCTTTTTGTTTTTTCGTTTTATTATTATTTTTTTGAAGAAAAATCTCATTGATAATTCATGACTCAATACAGGACTAGACATAGAATCAAGTATATTATTCGCCAATCTTATTTGTGTGAATAAATTGTCATTAATTTGATTTTTTTTTTGAAATTAAAACAATCGGACTGCTCTTTACAACGTTAAAACTTATGACAATATACAAAAGTACTAGAACTACAAAACGAATAACAAAACTTCAGAACAAGGAGAATACTTAAAACTTCTCAATAAGGAGAAGACCTAAAAACTTCTCAACAAGGAGAAGACAAATCAAATATTTTCAACTAGGAAAGAAAACTAACTATAAAGTAAAAACTAAAAATAAATTAATTTAGGACGCCACATAAATTTACGTAACACCGTTGATAAAGATGCAACGCAACAACAATGGATCAATTTTTACATATTTGATTAGATCTGTTGTTTATTGAATGAACAAAAAGCAAAAACTTGAGAGGATCGATAGTAGTTCAAGAAAAAAAATCACAAAAGTAAATCAAATATTTTTTTAAAGTTTTGGAGAGATGGAGATTTGACAGCCAAGAACACGATGCTATTGTCTCTAAAGCTAGGTTAACAATGCGAAGCACGTTCTTAAATAAACTTGGATGCCACGCGGCTTTGACTGATCAACAATAATAAAGTTGATCAAGTCTGACTCTAGTTTAATCAACTCCTGATTCTGAAAAAAAGAAAAAAAAATCAGTTTAATTGCTCTGTCCATACATACCAAAAACGATGAATGTTCAACCTTATCCATCGTTAAAAAATTGCATGTTTTATGAACAAAAACTAGTCAAAACAAAAGAGCTAATATTTCAAATAACTTTTTCTAACAGGGGCTTAATGTTGGTAAAGGCCCTTCAAGGTTACGGTGTAGTGCAATGAATGAGCATTATAGTTCTAAGTGAGGCATAGGTTGTGAGTTCAAGGTATGGTAGCTATATTGTATTTTTTTGATTTCTCTCGGGTATTAGAGTTACTTGAGTAAAGAGGGGTGGAAAAAAGGTTTTGACACCATTATTTTCTTTCTTGTGTTTCTATTTTATTGTTGTACGTAGTTCTGAGTTGAATCTAAAAATTGGGATTTAGAAGATAAAATGGATAGTCGTTTCTGGATCTCATTCCAACTTCAGTGAATTTTCGAAGGTTAAAAAATAACACGTACATAAAATGTCTGAATTGAAAAACTAGTTGCACCAACATAGTATTGAGGCTTTATTTTATTGTTGTGTTTCAAAATGCAACCTTAGCCATTTTGTTATTTTGTCTGTCAACTTGAATTCACCATTGAATCATTTATCTAGTAATCAAATAGGTCTCTTGAAAAAAAAATTCAAATATGTCAATGCTTTCATGGAGAAACTAAACACATGAAAAAAAAATGCGAAAAAGTGAATATCAACAGAAGCCATTAAGTTGTCAAAGACATTGACAAAGACATTAAGTTGTCAGTTTTGCATGTGACAGGATTTCTGGACTGCATATGACAGATCTTAGGCATGGTACGCGTTTCTAAGGGTCGGTCCCCTTTGTTCATTTGTTTCCTAGCTAGTACGGGTAACTAGTACAGGTAGCTAGACAGATGAGGATCCAATTCAATTATTACCATTGGGATCCAACTTTATAACTAGTTAGATAGATTAAACTGAAAAAAATATTAATCCGTGAGGATTGGATTGACTTATAAATTTTATAGGTATAATTTGCGGAGCCAATCTGTTAGATTATTATGTGTCTCGTAATTTTAGTTTATGTTTACATTTTAACTAAAATATGTAACTTGTGTTTTAATCAACATTATGTTTATTAAGCTTTCTTGATGTTACAAATTTGATGAGAATTTGTACTTAAAGTGGAAGTTGAATAGTTCTCCCTTAAACCTATAAAAGAGTACCTTGTAGTCATCATACGTGTGCTAAAAAGTTTTAAGGGTGATGAGGGCAAATAAAATCTTGATGATTTTAGATACTAAAGACTTTTACAGTTAATTTTTTTACTGCGCTATTTCTTATATTAAAATAATGTTTCAATAAGGTATCGGAGCCTATTAGATCAACAAAGTTTTTCATAATTGATTTATAATTTACTTGTTGATCTAGTTAGTTTAAAATCATGAATGTATTTTAGGGAATTTAAATTCACATTTATTCTATGCAGTTGCAGATTTCAGTCACACCACAACTCATTGGGATCATATCCACAAGTCCAACTGTAAGATTTTACATAGGCAAAAGTGTATGAGACGGTGGCATTGTCACTTTTCATCACGCACCACTCAAGTATTGAAGATGCGATCCTCTAGCTAAAACTGTAATGATATGGCTTAGCATACATTCGATGTGGTTTTATCATATTCTTTGGGCATATCAACTATTTATAATGGAAAATGCTAAGGTTAAAGGACACCCACTACGAGCATGTTGAAATATATAAACCTACATCGAAAATATAATAAAAGTCGATGTGGTATATAAGTGGTGTAGATTGGATTCTAACACAAGTCAATTAGTTTTGTGCAAGATAGGGCTCCAACCCTATTTATATACCAACATGTGCGCGCGTGTGGCCTAACACTCTCAATGCTCATGGATTTCTATATGGTATCAGAGTGGAATAATTATGGACTCGTATTTGATGATCTGGTTGGGCTAGTGGTGTAGTCTAGACCCGTTTGTGAACCTAGAAGCCTATAAAAGTAGGCCAATGTATGTTTGTCTGAACCTCTAAAAGTAGGTCTATGTCTAGCAAGTGACAACTAGTCCAAGCTTAGTTGCACTTGAGGAGGAGTGTTGAAATATATAATCCCACATCAGAAATATAATAAGAGTTGGTGTGGTATATAAGTGGTGTAGATTAGATCCTAGCAGAAGCCAATTGATTTTGTGCAAGATAGGGCTCAAATTCTATTTATATACCCACATGTGTGCGCGTGTGGCCTAACACTCTCAGGGCCCATGAATTTCTATAATTGTTGGAGATGTTGGGATAGTCCCATATCGACTTCTTAAAAAGAAAAAGAAAGGTTTATAAGTGTGGAGTGGACACTCCATCTTGCCTTAGCATTTTGGACTGAACCCCACTTTCACACTTATGACACTTACATAAAATTAGTCACCACACTCTCCTCACCTTGTATTGAGCTTTATAATATAAAAATTGAACATGGTATCAGAGCCAATGGTTGACTTAATTACCCATTATCTAAGGGCCATATAGACATCCAACAAAAATGGGTGATCGATGTTCCGTGGTCAAGTCTTAGTTAAACTTAAGGGGAGAATGTTGGAGATGTTATGATAGTCCCACATCTACTACTTAGAAAGAAAAAGAAAGGTTTATAAGTGTAACGGCCCAATTTATAATTGCCGTTAATTATGACGTCATTGCAGATGTGGATGCCAGCGAGGACGGTCGAGGGTCCCACAGTGAGGCTTGAACGCACTCGAACTAAGTATACAGTCCGTTTTGTATGCTTGTTGTGGTAAATTGTGATGGAAAGGTATAAATTAGCTAAATCCATTGCAATATGTATGCTAATGTAGTTGATTGACGAGTGAGGAATGACCTCGGGGTGCGTGTGGACACGGGACACGAGGCACGAGGTGCCGGGTAGTCGAGGAAACTAAGGTGAGCTTACCCATAAATTTTGGAAATTTATTGAATAAAATAGGAATTTATATGGGCTAAATCAATTGGAAATCAATAAGTCCTATAGTAGGCTGAATAAAACAACAACAGTTGATGTTTCTCGAGATGCATAACTGGTGTCAAATGTCATGATAGGGTGTTAGTGAGTTGGAGTGACACAGGGTGATCAGGAACCCTTGGATGCTCCTCGAGATTCGTGCACACACTTGATCAAAAGCCAAGTATATATATGTTTTGTGTTGACCGATCAAGGGAGAAGAGTGTGAGATTGAAGAGGGAAAGCTTGAGAAGAAGAGAGAGATCGTTGGAGGAGAAAAGAGGAGGAAAAACAGCCAACAAGGTGTGAAGAAAGTGATTTGTGGCTTCCTACAACAAGAATCTAAGGTATGGATGCAATAAACTTGGATTTTTATGAGATTTTTGAGTGGGTTCGAATTTGTAAAATTCGGATTTGTTGGGGGATATACACTTGGTTTTAGTTGAGAATGAGTGTGTATGAGAATGACATGAAATGGTTGTGTTTTTGAACTAATTTGAGAGGGATTTGATGATGATATGAAAATGGGTTTGAAAATGTGATTCTTGATGATTCTTGGATTTTGATGACTAAATTCGATAACTTTGTGTTTAAATGGTGTTTTTGAGGTGAATGGTGAGTTTTTGAAGTGTTGGAGTCGAATGAATGAGTTTATGGGGTGATTGGAGTGTGAATTTTTGAACTGTAAAAATCTGGACAGAGCGCGATTAGCGCGCTAATAAGAGGACCTAGCGCGCTAATTACCCTCTGGAAAATGATGAACAGTGACTTAGATGAATTAGCGCGCTAATTCATCTCATTAGCGCGCTAATAGTTCACTGGACTCTTAAAAATTGGAAAATGAAGAAATGAGTCTAACCAACATTATGAACCCATTAATTGATAATTAACCCTCATAAATGAATTCCAGGAGTCTCGAAATAGTAATTTGAGTCGGGGGTTAGTCAGAAATCAGACCGGGAGTGACACCCGGGATTTGGAGGTATTGGACCAGGGGTTGATTTGTGGAGCGAGGAGTGCGGTTTGAGGTGTGTAGTATCCCAATTGAACTTCACTTTAAGTATTTACAGTTTGATTTATTTGAATTCAGTTCCGTTTATTCATTATTCCATTTCATTACTGCTTTATGGTGGTTGAGTTCTCTCACTTGGTGTTTTTACGGTAGTGGAGTTTACTCCTACCTGGAGCCTTTACGGTGTTGAGATTACTCCCCACGTGGTATTTATTCTTTACGGCCATAGAGTCCACTAAGTCATAGCACTTGTCTATGCATATACCGGTGAATAGTCTACCCGGTTATGGTAGGCTCGTGTGGGTGCGTCGTGGGTCTACGCCGGCCACCTAGAGGGTCCAGGGACAACCTGTTGGTGTGTTTGAGGGTTGTGCCCAAGGAGAGGCTCGAAGTATGACTTAGTCTGATTTTTACTGTGCACGTACTTTGCTTTGTTACTATATTTATACATGCGATGATCCTTTCACAGTTGTCTGTATTTCTTTTGTTCCGCATGTTTATTTATGGTATTTAAATTCCCGTACTTTTACTTCCGTAATTACTTGGTGAATTTCCTTGGGATTACTCACTCTGGACTCGTCATCTGTCTTTTTATGATGGCTCGAGTGCAGATCCGGTACGAGTCGAGGGAAGGGCAAGCTTGAGGACTACATTGATTGATAGCTCTAGCCCTACTCGTACGTATGTTTATATTTACTTGTTTTATGCTGGGTTTTGGGATTTGAGAGATAGGTTGTATACTTTTGATATTTTGAGGATCAGATGAGATGTATATGATGTATATTTGGTATGGTTTCCACTTAGGCATTTTGCTAATAAAACAAAAGATGAGTTTTTATATTGTTTATTTAAGCTTCCGCTGTTAATTTGAGGTTATATGATATGAACTGAATCAAAATTTAATGATAAATTGATCAATGATGGGTAATTGGGCGTGGGACACAACTGGTGGTGACGTGGACAGTTGTGGGCCCGCGTGGCCTCCCGTGGCGAACCAATGTGGAAATTGGGGCCGCCACAATAAGTGTGGAGTGGACGTTCCATCTTGCCTTGGAATTTTGGAGTGAACCCCACTTTTACACTTATGACCCTTATATAAAATTAGTAACTACACTCTTCTCACCTTGGATTGGACTTTATTATATAAAAATTGAACAACACACCTTGATTTTTTTTTTATTTTTTCCTTTGTTTATTTATTTATTTTACTATTCTGTGGTTTAGAATAATGCCAAACACTCACTACGACCACAAAATTATTGACAAAATCAAAAAAATAAGGTGCTTGCTTGTAAGAGTGTCCGTAATGAGTCACCTTAGCATTCTCTATTCATAATAATCTAATGTACATTGTTGAACAAGATGTTCACGTGGTTCAGAAACCCTTGAAGACGAAGTGCTCAAGAATCCAGATATGAGTGAACAATACTTGATCTCTCAGTCGGTTAGATTGTGTTTTTTGGCAAAACTCATTATTTGGTCCCTGAACTTTGTGTTTTTTTTTATGCTTTTAATCTCTGAACTTTTATTACTACACATTTGGTCTTTGAACTTTCATAAGGATCTACATTTTTTTTTTGAAAATCATAAGGATCTACATTTAGTCCTTTCACCATTTAAAGTGTTAAATTCCTCCAATGTGAGTAACATAAGTTTTGCGTGACTAATCAAAAAGAGTAAAGTGGTTTATATTATAGAAATAGATGACTCACATCGACCAACAAAGACTGAAAAAAATAATTTTACCCAAAAACATTAAAAACTCAAAATTCAGGGACCAAAAATATAAAAAATTTAAAAGTTTAGGGACCAAATGTACAACAATAAAAGTTTAGGAACCAAATGTATATTAATGAAAGTTCAGGGACCAAAACATATTAGACTCAAAGTTTAAGGACAAAAAAATATGTTTTGCTTTTTTGTAGGTCGAAGGTTAGATTGCTTTTACATATCATTGTAAGATTGTACAAGAACCGTACGATCATTGTTGTGGATTTATTGTGGCTTGTTGTGGTTATAGATTGCTTAGTGGCCTCTTTTGATTTGATAGACACTCAAATATCGTTGTGTTACTTGTCAGCCTGATTATCGAGCAATTTGTGTTATTTATCTGCCTTTAAATACCGCATGATTCTTAGATTGCTTTATTGGTTATTCATGAATTACTGTTTATGTCCTTCTGGCTTTACTTTCAATTTTCCACGTACTCACTGTCTAGTTTGTGATGATAGGTGCAGATTGGGCAGAGACCAACAAGGGAAAAGGACCGTTGATTGGTGACTTCCTATGAGGACTCTCAGTCTTTTCTTTTCTCTATTGTATGTTCTGTCCTTTTTAATTTGTGATTATTGTATATACTGTTTTTGATAACAATGGGAATCTTTTGGGATTGAGTGACTTAGGATATCATATAATATCGTTTTGTTTACTGTTGGTCACCAGATATACATGTTTATCCATTTTATGGGGTTCCACACTATATGTTGACCTGACTATGTTTAATTTTAGTTATTTAATGTTGTTTTAAGTTCAATTTCTGCTGCGAACCATTCTTAAATGACACCTAATAACTCAACTATAAAATGTTCAATTAATAAGGAAAGAAAGATTTGAGGATAACTAGGCATGCGTTGACTTCGCGAGTATAGTCTTGGGGGCCCACGTAGGTTTAGGCCGGGCAGGCCGTCACAGAGAGCCTAAACGTTTGTCCATATTGACACTACAAACCGCACTCCAACTAACTAATTCTGTCCAAATCACGCCCCAAAAGCGTGTCCAACCACCTGATTATCAAAAATTCGTTTAACACAAAACCTCATAATTTTCCCCAATTCCCATTTACCTATAAATTTGCACATTTCTAATCCCCAATAGATTCCATTTACCTATATCCATAATCATCCTCCAATAAACCCCCAATAAAACAAAATCAGAAAATTCATTTTTAAAATTTTTATTTCTTTTTCTGCCTCGGACGCAGTGAGTGACACCGCTGGGAGCAATAGCTCACGGTGTGCCTCACGATGTCCTCACGATGTCCTCGATGCTGTGGCTTACACTGCCACATGTCCACCCCCATGGCATGACATAAAGAGTGGGGTGTAGGAGGCTCTTTGGTTCAGACGCTGCGAGTGACTCTGTGGGGGTTACTCCCTACGGCGTCTGACCCAGATACGCTATACTGGGGTGTTCGAGCACCTCGACTTGTTGCCGTTGTTCAAATCCATCCCAACCTCTCACATATCCATATATCAACCATGTCTATCCACCAAACCTCAATGGAATTCGTTCGAGACCAAAACCCTGATAAAAATCTCATTTTTCTAACCAAAATCAAACCAACCACAACAACATCAACAAATCCTTAATACATACTCCAAATCCAACATTAACATTATAGCAACACCTTTAAGGCTGATGCCTCGATTCACAACCCCCAAAACCACGTCAAAACCTAGAATTTTACATCCTACCTGTAGAGAACGAAGAGTAAAGTAAGAATATAACCTTTGATCGTTGATTATTCATTGTTTGCACCTCCAAATGGTCTCATGAAACTCATAAAACCATAGTCACCACTTCATTTTTTGAATTTTTCCAATGAAGGAGAGAGAAAAGGTGGTGGAGAGCAACAATTTTGACCTTTTTATACTAAAATGTCACGTAAGTGTTTGTTGATCTCAATGCTTGATCTAGAGACCAATATAAGGTCAAATAGGCTACTCAAATGTGACTTAGAAGTGTGAATTTCTCCCTTTGACCTTATCTTGCTCAACACATCTAATAATCCCTTAGGAGTTCCTGCACCCGACTCTCGCATACTCTTACGTCATGAACGACCATATGACGCTTATTATTAATTATTTAATGTATTTTACTCATTTTCATGTGTGTATTACTACTCGACCTAGTGTACTGTCATTTGCCTACCCGGTACCCGCATCATACACTAATCGAGGTGAATACCTGTCATACTTCTTGCACGGTTAATAATAATATAAATACACATTGTGATGCAATCTAACATAATTACATACAAACATCGCAAATAATGCACAACATCATATGAAATAACTATTTACCAAACTCCGGGCGCACCCTGGCCTATCTGCGTGGTCCACGGTGTGATAAGCTGCCGGTCACGACTGTACGCACGTCATAATAACGATTTAATTAAAATTGAGCCGTTACATTAAGCTTATCATTAAAGCTATATTTAAATCTGCATTAATTAGTGTGCTTCATCCAAAATGACATATTTTTTGATGGACGGAGTAAATTTTCCATGTATATAATAGTTGGCCAGCTGGCTTAGAGAGAATGAATTTGATGAAAAAGTGGGCGAGTCGAACAAATAAATTCCTGGAGCCTTTATGGGAAAAGTGCATTAGAGTTTTCCAAAAAATAAAATAAAAAAGTGAATTAGAGTTTACCAAAAAAAGTTCATTATATAGACAAAAATGATATAGTTTCTTAACATATTTGTCATGTATAGAATAGCTGGCCAGTTGGTTGAGAGGGAATGAATTTCATGAAAAAGCGGCGAGTGGAACAAACAAATACCTGGAGCATTTTATGGAAAAAGTGCATTATACATGTAATAGCCACATTTTTATTGATGTCATTATTTGAGTTATTTTCAGATTCGGACACCAGCTCAGGATCATGTAGACGCTTCGGATTGGCTAGCACACGGATAACTGAGTGAAAAATCATTATTTTTAGTTGTTGGTTGCATTATTGCGATGTTATTACTCATTTTATTATGTATGCATTGCATGTGTTGAGTTATATTGTTATTTCAAGCGAGATTGTGTGACGTGTGATCGTCTCGTAAAGCGTGTTGACGTTGTTGTCTGGTAGGCGGAATACAAGAATACTAAGTCTAGAAATACGAATGTATATAAAATGACTAAGGTCAAGATAATATAACTCAAATGGAATAAATAAACCTTAGGACTAAGTCAAATAAATAGGATACAATAAATGTTGTCGTGCCTCGAGATGCGTGCCAGATGCGGGGCACCAAGTATCGGATATTTCGGGAGTTCGTGTAACTTTAAACATGATTTTACAAACTAATATGAAGGTCTAATATGCCTAGTTGTATTTAATTTAAATCAAATCAATCCTAGGCCTGTAGTTTGGAATTAAAAATCATGGCCCTTAGATTGGTATTACGATGATCTTAGAATATACTACCTTAGGCAAGATGTGTCTTTGATGTGTGTTACCAAGGAATTGGACAACCTTGTTAGGAAACACAAGATTTTCCTCGGGATTCATGTACACACTAGATTAATCATCAACTCTATATACAAGGAGATGTAGTGGGATTGTAAAGCATGCAACCACTCTTCTTCTTCAACAAAAATCAGGGATTTCTAGAGGCTAAAAATATGGAGATTTAGAGTTGGAAATACAAGAATCTTGTAGCTACAATTAAGGTAGTCATCTTCTCCATCTCTTTTCCATTAGAATGAGCTCAAAAATTTAGGAATTTTGTTAAAAACGAATTTGAAAATTCACTTACTATTTTGGAGGTTTTCTTTATGGTTTTTAGAGTCAATGCTCTCAATGTTTGAGGAATTCAAACCATTTTTATGGAAATTATTTGAATTGGGGTTTAATGGATGATATTGGTTGTTGATGGGTTGTTGTTGTTGTGTTGAATTGTTGAAAAAGAATAAATCATTGGACAGAGGCAAAGTTTGCCCTCCTCTCCTTCTTGTATGAAGGAGACGAAGGGGGATCGCATGCGTTGTGCGCGTGGGATCCCTAGCCCAATTGGGCCAGGCAGGATCGCACAATGCATGCGATCCGTAGCCCAATTGGGCCAAACAGGAGTGCATGCGATCCCTAGCCTAATTATGTCAGGCAGGCTCATGCCCATTGGTTTCGGTCGAGCCCGGGCCCGCCTAACTGGCAAAACTGGGCTCAGTTCAAAGGGCCCAACAACCCCCCATTAAAAAATAAAAAATAAAAATATTTTTTAAAATACTTTTCTAGAAAAAGGGAAAATATCTTGAAAATTTCACAAAAATCCAGAAAATTTATAGAAAATATAATAAATTGGGAAAAGGGTAGAAAATTGGGATTCAAGACTTTTTGGGTGTTTGACACCTTGGTATAACTCAAAAAATGCGTCACAACTGAAGATTTGAAATAAAATTCTAATTTTTGTTTTAAAATTATAAATCAACTTAATGTAGTTTTAAATAAATTAAAATGATATAAAATGGACTCCAGGGACAGGGGGACCATAGCTTGGGTACTGGGGAGCTAGACGGGGTCAAATTCAGGAGTTCGGGGAAGTCGAAGCGAGTATTGAGGTGCGTAAACCCCAACAGAAATACATAGGAAGTATCTAATTGTTTCAGTTCATTCATTTACTATTTTTACTTATTCCCATTTAGCTATTAATTTTTCTATTATTGTTTGGTTTAATTATCGATCGATAATTGGCTTGATTTCTCCGTCGGAGGTTATTCGAGGCGGTGTGGTACGAGTTCTAGTAAGCTAGGCTGTGGCACATATGATCTGCCCCTCAGTGCATGGCAGCTCAAACTGCTTGGTGCATATGTTTGGTAGATTGAGTTCGAGCCAATCTACCACTAGTTGTCTAGGTGTGACCTATGTGTAAGATGGGTCGCTGGGATCATCCGTATTGACGAAGTCTGGTTTAGTCTGCTACAAGACACATCTGTCTGGTTTCATCGGTATTATTGCATATTTACCTGGTTACATCAGTATTATCTGATACTCATCTAGTTTCAGAGTTGTTAAGTATGCATGCGTTAATTTTACAGTTGCCTGTTGTTGTCGTATGTTTAGTTAACTTTATTTATTGGCTTCTATTATTAAATGCTCGGTGGTTTTTTTTGGAATTTACTCACTGGGCTCGTCATTTATATTTGTTGGGATGACTGAATGCACTTTCGAGTACGAGCAGAGGTAAGGAGAAATAGGGCAACTACTTTTGATTGTCTATAGTCAAGGATCTACTTGTACATGCTACTTTTTGATATTTTGATTTACTTTTGGATTCATACTTGTGGTTTTATTAATTCAAAACATATATATATATATTTATATATAGGGTACTTCTACCATGGGAACTAAATATATACCTATGCCATGGGTACACTATTTAGAACCATTGGATTTAAATCCAACACATTAATCGATCCAACATAAATGTACAACACATTTTGAGGGGTTCCCATGGCATGAGTATATATTTGGTCTCCATTATAGAATTTTCCATTTATATATATATATATATATACTATAACACAAATAAATAAATACATGCATAAATACTAAAATATACATAAAGAAACTAAAGTGAATTATTTTTAGATAAGGGAAAATATGTAAAACCTTGAGGGTATTATTGGTAGACCAAAATTGCCACATCATAAAAAAGTAATATAATAATAGTATTTTGACTCAAGACTAACACAAGGATAATTTTGCTTAACCAAGAGTAAACTAGAGGGATTTATGACGGCCCCGACCCCGACAAACTGGGCCCCACTGGGCCTAGACCTATGTGGATCCCTTAGTCTGTCCTCGCAAGGTCAATGCAAGCCTGGTCACCCTTCCTTTCCATTATTATAAGTCATTTAACAATTTCAAGTTGAGTTATTTAAGATATGCGCGTTTTACAATTAATGCATCGAATTACAAGTTTAAAGGCAAAAAGGTCATTTTTGTCCCTCTACTCACACCGATTCACCAACTCAGTCCATAGTGTTTAAAAGGGGCTGGCTCAGTTCATTAACTCCCTTTCCACCTCCAACTAAGTCCCTCCATCAAACTTTCAGTAATTTAGTTCATCATTTTCTTCTTATTTGCATTGCTTCCGTCCCTCCACACAATCGATTATTGATAATGAGTCCGGCTAAGTGCACCCCACCTTTTACTAAATGCATCCCATTTTGCATGGCACCCCAAATTCAAATCTTAATTTCTAAGTGCACCCCATATTTTTACCAAAATACTCTTTCATTCAAACTGAAGCACCCAACTCCAAAACCTTGTTTGAGACATCTATTTTAGGTTCGACGACATGTAGCCGAGACTCGACATGTAGCCGAGACTTATCCACTAGGCTAGGTATTGTCTAATCAAACCTTTTTGATGAAATTTAGTTGACAACTGCCGACCTAAAGGTTTGATGGGTTCTGACTGACTCTCTAATAAGAGATTCGGATATTCGAGATCGAACTCCTCAATGATGCCTACAAATCACAAAGAAGAGAGTGTGTCGGGTGCACTTAGAAATTGTAATTGGGCGCACTAATCAAAGTAAGGGGCATAAGGGTCATTTTGTAGTAGGATTGATCTATTTTTTAATTGACTTTTTTGGGGTGCACTTAGTAAAAGGTGGGGTGCACTTAGCCAAACTCTTGATAATTGTTGTTTATAGTTAGATTATTAAAACAAGAAGACAAATTGAATCAAGAAACCTATAAACATTAATCACAAAATTAAGAGCACAAATCATTCAAACAGATTTTGTGCTTTATTGAATTGATTGTCTATCCATCAGAATATCTAACTTTATTGTATGTCTATAGATTACTTCCTTCCTTTCATGTTCACATCTAATATTCAATCAAACCAACAAAAAAGAAATCGTAACTCTTACTGCGTCTATAATTCCAGGGTTGATAGGTTTTTAGTGGAATGGGAAATCTAAATACTGGGTATAAGCTGAACAATAAATCAAAGTTCAATTTGATTCGATGCCTAAATCTCTTCTTTCAAGGCGACGCCGTGTTGAGGCGACTGAGGACTATAAACCCAATCAGAAGTGCAGGTTGGGCGTTTCAATGCGAAAAGGAAACAACTTTATGGCAGAGATGGTGAAATTGATGGTGGGTTTAGGGAGGTGAGAGGGGGAGAAAGGATTTGATGAGAGATTGGAGAGGAAACAAAAGATGGCAACAACGGTGAGGGAGAAGGGAGGGGAGGGATAATAGGAAGTGCGCGTGTTGGTGATGGCGGTGATGTGAGGTTGAGGACTAGAATCAATGCTGAGAGGAGGTTAAGGGGGAAATTGGGGAAAATGAGGAGTGTATGTGGATGTTGGTGGTGGTGATGTGAAGTTGAGGACTAGAGTGGCTGATGAGAGAAGGGGGAAGAAAAAATTTGATGGAATTGGTGATGCTGAGGGTATGCAGAGGGTCTGAAGGAAAGCACATAAAAAGATGACGAACTGAAATTTTGGTAAAGGGACCAAATTGGAGGTGGAGAGGAAGTTGAGGAACTGAGTCGACCCTTTTTAGACTTTATCGACTAGTTCTTAAATAGGTGAGAGTAGAGGGGCTAAAATGACCTTTTTACCCAACAAATCAATAACTCGTAATAATAAAGTCAGGACAACTTATAATGTGGATCCCTGAAAATTATAGATAACATGCATATCTGATAACGAGAGTGAATAAAAGCAATATGCATGCATCAATATCTCTCATATCCCTAAAACATCCCCAATGTTCAAAATAACATATATATTATACATAAAGTTGTAACCTATACGAAACACGAGAGAAGGGCCGCTCTGATGTCCTTAAAGTATGTCACCAAGCACTAGTACTTACCTTTTCTTAACTGCGGATCTGCAACTTGTCACAAAAAATAATGAAAGCCCCAGTAAGTAAAAGTCAGAAGTGTCTTAATAGTATTTCGAATGTCAAATAACTGGTTAGTCGAATAATCATATAAGGATATCAGGAAAGCAGGAAAAATAACCGCATAATGAGTTAATTAATAGAGATAAATTTTGGACAACTTTTTTGAGTGCTTCAATCACATACATATCCAATCTCTAGGATGGGTAATAAGCAAGCGGATGTCTTGGCTACCATTACATCCATGTTGTCTTTCACTGATGATAATCCCAACTCGGGTGTTTAGTCGCTTCTCGGCATTGTTGTGATCTCAAATCCCAGTGAAATCCATCCTATTTGTTAGTCGAATGAGAGAAATGAAGAGAGTGTGAAAGGAAATAGTGAATAAACGGTGAGGAGAGAGAAAAGAAATTTATATAAATCCCTTCATCAACTAACATGTGCGTATCTCGAGGCGCATCCGATGATTCCCCTTCTCGCCAACCACCACTACCGCTTCACTTAGTGACACAACAATATGACACACTTGTGGACTCCCCTACTCATTTCAAGCTCAATACAAGCTTTCTTGGGTATTTTTCGCACCTGGACAGCATCACGACTCATGTTTTCACGCGGGAATAGAATATTGATGACCCGAACAGTTCTTTGAATTAATTAATTATTATATTTTATTTGTTAGTCTTCCATATTTCGTCTACCCGACCCCCGTTCGACACATTTTCTAAGGCGAACCAATCTCATAATTTGACATCACCATCCTGTCACACAGACATGAATATAAATAGATAATACACGTCGTCACACATACATAGCATATATTTCGGGTAGTTACAATCTTCCCAACTTATAATAATTTCGTCCTCGAAATTAAAGTTAACTGGAACAAAATCTTACAAAAATGCACATAGCAAGGAAGTACTATTTAACCAATCCCTCTAACCTCACTCATGTGGACCCATACTAACGTGAGTAGGTGAAACCAAACTTTCTAACTAGTGGCACACAACTAACTTAACTAGTCTATGGTCATCCCGTAAATTACAGATTCACACATAATCTTTTAGGAGCAGCTATCGGATTCACACAAAATACGCGCACGTAGCTCGATATCTTACTTGAATTTACAGACCCACTTAGAGTGGTAAAGTAGATATTGTATTCACACTGAATTCGCACACACACTCACCTTGATATCGGACTCACACAGAGTCACACACAAAGCTCGATATCCCCTAATTGATATCAGACTCACACAGAGTTGCACACATAACTCAATATCATTCTTCGAAGTAAAGACTCACACAGAGTCAATGCATACAGCTTGATTCACTACTTCGAAGTATAGACTCACCTAGAGTTAAGCCACATAATTTTACTCAGCTTTGACTCACATATAACCTAGATTCATACCTAATTTATACTCAGGCTCACACAAACCTAGATTCACACAGAATCTATGCACACGGCCTAATTAAACCCACACAGAGTCTAGACTTACAAAGTCTTGGCACACAACCCCGTTCCCTCTTGACTCGCACAGAGTCCTAGCACATAGACTCATCCACTATTTCGAAATATTGACTCATATAGAGTCACTGCACACAGCTAGATATCCTTTCAAAGGAACAGGTTCATATAGAGTTAGGAGCACCGCACATAGCTGGCTCCAATATTTGAAAGTTGACTCACATAGAATCGTCGCACATAGCTAAGCATCTATCATATTTCGAAGGGTGTATTCACATAAAATACCTCACCATTACTCATACAGAGTATTTTCTAACAACTGACTCACATAGAATAGTTTCAAGACTGTCTCATACAAAGCAATTATAACCCATGACTCACTTAGAGTTCATTCTTATCCCTGACTCACCTTGAGTCGATTTTAACCCAGACTCAACTAAAGTCCACTTAAGTCAAATATAAAATACAGTCCCGCCAACTTAAAATCATGCCCAGACGCAAAGATAAATCTTACCCGCCCTCAGGTTTCATGTCGGCTCTAGATACGAATCTATAACAGCATGTGTTCCATCCTGCACTTGCAACTGAATGTTATCCTGCAACACTCTCGCCAGTTGAGGACAATTGTTGACGATGTGTCCCGACTGTCTGCAATAGTAACATCGTCGTTCTCCTTATGATCTATTGCCTCCGTTTTGGGTACTGTACGACTGATACTTCCTCACTTGACTCCCTGAGGTTATTGCCTAATGACACTAGTCGCTGGAGTATAAGGGATTGTCACTGTAGCTATTAAACCTGATGGTGGTACATCTACGCCCACATCATCATCATCATAATCATCATCATGGCTCATCCGCCTCTTACCATCTCACGAACTGACTCCCAACCGTGATGATGTTGATGGTGCAATCGATACTTCGACATGCATACTTAAAAATGACTCACTAGCCATACCCCTCTCGTAGGCCTCCTGTAATGTCCTCGGAGCTGTAGTCACCAACATAGAACCAATAGAGTCTAACAGACCATGCATGAAGTAAAAGGCTTGGTTCGCATTGGTATCAGCTATACCCCTAGCATACTTCATCAATTTCACGTATCAACCCATGTACTGCATCACTGTTTAGTCGGTCATCTGCCTGATGTTCTGAAACTTGGTCCATTTTAGGTATTGGATCGAATGAGGAATGTACTTCTCATTAAACCTCTCCTTAAACTCAGCTCAGTCCTTAGGTTTGCCCTTCGTAGCCACTATGCTACGGCACCAAGTGGTTGCCTCTCCGAACATGAATGTTGATGATATCGAACTTCTCATGTGTTCCGGTGTGGCAAACACCTCATGGATCTTCTCGTGTCTCCACATTAATTTCACTGCATCCTCGAGATCTGTACCACCCCGAAATGTTTTCAGGTGATACATTTGAAATTCACGAGACTATCTCACCTCAGCTGTCACCCTGATACTCATATTGATGGGCGTATTCAGCTTACCTTCAACTTGAGTAACCGGTGTTGCAGAAATATGAGACAATACTGTAGATTATGTTCTCAAAAGTTGAAGAATCTCTTCCTGCTGCTAGCCATGTAATGTAACCAGTTGGGATACCTTATCTAGCCTCTGCTAAGAATTCTCTGTACCACCACCACTGGACTCTGGTTGATCAGCCATCGCAATCTGCTACGAAAACGTATCCTCGATTAGATTATAACTATCTATAGTAATAATATACATATCAAATAGCTCATATAGTCCAGTTTTAATTTCTCAACTTTCCTCACTTCGTAACTAAGACTTAAGTCAGGATCATGGGGTTCCACTCTAAGTTCAACCATTGTCCTAACTACACTAATTGTGTCTTATACGAGTTGTGATTCAATCAAAAGTAAAGTTCAAAACATTAAGCTCTAATACCAACTGTGACGGCCCCAATTCCACAACCCTAAATTAGGCTCCGCTCGGCCTAGACTTACAACACTCGCACAGTCAACATAAACCTAATCAGCGTTCCTTACTATTATCGATTTATTAAGCCATTTAAATTGAGTTACTCAATATTAGCGAGTTATTCAAAGTACAGCGGAAGAAAATTTTACTCAAACTAACTAAAATAACCCTAAACATATGTTAGGAAAACCTAAAGTGTGGCCTGCATATGTATACCAACATCCTATATATTAAGCCAGAGGAGAATACATCATAGTATACATGCCCAAGATCTTTCATAAACCCTTATCATAGTATTTGAAACATATACATATAATACAATTGACCTACCCAATAAGCGAGAGGAGATCACTTAGCTGCCCTCAAAGTTAGTTGCCTATTGCCGGTCTTTTACCTTTGTCAATCCTGCAATATGACGGGGCTGCACCTACTGTCATAAAAAGGACAGTGAGTACAGAAAGTATAACGGTAATAACCAAGTGGAGACTCAATATAATTTCAAATGTCAAATAAACAACTAATCAAATATCATGCATGAATATCACAAAAATAAGAAAAAAGACATTATGACCATGAATCGCTAAGATATCAATGATAAATAAGTGTCCAAAGCACAAAGAAAAAAGTCATTTAGGTGTTCCAAGTCCATCAGATTGCAATACAAAGTACGCAACCGGACTTCCTAAATAGATTCTGGACCTAAACAAACCACCAAACAGTTTATAATGAGTCACTATACTGTAGCCCACACACAGTTCAACTCACGGTCAGACTTGCCATATGCCAAACTGCGGGTATAGGCAGGTCCAGAATCTGTGTAATCACGGTAGTGAGAGGGATCACTAAGCAAACTCACTGAACCCATGACCACCATATCACCCACTTAGACCTAAAGGACCACTCATTCAGAATCCAAGAAAACCCTACCAATAATCCACTGAGGATAGATATCACTAATGGAATTCAGGAAGCCATATTTCACAAAGAAATAATGCTTAACAAAGATAACGCCAAGTAATTGCACAAATAAAATTATATAAATGCTCTGGTTGGTTTTACTCACAATTCAACGCGAAACTCCACGTTCACGGCTCTCAAATGTCACCATACCGATCTCGTACGCTCTTCACCAGTCCACTAAGCACCTGGTAATCATTTTCGGTGCAATTTTGTTACATTAGAGTCTTATTTCTGTTTAATTTGGAGTTTTCTCCATTTTCTAAACATTACCCATTTCCATTATTTTGGGTGTCAATTCCTGGGTATTGGGTCGTATTCGTGCCCATTTAGATATCCGAGAGATTCCTGAAGTTTTTGTAAATTTTCAGAAATTTGGTCCTGTGAACAATGTCACTTCGTAGGTGGCGTTGTGGGTCAAAAGCCAGCAGCATCACTTAAAACATGAAATCCCAACTTCTACTATTCCAGACGTCGTGAGTGACGTCATGGGGTGATTTGTCTTATGGCGTCACATAAGGCGTGAAAATCCAGAACCCTCTATTTTGGAAGCCGTGACTGACGTCGTGACCTATAGGTCTCACAACATTGACTCCTGAACGAGAATCTGGGGTTTTTCATCACCCTAGTTCATGTTGACGCATTCTGAGCCTATCTCAAACTCATCGGGACGTCGATACTACTCCAAAACCACCAAAAACCATAAAAATTGAATAACGGCTGAACCCCAACTCAAATGAAAACACCCAAAACCAACGTCAGAACGACGAGAACTTAATGGTGAGTCAAGGATCTTACCTCAACTCGGGTGTTTAGTGGTTTCTCGACATCATAATAAGCTCAAATCCCACTAAAATCCACCCTATGTGTAAGTCGAACGAGAGAAATGAAGAGAGTGAAACGAAAGAGTGAATAAAAGGTGAGGAGAGAGAAAAGAAATTTATATAAATCCCTTTACAACTTACACGCGTGTATCTCGAGGTGCATTCGGCTGTTCCCTTTCTTACCAACCACCACCATTGTCACGGCCCAATTTTCTTATCTTGATTAACTCGTTTAATCAGGATCATCGACCGAGACACGTGACCGAGGTAAATTTTATATTTGTACTGGTGTATGCCTAGTGTTATGTATGTGTGTAGACTAACTAAGTTAGTACTTGCAGCTATCAACGTCGAGACGCGGGCGGGGACGCGCCTCGAGTTACGTGCGAGACTTGTGGTAAGTCTAAACTTAGATACATTTTAGAATAAATTAGTACACAACCTTGGTATTTAAATGAATACATATTAAGTTGTAGCCTATAGTTTTAATAAATGATTAAAATAACATTTTTTATGTTCTATACTTAGTATTGAATTAAACTAACCTTAGGACAGACCTCATGATCCGTGCTGCCACACTCTCCTATGTTAAAAGTCACTCATGTTGTGTCACATGAGAAGCTGGATTTCCAATTTAGTGACCAACAGATTAACCTCGAGATACACAACGCACATAAAATTAGGACAACACATAAATACCAACTTGATGAGTGGAATTGTCACTATTTACAAGCAAAAATTCAGAAAGAGAGCTAAGTGAGGTATAATTTTTAAGGGGATTTGATAGAGGATTTTTGAGCTGGGAGTGAAGATCAACTAGATCTAACTAAGGTTACCATCACCACCTCTCTATTTCCATTAAAATGGGTCAAATAGGGGTTTTTGTGTTTAAATCGGATTTGAACTGGGATTTTAGCTTCTAAAGTGTTATTCTTCCATATTATGGTTGTTTCAACTATTATCTAAGGTTTTGATTCGATTTTTTGAAGAAATTTTGGGTTTTGGATGAAAGTTTTGTAAAGAGTCCATGCATGAATCAATCCAGTTTAAACAAGATTTTCTTGTGTTTCTAGGTAGTTTTGAGTCTACTTTGTTATACTATGATCAAGCATATTGTTTTGACTAAGTTGGTGGTACCCAAGACGACCAAAAAACTAGAATTTCCCTCTGAAAATTTTGGGTTTCGTGTTGTCTAGCGCGCTAGGAGATGAAGTACTAATCACCCAAGAACAGTAGCGCACTAGGCAACTGGCCAGTGTGTTGGGTGCTAAACTGTTCACCCAGGAACAGTAGCGCGCTGGATACATGGCCAACACGATGGTCACTATTGACAGCCCACTTTTAAATGAAAATATTAAAAGACTAAATTAACTAATCAAGTGTACGACCTATACAACTAACACACATCAACCCTATGTATTATCTAAACACACTAGGACTTAGGATAGCGTACCGGGAGTCTAAGGATGCGAGTGTCGGGTGTTGGTAGGTCGAATAGTTAGGACTACTGCGTTGACTTGTAAGCGAAGAAACTGTGGGAACTCTTTACTTTATTTCATTCCAGTCATTTATCATTTTTCAATCTATTTTCAGACTTACTGGTTTAAATTCCCACATTATGCTTCTTTTATTTCTACTCATTATGAATGTTGATATAGCATGATGCCTTGGGTTATTATCATTGACTCTATTTTCATGAATGCTTTATGATTGGCTATGAGAATGAATTATGTATTATTAGTAAATGCATGCTATAGGGTTATCTGTTATGTTTGAACTTGAATTCTATTGCCTTGGGGCTTTGTAGCCTAACTTGTATTGAAATCATAGTATTGTAAGATATAAATTCTTGAAATTTAAAATAGGGATTATCTAGTGTCCATTGCACACGAGATACGCGGATTCATAGGGATTTTGGTTTTTCAGGGTTTTCGGCACTTGCCACTACACTTGGGCGACACATGTGGTATAGGCCACGGGGTTGTCGGCAAGTATAAATGATTTATACACGTAGAGCACAACTCCGCCACTTGAGGTTATTAGAATATAGAAAAAAAGGAGATTATTATTATATGTTGAGCACAACTTCATACAGTAGTGAAAAAGGCAAGGTGATAGTTCTCACCGTTGAGTGACGTAGATCATCTCGACTTAGCCTATGTCAGTCTAAGTATATTTGTTAACTGTGGAATTTACTTGCATTATCTTTTCAGCATTCTTTAGCTACTTTATGTTTTTAAATACCTTTTGCCAAAATTGGGAATGTAGTATTAGAATTCCCCAGTTATCACTTAAATATCACTATACTCAACGTTTAGTTTGTAACGATGGGTGTAGGTATGTCGAGCAGCACCAGGCTGGGCAAGGAGAAGATCGGTGACTACCTCTGAGCTTTGAGCGAGTTGCTGCCCGTATATGTAGGGTACTTTTGTATTATGTTTACTTATTTCTTTATACTTTGGGATGTTATTGGGATGAGTGTTAGACTACCCGACTTTTGGCTTTCACTTTGTTTACATGTTCTCCGTTTACTTGCATATATATATATATATATATATATATATATATATATATATATATATATATATACGGTGATCGTTATTTCGTGGTTTCTACACTTAGGATTATAAAATTTATTTCCGCTAACATATTTAAGACTTCCGCTATAAATTGTAAAGAATTCCGCTAACAAAATTAATTGTTTAAATAATAGAATATAGGTATTAAAGGTAGGGGTGCGCACGGATTGTACTAATCCGCGGATCCGGTCCAATCCGGACCAATTATCACTAATTGGATCAATTTTTTGATCCATTGGATTGGACTGGATTGAAAAATCACTAATCCGGCTGGACTGGATTGGATTACGGATCCTACATTAAAAAATTGCGAATCCAATCCGTTTAGCACATCAACACATATACATATATGATCGTATATACTTTAGTACCTTAAAGAGCATCAACTTAAACTATTAACTCTAAACTATAACATGTAAAAAACTATGCTTGTTCTTTAACTCTTTTGTTATGCTTTTAACCTTTTTTGTAGGTTGCATATACGTGCATTTTTTTGTGCTTTTGTGAGGGCGTATGGTAAAGATTTGTAGATGACATATTTGTTTATGTAGGAACTTGTGTAGGAACTTGCATTTTGAAGGTCATTGTGATGACAAGTTTATGGGAAATATGCTATATATAGATTTGTGAAATGTATGTTGTAAATTTGTCATTCATGAGATATACAATTTTTGTAATTCATTTGATTAAGTCTAATTTCATGAATCTATGGATAGAAAAACATCAATCCGTAGAACTTGATCCAATCCGATCCGCATTTTGCAAATTGGATTGATTAATTATTTGGACTGGATTGGACTGTATTTTTCCAATCCGCAATAATTGGATTGAATTACGGATTGACCCTAATTGGACTGGATCCAATCCGTGTGCACCCCTAATTAAAGGCTGACTAACACGTAATTGGGTCCAATGTGTCTTGATTAGGGCTTAATTATGAGATTAGGCCGGACGGTACACTAGATTAGGAGAGGAGTCGTCATAACCATCGCTTCACTTAGTGACACAACAACGTGACACATTTGTTGAATTCCCCACTCATTTCCAACTCAATACAAGCTTTCTCGAGCATTTTCCGCACCACAACTCACACCGTCGCGCGCGAATAGAATATTAACGACCCGAGCAAATTTTCAAATTAATTAATTATTATATTTTATTTGTCGGATGCCCGCAAAAATCATTTTTCAGCCTCGTGTACCCATATTTCGTTCGCCCGACCCCCGTTCGACACATTTTCTGAGGTGAACCCTACTTGTCATTTGACATCACCGTCTTGTCACACAGACACGAGTATAAATAGGTAATACACGTCGTCACACAGACATAGCATATTTTTTGAGTCGTTACACAAACCACCTGCAACCTCAAAGAGGATCATCCACACACCTCATACATCAAATATAAATCGATTCTCAGCAATAATCTTAAATATACATCAATGGTTTAAGATCAATTTCATCAAAGTTTAAATCACTAGCATAGCCTAAAAATACCAATTTCAACACCCTAACTCGAATTCCTCACGAAACAGAGGTCCTATAAACCTCTCTAGCATTACACAATTCACCAAAATCAATTACCTAACTCTTGTCTACAAAAACCCACTGATCTATCTATTTTCTTGAATTAAAACCAATGAAAAACACTCACCAAACTATCGAGGAAGACAACCTAACCTTGTTTGCCAACTCCACAATTGATCCGACCAAACTAACGAGCTCTCATTCCTCTTGGTCTCCCTCTTCTCTCGTCGATCAACTTATCTCTCCTCTTTCTTCTCTCTCGATCGAACAAAGAACAGAAGCGGAGATGGATTGTTTTGATTTATATTAAACTTGCCTCGAGATACGCATTGCATTATCTTGATGTCCTTAAAGTTTGTCCAACTAATTCTTTATTTCATTTATATTTATATTTTTTTACATTATATATATACGGTTTTCCTACAATAGAGCCTAAATATATACCCATGCCTTGGGAACCCCTCAAAATGTGTTATGCATTAAATGCTTTGTACATTTATGACGCCTCGATTAATGTATTGGATTAGAATCCAATTGTTGTAAATAGTGTACCCATGACATGTGTATATATTTGGTTCTCATGGTAGTAATACTCATATATATATATAACCCATTATATATAACTATATATATGTCTACACTTGTTTTGTTCCAACATTCGAGTGCCAACGAGTTCACTTGGGCATAATCGCACTCTTGTGACTCTATCGGGGTATCTATACCTTCACGAACGGGGTATCTATACCTTCATGAATACCTGCGCTATCACACTAGTCCATATACTATTTAATTCATAATTATAATACACATCATTCAAACACAATTACATCACAACAACTCACACATACATACTATTCGAGGTACAACGAACCTATTTCTGAGCTTAATCCTATTTCATTATGATTTGGGTTAGCCCTAATCACTAAATTAAGTAACAGTCATTACAAAAATGAACTATATTGATGGAAGGAGTGAGTATATTGAAATATTTTGTCGTCCGACCTTATATTTTTCAACCAAATCTCTTTCATACGTGTTAAGATTGACATTATATTAATAGTTATCTTAGATATGGTTGTACGGTTATTGTCCTTATTTTTCTTCTTCCACTACTTCGCTGAAACTGTGAGACCGTAGCTAAGGTTCCGCCTTCCGGAAGCAGCTACCAAACCTCCTTTATGTTCATGATACATTAGTGCAACAAAAAATCTATTTGGACTCTAAGAGTTTGAACTCATAGGGGGGTTTTTGAAAATTTTGCAATATTAAATGAGTATTACAAGTTGTTATTTTGAAGTCATTGTTTGCTTGATGATGACTTCGAAATAAAAAAAAATTCAAAAAACCCTCTAAGAGTCCGGACTCATGAGTCCAAATAGCACTACTCTTAGTGCAAATACTTGTTAATTTTTCGGTGCCTTCAGTCTTGCCTAGAACTTGAGGCCAACCACCTCGATTAAACTTACGAGCCAATTGACTTCCTGACTCCAAACGCAATTTTCATTTACGAGAGCTTCGAAAACCCTCTTATTAATTGGGTCCAAATGGCGCTAATATATTGGTATATTAGTATCCTTGATATGCGATCAATTCCTAATTTAATTTCTATAGAGATTTTTTTTTTACTTCGGAAGTAGAACCACGATATGGAGGTTTTACCTTTTTGATAAATGTTATCTTTACCATCTCACCGGAGATGCTCCGACTAATTCCTATAGAGATTCTTCAGTAGATACCATGCAGGATATAGTTGCTAGCTTTTAGATCAACACTAATTAATTAATTAATATTTAATTACGTGTTGGAGTTTATGCTGACAAGATGAATGTACTATAGCCTTCATAATCATGCCTGTACAATGTATATCTATGATATACATGAAATAATTAAAAAATTACATGAAATTGAAGGGACTGTTAGCTTTACAGGGTAAACACACACACATAAGATCTTGATACATACAAAGCAGTGTTTGTTGATCTGATGAAGTCATTCATATATCTTAAACATATATATATATATATATATATAGAAAACGATAGTAGGTAGAGATCAATAAAAATTAAGATTGAATTTGTCTTGTGAGAAGGCATCACTGCCGGCCACAACGCACGGATATGCCTTGCTATTTGAACTCCGCCTTTGCTTGATTTAATGCAAATTGATCGTGGTGAGCTTTCCAAACCATTTAAATCCCTCTTAATTAAGGCATCCCAAGTTAACTTCGGTCTATCCCTACCTTGTCGAATTTCTTTAGTTCCTATTAAGTCAAGTTTTCTAGTGGAGGAATCTATAGGTCGTCTTTGCAGGTGACCAAACCACCACAACCATCAGTCCTTAATCTTTGAGTCAATTGGTGCTACTTCTACTTGTCTTTGAATTTATACATTTTTATCTTAGCTTTACGAGTTTTATCACACATCCACCTAAGTATCCTCATTTTTGCTTCATTCGTTTTATGTAATTGTTGTTACTTTACCGCTCCAAACATTCACTTCCAGGTAATTGTAATTCTACAACACTGTATCATTTTAACCTATCATCTCTCTTCTCACCAATCTAAATTACAGCCCAACTAGTTTTCAAAATCTTATAAAACTACCCAATAAAAATATTTAAAGAGAGCTCTTGCTAAACGTATCTCGTTACTTCTTGTACCCTATTTTTTTGTTTTAAATACCTCACTTTTTAAAGAAAAATGCTAAAGTGGCCCACTATTGACACTCACTAATTGGATGCACATTGGTCTTTAATTTTTTTTTACTTATTTTACAATTTTGTGCTTGAGGATAATGCTTAGGTTACTTACTATGGACACTCACTATGACTACAAATTTGTTTTAAAATAAAATAAAAATTAAAAAATAAAAAAAAAAATCAAGTTGCGTGCCGATAGGAGTGTCTGTAGTGAGTCATCATAAAGAAAATCCCAAGAACACCTTCACCCTCAACCCAACGCCCCTCAATCATCCCATTTTTTTTTTCGATTTTAACTATTGTATAGAAAATTTAAAATTCAAAAAAATGGGGTACATAGAAGTAATGGGGTACGTTTAGCAAGAAGTGAGGTCTGTTTAGTAAGTAGTGGGGTCCGTTTCCTATTTAGTGTTATTAAATGCACCCAACAAGCCTACCTTCTTCCTCACTACCCTCGCATTGGTGTTACCCCACTGCATCACTGCTTGCTCTCGCTAATTGTTATTATTTTGCTTAGTTTCTCTCTCTCAATCATGCCCTTCAGGCTATGTTCTTGTTTGGTTCAGGGGGAAGTTAAAGTAAGTGATATAACTTTTAGGGAAGTTCCAACTCACCTTATTTGGTTGGATATTTTTAAAAGTTTGACCCCCAACTTCCTCTACATAGGGAAAGATAACTCACTTAAGGGGGAGTGAGTTATCTTTCTAAGAAGGAATTGACGCTTTTACCCTCATTTAATGCCTTCTCTACATTTATTCGTTACAATCTCTCTCTCAAAAATAGTGTAAAGGACATTTATCTCAATTACACTACCTTATTATTTTTTTTTGTTGAAAACATTATTTTATTATTTTTAAAAAGTGAAACTTGGGAGTAAGTTTAAAGTTGAACCAAACATGAAAAATACAACTTTTTCAGTGGTTAACTTCCCAAGAAATTAAACTTTATTGGAAGTTAGTAAAATGAATCAAACGTGGCCGAGTTTTACATTTCGTGAATAAGGGCAACACATAAGAATG
The DNA here is from genome assembly GCA_039657345.1 of Stephania japonica. Classification (NCBI taxonomy): domain Eukaryota; kingdom Viridiplantae; phylum Streptophyta; class Magnoliopsida; order Ranunculales; family Menispermaceae; genus Stephania; species Stephania japonica. The sequence goes on along the minus strand of CM077564.1, from coordinate 35,528,944 downwards.
CCCAACTGGTTTTTTCAACAGTCTTCTGCTTGCGTTCGAGTTTTAATTTCATTAAATAAATATGCATTTATCGATTGTCAACAAATGAAGTGTTCTTGCATCTTGCGCATCAACAATTTAAAGTGACGTGTCTTAAAGGATGCATCCCCAAAAGAACAAAACCTATCTACAGCAAGTAGTCCCTACTGTTCATTAGAAAAAATACTGGACCAATCCCATAAAAGATCAGAAGGCTCCATTGCTCTATCGGTTGAAGATTTCAAAAAAATATAGTCTAGCTAGTTGACTACTTCCCTGGACGCATGACCGCACTACCATAGAAGTAGAGGGTTTGTATGCGTGGGGGAGAGTAATGTACTATGAACTATTGCGTTTAGGAATTTGAAAAAAAAAAAAAAAAAAACTATTGCGTTTTGGGTAAATGGTAATATAGTCACTGATTTAAAGGGTATTTTACTGAAAAAGTTTTTTTTCTTTTTTTAGATTGGGTGAGAAGATAGTATGAAAGGGTCTCAGTAGCTGCCTAATATAGAATACTATTTTTTTTTGGTCTAAACCACTCGGTATTCAAACTATTCAACAACTCTGAATTTGCCCCGAATCACACACAGCATAAGTGAGGGGAGCTCATAATGTTGGTGTTCCTATTTTTAGAACTCGAACTTAAGTCACTAGTTAAGAAACTACAATTCGCTTCTAGTTGTGTCGACTAATCGTTGGTTACACACAATGTTATATCACTAGTTCATTAGCATATATATATAGGCATCACTAGTTATCTAGTTGCACTACATTTTTCTTTTGAAGAAATAGAAATTTCATTAATCATTAATGATGCTCTATACATTTGACTAATGGAACATACAAGACGAGACATAGAATCAATCACTGTAACAAATTAATTCGCTATTGTTCAAAAGAACATTCAACTGTCATAAGGTTGGTTTCAAGAACTGCGACTATAACAATAGAATAGTTTGACAATCAATGAATATTTTCTTGACAATGGTACTTTAGAACACGACAATACACATATATCATTCGAACTATAACAAAAGATAAATTTTCGAAAAGGGAAATAAACATAAAGTTCCAACAAGGGAAGACAACCTAAACCTTTCCACAAGGAAAGGAAATAACTACATATCTACGAGAAAAAAAACCAAATCACATGTATCAACCTCATAAATGCAAATCCAAACACAGTCTTTCGAAAAGGATGAAGACGTAGAGAAGTGATTGTTACTAACAATACTGAATCTAATGACTGCAATGGGGATGAAACTAATCTTCTCATCAAATCTGAATATATCTGAGTTTATTTGACTAATAAGAGGCAAAAGAGGTTACTAGAACCACCGCCAATCAAAAGAGATGATTGACGATGGTTCAAGAAGTGGAATCAAGAAGGAGAACAAAATAAGAAAAATTAAGGTTGACATTGGCTATATAGACATCAAATTAATTTACACCCATGAGTTTCTTCTACGTCGTGGGATTCACCTCAAACCAAGTATTTTTTTTTTAAGTAGAAAAACCAAATATCTCATACAAAGTATATATTTTGCCATATCAAAGTACTATAACAATTTTTTTTTCAAAAAACATAGTAATTTAACAATTTCCTTTTTCTTTTTTTTCTTTTTTTGGCTTGATACAACATTTTTCTTAAATAATACATATACAGTCTTGAAGCAATGTGGGTTGAACTGGAGAAATTGGTCGAAGAGTAGGGTGAATCATGAACGGAACGTTTTGTGTTGTAAATATTCTGTTTTATGGTTAGTTGTAAATATTTTCATGTAAGAAAAAGTAATTACTTTTTCTTTAATGAAAATTATTCTATTATAAACCCGATTTGTCGGCCTAGTGGTAAGGACAAAAATGACTGTGTGGGTTAAGCGCACAGCCTTGAGCTTAATTCCCACCGACAGCCAAACGTCAAGTCAATGATGGTATCTTTCTACAATCTCAAAGCCCATAGTGTCACGACCCAAATGTCGAGTCACTGATGGTCGTAATAGGGTCACCGACCCATGTTGTGGCCCGAGAGTGGGTACACGGACTAATACTTGGCTCGGGAACAGAGTAATATATTATTTTTGATGTGATGGATACTTAGTGTGATGTATGTGTGTACCTTATACCCGAAGTTATTTTAATTTGATTATTCTGTTGATTTGGCGCATTGGGACGCGCATCGAGTTGCTTGGGAGTCATGGGACCGGGTAGATAGCTCTTTGGTATGTTTAATTTTATCTTTAATATGATTTAAATGACTAAGCACATAGCCTATGATATTTAATTTTAATGCAAATCAATTGGGGAGCCTGTGGTTTTTAATAAAAATTTTAACAACTCATGGATATGCATAGAAATGCACTCTAGCACATACTCCCATCAAACTTGTGTCAAGTTTGGTGTTAGATGGCTGGAAAATTTGTAGATGTAGGAGTCATTAATAACCACAAGATCGACCTACACATATGGGGTGTGCACACTTGATGAAGACCCACCTATAAATAGGAACACTTAGCTTATTTCTCACCATTTGCATGTAAGGAAGTAAGGAGAATCAGAGTTGGAGGGGTTGTTTTTCTTCAACTGTGGGATCAAGGAGCTCTAAATTATGCAAGCAAATAAGGTATAAAGATCTAGGGTGTGTGCATTCAATTTAGGTATGCTCTACTCCATGTAAATGCACCAAATCTATGAATTTTTGGGTATGAACTATAGGGCTTTTGTGTTTGCACGATTTCAAAGTATTTCAATGTGGTTTATAATCAAAATGGAAGCTTTGATTTAATTTTAAGAGTTCAATTTCGGATTTTCACAAGTTGGGCAAATTTGGGGGGTTTGCATGATTATGAAATTCTAATTTTTGGTGTATAAAATGAGTTTGTTTTCGAAATTGAAAGTTGGATTTTGAATCTTTGTGATTTGTTAATAATCCAACTACCGAGAACTTATTAAAACAGTTTTGTTTTGACAAAGTTATTTGATTTTGAGTGTTCATGTGTTCTTAAGCTCATTACACACATGCATGTATAAATCTTGATGATTTTGATGTATGGATGCATATAAATAAAGTATTGGTTGTATGTTGATGACGGAGGAGTGACTAGACCCTTGATGGAAGTAAACAAGGGTGTAGAGATTAAAGGAGAAGGTTTTTCTGAGTTGGGAAACCCAGACATCTGTTGCAGATATTTGCGTGTCTGCACTAAGTGCACTGGACAATCCAGCCATCGTGTTGGGTGTTCTAGGCAGCCAAAGTCTAAAATTCATCCAAATTCATGCAACACTCTAAGGCCTTAACCACCAACCTAAACCCATATTAACCGACTTGAAATCACCCTAATACATGTCTACATACCCCCATGAGCCTAGGGAAGTGTTTTGGGAGTCCAGGTGCGAGAGTTTGTGTGTCGGGAGACCGGTGGAACTAGGAATCTTTGCGTAAATGAGTAGACAGACTATACTTACATTTCATTTTATTTCCTCATTGATTTCTGAATTTTCAATTAGTTCAAATGTGTTAATCCTTTGTACTCGAAATGTCATGTTTGTTGTATGATCTACTTATTTATGGAGTAATTAGTTTATAGCATTTTTTTGAATTACTATTTATTCTTCGACGATATATTTCCTTAACTATTTACATAGATGTACACAGCTCACAGGGTATGGGACCCGAGGTGTCGGGATCTATTCAGTTAGTGATACAGACCTACTACATGAGGTTGTTAGATGAAATCTGTAACCAATTACGGTAATACTAAGGTGCACGGATACTAACCTATTACATGAGGTTCATGCATGGCCAATTAGGGTAGTACTAAGTACTCGTGTACCGACCTATTACATGAGGTCGTTAGAACGATGGTATAAAACCAATAAGGGTAGACTGACATACACTACAAGTATATTCATATCCGAGTCAGTCTTACTTGTTTTCTCATAGTATTTACAAGTATGTTTTCTATTTCAAGCAATCTTTTGCTGCTTTATGTTGTTAAATACCTATTTCTTGTATTTGAAAATGTGGATAAATGCCCATTCTGGTCTATTGTTATTTTACTGTGCTCATTGTCCGTTTTATGATAGTGGGTGCAGATCACTCGACTAGCAAGCCAAGCAAGGAGAAGATTGGCGACTATCTCTAAGCCTTTGGCTTACCGCTACCTTAATATATATAGGTTTTTGGTATTTTGATTTATCCACTTACATCTTTTTATATACATTTTGGGTTATATATTGGATTGAGCGATTAGTTCCCCGACTTGCCACATTATCACACTGTTATTGCCATCTGACTATATTGCATGTGATCAATGATGTTTTCCTAGTTTCCACACTTAGGGTTTAAATTTGATTGCTTCTGCATAAACTATCAAGACTTCTATTATATTCATTAATTCGTTAAAATTTTTAACTAACCCTAAATTTAATAATGGTATAACACGTGTATTACTTATCCTTAATGCGAAGAACGAGAATAATAGGTTAAAAAGGCTTACTAATATGTAGTTAAATCCTACGTGGATGGGATTAGGGCTTAATTACGTGATTAGATAGGCAGTGCCCTAGATTAGGGAATGGGTCATCACAGCTGGTATTAGAGCCAATGTTCTCGATAAGTAAAGCATAACTTGAATAAAACACAAACATTAGAAGTCGAAACCAGATGAACCTTGCCTAGAAAACCATTTTGTTGGGAATTAAGTAAAAGACAGTTAGGAATTGCTATATGTACATGTTATGTTGTTTATGTATATATACATGATAATGGCATAGTAGCTGATACCGATTTTGTTGTTGAGATGCAGACATTGATGGCAGATCAACTCAAGGGCAAAGATGGTAACGACAGCACTAGCCAGCACTCAGTATTGGTTAAAGACTTTCAGGGATTATCTAAGAAAGTTGCAGCACAGGGTCAGCAGCTAGCTGACTTCATGATGACACACATCACCGTGCTTACAAAGGCTACAACCACTGCTACTATGACTGCCGTATTTTCGGCACTAAAGCCTACAACTGCAGCGACTACTATCCCAATGACAACACTGGTACTAAAGACGCCCATTATGCAGAGTGCAACAATGAATGCAGCTCTGGTCATTCTTCCTATTAAGTCTACACTGACTCCCATACCCACGCCTCCCAACACTTTAGTCGGGATTTAGCTGAAGGACTTCATCCAACTTCAGCCAAAATACTTTGATGGAGTTAGGGACTTTGAGAAGATCGAGAAATGGGTATTATCCTAGGAGAGCTTCATAGGATACTAGGGATCGAGGAGCAGGTGCACCCAGAGTTGTCATCACACACGCTGCAGAGAGACACCGACATTTGGTGGCACACAACAATAGCTCCTGATGAAGGCTTCAGGTCATGAAGGCATTCAAAGAGAAGTTCTACCTGCAATACTTTCAGCCAGCAGTCATGATGAGATTGTGGAGAGAATTCTTGAATCTGAGACTGGAGTTCATCATGCAGTATAGAGACTGGTATGGATACCTGAGGTAGTTTGCTGGAGACTTGGTCAGGATCGAGTCAGAGGATGTGTACCACTTTAGGGATGGTTTGAGGCTAGACATTGGGTATTATGTGGTTAGCATAAGCGCCATGACACTCAGTGAGATTTATGAGCGCGTACTCTCCCACAAGAACTACTAGTTGAGCAGGGTCACTAACGGGACAACTTTGAGCCACACATTATCAACTGCGAAAAGATCTGACCTTAAAAAATAGAGAAAAAGAGGCAAGGCAGAGGGAACAAGGAAAGAGAGCTTCCAGAGTTTAGGGGCCCATGACACTAGCCGTCGCAATTGTATCTCATGCGACCCCTTCCATTTTGCCACTACTTGTTATACCAGCGTTACCACCTCTGCAGATACAACGAGCATTCACCAATAGAGACCGAGATGCGCAGGGACAGGGACGGACTCAAACTGCATTTGCTAATCGGAGGAGATAACCGACTTGTTACAGGTTTGGTCAGGTCGGACACATCGTACGACAGTGTCCGCATCTGGCGAGCTATCAACAGGAAAAACCACAACCATGTGACAGAGAGAGCGCATGCAATTGCCAGACTAGACCCTGTTGCGGTATGCGACTAAGTCGAGGGTAAGTCCTGATTTGTTTATATATTGCATGAACTGTGTGACTTAAATAAAACAGTAGCATGCACTTATTAATCTACGAAAGAGTTAGTAATTGGATGGTCGAGGGAGAGCCAACTAAGTCCGTGAGTTAATAGTGAAAATATAATGAAATGAATAGGAGTAGTATTTTCTGAATAAGAAACACCTGAACCTCTTTGGAAAGTTACTCCTAGCAAAATTCCTCTTGAGTACTATGACCAAAGTATTGTATAGGGTATGTGAGGTGTGTATGATCGTTGAGCATGGACTCAACCCCTGTGACATGTGAACCCAAGTTGAAGTGGTCGGTGGACCCACCTGTGAAAATTGAGAAATACAAGCTTTTAGGCTAGTATCATTTCAAATTTTGGCTAGGGTAATTGTAATGAGAATGGAAGTTTGCTAAAGTTGAAAGAAGATAATGATTAAGTTAAGATTAATTTCAGAGACGAAATTTTTATTTTTTTGAGAATATTTGTCACGACTTAAATTTTTAATTCTAGAATTTGGCCGTAATAGGGGTCACCAACCCGTGACGTGGCCTGAGAGCTAGTACGCGAACTAACACTCGGCTCAGGGACTGGGTAATATATTATTTTTAGCGTGATGGATGCCTAGTGTGATGCATGTGTGTACCTTATACTCGGAGTTATTTTAGTTTCATTATTCCATCGATTCGTGTGTGCCTCGAGTTGTGTGTGAGTAGTGGGATCGAGTT